>OW121755.1:34507083-35989583 GCA_933228765.1 Miltochrista miniata | reverse complement strand
TTACTTGCAGTCATATTTTGTAATCTAGATGCGATTGCCATTCATAAAGATAGGTGCAAGCAAATCTCGACCTTAATGACACTTCTCCAAAAATATGCTTTTTGGCGTATATAGACATCACTGATCATGTATATGTAAAAAATAAATAAATATTATGCATGTTCATAAGGTAAAGAATTGCTTGGACCTATTGTTTGAATGTTTATCGCATCTAGAATACAAACAAGGGTCCAAGCAAATTTCGATCTTATGAGCATGCATAATATCTATTTATTTTTCAATAATCGTGATCCGTGATGTCTATAAACGTCTAAAAGCACATTTTTAGATAAGTGTCATTAAGGTCGAGAATTGCTTGCACCTATTTTTTTGAATGGCTTTCGCATCTAGATTACAAAATATGGCTGCAAGTAGTTTTTGACCTTATAAACTTGCTTATAGTCTGTTGTTTTATTGATCTGCATATGGTTTTTTCGATCGTCATTTGTTTATCTGACCGTCATTTGTTTTGTCGATCTTCATTTGTTTTGTCGATCTTCATTTGTTTCGAAGATCTTCATTTGTAAATAAAAATGAAATTTCAAATTTGTTTTTTTACCTGTCTTACATTATTTGTTGGGAGCAATAGAACTAAATAAAGAATGAAAAAATTATTCCCGTTCGTCCCCCCAAAAAATTTAAGGGGACCATCGGGAAAATAAAATAACGAATTCCCGTTCGTCCCCTTAGGGGGACGAAGTCAAGAGGACGAACGGGAATACTCCGGAATTACAATTCAGTTTGAAAAATTGTTCCTGTGAGTAAGATTTGCAAGAGGAGGCCTTACAAATCTTAAGCAGTGGAAAATTTACACCAAAATTTTCAGATTCGAATTTATAAAATGTTTCAATTAATTACCAATCACAGTTATACAGTGAGGCCTATTAAAGACATAATGTAATACTAAGCGTGACATCCGATTTCCTCCGTGATAAAGGTGCTTTGCACTAAAACTTCTACTCCCTACATAGCCGTAGGATGGATTCCCCATGTTAAAATTCGGGCATGCCCAATGCCGAGATGTGAGATACATGTTAATCAGTTTTTCTAAACAATCCTAATCATGTTTTGTTTGTTTTCACAAGTACACATGAACTTAATAACTAGGTTAAAATCAGCAACATATCGATTGTGCTATATCTCAATCACTCAGGTCAATCCACTAAGAAACCACACCTTTGTATTCTCTGGACAGCCTACTAGTTTGAATATGTCGTCCCCAATCGTACGGTACGTTACACAGCAGTAGACATTACGAATGAACTAGAACGACTTAGTTTTTCGCAAATAATCAAAGCGGTAGAGCCGGTCTCCGGCATTGAGTGTATTCAATGGACTGTGACCATATCGTCGATTGTTGTACGACTAGGCGTCCTACTGCTAGAATGTTTGTATTGACCGTCTGACTACGACTTGGTCAGAACAAATACTGAGAGCAGGCTGTAGAAAGATTGCACAGGGTCTGACTAGCGGTAATAGTAAAATGTTTGAACAAAATTGATTGAAACTCGGCCAAGTGCGTGTCGTATCACACGCATTGTAGGGTTCTGTAGATGCTAATAACAGTTTTTCTATGTCGGTCGATATTATTGAGTAAAGTCTGTCTTCTATAAACCTGTGTTAGTTTTCATTTTGTCATTCTACTTTTTTTTTTCACACATCCCCACAAATTCAGAAACCACCATATGACCTGATTGAAATAGTTCTTAAATATAATGTAATCAGTTCAAGAGGTTTAAAGATCATTTCTAGTTGCATTGTAGAGTTTTCAGGTAATGACATACATTGTCATACGTTATGTTATGTAATACTCGATATGTGTTTTGACTAGGTACCTAATAGAGCTTGTACGTTGTTACATGTACACTGAATGTAAAATTAATCGAGGGAAACGCAGTATAGTCCCATTTATAATTCAAAAATACAGCTAAATACAGATGAACCTGTTTAGTTAATGCCCATTATCGTGACATAACACTAGACGTGTTTAATAGACCAAAATAGACAATCTGCTATTTATGTCAGTATAGTTAATTTCTGATCTCTAGCATTAAAAAGAATAAAACTGTCTTGAACGATCCTAAGTTATGAGACTTGAAAGTGCTTAAACTGTAGCTAGGTATGTAAGTATACCTAGTAATACATATTGGTGTTGCAAGTATGTATTTCAAATTAAAGTGAAAGCTCCTTCCATTCGACTTATGCAAATGAAGTGTATGTGTGTGTGTATTGTTTTGGCCTCCACCTCACGTAATACAATTGATTTAATTCCGACACTGAACTAATGATGGGCGTTTTGGGAAACCCGAGTGACAAAACGTTTTAAAATTGTTACTGTCGACACATTATAGGCAAAGACTTCTATATAAACTGAGGTAGACGCGCCGTACTCTAACAAACGAGATTTCAAAAGCAATCCTCAAATACACACATTAATAAGACTACACTCACTTATAAATATTTTGTACGTAATTGTCACCACGCACAATAGCAATATACGAATAGAAAAAGAGTAAAAAAAAAGTCGTATGGACTCCGATTGCAAGTCGAGCACCTACTTTCGAAGTTTCGACTCACAACAGTGCGAGCAACGCTGCTAATTAGCTCAGTTTATAGGTTTCAAAAATCGGTGCGTAGGGCATGTCTACCTCAGTTTATATAGAAGTCTTTGATTATAGGTAGGTAATTTTATAAGTTGTAATTATTTGTTGACGTTCCTAACTTGGTTAGGCATTCTAGTTATTATCTTGCCTAGTTTCACGCAAATCCCTTCAGTACTTTTCGAGTTTATCGTGAGCATGCAGAGGATTGACAGACAAACAATTTATGAAACCCTAATTTGGCATCAGTATCTTTTACTACTATAACTACTAAATAGATAAGACGGTCAAATTTTTCTTGTTCAACATTGTACAAATATTGACTGGAAGCGATAGCTCGCGAAGGCTGGGCAGTTTGTTAGGAAGTAGTGGTTTGTAGGGTTGTCGCAGTGCCTCCGCGTCAGCCGGAACTAAGTGATTAATGTAATATCCATGACATGTCTGTGTCTTGATATATTGTGACAACATCTAGATTGATGGCTTAGTGTTCTGTGGTTAGGATAAAACGACACTTGTACTGTTCCACAATATTTATTAATATAAACCTGACCGGTTTCGCTTTACAGCATTTTCAAAGGTCTAGATGCGAGGACAAGTTAGGACTGTCTCGAAAACACACCAATAATAACATTTTGTAGTTTTACGAACATTAGAGAGGTTATTTTTGTTAGGTAATTATATCTTATAAATATTCTAAAGTGAATGTTTAGTTCCATAGCATCGTTCTGTGTCCCTGGCTAAATCAAATTAAAATCTACTCACTGTTTACTTGACGCTGTTTTGAGTGAATGTCACTCTCATTTTGACACAAAATCATCCATAATATAAACTTTCGTGGATCATAAAAGGAGGGGTCAGCGAGCAGTGTCCTAACTAAACAGACTAGGTACTTAAATACCTTCTTCAAATCTGCTCAGATGTTATCCGGTGCTTTTGGCTCAAGTCCGCACCATTATTCAAAGTCCTTGATTACTTTGTGGTCAAAGTTCCCGTTTTCTATTATTGGAATTGTGGGAGTGACGCGGCTACGTTCAAGCCCCTATTGTATTCGCCTATTCGCTATCTATATAGGATCTGGTCAGATTTTCTTTCTAAGAATTTATTGACTTGAGCACTCGAAATGTTCGATAGATTTATGATTATTGATACTGTTACGCTATTTCTATGTTAATTGGGGGATAACTTGCAATATAAATTATAGACTACATTGTTAGTTTACCTCAAACTATTAGATAAAGTTTCTTTTATCCAGGGAAAATGTATTCATGTCTTTTTTTGTTACATTTTTGATATTTCGTCAAACTGTGGAGAATGGACCATTTGACCTTTGACCTACCCACCCTTTAGCAGGAGGGATCTGACGCGTGTCATCTTCCCATATACCGACAGCCAGATAATTATCCTGCCACATCAGACGGTTTTTACATTTAATGCTTATTACGAGAGACGTTTTTGATACTACATATTTTATTATGTAAGTGACATTATTAGTAGGTAAACATTACATCTTCGGCGAGTCATCTTCAAAGCTTAAACAGTTATATCACCGACCACTTCTGTTGCATGTAAATAGTGGAAAGCAAATATTGGCATGTCGCGCTAGATGTAATATGAATATTCAATTAAGTATGTACATAATTTCCAATTTCAACAAAACAAAAAATGTTTATCAAAATATTTGACAGGACTAGCAAACACGCTATTAATCGTGATCTAACTAACATTGAAATACTCACTATATTATATAGTTGCGATGGATCCCTACTAATATTATAAATTGCGAAAGTAACTCTGTTTCATTTTCTCGTCTAAACCGCTGAACCGATTTTGATTAAATTTGGTATAGAGATAGTTTGAGTTGAGTCCAAGAGAAGGACATAGGCTACTTTTTAACTCTCTGATTAAAAAGGAGGGTAATGATTTTACGCGATAACGGCTTCTACGCGGACGAAGCGGCGGGGAACAGCTTAAAATAAGTAGGAAATCCAATATGCTATCTATCAGTAAATAAAAATCAAAATGTATAAATACAGGGTTCACCCAAGGTACATTTTACATCAAAAATTTGATGACTTACATGCCATTTCTTGTTCAAGATTTCACTGAAGGCGTTTAGAAAATATGCAGTGTTGCCTAATGAAATATACCGCAGGGTGATTTGTAGTCCGTGTTCATTTAGCGAGGTTATTTATAGAACCTTAGCGGCCTCCAACAATGTTAATACAACCACAGCCTTCATAAGGACTGCACGCGCAGTTTGTGGGATGTTGTCCGGTGTCTCGAGTTTCTACCGTTATGGTAGTATTCAGTTCAGTTGTTAAGTGATTAAATGTTGCCATTCATTATAATAAATTAAAGAACCTAAAGTATGCTTTTTATTTCAAGGGAATGTGAATAATTATGAAACTGTTACCAATCTTGTCTGTCAATTTTTAAATGAATAGATTACATTAGAGTTGTGATAGGGGTTGCTGTTTAATGAAAGATGTACTTTTCATATAGATATCCTCCTATTTGTATCTGATCTGTCACGATTGTGATCTGCTGCGACACAGCACACACACTTCAAGCCTAATTGCCACATACGTACCGCAATTTATAGTCACTTATTGCATTAGCAAAGTAAGTTCAAGGAAGGGTTGATCATTTTCGAAAATTCATTGTGCGGTTTATTCACAACTTAGACCCCTATAGCAGTTAGCGCAATTAGTAAGGTCGTTATGGTGTACAACTTTTGCATGAAAAGTTTTTGGAAGAATCAACGTGGTGGCCACTGTGGGGTTTGATAAATTGAGTCCTTCTGGAAACATTCACAGTCACAGTTTAAATTATTATTTTTAATACTCTGTCTCTTTCGGCCTAAAGTAATGAGTTCAGTTGACAGAACTACTCGTACTCAACAGAACAGGGGAGTAGACGACTAAATAGACCAAAATACAGAAAAGGGCTCCCGATTGTCGTCCGTTATTTAGAAGTAGGTAATATACCTATTTGCTACCAAATGAGATCTGAGTCCCCCCACCCCTTTCCCATGAATCTATCACAAGGACACATGGACATGGATAAGACCCGGTAAAGATAACTAGACTAGATAAGAAACATAGACTAATAAGAAATCCGACTATTTTTGTGGTAATGCTGTACTATCTTTATAGACTTACAAGTTCACCAATAATACCTGATTTTCTTTACAATTTCAGCTATCAGAACTAAAATTCCATATCCATTCATGTTCTAATATCCATACAACCATGTTAACAATCTTGCCCCAAGTGATTATCTTTTAAAGACATAACTCGTTAAACCTTCAGTTGACGTAGTAAATTGGCGTGACAAATCTTATGAATGTTTTACAAGGAAACAATGTCTGAATTGAGAATAAAACACACGACCTTCAGCAACTAGGTAAAGCGATTGTGCATCCGTGATTGATTGAGAAAGCGTTGTTCATTGCAGTCATTTCTTTATATCCGTGGATTGATTCATACTAATATTTATAAAAATGAAAGGGCTTTTGTTTATTTATCTTTAGGTTACTTCCTAACAAACGACGTTGCATAGTAATTCTCTTAACATTACCACTTATTTCGTTCGACATTGCAACCAACATATAATAACTTCATAAGTTTTCTCTATAAGACATTGTGTAAGCTCCATTGTCATACAAACCAGGCGCTCCTACTATCGGATTTTGGGCTTTATTATGTTGGGCGCCTCGTACCGTACGCCATACAGCCGATATCTCTGAGATATTTGTATATTTATGAGATGCGACATCTGTCTGCTAGACAGCTGGATATCATTTCTTAGCTGTACCGGCTCGTTTTCTTTTTGCCTTGTTCAGATTATTGTAATATGTTTTTAACGTCCTCCGTACCGTTACTGTGGCAACGAAATATGTCGCGAGAAAATTACAAAACTGAATGTTTATCTTGTCGAACTGACAAGACTATGAAAAGAATATATGAGTACTGCTTCCTTGACAAAAATTTTCTAGGATTAAACGGAAATTGTTTGTTTTTGTTCAGTATAACATATCGTAATAGAAGCAGGAAATGAGCCTTCTGCAAAGGGGAACAAGAGGATATAAAAGTATATAATATATTAACCGTAATTATTTTTTTGTATCGTCAACAATTCGTGAGTATTATAGTATCGGGTTTGAGGGTACTTAAAAAAAAGTATGTTGGCAAATAAATCATACCACACGCTGTAAATTATTTGTGGTTCTCAGTAAAAATTACAACAACACACACAGACAGTTTTTACATCAACACATCTCTATATGTACTGTTTTCTTTTTATCAAGAACTTCTGTAAATATTTCCAGCAATTTAAAAAATATTGCATTGTTTTTGCTTACGTTCAATATAATTTGCATCAAGGTCACTTGTTCAGGCTTGATTATAAAGTATATATCTACCGTCATATTGCTTAGAAATGCTTTCGAAAAGTCCTCTGAACACGCTCAAGCGTGCTTGCACCGAATGTTCCCTATGCAGGTCTGTCATATTACTTATTTAACCTTAGCCTCTAACAACACTGTAAATAGCATTATAGTTTTAAGTCAGGAGAATTTTGTTTTTAAGTATTTTTCTAGAGCTGACTATAATTATATTATTTGCTAAGAACGTTCTTAAGTGATATACTATCACTGTACCTCAACATCACATTAACATGGACAGGTAATTTTCCCTGCAAGTAAATAAACATTACCTCTGTAACATACATACCGTAACGACCAAAAAAAGAACATGCTAACGATTCGCAGAAGTCAAAAATTTAGAACACATCGGTTAAAAACGTACATACGAATCGAATTAGAAGGTGCAAGGATGATAGCTACTCATTGCTTGCGTGCAAAAGTGGCGATTGTAAAACGAATCGGTGCTAAAATTGTTCCAAAAAGAGCGGTGCTACTTAGGTTCCTGATCAATTAGATTTCCCTGCAAGTAAATAAACATTACCTCTGTAACATACATACCGTAACGACCAAAAAAAGAACATGCTAACGATTCGCAGAAGTCAAAAATTTAGAACACATCGGTTAAAAACGTACATACGAATCGAATTAGAAGGTGCAAGGATGATAGCTACTCATTGCTTGCGTGCAAAAGTGGCGATTGTAAAACGAATCGGTGCTAAAATTGTTCCAAAAAGAGCGGTGCTACTTAGGTTCCTGATCAATTAGATTGCACTTCAAGTATTGACGATAAAATATTTAAATTACGGAATTTTCTTACCCATCTACTAATTGTTGTCTAAGTATAGAAGCCATTAAGGAGTCATCGCCCGGCCATATCGTGCGAAGAATGCCTAACAGTCGATTACTCAGGCTGTAATGATTCATCGACGCCTAGAGATTTGACTAACTGTTGACTTTATGTGTCTAATGTGTTTCAAAAGAAAGTTGCATTCGAAAGTGTGTTTTGCAAATCGACTCCATCAATCGACTGAGCTAAAAGAAGCATACCTATACATATAAGGGGTAGCGAAACTGTAGTTCTGCCAATTGTGCCATCTCGCCTAGTTTAACAGAATATAAGGAAAGCAAAACAGAAATTTGTAGTACCACAAAGATCTATTGAAAGCCTTCCATAAGCATCGACTCTTGATCAGTCACAGATAAAGCGGTAGCGGCCAGAAAAAGTTTGGGGTGGCAAACAGGAAAGGAAAAAACGAAAACTGTCTATGACGCTATTAAAAACATGTTCATGAACAACAATAAATTTCCTTCCAATTATCCCAATCAGCCAATTTCGGAATTAGGTCACTAGTTTTTATTTTTATCGGCGACAATATCTTAATCGATGTTATAATAGTCGACTAACATTCAAGTGAAGTGGAATGAAGCAACGGAACCACGCGTCACGTACACAGTGGTGTGGCGACGACACGAAGGTGTACGGTGCGACGTGATTCATCATCGGCTGGTGGCTGGTGTCACGCAGCCACCGTGACTCACGCATTTAACTGTGTTGTTTATTAGCTATCGACCTTCCGGCGACACGTGGATCAACCTCTGCTAATCTAACAGGCCCGTGTGACGACATCGTGGTATTGCGCCTAGTTTTGTAAATGATTTTAAGCACGTCAGAGTTGCGACTCACGAATTACTGGAAAAGTCATGACCAGACGTTTATTTTTTCTGTAAGTAAAAGGTGATCGCAAAACGTGACAGTATCAGCGAATGCTGGTGTCCTGGAGAGAAGAAGAGTCCTGCTGTAGCTTGTCCGCGATATACCGAATGTGAAGGTTTGCAGGGATGCAAGAGTCGGCGTCTTCATCTCATCCTCGATATCTTCGCTTGCTATAAGCAAAACATCCATGACCAAATCTTCTTTTCTCGCTGAAATGAAAGCACTGTCGTCTTTTCTTGAATTAGATTCGTTGTAATTTTGATCGGAGTCGCTAAGCGTTCGTCACGTAATAATAAGCGTTCGGAAAATTATAATTGCTTGTTCATCATTTTTTTTTTGTTTTAATGATAGTTATTTCAATTAAGGAAAACTAACATAAAATGACTCAACATTACACATTAAACTACCTAATTAAGAACTCTTGGCGCAAAAGTGACCGCCACTCGCTACGTTGCGATGACCAGCATCTGCACTAGCCTACCAAGATCCGGACCAAGAGTCGCCATCACCAGTCGTCAACAATAAGATTCACTGAATATATTTTAGTGGACATTCCGAAGACGCCCACATAACTTCAGTATTTAACTACCATTTCGTACTTGTGTCGCTCGTTAGGTAGATTCTTAATTGAACGATATGATTGGCAGACGACTCGTTCACATAAGGAGTGTTCTCATTAACTACCATTTAACTTCTCATTTACATATTAATGTGTCATTCTATACCTTATGCGAATTAAAAATGTCTTGACTGCTGGTATGACAAATTGTTGTTGGTATGGCTCCATGGCTCTGAGCAGTCGAAGCATTTATAGCGCTCGTGACCTCGACTCGGTAATCTCCGGCGCGCTTCGTGTGGAGTTCACGGCTACACCATGTGTATGTGTTTTACAAGTTTACAACAAGTATCATCCTATACGTAAACGTAACTAAACGATTACGCTAAATAACGAAGACTGGTTTTGATGAGATTCTATCGCTTTAACTCGAGGAAAATGTGTGTTTTTGTAGGTGTCATTGTCTCTTTTATAGTTTTTGTTTCCTATAAATTAGTTTCATCACAAAACTCCAAGTAGTCACAGTGTAGCCTTGTCCTTGTATCGTGTCTTGTTTTATTACTGCAATAGGATCGGCAGCGCCATTGTAACATCACTAACGTAGCAAATGTCCATAACATCGAAATGAACTTTTCATTTCTCATACTCGGAAAATAGTGTTTTCTTGATCTGACTATTGGGTGGAAAATGCTGTTTCCCTCCCTAGGGAGGGAAAAACTCATACAAATTACTTCCCACCCGAGGGCCGGAATGAACTTTAAAAATAGAACTGCTGACAGGTTAGCTGTGATAGTGAAGAGATATGTTTGAAAAAAAAAAAAAAAATGCTGCGGCCATGCGACTTTCCAAACAGCCAGTGTGAACTTAGCGAAAATTTCTTCCGGCACCATACACGTACAATAATATTGATCAATATAGCAATAAATTAACCGTGTATGGGTAATATTGAGGTTTGAACAGACTATATTCGGATGGAAATAAATATTTTGGCAATATTATTGAGTCAAAAATATTGTACGGTATGGGGCCGGAATCTCTGCAACAAGTAGGTACGCGGTGAGTTCCATATTTAAAATTTAAAAAGTCGACATAATGTAGTTGTTATTTATCTGTAACAGAATTCAAAACAATTGGTAATAATCTTTTATGGTAAGGTTTGAATCTTATTATTAGTTTTATTTTCCTCGTATTTGAAATGAAAAGTAGAGTGTTTAACTCGGGTAAAAGAATCAATTCCGACTCGGACTATAGCCGCCCTCGCTGCACTCGGGCGTCTAAATACCTTGGGAATTGATTCTTTCCACCCTCGGTTAACAATCTACTATTATCTTTCAGGGTTTCCTCATTTCCATCTATCTGATAGAAAGTTCTACCTACGTAGTGTCCATCATTAACCAGGCGCTGCTAGCCCTTGAAAAACTTTTTAAGGTACCTTTTCAAGAACTACAATCTGTAGGCAGCCAAAGTTGACAGAAGGGTAGCCCTTACCGGCCCTGGAGCGCCGCAAAATGACGAATGGTGCTATAATGGTTCTATAATGCATATAAATAAAATACATTTTATGTGTCCTATAGAGCTGTGATGAATGGTGATATACCATAATATAATAGGTATGCATTATGTATCGCATTTTTCCTTAATATATTTTATTTTTAACTAGCGGACGTCACGCGGTTTCACCCGCGTAGATCCCGTTCTCGTGGGAGTACGGGAATAAAATATAGCCTATGTTCACCGCTAAGAGTGCAGCTTCCCAACAGTGAAAGAATTTTTCAAATCGGTCCAGTAGTTTCGGAGCCTATTCGATGCAAACAAACAATCAAATCTTTCCTCTTTATAATATTAGTTTAGATGAAAAAATTACAAATAAACACCTGCGGTCTTACTACATAAAATAATTTAAACACTGGTCTAGCATTTGTTTAGTTAGACACTTCTAAAAAGATAAACATATGTCGACCATGTGTTTAAGTTTCGCTACCACAAAACCGTATTTAGCGTGTGTCTAACAAGATAACGTTTATCTCAATCAGTTCTTTTCACATAGGCAACACTACTCATTATTCGTATAGGTTCGTTCTTTTCTGTTTCGTTGTATTCAAAAATAAATAAATTGAATGACATTATTTTTCTTTTACTTATTTTACTTTTCTTTCTACCTTTCAAAAATACAAATTAGATCGTTTTTAATTGAACATTAAATACAAAATGTAAGTAATATCAATAATTTTGAATAAAATAACAATATAATAGCCGAGTGCAGGATGAAACGGAACGTGTCGTGTCACTCGGTGTTGTCAAATAGTTTGTTTGTTTTTTGAGTGGGGTTTGAACAATGATGTATAATTACTACAGATACGTTATCAACACTCCGAAAATGGCAAGACGAAAAGAAGGTGGGTATTTAACCTGACTTCTGTTTAGTACGGACCAACAAGTGTCGCGACTGTACGCTTAGCGAAAGTTCTACTATCAGTGTTTTATATTCTGTTAGTAAAGAAAACTCGTGAAAAACATGCCTTCGTGGATTTTCAGACATTTAAATAATAACACCGCAACTGTGAAATATAAAAATGTGTCTTTGACATCAGAAATATATTTTTTATTTTCTCAACACCGGTCCTGCCATTTAAGGTAATGAATGAACCACAGAGTACCTAATCACTACGAAAGAATAGTGACCAGCGGGAACCACTCACGACTAACTTCCCGTTCAATACACTTGTGCTGTATTTGAAAGCCATGCCGTGATGTTCATGCATGACGTGTCTAATTGTATTATATCATTGGGTTTGAAATAATAAAGAGCACTACAATTCGAATTTAAATTGTCAAATGTGTGATTTAAACACGCGCTAAACTATCTGCTCCGTGTGCCTAAAGTTATGTCTAACTTAAGATGTGTCTAAATACGAAATCAGCGTTAGGCGCTATTTTGTGGTAGAACTTTTTCTTAAACACGTGTTCAGCACATGTTTAATTTTTTTGTAGTAAGACGGCTGATGTTTAGACCAGATTGCACCAGCTATTGTCACAGGCTGAGTGGCATCATGATCACAATACAATATAATGTACTTCGTTTATCCACATGAAAATAAATAGAAGTTGTAACAAAATTGTCGATTCGCCGGACCCGAAGTATAAAAGCCAGTGACATCGTTATGTACAATTAATTATGTACCCACTATCTACGTAACCATCTAACTGATTTGATGACTTGGACAGCTCTTGCATAAATGCTGCCGAATTTTAATTTCAAACTAAAAATAAACTACTACAGTGGACTAGATATTTAAAAATAATTGTATAATGTACATAATATTGTTACGTATTTGGAATAAAATTGTGCCACTTTAGCTTTCTTTGTACCTTGGTGCTTTTTCTTTGGTATTTATGGCGGTTCAAGTGTACGAATGACGAATACACTCGATGTCCTTTTAAAACATTGTGTTCTTTATATTTGATTTGTTATTTTGCATTATTCCTTGTAAGTAGAGAATGATCTAATTGCAAGACGAAGAAGATTACAAACTGTTGTTAACGGGACTTAAGTTTACCAACGTTGTGTGACAAGACTGACAAGTGAATGTGTCAGTGGGGAAAGCTAATGGGTATCCAATTTCATGCACTCGTGCACAAAACGTTATATCTCTGACTCTGATAATATTAAATGCCACAAGATCAGATTACATACAAAAAATTAACGCTAAGCATATCATCCAACAATTTTTTGTGCCATGCGCCTGCGCAGACAAAAAATACAAGCGCCTCGTCGAGTAAGGTTCAGTTCAATCACTCACATGACTCATTAATCCCGATCATTCATTGACTGAGTTCCACTTGTAACTGTTTATGTTGTTTTGTATACTTCAATTTATCATTCGTTGAGGATAAAATGTTCTGCTTTCTCTGTAATGCCATTTCTATTTCTTTTTTTTTATAAGTACCACTAAGGTGGCAGACATGCATACGACCCACCAGTTGTACTGATGGTCACCGTAGCCTATGGCCGTTTGAGACACCACAGACGCTGCACTCGCGCTGCCGACCCTTTAAAAACCTTCTAAGACCCCTTTTGAAGAACCCCATACTGTAAGCGTTCCACGCACTCAGCGTGCGCGGAAGAAAGTCCCTATCGGATCTAACCGTTCTCGACGCTCCGGATGCAAAGTGTGGATATAAACACCCTGTTTGTAGCGTTTTGTTCGGTTTGGATTCTTGGACTAAGACTGTCATTCGGTTTGGTGCATATTGCGTGAAGCATGTTTTGGTTTGGTACTGCTATACAACTGCTAACAGCTGAGTAGGTATACGTTGCCATGCTATCAGGAGCGTGTCCGCTGTCGCTCTGTATGCATATTATGTATTATGCATCTTCGTCGACCGTACTAGCAAAGATTACTTGCTGTTTACCACAGGCTGCTGTACCGACTCCATAGGCTGGTCTTCTATCCAAGCCATCGTTCGGCGTATCTAATAACGTTACGTTACAATAACTAAATTACGTCACGTCTACGTATACGTATAGTGCATGACGCGTGAATTATTCATGGTAGATTGTCGTTCACATGTTCGTAGGGCGTAAACGAAAATTGGAGACTGATAAATTGGGTCGCATAGGAAGTTTTTGCGAGTAGGTAGATAATGAGGTGTTATATCACAAAGTGGCAAGATAGTATGGAAGTTATTTACTGGGTGAGACGTGTTTGTTAGTGATTTTTTGTGATTCAGTAAAGGTGAAAACTGCGAATTTACTAAAATATCCATCTAGTTGTCAACTTGTTTTATGTAGTAACGTACATGAAGCATTGCTTATATAGTGACCTATTTTCTTTGATTTGGTCATACATTCTTAACTTTCGTGGTACAGAATGTCCTGTACCGAGAAAGTTAAGAATGGATAGAAAACTAAATAATTAAATAGCTTAATAATAAAATAATATCTTCTATTTTCAAATACCCACTGTCCAGTAGCTTCATAGATACGATATCGTCATTTAGATTTGGTGTAAAAAATGTGTATCTGCTTGCAGCTTATATTGCAACAAAAGATAAGAGTATTTTTTGCTGCTCCTTCACACTTCTTTCCTGTAACACGTTCCTTAAAATTCTAAGCATGTAAACCGATCATAAATACTATCGGTATTGTATCGCGGCTCAGCATCAACAGTCCCTTTGAAAGCGCTGATGGTGACAAACGACATAGCGGTGTGACTCGCCTCCCATCTCCCGATGCATTCGGACTGGGTCTACGTGACTCGGCACACGGTGACGTCGGTCGCTACATTTTGTTTTATTTCAATCCAATGCGTATCTTATTGCATTTTGTATAAGAGCTTGTTTATGAAACCTTAGTATTAAATTCTCGCATTTATGTGGGGCAGGACGAGTATCAATTAGTATCATGTTGTTTTATAATAGGCTTGCCTACGTTTACGTAGCTTTTATAATATTAATTTGTGCGACTGTGCAAATAATAGTATTACTTTTGTGTCGGTTGCTGTATAATTTTCTTAATAATTTATCCTTATACTTAAACTTAAATTAAGATTATGAAGTTCACTTATAACTAACAATCTTTAAAAGGCTTCTGTAGTCACTCAGTAGGGTACCTATCTAACGTTTAGAGATACAACTTCGATCTCAGTCGCACTATTACGAATCTACCATTTACAGTGTAAATTGAACCGCGGCCATAAAACTACGTAGAACCATTATACTGTACAACATGTTCGTTTATTGGCTATCTATCATTGAAACACTGCACGTTTCCCGGTACAGCAAGTTTCGCGTTAGTCGACGCGACGGCGGCTGAGACATCCATTGAGGCTTCATTTTCTAAGAATTGACAATTTAGTGGTTCAAAAATTTTCCATTTATTTCGCGTTTCTCTCAGTTATTATTCGTACACTTCCTTAGCTTTCTTATTATTAGGCTTTTTATTAAATTAGGTAAATCAAAATCATCATCGAGTCTAAAAACAGCGACAGTCTGTCATGGTAGTAAAACTAACAACAGTACTGAGAATAAAGTTAAAAAATACACTTTTAGCCTTGATTTTGGAAGAGCCGCAGTACACCGCTAAACAATTAGGTATACATACCTAATGTTATAATATGAATAACTTACCTCGAACCACCATACAGCCAACTTTTAAAAAAATCGTCAGCCATGAAAACCGGTTAAAACACCTAATATCCTCCTAATTTTAATCCTCATTAGTCGCGGTGGATGGTCTGCTGGCGTAAGAGGATTACTTGCTTACGGGATAATGAGTTGGGAGGCGAAGGGACCGACTGTGGGTAGGTAGAGATACAGCCGACCACGGCAATGTAGAACCCTTTTTTGTCTCAAGAATACGGACTTATGACAAAAACGCCTTTACTGAGATTTGATGACTTCTTGAGTATAATCATCATAAAGGACGAGATTGCGATGCAGCGGCTTGTCAGTCAGTATTAAGAATGTCATCTTGCTATACCAGTGGACTAAGCCATTCTTTCCGAAGAAGTTTCTTTCCCGGATCTTGGTAATACAGTCAGTAAAATCAGAATACTATTTTCAATACCTACCTAACACATAGTACACAACAGGAACAATACACTTTAACCTTCAGTTCCCAAAACCGTCTATAAAAGGTCAGATAGCGATCAACCATTATGCTTTTAGCACGGTCTATAAAAGTTCACATTTCGCGACACTCCCATTTGAATTCAAAGAAAATCTAACAATAGCTATGTACAGACAAAAGCTCTGCCTAACCTAGAACGTAGGTCAGCCGTGGTTATTAGATCAGCTCAATGGAGCGTTAGCACGGGTGTCTGGCAACTGACAGACACAACATGTAGCAGATATAGCCAATGAAAGCTCAATAGCTTCATAAACAGGTCAAGGCCGAGAAGTACAATAAGCATTTCCCGGCGTTGTCTTTCTCATTTCCTTGCCAAGAACTATTCTATATGTACAGTACAGGTAGGCTGAGCGTATAGTGTATCGTAGACGTGCTATTCCTCAGAAATATTTTCAAGAAAATCAAATATTTTCTCGCGTTTGTAGTGGGCTACGAAACTAGTAGTTACGAATATGGATGAAAGGAATTTGATATATCTGAATGATGTCACTGAAATCTACGCAACTTTCATGTCGAGTAGGGAAATCGTTTCAGAGACTAGTTGGAATAAGAGTTTCTAAAATAATAATGAAACCGTCAGATCCTTGTCTTGTGTTCGAGTGTGCGATGTAAGTATACATACCGTACACCAAGAACATTACCGCGCTAATCCGATGTTCTGTCGACATTATCTAATAACGTCTCCATTTTGTCTTGTCTCGTCACGCGTCTGCAATTTAGGCAATTGTGGTTGTTATACACAGCCTTCTGTGCAATGAAGTGAGGCTAAGCCCTGTTTTTGATCAACTTTTAGCTTAATTTCTCCTCTCTCTTTATGAAAACTTAATTTTTAAAAAGAAAGTCTATAAAAGAAAGTTCTAAAGCAACGCCGACGCTATTATCTGTTGAAGACTTTTATTCTGCTTCACGACAGTTCCCGACTTTGCCAGATTTGCTTCAAAATTATTGTTCTTTTTGTGATTGGATTTTATACCGTTTCCGAACTTCAGTTTAATCGAACACGATTATGTTGACACTATCAAAGAGACGCTAATTGATTGAAAATTTTGAAGAATAGATTACATAAACCAGCGCAATTTTATTGTTTGTAAAAGAAATTGAGTTACTGACGTAGGTTGTGTTGTCTGAACTTGCCAGCATTGAAAAAATAACTTATGATACGTATGTCTGACGTATACAATAGGCTTATCTTCCTACTCTCGCTATTATGACCTATTGTATTTTTTACTTTTATATTATTTTATTTTTTAATATTATTCTCGCGTCCATTGCGACGAAATTATGTAATTGACAAAATCTGTTTGAGCTCAAAAAAATACACTAAAATAAGTGCTAACCTTATTTTTTATTTGTTTCAGGTATGCGCCAGACTTTCATATTTTTTTCCTGAAATAACCGGAAGGTATGCAACCTTCAAGCTACTTTTTGCTAAGAAGTATCCTTCCGACTATTATCCTTCGCAGTGTTTGCGTCGTTTATAAAGTGTTTTCGTTATACGTAATTACTTAAATGCTTCAATTTAATTGAGATAATGGAAACTGCCTGACGCTATTCCGCTAGGATAGAGGGCTGCATATTTAATGGGTTGCATAAGTTGTGGAGGCCTTAGAAAAGTATGCCCAATTTCAGCTCCATCGGATCTCTTATGTGCGCTAATATTTACATACCTAGCACTTTTTCGTCAGTAACTAACCCTGAAATACCTCTATTCCCATTTTACCCTACACACCCTACAAGTTAAAAGAAAGCGTTTTGTGAATAGGTGATTATTTTACTTTAGCAACTCAGATCTTATTGCCATTTTCAGCACTGCAGGAAACTCATTCACACTCTATAATATCCTTCCGGACTGTTGGTTCCACTGCTAAGTTCCACTAAGGGGTCCAACAGGATTTTCAAATACTCATGGACCCACTAAATAATAATGGGGCAATAAGGACTTTTAAATACTTATGTACCCCCCCTATGTGCCTGAAATTTTACTATTCGACCAAACAGTTAATAAATAGATTCAGTATCTTACAGCCTGCGTAGAATACAGTGCATCACTCCACTCGCCTTCAGTTTGCGTGGACAGACTTCATCGATATTTTTGAATTCCTCATTGAAGCGCTCGTGGCCCCGCGGACTCAGTGTTCTGTAAACGATCACTGCAGTAAGCAACATTTACTATGGCCGGATATGGATGGGTGACCACCACGTGGACCACTTTGTGACATTTATTTACGAGCGTTTCCGTGCTTCGGAAGGCACGATAACGTTGGTCCCGGTTGTCAGTAAAATGACAGTCGTTAAGCCAAGTTGAAGGCCTTACGGGCGGCTTGAAAAATTTCAAGTGTGGGTCGTCACAACCTGCGCCCGGGTCGGCAGCGCGTGTGTAGCGCCTCTGGTGTTGCAAACGTCTATAGGCTACGGTTACCAACCTTCCGGTGGGCCGTAAGCTTGTCTGCCACCTAAGTAGTATAAAAAAAAAACTCATCCATGTTACCATCTTTCATGCTGGTGAACCAGTAAAGTAGAAATAAAGCAAGAGTAAATATGTTCATTTTGAAACGCTTTGCTTTAATAGTGACATACGTTGCATTATATTATTATGCAGGTAGATGTATGACGTCAATACCAAACACTTGCGCCCGCGTCAGCCCCGCAACGAAACTGCTAACGTGACCGATAATTGCAACTACGTCAGCAAGCTAACCGCTGGTTAGGTTACCTAATATTGTTGTACTGTTCATTCAGATATAATTTCCCTTCATACAGATAAAATGTGGAGCCATGATTGTTATTTTACTCTATATCAGCAATGTCATCGTAGGGGCAGATAAGCACAACTCTATCACTTTTGATTTGCAGCGATGTCAATTTTGAAGTCTTCCTGACCACTGCATACAGTTTAGTAGGCCATGGCTTTCCATCAGGTTGGTGAGCTTAATGTATATCAAAAATGCATAGGTAATACAAGATAATGTAATAGAAATTAACCTATATAGGTACCTCATCTCCCTGTAAACACATTTATGTACAAACAAGACATTTACAGGGAGAGGGGAGGTTTATATGTCAACGATATTCATTTTGGTGTTTGTGGAATGACCAGTCGCGCAACATTTATGTAATGTAAGCCAAAAATTAATTTAGTGAGTTGCAGCGTAAGACGGTAAAGCATAGTCTTATAAGTCACAGAACTAATGGGAAAAAAATACCAGTAGTCCTGCCAACTAAACTAGTCCACAGAACAGGTGGGAGTAGACGCATTGTTTTGTGCCAAGGTGATCTTTCAAAGCCTCTCAGTTGAGTTATATCAGCTCGATCGACTCTGAACATGCTCCGTGCAATGTATTATATACTTCATGTATTTATTGTTCTGTCAGCACAACAAATCATTACGTGCAGTTTCAAATTTGCAATTTGCAAGCACAGGGCGATCATTATCACGGTTTTCGTGAGAGGCGTGGTACACAGAATCACTGAAATAATTCATTGTGTATTGTGTTATTGGCCCAAACCGCAAATGTATACAAGGAATACATAATATGTCTATGTAGTACCCCTATCTCATAGACTAGACCCAGAAATCAAACCGGACATGGGACGCGCACTATTCACTTGTTACCGTGAACCAACCCTTCAAGGAGGGTAAATAGTGTACAATACAATACAATAGTTTACAACATCTTCAGAATATTCAGTTGTGTTTCGCATTTCTAAACACGTGTTGTCCGTGAAAACGGCGACACGACACTTAACACAACAGGTGTGCGTTCACCTCTACGCTTAAGTCACACTTGCATAAGTAATGTAAGAAACACAATAATGGCTGGCCGCACATTTATATAATGTACTGATATCAACAGCGTGCGTTTGATATGTACAATGACCGAGCGATTTGCTATACGTCAATAAATTGTGTGTTGCCAGGTGTAAGCGAAAGGTCAGTATATAGTATCTACACATATTTGTCGGATAACAAATACTTATCAGCTACTCGTGTTTATCAAGTATAGATAATTTATTTTTATGACCCACCACGACCCTTTCACTACCCTAACACACCTCAGTCTGAGGTTCAGCCGAGAACTTCCATGTTATGTATTGTGGTCTACCAACGCCTGACGGCCGAAAGGCCAGACATCCACCATGAACCAGGAGTCACTCTGCCTTCGCAGATGCTTCGAATTTATTTCACCGTAATTAATTACCATCATTGTTGAAAAGTTTCTCGCCAAGCGTCAGCCAGCGTGCACTGTGCATTCTTAGGGATAATAATATTTGGGGTCACCAATCTTATTCGCAGTATGCAGATAACGGTTTCTGTGTCTTAGAATTGTGCAATATCAATACTGCGTAATGGCGGCTGTTAAACGATCTCTCGCTTGATTTACAAACCATTTAGCGTTACAGAGCAACGGTTTCATTCACTTTCCGAGAAATGAAGTGAAAAAGAAACCGATATTTGAGTCCGCTCGCACCAAACGGACGGACAACTTTTTGTTGCGCTACAGACAGCATACTTTCTGTAGTTTCATATCATATTATCCTTCTATGCTTTTTTATTCAAATTCATATTTGTACGTCCTTGGGATTATTATTATTAATGTGTTACCTATGTTTTACAAATAAAGATTCTGATTCTGATTCTATTCTTGAATTCCAGTTGCTTCAACAATTCTGCATCAAAACCCGGGCTTTTTACTTTTGACAAGGTGCTTTAATTTTTTATTTTTGTGACTTGCTTCTAATTCCAGAAGTCTTTATATGATTTTTTTCCGAAAGCTCAATGCTCACAAACTCACTATGTGTAACGAGTGAAGCATAAGGTGCGTCTGTAAAAATAAGATAAGTAAAAGTGGCTGGTCTGTATAAGTTTCGTCTCTCGCAATTCGCGCGTGGGTGTGCTTCTTGGAATGATTCCTCCAATTGACACCAAGTCTTTGTGAGACTGCCTGGAGAAAATAAACGAAACTATCGAGTACACAGATTTTATGGTGGGTGAATACTCAGTTTATCGCTATTGCTGGAAAGTCCATTTGCAGTACATATTCGAAATGGTATTAGAGTGTTTACCACTTTACCCACTGAATACGGAGTGTATTCGAATTGTAGGAAGACGCTAGGTGAAAATCACCAAGACAGTTTTTAGTCAATCGTATTTTTTTAACGTGAGGAAAATCTTACCTGGATGCTCTGCTGAACTCCTACCGACTAAAAACCACACGTATCCTACCTAACAGCCTACGGTTGGGAGCCCGGGTAACTACTCGGAAGGATCTACCACTGCGGCCTCACCTCGGTCGAGGAGGGGGTTCGGGTGCTATCCCGCGTCTTAGGGGTGTTTTTCGGGTGTTATCACGGGTGTTATCTGGAGGAGCGTGCGTGATTTCCTCTCGTCACGCTGTCGTCTAATTGTTAGTCATTCGTGTAGTATTCTGTACGATCGATAGGCATCTCGAAAATTGCTTAAGTAGAAAATCCCTTTTTGGTGCTGCTGTGTGAATACGACGTACCAACAGATATGGTGAGGTTTATTGTGTTTATAGAAACAGGACATGCTATAAAGCATTTACAACAGTGTCATCAGATCATAAGATTGCTATAAAGATAGTAATTAATTTTAATTTCTATAATAAAATTGTATAATAATGATATGAACACTACAGTAAATTTTATCTTTAAAAACTATACAAGGCAGTGCCATATCTACACTCGAGAGCAATGAATCCGGGTCACTTAAAGAATGTTAAAAATCTCGGAAACTAAAAATGATAGGTTAATGCAATAAATTGTATTTAATAGACAATGTAATACTCCTTAAATGAAAGTAAAAAAAATATGAGTCACCATACATTTTATTAACACAAAATTACATAAAGAAAAAACTGCCGATCTCTCCTTAAAACAAAAATAGGAAACATGAAATTTTTGAACTTTATTACGATTTTCTTGAATTTTAATACTTCGTATTGCCTCCTCGTGCTTCCATTACTGCGTTTACGCGGTTTGGCATGCTGTACACCAAGTTCCTTATACGATTTTGGGGAATATTCTCCCATTCCTCTGTGAGAGCAATTTTGAGCTCACGAAGCGTGATTGGGGGAGGGTTTCGTTGTTTTACGCATCTGCCTAGCTCGTCCCAAGCATGCTCGATCGGGTTGATATCCGGGCTGCGCGCTGGCCACTCCTTACGAGTAATGTTCATCTCTTGAAGGTAGTCATTCACAATCCTACCTGTATGAGGTCGGGCATTGTCATGCATAAATATAGCATCCTCACCTAAATTGACCATAAATGGACCAACGTGATCATTGAGGATTTCTTCCACATATCTTACGCTAGTTAAAGAGCCGTTTTCTATGATCACCAGCTCTGTGCGACTTTCAGAAGAAATTCCGGCCCACACAAGTACAGACCCACCACCGTAGGCTACTTTTTCTTCGATGCATGCTTGCTTGAATCTTTCCCCTGGTCTTCGATACACTCTGTGTCTTCCATCGTGCTTGTAGAGCATAAATTTTGATTCGTCGGAGAACATAACTTTTGACCAATCTTCAATACTCCAATTTACGTGGCTCTGGGCATACCTTAGTCTCGAAATACGATGCCCACGCTCCAGTTTAGGGCCGTTTGCAGGTCTAAGGGGTTTTAAGTTAGATTCAGCAAGCCGACGTCTTACTGTCCATGCACTTGGGTTACTTCCTCCGAGGCGTCGAAACTGATTGGTGAGTTCAGTTCCTGTGAGAAAGCGATTTCGAAGCATGGTGTTCACCAAGTATCGGTCTTCTCGTGCTGTGGTACACCTGGTTCTGCCCGTTCCTGGTCTGCGTAGGTTAGAACCAGTTTCTTCGTAACGTCGGAGAACTCTTTGTACTGTTGACAGCGACACACCGACAGTCCTGGCTGTATCGCGCTGACTCCGGCCGGTTTCCAGCATTGTAAGTATTCTGGTGCATTCTTCAGGCGTAAGCGACATAATTTCAGCTTGATTAATGAATATAGAGCACTATCAACATGGTTTATGTACCCACATAAATGACAGATTACAAACAAAAGCAACACCAAATGCTGTAATTTCGTAGTTCCATCTTCGAAAGTGGCCCTTTTTCAAATTTGATTTTTTTATGATATAACTTTACAATAACTAAGAAGTTTTAATACCTTCATTTAAGGAGTATTACATTGTCTATTAAATACAATTTATTGCATTAACCTAGCATTTTTAGTTTCCGAGATTTTTAGGATTCTTTAAGTGACCCGGATTCATTGCTCTCGAGTGTAGTTACTGTTACTTAGTACCTTGTAGGTAGGTAACTTGTTCAAAAGTACCAGTACAAATTTAACGATGCGTTACAAAAGCATTTTGAGACCACAATACAAATGATGGATTAAAGGCGGGCAGTATGCAAAGGAAGTCTGCACAAACTGCTTAATTTATTGACATACTAGCTGACCCGCGCAACTTCGTTTGCGTCACATGAGAGTGAGCAAGAGAGAGGTATGGTATTAATATTTCGAGTATTATAATGTTTCCCGTTGCATTTACCCCGTCGCGTCGCGTCACGTCGCTTGTATTCATAAGAGCTGAACCGCATATCTTCGTTTGCGTCACATAAGAGTAAGGAGGAGAGAGGTGTTAAAGTGATATAATGTTTCCCGTCGCTTTTACTTCCACCCATCCGTTTTTCGTTTTGGAACTCATCGTGTGCGAGTCCGACTCGCACTTGACCGGTTTTTATCGTTCAGTTGACTGGCTGCCACTGCAGACCAAGTTTACTCCCGTAGCGTCGCTCATACTTTGAAACTTAATAAAAGGGTTATTTTAAGTGAACCTTAAAAGATAGGCATATGCTGTTTAGGACTTTTTTTTTACTTTTTAAGAGAAACATTTTTGTAGTACACAATTTTTACGTAACTTTAACTATTTATGCAGCGTCCGCAATGGAAGCTCTCAAAACAAAGAAATAATCCCCGTTCTCAAAACATTATTCATGGCTGCTCCGCTCCTATTCGTCTTAGCGTGATGTTATATCGCCATTAGTCAGCATCAATAAATGAACTATTAAACTATAACATAATTTTTGAAATGCAACCAGTAGTTTCTGAGATCCTAGCACAAACAAACTCTTCAGTTTCATTGTATCGTGAGCGATCCTTAAGAGATAGACAAATTAGGTTATTGTGTGCGAACCTTAAAAGATAGACATATGTTGTCGCGGACTTTTTTTTAGAACTTTTTAAGAGAAACAATTTCGTCATACACAATTTTTGCCTAACTGTAACCATTTACGCAGCGTACGCCTCGGAAGCTCTCAGACCGTAAAAAATATTCTCCGTTTTCAAAACATTCTTGATTACTGCTCCGCTCCTATTCGTCTTAGCGTGATGTTATATAGCCTATAGCCATCCTCGATAAATGGACTATCAAACTGTAAAAGAATTTTTGAAATCCAACCAGTAGTTCCTGAGATCCTAGCGTTCAAACAAACAAACAAACAAACTCTTCAGCTTTATAATATTACTATGGATTCTGACTTGCTCTTATAAGAATTAATGTAGGTTGTAATGCTAAATTATAGATCACTGTTGTAAGTATATAGATAGATGCTTTACATTTCATAGGATGAAAGTAATCGTCGGTGATGCCTGGCATTATTATATACATATACTTCAGTATTTAGATACTTGACGACGCACAGCGGTTTGCCTCATGAAGTGGGACTCGGTGACGATAAACTTTTCATAGCAAAGAAATTGCGGGTTTCAATTAATGTTACATTGACCTCTGTGAACTCAATTGTACAGCAAATAGTACCTCGGTGTTAAATTGATATACAGGGTGAATTTTTCAAAAGGGATTGGATGGCCAAATCCTAAACTATAAGGAATAGCTAAAAATGCTCAAAGGAGTCACGAGCCCGATTTTGATGAAACTTAAAACCTCATCATTAGATTTTTGAAAAACCAATAATCCTAGCTGGGAATCGAACCCATTGATAATGAAAAAAAAAACACATCCTATATTACTACACCATACAATAGTGTTGCTATTAAGGATCTTATTCTGGGAAGTAATGATATACGGCAAACCAAAAGAAAGTGCTCATCTTAAACAAAATGCAATTTATTTTGCTTACGTTAACTGATAATTGTTCAAAATGTGGGCTATTATTTTCAATACATAGCTGGATTCGAGTCCTCAAGGATCGTACTGCATTCAATATTATTGATTCCGTTTAGAATATTCTCCAAAGAATCATTCTGAGCATGATTTAAAACACGGAATATTTACGATCTATTCTGGTAATTTGAACGAAACAAATTATGATACAAAATTAAGGTACATGAAATATGAATTTATTAAAATTCTAAACTTTCCTTAAATTTGCCGTATATCATTACTTCGCAGAATTTTATCCTTATCAGCGACACTAACGTATGGTGGAATAATAATGGGTGTGTTTTTTTTTTTCAAAATCATTGGGTTCGATTCCCAGATCGGATTATTGGTATTTCAAAAATCTAATGATGAGGTTTTAAGTTTTATCAGAATCGGGCTCGTGACTCCATTGAGCATTTTTAGCTATTCCTTATAGTTTCGGATTTGGCCATCCAAGCCCTTTTCAAAAATTCAACCTGTGTACAGCACGAATAGAGATTTATTTTGTTACATTTATTAAATGACGTCAATTGGCGGTCAAAGTCCACTGCAGATGTGATTTGGCTAAGGTATCTGCTGATAAAGACTAGAATAAATAACAAGCCATAATGTGAGTGTGCAATCATTTATACTCCTGATTGCGCATCAGTCACGTCATGTCAGGAGATGAATGAGTAGATACATACATCTGATCTTGCCTTGCATGTTGCTTAAGAAGTAATTATCAAATAGCCTGCTTGTCATACAAACATACATCCATAACATCACGCCTGTTTCCCAATGGGGTAGGCAGGGACTATGGTTTTCCACTTGCCACAATCCTGACATATAACTTTCGCTTCTTCTACTTTTATAAGTGTTTTCATACGTGCTCTCCGATTAAGGGTACTCTTGACCTGGCCTTTTTCCAAAAGGTGTCCAATTTGATCGACATAAGTGCGACGCGGTCGACCCGTACCAGATTGTCCATTCACTCTCGCCATAAAAAGCTATTTTGTCAGTCTGTTTTCATCCATTCTCTCCACATGTCCGAACCATCTGAGCATCCCTTTCTCTATCTTAGTCACTACATCTTCTGTCATGCCGTAATGTTCCCAAATCACACAATTTCTTTCTTTATCTATCAATGTCACTCCAGCTATACTTCGCAAACTTCTCATTTCCACTGCATTAATTTTACTTTCATGCGTCTTCTGCAACACCCAACTTTCACTGCCATACATAAGTGTAGGCACAAACTCTTCTATGTACAGCCATCCTTGCCTTTTTGACACATCCTGCCGGCTCATAAAGGCGTGGCATGGCTCCATTCACTTGATTACCTGCCAAAACTCTTCGTTCAATATCATAGTCACAGTTTCCATCTCTTGCAAATTTTGACCCCAAGCCTGCTTGTCCTCGGCCCTAATTTGTATGCACAAGTCCAGTAGCACGCGAGAATAATTTAGTTTATCAAGACTTGTTCGGCTGAGCAAATAAATAAGAAATTCATCGAAATAACTCCGAAACCCTCCCCAATTTGTACGCAGCCTTAAGTCACAATCACAATACAGCGTGCAATAACAGTGGTACCGTGATTTACGATCGAAATCGGCTCCGTACACTACATTTACATTGAACAAGGCAAATAAACACGTTGAACCGGCTCGACCTGGTTAAACAGACGTAAGCACTGCACCATGTCCCACGGCTAAGGTGAAATGGCACAGGTCAGATATTTTCGTGCGAACGAGAGGTGATGTTATTGCTTCGAAGCTCTGCCAAAAATGGCAATAACTTAGGGGATTATCGCTGTTCATCAGTGGTGGCCAAGCGACTGGTGGACATCGGGTAGAATCCTACCTAAAAGAATCTGCGGTCACCTAATACATTTAATGTCGTCAAGTTGCTCCTTTAACTAAATGAACGATCTGTGAGTAAATATTGAGACCTTGGCGATAACTAAGAAGTAACGAGTGACAATGACAAATGTTGTAATAAATTTCTATAGAGCAAACTGCAGATAGAATGCACAGTCAAGAATTTAAAATGAATGAATCTCGCAAATATTGATTTACCTGGTAATTGTACTAAACATAATTTGCATTAATTAAAGTCGAAAAACAATTTTAGAGCAGAACTGATTCAATCAATCAATTAGCGCTACACACATTACACATCCTGGGACATCCAACCGAGGCTTACTTCCGCAGGTAGTGGTAGGGAACCGTGTGGTTTTAGCCGGTAAGTAAAAGAGTCCGGCATAACATCCATGACGGTATTCCACACGTAAAAATACATAACACATAAAATCTGTTTCATTTTAATCGGTGTCTGAAGAATCCAGCATAATTACAATCGCCGGTGTCATGCCCACTGATCTTGACTACAACAATGTTTCAGTATTAGCTGAATACAACAAAGCCAGCAGAGTGTTACGATGATGGTTAATGCCAACTTTTCCTCTCGAAGCACGCTCCAATGTTGTTTTTACTTATCATCATATTAGCAGTTATTACAAATTATAGTCTATAGTAGTGTAAGTAACGGTATTGATTTGATGTACGACTTTGTAAGAGCCTTTTTAGATAAACTTCCCATAACTCGATTCGCTTTGTTTCGACAAAAATTACTTAGCCATTATATTAATGTTTCTGTTCTTTAAAAGAAAATCTTAGGAATACCTTTGCGTCGTTATCCTTGTTGAATATCCTTTTCCAAGTAAGAAAAGGATATTCAACAGACTGGAATAGTCTGGATAGCTATAATATAAAAATAGCTGGATAAATATAGATTGAACTTCAGTTTTGCTTTCTTTATTCATAATACTCACACGAAAAGTTTGTGAATTAGCTTATTAGATTATGGAACCTTACATCCTACAGCTTGAACCACGCACTTTGCAACAACCATTAAAATGTAGGGCAATATCTTAGGCTGCGGTTATGGTAATGTGCGGAGAGTTGTCAAAATAAGTGATTATGGAGCGAGAAGTGTCCTGTTTTATAGGAGTAATGTTTGTATGATGTACAGACGAATTTGAGAATGCATGGTCAATCCGAAACGAAATTGCTTTGCACGGAGAATTGACGCCATCTATCGGATAACATTGGAAGTCAAGTGTCTAGCGTTGCCGATTTTTATAATACCTCACACAGGAACGCGATTATTGTCAAAATAGCAACTCATTAATCTTTTGAGTAATGTAAATATGCCATCTAGTACATTTTTTGTGATTCTAAGGTGTCT
Source organism: Miltochrista miniata (assembly GCA_933228765.1). Lineage (NCBI taxonomy): Eukaryota > Metazoa > Arthropoda > Insecta > Lepidoptera > Erebidae > Miltochrista > Miltochrista miniata. The sequence continues at coordinate 35,961,238 of OW121755.1, read as the reverse complement.
ATGCAATATTATATTCGAGTAAAGTTGCGCCATCTAGCGGAGTTTTAGTAGTTTGGACTCAAATGTGCATGGGATTATAGATCTTAAGGGGCCCATGCAATATTGGAGGTGACTGTACATTTGTAATGACACAACGTGATGGGATAGAGCACAAATGCCACCCACCACAAATGCGATTAAGGGAACACATACCTTAATGTTTACATATTTAAAGTCTGTAGCCAGTGATGACAATCAGAGTGTTATACTTGTGGAGTCCATAAAGATGAAAGAGCTGACGATCAATGGGGCTGAAAGGTTATCCGATGGCGACAGCGTTTCTATGCTCCATGCTCCTTCATAAGTTGGACAGACGTATTAACAAGGGTTGACCGGCTGCCTGCTAGAATCGGGCAGCATAAAACCAAATGCTTTGGACATCTTTGAGAGAGGCCAATGTTTATGGCTTCAATGGCAATAATTAATGTTCCAATGCATGTGGAAGGAAGAGCCTAGCACGATGGATGTGATGCGGTGTCTGACGCCAACAATGCGTTAACACCAATTCAGACAATAGTAGGCGAATAATATGAGAGAGAACCCCTCCCCTGTAAAAACTATCCTGCCCCAAGTAAAGAACCAGAATAGTTTAAGTACAGAACTTCGACATCGCTAATTATTGGATGTAGAGCTCATAATAATATGGTAGTCGCTTCATTGGACATATTGGAGTTGAGCCTGGAAAAATTAGAAGACGACTTCATCTGGGTTGGGAACAGCTCGGTGAATGATTATGACTACGTAAAGAGTAATTATGTGTAGATATTTACAATTATCCCGCCCCGAGCGTTATAACCCGGTAGCATCTGAAGCTCTGGCTTTGGAGCACGAGGTCCGTTTTCCTCCAAAAAATATAGTCGTATCATACCTATATCGGTTCCCTGTTATCGCTAACCGCTGGCTACCGTAACCTCAGCCTGAGAACCCTGGTCACGTGTGGTGCATTGTGTGGAACCCGATATGCGCGCGCGCAAGTGCTTCTATTGTGCTGCGGTCGACCGATCGTATCGAATGGCTCGGTATCGTAGCACTTACTCGACTTATGTCTAACTAAACGTATGCGTGGTCACAAGTACATCTATTATTAAGAAGTTTATCCTTTATTAATTTGAACTAAATTCTCACCCTCTAACCTCCGCCCGCAGCCGATCATAAGTGTTAAAAATAAGCACTTTCTGAAAATCCTGCAAGTATGTCTACACACATTACACATCCTGGGACATCCAACCGAGGCTTACTTCCGCAGGTAGTGGTAGGGAACCGTGTGGTTTTAGCCGGTAAGTAAAAGAGTCCGGCATAACATCCATGACGGTATTCCACACGTAAAAATACATAACACATAAAATCTGTTTCATTTTAATCGGTGTCTGAAGAATCCAGCATAATTACAATCGCCGGTGTCATGCCCACTGATCTTGACTACAACAATGTTTCAGTATTAGCTGAATACAACAAAGCCAGCAGAGTGTTACGATGATGGTTAATGCCAACTTTTCCTCTCGAAGCACGCTCCAATGTTGTTTTTACTTATCATCATATTAGCAGTTATTACAAATTATAGTCTATAGTAGTGTAAGTAACGGTATTGATTTGATGTACGACTTTGTAAGAGCCTTTTTAGATAAACTTCCCATAACTCGATTCGCTTTGTTTCGACAAAAATTACTTAGCCATTATATTAATGTTTCTGTTCTTTAAAAGAAAATCTTAGGAATACCTTTGCGTCGTTATCCTTGTTGAATATCCTTTTCCAAGTAAGAAAAGGATATTCAACAGACTGGAATAGTCTGGATAGCTATAATATAAAAATAGCTGGATAAATATAGATTGAACTTCAGTTTTGCTTTCTTTATTCATAATACTCACACGAAAAGTTTGTGAATTAGCTTATTAGATTATGGAACCTTACATCCTACAGCTTGAACCACGCACTTTGCAACAACCATTAAAATGTAGGGCAATATCTTAGGCTGCGGTTATGGTAATGTGCGGAGAGTTGTCAAAATAAGTGATTATGGAGCGAGAAGTGTCCTGTTTTATAGGAGTAATGTTTGTATGATGTACAGACGAATTTGAGAATGCATGGTCAATCCGAAACGAAATTGCTTTGCACGGAGAATTGACGCCATCTATCGGATAACATTGGAAGTCAAGTGTCTAGCGTTGCCGATTTTTATAATACCTCACACAGGAACGCGATTATTGTCAAAATAGCAACTCATTAATCTTTTGAGTAATGTAAATATGCCATCTAGTACATTTTTTGTGATTCTAAGGTGTCTATGCAATATTATATTCGAGTAAAGTTGCGCCATCTAGCGGAGTTTTAGTAGTTTGGACTCAAATGTGCATGGGATTATAGATCTTAAGGGGCCCATGCAATATTGGAGGTGACTGTACATTTGTAATGACACAACGTGATGGGATAGAGCACAAATGCCACCCACCACAAATGCGATTAAGGGAACACATACCTTAATGTTTACATATTTAAAGTCTGTAGCCAGTGATGACAATCAGAGTGTTATACTTGTGGAGTCCATAAAGATGAAAGAGCTGACGATCAATGGGGCTGAAAGGTTATCCGATGGCGACAGCGTTTCTATGCTCCATGCTCCTTCATAAGTTGGACAGACGTATTAACAAGGGTTGACCGGCTGCCTGCTAGAATCGGGCAGCATAAAACCAAATGCTTTGGACATCTTTGAGAGAGGCCAATGTTTATGGCTTCAATGGCAATAATTAATGTTCCAATGCATGTGGAAGGAAGAGCCTAGCACGATGGATGTGATGCGGTGTCTGACGCCAACAATGCGTTAACACCAATTCAGACAATAGTAGGCGAATAATATGAGAGAGAACCCCTCCCCTGTAAAAACTATCCTGCCCCAAGTAAAGAACCAGAATAGTTTAAGTACAGAACTTCGACATCGCTAATTATTGGATGTAGAGCTCATAATAATATGGTAGTCGCTTCATTGGACATATTGGAGTTGAGCCTGGAAAAATTAGAAGACGACTTCATCTGGGTTGGGAACAGCTCGGTGAATGATTATGACTACGTAAAGAGTAATTATGTGTAGATATTTACAATTATCCCGCCCCGAGCGTTATAACCCGGTAGCATCTGAAGCTCTGGCTTTGGAGCACGAGGTCCGTTTTCCTCCAAAAAATATAGTCGTATCATACCTATATCGGTTCCCTGTTATCGCTAACCGCTGGCTACCGTAACCTCAGCCTGAGAACCCTGGTCACGTGTGGTGCATTGTGTGGAACCCGATATGCGCGCGCGCAAGTGCTTCTATTGTGCTGCGGTCGACCGATCGTATCGAATGGCTCGGTATCGTAGCACTTACTCGACTTATGTCTAACTAAACGTATGCGTGGTCACAAGTACATCTATTATTAAGAAGTTTATCCTTTATTAATTTGAACTAAATTCTCACCCTCTAACCTCCGCCCGCAGCCGATCATAAGTGTTAAAAATAAGCACTTTCTGAAAATCCTGCAAGTATGTCTACACACATTACACATCCTGGGACATCCAACCGAGGCTTACTTCCGCAGGTAGTGGTAGGGAACCGTGTGGTTTTAGCCGGTAAGTAAAAGAGTCCGGCATAACATCCATGACGGTATTCCACACGTAAAAATACATAACACATAAAATCTGTTTCATTTTAATCGGTGTCTGAAGAATCCAGCATAATTACAATCGCCGGTGTCATGCCCACTGATCTTGACTACAACAATGTTTCAGTATTAGCTGAATACAACAAAGCCAGCAGAGTGTTACGATGATGGTTAATGCCAACTTTTCCTCTCGAAGCACGCTCCAATGTTGTTTTTACTTATCATCATATTAGCAGTTATTACAAATTATAGTCTATAGTAGTGTAAGTAACGGTATTGATTTGATGTACGACTTTGTAAGAGCCTTTTTAGATAAACTTCCCATAACTCGATTCGCTTTGTTTCGACAAAAATTACTTAGCCATTATATTGTAACACTCTGCAATACTCACCAACACATTATCCATACGTTCTAATATAATACTCTCTTTTTGTCTCGTGATAACGAGGATTTCATACATTAAGCACATTAACACAAAGATATTAAACTCGATATCTTTCTGTCGTTTTATTCCGTGTTTACATCCAGTCACAATACTACACATACACATAGGTTAGACGTCGTGAATCTGACATTGTCATTTTGACAGTGACAATGACTGATCCTTGTCAACGAAATAGTTTAGGAATAAAAAAAAAAAGAACATAAAAAAAATAGTTTTATTTAGTGTACAATAAATCTAGATTAGAATAAATAATAGGTATATTAAATTAGTAAACAGATTTGGAACTAATGATAATTTATATATAGTTTACGAGCGGATCAATTTCGGAATGGTCACACCAGAATTCACGTTCCGCGTAACGTAGAACATTATGTCAAATAGTGGATAAAATATTCGCTTAAGAGGATAGGATGGTTAATGTACAGGATAGTTTTAGCTTCAGTTAATGACATGGCGTTAATGCGATAAAGCCCTAATCGTGTATGGCGTATGAGAAGTGGAGGAATAAAAGTCACGAACGGAACGTGAGGGATGAGTGAAATGAAACGGACCGTAGATGTAACTGACCAAGCGGGTTTGGCTTGGTGGGAAGGGGAAGAGACGAAAAGCAAAGATGGAGGCAGTCGGCATTTTTTTCTCTCGAGCGAGAAGACCCGTAAGGTGTCTCTTCAAGAGCAATTCGTACCATCACAGGACCCGCAAAAAGGTATTTATAAGCTAGATAGACCTTGTAATAATCGCGGTCTGTGAAGTGCGTGCTGATTGCTAATGACGCGTAACTTTTGTTGTAGCGGGTCTTTGGAGTACCTACCTATTATTGCTGGGAATACCTGCCCGTCCCTTGGCGGACTCCCAACACGGAGGAATTCTTCCCCGTGAACCCATCAGCGTGGGACGCGTGATCCACAGACGGGACTGCGCGCCGCTGACGAGCCCGGCTTTGTAGCGGTAACCGGTTCTCGCACCGGCATTTTTTATTCTCTTTTTTACGCCACGTGCATTTCTTTTTCACTACTTGGCACCAAGGAGGGCCACCAGGATTCTTCTTATACATCCATACGCGAGGTTGATTACTGCATCTCGTTGGTTAGCGGTGCCTACGCGATAGTCCACCGACAGTTTAACAACGTAGTTCACCTTCAGGAGGCTGCATAACGATCCGAGAATGTAACTAGATTTATTTAGCCTTTAAATCATAGATTATAATAATGTTAACCAGAATGGATCCATCTCTAGGTCGCTAGATTAAAGTATATTTTGCTAGCCACGTCACAAGGTGATGTTTAGTTAATTGTGTCAAATGAAATAATTTCATCGCATCGGCGCAAGAGCCGGCCAGGTCAATAGATTTGATATAAGTTTATAGCAAGTAAGTAAAGTGTGTGTAGATATAAGTATTCTAACTGGAGTAATACTGGTGCATCCTGCCATATATATAGGCTAAGTAGTGCGTTAGATATACCACAAGGCCTGTGGTTTTTGTATTGTAGACCATTAAACGTGGTGATAATAATATACACTGGTTTTTCTTTCACGAACTCACTGCAACAGGGGTTTACTAGCCAGACAACACGGCCCTTAACCTAAAAGGTCCACTGTATCTCCGGCTGCTGTTATCCAGGTAATCTTCTTTTACAAATCAAACTATTGTAACACGGGATTTGGGAAGTCCACACCGACACCCTTGACGCCCGTTACGTTACATGGCGCCCGAACTTTATTTTATTGTGATTACCTATTACACCGTTCCCTCAGGAATATGTCAAAATTTTAAATATTGACATATTGATGGTTTATAGATATTGAATCTGGTCACTCACCCTATTAAGAATTCATATCCGTGAAGACCAGACCACAAAATGTGTAAATTTTGACTTTTTTATGCAAATTTAAGTTTTTTTTCTTTAACAAAAGTTTCATCCAGAACTAACAACATTTTTTAAATATTGACATCTGGATGGTTTAAGTGTTTAATATAATTGCTTACACTGCTTAGAGTTAATGACAGTAAGAAACCAAACCAAAATATGTGCAAATTTTGTTTTTGTGAACGGATTTGTGTTTTATGAGTTGTCGTTCTCATCCCGGCAAAAATCAACTTTTTAAGTATCAACATATTGGTGATTTTTAAACTTCTATCTGATTCGGTGCACCATTCTGCATTGATAAACACTAGGACCAGATAAAGTCTTGTGTCAATTTTCGATTTTGTGAGCAAATTTGAGTTTTTTTGTCTTATCGTTCTCCCGACAAAAATCAACTTTTTAAATATCAACATATTGGTTGTTTTTATAGTTTTATCTGATCTTGTACACCCTTTAGAGCTTAAATACACAAGGATCAGGACTAAATAGTTGCAGGTTTTGTTTTTATTAACAAAATTGAATTTTTTCATAGTAATTTTTACGAACATACTTTTGAAACATAACTTTGTTGTTATTGTGTCTGTGGCATTGCTACAGTGATTATACCATTACTACTACTACTACTAGAGCATTTTAGGCTAAATACAAACTAGATATTAAGAACTTATTTATAAAAAATGTCAAAAACTCCAGATACTGATGCAAGTGAATTTGCTTCACCGGTGCATAGTCGGAACGTTATGCAGGTAACTTCTAGCCCGTATACACGACCTTTAGAGGTACACATACCTATGGATACCGTAAATACACGTCCCCGAGTCAACGTGAACCGGACTTCATCTTTGGCTCCCGAAACGTTTACGACATCCATAGTCTCTAATACGACCACCCATTATGCTGCCTCTCACAGCAACACACAGGAGACATACGTGGCACAAGAACCGATAGCACACGCACATAAGACATTCCCCATTAAAACTAGCGAAATTTTTGACAACATGAACCAAGGTAATGGTATAACACAAGTAGTTGCACCGCCCCCCAGTGCGCATGTGTACTACAAATCATTGAATTTAGCTTCCCTTAAACTCAAGTATAACGGAGAGTCAGATATTGACGACTTCCTCCTTAGGGTTAATGAAACACGTATCGCACGACAGATTGACGATACAACATTAGTAAGAGGTTTTTCAGAACTGTTATCTGACACCGCACTCAAGTTTCATAGAACAATCCAACATAAAATTAACTCTTGGTTTGATATTTGCGTTGAATTTCGAAAATTCTTTCAATCAAAGGATTACAACTACAACATAGAGAGACAAATTCGTGAAAAAAAGCAGAAGCTAGGTCAGTCTGTATCATTCTTTATTTTAGATATCCAGGATTTAAACAATAGACTAACATATCCTATTGCAAGCGACAACCTACTTGAAATTATAAAACACAATTTGCTACCTACATACGCCCAACTATTAGCCATCAATGATATTACTACCTTTGACCAATTGGTCAACGTGTCCAAGAATTATGAGGCTTATTCTGGTGTTTTATGTCAATCTAAACCGGTTGGCAAGCGCGAACTCAATGCAGTCAGCGTCGGCAAATTACCTGACAGGCGCGGCTCACCTATTACTTGCCTTAAATGTAAAAAAGTCGGCCATAGTTATAAGGTGTGTAGGTCAATACCAGGCATAATATGTTTCAAGTGCGGAGCTAAGAGGGTGACGATTAGGAACTGCACCCAATGTAACACAGGCTTGCGCTCGCAGTCTACTACACAGACACTTAATAAAAAAAACTGATGGGGCCCCCGAGCAAGTCGTTACACACACAAACAGTCTCTTCGCCTGAAATATCGTCATTCGTAGGGGATAATCGGTTGTTTGTTAAATTCACAATAAAGGACCGTAATTTCGAAGCATTGCTCGATCCTGGGGCACATTTATCAGTTTTAGGTGCGAATAAGCATCGATATTTTCAAAGACTTGGATGGACATTACATGCTAGGGATGCTTCAGTCGTGCCAGCAGTATTTTTAGCGGATTTATCACAAATTAAAGTCATTGGCATAATGTCTTTGCCAATAACTTGTAATGGGATAACTGCCCACTTTAATTTTTTAGTTTGCCCTGACATACATCACGAAATCTTGTGCGGTATGGATTTCGCTGATGCATTTGGTCTAGTGGACATTTTTAAGTTTGGAGATGTCGTGAGGAGAGGCAACTCCACAAGTTATAGTGCTTGCAGTGCGTTGTGTGAGGTGAAAGCTTTAATACCCAGAGATGATCTAACATCTCAACAAGCCAAACATCTACAAAAAGTAATGAATGACTTTGAGTCAATTTCATCAGAAAAAAAAGGTTTAGGGAAAACGCATATCGTTACACATAAAATTATTACACAGGGAGAGCCTATTAAACAAAGATATTACCCTTTATCGCCTGCTAAGTTGACAGCATTGAATAGGGAGGTGGACGAGATGTTGAGGCTCGATGTCATCGAACCGTCGAGGTCACCATGGTCCAACCCGGTTGTCATGATCCCAAAGAAAGATGGATCATGGAGATTCTGCCTCGACGCGCGTAAGCTCAATGATGTCACGGTTAAAGACTCGTACCCACTTCCTTATATAAATTCGATTTTGGACAATCTGCGAGGAGCACATTATCTTAGTTCAATTGATTTATCATCGAGTTTTTGGCAGGTCAGTTTGTCAAGTCAGGATGGAATAGACGGCAAAGGTACTTCTTGTGAGAAAACAGCTTTCGTAGTCCCTAATAGAGGTCTTTTTCATTTTAAAAGAATGCCATTCGGATTATCCAATGCGGGAGCTGAAATGCAAAGGCTAGTTGATTCGCTATTTCTGCACAAATTTGACGGAAAAGTTTTTTGTTATCTGGACGATCTTCTGATTGCCACAGAGTCATTTTCTGAACATATGGAGATACTTGCTGCTGTAAAGAAGTCGCTTAGTGACGCTGGTCTCACTATCAACTTAAAAAAGTGCGAATTTTGCAAAGGAGAGCTTAGATACTTGGGATACATCATCAATACACAAGGTTTGCGCACTGACCCAGAGAAGCTGAGCAGCATTCAGAATTTCCCACAGCCTAAAACTGCCAAGCAGCTACGAGGATTTATAGGTCTATGTTCATACTATCGTAGGTTTGTTAAGGATTTTTCCACCATCATAGCACCTATGACAGCGTTGGTAGGTAAGAAGAAAGGCAGTGACGGCATCCAATGGTCCGAAGCAGCTGAGGATTCTTTCAATACCCTTAAAAATGCTTTAATAACAGCTCCAGTTTTGGCGTCGCCAGAATTTTCGAAACCTTTCGTGCTTCATTGCGACGCATCATCCGTAGGCATTGGTAGTGTTTTGACGCAGGACATAGATGGAATCGAGCGTCCTGTGGCTTTCTTTTCACGTTTACTGGCAAAACCTGAGAGAAATTACAGTACAACAGAGCGTGAACTGCTCGCGGTAGTGGATTCCATAAATCATTTTCGTGCTTACATAGAAGGTACTAAGTTCACGGTCATCACTGACCATATGAGTTTAAAGTGGCTTAAGTCTTTAAATAACCCCTCAGGCAGGTTGGCCAGATGGGCAATGCAGATATCCACTTTTAATTTTGACATTTGCCATAAGGCAGGTAAGCTTAATGTCGTACCAGATGCACTATCCCGAATTTCGGTCGATGCTATTACTTTCAATCAAGAACTTTCTTCAACTTCTGATGAGTGGTATAAGAAGATGTATAACGGCTGTAAAACTAAGCCTACTCGTTTCAAAAATTTTCAGATCCTAGGCAACAATTTGTTTAGATTTTGCAAAGGTGGCTCTTGTACTTCAAAAAACAATTGGAGGTTAGTAATTCCTAAAGAGCTGGTCGATGAATGCATCAAGGAAAACCATGACTCCTTCTGTAGTGTACACCCAGGAGTTCAAAAAACGTATTTGAAAATTAGGGAACATTATTATTGGCCAAATATGTTCGAAAATGTTAAGGAATTTGTCACACGGTGTGACAAGTGTAAAGCATATAAACACTCAAATTCACCACCTCACGGACTCATGACAAATCAAAAGGAGGTGGACGTTCCGATGCACACGTTGTCAATAGATATTATAGGCCCATTACCTAAAGCATATTCGGGTCATATATACATTCTGTCAGTTGTAGACGTTTTCTCAAAATTTGTATGGCTTCACCCCCTCCGTACTGCAACCACTCAAACGGTCACTTCATTTTTGGAAAAGGAATTGATCTTGAAATGGGGAACCCCCGCGATTCTTATTTGTGACAACGCTACCATATTTAAAAGCAAATCGTTTAAATCATTTTGCGATGGATATTCTATCCCTCGAATTTTCTATACGGCGCATTATGCACCGCAAGCGAATACAGTCGAACGGTATAACAAAACCGCTGAAGTCTGTTTATCCATACTAGTTGAACAAGATCAACGTAATTGGTCCAAATACCTTCAGCAAATTCAGCTATCACTGAATAGCACGGTGAACCTAGCAACGGGATACACACCGTACTTCTTAGCCACCGGTCGTGAAATAGTCACTGACGGTCAATTCCATTCAATTCTTAGGGATTTACCAACATCAGCTGATGATCTGACCATAGGCGATAGAAGCGCAGCGGCATCATCGTTGTTGGAATTGGGAAAAATTTTTGACAAGGTAGTAGATGCATTAACTCAGGCGTACCAGAAAAATTCACAACATTATAACCTAAGACGACGACACTTCACAGCGAAAATAGGCGATGTGGTCTGGCGAAGGAACTTCGTACAATCTAACGCAGCGAAGTATTTCTCCGCCAAGCTGGCGCCGAAATTTGTGAAGTGCACGGTTGAAAGGAGGTTGTCAGATGTAGTGTATGAGCTACGCGAGTTATCGTCAGGATCTGTTGGTAAATTTCATGTAAAGGACATCTTGCGTGTAGATTAAATTATTTACACACCCTGTCCGATATTGTTGCTTGTCTAGTGGTATTTACTCCGAACCCAAGATTTTTTTTTGATCGTAGGGCTAGGCAAGCATTTATCGAAACTAATGTATGCAATTAATAATTGCTTTGCTGTTTGTGTTTTTACATTGTGTTCTTATTCTTACAGTTAATGTTTATATGATATGATACTTAACAACGCATGAGCAAAAAAGTTGTTTTTCTTGACAGTCAAATGATTGACCGACAGTACGATTGGCCAAAGTATGAAAAACTCTTACAGAATATAAGACTGATGAATGACAGCATGTAAATAATTATGGAATGATAGGAGCAAATAAGAAAGGGAAGGATAAGTGCATGACTGAATGATAGGTGGAAAATAAGCTTTAAATATTATTATATGTATTATTATAATTATTATTAATATGGAAAGGATGACGAATGAATGTACATAGATAAATATGAAATACTGTGTGAGGTATGGAAGAGTGAAGTACGCGTTTTGAAAGGAATACCTATCCAGCTGTGATCATTCTAAAGGGCAGTCAGAAGAATAACTATTGCTAGCAGCGTTCTGAAGTTTTATTCTTTTATTTCTCGGTATTTTTTTTTAATCCTTTTTGGAGTCGGTTAAGTAACCACTTTTTCCCGGTTACCCCGGCTGTTTCTTTCGGTAAACCTGTCGGTTTACCTCTTTTCCCGAGAAAGGGGGTATTGTAACACTCTGCAATACTCACCAACACATTATCCATACGTTCTAATATAATACTCTCTTTTTGTCTCGTGATAACGAGGATTTCATACATTAAGCACATTAACACAAAGATATTAAACTCGATATCTTTCTGTCGTTTTATTCCGTGTTTACATCCAGTCACAATACTACACATACACATAGGTTAGACGTCGTGAATCTGACATTGTCATTTTGACAGTGACAATGACTGATCCTTGTCAACGAAATAGTTTAGGAATAAAAAAAAAAAGAACATAAAAAAAATAGTTTTATTTAGTGTACAATAAATCTAGATTAGAATAAATAATAGGTATATTAAATTAGTAAACAGATTTGGAACTAATGATAATTTATATATAGTTTACGAGCGGATCAATTTCGGAATGGTCACACCAGAATTCACGTTCCGCGTAACGTAGAACATTATGTCAAATAGTGGATAAAATATTCGCTTAAGAGGATAGGATGGTTAATGTACAGGATAGTTTTAGCTTCAGTTAATGACATGGCGTTAATGCGATAAAGCCCTAATCGTGTATGGCGTATGAGAAGTGGAGGAATAAAAGTCACGAACGGAACGTGAGGGATGAGTGAAATGAAACGGACCGTAGATGTAACTGACCAAGCGGGTTTGGCTTGGTGGGAAGGGGAAGAGACGAAAAGCAAAGATGGAGGCAGTCGGCATTTTTTTCTCTCGAGCGAGAAGACCCGTAAGGTGTCTCTTCAAGAGCAATTCGTACCATCACAGGACCCGCAAAAAGGTATTTATAAGCTAGATAGACCTTGTAATAATCGCGGTCTGTGAAGTGCGTGCTGATTGCTAATGACGCGTAACTTTTGTTGTAGCGGGTCTTTGGAGTACCTACCTATTATTGCTGGGAATACCTGCCCGTCCCTTGGCGGACTCCCAACACGGAGGAATTCTTCCCCGTGAACCCATCAGCGTGGGACGCGTGATCCACAGACGGGACTGCGCGCCGCTGACGAGCCCGGCTTTGTAGCGGTAACCGGTTCTCGCACCGGCATTTTTTATTCTCTTTTTTACGCCACGTGCATTTCTTTTTCACTACTTGGCACCAAGGAGGGCCACCAGGATTCTTCTTATACATCCATACGCGAGGTTGATTACTGCATCTCGTTGGTTAGCGGTGCCTACGCGATAGTCCACCGACAGTTTAACAACGTAGTTCACCTTCAGGAGGCTGCATAACGATCCGAGAATGTAACTAGATTTATTTAGCCTTTAAATCATAGATTATAATAATGTTAACCAGAATGGATCCATCTCTAGGTCGCTAGATTAAAGTATATTTTGCTAGCCACGTCACAAGGTGATGTTTAGTTAATTGTGTCAAATGAAATAATTTCATCGCATCGGCGCAAGAGCCGGCCAGGTCAATAGATTTGATATAAGTTTATAGCAAGTAAGTAAAGTGTGTGTAGATATAAGTATTCTAACTGGAGTAATACTGGTGCATCCTGCCATATATATAGGCTAAGTAGTGCGTTAGATATACCACAAGGCCTGTGGTTTTTGTATTGTAGACCATTAAACGTGGTGATAATAATATACACTGGTTTTTCTTTCACGAACTCACTGCAACAGGGGTTTACTAGCCAGACAACACGGCCCTTAACCTAAAAGGTCCACTGTATCTCCGGCTGCTGTTATCCAGGTAATCTTCTTTTACAAATCAAACTATTGTAACACGGGATTTGGGAAGTCCACACCGACACCCTTGACGCCCATTACGTTACAATATTAATGTTTCTGTTCTTTAAAAGAAAATCTTAGGAATACCTTTGCGTCGTTATCCTTGTTGAATATCCTTTTCCAAGTAAGAAAAGGATATTCAACAGACTGGAATAGTCTGGATAGCTATAATATAAAAATAGCTGGATAAATATAGATTGAACTTCAGTTTTGCTTTCTTTATTCATAATACTCACACGAAAAGTTTGTGAATTAGCTTATTAGATTATGGAACCTTACATCCTACAGCTTGAACCACGCACTTTGCAACAACCATTAAAATGTAGGGCAATATCTTAGGCTGCGGTTATGGTAATGTGCGGAGAGTTGTCAAAATAAGTGATTATGGAGCGAGAAGTGTCCTGTTTTATAGGAGTAATGTTTGTATGATGTACAGACGAATTTGAGAATGCATGGTCAATCCGAAACGAAATTGCTTTGCACGGAGAATTGACGCCATCTATCGGATAACATTGGAAGTCAAGTGTCTAGCGTTGCCGATTTTTATAATACCTCACACAGGAACGCGATTATTGTCAAAATAGCAACTCATTAATCTTTTGAGTAATGTAAATATGCCATCTAGTACATTTTTTGTGATTCTAAGGTGTCTATGCAATATTATATTCGAGTAAAGTTGCGCCATCTAGCGGAGTTTTAGTAGTTTGGACTCAAATGTGCATGGGATTATAGATCTTAAGGGGCCCATGCAATATTGGAGGTGACTGTACATTTGTAATGACACAACGTGATGGGATAGAGCACAAATGCCACCCACCACAAATGCGATTAAGGGAACACATACCTTAATGTTTACATATTTAAAGTCTGTAGCCAGTGATGACAATCAGAGTGTTATACTTGTGGAGTCCATAAAGATGAAAGAGCTGACGATCAATGGGGCTGAAAGGTTATCCGATGGCGACAGCGTTTCTATGCTCCATGCTCCTTCATAAGTTGGACAGACGTATTAACAAGGGTTGACCGGCTGCCTGCTAGAATCGGGCAGCATAAAACCAAATGCTTTGGACATCTTTGAGAGAGGCCAATGTTTATGGCTTCAATGGCAATAATTAATGTTCCAATGCATGTGGAAGGAAGAGCCTAGCACGATGGATGTGATGCGGTGTCTGACGCCAACAATGCGTTAACACCAATTCAGACAATAGTAGGCGAATAATATGAGAGAGAACCCCTCCCCTGTAAAAACTATCCTGCCCCAAGTAAAGAACCAGAATAGTTTAAGTACAGAACTTCGACATCGCTAATTATTGGATGTAGAGCTCATAATAATATGGTAGTCGCTTCATTGGACATATTGGAGTTGAGCCTGGAAAAATTAGAAGACGACTTCATCTGGGTTGGGAACAGCTCGGTGAATGATTATGACTACGTAAAGAGTAATTATGTGTAGATATTTACAATTATCCCGCCCCGAGCGTTATAACCCGGTAGCATCTGAAGCTCTGGCTTTGGAGCACGAGGTCCGTTTTCCTCCAAAAAATATAGTCGTATCATACCTATATCGGTTCCCTGTTATCGCTAACCGCTGGCTACCGTAACCTCAGCCTGAGAACCCTGGTCACGTGTGGTGCATTGTGTGGAACCCGATATGCGCGCGCGCAAGTGCTTCTATTGTGCTGCGGTCGACCGATCGTATCGAATGGCTCGGTATCGTAGCACTTACTCGACTTATGTCTAACTAAACGTATGCGTGGTCACAAGTACATCTATTATTAAGAAGTTTATCCTTTATTAATTTGAACTAAATTCTCACCCTCTAACCTCCGCCCGCAGCCGATCATAAGTGTTAAAAATAAGCACTTTCTGAAAATCCTGCAAGTATGTCCATGCAAAATCTTAAATGTTTCTCTCAAAATACTTTGGCAAATAACTGCCGTTAATAAGTCATAAAGTCTAGCAATTCTATATGGTCTCATCTCATAATGTCCTTTTCTCGAAATGTCCTTTCTCATAATGTCCTTTTCTCGAAATGTCCATTCTCATAATGTCCTTTCGCAGATTGTCCTTTTCTTGAAATGTTCTTTTCTCGAAATGTTCTTTTCTCAAAAAGTCCGTTTCTCGAAATGTTCTTTTCTCAAAATGTCCTTTTCTCGAAATGTTCTTTTCTCAAAATGTCCTTTTCTCGAAATGTCCTTTTCTCAAAATGTCCCTTTCTCAAAATATGTACACTACAGGATTAACCCCGCTCAATCCGACTTGGATAGGTTAGGTTAGAAGGCTAAGGCGGGAGCGGAGCGTAGCGGAGCTTCCGCATTAGCCTTCGTGGTTATTTTTTTTTTATAACCACCAAGTTACCACCAGTCACTTGCTAAATTTGATGTTATTTTTTAAAACCACCTAAATTAAAACTTAGGTGGTTATAAATAAATAACCACGGAGACTAATGCGGAAGCTCCGCTCCCGCTTTAGCCTTTTAATCCTGTAGTGTACATATTTTGAGAAAGGGACATTTTGAGAAAAGGCCATTTCGAGAAAAGGACATTTTGAGAAAAGAACATTTCGAGAAAAGGACATTTTGAGAAAAGAACATTTCGAGAAAAGGACATTTTGGGAAAAGAACATTTCGAGAAAAGGACATTTCGAGAAAAGGACAATCTGCGAAAGGACATTATGAGAATGAACATTTCGAGAAAAGGACATTATGAGAAAGGACATTCCGAGAAAAGGACATTATGAGATGAGACGTTCTATATCTCCTAATTCGGGAAATCCCTGTCTTATGTCGCAAATAATATTACCTATCTCTATAATATCTGTGTTTTATCTGGTCAGTCAACCTTGAAGACATAGCCAACCTCGTCAATCCACCAATCTGCGCAGTAATGACTGTACCGAGGTGCCAGACTGATAGCTCAGTGACAGTCATAACTTCCGCGAGTGATTGTATAATTACTGAGATATAAACTATAGTCACGCGTATGTTACGCGAAAGCTTGACTAGTCTTGGAATGCAGAAGGCTATACTTACATACTTTCTTTAAAGAGTATCTTGTGGTGGTGGAAGGTAATCGTTTATCGTCCCACCTGTGCCACGCTATGGACCCGGGCGGCGCGGCGCCCGCACAGTAAATCCAAGAAATGTTGAGAATAAGGTCTCTCTTAATTCGTTGGCAGAGTACAGAAATATTAACTTGTTTACTGATACGGAAAATCTCTTCTGTCCTACCAACCATCCCTGTGAGGTTGCAGCTAGACTGACCTAATGCACTGCTACATAAATGCTACATTTATGTTTAGAAAAAGTGAATATGAGAGAGGTGTGTGAAATAAAAGGATGGTGGGATCTCAGAGCTAGACAAAGTTCAGTAATTTTGGAGCAGCATTTTCGCTGCTTGCACAGGTTAGGGGCAATTCAGATTCACATGAGATTTGCTGTTGCAAGAGTATTGTTGGCTATTGTTGGAATGTAATCGGTAGCGTTTCAACCGTGACAAATTGGATTTCTTTGTCAATACAAGCGCAGAATCAGTATTTACATATTCCATTACTTCTGCTATCTGAAGTAGGTACTAATATGATTGTCCACATTCATAATCTCACAATTAGATTTTTTTTACGCGAGGGAAATCCTCATGGATGCTATCGACTTCTACTGACTAAAAACCCTCACGTATCTTGCCCAACAGCCTACGGTTGAAAGCCCTCAAAAGGATACCCCAGGACCCACAATTAGGGTATCAAAAAGAAAACGATATTGCTTGAATATCTCGTAGGCTACAGTTTCGAGACTCACCTACCATCATTCCTACCAATAAATCGTGTAATTTTGGTCGCATGACAGATATTGCTATTACATCGGTTGAGACAGAAAAGAGGTCCTAGTTTTCACTACAATGCTACGAGAGCAGGCAGGAGTATCTAAATATAGAAATCGTTTTCGTCTTGAGGTCGCGATTTTCCCAGTGGGAAAGTGCGTGACGTTATCGTGAAGACCGCCGCGCTGACCTGAAAGTGAGCGCTGGAACGATGTCGATTTGCAATACCTATTTAGCTGAGATAACTCGTACATGCTTCAGACGCTGCTACCAAATACCTATCCGAAATGTGTAAAATGTTCATGAACAAATTATGTTTCTTTTCTCTTAGTACTCTCCTCTGTTATCCCCACTTTCTCACTATATTTTAACTTGTGATATTGAATCATTTTGTAGCTGTGCAAATTTTCGTATCTGTGTTCAAGGTTTCGCTAGACATATTGGCGACTCCTCACGATAAACATGATTTATCAGACAGCCTTGCGTTGCTCGCGTGGTTCGCTTCGGTGTGCTTGTGATATCAATTAACACGTTTTTTGCTTCGTTTACTTTAAATGTTTATGCCAACAATACAAAGTTGAAGTAGTTTTCAAATTAAATACGTACTTATTACAAAGAGTGGTGTTTTGAGATTTTAATAAAGTACCTGATTCATTTTTCACAGCTCTACAACTCATGGCGAACCAACCATACCTGTACCGGGATAATTTCAATATTCATTTTCAAAGAAGCGCTCGTGGCCCCGTGGACTCAGTGTTCTGTAAACGATCACTGCAGTAAGCAACTTTCACTATGGCCAGTCCTTGGATGGGTGACCATCCATTTGACCACTTTGTGACATTTATTTGAGCGCTTCCGTGCTTCGGAAGGTACGTTGAGCTGTTGGTCTCGGTAGTCAGTAAAATGACAGTCGTTAAGCCAAGTTGAAGGATACCCTTTTTAGGCGGCTTGAAAATTTTCAACAGCAGGCAGTCACAACCTGCGCCTGTCCATCTCAACCCGGCAATACGGCTCACCACCTATTACATGGGACAAATTTTTAAAACGTAAAAAGTGGGCATATAATATGCCTCTGTCTACCCCTTCGGGGATAAAGGCGTGACCATGTATCATTTTCAATAATTTTCCTAGATATTTGCCTCCTAAAAATATTGGCTATGCTAGTTACAAGTTAAATATCATTGAACTATTACTAAGTACCTATAGCTAAACTATCGTTTCCCTTATCAGCGCCGCCACCGGTCGTACTTGCAACGCTTCCGTTACGACTAGACACATAAAACACTTGTCGCCATTCATGCATTACAATTCATTAATGCACTCACATTTAAATACAATTACTCTGCTTATGCTATTTATGGACGGTAAGCGTGCATATTTCATTGCACATAGCGGCGGGATATGCCAGCATACCAATAAAATTGCCTATTTAGATTTATTAAAATTCTAAATTTGGAACCAATCTTTTGAGCTATAGCGGTAAAAGCTGTGTGTTGATAGATCACTTGACCTTGGAGTTACTGTATCTGTGGTTTGGAACAATGATGTATACTTATTATTAAAAAAAATGTAAGTATGTTAATACTAGGCTAAGAAGTAAGACTTAAAAATCCAATCCATGTAAATTGTCTATCTAATGCAAGTTTGCCATTCAATTCGACTAACCATTTTTAATAATTTCAGTTAAAATAGTGCAAGTGATATATCTGTTACCTATGACGTAGTAACTATTTAGTAATCTGTGCTATGGGGACCTTTTCTTGCACTGCATGTTTATAATTTAAACCGAATTCCGACCGAATACCGAACTTAAACTGAAAAATTCGGTTTGCATCTCATTCTTTGTCCAAACTAATGTTGTAGTTCACTGAAAATTTGTATTGTAGTTTTCTACAATCAAAATCACTGATTGGTGTTCTTGACACGAATGTTTATAGTATGTAATTGGAATTCAGCTATAACATTATATCCGACCTCCCTGCGAATGAATCATCATTTCCGAACTTTAATCCCAGGTCCCAGATACATTGAAATTGTTCTGGGATAGAAGGCTTCCTTCGCTTCACTTTCCACAATAGGTAAAATACCTATCAAGAAGACTAACAGCTAACCAGCTGCACTACCTCTCTGCGAATGAAGGCCCTCACAAATTCCACTGTACTGTACGCTATATATTTATTTTCCAACAAGTGTTCTATAATCGCGTGTCGACTTTGTGCACACTTCACGGTCGGATACTCGTATCTAATTAACTAATCAATTAGCATATTCGATAGATAGTAATTGTTGTTATCTATATGTGTTATCTATGAACAGGTAAATGGATAGTGCGAGGCGGCGTGATCATCAGGGTAGCGACAATATGAACAGTGTATGGAGTCCTACCTCTAATTTCTGAACTTCCGAACATTTTTATAGAACTGACTCAAATTAATTTAAAATGTCGCAGGAAATCCAAATACATTTACATAGAAGTCAAAGTTAGTAGGAAAGCGAGACAGACCACTAATCAGAGGAACTCTACCTTTGTTTTAACGTTTCGAAGAAGAGAGCGATGTCTTTCACACTCGCGCCTGCAAGTTACAGATTTTCATAGATCTGTAGAACCTCAGAAGAAAACACAGAGATATCAACACTCCTTCTTTATTTTTCACATAACGAATATAGTTAGGAAAACTTATACACCACGTGGCACAAGGAAGAACTTTGCAACAGTGTCTGGGGCTTGCGACCCATACAGCAGGTTTGAGACGGCCGTCTTTCAATGCGCATAAACGCTCACCTTCCACCACTAACAATGCTCCCCATTGCCCATATACTTTATCTAACGACGTCTAGTTTAAGACAGAGCCTCGCAAAATGGCGTTGCCGCTATTTATAAACATTTCCCACTCTTTCATTGTTTAAAGTTGCCATTGCATAAATCAGGCAAAACATCGAAACCTTACAGATCTTTCATACGAAAGGCATGATCTTGCAGCTTTTGCGATTTTATAGAAGTGAACAAACATATAGGGCTTAAGTATACCGCCAGACCACTACCAAACAGAAGACCGTCCGTGAGCAGTTCGCCAATACTAATTGGCGGCGCGTTTTTCCATCAAATTATTATTTATTAGCACTCGTGTATTGCATGCCTGTCTGTACTTTATTGCTTGTAAATTGACTATTTCATTAGCACCGATTCTGATATAGGTTATAATTGGTGTCATCTCTGTGACGCATGTTGTAGTTGTCGCAGTAGATACTAGTATTTAGGAGCCTTCATCGTAGTTGCTTCCGAACTCTGTCTCGACTTTGGAGTCTTTCTAGTTTTCTTGGCTAGGTACTAGTTTTTGAATTATTTGATTTTCTATTAAGCATTACTGGGGGCGACTGGCCGCCTGACATCCCAAGTCCCAACTACGAATGACCGCCCTTGCCAAAGCCTAGACCGTGTTGATCAGGTCACGCGCATGGGAGGTTGGCATGGACTCCAAAGATCTAGTTGTAAACCATGCACCCATGTATCGCTAATATAGATAAGACAGCCACATAATTATGAACTTAATTGTTGAAAACATCAGGTTAGGAAAATAAGTATGTACCTACTTCAAACTACACATACCTTTAGTCGTTGGCGTAGGAAAACGTACTTTAACAGTTATTTATCGTGTGTATAGATAGTATGTATGGGGTTCTTCAAAAGGGGTCTTAGAAGGTTTTTACAGGGTCGGCAGCGCGAGTGTGGCACCTCTGGTGTTGCAAACGTTCATAGGCTGCGGTGACCACCGGTCCTTCTGGTGGGCCGTATGCTTGTCTGCCACCTTAGTGGTATAAAAAAAAAAAAAAAAAAAAAAAAAAAGGTATCTTGTTACGCCTATAATAACCTTGTTGCGCCAATAATAATCGGGTGCATCCTGCGTTGTTCGATCAGTACTTGCTAAAAAATTTTGTAGTCCATTACAATGCTCATACTCGTAGGCATGAGGTGTTAATATAATATACTTAATATATTTCTGCATGACTTTTCTTAGTTTCCACTTTCTATACCGAAAGGTATAATGAAACGGTATCATATTTAAAATTGTTTTCCTATCGCCCTGTATATCAATGACGCACCTTCCACGTATAGGCGCGACTAATTAATTGTCAGAAGCCATTAATTAATGGATTCCCAGCGTTACAAATCAATGGCAGACGCTGCCGTCACAAACTGTGTTAACAGACACTCACCACGAGGTGTTCACGCAATATTCGGAATGAACACCGCGTTATGCAGACACTCTGTAGATCTGAGTGTGACGTCAGGACACGTGACGAGAAGGTGGCACGTCGTACAACTACGTGTTATACGAGAACACGAAGATGGAAATCGTTAAAAACGTATTATACTTACAACAGTATTGTTTTTCACTTAGTGGTGAGGTTTAAGATGTGGATTTGAGCTTCGATATCGCCAATAGGTTGTGGAGGTCAGATGGCAGTCGCTTAATGGAAAATATCAAGTTCAGCCGCATCGCAGTTAGATTGGAAAGCTGACCCCAACTGGGTTGGGTAAAAGCTCGGAGGATGGCGATGGTAAATGTATTCGGGAGATTTTGAACGTTATCGTAAGCCCATTTTTCATTTACGTGTCAAAGCCCCTCAAGACTGTCATGCCAGTCTCCAACCGACTAAAACCGCTCGGCCCCTACCTTCAGCTTGTAAAAGAAAGAAAATCAAAAGTCAAGTTTACCTTTTCGTTTTACAATCCTGTAGTCATGTAGTATCCTTTTCGTTGTTAAAGTATTTATGTAGGTGACAGGTGTTCGGTTTTATTGTTGGTATTACTGGCGGCTTTTCACATTGATCCTGTAATTTGGGCCTGGCAACATTTTCTGTCAGGAAATGCAAACAGAATTTTCCAATGCAATGTAATAAATTAGTCTTGTATTATATCTTCACTAAAAGATGGTCGCGGCTTCGCTCAAATGAATGTTGAACATTTTTCCGTCATAAAACGTAGCCTATGTGTGATTCCAAGCTGTAATGTATCCCTGTTCCAAACTTAAGCCCGATCCGTCCAACCGTTTGAGCGTGATTGAGTAAGAAGGATTACACTTCCTTATTGTAGTAGAGATTCTATTATTTTCACGTTTCTTCCGAAGCGCTCGTGGCCCCGGGGGCTCAGTGTTCTGTAAACAATCACTGCAGTAAGCAACTTTCACTATGGCCAGTCCTTGGATGGGTGACCATCCATGTGACCACTTTGTAAAATTTATTTGAGCGTTTCCGTGCTTCGGAAGGCACGTTAAGCCGTTGGTCCCGGTTGCCAGTAAAATGGTAGTCGTTAAGCCAAGTTGAAGGCCTTTGTAGGCGGCTTGAAAACTTTCAACAGCGGGCAGTCACAACCTGCGCCTGTCCATCTCAACACGGCAATACGGCTCACCACCAATTACGTGGGACAAATTCTAAAAAGGTGAAATGTGGGCATGTAATATGCCTCTGCCTACCCCTTCGCGGATAAAGACGTGACCATATGTATCTATGTATGTATTTCTTCCATGCAGGCAAACTCTGCTTAGACAAATAAATCATGACTTAGAATAGCTTAGATGAAAATTGAAAATCCATGTCTGAAATGCGCGTGTTGTAACAATTTTAGTTACCCATGCTGGGTGTTTCGTTAATTCGCAATAACGGTGGAAATTCGCAGAAACCTTCAGAAGGTCGAATTTTATTTACAAATGGTTATGAGATAAATACACGCCAAGTGCAAGGTTAACTATAATGCGATTCCTTTAAATCGACCTTATTATGGTTTGTGGCAACAAGTTCAACTTTCATGAGTCTTTTCTTGAGGTTTATTTAATACCACTGTTTTCCATGAGGCTTCATTTTGACTCGCGCACAGAGGGTTCCTTAAAAAAACCTCAAAAATCACGTTTGTTGTATGGGAGCCCCCCTTAACCCCCCCTTTTTCTGATTTTAGTAATTGTATTGCTATAGCGGCACCAGAAATACATCACCTGTGAAAATTTCAGCTCTCTCGCTATTATGGTTCCAGAGATACAGCCTCGTGACAGACGGACGGCGAAGTCTCATGAATAGGGTCCCGTTGTTTATCCTTTGGGTACGGAACCCTAAAAAGTATACTTGTATGAGTGTACCTACTTGTCGTATTAGAAGAAGTCATACAGCGATATTCCTGCTGATGGTCTCACGCGACTATGGCGTAGGCGCCCGTAGAGGTGTTGGAAGCTCAGACGACTCAAGCAGTCAAAGTAGAAACCAGGCACCAAAAATGCTATATCAATCAATCAAATGAGCCTATCGCAGTCCACTGCTGGACGTAGGCCCCTGCTATTTACGCCACAATACACGGTATAAGAATAAGTACATTCGAGTGGCAGTGGGCCGGCCATATCTGCAGAGAACCGACGCACACTGGGGCAAGATCCATTTTCTTTGGCATTAAATACATTGTTTAGCAATATCGCTTTTGTGGATACTAAATATAACTAAAATAGATATTTGTAGTATATTGTGGAACTCAGGCGGTAAGTAGCCATCTGGACACCCTGGCAGCATATACTCGTAGCTGCCAGTGTAAGAAATCGGCTACGTAGAGTACGAATTGCATATCCTATTTTTCCTCACTAGTGAGGCATATCATTAAACGTTAGTAGGATTATAAAGAGGAATTGTTTGAGGCATTTGATTGTTTGTTTGTTTGCATCGAATAGGCTCCGAAACTACTGGACCGATTTGAAAATTTCTTTACACTCTTCCCTGTGAACATCGGCTATGTTTTATTCCCGTATTCCCACGGGGACGGGGGCTAATAGTAAAACGCGTGATGTCAGCTAGTCGCTAATAGGACGGTTTGGCCCGTTTTGAACGTTCAGATGATAGCTCAAATGAAATTTCCGGTCGGCCGCGATTATTCTTCAAAATTTTTTCCGTGATAATAGGAAACGAAATGATGTCTCAAGCCAACCCTTATTATTTTTCATCGAATTTACTAGCTTTTGACCATCTTGACCTATATTTATATTTAAATTGTGTCATTTCTTTATTAAAATTAATATCAACTTCATCATCATATTTTGTACGTTTTCGCAACTCAAAAATTTAAAAATTTAATTATGTTTCAAAGTAAGTTTCTCCTGAGCATCGCATTATGTTAACAAGTTCATTTCTTGAAACAAATATTGTTTTTGAACTCGTTCCTAGAACAAAATAATTTATGTTGCATAATGGAAATCAAATAGTAAAACTACAAAAATCACTGTAATTTTTAAAGTAGCAAAAAGTAGCAAAAAGTTTTTTTAGTTTCGAGATGCTGATATTGTATGGGTTGTTTACAAAAAAAAACTAATCTCAAATTCACTCCAATACATAACTAAAACTTCAGCTGATTTTGAATGTAGTGAAAAGCGTAGTGTTATAAATGTATTCCTTGGTTTTATATGTTTAATGTACCATATTACCAAGTTAAATGGTGCTAAAATATTGCAACTTACCTAAACGTGAAGGTTCCATAGCAAAATTAAGCTAATTTCTTATATAAATCACAACACTACAACACAAATGAAATAAGAGCATTTTAATTTATAATCAGTCGTACTTTCACGACTTCTTACAAACTTTAATTATAATAGGAAATGCGTGTAAGTGATCGGTCAATTTGAAAGTGTCAAAACCAAAACGAAGCATTAATCTACTAGAAGCCAGTTGTATTAGATAGTTCAAAATCGAATATTAGTTTTCGCATTTTCTGCCACATATTAGGGATCTTGCCCCAATGTGCGACGGCCGATGGAGCAATCGAGTTCTAGAGTAGAGACCGCGTCTCGGCACACGTGGAGTAGGACGTCCACCCGCTAGATGGACCGACGACCTGGTAAAGGTCGCAGGCTGGGACTGGATGCGTAAGGCGCAGGACCGTGTATTGTGCCGTAAAATGCTATACGGCTACTCAAAATTAACACTTTCCTGAAAGAATAGTACTATACTAGGTACTCACTTACCCACTTGAATTCCCCTACCTCAACTAAACACTACGCAATCTATTATAAACAATTACCTCACACAGTGTAGTGACGTGTTTGCGTGAAGCTGATTTGTTTATTTTCTATCGATGTTCAATTTGATCTAGCACGTGATACTGCGTCGCTTCGTAGCGGCAGCTCCAATACAAACAAGCACTAGTGATAATCAAAATGCTGTTTGTATTGGCACTGGACGTATATACACATCGGTTAAAATCTATAGCATCACAGCATAATATGTTTAGGTGTGATGTGATTTATAGTAAGACGTCTCGTTCATAGTAAGACTTGTTACCTGTCCTGGAGTATCCTTCCGAGGGCTTACTCGGGGCTCTTAGCAGGATACGTGAGGTTTTTTAGTCGGTAGAAGTCCGGCATTACATCCCTGAGGATTTTCCCTCACGTAAAACAAAAAAAAAGGCTTGTTACTACAAGTTCAAGACTTTCGCTTCTATTGCCATCCATGTAAATTATATCTAAGTCGACCAATTAATCTGAACGATTGTGTCAATTTGTGTCTATTAGGAAAATCGAATGTACAATTGTACAGATTCCACGTCCTTTCCCATCGATATCGACCAATTGAGTGTATGAGCTCGGGCAAAATTTATCGTCAACGGTCGCTTGCAAATTTCGGTTGGCTCGAAAGGGTAGGTCCTAATGTTATCACTGATTGCGGTAAATCTTATCTCAACTGAAATGAAATGGAAATATCAATATCTTGATACTGCTTCTACACTTACATATACGGCCAGATTCGCAAAATAATATGTAGAGCGGAAAGAACCTGGCAAAAAAAAAATCATTTCCACTGTTTCTCAGATCTGAAAATATTTTCTAGTAATGATCATTTTGTTTACATAACATTCAGCAACAAAACAGCTTAATAAATCCTCCTTGTAGGTATAATAAATCTAGTAATTTTATGATCTAAGGAAGAAAACATAAAAATATAAGTTTGGAAAGTAAACACGACTTAGTTAATTTCCGTAGAGCCGCACAGACGGAAATTGCCTCTAAGTTCTTAGTGCGCATATCACATACAGTTGACTATTTATAACCAGGTGCTTATTATGGTGTTCTTAAAGCTGTAGCTGAACATACAGCCTACTGACACATCGGCGCCATCCATATAATTATATGCCTATAATAGGGTCTAAGAAACTTCCTGCATAGTTTTACTAGTCAAATGGGCCTTTTCTTAGATATTGCTATATCAAACAAGATGTTTTTCTTCTTTAAAATTAAATGAACATATTAAATACTATCTGAAATAGATACTGCCATGTAATGAAATTGTTTTTATTTCATGAATTTTAGTAGACTATTTGCGATGGAATCAAAATCCAAAAAATCAAAGATCATAAAGATCCGTGAAGCTTGTTGGTATTCTTTCGTTTATACGGTAATCTACAAGACGAGATTCGTATGAAAATCGTTTACTAACGCATCCCCTGATACATACTATCTTACTCACGGCTGTGATTCAACACGACGACAGTCTCAGAGTTAACTTCTTCTACTTTATTTGTAAGAAGGGTGTTCTATTTTTGTGCCCTGCGTCATTACGGTGAGCGAGGGATGATGGCACTCGCAAATTGCTTCAGATATGACGTGAGGACTGTGAGTCAGGTCTAGTTTAGCTGATAGTTTACTTAAAAACTCATATCTACTTAAGTTTGAATAATTTATTGTACAGACCAATTCCCCTTTCAGGATTACAGCGATCACATTCCAAAATGACCAAATCTAAAGAGATTCTAAAACTTTACTTTCAAATTATCTCTCCCGCACACTAGAATTTTTTATACTTGAATGTGTATCTTTTTTACCTTTAAATCGTATTGTATATAGTCCTTGCTGATAATTTGCGGAACGATATTGGTTTCCTGTTGGCCACAGAAAGTAGATAGCATTTGTTCTGTAACCAACATTTCTAGGCATATTTCGTGGCTTGTTCGTGATATAAAATATACATTCCGCAGTGCTGATACAATTCAAATAAAACTACACTGGTGAATTCTGCCAGTCCTCTATCTAATCCTGACTTGTATCTAAATGGCATTCCTAAAAGACAACTAAAACGCATAGAATTCCTTCAAATCGTTACTCGCCGTGTTCTTATTCTAGCATCTAGTCTATCCATAAATAGCTCGTGCCTTTGCGATAGCTGAGAACAAAAAGCCGGACATGACGACGTGCATTGCTTTCATTTTCTACATATCGGTTACTGAATAATACACTTCTTTAGACCATCCAGTTATTTCAAATGGCAACTAGACATTTTATTGTGTGTTAACCGCTGAGAAACTTTATTTAGAGGTATTGTGGCGCCTAATTCTAAGTCACATCTCTCCCTAACCATCTTAAACATTATCCTTGGAGTTACAATCTTTAGAGCAGGGATAGCATCCAAATAGTTCGGAGAGCCCCTTGCCTACACTACTGTATTTAATGAGAGTTTTGTCATAAAAAAGTGGAATAGTAAACATGGCAAAGATCGCAATCGATAATAAAATGGAACCAGGCATAGCACGCTCAGCAAGATTGCATGCTATAATTTTTTTCTACTGTCAGTAGGCATGCTTGAGCACGAGGCACTTGCAATTTTATACGTGTAATGAATTGTGCACCAAGAATACGTGTCAATAATTTCTCACACTAGGGTGCATTTTCTTTATTGCATATTTTATTTCGTAGGTACTGATATTCAGCTATTGCTAAAACACGTTTTTAGTATTTGAACGTAAAATGCGGCTGGTGCTTGAACGACACAAGCAAAATATCCTATTGCTATAAATATGCTGTTGTGAACTTGTGGAGTTAATATAGGTTTCCTTCGCACGTTAAACCCTCACAGGACTAACTCGCCCACATTTTGTCAGTCGGTTAGAGTATGTTGTGAGAGTCCTTAGATTTTTCAGCAGATAGTTGTACTATAAATCTTAGAAATGGAGAGTAGATTTATTTGCCCCTCTAACAAGTTATGTCATATATAGAAATATCTAGTGTATTTTATATCTAAGGAGTGGAAAGTATACCCATGGGAAGACTCGTTTCGAAATAACAACATATTACACGTGGGAGAAGCCTTCAGCTTGTAACTAATGTAAGGTTGTTACATGTACTCAACAAGGAACATCATTAGTGTTGATATTCGGAACTATGCACATACGAGTATATCTAAATATCAGTAAATTGAAAGACAACACTACAGTTACGCGACAGAGGCGTAATATTACAACGAGACTCAAATGGCTTCCTTGATGCTCTCAACATCAAAGGGTATAACGCTGCGGGCGTTTCTTGTTCGCTGCTGTACCAATATAAGCTAATCCTTCCAAAATTACTCCGCGTAATAGCTGACGCAGTTCAAAATTCGACCTTAGTTTATAAATGTGATGCGACGTGTAAAATTGACTTCATCCAATGTTTGTGCAGTCCACGTACCGAATCATCCGGCGCTTGGAGTCCTGCCAACACATTGTCGCGAATAGTGCGCCAGTGCTGACGGGTCGACGACACCGGACATGTCTTCTCAGTTTCTCACTGATCCCTACAACAGTAGAACTTCAGAAATCTCTAGAATTAAGACTGCCAACTTAACAAATAGCTCTAGGAACAGATCCAAATTAAAGCGATCAATTTTCATTCCCCTGTTACGTCAATAAAATAGAAACACGTTAAAGAAAACAACTTTAATGGAATAGAAGCAATAAAACGTATTGTACTTCTGTGTTTACACTTGTACCAATATTGGATGACTTGTAATCTTCTTCCCTATAAACTCACTTGAAACTTTCCAGGAAAAATATATAGAAATGGTACAGGCTGTAGATGTGTGGAGTAGTAAATGTCCCGCAACTAATATAAGAGGCGGCTCATCTTATTTCTCAGATGCCATTAATCTATGTAGCGACACGGTCTCCACGTCACGTCACCGGCCATCCATCGTCGTCACAGCGATCGTGTGTTAGCGCCAACATCACGTAATGTCGTGGGCGTCGGTACTGAAGGGTGCTGCCGCCTGCCGCCTGCCGCGGCCGAGGGCGCCTAGGGTTGTCGGTGACATGACGGAGACACAACACACGTCTATTTCTCGGTATGTGCGTAGCGCCACACGCACCCATACGAATATATGTATGCTACTAATAGATCGCTCTTGACATTGAGTCGCTTTGTGCCTCCTTCTGGGGTAGATCAATCACCGTTTGAAGGTTAAAGTCGTGACCTACAACATTTTCGTCGTATAGCTGATAGAAATTTTTGCCAAGTACATCGCTTATCGTGTTAATGCGCTTAATTTATTAGCTATAGCTGTTCATGTGTCTTAGAATCGTTACAAGTACGATTTTAATAGCTGAATCTTTTTTAAGATGGCTATCCTTGCCAAGCGTCAATATAACTCAGTATTAAATTGGATTTTTATGAGTATTGTTTTATAAATAAGTGACAAGTTGACACATTAGCGTGTCTCCATAATATTTACACATAGAACAATTGTATTCCGTGTTTGGGTGTATTGAGATAAGTGTGAACCGCGTCAATATTAATTCGTCCAATACTGACAATAGCGTTTGTTGGACAAGGTGTGACATCAGCAAGCTCACGTGGCGACGGACTACAAACATTGTATGAGGCTGTATTTCTCCTAAAGGTGACATTGGTTAGTGTTCTACAGACAATGGTAGTGTTGTCGTTATTAACGAACGTTACTGCAAATATTATTTGGTCAATACTTCGTTGAAAATATTACACTTTATGACGTCTTTAAACTTTGAATTCACGTAGGTATAATAAATATCTACATGTACTAAATGGTCCTACACTACGAGTACATAAGAGTTGGTTACTTAGACGTCATTAAAATTGGAGGAGGATTTATGGAACGACTTGTAATTTTAACTCCTCTGAGCAAATGTGTAAAAAAAAGCGTTTAGTCGCATAATGCCTAATTCGCAAAATGGCACCCGAGTCTGAAAAGGACTAATTCGCAAAAGGACTAATTCTTAAAAAGACTAATTCGCGAAATGGCTAATTCTGAAAAGGACTAATTCGCAAAAGGACTAATTCTTAAAAAGACTAATTCGCGAAATGGCTAATTCTGAAAAGGACCAATTCGCAAAAGGACTAACTCTTAAAAAGACTAATTCGCGAAATGGCCAACTCTTAACAGCGTATGATGTTGGTGTTGAATGGTTATAAAAAAAACCACGAAGGCTAACGCGGGAGCGGAGCAACCGTTTAGGAGGTACACCATCGAAATTGGTAGGTAAATTCGACTGCTGCGCGCCCCGACTTCGATAAGTTAGGTTAGAAGGCTTAATGCGGGAGCGGAGCTCCCGTATTAGCCTTCGTGGTTTTTTTTATAACCAACACCAACATCATACCTTGTTAAGAGTTGGCCATTTCGCGAATTAGTCTTTTTGAGAATTAGTCCTTTTGCGAATTAGTCCTTTTCAGAATTGGCCATTTTGCAACTTAGTCTTTTTAAGAATTAGTCCGTTTGCGAATTAGTCATTTTCAGAATTAGACATTTCGCGAATTAGTCTTTTTAAGAATTAGTCCTTTTACGAATTAGTCCTTTTCAGACTCGGGTGCCATTTTGCGAATTAGGCATTATGCGACTAAACGAAAAAAAGTGTGTTCGTGCAACCTTTACGCGCGATTGAAGTATAGTAGTTTTCGATACAAGTGTGGGATTTCTGTTATTACAACGAGTTACGACAGGTGTTGACCCGAGCCGAAGGCGAGGGTGGACAGTCGGAACGAGTTTAAATAACAGTCCCACACGTTGTATTGAACAACTATTTTTAATACAGTTGCGAAAAAATTAAGCAATTTTATAAAATAATAAAAACACAACAAACCTGAATATCCAAAATGGCGCCAACCGTAAAAGAATATATACCTTCCTAAGCAGAGACTATGGCAATGCACTTCATACAGCCAACTTTTTTTATTTTTATTAATTTAATTTGGCCGATACTTATACTAATTTATGCTTAAATTTCAATTAAAATTACTTTTAATCTGATATTGAAACAAGTTAGTATCTTTTTTTAGAAATATTTGCATGAATAGACATTATTTTGACAATTGGGAAAGAAAACGGACGAGTGCGGGAATGGGAAAGAAAAAAGCACGAGTGTGTAATAGCCCACATCCCGAACGCTATACGTCCCTGTAATACGCCACTTTTTGAGCAACTGTATTAAAAAAACTTTTTTGCCATTGACGGCATCAAATGTTATATTAATATCATTCAAATAGTAAGCGTTACTTCCATCAGAAAAAAAATCTTGAGTTACTGCCTAGTCGCGCCTAAAGAAGTTTTACTTCAATTATGTTTCCGTCCGCAGGCTAAACTCTTAGTACTAGAAATGTGTAATTTGAACGCCTACGAAATCATTTTTATGGTATAAGATGTGGAATATGGCGATGTAATTTCTCAGCCGACCTAGAGCATTTTTTTTTATATTTAGCTCGCCAAATTGACGTCGCAATCAGCCTGATGGAAAGCCGTGGCGCATCTAGCGATTGGGGGCCACTTCTGACAGTGGTCCTCAAGTTGGCGGCCCTGTGATGTGCCTCTTCACGCTCCTTTTGAAGAACCCGGGATTGTCGGTAATTTATCGCGACGCAAGGGGCTCATCTTGATTACATTTCCTCCCCATCATCACTCCCTGCCTGTGAGCCGCCAATGAACCGTTCGATTATGCTGGCTTCAGTTATAGTAGCTACATGTTATTCTTTTAATCTGAGCTACATAATTGTATTTTTCAAGTACCTACTTTAGATTTAATTTAAAAAATGTTTTTTTTTCTTCAATTTAACTTCATTAATAATGAAGTTTAACACTCTTGACTCAGTCTCAAAATGCAATTTACACTCGCCTATAATTTTGAATCTACTTCTGTTTATGCTACAAATAGTCACATCACATTACATGATCCCTGTTAAACTGGTCCATGTTTTCTTATGCTTTATCCTATAGAGGTAAATCATGGAGTATTGAGATGAAAGAAAAGAAAAAACACGCCTTAGTACCCATCAAAAAAAAAAAGCGTCTAGCAACAGACAACAGATTTATCGTGCCATTAAATATTTGTAATAATTACCAGTAAGAGCTCTGACCTAAATACACATTAACGAGCGATTACCTTAATGAGTGCATCTTTTTACCAACAAGCCGTGACATGGTTATACGGACAACTCGTAAAATATGACAAGATACAGTCTGCACAAATATTGCTTGTGCATACTGTGCCAATGATGCTTGATCTAGCAGCATCGCAAAATATATTTAAAAATGAAGATTGCGTTGGCACATATAAAGAACCTTGTTGTCATTGTCACAAAGTATTCGTCGATTTTAACATCATCTACGGCAGAGTACTATCTCTAGCTTTACATAGTCTGTCTTGAGCTAAACTACAATCTGAAAAACAATAAACTGCTGATACCTACAACCGCAATGCCGCATATACCACATTGAATAACAAAAAGACTATTACACATCCATAACAAATCTACACATTTCACTTATGCGCACGGGAAAATGTATCACAACCGGTGGACTATTTCTAACTTACGAGCACACATAAATCGTACTGTCGCTGATAGCTCTTCGTGCCTTACAACAATACATCGTTAAAGTACGCGTAGCAAAAGGTCTGTACTACAACAGAACAAAGACACGTCCCCTTATCGGTTCCTGTGTAGTAATTTTAAACGTTATCAGCGCAAGCGCAGGGTTCGTTTACTCTGCTACATAGTTCCACTTGAGGTCAGGCAATTATAACCTGCCGTGATAGACTCCTATAAAAATAGCCTAGCGATATTTGTGAAGAAGGCTCGGCCAATCTTCTAATGGGAAGCTGTTACTGTGGCTGTGGCTATAAAATCCTGCAATTTGCGCTACAGCATGTTTCTTGGCACATTGCCATCCACTGAGAGACTTATTTCAAGTTTCAAGAAAGTAAAGGGTGTCTCGAACTCGGTAATGTACAGCAAATTGTTTTGTAACTACGAATTACGAAAGGTGAAAATGGTATTAAATTAATAGCTCGGCTTACAATAGATGGGTACTTACAAGATAATCACTTCTACAGGACGTATAATGGTCGAATAGGATTCACTAGTCGAACAGGTACCTATTTATAAATTTAAATCATATTAAAGTTCCTATCCCAATTAATCCAGTAAAGACTTGGTATCTCTATCAAACGGTGGACTCGATAAATTGTACTAAGTACGTTAGCCATAGCAGGGTGTTGAAATTTTGCCTATTCCTAATTAAACGTTAAAATTCAGAGTAATCACATAGAGTGTCAAAGTAATCACAAGTTAATACTTTGACACCTACGTACATAGTAATGCAACATTCGCGCCCGGACCGGAACCCATAATGACCCTTTTCTATAGCAATACAGAGCAGGAATTCCGGACCGGTATCGGTTCGTATGGTCACCGGACATAGAAGTGGCGATTGCGATACGAATCCTATTTGCTTTGCGAATTTCTTCACATATTTTGGTATCAATATAGCAACCTACGACAGTGGTGATTGTCCTTTCTCACCGCGATGCAAATAAAGTAGTGGTTTTGTTATAAAAGTGATTCTATCTCTGCCTATTACTTGCACCGCGCAAAGGGTGGTTTCTGTAGGGTCCATGTTATCTCGTATGCCTACCTTATTCAACTTAATACTATTCAAACTAAATCACAATTACATATCAACTGTTACCTCTCACCTTGCTAATCCAACAAATCCTACAAAGCACCGACTGCCTGTACATTATATCGACAACCGATAGCTGATTTGTTTGAACTAGCCATTGACGATGCTTTGTAGCT
Organism: Miltochrista miniata; assembly: GCA_933228765.1. Taxonomy (NCBI): domain Eukaryota; kingdom Metazoa; phylum Arthropoda; class Insecta; order Lepidoptera; family Erebidae; genus Miltochrista; species Miltochrista miniata. The sequence goes on along the minus strand of OW121755.1, from coordinate 35,927,140 downwards.
GATTCTATCAGCGCCTATATCATTGACAGAAGTTGACGATTTTACTGCTCGCTAACTGTAAGTAGACTTTAGTAGACCAGGATTGGAGCATATTGGAATCACAATACTACGTGGTACGAGCCTCGGACGTTCTCATATTACTTTGATCCTTATAAAGTGACCTACCCTACGGCTTTATATCCCTGGTATGTCAAACATAGTATTACTTGCATTTATGTTATACGTTTTGTACAAATTGTAATACTAAGTTTAAACAGATAATGCTAAAGAAAGAGACTACAGAGGACTATTAATAAATTATAAACAGCCTTATGAAGGTTTTAGTGTCTCCATAGGTCCCGTTAATCTTTATAGCCTGACCCCACAGGTTAATCAATAATAACTCAGCGCGCGATAACTATTCAATTACCTCTCTGTACTATTTATATTAGGCTATTTAAGACCACGATAGTGCTGTGAAACAGTTATTATAAGCTTAGTTACTATAAACAAACTGATAACCTATGCACTGAGCTGGTTATTTATATGATACATCTTGTACTTTTTTATTTATAACGCTTTTATTAGTTTCTGTATGTTTGCTTGTAACCGACTCCTTTGGGCTCGATTTTGCCCTACTTTGAACGATCAGATTTAATTCAAACTTTGCACACTTGTCAAGGACCGATGAAAATGCAATAATTTGATTAAAAAAAAAAAATTGAACTAAAAAATGAAAAATAAATCAAAGTTTAAAAAACTACTAACCTAACCTAACGCTTTTATAGAAAATACAACTAAAAAGTAGAAAATAAATAATAGAAAATAAATTTAATAAAGTAATAAATGTGAATAAATGTAAAAAAAATTAAAATGCACCTCACGCTTTTTTACAATAATATACCTACATTTTTTACATTTATTTACATTTCAAACTACATATTGACACTATGCACCCTACGCTTTTTTACAATAATTTACATTTTTTTTATTAGAAAGAAGAGTTTTTAAGGTGTCATAAAAGCATATGGGCTGATAGGCCTAATGCTGCTATGTATTTCGATTGTGTCAGAACAGAATCATAATCGTAACGCTGAATATAAAGCTGATCGGCTACGGTACAATTTGACAGTTTTCGTACCTTTTGAGCTATGATTATAGCCGACTTGGGTTCCCGATCAGAAGCCTATGGATATAATCACGCAACACGGAGGTGATACACTCATCCCGATGATCCTGTATAAACTTTCTCAACCGCCATTGAGGAAACCCATACTGAAGACATTTGGGAAACCCGATGCAGAATGAACACACAGTCGCTGGCGAGTGCTACGATTTGCACATCCTTTATTTTTTTCATTAGATTGAAAAAAATAATAAAGATAATGAAATAAAATCGCTTCTCTTTGCTAATCTGCAAAGAGATTATCTAATTATAGATTACGGTATTAGTTGGAAGAGACGTTATACTAATCCCCGCAATCCAATTAATACTCTGTTAATGCCAAATACTATTAAACCGCCTATCCTAGCTTATTGTCTGTTTCGTTTGGTTTTGATTCCAGGTCGAGTAATATTTGTTATTAAATAGAAATATGACTGGTTTATTTACTTAGTAGGAGCACTTATCTAGAGAAGTGATAACATAGTTCTGCTTAGTCCGTTAGTAAAATTCCAGATGAAAGAAAAAAGAGAATAGAACTGAAATCTCAACAGTCGCCTACCCATTACAAAGGAACAACTGATAAATATAATTACTTTTTCTTAGAAATAATTGATAGTCTTATACGTACTTTTACTGTTAATTAAACATATTCAATCAATTTTAACGAGCTCGGAAATGATCACAGTTTATGGTTGTACATTGTATACGAGTACAAGTGAAACTCACAACTTTTTATGTTATAACGCAGACCGGGTAATAGTTCCAGTTAGAAAGCAATGATCATTATGTTTCATGAAGACATTACATGATATACCTATGTACCTAGCAGACCAGACGAAGCGAAGCGATTCGACCCTTCTGCCCAGCACACGGAACTACAATATTCAATTTGAAATATCGTTGTAAATATAAGTGAAGGCGTGGGCCACACCTCGCGATTACTATTCGAACATAAAACCGTTCTATCTGTGTAAAATCTGCAACTTAAATCATTGCAGGCGCATTGGCTCGCCCACACGACAACGACGACGCTCGGTGCAATAACGAGTAGTTTCGAGCGGCTTTCTTCCGACGATTTATGGCTCTGTCTGCACAACTGAATTGTCGGCCGGTGTACACACTGCCTAACTAACGAGTACTGAATTATCTTTGTTAATAAATGCGAAAGTTTATGTTTTCCTATGATAACCATAGCAATGTTACATCGGTTATATATTAAAATACCAGAAATCAAAATGCCTTTACTTAAAATGCATTAGACCAAAATACCCGAATTCGAAATACCTTAACATTCAAAATACCTTATTTCAGTACACCTTACCGTAAAATGTCTAAATTTAAAATACAAATAATCATTATATCAAAATTCAAAATACAAATTTTCAAATATCCTTAATTTAAAATACCGAAAATAGAATACAATATGTCACTGTCATAACTGCGTGGAATGTAACACATATTTATATATTGTCTTTTCTATAATAATTTCAGTCACCAAAATTTAAGGAACAATTATACAATCTTGTGCTTGGAATTAAAAGAAACCATAACCTACCCAGTTTATCGCTATACTCACACGTTTTGTTATTTGGATTTAACTTATTTACACCCCCCCACCTAAGTGAAGCCGCAGTTGTAGCCGTAGGTCTGTTGGTCCTTTGGTATCCTTCTGAGGGCTTACCCGGGGCTCCCAACTGTAGGCTGTTATGTAGGATACGTGTGGTTTTTAGTCGGTAGAAGTCCGGCATAGTATCCTTGTAGGATTTACCTCATGTTAAAACACTTTGATTCAGAGTTACAAAAGTACTACAGTGGGCTAACGAAAAACCAAAAAAAAAAATAACCACGAAGGCTAAGGCGGGAGCTCCGCTTCGCTTCGCTCCCGCCTTAGTCTTCTAACCTAACCTATCCGAGTCGGGATACTCTGAGTCGGGGTGTTAACCATTCACAGATATATAGCATCCATGTAGGATTTAAATCATGTTAAAAAAAAGGTATTTTGTGTTTGAACATTTTAGGATAAGGTATTTGATAATTTTATTTTTTGGGTTTCGGTTATTCGATCGTAAGGCATTTTAAATTATTTATATTATAAATATTTGCCTTTTGAATATTGATATTTCGATTTCGGGTATTTTGGGCTCGGGCATTTTAAGTTAAGGCATTATGATTTCTGGTATTGTGACGGTATACCGTTACATCACTGTGTCACTGTCTTTTGCTATCTACCTACAATAGGACAGCAAGTGATGTCAAAGGGAGGAAAAGGAGGATAATGAGAGAATTACTGATGTTCTTATATACCGAATAATGTTAGCAAGGGATTGTACAATCCGGATTGTTGATGTGATTAAATCTTTCAATAAGTTTACAAATTCGATTCGATTTATACAAAATTCGTAGGTGCCATTAGGTAATAAGGACACTATTTTGAAAAGTGACAAGTGGACAAGGTTTACCTTGTGAACCCAATATTAATTCATGACACATAATATGGCAGGTTCAAAAGTGGAAGATAGTTCGCTGCAGGTTCAAGGTTCATAAAGTATCCAGTCTGCAATCACTAGCATAATTGAGATGATCCACCTAAGACCTAGCCATGTGAAAATGGTCTAAGGCTTCAAAGTAATGTATCAAAATAATAGATATCTATTCAATAACATAATCAATATTGATTATCTTCAGACATGCTTCCTTTATTGGAATTTTGATAATAGATATCATTGATTTTATCGTGTATTGTCGATAACCATATCTCGGCCAAAATGCAATACATACAGCTAATGAAATCAGTGCATTTCAGTTTTAAAACTAACGAATATATTACATTTTGTAACTCTAATAGTGTCATAAGATATAATGAAACTGTTTAGGAAAACTGCAATAAAAGTTGCAAGTATTGTGAATTTTGCAAAATTGTAATGATGCATAATAGTAAAACTCTGCAATAGTTGCAAAAATGATAATTATTACTTCCATAAGCGCGCAAACTGCTGTCCACCTTTTTACGTAAAGATCATAAATTTACGAAACGACAGACGATTTGAAACCTACACAACATAGAGCAACCATTTCGACGGAATTTTCCTCGCAAGACTGATTTCTGCACTCTTGACGTTTTGGACCTAGCCTTAGATCTTAGCAGAGTGCGTTAGAAAACAGGCTACTTATTGAAACACAGAAATCTGATGTGGGAATAGTAGTTTATGACACTGTTGCATAATGAGGGTTCTTATAACACGAGTGTGTTTTAAAAAAACGAGCCGTAGGCGAGTTTTTTTATAGTATCACACGAGTGTTATAAGACCAAGTTATGTACAGTGTCATACACTACTTTATCTACTCTCATACTATAATACCTGATTTCATTTTGTTGTGATATATAGTTGCTCCTTGATTTCGCCGGTAACAGGTTCATGGTCATGTTTGACGCAGTTTCCAGAATGTCTGGTGGTGTACAATTACCACCATCCTCGCTTTAAGACATGTTTTTACACAAAAACTAATTTATTTTACAAACAAAACCAAACTTTGTTTAATTTAAATGTAAAATGTTGGCGCCAAGGCGCAAACATCGATTGAGTATGAGTGTTTCTTTTTTTTTAGGCTGCGGAGACCATAGATTTAGGATTTTTCGCTACTCTGGAGACACAATTTTTTTTTAAAGTAGAGGTTCAAACTTCTTTTTCAGCTGGAGATTGTTTATGGTGTATCGTAATGATTAAAAAGTTTTATTACGATATAGGTGTCCATACAAGACCTGTATCATAATGAAACTTTTTTTTTGGCCAGTGCGTAATGTTTGTCATAATAGTATTGATTTCAATTTTATAATCTTTGTAATATAGTATCAGAGTAGATAAAAGGTATTTAATGAATACCTTTGGCTGCATTCTACCGTATCTATCACGGTGAGTGTTCTGAAGTACTCTTCAACCTAATCCCACCCTCTTCTTTCCGATCCCTAACAACGCGTGCTGGACAGAGGTGCCACTCTCACACAGTAGAGAGAATATTTGCTAGAACTGAACGATTCAAAAGATCGCTTCTCTGTCGAACCATAAAAACCTGGAACGACCTGCCAGCGCACGTGTTTCCCTCCTATTACAATCTCGGGTTCTTCAACAGAGCGTGAAGAGGCACATCACAAGGCCGCCAACTTGAGGACCGCTATCAGAGGTGGCCCCCAATCGCTAAATGCGCCACGACTTTCCATCAGGCTGATTATATAAAAAAAGAATACCTTTGACACGAGACTACAGCACTTAGATGATGTTTTCATTTAAAAGGTTTGACTTTTCATAAGACTATTGTGCATACGAAGTTGCAGGCCTTAGCTAGTACAACAAGAATGTTGTTTTGGTAAGTTTGTCGACCGGTATGAGCTCTGTATTAATATAATGCAGAATTTATTTTATGTTCGGTCATAAACTGCGGTCACACCTGTTGATTTTGAGGCGTAAACTATTTCAGTGCACTTCTTTCTAGTAACAAGTTTTTGAAGTGAAACTTCTTTATCGGCGTTGGAAAAAAATTTGCGTCACGTCACGTCACGATTTTTGGTTACGCGCCATCTTTGTTCTGGTCCCCACCACGGTGGATTCGAATTAAGAGTACTTTATCCAGGGATAGCATGTCATTTAAGGGTTTTTGGACTTTTGGACTTTTGGGCTTTTGGACTTTTGGACTTTTGGATGGGACATTGGTACTTTGGGTCTTTGGGACTTTGGAACTTTGAGACTTTGGGACTTTTGAACTTTTGGACTTTTGGACTTTTGGATGGGACCTTGGTACTTTGGATCTTTGGGACTTTGGAACTTTGGGACTTTGGGACTTTTGGACTTTTGGACTTTTGGACTTTTGGACTTTTGGATGGGACCTTGGTACTTTGGGACTTTGGGACTTTTGGAGTTTTGGACTTTCGGACTTTTGTACTTTTGGACTTTTGGACTTTTGGACTTTTGGACTTTTGGACTTTTAGACTTTTGGACTTTTTGGACTTTTAGACTTTGGGACTTTGGGACTTTGGGACTTTGGGACTTTGGGACTTTGGGACTTTGGGACTTTGGGACTTTGGGACTTTGGGACTTCGGGACTTTGGGACTTTGGGACTTTGGGACTTTGGGACTTTGGGACTTTGGGACTTTGGGACTTTGGGACTTTGGGACTTTGGGACTTTGGGACTTTGGGACTTTGGGACTTTGGGACTTTGGGACTTTGGGACTTTGGGACTTTGGGACTTTGGGACTTTGGGTCTTTGGGACTTTGGGACTTTGGGACTTTGGGACTTTGGACTTTTGGACTTTTGGGCTTTTGGACTTTTGGAGTTTTGGACTTTTAGACTTTGGGACTTTGGGACTTTGGGACTTTGGGACTTTGGGACTTTGGGACCTTGAGACCTTGGGACTTTAGGACTTTGGGACTTTTGGACTTTTGACCTTTTGGACTTTTGGACTTTTGGACTTTTATACTTTTGGACTTTTGTACTTTTGTACTTTTTGACTTAATTTAACCCTACATAACTAAACATTCGTCTACGCGACGACGCCCCTCTCCAAGAAAGTCAAGTGCACCTACTTCCCCGCGCCCCGCTCCCACAACACTTTGTTTACCTTCCTAAATATGTCAATTAGTGCATCGTGTGATACAATTTCGATCACACGATAATTAGGTAGTGACCTACGACTATATCGTCGCCCGGCTGACGAAAGTTTAGTTATTACGGTAGTTTTTTATTAAAGGTATGTATGAGTATTTATTAATGTTTTTTAATTTATACACACAATAAATTAAATATTTCTTTTTAATTTAGATTTTGATTATTATATTATATTATATTAAAGTGAAAGAAGCTATAAAAACTTTGTTTTATGAAAGTTAGACCTGATTTATACCTCTTTTTCTAGATGGATTTGAGAAATCAAGGCGAACAGATACATCATTGGCTGGAAGAAGAAATAGCAGATAACTGTGAAGAGGGGCCGAATAGTTCAGCGTCGGAGACAGCAGATAATGTGGAGGAAGGAATACATCACGACTCTGGCAGTGATTCCAATTTTTCAAGTGAATCTTCAGATCAGGACGATGTTTAACCAAGTAAGAGACAAAGGACTCAAATTATAGACTATGATGACTCTTCTGATGGGGATATTCATGACCCAAATTCTTCTCAACTAGTTCTTACAACCTTGATCCAGGGTAATCAACGAGTACTTCAAACAACCGCTCGATTTCTTTATGGCAAAAACAAACATAAGTGGTCGTCTGTACCTAGATTAGCTTCTACCCATACGTTGAGACGAACTTGGCTACAATTAATGCCTATGCCGTTTATATCTCCAACATCATAAGAAATAAAAAAACCGTCATCCTGGCGCGATTTTGTAATGAAGATCGAAGACCAACTAATGGAACCTTGGCTAGGGGAGCGATTACAAACGCCGACTTTGAGGCGTGACATCAAGGTCATGATAAATGATATTCTTGGCGAGGCTTCCAACCCTGAAGCTCCGGTCCATACTGAGACCTATGTGTGCAAAATTTGTTTTTTATGTCCTCCCAAAGCTCGTAGAATGACAAAGCATTGATGCATGAAGTGCAAAAATGCAATTTGTGGATCTCACAATATCGATATGTGTAATAACTGTGCAGAATAGTTATTTATATTGTTTTATTTTTTTAATTAGTACCTAATTAACCATACTTAAGTGCCATGTAACTTGTTCCTATTTTTGATAAATATTTTTAATATTTTTCACGCTTTTTATTGCGTAGTCCGCCCGACGAAAGTTTAGTTACTATGTAACAATGAATATAGTTTAGTTATGTAGGGTTAAGGTGAGGTGAAAATTAAGTTTATGAAGAAGTTTCACTTCTTACGTGTGTACACTAAGTACACGCAATTTTTTTTTTTAAACTATGTATTGTACGTAGTTAAACAGAAAGGCAGATTTTTTTCTTTTTTTTTATGTTCAGCTCGCCAAATTGACGTCGCCACCAGCCTGATGGAAAGCCGTGGCGCATCTAGCGATTGGGGGCCACTTCTGACAGTGGTCCTCAAGTTGGCAGCCCTGTGATGTGCCTCTTCACGCTCCTCTTAAAGAACCCGGGATTGTAAGATGAGGGAAACACGTGTGCGGGCAGGTCGTTCCAAGTTTTTATAGTTCGACAGAGGAACGATCTTTTGAAACGCTCGTTTCTGGCGAAGATTCTCTTCACTGTGTATGAGTGGCATCTCTGCCCAGCACGTGTTGTTCGGTCGGGATCGGAAAGAAGATGGTGGGATCAGGTTGAAGAGCTCTTCAGAAGTTCTTTTTTGTGATAAAAAAATAATAGCTCATTCCAAAAAACCGATTGACTTCGAAAAAATCAGAATGTTCTACCCGTTATTCCCGTTGTCGTTGCTATTATCCTGATATATGGTAATGGTACACTTGGGAAATAGTGCAAATGTATGCGATTACTCGTAGCTTTCATTATCAGTAACAATTATTTATTCTTATTACAGTTGTTTTACTATTTCGTTCTCTCCACGTCCCCACGTTAAATTAATCTTATTGACATTAACTGTAACGAAACCATTGTATATTGGACATCGTATAATTACAACTGCCTGTCGTTTCTAGTTCGTAAACTTTAAATTTTATTGTATTTTACGTCCGAAACGCCCCCGTTTGTTATTCAAAGGATGAATTAAATAAGTTCTGCGTATGCTCAATAAACGTCGTTTGTTCTTTATGTCGGTGCTGCGCAATTGTGAAATATATGCTATTTAACTGAGATACAACTGCAAATCATAAGTGATCAGCGACAGAACAGTGTGACATCAAACGTGAACTGCTACATAATGTTTCCGTCCCGAACATCGGTTAGTTTAGCGAGGCGACTAGAGGCGAGCAATAATGCAAATAATAGGAGAATTGCGTTGTTGCACTTATGGCAAGCTAAGCGTATCTTACTGTATTTCAGATACATAAAAAACAAAACTAACTAAAGAACACGCTTGACCAATGGAAATCGACTTTTTATCATATGATCAACTGAATCCGTCGTAAGATTTTCTTCCGTCGAGTTCTCTATTGGAGTTTCAGTACATTGCTGCTATGATAATAAACATTTTATTTCAGGAAAATCTAGCGGAAATCGGAGGTAAATACGAGTAAATATATCATGCACAGATTTCTGCGTCATTCATTACTGCGCAGTGATTAACGTCACTGCGCACGCGTCAATATTTGACATACAAATCGTTTATTGCGTTAGTGATTAATTTATTTTATTAGTTAATCGCATACGAAGTACTAAGGTTCGTTATATATGGTAATCTAATATGTGGGTGGTATAACCAGTGTGACGATTTAGAGAAATGCCTATTAAAAACTGAAAACTGTGTACACTACTCAGTTTTCAGTTTTTAATAGGAATTTCTCTAATGGTTATTATAAAAGAATGACACGCTTGAAATTGGACGCCACAAAATACATACACCTACACAATACATAAAGCTACAACGACAGTTTCTTTGACTGTCGTTAAACAAGAGTCCATAGAAGACAAATCTAAGGCCAACAAGTTGTATCAAATATGCAATTAAATAAATGTATTGGCACTGGATAGATCGAGTAGTCTACTACAAGGAATTGATCATTATTTATGTGCATATTTATACAACTGTCCTGCGGCTACAATTAAACACATTTATTGCATTTAGATAGCGGTTATAAACAATTGCTTTATGAGTTCAACGACCGATAACGAGTTGATTGTACATTTGCATCGACTGCAAATAAACGCGTACATTTGCATGTCACCGTGTCGCGTCGCGCCGCGTCTAATTGTGCACGATTGTAGGGAGGCGTATACGCACGTTATATGGAAGTGCGTCATTGATTAGGTACATCTCTTTAATGGCTTTGGAATTCCTTAATTTTCCGAACAAGGCAGTTCGAGAATATGAACACAAATGGGATTTGGATGATAAAGGATCATCCAAATCCCATTTGTGTTCATATTCTCGAACTGCCTTGTTCGGAAAATAATTTTACTTGATATTGACATTGTTGAATCGACTCGGATATGACGTCGCAACCCCTGAAAGCAATGCCCTAGACTAGACTGAAGATTCATCTTTCCATTAGCAATTCCACCCAGCTTGTAAGTGATTTAGCCAAAGACTTCTATATAAACTGAGGTAGACGCGCCGTACTCTAACAAACGAGATTTCAAAAGCAATCCTCAAATACACACATTACTAAGACTACACTCACTTATAAATATTTTTTACGTAATTGTCACCACACACAATAGCAATATACGAATAGAAAAAGAGTAAAAGAGAAGGCGTATGGACTCCGATTGCAAGTCGAGCACCTACTCTCGAAGTTTTGACTCACAACAGTGCGAGCAACGCTGCTAATTGGCGCAGTTTATAGGTTTCAAAAATCGGTGCGTAGGGCATGTCTACCTCAGTTTATATAGAAGTCTTTTGATTTAGCCCCACAAATTGTCATATTTGTCCTTGCATCTGTTTGCTGTTATTGCAGTAGCTCCTTTGTACTGGATCTAAAAGGGGACTCAATTGAATGATTGGCTCTCGTTTCGTTGCGGAAATCACAGTTTGTTCAGGGGCACATCACCTTTATGTTAGACTAGCTGACCCGCGCAACTTCGTTTGTGTGATAAATGAAGAACCGCTCGAACGATTTTGTGCAAACTTCACATAAACCATCTAATAAATAGTCCTGAGAAAGTCTAAACATTTGGTTTAGATAGGTGAGCCCGTTCTTGAGTTATAAAATTACAACGAAAAGTTGCATTGATTTTTATATATATAGACTAGCTGACCCGCGCAACTTCGTTTGCGTGATAAATGAAGAACCACTCGACCGATTTTGTTCAAACTTCACATAAACCATCTACTAAATAGTCCGAACAAAGCCTAAACATTTGGTTTGGATAGGTGATCCCGTTCTTGAGTTATAAAATTACAACGAAAAGTGGCATTGATTTTTATATATATAGAAGATTGTTGTACAAATTGACTCAAGGTGCTTTATGTGTTAGGAACTTTGCTTTTATTGGCGGTATTCCATTCACAATTTTTCAGCATTGTCTGAATACTCTCTATTTTATTGTTATTTCTACTTAAAGTGCAGTGTGCTAATGCTAATCTTAAAATGCATAGTATAATATTCGAATAGAATATTCTACATTAAAAAACTAGGACTACAAAATTTTAAAACCTTCATTGTAATTTTACTAATGTGAGATATTAATAGAATAGAGATAACTATAAAAAATATGAAACATGTGTACTTGTCAATCCTTTACGTTGTGAGTAAAAAGTGCCCGCATATTTTTCAACCGTTCATATTTTTCTATAACCGTTACTTTTCTATTTCTAGGTGGAACAGCGTGATGTCCCGGGCATCGACTGCGCGAATCTCGCAATGGACACAGAGGAAGGCGTGGAGGTGGTGTGGAACGAAGTGCAGTTCTCCGAGCGCAAGAACTTCAAGGCTCAAGAGGACAAGATACAGATGGTGTTCGATAACCTCACGAGGCTGGAGCACCCCAACATCGTCAAGTTCCACCGGTACTGGACGGACACACATAATGATAAACCCAGGGTAAGTAATGCATCTTTGCTTGTTCGTAGAAATATGTTGCACAATTTTCTTTTCTTTATGAGGGACTAAAAGCCTCTAACAGCCCTCACCGGGAATATACCCGAATTAATGGAGATTACCCATCACCACTCTCGTCAAGGTGTTTCTAGAAGGAGCAAGTGCTCAAGTATCAGGCATAACTTTCACCTAGATCACATCATGACTTCAGGGACACGGTTAACGGTCTCCTGTGCCATACATACAGGCACAGGGAATGCAGAGGTGTACTCGTATGGACTAAGAAGTATTCCCTTACGGTCTCATTGACTACCTGATGAACTATTCACGGTTTCTGTTTATGAGAAAGGTTATGTAGGTATGTTTTCTATTTTTGGTAGCGACAAACACGATCATTATGCAAACATATTCGTACCTTACGTAGGCTACCTTAGACACGATAACGTTGTAGCTTTAGCTATAAATTCTTTTAAGCCAGCTTAGATCCGTAGTCAATCAATCAAAATCAGTCACGCAAGTAAAAGACAAGAAACAAAATAATAATACGCTTTACAGGTTTTCAGGTTCCACAGATAAAGAATTAATAATTTGGAATTTTCAACTTTAAAATGTGGTTATAAGCTACCGCTTCTTTTTTCTCAAAGATGCCCACAACAATTGTTTGAAAAAGGAACGGTAACTAACTGGAAAATAATGTACATTCCAGGTAATATTCATTACGGAGTATATGTCCTGTGGCTCCCTGAAGCAGTTCTTGAAGCGGACGAAGAGGAACGTGAAGCGATTGCCGCTGCAGGCGTGGAAGCGATGGTGCACGCAGATTCTGTCGGCGCTCAGGTGAAACCTCGAACCCAAAAGGGTATCACGAAAAAACTTGTAGGCCCCAATAATTCCACAGCTAACAATCTTCTGATATTCAATTTACAGTGTTTTGCATAGCGATAATAACAAATTAAGAATGAAAGCCCTATTTGATGTTGAAAACATAAATTCCAGTTGGCTGTGAATTATTGTCCATGTTCAATGTTCATATTATGTATCAATACTAGTGTCATTTTCTTATTAGCTATCTTCACGGCTGCGTGCCACCCATCGTGCACGGCAACCTAACGTGTGATACAATCTTCATCCAGCACAACGGCTTGGTGAAGATCGGCTCCGTAGCGCCAGATGCCATCCATCATCACGTCAAGACCTGCCGCGAGAACATGAGGAATATGCATTTCATTGCACCAGAATACGGATGTAAGTAAACTATAATAACTAGTTAACTTCAATGGGTTCGGACACCACAGTTTCCTCTGCTTCGATCTTTGCGTTTTTTGCTCTTTCTTGTGAAATTTTGTTATGTTGTTAGGAAAGAGCAGGATGCGTGTTACGAAGCAACCGAAACTATGCTGTTCTCCTCGCACATTGATCATAATTTTATTTCCCCGTATCAGCATCTCAAATGGTGACGCCAGCGATGGATATCTACTCGTTTGGAATGTGCGCACTGGAGACTGCCGCTCTTGAAATTCAGGGCAATGGAGACTCAGGCAGCCACGTGACCGAAGAGCACATCGTTCGAACGGTTGAATCGTTGGAGGAATCCAGGCAGAAGGACTTTATATACAGGTATTCCTTTCAGCCGCCGTAGCACAAGAACGTGATGGACGGCCACAGGACTTCCTTCGTCCTTCAAAGGTGAATTGCATCTGAAGGTTCGATAACTTGATTACTTGAACAGTGGAGTAATATCACATCTATTTCTCTTTACTTTTGCTCTTATTTTTGCTTAATGACATTTTGTTGAAAAGTTATCAAACGCAGATATGGTCCGCCGTTGATGTTGAAGGACAAATGTAGTCCTGTTCTCGTCATCCATCACTAATGGTGACGGATCATTCGTACTTTCGGTATAAGTACGTACGCCGTGCCGACGAGGTAAGGTACTGGCGGTAAGTCGCTTTTGCTACGCCATGTAACGATGTTCTTTTCGCAATATCATAAGTTCACCTTGTAATGAAGCCGTAATGTGTTGACAGGTGTATAAATAAAGATCCTGCGAAAAGGCCGACCGCCAGAGAGCTGTTGTTTCATCCGTTACTGTTTGAAGTTCACTCTCTGAAGCTGTTAGCGGCGCACACTCTAGTCAATACAACTGGTAAGTGTTGAGTAGGTATAATGTTTTTACTTAATTCACTGGTATATTACAAATTGTGACTGACAAGTCATCGAGAGATTTAATCTTACTACAGTACCGGAATTTATTGCAGCGTGCGTGTCATTTTGTCATGCCTCCGTTACAATTAGTTTAGGCCTTGACCGTCGTACGTCACACGATGTCATTCGCAATACTCCTCCCGTTGCCGCGAGTAATTGTGATGTTCATCGCATTGCAGCTCCTTTGACTCGTTCTTAAGATCGACAAACAACGAATTGCTAGGCAGTACTCGCGGCATGACAAGCAAGCAGCCTCACAACTTCTAATTCTACTATGCTACGTCTTTGCCTAGTTTTCACGCTCCTCGTCTAGTGTGTGGTGGTAGTATGCTTTATTGCTGGACGAGTACGACAGTGTAGAGGGGCACCTCGGCCTACTTCGTCAAATAATTTCTTTGCCTCGGGCAACTTCGCCGACGAACTTTGTTCAACTTTGCGAGTAATGTAGAGCAAGCATTACGATTGACGAATCGAGGCAACATGGGTTCCTATCTTTCTCCTGCTATACTGTAGCCTCACACGCATCGAATAGCAAGGGAAATGGGAAGGGGGATGTCGTCGTGCGGTCGGGTCACTCATCGCGCTGCTCGTGCTGCCGCGAATATGTTTGGCGATAGCCATCGCGAGAGAGTGAGCGTGTGACTGGTAGGGAAATATGTGCAGTAATACGAGCGCGAGCGTGGTGCTACAGTATTATATGATCGTCAAGTGAGAGCTGGGGTGTGTCCGTTGCAGCGAACATCTCGGAGACGATCACGGACGAGGTGAGCGGCGGCGGCGGCGGCGCGGCGCTGGCCTGGGCCGTGCGCGGCGGCGAGCGCGCCGACCTGTCCGCCGCCGACCTGCCGCACACCGAGAAGCTGGAGAAGTTCGTCGAGGACGTCAAGTGAGTGCACCGCAGCCTGTGCTGTCTCTGCTATGCAAACTTCCATACCTAAGACTTCTGGCTAGCTTTTCTTGAAGTAAAATGAGTGCAATCCCGCTGGAGTCCCTACGGCTACTAACCGTGCGTGTGGCGGCGCAGGTACGGCATCTACCCGCTGACGGCGTACGGCTGGCGGCGCGGGCTGGGCCGCGCGGCGTCGCCGGCCGAGCGCCTGGCGGAGAGCGCGCCCGCCTCGCCCGAGCCGCGCGACCTGGAGACGCGCCGCGTCGTGCACATGATGTGCAGCCTCAAGCCGCACCACGCGCCGCACACGCACGCGCACCACCCCACGTCGCCGCACGACCTGCTGGTGAGTGCGCGATCCGACCTTAGCCTTTGACACTGTCTCCATACTTTGCATCTAGAAACATCTTGTGCAGCTCACGGTAAAAATGTTAGCTCAAAATTGGTATCCTTTCCCTTTCTTTGTAGACGCGAGTGACGAGTCCGTTTTAAGAAATTTGAAGCGATTTCAAGGAATTACTATTTAGGAGTACCTCAGGGTTGTATTTCGGGACCCACGATATTTTTTACCCGTCGTCTGAGCGTGTAGCCCTGATGACACAAAGTTCTCTCTTTTATTTAGCCCCGATGCAGTGTTAGAGAAAACTTTGGATCTTGACTGATTTGATTTTAACTACATTTTTAGTAAATGTCGCCCGCCCAAGTTTTACCTCCTAATTCTTCATCACCTGGTACTGTACCACGATATTTGCCACTAGTCAGGACTAGAGCAAAAAATCGGTTGTCTGTATAGTCGGTTTACTGACGATAGTTAAACGTGACAACTCAGCCTTAAATGGAACGCCTCAGAGCTAGGTAACGCCGCATACGTCATGTCTTTTCGTGCGTGCATCCAGCTCCATCGAATTATAAGCCGTTGTCACGTCAAAAACAACACTTTAGAATGTTTTGTTGAGGGGATAATCAAATACAGTATAATCCAAGACTGAAAACTTCTATTATAGTTGCCTAATCAATTGACGCTAAATAGATTTCAACTGCTGAGAATAAATGCTCGCTTCGTAAAAGCTATTTTCGAGCAGCGCTTTTTTACATAATGTGATGAACTTCAATGTTTCTATAAGCAAGTTTTTTCTACCCACGTAACCATATTTACTGCCAACACGTGTTTACATAGCTATAAAATCTTACTTGTACTCGTACGCCTTTTTTATAATTATCAATAGATATGCGTCTCATAAAGTATAGATACTTTCGAGCTTTGTTAATTTATACCTTGCATGTTGGCTACATTGTTGAAATGCTGCCATAAACGTCACTTATAAATGAAGTTCTACAATTTTCGTTCCATTTGACTGTCAAATAACTTCATTCATTGAATTCATTCTAAAGGGTTGCCATATAAACAGGCCAGCGACGCTTCCATTGTGTTCTACTCTTTTTTTGCCGAGCTGTATCTCGCCCTATAGGTATATAACAACTTACATGGGTCACGGACGACAACCATTATGATAATAAAACTCAATAGTGTAGTAGAACAGTAATCTGAGTCGTTGTCCATATACTTGCAGATGACAATCCTGCTGCGCATGGACGACAAGATGAACCGGCAGCTCACGTGCGCCGTGTCGCGGCTCGACTCCGCCGCCGCGCTCGCCACCGACCTCGTGCAGCTCGGCTTTATACACGAGGTAAGGCGCACACATACACTTACATACAAAGAGAGACAGAGAGAAACATACGGTCGCACAGGCGCACGCACACAGAGCAACACGACCTGCAATAAAGAGAGACGCCCGTGTAAGTTTTATCCGATACCTAAATAACTCTCTCTGATATATTGTGAAGGAGCAGGTGTATTCTTATTACACCACTATAAAAGCAATCGACACTACGGAACATCATCGTATGATGCATTAGGTATTTTTTTTATGATTTGTCCAAGGCGTTCGATTGTGTTTACTACGAAACTCTGGTCAAAAAATTGCGCAACTAGTGTGGCAGGAATAAAGTTCTCAACTTTAAAATTTCTCTGTTAAACAATAGAATTCAGAGGGTTGAAGTAAACGGTAAACGATTTGCAGGAACTCCGGTTGTAATGGGTGTCCCTCAGGGGTCAATCCTCGGTCCACTTCTGTTTTTAAAATATATATTAATGCCTTATGTAGGTTATTCTTCTTCTTCTTACAAAATAACAAAACAATTTCCTGTCTATCCTTTAGGATGTACATGAATTGTTCTGTTTGCAGATGATAATTTCGTTGACTTTTAAAATTAATATAATAATAATAATAATAATAATAATATAGCCCTTTATTCAGATCTCTTATCTAATTTACATGCATTTAGACTTAAAGTTTAAAAACATTGGATTCTTAATCTTAACTATGCTAATATCTGTTGCTTGGTTATCTTTCCTAGATCTGTTTGCCAATCGGCAAAGGCCTCCTCCAACCTTTTCCATTCTTTCCTTTCCTTTGCCACTCTGTTCCAAGTGACTCCTGCAACTTGTCGGATGTCGTCGTCCCATCTTTTATGCGGTCTCCCTCTCTTCCTCTTGCCCTCTCTCGGATACCATTGGGACACCCTTTTGCTCCATTTGTCGCGTCCTCTTGTCATGTGGCCAGCCCATCTCCATTTAAGTCTTTTTATTTTAATTGTCACATCTGTAGTTTTTGTTTTATTTCTGATAACGAAGTTTTTCAATCTGTCAGACTTTTTGATGTTTAGCATACTCCTTTCCATGGCATATTGGCAGGAGGCTAGTTTGTCTATTTCATGACCCAAAACCCATGATTGACATCCGTACGTCAGAACAGGTAGTATGCAGGTGTTAAACAATTTACTTTTTAAGTTTATATGAAGATTTTTATCTTTCATAGCTTCTCTCAGGCTCCAGTATCTTTTCCAGCCATTAGTAATTCTTCTCTCAACTTCCTTTCTCATGGGTTCTTTTTCAGTTATAAGCTGTCCCAGATAAATGTACTCGTCAGTATATTCTATTTCGGTGTTTTCTAGTTTAATAGTATATTTGCTTCCGTTTGTCATCGCTCTTGTTTTTCCCGGATTCAGTGTCAGTCCCACTTTCACACTCTCTTTCGTTAGTTCTTCTAGCATTTTATTTAAGTCTTCTGATGTTTTAGCAAATATCACTACATCGTCAGCGAATCTCAAGTGCGACAACAATACGCCATCTACGTTAATACCATTCTGGTCCCAATTAAGCCTTCTGAAGATTGATTCCAGTACTGCGGAAAAAAGTTTTGGAGATAGAGGATCGCCCTGTCTAACGCCATTTTCAATTCTGAAAGGAGCGCTTTTCGTTTCTAGTTGGATTCTTCCTGTACTGCAACTGTATATGTTTTTTATTAATCGAATGTATTTGTGTTCGACTCCTTGTTCTAGTAGTGCCTCCCATATTTTTTCGTGTAGTAGAGAGTCGAATGCTTTACTGTAGTCGATAAACGCGATGTAATATGTTAGTTGGTATTCGTTGTATTTCTCTAGGACTTGTCGCACTACGTGGATGTGGTCGATTACCGAATAATCTTTGCGGAATCCTGCTTGCTCGATCGGTTGGTGTTCGTCTAGTTTTTTTTCGATTCGCTTTAAGATGATCTTGGCAAAAATCTTATACACGTTAGACATAAGGCTAATAGGGCGATAGTTTCCTATATTATATTTATCTCGTTTCTTATACAGGAGAATGATATTAGACTCTGTCCATTGCTGGGGGATGGTTTCGGTATTAATAATGTCATTAAACAAATCTGTGAGAACAGGTATTAGGGTTTCCTTGCTGTGTCTTAAAATTTCATTGTTTATGCCATCGGGTCCGGGTGCTTTTTCTTCTTTTTGGGTGTCGATAGCTTGCTTGACTTCGGAGAAGAGAATATTTGGGATATTTGAGCGTTCCCTCAGTTCGATGTTGCGTTGCGCAGTTTCGTTGCCATAGAGTTTTTTGTAGTATGTTGTAGCTGTTTCTAATATGTCAGTTCTGTGGCGATTACATTTTCCTCTTTCATCTTTCATTTTTACTATCCAGTCTTTTGTGTTTGTCATTTCCTTGAGCGCTCTTTTGGTTCCCCCTGTTTTGAATATATGCTTTTCTATCGTTTCCATTCTCAATTGTTTTCTATCGTTTCTGATGCTTTCTTTGATTTCTTTGCTAATTTTTGTAATTTCTTTTCTTCTATTGTGAGTGGTTTTTTCATAAAGAAGGTGCTTTCTGTCTTGTAGCAGTTTAATTGTGTTTGTTGAAAGCACATTTTTTGGGCTAGCTTTAATGTTTGTTATGAGCTTAGTCTGTGTTTTAATAATATTTTCTATGTAATTGTATTTTTCTTGTATTGTTAAATTAGTAGTATTTTCTTTGAAGTCTATAAATTCGTCTCTTAGACCAATTGTTAGTTGTTCTAGTTGATGTTTGCTGAAATTTCTACTTTCTATGTTTTGTCTTGGTCTTGGCTTTATTGGTTGCTTTATCTTGAGTTCAGCTCTGATTAGCCTATGATTGGTGTTGAAATTAAGTCTTTTGATTACTGTAAAGTTGGTGAAAAAGCTGCTTCTATTTGTCATAAAATAATCGATTTGATTTTTTGTTTTGCCATCGGGGGAGATCCAAGTCCACTGGCTTTTACTGTTTTTCTTGTACATTGTATTCAAGATTGATAAATTGTTTTCTAGTGCAAAATTTGTAATTTTTTCCCCATTTCTGCTTCTAGTTTTGTTGCTATATGAAAATGGTCCTAATATTGTGTTTTCCCCAGGGCGTCGTGCTCCGATTTGGCCGTTATAGTCTCCCATTACTATAAGGTTCTTATGGGTGTATTCATGGATGGCTACGTTTAAATCTTGGTAAAAAGTATTAATTGTTTCTAGGCTTGATTGTTCTGTAGGTGAATATATCTGTACTATAGACCAGGGGTTCTGGTATCCCGGTAGTTTCACATTCATAATTGCTATGCGTTCTGAGATTCCGATGAATTCTTCTATGTGGTTCGTTATATGTTTCTTGATAATAAATCCTACTCCGTAAAGGCCTTGGGTCTCTCCTATCTGGTACAGTAAGTAGTCTGGGTGGGAAGTAATACTTTCGCCCATTCTTCTCACTTCACTCAGGCCTACGATGTCCCATTTGATTAGCTGAAGCGCATTAGTAAGTTCTGTAAGATTTTCTTCATTCATCAGAGTAAGTACATTAAGGGATGCTATGTATATTACTGGTTTTTTATGTTTGTTTACCTTTGGCGTTGGAGGGTTGTGGTCTCTTTCCCCCACGAGGACCAGTCGGCTTGGGGGAGCTTGGTATTTTGTTGGATTTTTATTGACGGTTTCTTTGGTTAGTTTTGTTTTCCGTTTGCAGTTCTTTAGTTGCTATTGGTTTCTCTTAGTGTCTGGTTTATTCGGAAAGGAACCGGATCTGGACCGCATTAAGTCGAAGGCATTGGTTCTGCTAGACATGGCTGTGTTGCCTGTTTGTTGCTTTTTTGGTTGGTTGTTATAGTTAGAGGGCGAAGCTGATATTTCTCTTTTCCTTTTCTCTTGGCTAGTACTATTCTCCTTAATTATTAGTTTATCATATTTCAAGTATGCCGTATTGCCTTTTTTCCTCTCTTCAACTAATTTTGCTTGCAGTTCCTTCCTTTTTTCCAACACTTCTTTCGAGTAGTCCTCATTTATATAAATCGTCTTGAGGTTCCTTTTGTTTTTAATAATTTCATTCTTCTTCCAGTTATTTATAAATGAACATAATACAGGTCTCGGTTTATTGCTCTCTCTATCTTTATTTCCTAAGCGATGAATTTTGTTGACTTCATACTCTTCTATGTTAATATTTAAATCCTGATAGAAAATTTCCTTAAGCTTTTGTATTAGTTCATAAGAGGATTTTTCTTTTTCTTCTAAGCCAAAAATTATAATATTATTCTTTCTTTCAGCCCTCTTAAAAAACGTTATCTCTTTTTCTAATTTTTCTACTTTAATTTTTAAGCTTTTATTCTCTTCCACAATAGGGGATAATTTTTCATCTAATTTGTCCATTATACTTCTTGTAATGGAGTCCTTTAATTCATCATTTTGGTGTTGCATTTCTGTTTTCATTTTTTCGAATAAAATTTGAAGTTGACTTTCCATTTTGTAAGTTTCGAAGTTTCGTTTGCGTAAAAAGGAACGTGATAGTAGACTATGGTAGAATTTTCAAGCTGACAGCAGCAATGCTATGACAGATTGACAGATTCTTTGACGTTTTAGTGACAGTGTCACTGAATGATGAATGAGGGTGGGATAATAAAATTTTCTGTTTTCTAACCTTAAGTAGTTGGCCTTGTTTCTTTTGCTTGTAAATACTTGATAAATATCAGCAATCACACGCCGCTGGTTGTTTGATGTCACTTCACAACACTTTTGCTATAGTTTAAGACGGAGTATATTTACTGTGAATCGTGTTTACTATTTTATTACGCTGAAATCTATCGGAGGTTATCACTATGAGGTTGACAGAACAAAAGCCGGAAAATTAATATACAATTAATGAATTATGACGATATTAACAGAGCGCTTCGAAAAGTTCTATATTAGTTTAGCGTTAATAACTTACATAAAACGGTTAATAAACTACATAATTATACTAATAACGTTCTCGACATCCAATGTGAGACAGGTGGCCACTAATATTCAACTTAATGGATCTGGGTTGAATTCTATGAAGACTACTATATTTCTGGAATATAAAGGTAGAGATATTTTTCCATTTTTATGAGTTCAGTCAACCAGCTCTTTATCATAATTTAACCATACTGGCAAGGTACACAAGTTTCTCTGTCTGTCTCAAGGGGACCCTGGAAACGTCGCCGTATAAATTACTTTTAAGCAAGTGATCATCGACCAGCAGCAGTATACATATAATTAGTGTATAATCGTTCGCAGGCGGACCGCGACAAGCTGGCGCGCCTCATGGACGACACGCTGCGCACCAGCTTCGGCCCCGGCGCCGCGCCCACGCTCGTGCCGGCGGCGGCGGCGGCGGTACGTGCGCCGCAGCACGTGGCCAGCTAGTGCAGCCGTCCGCCGGCGTTTGTATGTGCTGTATAGGGTGTCTGCTGTGTAGGGGCGCCGTGTGCGTGTGCGTGTGCCGCTACTGTGTTCTAGTGTCCACTGACGCGGGTGAAACTTCTTGGTTAAAGGCTTCCGAGCCGGCAGGTTTTCGCAAATATACTTTCCTGTGATCAAAAAAAAATACAATCACCTGCTGCAGTCGCTGGGAACCGAGTTCTACCTTTATACTTTGTAGGAACATCACCAGTTGATTCCGTGTTTCATATTTAGTTTCACGTACAGCCAGTACAGGAGCCAAAATCAAAATTTTTGTGAATTTTAGTGTAATATAGATTTTAGTTCCAACGATGGAGCTGATACCTGGTGCCTGTTTAGTTGTTTTATTTATCAGTTTAGCTGCCTTTACTATTGTTCATATATACCCAATGGTAAAAAATAATAAGCAGACTCAATAAAGTTCTTTAATTATGTTCAATTTGTATCTAGCTATTGTCACTTGCTCGTACTTGAGCGAGCGACAAACATCACACAGTAGCGGTCGGCACACGGGGTGCAAGTTGTGAATCCTGAAACCTTCAAACGATACACTCCACCCTCCAAAAATACTTACTAGTCGAGTGTGAATCTAAATCCAATCTACCGAATCGTTCGTTAGCTATCATGGCGCTTTCACCGCACATTGTAACCTATTTGTAACGTTCGTTTGTAACGAGATTTAGATTCGGGAACGGTTTGTAACGTTGAGTTGGAACATCGAGTACGCTGTAGGTAGTGGTTTAGACTTTTGTATGAATGTGTATATGTTATAAATGATATTTAAAAGAAAAAATATTTAAATTAAACGTTTACTTTTAATTATATGTATAGTGAGGCTTCCTCTTAGAGCTTTATGGATGTGGTTATAAATAATAAGTATACGGAAATTTGAACATACTCACTATGATGTTAAGGTTGAAATTTGTACTGTACTCGCGTCGATTACTACATTTTTATTGCGAATGCTGAAACAGTGGACCTGTTTGTGTTTAGATGAACATTTGAAATGTCATTCATTTGTAATAGTTGATATATTTATGAGAGGCATTGAATAAAGAGTGGTTTGTCTAAGAATACCCTTGGTTTTACCTCACTTCTAAGTTCCGAGCAGGACTTTCAAAAAAAGTACTGTAATGTTTGCAAAGCCAGGGATGTTCTGCTGCACATGAAGTCAATTGTATAAACTGTAATATCATATATGTCCCATAAATTTGTAATGGTGTCGCTATAAGATACAACTTATCGCTCATTTCATATAGTTCAATGAAACTTGACAAATTCTTCGCTATTTACTCCCAATTATTTCATCATATCATTATATTATGTCCCAACACAAAACACAGCAACACTTCAAAAGGCTTGCATTTACACACACGCACACACACACCCATACATTCTTAGAAAATTTTCGGGTTATTTATTTATACGTAAAATTATAGTGGTGCTAATATCTATGTATGCCATTATGTAGAATACCTATTATTATGTATTTTATATTAACGAAATAATTTTGTAAAATGCGCCATTTAATTCAGAGTTTGGTGCTAACATACATTTTTTAATTTTATAATAATTCCATGTTTGGGTACTGAGGTGTGGTCGGCGTTTTTTCACTCCAACCAAACAAATAACTGAATCCAAAATATTTTTAAATATACATAGTTTGTTATTTGAAGAAATAACAATTCCTATGTGTAAATATAAAATGTTATTCATCTACTCAATAGATTCTGCTCTCTCCTAATGTAATGCTCCTAATTACATCTATAATATTGAGAAAACTGCAAAGATTGCCAATATAATGTAAACCGAGTGCGCGGCAGTGCGCAGCCAGGTCTCTTACACTTCAGTACCCAAGGCGTCATTTGGTTAATGCTAGCGGTGCCAAATATAAAAGGTGCCAACAATTCATTTTACGTTCCAACTTTTAACATCATCTCCCTTAGTTCTAAAATCTTCCATTGAATAACAGATTCGATCGCCTGCTTGAGATTGAAAATAAAACTACAATTCTACATGAATACATCACCCTTCCTTAGAGTCGCGCAGTCGGGTAAAAAGGGGCTATAATTCACACGGGATACTGCAATGATATATATATAGCAGGACCTCGAGTGTGCTGCCATCTGTGTGAGTGGTCGTATCGTTTATTTATATTAATATAATATTTTTGAGTTTTAAGTCTATTTTGTACATTGATACTAAATATTACACATTTTTACTACAAGAAATCGATACGAACACTTCAAATCATTTTCTTTCAGAACTTAAACCTATGCCCCTATCGGTGATATGTATAGTACTCGTCGCGTGGTTGTTTGTATTCCGTTGTGTACGAAACTCCGTGGACATTATTGCTAATGCATACCTAAACCACTGGCATTGTACTTTTTATGCCTATTAACAATTTGAATCTTCCAGCTACCATATAATTTTAATTTAATGTAAGTTTTCTGACCCGTTCCCCAATTGGTCACGATATTTTTATAGATATATTCTGGCGCTTTTTCACTAATTATAAGCTTGCCTTATTTATACAATGACCACTCCAATAATCTGGGTTATGTACTATGCAGTATCCACGGTGTTTCGTGGACGAACGTCAGTGTCTGTGTCGGCGGAGGCTAGAAGTGTAGTAACGCAGTAGTCTAGAGTAGTGTAAACGAAAGACTGGCTAATGTAACGAGTTAGGTTGTTGTACGGGACTTGGTCCGCGCGCTGCCTCCCGCCCGGGGCGACTGTAGCCCACGCGCGAGGTACAGTAGAAGAATAATTGGAAAAGTTCGCTCGGTTTGTACAGAAGGATATAAATAAAGATAAGAACTTGGCTCCCGTTTTCGAGCACGTTATTTGTGAATAAGACCAGTGATATTGTATGCTGGAGAGGTTACGTCGTAGG
Source organism: Miltochrista miniata (assembly GCA_933228765.1). Taxonomy (NCBI): domain Eukaryota; kingdom Metazoa; phylum Arthropoda; class Insecta; order Lepidoptera; family Erebidae; genus Miltochrista; species Miltochrista miniata. Next base: position 35,902,286 of record OW121755.1, on the reverse strand, counting down.
AGCGTTGTTCTGTTACCGTTGAGCCGAAATCTTGTAGGTGCTACATATCGTTATTCTTACAATATTGCCGGCATTCTCATCCGGCAACAGTTTTGATATGCTACTGCGATATACCTTTTGTTGGGTGTACAATATCATTGGCTTAGATTTTATTTTTATTAGAAATAAAATAATTGAGGGTATATATTCGTTACCAAAAACTAATGTACGCTTACTTATATATATTAGGGAATATATTTAAATTATTAAATGTTAGGAATGTAAATTGTTAGTGAGTAGGGGAGGGCGGGGCGGCGCGCGGGTCTGTCGGGAGGGGGGGGGGGCTAGCTAGTAACGTGGTGTTTGTAAATAGTCGCTTTTAGTCTAAACTATACTTATTGATTATTGTTGTAATTTTATTGTAACTGATTTATGTACCTACTTATCACGAAATATGATACACTACACGACATACTAACCGCTTGTATACTGTACCACTGTACCGAGCCTCTGTGTCTGTCGCATTTAGTATCGTTTATGTTTTGCTGTTTTATAACGACGCGTTGGCGGTCTGACGGGGTAGGTATATTGGTCACCTAGCTGTGCTTATAGAAGATTTATTTTTGGTTTTTAGAATCTACTAGTTTCATTTTTGGTAGTTTCATTCTTTTACCTAATTCTACTTTACATGAAATGAGTTTAATTTTACGTTTTACAAGCGACGCTCGCAATCCAATCTATACGTCAGACCGCTAATTATTTGCAATATTATTATTTGTAATCAAGCTCAGATTTTAATTAAATTTTGCACAAAGTCATTATACAACGTTACCTTTGCTTTTGATGTACCTAAGTTTTAATTATTTCATTCATTTATTTAATGTTCCTATATGTACGTTTTACTTGAAGACACGTGCCGTAGACCACTTTATATAGCTTGTTCTACAGGTTCGCTTGCAAATTTGAGTGTACCGTTTGTATTGGAAGTTTTTACCCCTCTTGAAAAATAAGAGAGTAATAAGGAATAAAGAAAGGTTTTGATTGCGAGTAGAACCCGAAATTAAAGTACTTTATGCAATACTACAAATGTGAAAGCTTTCATTTTTGAGATTTTTCCACACAGAGATATTTTTTTTATTGAAGTTTTTATTCTAAGCTTATTTAGTTTGTTACCGTTGTTGAGTAACGCTGAAACAGCAGTAAAAAGCCACTCTTTCTTATAAATTGTATAGTGAGATTATGAATACAGCGCGTACGTGTCTCCAAGTAAAACGGTACAATTATTTATTTTAATATTTAACGTTGTTTACATTGTTCTACACACATATTTACTAAACAAATGGACACATTAACCGAGAATGAATAATTTAATTTCTTTAATTATTGTTATTGTAAATAAATAATTACCCGATCAGTGTTCTGGTTTTTTTTTTCTTTTATTTATCCAAAGAAAATGTGTTCATTTATTAAAAAATATATTAATTTTGCGTTTTATGAGATTGTAACTTATTTATTCGATCCAGAATTGCATTTCCGACTCGATTATTTAATTTCCTATACAGCTTGCGATATGCAAATATCCGATTATAATTTAGCTATATCTAGTACATATGATTATCGTATCGATACCTAGTATGATTATGCTCAAAGTGACTAGTAAAGAATCCATAACAAGTGATCTAACGATCGAGTGATGTTTGCATACTATTCTAAAACATAAAAAACGTCAATAAAGTGTATTTTAAAACAGATTTTTGTCTTTAATTGGTCACCCTTTTTTATTTGACACTGCCCGTTAGTAGGCCTCGTAGCTACAACCACCTCTTTACCTTATTATAAACGAGGAAGTTTGCGAGAGAATGGAACTCTCTATTTGTTCTTCTTTTCTATGCTCTCACTGTGTGTGATCCCTTTGTGACATTTATTTGAGCGTTTCCGTGCTTCGGAAGGCACGTTAAGCCGTTGGTCACGGTTGCCAGTAAAATGGCAGTTGTCAAGCTAAGTTGAAGGCTTTATTTCAACAGCAGGCAGTCACAACCTGCGCCTGTTCATTTAAACACGGCGATACGGCTCACCGCCTATTACGTGGGACAAATTATACAAAGGTAAAATGTGGGCATATAATATGCCTCTGCCTACCCCTTCGGGGATAAAGGCGTGACCATATGTAGGTATGTATGTTCCATGCTCTCACGGCTGTGCGGGAATCTGACTGAAATTTGGTACAGCGCTGGATTAGTGTTGTTAGATTGCAGTGCTTCTTTTTATTCTTGGAAGGCGGAAATAAAATTCGACACGGACGCCATCTAGTGAACACAGCTTGAGAGTAGTGCACAGTTTATTATTTTTAGATTACCTCTTCATGTGCTGAAAACATACAGTACTTACTCAAAACCAGACGATCTAAAGTTGTACTACAGAGAGTAATTACTCCCATCCAAGTCCAGAGTTTGCACAGTTTGACTGTCTGACTAAAAAAAGTGTGTGCGTGTAACCTTTACGCGCGATTGAAGTAAAAATTCTTAGCCATTGATTGACGGCATCAAATGTTATATTAATATCATTCCTTCCAATTTTGCAATTCAAAATTCAAATAGCAAGCGTCGTCGTCAGAAAAAAAATCTGAGTTATTCCCTAGTCGCGCCTAAAGAAGTTTTACTTCAAAATCCATTATAATATTCTAAGAAGTCCATGAGTCATGACCGCCCAGTGTGAGCGCCGGGTCCATAGCGTGGTCCAGAGGTGACCAGTCGGCACTGATCTGTATTATTACCACTGGATTGGCTGTCTCATACAAATGACAGCGAATTATTTGTGCCGATTTGAAACGCCTCTAGAGTTGGTTCAAGGGACTAAATCTGACGTATCATGCAAATGACTTCCCGTATCGCGCCTGGAATCACGAATTATTTTGTAATTTAAGGACTTTTGTGCAGTTTAGTGAGGATTTGTGTGGTTACAAAAAAGCAATAGACATGGTGAAATGTGTGTTTTGCAAAATTAGCTTTAAAAAAGGGAGCAACATTAGATTTCACAGGTAAGTTGAATTTTTGTAATTTTTATCATTAAATCAGGCTGGCCTACATGTAAAATGCTTGATTATTTACAAAATATGTATAAGAATAATATATAGATGAGATTAAATTATTTAGGATTTTAATTTCGTTTAGTGATGTCCATGCTGTCGTCAAAGAGAATACAATACTACGTAAGAAGAGACGGGACTTCCATAGTGCGAAATAGTCTTACGAAATGTCAAACCATGATCAACTGACAGTAGCCAACCTAACAACTTTAACACATACAGTTGCCAACATTAGGGAAAAATAGTGATGTATACTATATTTATCGATATCGATACTATATTTATCGATATCGATAAATGCAGTGGTCTTTACTTCTAGTATAGGCTATAGTATAGGCTCAGTTTTGGTTGTGAAATGATAAGTTCATAAAACATTATTATATTTATTTAAAAAAACAGTATTTGTAATTTCAGCGCCTTATTTCTTATTCTGACTTCTGACTGTGTATCATAATGACCCTTTTTAATTACCAAATATTAGGACGCTTGCTTCATTATTGCCTTCGTCTTTAATCACTAAAGTACAGTAATTAGCTGAAACAAAATAATGAGATAATATTTTTGTGTTATTTTTAATATTTTTTATCGTACGAGTTATAGATATGTAGCCATGATTTCTGAAGTGGCACCAACCTTTTGTTATGGTGATTATTTAGCTGAATCCATTAATCAAGCAATTTTATTTTGAATTAAATTTGTCTGTTCAATCAATTCTGCAGCTCGCTGTAGTGACTGTTTATAATATTGACCCTTTTGAATACTAAATATTAGGATGCTTGCTTCATTATTGCCTTCGTCTTTAATCACTTTGTACCACTCACTTTATACACATGGTAATTGGCTGAAACAAAAATAATGACAATTATTCTTGTGTTTTTTAACATATTTTTGTGTTAAGTGGCTTGGCAGTGAGTCTATTGATGGAACTGCAAATTTCTTTAACTGCGTCCTTTTTTTCCTAAAATCTTTGTCAGTAAAATGTTTTCCGCAAACAAATTTTAACTGGTGGAGTTTCTCTATGGGTATATATATGCTAAATCCTCGTTTCCTGTGTTCTTCACCCATTCCTTCAAACTAAAATTAAACATCGATATATAAGTAATTGCAAAACTACTACCACACTATTTTCCTAACGATTATACAATATATAATTTTTATTGTTTTCACCCATATAACCTATGAACCATTGATAGATTTACTAATATACTACTCACCGAAGCTCATCCATAGGAAATCTGGCCATGAAAAACCGTTTTGTGCCGTCTTTTCTTCCAGATTTTAAACCGCATAGTTCACACTTTTTATAATGCATAATTCGATAAACTATGTAGAACAAACACAAGAGAATATAATATAGAGAACGAATTGATAGCAAAAATAAGCTATTATCTCAATTATTTCAATAATATCTTTCAGAGAAAAATAAATTGAAAATAACGAATAACAACTTGACATCTACAGTGACAGACAGATGACATTTCCTCAAGGAAAGAGCGAGGCAGATAGAGTAATTGAGTGAGACACATATAGTCGCCATTACAATTTGGTCAATTTTCATACATTTTTTTGCTTGTACGTAGTTGCGACAGACTGGCTGTCGTATCGATAAACTTGATCATGGTCTGATGTGATCGAAAACTTTTCTTTATAAGAAATATGTCTAATAATGTTATTATTTTACATTACATATGGTCACGCCTTCATCCCCGAAGGGGTAGGCAGAGGCATACTATATGCCCACATTTCACCATTTTAGAATTTGTCCCACGTAACAATTGGTGAGCCGTATTGCCGTGTTGTGATGGACAGACGCAGGTTGTGACTGCCCGCTGTTGAAATTTTTCAAGCCGCCCAAAAAGGCCTTCAACATGGCTTAACGACTGCCATTTTACTGACAACCGGGACCAACTGATTAACGTGCCTTCCGAAGAACGGAAACGCTCAAATAAATGTGACAAAGTGGTCACCAGAATGGTCACCCATCCAAGGACTGGCCATAGTGAAAGTTGCTTACTGCAGTGATTATTTACAGAACACTGAGTCCGCGGGGCCACGAGCGCTTCAATATATAATAATGGTATCAACCAAACAAAATCTTATTAGTAATATTTATTAAACTTATTTTCTGACATTAACTTGTGTGGGTAATACTTACTACATAATGTTTTTTACTCTATTGATGTATGTTTATTTTATTGCAGATTTCTAACTGATCCAAAAATCAGAAGTGCATGGCTTGGCAACATGGGAGCCCATAACTGGACTCAAAATTCAAGCGATCGTCTGTGTTCTAATCTAATAATTGTAATGCTTATAATAAATGTTATTATAAGCATTACACAAGAACTTCCCGGTTAATAAATAGTATACCGTCCGCTAGTGACCATAGTTTTACAATAAAGTGTAAAATAAATAAATGATTATTATAATCACGTTTATTTTTATTTTTTTCTACACATAACTCCCTTTCTATTTCTATGGCGCATGATATATATATATATATATATATATATATATATATATATATATATATATATATATATACGCTCACTTCGTGGTGAAATGAACAATGATAAATACATCAAATTAACTGAAGTATACGAAAGCCACAGACACTTATGGGATCCACGTTCACCGCACAATGATCTTTGTCGGTCTGCCTTTTATTCTTTTTGTAAGGATTCATTATTACTAAAGCTGCAGCGAATTGGCATACGTCACCCATGGTAGCTAGTAAGAAACTATAGAAATTCGTTACTCAGCTTGAGGCACGCTGCCGAGTTGCTGATTAATTTGGCCCAAGTGGAGATGCATGTAATTTCAGATTGAGGCAGCTCGCTCCGCGGCTGCTCAAGTGAAGATGCGCCTTAATACCTCTCTCAATCTCTTCAACAAAAGTAATATTTTCCTGCAATTTTGCGTCACGAGTATGCCAAATTGCAGGTAAATATTATTTCATTTAGGTAGGTATACTAGACACCAACTTAAACCATCCTTATTAAGAGCAATATTCATTTAAGCGTCGATAGCTTAGTGGTTAAGAAGACTGACTGTCTTGCGATCGAGAAGACCTGGGTTCGAATCCTGGCCACTCCTAGCACAAGCAATTTAGCTTAGTTGGAGAAGTTAAAGGGAATATTCGTAATTTCGGTTGGTAATATTCTTATAAACAAATTATAAACAAAATTAAGTTTAAAATAAATATACTAAAAATGTATTCATTTCAAATTTAATCTATCGATAGTCGATACGCGTCAGTTCAAGAAAGTTTGGCACATCACTAATTTTAGTTCCCTGAACCAGCGCTGCTGATTTCAGCGCCACAATGGCGAGAATTAAGAAGGCATAACTTTAGTTTGACAGCCACCTATCCAGTGTGGTAATAATACAGATCAGTGCCAGTCGGTAACACACCATTCCACACACGGGCACAGTTGTTGATATTGTAGAGAATTCACCATAGATTTAGAAATGTATGTTGGAGAGTAGCGAAAAATTCGAAATCTATGGTATTCACGAATGAGGATTTGCATAGGTATGTTGAAACAGTGAAAATCATAGAATTAAATAAAAGTAAAATCGGCCGAGTTCGTGAATTAATGCCTCACAATATTTATTAAAATACTAGGATTGTTCCAAAGTTATAATATAATTTCACATTTTTTTACCAGTGTACGATAAAGGCGTGTACCTACCACGGAGTCAGAGAACTCCCTCTACTTCTTGACCAGCTTGCATGAGATATAAAAGGGACCTCACGGCTGCCTGGTATAGTATCTATCGTATAATGCTCTAAGAGTCTTAGAGTTCTAGACCTTTACATGAAGTATTATGGTTGCGCTAGTCGCTATTCTGTCCATACAAACTTCGGGAGGATATTGCTCAGCTGTTTGATACCCTACCTACATACAAAGTCAAACATTTTACTGTTTTGCTACATCATAAACTTAGTCTGTACCTACCGTTCAAAAATGGGAATTAAAAAACTATGAGATAGAAGCCATTAAAAAATTGATTTTTCTGCCAAATTTTTAAACAACCGTTCCGACCATAGATTTAGAATGTACAAGATGAACAGTGTCAAAATGAAGACGAGACCATGAAGCTATAGATAAACATGGAGGCCACACTCCGAACAAACGCTTGAGTCAAATACCTACGTATCTCTATCTCACTCTCTGTGGGCTAACCTTCTCTTTCTAGGGAATTGTGCAGTGCTGCTATCTTCTTATTAGTATCTCCTAGAAAATAATAGAAATAGACCATACTAACCAAAAATGCAAGTAAAATAATCTATAAATAGCTCTATTGTTCGACTACGATTATTTGATGTGTAAATTGAAATATTTTATACCATATTATGCATGATTGGGTTGTCGAATCAGTGAATTACATTCCCATTTTCTAAGGATTCTGTAATGTGGCAACATTGGTACTACATGTCAACTGTCAAAGTGTCAACTAACAATAGAATGGCGGTTGACTTCATTGTTTTCACACAATAGGAAACGTTGTGAAGTAGTGTGACTATATATTGAGGATTTATATGGGACTTCCTGTGTATTATTAGAAGAAACACGAATGTCATTATTAGAGTTAATAAAATAAGTTAAGTATTGATATCGTATGTTAATGATGAATAATTGTTTTAGGTTTCCTAAAAATAGTATTCAGCGAGAAATATGGTTATCCATTGTACCATTAAAAATTAAGTTAAGATATTTTTTATAAAAGCAAATAGTATGCTAACTGATCATAAATTTTAAATATGGAAAGGAGTTTGTTTCGGAGCGGGATTCGAACCTGCGTCTTCTCGCGTACCGTGCGGACGCCTTAACCACCGGCCACCGAAACTTACTCGGAACCAACCAAAATAAATTTTCCACCTTATATACGTCTTAGGGCGACGCATGCACCATCTACCGACACTTTTTAGAAAGTTACACGGCACGAATGTATAGAATTGCACCTATATTCATTCGATTTATGATGAAACCTGCCCGAACATTAAAATATTTTTTTGAAAAGCATTTAGTATGCTAACTAATCATAAATTTTAAATAAGGAAAAGGAGTTGGTTTCGGAGGGGGATTCGAACCTGCGTCTTCTCGCGTACCTTATAATTCGAATGGATATAGGTGCAATTCTATACATTCATGTCGTGTAACTTTCTAAAAAGTGCCGGTAGATGATGCCTCCTTTTCCATATTTAAAAAATAAAATTCTAGGAAAGCGGCAGGATTTGCAATTTGCATTTTCAAAAAACCGAATATGATGTAGTAACAAAGAGCTTAAAACCATCAACAATTCCTAACTTGTTGTCCAATAATCCTGTTCCTAATTTATTGTCCAATAATCAAATTAAAAACACATACATAAAAGTAAAATAAATAGATTCAATAACTAAACTATTGCCTACTGAACATTCCACCCCTGATCATACCAGGCGTAAATGTGCCCAATACACTAGCAGCGTTGCCGCGCTGGATAGCTATCCTTTGTACCAGTTCCGACCAGGCGTGGGAGCCATGCGTCTTGTCCTATAGTCTACGGCCATTCTCCGAGATCAGAGCAACATCCCATCGTTTATGGACCAGATAATGCGACTCCATCTCCGCGTACTTTTGGCGTTTCCTGTAAGCAGCATCTTCCGCTGTGGCCGCCGGTGAATGGACGGTACGAGCCAAGTGACTGGCGACGAAAGTGCTGACGCATGTTGCGTCCCACACTCAGCACTTGCCGTTCTTCCATGACACAATGGTCAGACCATCCGGTCTCTTGCCGTCTGTGCGGGACAAACCTGGTGGTTCAAGGATACAGGGAACCTCAGCCGACACCAAAGCTCGCCGGATTAACTAATTAAGAGCGTGGTTACGCGGTTGCCTACCGGTGCAGCGACGACAACTCAAAGCATGATGACCATCGCTCTCCACCACGGCACCGCAGATGCATACATGAGGTTCACACACCTTGCAGCCTAAGCGGAGAGCCACACGATCAAATTATTTAAAATCTTATTCCAATGACTATAGCACTAACATTTCTTTATTTTGACATGAAGAGATATCGGCAGACTGCGAACTACCACGAGCTGCCGCGGCAGACTGCGAGCTACCACAAGCGGCAAGGGCAGCTTACGTCACAGCCTGCCACGAGAAGCCGCAGTGTGCGAGACGTACAGTTTATTAACCTAGAAAAATAACCCACTTGGATGAATAGCTTCGTTATTCGCAATGTACCTATGCAATCTGCAGAGAATACTACCTATCAGTCTTCGTAAAAAACAGAGAAAATAGTTAATCTCGCCTTTGTACATCTAATTTATATAATAAATTTTCACCACCTATTCCGTGGGACCAATTCTTAAAAAGGTGAAATGATAATATACCTCTGCCTACCCCTTCGATGATAAAGGCGTGGCCTTATGTATGCATGTATTGTACATCTAATTGTATTATGAATATATATTGTCTTTATTGTGTACAATAAAGAATATATAGAAAATAAATATCCTGGCAAAAATAAAAATAGGGCTACCCTACTTAGAAAGAGATGCAGAGCCCACACAGAGCAAGACAGTAATATACAGACTACGCTTCAAGTAGGTATTCGAAGTGTGGCCTCCATGTTTACCTATAGCTTCATGGACGAGACCAAAAATGAAAGATCTATGTGTGGGTTAAATAGTGTTGTTGAATGGTCACACCTATGTTATCGATAAAAGTATCTGTATAAATGGATGGAATGGAAGTGAAACTTCTAAGCACACAAAGTGCTTAGAAGTTTCATCTCCAACTTCTTGTTTTGGGGAATAAATTGTTAATTTGAATGTAATCGACTATGAAAAAGTAAAAATGGGATTATATGGGGTAACTCGTAATATTAGAAATTCTGTAGTGATTTTACGAATTTTGATTCAGTGTGTGAATGTGAAAATACATTTTTAACATGTAATTTATGACATCGTACATTGCATTGTTGCCGTACATATATACACGGTGTTTCTTTTAGGGTGTCAAGCCGCCACTAGCTGGTAGCAGGGTTCCATACCTATCGATTTAACCCCCATGTATGTTCTACGATTTTTTGTAGTTTTCGAGATATAATGTTCTGCATAATTCCCTATTTTTTATTATCGATTAAAATTTTTACATCTTGTGTCAAAGTTAGGAAGGAGATTATTTTGTCCATAATACTGCAATCAATAGGCATTATAATAATAAAAAAATATCCAAGAAAAGTCGTGGACACGTAATTATAAAAAACTAGCTGACCCGCGCATCTTCGTTTGCGTAATAAATCAAGAACCGCTCGACCGATTTTGTGCAAACTTCACATAAACCATCTACTAAATAGTCCGAACAAAGCCTAAACATTTGGTTTGGATAGGTGAGCCCGTTCTTGAGTTATAAAATTACAACGAAAAGTGGCATTGATTTTTATATATATAGATAACGAAAAAAAAATTATATCTCGAAAACTACAAAAAATCGTAGAACATACATGGGGGTTAAATCGATAGGTATGGAACCCTGCTACCAGCTAGTGGCGGCTTGACACCCTAAAAGAAACACCCAGTATTTTGCCAATTGAATTTGAAATTTTACTAAAAATCCAACTCTTATCGTAATACGAAACCTAGAAACTCATTTATTATAGAACCCTAGTAACAATAAAAGATATTACTAGTAGATTTTTTTAAATATATTAACCTAGCCAAATTGACGTCGCCACTGATGGAAACTAATGGAAAACCGTGGCGCATCTAGCGAATGGGGGCCATGCTTACAGCACACAAGACTTCTGACAGTAGTCCTCAAGTTGGCGACCCTATGATGTGCCTCTTCACGCTCCGCTTGTAGAACCCGGGATTGTAAAATGAGGGAAACACATGTGCGGGCAGGTCGTTCCAGGATTTTGTAGTTCGACAGAGGAACGATCTTTTGAAACGCTCAGTTCTGGCGACGATTCTCTCCGCTATATATGAGTGGCACCTCTGCCCGACGTGTTGTTCGGAATCGGAAAGGAGATGGTGGGATCAGGTTGAAGAGCTCTTCAGAACATTTGCCGTGATACATTCAGTAGAAGGCAGCCAAGGACGCTATGGTTCTTTGCTGCGCTAACGGCTCGAGGCTTACCGTCATCTTAGGACAACCTATAATTGAAATCGGATAACACGTCTCTGCATAGCGCCAAGCGCGTCCAGTAAGTACCTCGCACAGTCATCCCAAAGGTGAGAACAGTATTCGACGCAGAGGCCAATCTGCGCCTTGTACAGCAAACATCCCGGTGTGGCGTGGAGTACCTTAAGTGAAGTAAAATTATAAAAATTCAACTCAAAATGGATCACAAATTTTGGAAATATTATATTAAAATAGGCACAAAACCCTAAAAAAAAGGTTAAATAACACAGTTCGATTAAAAATCAATCATATTTATAGTAAATTAAATCCAGATAAGTTTGTTTGTAGCAATGTCACTATAATGAACTATCGACATCCTTATCGATACCTACCCATGACTATTTTACTGTAAACAGCCCTTTCTATTTCTGCCTTATATATCCTCCAAAAATGCATTTACACATTACATATTGTGTTATGTATGAAGGAAAATGCATAATCTACGTTATGAGTTGAACTTTCAGTGAAATTTTATATCTAATTTGGCAAAATATGTACGTCAAAAATGGAATGAACGAAGTCACAAATGACCTGTTAAACGAGTCTTTCTTCGTATAATTGCGTTTTGTAATATCCTATTCACACACTAAACACGACAATATTGTTGAAAATATAAAATTTTCTATTTTAATCGTAAGATCACTACAGATTATTGGATATTATGAATAACATAGAGCCGCCTTTCAACTGTTGAATTCAAAATAAGCGACATTTTCCAAATGTCCGCATCTGTTGATGTTCAATATTTGAACACTTTTCCTTCAAACAGTTCGGGCTCTTCTAGCTCAGGCTGTACTATCCCGATCCTGCTCAAATTTTTATGGAGTGTTCTTAGACAGAAATGGGACAAGTATGTAGTACATTGTATGTCTGTCTGTCAGAGCTGCACCTCATGATTCTCGTTTAAAAAGTGCCCTCCATCGCGCACCATTCCGGGCGGCTAAGTGACGACGACCGGTACTGTGTTGCGTGTAATTACATTTGTGTTTGGTGTTTTTTACTTTCAAAACTTAACAAAGTCATGACTAGGTTAGGGGTTTTTATTCGTAGATTGTGTATTTCATAAAGATTTTGTACCTAAAATAGTTATTTTCAACGAACATTCATTGTATTTTTACGCGCCGTCGGCGTCACGGCGGCGCGGCGCCAAGCCATACATTTGGATGAAATACAAAGAATGGTATACCGTCACAATACCAGAAATTATAATGCCTTAACTCAAAATATCGTAGCCCAAAATACCCGAAATCGAAATATCAATATTCACAAGGCAAATATTTAAAATATAAATAATTTAAAATGCCTTACGGTCGAATAACCGAAACCCAAAATATAAATTTATCAAATACCTTATCCTAAAATGTTCAAACACAAAATACCTTTTTTTTTAACACGATTTAAATCCTACATGGATGCTATATATCTGTGAATGGTTAACACCCCGACTCAGAGTATCCCGACTCGGATAGGTTAGGTTAGAAGACTAAGGCGGGAGCGAAGCGAAGCGGAGCTCCCGCCTTAGCCTTCGTGGTTATTTTTTTTTTTTTTTTTCGTTAGCCCACTGTAGTACTTTTGTAACTCTGAATCAAAGTGTTTTAACATGAGGTAAATCCTACATGGATACTATGCCGGACTCCTACCGACTAAAAACCACACGTATCCTACATAACAGCCTACAGTTGGGAGCCCCAGGTAAGCCCTCAGAAGGATACCCAAGGACCAACAGACCTAGGGCTACAACTGCGACTTCACTTAGGTGGGGGGGGGGAGGGGGGGGTGTAAATAAGTTAAAGCCAAATAACAAAACGTGTGAGTGACAGTGACACATTGTATTCTATTTTCGGTATTTTAAATTAAGGATATTTGAAAATTTGTATTTTGAATTCTGATATAATAATTATTTGTATTTTAAATTTAGACATTTTACGGTAAGGTGTACTGAAATAAGGTATTTTGAATGTTAAGGTATTTCGAATTCGGGTATTTTGGTCTAATGCATTTTAAGTAAAGGCATTTTGATTTCTGGTATTTTAATATACAGGGTGAATTTTTGAAAAGGGATTGGATGGCCAAATCCGAAACTATAAGGAATAGCAAAAAATGCTGAAAGGAGTCACGAGCCCGATTTTGATGAAACTTAAAACCTCATCATTAGATTTTTGAAAAACCCATGATCCTAGCTGGGAATCGAACTTGTTAATTTTGAAAAAAAAAACACACCCTTTATTATTACACCATACGATAGAGTCGCTGTTAAGGATAAAAATTTGCAAAGTAATGATATACGCCAAATTTTAGGAACAATTGGAATTTTAATAGAATGCATATTTCATGTACCTAAATTTTGTATCATAATTTGTTTCGTTCGAAATCCCAGAATAGATCGTAACTATTCCGTGTTTTAAATTATGCTCAGAATGATTTTTTAGAGAATATTCTCAACGGAATCAATAATGTTCCTTAATTATTCCTTGAGGTTTCGAATCCAGCTATGTATTGCAAAGATTTTGAACAATTAATCAGTTAACGTAAGAAAAATAAAATGTATTTTGTTAAAGATGAGCTCTTTCCTGTAGTTTGCCGTATATCATTACTTCCCAGAATATGATCCTTAATAGCAACACTATCGTATGGTGTAATAATAAAGGGTGTGTTTTTTTTTTCAAAATTAACAAGTTCGATTCCCAGCTAGGATCATGGGTTTTTCAAAAATCTAATGATGAGGTTTTAAGTTTCATCAAAATCGGGCTCGTGACTCCTTTGAGCATTTTTCGCTATTCCTTATAGTTTCGGATTTGGCCATCCAATCCCTTTTGAAAAATTCACCCTGTATAACCACAAAGAATATATACTGTAATGATGACAATCTATTGTTATTTTATGTATTTTTATGTATTCTTTTATTGTTTTCAAGCATTGAATGTAAAATCTATTTCAATAATTTTGTGTAAAATTGGGTCGAAATTCTCGATTATTCCCAGTTGTTCCGTTGAAGTAGTTCCGTGGCGGAACTAGTGAGACTTTTTTTCCCAGTTGTCCCGCGGAACTAAGCATCAATAATTCAGTTCCCATTAGTTCCGCGGAACAAAGTAGAAATGAAATACTAATAAATTCATTCCCAGTAGTTCCGCGGAACAAAGCATAAATTAAAAACTAATAAATTAAGTCCCAGTAGTCCCGCGGGAGAAAGCATCTCTTACATACGAATATTTTATGTTCCCATTAGTTCCCTACGGTGTCTTACGGCTATTTTATCGTACAATTAAAAAAATGAAGATCGACAAAACAAATGAAGATCGGTACAACAAATGAAGACTGACAAAACAAATGAAGATCGACAAAACAAATGAAGATTGACGAAACAAACGAAGATCGACGAAACAAATGAAGATCAATGAAACAAATGAAGATCAGCAAAACAAATGAAGATCAGCAAAACAAATGACGGTTGAAAAAACAAATCACGGTTGGAAAAACAAATGACGATCGAATAAACATTATGCAGATCAATAAAACAAAAGACTACAAGCAAGTTGATAAGGTCAAAAGTTTCTTGCAGCCATATTTTGTAAGCTAAATGCGATTACCATTAAAAAAATAGGTGCAAGCAATTCTCGACCTTATGAATATGCATAATATTTATTTATTTTTTTATATATTCGTGATCTGCGATGTCTATAAACGCCTAAAAGCACATATTCAGGGAAGTGTCATTAAGGTCGAGAATTGCTTGCAGCTATTTTTTTGAATGGTTATCGCATCTAGATTACAAAAAGGTCCATGCCAATTTCGACCTTATGAGCATGCATAATATCTATTTATTTTTTATATATTCGTGATCTGTGATGTCTATAAACGCCTAAAACCACATTTTTAAATAAGTGCCATTAAGGTCGAGAATTGCTTGCACCTATTTTTTTAATGCTAATCGCATTTTGATTACAAAACATGGCTGCAAGTATGTTTTGACCTTATCAACTTGCTTATACTGCTCGTTCGCTCTAACTTTGCCACTCGGCTCCATACTAAAGTCGAATTTTTAATTAGACGAAGTAAATTGACAGCAACTAATGTCACTTCTTCATACAATGTTGCGTATTTTCTATGACGAAGTGACATTAGCTACTGTCAATTTATTTCGTGTAATTAACAATTCGGGTATACGCCTCTACGCCAGCGGCAAAGTTAGAGCGAACGGGTAGTAGTCTTTTGTTTTATTGATCTGCATAATGTTTTTTCGATGGTCATTTGTTTTTCCAACTGTCATTTGTTTTGCTGATCTTCATTTGTTTCGGCGATCTTCATTTGCTTTTGTCGATCTTCATTTGTTTTTGTAGATCTTTATATGTTTTGAAAATTACTTAACTACTGTATACTTTTAAACTAGATGTTCTTCGTATAATGGATCTTTTTTCCACTCGCATGTCCTAAAAGATCCATATTCATAAAAAATAAAATATTTTGAGGCTTTAAGATGTTAAAGTGGACATAATATAATGTCCATAAAGATCCATGATAGTTCCGCTACGGAACTATTGGGAATAGAAAAGTCTCACTAGTTCCGCTACGGAACTACTGAGAATAGAAAAGTCTCACTAGTTCCGCCACGGAACTACTGAGAATAAAAATGTCCCAGTAGTTCCGTGGTGCGGAACTACTGGGAAAAGAAAGTCTCACTAGTTCCGCCACGGAACTATTGGGACAAAAAGTCTCACTAGTTCCGTCGCGGAACAACTGCCGCGGAACTACTGGGAATGAAGGGCTCGATCATTTTTTGCAAAACTTTCAAATTTCAAATAATTCTTTCTGAAATATATTTGTATGGCAGCACACCTTTCTTTATGTTTATCGATTAGGAAAAGTCATGTAGCTGTAGATTGTAAATTTTTATGAAAAAAATACACAAAAAAAATTCAAAAAAAAAAACAAAGTTACGACCACCCTTTTGGGCCTCTTTTTAAGTGCTTGGTTCATTGTTCAATTTCTAATAAACTAAACACGTTTGTCAAACAAAACTCTGTGTAAAAAAAATTTAAGGACCATACTTACGAATAAAAAAAAATGTAAGCCACTTGAAGCACAGTTTTCTCAGAATCATGGCATGAACTTAACCTTTTTTTGGCGGTCGGCGGTCGGGTCGCCGAAATGAGTCATATTTTGAAAAGCTTGTAAATAAAAAAAAATGTATGACAAGTTGTATTGTGTCTGTTGAAAATTGTGAAATAGGATGTATTTAAAAAACTAAAAAAAAAAACATTTTTTTTTTTTACAATTTTTGTAGAGAAAACTGTTGAAAAATTACAAATTCTTTTTTCTAATAGAAATTAGTAATACATTACAAGGCAGAACTGGTCTTATCTATCATTTTATCATTAGCTTGTTTCATAACGATTCCAGTGAGGTAAGTATTTTAAATGGCTACCATAGAAAAGTTATGAGAAATCGCCATTTTAAGAACATCAGCCGACGCCGCTCGCGCCGCGGGACGCGGGGTAACAGACGCGCCCACAGACGCGGGGTCGACGCACACAGACGCCCACAGACGATGGGACGATCCCAGCGGGCTCAGCGATTCAAAATACTGACATATGAGTATACAATTCGCTTTCTCTTTTCCTCTCGAGCTAAGTGCTATGGATAATGAGGTCTCGCTCGCACGCTTTGTATATCTATTGAGAGTAGCGAAAAATTCTAAATCTATGGTTCCGACAAAGTTCATTTCTCAAAGAGTTCAGAAAACTATTCTAAATTGATACATGAAATTATTTTATCATAACACCCTTCCTACCAAAGGACCTTTGAAGGAATGCATTATCGCAGCTTCTAGCTCTCCTAGGATCAAGTATACTTGATCCTAGTAGCCAGTGTTGTTCTGGATACGGCAATTGCCGTAATATACGGTATTCCGATATCGATTACACTCAAAATACGGTATACGGCAGCAAAGTAAGTGCCGTATAATAAAATACGGCAATTGGAAAAAAAGAAATTCATCTAAAAGTGTTTACAAATTGAAATGACATCGACTTCATCCGACGGAGACAGTCATGCGACCCGACACAAATCTGTTGAAAAATATTAAACACAGTAGGTCTCAGCTAATTTCAACAGACCCGAATGAAGTCGTCGGACCGTCTCCGGAGCCCATAACAGGCCATAAAAAAGTATCCAAGACAATGTCCATATCATGTCAATGTTTAATCACTTTTCATTCTATTTGATAGATGAATAATAATTATTTTCGTGCTTCAAATTTTATTTTTAGACTAATTTAACACAGTAGATACAAACATTTACTATGTTTAACCCATTATTTAACCAAATAAAATCTAGGTAGGTAGTAGGTATGATTAAAGTATGTAATACGGCAATTTTTTAAAATTTTACCCAAAATCCGGCAATTTTGAATTTTAAATACGGCAGCCCAGAATTCCACTGAAACAACACTGCTAGTAGCTCTCACTATGCGATGTGAGGTGAAACAGTAGGTATGCTTATTTGGCCGAGTTCGAGCGACCGACTAGCACCGCCGCGCCTGGTCACACAGTCAGACAGAGTTTAACGATAGTTTGTTTTATTTTCACTGCTTGGAGAGTAAATGGCGTCATTAACTGTTATGACTAGCCCAAACAGTAAATTATTTTCAGATTTTCAATTAGGTATATTAATTTCAGATTAAAGACATTGAATCAATTGATGACTTGACGTCACTTGACCTCATATAAGCTGAAGCAGCACTTGGTAATGGACACAGTGCCCATGCCCACTGGGCGAGTAAAGAAATAAAACCATATACTTCACTTTTCTATAAATTTGTATATAATAAGTATCACAAACATGAATTGTGGCCACGATAAGAATAATATAAAGAAATTGTTAATTTTAGCGTCTCTGAATATACAGCTTTGTAGTAAATATAGATAGCTAACCTATGGCAATATGGCCGCCACAGAGTGACAATACTGTGGCAGTGCGGACCTACAGTGTGTAAAATATAGCTTGATCTCTTTGTGATAGTTGTACTCACGTAATAAAAATTTATATTTATTTTAAGTACCTACCTATGTATTTATTTATAGTTTGGGCCTTTGTGTCCTCATATCATCTCTGCATTTCACCTACAAATGTTTTATGCCTATGAATTAAGGTAATTATGTGTACATCAATGCAATACAACTGTCATTGGAATCAAGCTATAGTTTACAGAGTGCGGAAAAAAGTTTTGGGGTGCGCTTGTCGACATTCACAGTTAGCGCGTTAACGCTGTTTCGCCTGGAGTCGAGTCACCGCCACCTAGCTGTAAACGTGGGAACTTGTGTCGGTTCCATACAAATTTACGAATACGCACTTCACCGTGATTCACGTTAAGCACCCTCAAAAACTTACATTAGGCACTCAGACAATAAGTACCTTAGCTATCTATAGTAAGGTCCGTAAGGTCCTATGAAGATTCAAATAAAGAGAACATGTTGGGGACAAGACCTTCTATCTAATGTACAATTTCTTCATATATGTACATACCTACTATTTATTTTATACTTATAACGTTACCTATATACAGTATTTAATTTAATACTAGTCCAGATGTCATTAGATATGTTTACCGTGTAAGTATCATTAACGGTGGTATAATCTTACATTTGGCAAGATCGACTAAGCTTAATATACCTACCCATTTAATTTAGGGTAAGTAGATACATCTTTGGTAATTTGGTAAAATACAACAACATTGAATAAGTTCTTCTCGATAAAAAAAAAACAAGATTAGTAATTTGTCTACGTATAACAAAGTCCAATTCTACATCTTGAATAGCCTATTTTTATCATTATTCAGGTCATTTCACGTTAATATGGTTCTAAGACCTATTGATGTCATATTTTAGTTGTATAATTGTGTACCTACCTATCTACGTGCCTACCTTTTAAGAACAGGCAGTCATTCAATCCTTCGTAATCGACTGACAATATAATATCAGTTTTATACAAATTTGATGTAGATATAGTCATACCGCTATATACTAAACTGTCTACTTAGTTAGATCAGCTATATAAATTCGTACTGTCGATTTTCTAATTCGGTATTATCCGACTACGTAATGTGTTATTTCACTACCTATTTTCATAATCTAAATCGATGCTGTAACACGTGCTGTCGAGGTTCTAGCACTTCCTTTTCCTCTTGCTCCGGCACGTAGTAGTGCAGTTCGTAGGCGGGTGCGAGGTCTATCACCCGCATGCTCTCGCAGTTTGCATCGCAAGGTTTCACGTTCGACAGAAAGTTTGTTCTAGGACTGGCCGCCTCATATAGCCTCTTTACAAACGTGCTCGACGAAGCCCCGACTTTCCCGTTTTCGTCCACCTTTCTATGCACAACACTATTGTTGTATAAAATTGGAAAATCCAATATGAATTTATCACTATTTTGATTGAAATTATCAACGAATCTGTTTACAATATCTTTTCTGAAATGCGTGTGATAATCGTAATCATCCTCTGGTATCGACTCCTTTTGTGTGGATATCTCATCTATTTTGTCTAATTTAACGTATGGAATGGGTGCCGCAGTAAACGGGAAATGTTCGTCCTCACTGCCCTTAACTGCATCAACTATGAAATCTTTGTAATGTTTGATTACATAAGATGCTTTATTTCGATCACTCGGAAGGAAGCCACCCTCTAGTCGCGGCTGATTAGACAGGTACAAGGTTCTGTTAATATCTTCAACATTATGCGATGGTGGCATTTGTTTCCTTTGATCCGTATCTTGTAGCATGATTTTTTTCGTTGGCATAGGCGACACTGTACCGTAAGAAAATTCATAAACTGCTTTTGGGGGATGATGCGTAAATGCGAACTGATTTACCTTATCTTTGAATTGGATGTCGTACTCATCTATGTTAACATGCGGGTTAACGGTGTTCTTTGCTTTTTTAGTCGGTGGAAAGTATTGTATAGTGGGCTGCCTATCAGGCATATATGTCACTGGCAATATAATTTTAGTATGCAACTTAGTAATGTCTTGTGAAACCGATTTAAAATTATTAACATTGGCTGGAGTGGTAAACTTCTTCAAATCAACTTTTGTTACGTAATCTGCATCATAATCATCTCCTGTGTCATATAATTCTTTTAAACTATCCATTTTGTTTTTAGTAGCTACTTTAGGCGTTGAAAATTCATCTTTGAACATTTTAAAATTCTTTCTATGGATATCATTTATTTTATCATCAGCTTGTGAAGAAGATGGTAAAATTGATGTGGAATCGTAAAGATCTGTCGGTGGTGGAGTCATGGGGGAAGTAACTTCCTGAGATGTGTTACTATCGTTAGAACTTTCTTCATAGTCATTATATACTGATTCTCCTAGTACACCAATTTTCTTTTTCTTCGATTTTCTAACTTCAGCTATTTTCTCGAGCCTTTCTCTCAAATCTGGCACAATGCTCTTTTCATTTTTTTCTGGTACATTACTCAACTCTGTGGTTTTATTTTTAAGAACTTCAGTAAAAGATTTTGAAGCATTTTTTGGTTTAAAGACGATTCCGAGTGAGCTTATTCTTTCGTTTCGCCAACTATTATCGTCCGGATCTCGATTAAATTGCTTTGTGGGCTGGATATCAATCCTTTTAGGGGGTTTGTAATTAGAGCTAATAGATTGTAAAATATGTTTTCTGTTCTTTTCAATATTGATTGGTTTAACACTAAGCACATCTTCAGTGATTATATCTTGCGCTGTCACGGTATTGTCGGGTACAGTGGCTCCCAACTTTGATATAATACCCATTAAATGTGCAGTTTCTTTCATGTATTCATTTTCATGCAACGTTTTTTCCATTAACAACTCTTCCTTAATAGCATCTTCTACCTGAAACGATTTATAAAAACAATACGTTAAAATAACATAAATATTTACGGACATGTATACATTCTCTTCGAATAGCAAATAGATTAACAAACTCAAATAATTTGTAATGTTCAATGTTGAATGATTCTGGATGAGCATTTGAGACCATAAGATCTATCTTCATTTTGTTTTTGCTATACTTACTTAATACTTTTTAAAGTATTGGCAGAAATTTTAATTGTAAAATTGAAAGGTAAGGTAAGGTAAAGTTTAGGAGCTATATCTTACTAATATTATAAATGCGAAAGTTTGTGAGTGTGTATGTTCATTACACTTTCAGGCTCTAACGGCTGAACGGTTCTGGCTGAAAATCGGCACAGGCGTAGATATAGGTCTGGAATAACACATAGGCTACTTTTTATCCCGGGAATAAGTTCCCACGGGAAAAAAAATCTTACGCGGGCGAAGCTGCGGGCATCAGCTAGTGTAAAATACATCTTACGCTTGTGTGCTTAATACGGAGCTGTCACGACTCTCGACATAGTGATAAAAACTTAATTCCCGGTTCTTTCAGATTAAGCCTTTTACCTCACTAGTCAAACGGGGCTTTAAATTAAACTAAAATGAGAGATCTCTCTCTCAGGACTCAGGGACTTATCAAAGTTGTTGGTGGTAAAAGAAATCAATTGATATTAAAATCTCTGAACATGCAAATGTATTAATTAATATAAATTTTACTGTACTTGTCTGACAATAACTTACCAGTTGACTTTGTGATTCGATACCAGTAACATTTTTAATTTCTAATGTATCACTGCTCTCTGCGTCGCTGCCTTCCGTTTCATACATTGACCCAAAAGTATCTTTATCGTTATCTTTGTTCACATACTGTGCTGTGGTCGCCTCTACAGGCTTGAACGTTGTAGTTTCAGTATTATCTAAGTATCCACCTCGTTTAGAAGATATAGTTTCTAAAACTTGTTCAGTTGATACTTTAAATTCTGATGCCTTTGTAACATGTGATTCGGTTTCATAATTTTTAGTCGTGTACTCTTGAATTTTAGTACTTTCCATTTTCTGTTCCATTAATGGTGTGTGGGTATTTTCTGTAGTTGTTTGCTCTGTTTCACCTCTGTTCGGATTCATACTAGATTTAGTGCTTTCGTCATTACTAGCCATACTTGTGCGATTTCTCTCTGTCCAGGTTAGTGGTACAGAAATACTAGGCTCATCTTTGACTCTCTGCACTATTTGCACATCTGTAGTAGAAGGAACGTCATTTATCAAATATATTTCACTTGTATCAGTCGCAGAATCAATCATTGTAACTGTAAAAGACTCTTCAGCAACTGTTGAAGATTTGTCTTCTATATTTGAATCCGTATTTGGAGTATTATCAGATGCTCCATTTCTAGAACTGCTGAATCCACGACTGATTTTATCCGAAATTGTTTTTGATGTCGATGGCAAACTCTCGGTTAAGTTTGCATCCTCAGTCGATACAGATCTACGAGTAATTGCTATTGGTGTATCTTGTTCTGCGGCTATGTTATTCATGCTTTCTGTTCTATGATCTTCTTTTTCATTGTATTGTAAAGTTTGTGAAGTGAGTTCAGTTACTGAATCAGTATTATTATTATTATAAAAGGATTTCAAAGAAGAGTTTTCAAAATTTACCGACAATGTTACCGGTATCTGTTCAATACCCTGATGTTTAGAAATGTTAACTGTTGTTTGAATAGTAGGGTTCTCGTAAATTCCCGCTGATTCAACAGTTTCCGTTAATACTGACGCTAAAGTAGTGTGATCATCGGCAGCTTTCATTAATGTAATTAGATTTGAAGATTCATTTAGATCCTTTTCACTTACTTTGACAATTGGGATTTCACTATTGTTTGCTACCAATTCTGTGGCTGAATCTATCGTCTCATTCGTGTTTATTTCTATAGATGTAGATTCGTTCAATGCTGTTTGAGATTCGTCTACTTTGCCTTCTGTACTGCTCTTAGAAGCGTGTAAGTCGTACTTTACTTCTAGCAATGCATTCTCTTCTGCTACTAAGTCGGATGCCGGCCCTGAAGGTTCTATCCTTCGAATAGTGAAACTACTTGCTGGTGCTCTAATTGTGACTAACACGACTGTCAAGGAAATCGCGAACGACCTGAAACAGAAAATAAAAGAGTTAGTTTTCTTTACGACTTGAATGAAATACCTACCTATAACAAAATCAAATTATATGAATATGTCTCTCTGTTTTGATTCTATTTTTATATAGTTTTTGGTAACCATTTAAAAGACATCTTCTTACCAAGGTTTCCACATAACGCTAATCGGTCAAACAGAGAGCCACCGTAGGGAATGCGTGAATACGACGCTGAAGTCATAATTATCCGATACAAGTACACCGACAATTAATTGTGTTATTAAACACTCACCCGTTCTACACTCTACTATTATATAAGAGTATCGCATGTTTAGATAATAACCACACTTTGAATCAATTGTATTTGGTGCATGTTTTGGTTCGAGTCAATCGAAAGACATATCTGCGATAATATTATTAAAATGAGCCTTAAATTTCATTTATACAACTTAATGAATCGGAAACTATATCGGTCGATGAGTCATTCCTTATATGTTTAATTGGCTAGATGTACACATACATCGTCATTCAAGTCAATTTTCACTAACAGGCGCGTAGACGGCAGCTACAACTCAATGACGTGATACATTAGGCAACGCTGCAACCTGTTCTAAAATAGGTAGATAAAATACCTTGCTGAATACAACTATTGGCTCTCTATTAGGATATTTATAGAACAATCTATATCTAAGGGCAGGGCAGTACAGTGTATCTTTACAATACAGAGCATCCCACGGCTAGGCCGTGTGGCCGTGTGGAGGGAAAGGGTCGTTAGGGGCCCGTCCGCAAAAAATGCTCTTAGGATTTTGGCAATATTCAAGAACTCACTTCATTAAATGACACTAAAATGGAACCTTAAATTCTTAACAGATGAGACTACATTAACACCGTGTGCTTTTTACAAAATAATTATTTACATAAGAAAAATCACCTCTCAAAATTATTAAAAATCATCGAAATAGGAATAATCAAATTGACAAAGGTGAATTTCGATGATTTTCAGAGGTTTTTTCGCAAGTAAAAAAGCAAGTAAAAGTCTTTTTGTGCATTTATACCTATAATGAATAGAAAAGTTTACTGAAAATAGTCTAATAATAATAATATATGAAATTAATCAGGGCGTTTGTATTTTTTTTACTAAGGGCTTTAAAGTAGTACAACTTAATGAAGGTCTGGAGTCGATCTGATCATGGAGGCGAAAGACAGAAGAATTCCCTAACGATATACAGCAGCTACCTCGTGTCTGGGCTTGATTAATTTGTGTTGTCGAGAACTTTACACCTAGATAGATAGATAGTCTACACGTCACTAAAAATAGTAAAAAAAGAATTTAACAAAAAAGAAACCGACTTCAAACAAAACTGAAAAATAAAATTTACTTAGCACAAAGTTAGTATATTCTGATTTATCAGATATCATTAAATATAATACTGAAGTCGGTGCCAAAATGACTATGAGAGAGATTAATGAAGCCTACCTTAGCCTATAAGTTTTGCTGGGCACCGATTTCAGTAATATATTTAGTTCATGAATCTTTTTATCTTCTTTATTTTAAATACATTAATGAGCAAATTATTTTTCCCGTGACGTAATTGAAATATTTTGGTAATGTATTCGATCAACCCGACTGCATTCCAGGCCGAGCGTGGGTCCAGGCTCTCGAGGCGCTTGGGCTTCGACTTATAGGGCTCTTTAGCGCATGCCTCGAAAAGGCCAGTTTCCCAAGGTCTGGAAGACAGGGAAACTGGTCTTGATCCGTAAGGCGGGGCGGCAGGCAAATTCCCCACCAGGATACCGGCCGATCGTGTTGCTCGACGAGGTGTGCAAACTCTTACAGCGCATTATTGCACAATGCCTCGTCGGGCACCTCACACGTTTGGGGCCTGATCTGGCGGATAGCCAGTTTGCCTTCCGTCAGGGGCGCTCCACCGTGGACGTGATCATGCGCATTAGAGGCCTGACGGAGGAAGCAATCTCTCAGGGTGAGGTGGTGGTGGCCGTGTCTCTTGACATCGCCATCGCCTTCAACACCTTGCCCTGGACCTGCGTTATGGAGGCGCTTATTTACCATGGAGTGCCTCCCTACCTGCGTTGAATTGTCGGGGCCTATCTCTCCGAGAGGGCCATACCACCCGAGCTGGCTAGGACCGGGGCGGCGGGATTTGTCTTGCGGTGTTCCACAGGAATCGGTATTAGGGCCACTCCTGTGGAACATCGGTTACGACTGGGTGCTGCGTGCTCTGTTGCTCCGAGGGGTCAGCGTAACGTGTTACGCCGACGACAGCCTCGTTACGGCGCGGGGAGCAACGCACCGTGACGCAGCACTAAAGGCCATGGCAAGGGTTGCTCAAGTCGTGGGTCGGATACGGCGCCGGCGGCTGGGTCTCGAGTCTCGAGGTCGCCCTTCACAAATCCGAGGCTCTGTGCTTTCACGGACCTCGGATGGGGCCACCTGCGGGATCCAGCCGGTAGCCAACAGGTAGGGGCCGTCAGCATCGGCATCGAGCCCTCGATGAAGTATCTGGGGCTCGTACTCGATGGCCGGTGGAACTTCGGACATCACTTCCGAAGTTTGGTCCCAAAACTGAGGGGGGCATCAGCCGCACTAGCGCGGCTCTGACACTTCCGAATTACAAGATAAAATGCAAGATCCTCAGTTTCTGGCTGATCTTGCGTTTTTAACTGATGTGACGCAACACCTAAACGAATTAAATCTAAAGTTGTAAGGCAAAAACCACGACCAACTTGTACGGAGATGTGAATGGATTTAGAAGCAAACTGAAATTGTTCAAAACGTCTCTACAACAATACGATTTTTCTTTTTTCCAAGTTGTAAAGAATATTATTTAAAAAAGTTTTTTTTTTGAAAAATTTAACTTTTTGGACCACTTCAATTTCATGGACGAAATAAATTGAGTGATATAGCACTCTTCACTTATTTCTTAACGGTCGCAGTTGAGAGTGTGAAGATTGATTATATCAACTGAAATTGTGTGATCTGCAATCAGACCCCTTTTACAAGGGCAGAAAAGAAGGAATTGAATTTTTTAAGCTCCTTATTGAACATTTCCCGAAACTGACGAATTTCGGACTAAAAATGGGCTCGATGATGGGTAGTACCTACCTTTGTGAAAGTGCATATTCAACAATGAAGTTTATAAAATCGAAATACAGGTCTTCATTGACAGATACTTCACTTAAACATGCACTGCTTCTAACTACTGTAGCTAGACGCAGTGCATGTTTAAGTGAAGTATCTGTCAATTCTGTCTTTTACAATTCTGTCAACATCAAATGTTGACAGAATTGTAAAAGACAAATTAATGAGAAAGTAGATAATAAAATAATGATACCTATTATACATGTATTTTACTTTGTTACATATTTTGCGGCCCTCCAATGTATTAAGCCATTTTTGTTGGCCCTGGGTCCCATCTAGTTTGGACAGCCCTGAACTATATCATCCGTCGTGCTCTTGTCGCCGCCGGTCTGCCAGCTAGACTCGAACCAAATGGCTTGGCACGTGGCGACGGCAAGAGACCGGATGGTATGACATTAATGCCGTGGAAGATGGGAAAGTGTTTAGTGTGGGACGCCACGTGCGTCGACACTCTTGCGCCTTCTCATCTTTCAGGTACTGCTGGTTGTGCCGGTGCCGCCGCCGCTTCTGCTGAGACCCTTAAACGGCAATATATTGTAATCTCTCAGGAGATTATGTGTTTGAGCCGTTTGGGGTCGAAACCTTGGGGCCATGGGGTCCAAGCGCAAAAATTTTCTTTAGAGAGTTGGGAAAGCGTTTGTTAGACACTACTGGTGACCAGAAGGCTGACTTCTATTTGGGGCAGAGATTAAGCATTGCCCTTCAACGTGGCAATGCTGCCAGTCTTCTGGGAACGCTACAACGAACAAGAGGACTGCGAAATTTTATGATGCATTTTAGTTTAGTAGTTTTCGTTTTAATTTTAATAATAGTGTTAGTGTAATTTCATTATTTTAGTCTATTTTATTTACCTAGATTATTTAGATTTAATAATTTTATCTTCTTCTTAAATATTTTTTTTTTTTACTTTGTGCTAAGTAAATTTTATATTCAGTTTTCAGTTTTGTTTTAAGTCGGTTTCTTTTTTGTTAAAAATTTGTTTTATATTAGCTCGCCAAATTGTCGTTGCCACCAGCCTGATGGAAAGCCGTGGCGCATCTAGCGATTCGGGGCCACTTCTGACAGTGGTCCTCAAGTTGGCGGCCCTGTGATGTGCCTCTTGAAGAACCCGGGATTGTAAGATGAGGGAAACACGTGTGCGGGCAGGTCGTTCCATGTTTTTATAGTTCAACAGAAGAACGATCTTTTGAAACGCTCAGTTGTGGCGAAGATTTCTGTGGTTCCGGTCTAGAGGACGCATTTCTTAACCGATTTTCACGAAACTTGGCGTACCTATAGGTATGTATTCTTTGATATAAAATACAACTTTTGTCGCGAGCTGGTTTGATAGAGGGGAAAATGGGGGAGAATAGGGGTGAAGATTGTTGTCGCGTTACGGATCTTGATGATTTTTGGCCGAAACATAAAGGATATGATTCCTTACAGGTTGCTTATTTTTCCTGTGTACTCGCGAGGTTTTACTCTTAGCAGAAGTACTAGTTTTAGAAAAAAGAAGTGAAGTATATTTTATACGGTTGAGAGATTTAATTTGATGTAAGTACTGAATACCGAAGAACAGAGATAAAAAATAATTTAAGATTTTTTTAAATCAAAATAAGTAAATGTTAGAAAAAGTTTCTAACTGCCGTAACGCTAACGTAAATAAGTCAATCAAAAAACAACAAAATAGGTACCTAAGTTAATGTTATTACCGTAATGTAGTTGTAGTAAGGTGAAATATGTATCTGCCTCGAAATAATTTGACCATCATGTTGTACCATATTTCATGCAAATAAAGAATAATCTAATCTAATGGACCACTCGTCAAGTTCTGGTTGATTGCGTTACAAACTTAGATCAAGAACGTTACAAATAATTATCTGTATTTTATTTCAGGTTTTCTTACTTCAATTGGCGACTCTAAACTCACACATGTAAGTATACATGTTCCACAATAAACGATGTTTGTATAACTATATTGGTACAAAAAGTCCGACTTCGCTCTTTATCAGATGAACTGTATCTTGTCTTGCCACTTTTGGAGGAAAAGCATACGGCCCACCTGAAAGAAGTAGTCGCCTTAGCCTTAGCCTCTGGACGTTAACAACCCCTGGGTCTTTATGTTGAGCTATACAATTCTGTTCTGACTCATTTGAAATAGCAGAACGCCGACCTAACATAACTGTAAAACCCTGTCTAATGCCCGCCTTCCACTGCGAGCGAGTCGGACCCATTACGGACTCCGCTATACTCGTAACGACGATTTTCATACATGTCCTTCCACCAAAGCGGACATGACATGACATGTATCAAAAATCATCGTTACGAGTATAGCGGAGTCCGTAATGGGTCCGACTCGCTCGCAGTGGAAGGCGGGCATTAGTCTTAGGTGACACAAGTAGGTGCTTCGAGCTGCCGACTGCGAGTAAGATTTCCGTGGTAGATAGACTTCCTGGTCACTATAATGCCATCCATCACTTTTAGTTTAGTTTAGATTAGAAGTGGAGAAAACCTGACCGTGAGGCTTGCGTCAGGTTCCAACAAAAGAGCCGAAGAAATGCCGGTTTGATCTGATCTAGTGGAAAAGATACTTACTTGTCATAAAATTTTACCGTCAGGGATATTGAAGATCAAGCTAGAAACTAGGACCCCCCCCCCCTTATTTTCCAATTTTTCTGATTTTAGTACCTATTTGTTGTTATAGCGGCAACAGAAATACATCATCTATGAAAATTTCAGCCCTCTAGCTATAAGGGTTCCTGGGATACAGCCTCATGACGGACGGACGGACAGACAGACAGTAAAGTCTCATGAAAAGGATCCCATTTTTACCCTTTGGGTACGGAACCCTAAAATAGACCTCTGATCTCTGATTTGACAAATTCGCATAGAACTGGATCTAACTTTTGGCCAGTAATTAATAGCTGATAATGTTTTTATATAATACTACTTAGAAGGCGCTACTTGCCTAACGAGCGGCCGTGCGTGGTTGTTACCAGATTTCCATATTGTTCCATTTTATACTCGTACGAGCTGCGAATTGCACTGTCACTTTTTCATGTTTATGTGTACAATATCGTAATTACTTGTTTGATTTGTGACTGCTTCATACAATTTTATTAGGTCATTCGATAGCTTCATTAAATTGGAATGAAGGATATTATAGATTTACTTTCACATACCTACGGTGAATACCGTATATATTTATAAACTAGAAATTGGGTACTAACAATTTCTCAGAGGCTTTCTTTTTTTTAATGTGAGGAAAATCCTACATGGGTGCTATACCGGACTCCTACCGTCTAAAAACCACACGTATCCTACCTAACAGTCTATGGTTGGAAGCCCCGGGTAAGCCATCGGAAGGATACCCCAGGATTTCTCCGAGCACATACCAGCCTCATCAGCAAGTAATGCACCTGCTGACGAACTAGGACATGCGCGAAATTTTATTCGTGATCGATCAGGGAATTGAAAACCTAAAGCTAAAAATGTCATTAATTTCGACATCCTCCTTAATGATTCGCGGATTAGATATTTCCTATACCACTAAGTACCTAGTCTAAGATATTCCCTTACTGAATGTGCTATAGGTGCCCCACTTAATTCTGAAAAGTCACAATCATCACTTATATTCAGTCAAGTGTTTTGGGAAACTTTAAATGAATGAAATTATACCGATTATACGAGTATTGTGCAATATCCCGTTAAACATTTTATAAAACAATTTATACTTGTATCTAACGGTAGTCATTGGAACTGAATTTATTTAAATACTAAATCCCAATTTCCGTAAAGGAACTCATATAATCAAGCTAAGTACAGAAAATCTGTTGTAATTGTAACGATTCATTAAATTAATAAGTCGAAAATTATGTAGGGTAAACCACCCAATTATTGGCACTTTTAGAATGAATTATTGGCACTTTAGTTAAGAGTATATTTCGAAAAATAAGGGAAACCTAGTTTATTTCAGTTCGGTGTTGCCCATTATGAAGTTGTAGGTATGCATTAAAAAGTAAAATAGCATTCTTTTTCTGTTAGAAATGGGCAAAATTACCTAAAGTGCCAATAATTGGAGGAGTGCCAACGATTGGGTGGTTTACCCTAGGTATGTAACGTTTTTGATTTCTACTTAATTTTTTTTTTTAAATATATATAGATACCTACTTAAGTTGGGGTGCGGGGACGGGAACCTCCACGTGGTGCACCCTGGTAACGAAAGTGGCAATGCCTCTTCTCAATGCGAGGAGACATTGCCACTTTCGGCTAATACCCGGCCAAGGAGGGTGTTATTCTACGTATCCTCTGGATATCAGAGGAAACAGTGGAGAAACGCAGTGAAGGATGGGCAGACTCACCCAGCGGGCGGGCTTAGCCCAGGGTGATGAACCCGTCCAGGTGTAGGTTGGCCTACTGATCGAGCAGGGGCTAACAAGCTGACCCCATTGAACGAGGGGGTCGCAGGACAGCGGACCTGCTAGGCCCGCGGAAGTGATGTAGGTCGCGGCTTCCCCGGTGAAAGCGTCACAGAGTCGCGTCGCTTCTGGTCTAGGTGGCAGAAGCGAAGTAAGAACGTGTAGGCCTTCTGCTTGCGCAGGGGCCTACAGGCATTAATGCCAACGTCGGTGTTGGGGAGAATTAGCCATCTCCTTGCGTTTCGTAACCCCTGTGGATCATCCACAACGACCCAACTGGTGGCACCAGCTGGTACGTGGTGGTCCTGGGGGCCGAAGGGCTTGCCTTAATTGGCCGGCCCGCGACAGGGACAAGTCTCTAAAACCCGACAGTAAAGTTGCTAAATCCTGTGGGGCACCTGGAGCACCTCACAGTATTTATCCCGCTTCCTGGAATGAGCGTCACCCGGGGAGTCGATTCTTTTCGTCTCATACTCGTGGGACTCGAATGGAACCAAATAATAAACAAAACGGACTGATTACAAATAACGAATTTAGCATTTTAACTCTGGACGCCGATCTGCCTAGCGATAGAACCGTTGTTGAAGAAATAGAGGTAAGGCCCGGCACTCCCGTGCCTGGCCTGACAAGAGAGATAGCAGTGTCGATATCGCGCTGTGACGCCACAACGCGTAGACTGGTCGATGATGCCCTGCTAATGTCGGAATCCGACAGTAGAGTTGATTCTGTTTTAGAAGAGGAGTCTCGCCCACTTTCTTCTCCACCTACCCGACTGTGGCAGCGCAAGCGCCACATTTCGGCTGGGTCAGAGGAGGACAGCGAGAGCGAAGTTTCGGCTAGCTCCATAACCGAAACCAAAACCACCCGTGGTAAGCCGGGAAAGAGAGGCCGGGGCCGTCCTCCGACAACAGGACCGCAGAGCCAAGGCCGAACTAAATGCGGCTAAACAAAAGGAGCTCGAGCTCCGCGCTGAGGAGGAACTGGCAGAGGAATTGCGACAGCGGAGGGAGACGTTCCTTCGCAAAACATCAGATAACCAGCCACAAAAAGAGCGGCCGGCTCTCCGGGCCGATGAACTGGCGAAGTCTATCGATACTCACATCGTGACGATTCAGACTATCGCCAAAAGGTCATCTAAATTGAAGAGCACTTTCGTACGGGACCTTAGAAACGCAGCAGAAGCAATACAAGGAGACGCTCGCGAACTACTGACCCGTACCGAATCCGAGGAGGTAGTAAGACTTCGGGCAGAGCTAGCAGTTGTGAAGGCGAAAATGGAGGCGCTGGAACAGCAGACAAACACGGCTATCCCCACCATGAACCGCGATGAGATCGCTTTTATGATCAACGCGCGGTTTGATGGCATTCAGGATCGTCTTTTGCCCGAAAAGCGTCTCCGCCCGTCTCTACAGGCGGACAAAAGAAAGGCTGCCGCCGATGCTTCAACCTCGGTGGCGACCGCAGAGCCAACACCATCGGCACCCGCGGTAACCAAGAATAAAGCCCCACGCAAAGCTGCACCGGTGGTGGCTGTATCCGTGGCTTCCTGCTCTGAGTTGGCGTCCCCTACTACAAAGCCTTTTCAGAAAGGAAGGAAGAAGAGAAAAAGTGCGGCCGCTAAAGAGGCAGAAGCGGCGCGCCAACCCCACCTACCCCCGCCTCCATCTTCTTCTCCCCCGACAAGGAGTGAGGGGTGGAGCGATGTAGTCACGCGAAGCCTGAAGAAGAAGACAAACACCCCTGTTGTCCCAAAGTCGGGAGCTTCAAAACTGCGGCCTCCTCGTTCATCTGCTGTTGTCATCACGCTGCCTCCCGACGCAGAGGAGAAGGGTTTGTCGTATGCCGGCGTTTTGAAGAAAGCTGAAAGTTCCATCGATCTCAAGAGCCTCGACATTAACGGAATTCGTTTCCGCATAGCTGCGACAGGGGCTCGTATCTTGGAAATAGCCGGTACCGGCAGCGCTGCGAAGGCCGACTGCCTCGCGACTCATCTGAGGACAGCCTTGGGGGATGAAGTTCGGGTATCAAGACCAGAGAAATGTGTTGAAATACGAATTTCCGGCCTAGATGACATAGCCTCTGCTGAAATGGTAGCGGCGGTCATAGCAGCTGAGGGGGGCTGCCCTGTCGAGACTTTAAAGGTGGGCGATATCCACCGTCCACCCGGCAGACAGGGCTCCGTCTGGCTGAAATGCCCAGTGGCCGTAGCCAAAAAGATAACCGACGGCCGCCGGATCCTAATCGGTTGGTCGTCCGTTAAACCAATCTTATTAGAGTCTAGACCAACGCGATGCTATCGGTGTCTGGAACCCGGGCACATCGGCATTAAGTGCACTGCAGACGTGGACCGCAGTGGACTTTGCTTTCGTTGCGGCAAACCTGGTCACAAGGCTGCAGTGTGTTCTGCCGAGCCTCACTGCCCAAAGTGTAATCTAGAGGGCAAATCTTCGAACCATCGGTTGGGTAGCAAAAACTGCATGACCGGGACCCAAAAACAAGGCAAGCGGCCCCATGGTTGGAAGGCAGTGAGTAATGGCCCCGAGCTGGTCAATCCCGAAGAGGAGATGGATACCGCCCAACAATAAATGGCCATTTTATCCCTACTACAGGCGAATGTCAACCACTGCGTCGCTGCCCAAGACGTTCTAATGCAGTCTATGGCGCAGTGGCAGTCGTCGGTGACAATAATCTCCGAGCCATATCTCGTGCGCGCCCGAGATGAGTGGGCGGGAGACCTCAGCGAAGTGGTTGCTATTGTCACTCAGCTGCATGCCCCTAGCGCTGCTCCTTTCAGTAAAGTACTAAAGGGTCAGCGCTGTGTCATGGCAGTGATGGGTAGTCTTGCAATTATCGGAGTGTATTGCTCTCCCAGCATAAGCCTCGCCGAATTCAAGAAAACACTCGGAGACATCGGGGCTATGGTGGCGGAGGTGCACCCCACTCCCGTTGTGGTTGCAGGCGATTTTAATGCCCATTCACGAGCTTGGGGATCACGGGCCACCTGTTCGAGAGGGGAGACACTAGAGGACTGGGCAACGTCCACCGGCGTGGTGCTTCTCAACAGGGGCTCGGTAAAGACATGTGTCCGCCCTCAAGGCGAGTCCATCGTCGACGTTTCGTTTGCCAGCCCTGTTCTGGCACGCCGTATTCACAACTGGAGAGTCGTTGAGGATGTGGTCACCATGTCTGACCACCGATATATTCGGTTTGACATTACATCCGCCGCCCTCACAAGCACTCCGCAGCCCGGAACCCATCCCGTTGTAGGAGAGAACCCATGGTGGCGCCTAGCGTCGCTAGACCGCGAACTGGCTATCGAGGCTGCCATTGTGGAGAGGTGGGTCAACGGAGGCAGCCGCACGAATGTGGACGCAAGATCGGAACATCTCCAGGAATCGCTGACCCACATTTGCGACTCCGCGATGGAGAGAAGAAGGCCGGTACTTCCACGAAGACAGGTGTACTGGTGGCGCCCACACTTAGCTGAACTTCGTAAAACATGCCTCGCAGCGCAGCGCCCCGGTACACCCGAAGTCGTGGAAGACGAATAAGAGATCTGGCGCTAGAGGAGGACCTACGCGTCGCTCACCGGGCCGCCCGCTCGACTTTCAGCGCAGCGATTCAGACAGCCAAAGAGGAGGCCTGGAGAGAGTGGCTTGGGACCTTCCACAGGAATCCGTGGGGGCAACCCTACAAGGTGATGAGTCACAAACTTCGTCCATGGGCGCCTCCTCTTACCAAGTCCATGGAATCCACTTTTGTGAGTCAAGTGGTCAGCACACTCTTTCCGACAAGAGAGGAGTGGGTTCCCCCGATTATGGCACCTCCTTCAGAAGAACCGGCAGAAGCTGAAGCTGTGCCGCCCGTATCGGAGGCCGAACTGGAAGTAGCTGTACTCAGATTAAAGTCGAAGAACGGTGCCCCAGGCCCTGACGGAATTCCCGGACGGCTCATTACGACAATCATGCCGGTTATCGAGGAAGAGACGCGATCACTCATGACTCAGTGTCTATGGAGCGGCAGACTTCCACGTGCTTGGAAAACGGGCAAGCTCATTTTGCTCAGGAAAAACGGGCGCCCAGACTCACCGTCAGCCTACCGTCCTATCGTGCTACTGGACGAGATGTGTAAGCTGTTCGAACGGGTGGTCGCCGCACGTCTCATTAAGCATTCGGAAACGGTTGGGCCCGACTTAAGCGACCATCAATATGGATTTCGTCGTGGGAGATCTACCCTCGACGCACTTTTTTGTCTACGGGACCGCATCGGGTACGCTGTCACCCGGGGGGAGGTGCTTCTGGCAGTGTCGCTCGACATAGCGAATGCCTTTAACACTCTTCCCTGGACTACAGTTGCGGAGGCACTGAGATACCACAAGGTTCCATGGTACCTAAGAAGAATCCTAGGCGACTACTTTGTCAACAGGACTATTACATATCCCACTCAGGAAGGGGTGGTCTCCCGGGAGATGTCATGCGGAGTTCCACAGGGGTCAATCCTCGGACCACTCCTGTGGAATATAAGGTTCGATTGGGTCCTACGCGGAGCAAATCTTCCGGGCGTCGGTGTGCTGTGCTACGCCGACGATACCCTCGTCACCGCACGGGGATTAGATTACCGGGACGCAGCCGTTCTAGCTACAGCGGGCGTAGCACAGGTGGTACGGCGTATAGGGGCACTTGGTCTTCATGTGGCGCTGGAAAAGTGCGAGGCGCTATTTTTCTACGAGTCGAGAAGGGCACCTCCCCTTGGCACTCATATTGTTGTGGGGGGTACTTCCATCACTATCGGGTCCACGATGAAATACCTAGGTCTCGTCCTCGATAGTCGGTGGAAGTTCACTCGACACTTCCAGCAACTGATCCCAAAACTCTTGACTTTTAGCGGAATGCTGGCGAGACTTCTCCCCAACAAGATGGGACCGGGCAGTGTCTGCCGCCACCTATACGGTGGCGTGCTGCGCTCGAAAGCGCTATATGGAGCACCAGTTTGGGCGGACGCTCTCAGACTGCCCAACAAGACTCTGCTGCGACGCCCGCAACGAGCCATAGCGCAGAGAATGGCTCGAGCGTATCGCACCATATCATTTGAGGCGGCGTGTCTGATTGCTGGCAGTCTGCCTTGGGACCTTGAGGCTGAAGTTCTGGCAGAAATCTACAGGAGAAATGCTTTGGTGCGTCTAAACGGCAACCAACCATCTTCGGAAGAGATCGAGAGCTGGCGTGCAGAAGCGCGCGATGATCTCTTCCATAAATGGCGCACCAGGCTCGAGAGCCCGGTGGTAAGTGTCGAGCTCGTTTCAGCCATTCGGCCTATTCTAAGGTCCTGGGTGGAAAGGCGGCACGGTTCCCCAACCTACCACCTCACACAGCTCCTGACGGGGCACGGATGTTTTGGTAAATATCTATGCGAGGTGGTAGGCATCGAGCCTGACACAACGTGCCGTCACTGCGTGGATGGCGTCGTGGATACAGCTCTGCACACGCTCTCCTTGTGTACTGAGTGGAGTAGCGAACGCGCTGCTCTAGAGGCTCAAATTGGCCCTGTCGTTTCGCTATCTACCATAGCTTCCGCTATGCTGGTCAGCAAAGAAAATTGGTTCGCCGTCGCCGCCTTTGCCGAGGCAGTCTTGACGGCAAAGAGAGAAGCGCTGAGAGTGCGAGAGATGAGTGGTCTCACACTTCCACCTCGCCAACCTCGCACGCGTGGTCGTCGACGGCAGCTTTATGCCAGCCGCGCGACTGACTAAGGTGCGCCCCTCGTGTTCCGGGGTCACAGTCAGTGCAGTTTCGGGGGGTTCGGGGGGTAATAAATAGACAGTGGAATTAAAATCTCCTCACTAAAGCACCATATCAAAATGAGTCAGAGCAAGAAAACACCAACTCGCAATTTGCAAGAAATATGTACCAAGTGTAATAAAGTTGCAAATGACAAATTGAAAGTTACTTGTGACTTATGTAAGAAAGTACTTTGTGGCGACTGCCATGGATTGTCACCCACTGAGATCAGGGTTCTGGAGTTGAAAACAGTTGCTCGCGTGATGACATTTTTGTGTGGGGAATGCAAAACAACTATGGTTCAACTACCAACTATTTTAAGTAAGCTTGAAGAGTTGACTCAAGAAGTTAAGCAACTGCGTGTAAAACAAAACATGCTGGCAACAGAATCTGCCATCCAGGAAATGTCTGAAAGGAATGATAGATCCACCAATTTGATTGTGTACGATATTCCTGAATCAAACAGTGACTCAGCTGAACTGAGGAAAGATCATGATGTTGAAGAGTGTTCCAAGTTGATAAATGAAATCACTGATAAGGTCAAGTGTGCTGGTATAAAGGCTTTTCGACTGGGGGCTCGGAAGTCAGATTCTAGTGCCCGCCCACGCCCTATAAAGTTAATTTTACGCAACAAAAATGATGCTTTGGAAGTGTTGCGCAAGAAGTCAAAACTGAGGAAACCGTCAGCTGTCACAGCAGACCTAACACCAATGCAACGTGAGTACCTCAAGCATCTCCGTGAAGAACTCAATGCACGCATTGAAAATGGAGAGAAAGGTATTACTATAAGGTACATACGCGGCCAGCCAACAATAACCACAATCAATGTGCAAAAAAACTAATTTTTTCTACCACCAACATACCAAGGAAACCCACACAGGACATGGCAAACACAACGGATTTGACTAGCGGATGTATTGAGGAGCTATCATCAACATTATACTCACTAACAATTCTGTACACAAACATACAGTCGGTTCACTCCAAATTGGACTTGTTTCTGGCCCGTGTAAAGCTAACGAGACCTGCTCTGATTGTGATTACTGAAACATGGCTGAAACCAGATATGCCCAATTCACTTATAGGAATACCAGGTTATGACATATACAGGGATGACCGTATTGAGAAGAGAAGTGGTGGAGTAGCTATTTATGCTGTTCATGGATCTGAAATGATGACTACGAGGCTAAATGTAATATATAACAAGAAACATGATTGCGCTGAGTGTATTTGGTTGGATGTTAAAGTTGGTTCAAGGCAGTTTTTGTTGTGTGGATTGTATCGAGGTCAGACTTCAACTATAGAACAGGACAATGCCCTCCTGGAACAAATCCGAATCGCATCAGAGTCACAGGCAACAATAGTTATGGGAGATTTTAATTTTCCTGGTGTCAGATGGCCACTTCAAAACTGTGGCTATCTGACACCTAGAGAAGCCAATTTTGTGCAGTGGTTTGGAACAGTTAACCTGGAGCAATTGGTCAACAAACCAACGAGATTCCGTAAAGGATGTCAGCCTTCACTTCTTGACTTGGTGTTGACCAATGACGAGGCACTGATTGCGCAGACAAAGCATGAGGGACCGATTGGGAAGAGTGACCATTGTTGTCTCATATCAACAGTACAACTTGAGGCCGGACGGCAAAACAGACCACAACTCAGATTTAATTACAGAAAGGCTGATTATGATGGGATCGGTGAAATGCTGAAGGCATTGCCAGATCGTTTGATGCACCTAAATTGTGTAGAGACCCAGTTTGATATCCTTGTAACAATGTATGGAAACGCTATTGAGGAGCATGTCCCGAGAACCGTCAATGGATACACTCTACATAAACCATGGATACACACGGACACACAGAAACTAATTAAGCAAAAACTGATACTATGGAATAAATATGTTATAACAGGAATGGACAATGATTATGCAGAATATAGAAAAGTAAACAATAAACTAACAAATCTCACTCGTAGAAATCGAATAAAATATGAAGAGACTATATTGCAGGCTGGACCAAAGCGATTCTACTCATACATTAGACAGCAGTTGACTTCTAAGACAGGTGCTCCTACAGTGTTAAAAAACAACCATGGTGAAACACTATGCGATTCCAATGACATAGCGGAGGCTTTCGCGGACCAGTTTGCTAGTGTTTATCAGGAGGAACCGCACGGTCCTTTGCCGATTTTGAACCCTAATTTTCGAGTGGCTGATTCTATAGAAGACCCGAAATTCTCGAAAGAAATCATTGGAAAACAAATAAGAGAATTAAAGTCTGAGTCAGCGCCTGGCCCAGATGAAATCACGGCCAAAGTGCTCCAGAAATGCGACATCACAGAAGCCTTAACAATCATAATGCAAACCTCATATGATACGGAAACCTTGCCAACTGCGTGGAGAACAGCTACAGTGACGCCTATATTTAAAAAAGGATGCAAATTGAACCCATCAAACTATAGGCCTATCAGTCTAACCAGTGTTGTATGTAAAATCATGGAAAGGATTATAGTGAGACAAATAAGGACTTTTCTTAAGCAGCATCCTGTTATTGGAGACCACCAACATGGATTCTATCCACAGCGTTCCACTGTGACAAATTTGTTGACGTGTTTGGCAGACTGGACTGATGATTTTAATAATAGAAAACCGATAGATGTTGTTTACTTGGATTATGAGAAGGCCTTTGACAAAGTACCAATTACGAGGCTTTTACAGAAACTGGAAATAGTAGGCATTAGAGGAAAGCTACTTGCCTGGATTGAAGCTTTCTTACGCCAGAGGATCTTTCGGGTCCGAGTGAATAACGCCTTATCTAAGAAACGAGAAATATATAGCGGAGTGCCTCAGGGCTCTGTATTGGGTCCAGTGCTATACATTTTATATACATTTGACTTGCCTTCTCAACTGGACTGCAGGGTAAGCATGTTTGCTGATGATACTAAATTGTATGCAAACCCTCTCATGGATTATGAAAAGCTACAAAAAGACCTAAATAGGATAGCAAGTTGGTCTAAAGAGTGGTTAATCAACCTAAATACCACCAAATGCACAGTAGTTCACATTGGTAAAGAAAACCCTCATTTACCATATAAGCTGGGTGATACGAAGCTGGTAGCCGTTGGTAAGCAGACTGACTTGGGAGTGATTATTACTGAAGACTTAAAATGGGAGGAACATATTATGGCAATAACAAAAAAAGCTAAAAGCTTTATTTATTTAATAAGGAAGGCTTTTGGTATTCTCACGGTGGAAATGATGCTGAAGATATATAAAACATATATAAGACCCTTACTCGAATATGCTTTTCAAGTCTGGAGTCCGTATTTCAAAAAAGATATTGACCTGTTGGAAAGGGTGCAGCGAGGTCTCACTAAAATACCAATGCAATTGCGAAAGAAACCTTATGAAGACAGGCTGACAATACTCAATCTGACAACACTGGAAGATAGAAGGAAGCGTGGGGACCTCATCGAGACCTACAAGATTATGAATGCATGCTATGACCTACCTAACTTTGACAATGTGATGTTTGAGAGGAACACAAACTTCCACTTGCGAGGACACTGTTTGAAACTTCGAAAAATTACCTCACATAATAATCCGCATAAACATTTCCTCTCCAACAGAGCTGTTACCGATTGGAACAAACTCCCAGAAGATGTAGTGACAGCTACCAGTGTGAATTTGTTTAAAAACAAACTGGACAAATTCATGCAAAAATACAAGACAAAAAGGAACTGATCAACGTCAGCGGGATACAGGCTCTATCAGTTCTGTAACTGCCTGCCTGAATTATGCATATAATAATAATAATAATAATTTATAGACCCCCCAGTGTCGAGCCTGTCGCAGGCAACGCTGGTTGGGTTGCAGAAGTTGAACGCTTGCCTTACCTGTAACCCAACAATAGCGACGTGAAGGAACACTCCAGGGTTTTAGTGGGTATACCAATTTTTTGGGGAGCCCCACATAACCACTCTGTTCATATACCTACTTAAGTTATTATATTACACTACAGTAACCTTACACGCTCGTTTCCCTCAAACATAGTTAATTTATTGTGATGGATTTTTTTAACACTTAATGCTTAGACTTATCTAATATTAGTTAACATTTTGTAACCAAAGACTTCTGTATAAAATCATTTTATACGGAATGGAAGTCTTTGTTTGTAACAGCCAGTGTGGGAGCATCATAATGGGTGCAAAGATGAGGATTTTATTTTCGACTAGCTGAGGCCGCAACTTCGTTTACGTCACATAAGGTGTATGAAAGGAAAGGTATTTCTTCATCAGAGTCATCAAGCAGCGTCTGAAACTACCCTGTTTGCTGGCGCGGACTGAATTGTTTTAAAATAGACTTAATCATTAAGCTCTTTTATGATTAAGCCCACACGCCAGTTTAGGTTCACTCATATTCAAAGAAACCCCTACAATTAAAATTTTCAAAATATCTGATTCTTAAAAGTGTTATAACTCTTTTATTTCTAAACCGATTTACATAAAACAAACGCTAAATGTTAACTCCAGTTAACATTTAGTGTTTTTTTTTATTGTGTAGCGTTGCAAACCTCAACGTAATAAAAAAAACCGCATTGCAATCGGTTGAGCGGTTACTGAGATTAGCGTGCACAACCGTACAGACAAACAGATATACAGACATACAGACAAACAGACAAAAATTCTAAAAATCCTTGTTTTGGGTTCTATTGCGTTCATAAAGCCCCATATAATTTTTTTTTTTTTATCTTCCATGTACAGACAGCGACCTGTTACGATTTTATTATATGTATTGATAGAATAGAAGACTGACTTAAACACGTCGAATTCCCAGTAGGTAGAGTTTATTTTATCGAATTCTAAAAGCTGACTAAGTATAGATTATTTTACAAATAGGTTCATTCCTTCATTTATTATGATGCTAGCTGTGCCCCACATCCTGCCTGTCGGGCACATGTCACATGCTACGAACTTCGTAGCACCCAAAACTAATATTATCCGTATGTCTGACAATGGAAATCTGGCAGCTTTGTTGGCATTTATTGTTACTGCTCGGCTCCATTTTATACTAACATAATAGTACCAAAGATTTCTATATAAAATGAGGTAGATACGCTCTACTATAAGAAACGATAGCATAAAAGCAATCCTCATACACACACTTTGCTAAAACTACACTCACTCATAAACTATATTTACATAATTGTAACTGCAATAGCAATATACAAATAGAACAAGAGTAAAAGAGAAGGCGTATGGACTCCAATTACAAGCCGAGTACCACCCAATACCCTCGAAGTTTTACGATTCTGTATCACACGTACTGACTGCAGAAAAATGTTAAGTAGGTATAAAGGTATAAAATGCAAAATTTACCAATGATGTTCATATTTAAATATAAACTTAAAAAACTGATTATATACATACCTATTTAATTAAGGCATGTATTTTAATCGATATCTGAATATTCCCCTTTTCCGAACAAAATATTTCAAAGTCAAACTAAAAATACTGACTTGAACACTAATTATGTACACCAAATAAATCAAATTAAATGTACTGTTTAATGGTGTTTGCAGAACTATTTTACTGAAAGAATAACTATTTTCTAAATAGTTTGTCTAACAATTCCATAGTTCAACAAACATAATATCTATACGTTTTTAAGGAAAACCATCGCCTAATTTACTTTTAGGAACATCGTTTATGCTAAATCCCAATTTAATAAGTAATCAGTCATCTTCATATAATTAAATTTAGTTAAGGCCACAAGGAAGAGAGGCTCTGCTTGCCACAAATAAGACTGGAACTAATGAAAAGAAATGTACACTAAATGTGTGTAATATTCTATAACCACTTTCAAGGCGGCTCTCACTAGTCATTTGAACAACAGAACTTATTATATTATTCAGGAATAAATTAATGACAAATCCTAGTTTATTTAAAAATCAATGCAATTATTACTACTTTTATATAGAGTGTCCCACGGCAATGCCACATGGAGGGAAAGTACCTTAAATATTGTAGAGGGAACATTTTAATGAAAGAAGACATTATTTTAATTTAAAAAATAACTTAAACTGCATTCATAGATTGTTAAATAATAACATGGTTGAGCCGGGAATCGAATCCGCTACACGAGAAAAAATAATTACTCCGTAGCTTTATCATACCGATCGAAAGGCTTCATCATAAGGATTATTTTTTGCTAACTAACATAGTGTCAGAAATAAAAGGAAGACCATGAATTTCAGCATTTTTAATACAAAAGTCCCATACTGTTGAATATAAAGTCACACACTTTTGATTATTTTACTCCTTGTCAATCTTTTGATCTTGCTGTGGTGGATATTTATAATAATATGTCCAAGTTCTGTTCGTAACTCGTGGACATTTTCATTTCTTGTAAACTACATTTAATATAGGCTGCGGTGACCACCGGTCCTTCTGGTGGACCGTATGCTTGTCTGCCACCTTATTGGTATAAAAAAAAAATCATGTCATAACCCCATAAAAAATCTAACATTATTAGATCTGTGGATCTCGGCGGCCATCGTATTTGTCCCGATCCAGGGATGAAAGTCTTTATTGAGAACACCGGCGATGCCAGCTTTTCATTTTTCTGAACAAAATTTCACATCAAATGTTTAAATTCATGGTCTTCCTTTTATTTTTGA
Source organism: Miltochrista miniata (assembly GCA_933228765.1). Classification (NCBI taxonomy): domain Eukaryota; kingdom Metazoa; phylum Arthropoda; class Insecta; order Lepidoptera; family Erebidae; genus Miltochrista; species Miltochrista miniata. Next base: position 35,859,041 of record OW121755.1, on the reverse strand, counting down.
CACTATGTTACTTAGCAAAAAAAAATCCTTATGATGAAGCCTTTCGATCGGTTTGTTAAACCTCCGGGGTGATTATTTTTTCTTGTGTAGCGGGTTCGATTCCCGGCTCAACCATGTAAGTATTTAAAAATTTATGAACGCAGTTTAAATTGTTTTTTAAATTAAAATAATGTTTTCTTTCAGTAAAATGTTCCATCTACAATATTTAAGTTACTTTCCCTCAATGTGACATAGCCGTAGGACACCCTGTATAGCATATTCTGGAATAGGTATTGGGTATCCAATCGCTTTCCGACCTCTCCAGTCTGACAAATTCATCCCATTTTTGCTGACGTAGTTGATCTTGAGGAAAGCTAATGGAAACAAAAAAAATGTAATAATATTCGTCAATGAATGATGTAATAATCTCATAAAAAGTTAATATACCTAATAATCTTAAAATAACCTGTGAAAGGTAACTGCATTTTGATGTGTAATTTTTACAAAATCTTAGTAGGTACATAAGATGGCATTAAATGACTGATTTGATCACAATCGTTGTAAGTACCTACCCAAAAAGTAAAACATAAATTAAATTTTGTTGCAAACCGTACTTGCGTAGAACTATAACTATTCGGGGAATCCCCGTGCTTTGACGCTCGCTTGGCATATTCAGCAAGTATTATGCTGTCAAAAAACGAAGTACAACAAAAGCATTGGGGTCGTCAGATTAGTTAGGCCTGTACAATTTGGTGGGTTAATACGATTAAGAATAATCATAAAATTGATGAAAAATAATTAATTACGCATAAATTGTGCGTAATTACCAAATAAATTTTCTTAAGCACTTTTATGACGATAATTATGTACTTTTCCACGTTAAAAATACAATTTTGTTGTTAAATCGTGGGAGATACGACAGTGACATAGTGTCAGCGCACTCAGCGCGAACTGGGCGCAACCGCGCTAACTAGTACAGTTTATACGCTTCAAAAATTGGTGCGTAGGGCATAGAGTTATATATATTATCATTAGAGAGGCAAGCACGAACATCACGTCTCGACAAAAACACGGCTACTTATGAGCTGAGAAGACGCAACTATGAAACTTTTTAAGCAGTGATGGCAAATATATATCTGTCTCACTCACACGCGTACGGTGAACACCGCCGCCGCTGCGATTAGACAAAGACAAAAACATAAACCTGACGAACGTGGGCCAGTGTTGACTACTGTATGAAATTTTTACCCACGATAATTATAGAATTACTAAACAAATTTAAAATTATTATGTACCTATTTCATTTATTATTTTATTTCGGTTGAAACTGAAACTCACGTGTTCATATTTAAAAAAAAACCGGCCAAGTGCGAGTCGAATTTAAGCACAGAGGGTCCCCATACAAAAACGGCAATTTACGTTTGTTGTGTGGGGTCTTTTTCTGCTTTTAGTAGGTATTTTTTGTTATAGCGGCAGAAACATACATCATCTGTGAAAAAATTTGCTCTATTTACCACGGTTCCAGCGATACAGCCTCGTGACAGTCGTGACTAACAGACAGACGGACGGCAAAGCCTCATGTCTCGTTCATAGAGTCTCGCGTTTACCCCTCCGTGCGCGAATCCGACTCACACCTGGCCGGTTTTTTTTTGCAATATGTGCAGCAAGTTTCACCAAGTGCCATTAATCAACGGTAGATATAAATCTTCTCAGGTGTCCATTTTAAAAATTTCTCTACCTTAAGATGGGTTTCTTTCTTTTACGTTTGAATTACGCATGGATGCTATTGCGAACGCCTACTGACTAAAACCACACTGCGCCCTGCTACTGCCTACGAAGGGTGTCCCGGCTGGCATTTATTTGAGCATTTCCGACGTTTCCGTGCTTCGGAAGGCACGTTAAGATGTTGGTCCCGGTTGCCAGTAAAATGGCAGTCGTGAAGCCAAGTTGAAGAACTTGACCAAGGTTGAAAAATTTCAACAGCAGGCTGTCACAACCTGTGCCTGTCCATCTCAACACGGCAGCGGCAGTACGTCTCACTACATATGACGTGGGTTATATTCTTATAAAAAAGGTGAATTTTGGGCATATAATATGCCTCTGCCTACCTCTTCGGAGATAAAGGCGTGGCCATATCGCATGAAATCGCATCGCATCCCGACAGACCTTGGCTAACACTGCCGTCTCGCATAGGGGTCCTATCCTGCGTCTTTAGGGTTGGTTCCCGGTGTACCTACTAAACAAACTCTCTCCGAAACTAGTGGACCGATTTCAATAATTATTTCACTGTTGGGAAGCTACACTCTTCCCGGTGAACATAGGCTATATTTTATTCCCGTGTTCCCACGGGAACGGGAACTACGCGCGTGACGTCCGCTAGTATCCTATATAGACCATTAAAAAGGCACTTACTTACAAAATGTCTAACCCTTTCATTTAATACCAAACACGATATTTTTTTCTTAAATTTATTTTAACACAGTACTTTATGGCCGCTAGAGGGCGCGCCATTAAATTCAGTGACACGATATATAGCTTATAACCAGTCGAACATCAAGGCGCTTCTAACAATATCTCATTAGTCCAGTTCTAATAAGTACCTAGTTGAGGAGCTCTGAGGGAATAAATGAACATACAGACATACGTATATAGCCTGTCAAAATCATAACCCTGCCTTAGTCTGGTAATATTATTAATGTATCTTACAAAGGTAATTAATGACTAATTCTCCCACTGATGTGGGTAAGCCAAACCGATATTTTGGTGGTAACACTGAATGGCAATCACAAATTTTATTTTCAAAATTAGATTATAGCGGTTTTTACGCTGATATCAATGCGTAAATAGTATAATTACGTGTGAAAAGTAATTCTACATGACTTATTGTGTTTTTATGTTTTAGAATCGTAATCTTTAACTGTGCATTTGCCCATTTTGTCGCCCGGTTCAATTTGTACGTACGATTGGCGTAACGGCGTCAGACTGAACTGACGTTTGGCTCACCTAAGCCTGTGGGCTTACGTTAGGTAGGCTTGATGTTGGCGCGGTCGTTAGTCATCTAGTCTTATCTATATCGATGGCGTAGGGCATGTCTACCTCTTTATATAGAAGTCTTTGAATAGTACATATACATAACCTATCTTACTTCAGAATAACGTGACTTTTTAATGTTGAAAGAAATTTTAACATCGGTTCATTAGTTTTATTGTTATCGAGTACTGACAAATCTCTCCTCTTTATCTTACTAATACGAGTATCATAAATGCGAAAGTTTGTGAGTGTGGATGTGTAGATGTGTGGATCTTTGTTCCTCTATATGTGTGGATGTTTGGAACTGCAGAATGGATCTGGCTAAAATTTGGTACAGGGATAGTTTTTGGTCAGGAATAACACATAGGCTACTTTTTATCCCGGGAATAAGTCCCCACGGAAAGCGGGAACGAGAACGAATTTTACGCGGGCGAAGCTGGCGGCATCTGCTAGTCTATTATGTTAATACCAGTGGATGCCCGCAGTTTTGCAGGATAAAACGTAGCATATTATGTGTTGTTCCAGACTTTAATCTAACCCTTTAACAAATTTCAGCTAGACCTGTTCAGCCGTTAGAGCGCCAAAAAGTAACAAACATCCACACTCACAAACTTTCGTGTTTATAATATGAGTAAGACAGATCTATACTAATATTATAAAGAGGAAAGATTTGTTTTTTTGTTTGTTTGTTTGCAACGAATAGGCTCCGGAACTACTGGACTGATTTGAAAAATTCTTTCACTGTTGGGAAGCTACACTCTTTGCGATGAACATAGGCCATATTTTATTCCCGTATTCCCACGGGAACGGGAACTACGCGGGTGGAACCGCGTGACGTCCGCTAGTTTATAATTATAGATATGATTACTGCAGTGTCTACACAGTGTCTGCACTATTATTACATCGCACTCGTCGCAGTTAACTAAAACCGGCATAAGTGTACGCTAATTAAATGTGTTACGCGTATTAATTGAATTAAATGGCCGTGGTTGGTAAGACCGCCAATTGTCATACCGCAGACGCGACGTACACCGTTGTGTACATTGTAGTCTAGCCAGTATTGTACAATAAGAAATTTGCTAAAATGATGTGTACAAGGAATCATCATTATTTTCCCGAACTTGCCTCAATTTATTTGCGGTCGACGCATGTTTTCTTCTTCTATCCTTCGAAATCCTTCCCTGTTAGTGGTCATCTCCTCATTCGCTCCTTTCACATTCATAGCACACTCCATCCATCTTTTCTTTGGCCTTACTCTAGCTCTCCATCCCTCATATCCTAGGATCCCTTTAAGAACGACCTTTACCGAGCTGGTTATTGGATGAAATTAATTTGCAATAGGGTTGCCTAAAAATTTTCAGTTCAGAATATGATAAATTAATTCAGGACTGATTTTCGCACACAATCCTGTACTAACGTGTTCGTAATGAAATGATCTTTTATTTTATTTTATATTTTAATTAACTTAAATTTATTAACCAGGCCGCTGCAAGTTACTAGTATCGATTTACCTGTTTATGCCTGCAGTACCCAAGAGTTGTGACGAGAAAAAGATCGACAACCTAAAATTGCATATTCTATGGGCGTTAAACTTCCAATTGGTAAGGAATGTATCTATTAAGCAAACCAGTTAACAGTATTTTTTTTTAATTATTAATTTATTATTTCTGGACTGAATTTTTTTATGCAACACTATTGCATTTTAATTTTAGACATATTTAGTTGAATATAAAACATTTTTCATGCAATAAACAGCTCGGTGAAGGTCGTTCTTAAAGGGATCTTAGACCATCAACATTCACAAAAAAAATACCGAAGAAGCTGTCTTAGGTGAAAAAAAAAACAAACTGAACGGAAAAAGATGAACACTAACCCCTAGTTTGGTTTCATCTGAGGACGCCACTGCCACTGCAATGTCTAAATTTAGTAAGTTTCCACATTTCTTCGATAAATTGTTCTATATTTATTGTATACACGTAAATGTATCTTTTTCTATTATTTTTAGGTACCTACTTTGTTTATTCAATGACGTAATTGTGTTATGGTAATGAGTAGTAAGCGTCCGTAATGGTTTGTTCCGTTTCAAGACTATCTGTATTAAGGTCCTCTTAGTTAATTAATATTTTTATACTTACTTACATATTAATAAGTTTATAATTAAGTTTAAATTATTTGAATATAATTAATTAATCGTAGTATGTATATACATCTAAATAGGTTAAAATTTGGACCAGGCAAAAAAATTAACAATTTTGTTGAACACGGCTTGGTAATTGTACCTACCAATTTATTTCTTTGTCCAAGTTGAAATTAATACCTATTATTAAAGTTCATTGTATGCTTATGTATAAGTATACATATATTAAATATCAAAATAAAACAAAATTAAAACATTCATTCTATAAAAGAAATATGTATGTACCTAATAAGCCCCCATTCCCAACCGACCACCTGAGTTATCCACCTGGTTGGTCAGTTAGGAATAAAAGTTCCTAACCACCCACCTTGTGCACTTGGTTGGTCAGTTAGGAATAAAAATTCTTAACCACCCACCTGTGACTGTATAAAATAAATAATGTCCACAATGTCTACTTTATCAATATACCCACATGTCTATATGGCAAAACAAATGAAGATCGACAAAACAAATGAAGATCTACAAAACAAATGAAGATCGACAAAACAAATGAAGATCGACAAAACAAATGCAGATCGACAAAACAAATGAAGATCGACAAAACAAATGAAGATCGACAAAACAAATGAAGATCGACAAAACAAATGAAGATCAGCAAAACAAATGAAAATCGACAAAACAAATGAAGATCGACAAAACAAATGCAGATCGACAAAACAAATGAAGATCGACAAAACAAATGAAGATCACTAAACAATTAATGAAAGTAAGATAAACAACTGAAGTCGACAAAACAAATGAAAATCGACAAAACAAATGACGGTCAGATAAACAAATGACGATCGGCAAAACAAATGACGATAGAAAAAACATATGCAGATCAATAAAACAAAAGACTATAAGCAATTTGATAAGATCAAAAATACTTGCAGCCATATTTAGTAATCTAGATGCGTTTGCCATTAAAAAAAATAGGTGCAAGCAAATCTCGACCTTAATGACACTTCTCTAAAAATGTGCTTTTAGGCATTTATTGACATCACTGATCACGAATATGTAAAAATTTAATAAATATAATGCATGTTCATAAGGTCGAGAATTGCTTGCACCTATTTTTTTGAATGGTGTTAGCATCTAGATTACAAAAAATGGGTGCAAGCAAATTTCGACCTTATGAACATGCATTATATTTATTTATTTTTCATATATTCGTGATCAGTGATGTCTATAAACGCCTAAAAGCACATTTTTAGAGAAGTGTCATAAAGGTCGAGATTCGCTTGCACCTATTTTTTTTAATGGCAAACGCATCTAGATAACTAAATATGGCTGCAAGTATTTTTGATCTTATCAAATTCCTTATAGTCTTTTGTTTTATTGATCTGCATATGTTTTTTCTATCGTCATTTGTTTTTTCTATCGTCATTTGTTTTGCCGACCGTCATTTGTTTATCCGACCGTCATTTGTTTTGTCGATTTTCATTTGTTTTGTCGACTTCAGTAGTTTATCTTACTTTCATTAATTGTTTAGTGATCTTCATTTGTTTTGCCGATCTTCATTTGTTTTGCCGATCTTCATTTGTTTTGTAGATCTTCATTTGTTTTGTCGATCTTCATTTGTTTTGCCATATAGACATGTGGGTATATTGATAAAGTAGTCATTATGGACATTATTTATTTTATACAGTCACAGGTGGGTGGTTAGGAATTTTTATTCCTAACTGACCAACCAGGTGCACAAGGTGGGTGGTTAGGAACTTTTATTCCTAACTGACCAACCAGGTGGATAACTCAGGTGGTCGGTTGGGAATGGGGGCCTAATAAATACGTTTCTTTTTTTTTTTTTTATTCCTAATAGGTATGTAGAATAGGGACTTTGACGCGTAGCGTATTAAATACGTTTCGTAACGATACTAGTTACGTAGTAAGGGTTTACTTTGTACTACGAGGAGCAGGCATACTACGTACGTACAAATTGTTGACTCCGCTGACTCTATGATTGATTGATAACATCCCTCATGTATGACATTGTGGCACCACTTATCACTTTTATAAGGTAACATTTTGAAAAAAGACGGAGAGAGGACGGTCAAACTTGTAACACTTGACTCAATATTATTGACCGTGTCGCCTAGCCCTTCAGGTTGGGGTTTCAATCACGAAAAAAATTATCAGAGAGAAAGAAAAAAATCGAGATGTCTTCTCACTCTCTTCAGCTTCAGCATCAAGATCTTCTAAAATTTAGAATTTCAAACCTGTTTGTTGCAATGAAAGCTTTGAATTTCTGAAACATTAATGTAAACAGATTGGTAGGTACCATGTGAAAATCAGCGCTACCTGTTTACTTACAGTTTAAAATAATTGATTTAGATTCCGTAGTAACTATTATATATTTTGTAGGACGACATCTACGTGTTACAAGTTTACACCTATTTTCACTATCATTGTGAAATATAGTATTAAATATAATTGTTTCTTTCGATTTTATTTTCTCAACAGAGTCACCAATCAAGGAAGATAGTTTATACTTATTACGGTAGTACAGCATTGTAAGTCTCAATGTAAAATCATACACGCATACAATAGCGTAGTAAACAAAACACCTACGGACCACCACACTACGGACACACACAGGAATTTAATCACAGTGATATAATTTACGTAAAAATATTATTGAATATCAGTACAATATGATATGTGGAACAATGGCGATGAAATGTCGGGCATGTTTAAAACAATTAATGTTTTGACTAATTTCACGGAAATTAAAACTACCTACCTACCTATATAGTAAATGTTGAATGGTCATGTTTTTTGTTTGATTTGGACGAGGAATGTAATTATTTGAAGCAGAGATATCGTCGGTGCTATGTTGTACTAGTCGTAGACGCCATTGATTCATTAGTAGTTGACAGATAACTAGAAATGTAGAGAAGAGAATAGATTTCTATTATTCTTAATTATTTCTTCCCTTGCTATTTAGACTAAATTAAATATAAATATTTAGTCCCTTAGCAAAATAACTGTCTAAATGAATTTTCCTGTAGTTTCATGCCAAAGCGATTTTGCTGCAAATATAGCTTAAGTATATTTATTTTATTTATTTATTTCTTACATACATCAGTCTTTACAGGCAAGTTTCCCAACGCGACAGTGTAGTGATATTTATTTAATATAACAATAACTGTAATACTCTTACATTATTTCTCTATACATAGGCAATTTAGAATTGTTTAAATAATTCCAACCACCTATTAATTATTTTCTAATTTACAATAAAACATATAGATAACCACTTTAAAATTGTTTCAACTGCAAGACAATTAATTTATATTTAATATTAGATCATAATACATAATATGCAATTTAAATACTTTCTATCTATTAATAATTCTTTATGAATTTATTATTTTCTAAAAAACTACATTCCATTAAAGAATACACACACAATAATAATTGATAAATTTTAAATAAAAATTAATAAATGTAATCGGCATAGCATATAATATGCAATGTAGGGTAACCTTTGCAAATTCGCTCATTGGACACGAGAACAAATCTACTTTCTCTGCAACTAAATTCAAGGTGATAATTGCTCGCGTGATTCTCCAACAATTTAGTTCTGCCCCGCGGGACTGCTAATAAACTGGGCAGTCTGCGACGATGCACATACCTATCAGGAACGCATAAACTTATCCACTGTTAAATACCCGGTTCACTTACGTATCCCCGGTACACCTTGAGAATGTTGCTGACCACTAGTCCCTCCTAACTTCCAACTTGTTGTATCCAACCATACCCAACACAAATAAAGTTGGATACATCAAAGGGTAGAAGGGGTAGACTCCATACAGTCTTGAGTATAGGTACCTAGAAAATTTATTTTGAATGCGCTCTAACATAAGACTGTATTTGACCTCATGTGGAGCCCACATCATTCCATTACCTTCTAACTGACTCCTTATAAGAGCATTATAAAGTGCCAAGATGGCTTTCATATTCGTAAAAGTTCATGCCCTACGAAGCAGAAATCCGAGTCTTCGAGAAGCTTTTTTGCAGATATCAGTTATATGCTCGCGGAATGTTAGCTGACAATCCACACGAACGCCCAAATGCCTAACTGATTGTACTCTGTTCATGACCACGCCATCCATTTCATATTTATAATGAATTGGTACCTTAGCGCGGCTGAAAGATAGCATTGAACATTTTGAAATGTTAAAAAGAAGCTTATTAGTATGGCTCCATTCCAACACTCGATTATTGTTCCGTTGAAGGCGCTTGCAATCGTCCTCACTTTCGACAGCCAGCAGCAACTTTAGGTCATCGGCAAAAAGCAGGCACTTTGCGTCCCTTAAAACCTCGGGCAAGTCGTTGATCATGATGAGGAACTATAACGGGCCCAAGTTGCTGCCTTGACTCACCCCCGACCTAGTGAAATAGGGTTCAGATCGGTATTCGCCGAACTCAACGTACTGCTGCCTGCCCTCATATAGCTGGCAAAAAATTGTAGCAGTTTTGGTGTGCAACCGACCCTCGCCAGCTTCGCTACATTGTGTCATTATCCACTAAATCAAATGCCTTTTTAAAATCTAGGTAGGCGACATCAACCTGCAACCCCGAATCTATTTGTGGGATCAAATACGCCGTACAATTTAACAGGTCGTACTGCGGGCATAGACTTATAACACATGCAGGCCGGTCGAAAGCCATGTTGAGCATCTGATAATTGCGATGTGACTTGCTGCAGAAAGTGACTTGCTGTAGGTATACTGGGTGTAACAAAATTACCTCTCCAAATTTCATGAGATGACTTGGCATCGGAAATCAAATACAAATATTTAATAAAAAAGGGGGGTTAAATTTTTCATTTTTTTTTTCATTTTTTTGTCGCACATTAAGAATTCGTTTTTTACAGCACCCGTCTGACTGTCGTTGTCGCTTTCTACTGCTGCTCAGTAGCGATAGAAAGGGTGAAAATGAAAATTTATAGGACCTTTAAAACAGATTTACGGTTAAAGTATTTATGTGATTTTTTTTTCTTCATATTTGTAATGTTTCTTGACTGATGCCACGTCACGTGACGAAATTTGGAGAGTCAATTTTGTTACACCCAATATGTAGGTAGGTACTTCATAAAAACATACATGTGGTCACGCCTTTATCCCCGAAGGGGTAGACAGAGGCATTAGTAAAGTATGCGCACATTTCGCCTTTTCAGAATGTGTCCCACTTAATAGGTGGTGAGCCGTATTGCTGAGGGGAACCGGCTCCGCTTGTGACTGCCCACTGTTGAAATTTTTCAAGCCGCCTACAAAGACCTTCGACTTGGTTTAACGACTGCCATTTTACTGGCAACCGGGACCAACGGCTTAACGTGCCTTCCGAAGCACGCTAACGCTCAAATAAATGTCACAAAGTGGTCACCCATCCAAGGACTGGCCATAGTGAAAGTTGCTTACTGCAGTGATCGTTTTCAGAGCATTGAGTCCGCGGGGCCACGAGCGCTTCATATAGGTTTCTACTTACTAGTTTTAAAACCATAAAATAAAAAGCGTGTGTATGTAATATAAAACAGCGCTTTAGTGGCTTATAGTTTTCAGGTTCGATTACAAGGTTTTTGTTGGGACAAAGAGAAAATTGTCTCGGAAAATCGTGCAAAAGCTACATGGGAAGAAAAACTGACATTTTAACTTATATGTTGTCTAGTTTCACAGATATTTCCGATGCGTTCGATAGATAACGCTTGGTGGTCATGGTCAATGCTATGCATGAAATTATAATCTCGAGGTTGTTATAGAAGTATTTACTAATTTATTTGTTATTTATTTAAATTTTTCATAAGGCTCAACAAATTTTAAATTAGCCATTATTTTTAAACCAAATAGCGCCAAATTTCCTACCAATAGTAATTGTCGTTGAGGAGATACTCCGACGACTGTCTACTTCTTTACAATACTAGCTGCTTCAAGCTGGGCTTGAAGCATTCATCCCATCGATAGTCACACGTAGCACTATACTACTATCAGCTTAAAAAATTTAAGTGCAGCCGCGCCTCTTAATTTCAATAACTACTATTTTGGTTAACATAAAGAGTTGATCTTAGATAGCAAATTTTCATTCCACATCACAATGGCAAGTGGAACCCGAGTATATATGTATTCTGTCAAACTTCAAGGAAACCATCGCAATCAAATGAAATTCAAGCTGAAACAATCGTGTCACACTCTTAATGTCAATGTCATATCTATAGGTCTTTGTCATTTCTAAGAACAGTGACCAGCTGGCCAAAGCACCAATTGGTATGATCAGCTCAGCTTGATATGAATAGGTTACCAATTCACCACAGTTATGAATTAAGTGATTCTAAGTATGTACTTAATTTATTAAGTAAACTGGCACTGAAGTTAGCACAGAATTGTTGTGTAAAGATGTAATTGGACTTCAGGTTTAAGAATGCTGTTTAGTTGTAGTAACATTGTTATTGATACAATCTGATGTCTGTTTGAGTGTCTATTGTATAAAATAAAAATATGTAGCTAAGCTAAGGAAAATTAAAATACACGTAATTGACTACAGCGAAGTGTCTTTGATATTGATTTAATCAGATGGCAGTTGTTTCACGGAAAATATCGTACTTCAGCAGCATCACACTTGCTGGTGGAAAGCCCCCCAATGGGTTGGAAAAAGGCTCGACTAATGATGAAGTAATCTAGCTGGGGGTAAGACATACGGTCCTGTAGGAACCTTACACCTCTTTTGAAGAACTCTACAACCAGAATTAATGAATGGAAGCCTGCTATTATGTAAGTACTTATGCTGCGATAGTAATACCGGCTATACGGTGTATTAGGAAACCTTCATTGGCCCATACTTATCGGCGTCTTTGACACTGACGCAGCACCGGAAGGTCACACTTGTATTTTCGTGTGCCTATAAGATTGCTTTCGTGAGATCGTCTCGATAGGTACCTACCTATGTCTTCATTATCATTGTAGAGGTTAGTATGAGAAAGTTTATCTTGACCGTATCTATCTAATTACGTTCAACCAATCATTAGCGTGGTGTTTCGTTAATGATTGATTGGGACCGAGACTTGGCAAACGTAAGGTAGGACCCGCCAAATGGACTGAACGACCTGGAGACTGTAAAAGGTCGCATGTTGGGTCTGGATGCCGAAGGCGCAGTGTGTTGTGGCGTATATTGGGAGAGACTGATTTGATTGAATCATTAACGTGATGTGTCAAGACACCATCTTCGTGATTGAGCCAACCAGATAGCTTGGCTGGTCTATTCGCCCATCGATGGAGGGAATCTTAGGAGTTGAGAGGTGAGACCGGCTTCCAGTTTTCAGTCATGCGAGATGTAATAAGTTTAAACGCTAACGTGAGGTATGATGTCAACGGACAAACTTTCGTTTAGAGAGTATCTTTTGATTATATCTTTACGGTTGAGACTACAATTAAAACATAACAAACAATTACAAAAAATAATTGTTCAGCCAACAAATGTATTTAATTTTGGTTCAATCAACGAAATCTGAATGTGCCGGTATTATCTGAATATCGTAGTCTAAAATTAACCAAAATTCAGGATTATCTATGGCAACTACAAAAATGCTAATTCTAGCTCTTCACCAATCATCACTCAAGCCATGAACATCATCCCCTCGGTTGCAGTGGTAGCCGTAGGTAAAAAGGTCCAGAAAATCATACACCAAATGGTTTGCGAGAAATTCTTCGAACCAAGAATTTCTTTCTCCAAAATATGAGATGGTATCGATAAAGTTTGCCGACTGCTTGTTTGCTACCTACTATACAGCACTAGTTACTTCCCAGGACATTAATGAAAAAGATTCAATTCAGTCTACTTACTGTACGCCACTAGTACGATACCTCGCTGTTGTCAACCACATAACGCAATCACACTGCACTGCCTGGCCAATGAACCTTAATTGCACTACACGTTATTAAGAACCCTGAAAATTTTGAAATATGCCTTTTAACTCTTATTCCAAATATCTCTTTTATTACACTATCCGGTTACGGTAGGAATTGAGGCAGGCATCCATTAATACCGTGTAGAGCAATGCACTGCGTGTCCGGCGCGAGTCCTACCTGGCTGTGAGGTGCTGCATGTTGCCTGACGGCGCGCGCCCGCACTCCGCTATGTCCACTACACTACTGCACCGAGACGCCTCCACAGCTCCACATTTCCTCCACACAATGCACTGCTACGTCACTGCTTCCTCGCAGCACTACACGAACCTTCCAATTTTCTACTCAGTACTTCCCACGGTTCCTCGATGTGCCCTTCGCAAATCATTTTCACATCATTATCGCGGTAATAAATTTGGTTTTCCAATGATAATTTATGTAATATGCGGTTTACACATAGATAATTTATGTAATGTGTGTGTTTTACACATACTTACATGTTCCGTAATAGGTAAGTAACGTAATTTTTTTACTAATCTTGATTGTTTAAGAAAATGCTGAATTGACCTCATGCAAAAAAACGGGGTAAGTAATGTCTGTGGGTGATACGGATACCTATCACGTAGAGTAAAAAAGGTTTGATTGGTACCGTTAGTACTGAGCTAAGATATATTTGTTCCGAGCAGTGAAACCATCCTCTCTGCTAGTTATCGGTAAACAAACAAGGTAGCCTACTTTCTCACTCACTTCTCAACTTCTTGCTACACTTAACTACCTTATGAATTTCCCTTAGTCGGAACTGCCCGCAATCACCAAGTCAATAAATGCCTTCCGTAAGTCATTGTAGCTGCCTCCACCTGCTTGCAAGCATCGATCCTAGCACAGAATTCAACAAAAGCGACAACAAACCACTCGTGCCCTGACCCTTGCGGAAGCCATGTTTCGCCTAGCACAGAATTCAACAAAAGCGACAACAAACCACTCGTGCCCTGACCCTTGCGGAAGCCATGTTTCGCCTAGCACAGAATTCAACAAAAGCGACAACAAACCACTCGTGCCCTGACCCTTGCGGAAGCCATGTTTCGCGTCACTCAATTCCGACCTGACTTGGGCGTAATAGAGCGTAAACTCATTACCTTAGCGAACGCCGACACCACCACCGACAGAAAGTCGCTACCTAGCCATACCTACCTAATACCTTGGAAATGGTCATTGGTCATTACTCATGTAATTTTCCGTTTATTAGGGTGTGTGGGACACTTCGAAAATCCCTCTGCGCGGCAGCAAGGGTCACATAACCATCAAGGGGCATGTTTCAGTGCCTTGAGTCTGGTAACAAACATGGACCATGCGACATTTTGATGAAAAAATACCCCTTAGCTTTCCAAACCCCATCTCTCGACCAGAAAGTTCGACCAAACTGTATGAAACTATGAGAAATATGTACCCGACTCAAACATGGACACAAATCGCGTACCGTGACAGATAAGTTAATGTTAAGTAAACAAAAAAATCATTAGCTAGAGCTAGGTTGTGGCGTAAATCATGGATTTGCTGTAATTAGTTTATTAGGCGCTATTAAGCGTAGGTATAATGATTATACTTAGGTCGGTATAATGGGTGTGTCCTTAATAGTGTCAAAGTAGGGATATTTGATGGAAGGAGATATGGTGGGATGTAAGCTATATATAGGCGTGCGCAATGGTAAAAAAGATCAGGAACTAACTAAATTTTTATTTTACTTCATACTGTCGAAGAAAATTTACATCAAAGTAAATTATTCTGTAAAATATATTTCACTGAAATAACAGTGAGTGGCGTACATAGCCCAATTATTTAACTAAATTTATATATTTGAAAACGGAAGCTCTGGTAAGCATCAATTGCATTACTTAAGTTTATTTAGTAATTTAAGTGTGGGTAAATTTCATGTAAAAAAGAATATTTTAAGTAAATGTATTTTATCAGGCAGGCGTTGTGAAATTTAGAAAAGGGGGTAATGTTCTTTTGTATATTAAATGTTTTAAAATGGGGTTAAAAATAATGTAAGGGAAAGTTTAGGGAAATCTATGGTTGAAGAGGGTGTATATAAAATATAATGTTTGTTCTTTTCAGAATGAGCTTCCAAGTCTTTGTTTAAAAACCCTGCCTATACCCGTAAGGCAGCTATTTATGAATAATATATGCGTAGAGCCATATTCTTATATTGTACATATTCCTGAAGGAAGGAAGTCCCATCCCTGAAGGATTCGGATGAGTACCTAGTTTTTAAGTTAGATATAAGTTTTAATATTGTGGAATTGAAATAAAAAATAATAATACTCTGTAGTATTTGCATTATTGACTCCAGGACAAATTATATACCCTCACCTAAACTACTGAACCGCCTGGGAACTCCTGGGATCACTCTCGACTTCCCAGAAGCGTGTCATGGCGCCCGAACATAATTAATTGTCCTGGAGTTGATAGCTTATTTGGGTATTACAGATTTGCTGGGTCTAGTGACTCCTATATAATTAATAATTTTTATTGTAAGGTGTTTCCCGCTAGCAGGTAGCCTCCCCCGAAATTTGTGCTACTTCAAGGAACAGACGCCCTTGGCCTATGCGAGTCTGGATGCCCGAAATTTGAACATTTTTTTGCATTTACATAAATTTTTGGCTAAACGGGTATTCCGAAATTTGAAAATTTGCTAACTACATTTTTATTAACGTAGCTTGTCCCCAAATTTAATTACAGTTTTTTTTTATTTTATTTGAAACTGTAATAGTAGAATATCTTTTATTATATAATTGTTGGCTTATAGTCATATTCATATTTTGTATTGTTCATCGTAAGAAAAAAATTCTACCCTCATTGTTTTTGACAATTCCTTGTAATAAATTTAACGCAAAAAATATACCCACATTAATAAAATTGTTACGAACCTTCTTGTAGAAGTAAAATTGTTGTTAATGTTTTAAAGATACATGAATGCAAACCATTCACGGTAGGTTTTGTTTTGTATAATTTGTGTATTGTTTCAGGAAAATCTGAATGATATTGTAGTTCTATGTGAATAGAAAAGTGATTTGTGTCTTAAAAATTGTGAGTGATTCGGTGCTTACCAGAGCCGTTTAATATGGATATCAATAAAATTAGGTATTTCTTGCTCAATAAAAATGAATTAACTTATGAAGTAGTTATTCGCGGTGGTGAGCCGGCTTCTACGGTTATTGGGTTAAGAAAACAGATAAATTCAGTAATATTGTCGGTACCAGCTTCAGATATTGAGTTTTCGGGGATTGATGCAGAAGAGGATTTAGGAGGGGTTCTGATATCGCTTAAGGAACTTAAATCTAGAGTAAATTTGATGGAAGACAAGTCAGATACTGTTACTTTTGATCGTTCGTGGGCATTATACAGTCATTTGTTTTTACGAGTTCAGCGTTTGGATAAGTCTAATTCAAAACTTAAAGATAAGATTGCTGCTGTATCTAGTAATTTAGCCGAGATTTTTGGCAAATTAAAGTGTATGTATAGTGGAAAGGAAGGTAGTAGTTCTGAGAATGAAAAGACGGATGTATGTGAGCGTAATGTTCCTGCACCGGTACATTGTGATAGATCCCATTTCAGTGACTTGCAACGCATTAAATATAATGGTAGAACTAATGTTCAAGCTTTTCTGCAAAGAATTGAGGAATTTAGGTCGGCTAGGAACATATCGCAGGCTAAGATTTTGCAATATGCCACCGAGATCTTTACGGACGAAGCACTTCATTGGTTTAGGAACATAAGGCAATCTGTGACTTCATGGGAGGAATTATCAGAGTTGTTAGTAGAGGATTTTACTCATTCTGATTATGATTATCGGTTATTGGCTGAAATTAGGGCTAGATTACAGGGGGATAACGAAAGCATTACAATATTTTTTGCAAAGATGTCAGGAATGTTCGCTAGATTGACGGAGAAGGTATCAGAACAAGAACAGCTTAAAATATTGCTTCGTAATATGAAACCATGTTATGCTAGTACCTTAGCCGCGAACAAAGATGCTTTGAAGTCTATAATAGCATTAAAAGATGCCTGTAAAAGTTATGAAAGGATTCACTCGTTTACAGCCCATTCGCGGGATCCTTCAAAGTTGTCGTCTGATTTGTTAGCACCGGATTTAGCTTACAATAATTGTGAAAATGTTAACAGTAAAACTTCAAAATTCAGTAATAAAAATCAATTTAATGGATCTAGTTTTTCAAAAAATTCAAATATTAATTTTCATAAATTCCACTCCAATGTTCCAAATAATTTTAACAAGAATAGGTCTGAGTCTTACGTTACGGCAGTAGGTTCACCAATGCAAAGAGATAATTCAAAATTTTGTCCGCGATGTAAATCCTCGAGTCACTCGCTTACGGAATGTAGGCGTTCAGATGTACTATGTTTTAGATGTGGTAGAAAAGGAGTTAAGTTTCCACAGTGTTCTAATTGTCAATCACAGATTATGTCAGGTTCAAAAAACTAACTACAAAGGATTGCTGTGTAGTAGAAAAGTCGAAGGAAATTATTAGTCATTGTAAATTTGATAGGCTGGATTGGGAGGATTGGCTTTCCACAATTCGTACTTTTTTCTCAAGTTATCATATCACAGCAATCCATGATAAAATACCGTCTAATGATGTGCGACCTTATGCTAAGGTGAAGATTAGCGATATGTTTTATTGCGGGTTATTGGACTCTGGTAGTACGGCTACTATTTTAGGAAATAACTCGCATATTAAGTTATTAGAATCAGGTCAAATAATGTACACCGATGATTTGATAAATTTTTCTGCAGCTGGGGGTCAGTTGTTGAAAGCCATTGGTTATTTTAATTTGAGTATACATTTTGAAAATCAATGTCACATTCTAAAAGCATTCATTGTACCTTCTATTACTGACACATTAATTCTAGGTATAGATTTTTGGAAAAAATTCAATTTATTTCCAAAATTTTGTAAGTCCATTACTTGGTCGAGCTGTCAACAACAAGATAATAAGTTATGTACAGTCGCGACCGAAAGTGGCAATTTATTATCGTATAGTAATTTAACATCGGATCAGCGCGTGGCGGCCGATAACATAATACAGCAATTTCGATTGATTTCTACAGAGGTCCGTGGTTTGGGCTGTACCTCGTTAATAGAACACCGAATTGATACGGGCGACGCGTTACCAATAAGACAAAGATATTATCGTATGTCGCCAGAAAAACAACGTATTTTATCCGAACAGTTAGACGAAATGTTAGAATTAGGAGTGGTTGAAAAATGTGACAGTCCTTGGTCATCTCCGGTTCTACTGATTCCGAAAAAGGATGGATCCCTTAGGTTTTGTTTAGATAGCCGTAAATTAAATTCTGTAACTAAAAAGGATGCGTACAAGCTTCCCTATATGTCAGAAATACTTGATAATTTAAAAAATGCTAGATATTTAAGTAGTATTGATTTGTCGAAGGCATTTTGGCAGATAAAAATTGCTGAATGTGACAAGAATAAAACAGCCTTTTATATCCCTCAACGAGGAACCTATTGCTTCAAAAAACTTCCTTTTGGACTCACTTCCGGTTCTGCGTCATGTCAAAGGCTGGTAGACAGCTTATTTTATAGTCCTGAGTTTGAAAATTCAGTTTTTGCATATATAGATGACATAGTCATTTGTTCTGAGTCATTTGAAGGCCATATTTCATTATTGTTAAAAGTGCTTAATAAATTGAAAATCGCAAATTTATCTATTAATTTTGAGAAGTCTGTGTTTTTTAGGGATCAACTTAAATACTTAGGTTATATAGTTAATAAAAAGGGGTTACATGTCGACCCAGATAAAGTTCAAACAATAGTTAAATACCCCACCCCAACAAATAAAAAAGAGCTAAAGCGTTTCTTGGGTGTAGTTTCTTGGTATCGCAAATTTGTGCCTAGGTTTAGTTCAATAGCAGGTCCACTTAACCGACTCACATCAACAAAGAAATCACATAATAAAAGATTTATTTGGTCAAGTGAGGCGGATACAGCTTTCCATATTTTAAAAAATTGTTTGGTTACGGCTCCTATTTTAAGGTGTCCTGATTTTGATTTACCTTTTGAAATTCATGCAGATGCTAGTAACTATGGCGTAGGCGGAGTACTGACACAGACTATAAATGGTGTAGAACACCCAATTGCATATTACAGTCGTTCTCTGTCAGGGGCGGAGAAGAATTTCAGTACCACCGAAAGGGAAACCTTGGCAGTATTATCGGCAGTGGAACATTGGCGTTGTTACATAGATAACGGGAAAAGATTCACGGTTTACACCGATCATTCGGCGCTGAAATGGTTCCTTAACCTGAATAATCCAACGGGTAGGTTAGCACGCTGGAGTATTCGATTGTCGTCATTTAATTTTGATATTAAACATAGAAGGGGGGTAGATAATGTGATACCTGATGCATTGTCTCGTCAAGGTAACATAACCGCTATTAACAAAAATTATATAAATTCTTTAAACACTCAGGATGAGTGGTACTTAAATATATTTAACGGTTGTCAAAGTACACCTCTATCTTACCCAAATTATATCGTTAAACAAGGATTGTTATATCGTTATATGAAGTCTTCACTTACACTGTATAAAGAGTTTGAATGGAAGCAGGTAATACCTTCAGAACAACGTGAAAAAATTATTTCGGAAAATCATGCGGAACCAACAGCCGGTCATTTTGGTATTTTTAAAACTTACAAAAGGTTAACATTACGGTACTATTGGCCGGGCATGCATTCAGACGTGGTTAGGTTTATTTCTTTATGCGAGGTTTGCTTGGCTCAGAAAGCACAAAATCACTCTACTTTGGGTGAAATGGGAAGACCAAAGAAGTGTACCAGACCATTTCAAGTCCTCAGCATAGACTTAGTCGGTCCGTTAACGACTACACGTCTCCAAAACGCCTATATCTTGGTAGTATCGTGTTGTTTTAGTAAATACTGTTTATTGTTCCCAATTAAACGAGCATCGGCCGAAATAATTACTAGATTATTAGAGGAAAAGGTTTTTCTAGTTCATGGCATTCCATCTACAATTATAATGGACAATGGGAAGCAGTTCGTTAGTGTCACGCTTAAACGTATGCTAGAAAAATATAAAATTCCTAAATTGCATTACACACCCTATTATTCGCCACAGGTTAATATGGTGGAACGGTACAACAAGACAATAGTAACCGCCATTTCTTCCTTTATTAATGACGATCAGAGAGGTTGGGATTTAATTTTGCCAAAGATACAATTTGCGATAAACAGCGCAGTAAACGAAGTTACAGGATTCACTGCAAATTTTTTGACCTTCGGCAGAGAATTAGTTAGCTGTGGTTCTCATTATATTGATTGTGAAGGCAATGACAGTATAGTTTTTCAACCCCGAGACGAATATGCGGAGAACCGTGGTGCATTGTCTTTAATTTTTGACAAAGTTCAATCACGTTTGATACAGGCACATAGTAGAAACAGTGAGCATTATAATTTACGCAAAAGACAGGCAGAATTTAACGTAGGTGATATAATATGGAAACGAACATTTTATTTAAGCGATAAAGATAAACATTTTTCGAAGAAATTAGCTCCTAAATATTTAAAGTGTAAAATTATAGGAAAACGATCTCCTTTAGTTTATGAGCTTGCTAATGAATTTGGCAAAAACATTGGAACGTGGCATATAAAAGATTTTAAACTTAATAATTACAGAGAATAGATAATTATCATCTTCAAAAAATAATTCCAAAAATTAACCTCATAACTAAAAATATTTTCTAAGTAAATCGTAGTATCATTTTATTTTTCTCATAAGTATGGGTAGTTGTGAATATCATGTGAATATCGTTAGGGTTCTTACAGACTGCATTTCATCACATAATTCCACAAGTGTAAGGACAGGATACGGTTTTAATGAATAATGTTGAGATTTAGTGTAAAATAAAGCTAAATTCTCTTGTATATAAGAATTGCGTCATCATGTGATTGTATTGATGACACAAGTGTGCATGAGTGTTTTATGAGCGTGAAATGTATGAGTATGTATGAATATATGAAAGGGATGAATATGAGAGTATGAAAGGCACATTATTCAAAGGAATGGGTGAGTCTAGTGAGTTATGAAAGTTGAAATAGTCAGTAGGTAACTTTGCATACAAATAAATTGCATCGCTAAAAAAAAAAAAAAAATTTTTTTTTCCCTATTCTTGAAAGCAAAATTAACGTCATTTTGTTTTTTTAGTTTTATCAAGTTAAATTAAAGTAAGTAAGACAAGAATAACAATATCAGGTAAATAATTTGAAAAATTAATGTTGATTTTCTTTTGGATGTTGTCGCGGACAGTCAAACATACACGAGAAATTTAAGTCAGTGTGTAAGAGACCTTATGAATAATTGTGAAAATTTATGAGGGTACCTCGAAATATTGTTAAGCTTGAGGTCACATTGTGAATTCATTGTCATGTTATGTGAAAGTTGTGTACGTGCCATGAGTTTATAAAATTACAAAGTATTAAGAATTAGGAAGTTATGAAAGTTTTATGCACATGCATTATATTAATAGTGATGCATACGTTTTGAAAACGTTATTACATATTGGATTTGGATTTCAGTGAAATGTTAAGGTTGGTAAATGTGATTTTTTTTCTGGGTTGTTTGTATATTTTTGGTTAGAATTCTGGTAGGATGATTCTGTAGGTGTATTCAGTGCTATATTTCTGTTTCTTGGTTTTTTTGTAGTAAATACTGCCACTCGGAAGCGGTAAGCTTGCCCTCGCAGATTTACGTGGTACTATAGGAAGCTCTTAAAGGCTTGCTTATCATATGCAAATATATTGCATTCAGTTATATAGACATATACAATGTTATTACATCGTTGTATATGTTGTTATATAAATTTTCTTCTCTGAGACGGTTATAGAAATCTCAGTCTTCAATTTAAGCCATATTCTATATTACATTCAGGCGGTTCGTATTACCTGGATTTCTTAATATTAAGCCTTAAATACGTCTTTTCTTCTATCTATCTTGTGAACACCATCAGAGTTACTCTATTGGAATATTTAAATTATTTATTTTTGGGAGACATTATCTAAGTAATACAGTTGTTATAGATTGATTGTTATATACTAATTCAATCTTTTTAAATTGAATTAGTGTTCTTAAATTTTGTCTATAGGGACAAAATTTTCTCTGGGGGAGGGGATATTGTGGCGTAAATCATGGATTTGCTGTAATTAGTTTATTAGGCGCTATTAAGCGTAGGTATAATGATTATACTTAGGTCGGTATAATGGGTGTGTCCTTAATAGTGTCAAAGTAGGGATATTTGATGGAAGGAGATATGGTGGGATGTAAGCTATATATAGGCGTGCGCAATGGTAAAAAAGATCAGGAACTAACTAAATTTTTATTTTACTTCATACTGTCGAAGAAAATTTACATCAAAGTAAATTATTCTGTAAAATATATTTCACTGAAATAACAGTGAGTGGCGTACATAGCCCAATTATTTAACTAAATTTATATATTTGAAAACGGAAGCTCTGGTAAGCATCAATTGCATTACTTAAGTTTATTTAGTAATTTAAGTGTGGGTAAATTTCATGTAAAAAAGAATATTTTAAGTAAATGTATTTTATCAGGCAGGCGTTGTGAAATTTAGAAAAGGGGGTAATGTTCTTTTGTATATTAAATGTTTTAAAATGGGGTTAAAAATAATGTAAGGGAAAGTTTAGGGAAATCTATGGTTGAAGAGGGTGTATATAAAATATAATGTTTGTTCTTTTCAGAATGAGCTTCCAAGTCTTTGTTTAAAAACCCTGCCTATACCCGTAAGGCAGCTATTTATGAATAATATATGCGTAGAGCCATATTCTTATATTGTACATATTCCTGAAGGAAGGAAGTCCCATCCCTGAAGGATTCGGATGAGTACCTAGTTTTTAAGTTAGATATAAGTTTTAATATTGTGGAATTGAAATAAAAAATAATAATACTCTGTAGTATTTGCATTATTGACTCCAGGACAAATTATATACCCTCACCTAAACTACTGAACCGCCTGGGAACTCCTGGGATCACTCTCGACTTCCCAGAAGCGTGTCATTATCATATTAACATCGATGTACAGTTTGTGAACACAGTTCGGTGTACCTAACTATTATATAAATTGTAATCGGTGGTTCGGTTGCCTGTTTAATATAACTGACTGTACATCCCTTGTCAGTAAAATTTAAGGTCGCTTTCAGTGAATAAATATTGATAGATACATAAGACGTGTTACCTGTCGATTGCGAAATGTCTGTAGTAAGTAGACACCTAAGTTAGCTACCTCTTCATTGCGTTTCGCATTGTTTCATAAATCTCAGATTAAAATTCCAAGTGTCTTTTATCGCTCATTCATTCCTATTTTTTATAAAATATACCTATTTCATAACCATCTGACAGTGGTGAAAAGTGGCGCTTGTACTCGTATGTTGTCTCCACCTACTTAAGTACATTTACGCACCAATAAGTGTAATTGTTAAAAGACAAAAGTATAATTAAATATTTATGTATGCTCGTGTTCGGTGACATGGACTGCTAAAATCGCATATTTTTAAAGTGTCCAATATAAGAATGGAAGCCGACTCTTTTTACCAGTGACACTTTCCGCAGACTTCATGGGATCTTGAGAAGAGATAGGCTTGTTGAACTTGAACCTGCTTAAAATCTTCTGATACAACTAATTTTGTAGAACTACACAGCGTTCATAAAGCAGTTTCAGTAATTAGCATAGTATGCAGTAATTTTTTTTTTTTATTATATTAGCTTAATAAAAAATACAAGGGAAGACTCGACTATGAGTCAAGTTTAAAACTACACAAATCGCTATTAAAATAGCGATGGTATTTAAAAACACGCCAGGGTCCTGCATTATTTTGGTAACCGGAAGAATATTAATTTAATTTTATTTAATTAGATTATGTAACCTTCAAAATAATGTATCTAATAATTTGGAATTAAATGCGTTGAGGCGATAATAATTTTTCGGGTACATAGGTACACTTTGTAGCGTTAAGCATTTTACGCTACGAGCGGTCCTGAGATGGGCGACCGATTGTGGTATTTTTATTAACGAGCGTTTATGTCCTCCGGAAGATCCCGGTTACCAGTTACAGTAGCATGGTAGTTGTCAAACCAAGTTGAAGGTCTTGTGGATGGACGTCTTGAAATATTTCAACCTGCGCCTATTCATTTCAACATGGTAATAGTATCACCACCACAGAAATAATTACAGATCACGCGGGTCTACAGGTTGCTATACGCATATGTCCCACCCAACAACCCCTTTTTTTAATATGAAGAAAATCCCACCTGGATGCTATGCCGGACTCCCACCTTAGCATAGCATCCACGTGAATACCATAGCCTACGGCTGGGAGCCCCGGGTAAGCCTTCGGAAGGATGTCGTCAGGACTCACAACAGATCTACGAGTTACGACTTCGCCCGTCAACCCCTCGAGGAAAAAACTGTGACTGATATGACGTATCCATTTGCAGTCGATACCCGTGGTACCACCACCTCTACGACTCACAGATATTCCCTGTAGCTCACTAACAGCACAGCATCTGACAGTTCTAGTGGAACCATGGGCAATCCAGTCTGGTAGACCAACTGCACTGAGAAGTGATTAAAAGTGGTCGGATAGATATTTGTCAATTGTAACTACATATTGTAAGCAATATTTTCAGTTAGTCTTACTAATATTAGGTATAAATACGAAAGTTTGTGAGTGAGGATGTGTGGATGTTCGTTACTCTTTCACGCTGTAACGGCTGAACGGATCTGGCTGAAATTCGGTACGGGGGTAGATATAGGTCTGGAATAACACATAGGCTACTTTTTATCCCGGGAATAAGTTCCCACGGGAAGCAGAAACGGGAACAAAACTTGACGCGGGCGGTGCTGCGGGCGTCAGACTTACAATAAGTAGCAGACAAAGCATTAGAGATTGAAAAGTACGCCAAAACTAACACATATAAAAACCACACACACTAACGCAACTACAGGGAAGGAGTTAGCCGCCTAGTTCAATAAGATTTATTTTAATGAAATAAGAGTATCTTAAAATACCTCTTTTAAGGTTCCGTAGCCAAATGGCAAAAAACGGAACCCTTATAGATTCGTCATGTCTGTCTGTCTGTCCGTCCGAATGTCACAACCACTTTTCTCCGAAACTATAAGACCTATGCACTTAAAACTTGGTAAGTAGATGTATTCTGTGAACCGCATTAAGATTTTTAAATATAACTAGAAAAAAAGCAGTAAATTTTTGGGGGTCCCCATACTCAGAACTGAAACGAAAAGATTTTTTTTCATCAAACCCATACGTGTGGGGTATCCATAGATAGGTCTTCAAAAATGCTATTGAGGCTAAAGCACCTTTAGAAAAAAATGATGTTACAAAACATCATTTTTTTCTAAAGGTGCTCACTCACCGGGAGCATTCGCGCGTAATGTAATGTTACGAGTCTAGAATTACAGCCAGTGTGGGAGGTGAACCGAGCATTGCAATGCGCACCTTGTAATGATACAAGACGAGGTTACAGCAGTGAAGCAGGTGATCCGAGCATTGCAATGCGCGCCTTGTAATGATACAATGTGTAACGTTTTGATCCAACTCGTAACATCAATGCGCTTTTTTTGTTGCGGCTGGCCGGCCGGACACTGGTCCGGATTATAAATAGGTGGACATACGATCTAAGGTGTCAAACGCTTTTGGGAAAAAAATAGTAGTACGAGTACGAATTTCAGGTTAAATTTGCAATCCAATATGGCCGCCGCGCCACCATTGTAAAATTTCATGTTGGATATCGTTTATGGGGTTTTTTGGTATGCTGAGTACGAATTTCAGGTTAATTTTGCAATCCAATATTGCCACCGCGCCACCGTTGTAAAATTTCATGTTGCATATCATATAAGGGGTTTTTTGGTATGCTGAGTACGAATTTTGGGTTAATTTTGCAATCCAATATGGCCGCCGCGCCGAATTCACAAAATTTCATGATGGGTATCATTTAAGGAGGATTTTGGTACGCTGAGTACGAATCTCATGATAATTTTGCAATCCAATATGGCCGCCGCGCCGAAATCACAAAATTTTCGTGATGGGTATCGTTTAAGGGGTTTTTTGGTATGCTGAGTACGAATCACATGATAATTTTGCAATCCAATATGGCGGCCGCGCCTAAATCACAAAATTTCATGATGGGTATCGTCTAAGGGGTTTTTGTATGCTGTGTACGAATCACATGATAGTTTTGAAATCCAATATGGCCGCCACGCCGAAATCACAAAATTTCATGATGGATATCGTATAAGGGGTTTTTTGGTATGCCGAGTACGAACTTTGGGTTAATTTAGCAATCCAAGATGACTGTCGCGCCAGGGTTGCAAAATTTCATGTTGCATATCGTAGAAGGGATTTTTTGGTATGCTGAATACGAATTTTAGGTCAATTTTGCAATCCAAGATGGCCGCCGAACCACCGTTGTAAAATTTCATTTTGGATACCGTGAAAGGGGTTTTTTGGTATCTCAGCATACTGACAGAAATCTCGCAACAGTAGCGCGGTGGCCATATTGGATTGCAAAATTAACCTGAAATTCTTACTCAGCATACCGAAAAATCCCATAAACAATATCCAACATGAAATTTAACAAATGTGGCGCGGCGGCCATATTGGATTGCAAAATTATCATGAGATTCGTACTCAGCGTACCAAAATCCCCCTTAAACGATACCCATCATGATATTTTGTGATGACGGCGCAGCGGCCATATTGGATTGCAGAATTATCATGTGATTCGTACTCAGCATACCAAAAAACCCCTTAAACGATACCCATCATAAAATTTTGTGATTTCGGCGCGGCGGCCATATTGGATTGCAAAAGTATCATGAGATTCGTACTCAGCGTACCAAAATCCCCCTTAAACGATACCCATCATGAAATTTTGTGACTTCGGCGCGGCGGCCAAATTGGATTGCAAAATTATCATGTGATTCGTACTCAGCGTACCAAAATCCCCCGTAAACGATACCCATCATGAAATTTTGTGATTTCGACGCGGCGGCTATATTGGATTGCAAAATTATCTCTTAGTCTTTCTGTTCCCGGTTTCCATTTCGGAGTTTCCAGTTCTATGATCCGATTCAAAATCGCAATAAAAACCATTTCTGCTAATAGTTTTGCACCAATTTTTTTAAAACCTTCTCCTGACAGAAACAAACAACAAAAAAGAATTAGCGAAATCGGTCCAGCATTTCACGCGTGATGCCGTGACCACAGAAATCGGGCTTCATTTTTATATATTGTTTACTTAATATCATCGAAGATTACAGGCATTATATTAAAATGCAATTCTGAACTAATTAAATGCTGAATCACAGTTTGCCACACTTAATTTTATGTTAGCATTTTTAATCTTGAAAAGAAGTGCCTGAGTTTGGCCCCTACATTAATGAGAGGTATTTATTACGTCAAACTGCAGCATCGGCAGCTTATTTCTTTCAAAAACCAGGCGTACGTCATTTTTTTTAACATGTCATGTATAGTGTTGCTATACGTGTAGAAACGAGATAGCAGCATTCACTAACCCCTTAGAGCGAGCGGAATGGAAAGACCAACGCACACAAACATAATTAATGTTTCGTCTGCTACTTATTGTACGTCTGTGGGTTTCACTTTTATCAACTCCGAAGAAAACATACCTTTGGATCTGTGGTCCTCCTGTTTAAAAAAAAGGGGTTTTCTCGATTTCCGACAAAACTACAAGTCTTATGGAAAAATGTTGAATGGCAAAGTTGTAGGAAATAAAAAAAATTACTACTTTTGGATTTACACTTTTTTGACATAACTTCAAAAAGTACCAATGTCAAAAACTCAAATAACCCATATTCTGAGTTTTTGATTCTTTTCTTTTTTTATAAAAGAAATTTTGCAAAATTAGTACGTGATTCGTACTCAGCATACCAAAAAACCCTTTAAACGATACCCATCTTGAAATTTTGTTATTACACCGCGGTGGCCATTTTGGATTGCAAAATAATCACGTGATTCGTACTCAGCATACCAAGAAACGCCTTAAACGATACCCATCATGACATTTTGTGATTAGGGAGCGGCGCCCATATTGGATTGCAAAATTATCACGTGATTTGTACTCAGCATACCAAAAACCCCTTAAACGATACCCATCATGAAATTTTGTGATAACGGTGCGGCGACCATATTGGATTGCAAAATTATCACGTGATTCGTACTCAGCATACCAAAAAAACCCTTAAACGATACCCGTCATGAAATTTTGTGATTACGGCGCGGCGGCCATATTGGATTGCAAAATTATCACGTAATTCGTACTCAGCATACCAAAAAACTCCATAAACGATACCCATCATAAAATTTTGTGATTACGGTTCGTCGGCCACATTGGATTGCAAAATTAGTAGGTACGTGATTCGTACTCAGCATACCAAAGAACCCCTTAAACGATACCCATCATGAAATTTAGTGATTATGGCGCGGCGGCCATATTGGATTGCAAAATTATCACGTGATTCGTACTCAGCATACCAAAAAACCCCTTAAACGATACCCATCATGAAACTTTGTGATTACGGCGTGGCCGCCATGTTGGATTGCAAAATTATCATGTAATTCGTAGACATTTTAATGCATTGGGTAGCTGGTTACCATGTCGTGAAAACACTTAAAAAGTAAAAGATCACCACATTTACCATGAGTCGCGTATGGGAATTTTAGTGAAATCCCTTCATCACTCAGAAATTAAGCTGATGGTCTTCAAAATGTATAGCTAAGTACCATCATGGATACATTGACTTACGATCAAAAAACTGAAAAAACCGCATCAAAATCGATCCACCCCTTGGGCCGTGACGAATCCACAGGAGAGAGTTGTTAATTATGAGAGTTCGTTAATTGAATTAATGAGTAACTATGTAGTTACAATGTAATCCCGAGTCTGTCTTTTATCCTTTATAAATTAATTGTCAATTTTAATAAAATAATAATACATACATAAGTCACATTACATTAAAAAATAAATAAAATTTCAATAATAAGCAATCAATAATAGCTTATTAGTCAGTGTAATTAGAACAATGTAATTAGATTAACGTGTAATTCCATTACTCAGTAATTAGTTACTGCTAGTACTTATTGTAATTCATTACTTAAGTAATCTGTTACAGAGTAATTGAATTAAGCATTACAAAGTCATTGTAATTTGTAACGGTTAATCTAATTACATTTTGCCCATCACTGGTGTGTATCAACGGGCATCAACACATGATATTGACGAGGCATGACAATTGCAAATTGATCGTGTCGGGACCCCTTAAATAAAGGGAGTATAAACATAAAGACCTTGTATATAGCCAAAAAAAAAAGTCACAACGATAATAATTTCAAATTCAAATATTTACCATCGCAGATCGAAGTCAAACTTGTGGCCAGTTGAACATAATTAAATTTTATTTGTGCTGATAAGTTGTGAAGTGCACTTTGTGTTACAATTATGGCAGAATTCAAGACTCCTATTAAGAACAAAGAGCCTGTTAATTTAAATGAAAGTATAACCATACCACCGTCACCGTTCCTGAAGCGACTTGGATATGGTACAGGTAAATTCAATCCAGACAAATTTCAGTGTTTTACAGTATAGTTTGTTTTATTCCATTAGCTCAAAGAGTATTCCAGCTTAATGTGTTCCATTCATGGTGGTTTTGTATATTTCAGGTGTAAACGTAATGGAGCTTGTAAGGTCCCCACGTGCGGGGAAACTGCGTTCACCATGGGCACTTAAAATGATAAGTAAACGCGTCAAAACCAACAAGGTATTATTCGAACGTTTGAAAGCTGAAGCGGACCTACTGAAGCGTATGTCGCACCCAAACATAGTTGGTTTCCGTGCATTTAAGAACTTGAAGATACTCTACTTGGGTATGGAGGCGTGCGATATATCATTGGGCGATATGATTGAAAAAAAGATTGAGGATAGCGCAGATCCCTTTCTACCGTGGCAAATAATGAAGGTAAGCAACATAATATTGGTAGTAACAGTGCATTTAATAGAATATTTATTGATTTGCTCATAAACATGGTAACAAAAAAAAACAAAAGGAAAATTTTGTAAATATAGCCTATGTTCACCGCAAAGAGTGTAGCTTCCCAACACCCAACAAAGAATTTTTCAAATCTGTCCAGTAGTTCCGGAGCCTATTCGATGCAAACAAACAAACAGTCAAATGTTTCCTCTTTATAATATTAGTATAGAACAATTCGCTGACTAGCCGACTACCGACAGCAGCTAGCCTGACCAACAAAATATTAGCTGTGTTAATATTTTAAGTCGGCCATACTGTGGAGGTGCTAAACACTAAATTTCTACACCAGCTTTTAGTGCCATCGATAATAGTACATATATAACTTTATTTGACAGCAGCATCTCAATTATTTTCAGGTAGCATCTGACATAGCCAGCGGTCTAGAATACTTACACACAACGGTACAGATTCTCCATGGTGATATAAAGTCATACAATATCCTAGTCAACGGAGACTTTGTGATCTGTAAACTTTGTGACTTCGGTGTGACTTTGCCTCTTGATGCAATTGGAGTAGTAGACCAACAAAAAGCAGGAACAGAAGTATATGTTGGTAAGTTAAATTACTGATATTTTGTAGTTGATAATGTCCATGTGTTGACCACATGCTAATTAGTCAGTGATCATTATCTTTACTGAACAAATTAAGAATCACTATCTCATGTCCAGTTATTTCATGGTATTCAAGATCTATAGCTATACTAACTTTTAAACTTTTGAATTGCATGATATTCATAATTATAAAAACGGGTATTAATGCGATCATGCATACCTTAAAATTGAGGCTTCCAGCCTGCTTGTGACCACATCTAAAGTTCTTAACTGAATTAATTGTAGACATATTGACATAAATAGTTAACATTGTCTAATGACCATCAAATTGTGTGTCTCAGCTGATAAGCAATGTTAGTTTTGTTGAGTTCAACAGTTCATTTCAATTTTAGACTTATACACTCATTTGCAAAAAAAAACGGGCACCTAAGCAATGAACCATTTCAAATGTTAATATTGCTTTGTTTGATAATTATAGGTAGTTTTATCCTCACAATTTGGTAGATTAATAAGAAAATAATCGTTTTCATCAGTATTTCATAAAATTTTGTTACAATTTATGGGAAATAATGCTAAACCTCGCTAGTAGTGTATGTTCGCTAGTAGTGCATATGCTCATGAAGTAAAAATAAAAAAGTGTTTTTGTTTGTTTTTCTTTAAGAAAGTAAAAGCAGATAAATTTTTAGTATCGAGTGTGACCCCCTCTAGCTAAAATCACAGCTTGAATTCGCCTGGGCATGCTAGCGAGTATATCCCGGATACTTGCTTGCGGAATATGTTCACACTCCGCAGTTATCACATTCTTCAGCTCTCTGATGGTCTGCAGAGCCGGGTGTACTGATCTCACACGCCGTTTTAGAACGTCCCAGATATGTTCTATGGGATTGAGGTCGGGACTTCGAGCTGGCCAATCCAAACGACGAATGCCGACCTCTTGCACATACGCATTAACATCGCGGGATCGGTGGGCGCGAGCATTGTCGTCCATAAAAATCGAATCTTGACCTAGAGCGGCCAATGCGGGTTGGGCATGAGGAATTAGAACTTCCGTTATGTATCGATGCCCAGTCAGTGAGCCGTTTTCAATGAAGACTAAGGGCTCGTTTAAGGAGACGCGGGGCGTCAAGCGTCGCGTACGGCGTGGCTTGCAGCGGCGCGTAAAGCGATTTGACCGTTTATAGTCAGGCGGCGCGTGAAGCGGCCCGCGTAGCGTCACGCGCCAAATCAAACATATAGAAATGTAGGAGCTCGTTTAAGGACACGCGGGGCGTCGAGCGACGCGCGTGGCGTGGCTTCTCTCGGCGCTGCGTCCGCCGCGTGGCACGCAGCTTCACTCGGCGCTGCATCCGCCGCGTTGCACGCAGCTTCATATACGGCGTCGTTCAGTGCGACATAGGGATGTGACATTGTACATAAAAAAACGATTTTTAGTTAATCGATTTTTTCTTTAGCATGAAAAATCGATTAGTAAATTATCGATTTTTCTCAAGAAAATAATCGATTTTTTTAAATTAATCGATTTTTTCCTAATTTGACATTTATTTTTTTTATAAAATAAATACCATATCAAGTTTTATTCATTAATAATAAACAACAGAAATAGTAAGTACTTACATAATCAACACAAATTAAAGTTTTAGAACAATCAAATTATAACAGGTTCAAAATATTGAAATAAACAATAGTAAGTTCTTAATAATCAACACAAATTAAAGTTGTAGAACAATAAGGTTGAAATTTAAATGTTTTTCACATTGAATCAACAAAATATTCAAATAAATAAAAAGTAAATAAAATTATTCAAAAACTAAAAATCCGTAGGCAACAAAAAGAAAAAAAAAATAGTGTCCACGGACTTGCTTTTTAAAAGTGGTGATAGTTTTACTGTCCCTGATACCAGGCGGAAGTGAGTTCCATAGTCTGACTGCATGCACGGTGAAAGAGGATAAATAAAAACCGGTTTTGTGAGAAGGAAATTTAAGATTTGAGCGTAGGTGAGATCTGCAGAGAGCATCAGGAGAACGAACAAAAGAGAACCTTTCCTTTAGATAGGGAGGTGAAGATGGATTATAAAGGATATTGTAAAGGAGGCAGAGGATTCGAGTGTTACGGCGAAGGCGGATTGGAAGCCACTTGAGTTCTTTGCGAAAGTGAGAAACATGATCGAACTTTCTAAGATTGAATATAAAGCGTATGCACAAATTTTGCAACCTCTCAAGTTTATCCAGAAGCTCCTCAGTGGCGTCTAAATAGCAGGCGTCGGCGTAGTCAATAATGGGCTGAATAATAGTTAGAGCAAGACTAATTTTCGTCCTCAAGGGTAAGAGGCTCTGGAGGCACTTCAACGAATGAAAGGAGAAGTGCACTTTCTTGCTGACGTCACTAATATGGGCACTCCAGGATAGCGTGGTGTCCATGATCACTCCCAGGTTTTTCACAGTGTCTGCGTAGGGTATCTGAATACCGGCCAAAAGAACTGGATCCAGTTCAGACACCGGCATATTGTCAGTTTGATACTTACTGCTAATGACGATGGCTTGCGACTTCAGAGGGTTGATGCGCAGTCCGACCGAATTAGCCCAGTCGCTTCGTCTAAGTCGCGGTTAATGCACGATATGCCAAATGGGGCGTCAGTGGCCGAAAAACGTCGGTACAGCTGCAAGTCGTCAGCGTAGAGATGGAAGTTACTGGAAATAAGACTCGTAGCCGAGTTGATGAAGATACAGAATAAAAGACGAGATAGAACGCCACCCTGAAACGTATGGAAATGTTCGAGTTCGACGTATGGAATTGAACGCCAATCTTTCATAAGTATCGATGTATCGTTTATTTTGCTTACGTGATATTTTGCTTTCATGACGTTCTGCTCCAGAGGGTTATAAACATCGATTACATTTTCAAAATAAAATATCGATATTTTATTTTGATAAATATTTTTATTTTAATATCGATATTTTCTATGAACGATATTGCCCGACATTCCTACCTAACGCATACCCCGCACATCTCCCACCCCTTCCTTGAAGCGTCCTTCGCGGCGTCACCCGCAGCTTCATCCGCCGCGTTCCTCCATTGCGAGACTCGCTGGTTTACCCGCCGCGTCCTCCGCGGCATCACCCGTCGCTTCAATTGCCGCTTCCGACGCGACGACACTCGCCGCTGTGGCAGCTACAACTCAAACAAACGCTTGCAAAAACGCTTCTCCTTGAACGCTCTGAACATTTCCATACGTTTGTGTTTCTGGCGGCCCGCCTGGCGGGCCGCGCCGCGTCTCCTTAAACGAGCACTAACTCTGTACGTTCCATTGAATTTATTCCTGCCCAAAACATAACAGAGCCCCCACCATAAGGTGTGATTTCCTCGAAACATGCATCTGCAAAGCGCTCTCCTTGTCTTCTTATCACTCGCCGACGTCGATCTTCACCGAACAGAGATATCCTGGCTTCATCAGAGAACAAAACCCTATTCCAATCTTCTTGAGTCCATGATTCACAATTTCTAGCGAACCTAAGCCTGTGAACTCTGTGCTCACGGAGTAATTTGGGGCCGCGGGCCAGGCGGTGACTGCGTATATTGGCAGCGAGAAGCCTCCTCCTGACCGTCCATAGACTAATATGCACATTTCTTACTTCTTGGAGGTTGTTCTTAAGATCCACATACGAAGATTTGCGATTTCTCAATGCGCGACTCACAAGAAAACGATCATCCCGTGGTTGGGTACATGGTTTTCTTCCAGAACCAGGCCTTCTCTCAACGGAACCAGTCTCCTGATATCGCTGCCAGGTCCTTTGGACCGTCGAGCGACTAATATTTTGCCTCCTAGCCACGAAACATTGGCTGCAACCCTCTTCAAGCAGCGCGATAATTTTGGTAGCTTTTACCACTTTATCTACCATTTTTGATACAGCCAAACAGCAATAAATAAAGCTTTGACAATCAAGGATATGAAATTAATCGATAAAAATTGACTAAAGTTGTGAAAGTCGATGTTAACTTCTGGAACTTCGCGCCAAAAATGTAGGATAAAAAGGGGTTTTCTGTAAAAATGAGCATCAAATGAAAATTTGAATTTAGAACGTACTTTTTTAAATACCACGGCATTTTTAAAACCGGCCAGTAACGTGTACAAACGATTGAAACCTTTTTGGTATTGTATCTTTTTAAAGATGAATGAAAATCAAAACCGCCCGTTTTTTTTGCAAATGAGTGTATAATAGTCTAATCAAATTAATGTACAAGTTATAATAACATTGGTTGTAGATAGTATGGTTATGATTCTATATTTAAAATCAATAGTGGGACAAACGGGAAAATGAAATACACACAACAACAATGAATATTTCAGGCACAGAGGCATGGAGCGCCCCGGAAGTGATCCACGGTGGTCAGGTGTGTGACAGAACTGACATATGGGCCCTGGGCCTCACGCTCTGGGAGATGATGGCCCTAATGCCGCCCCACACTAACACTGGATACGAGACTGATGATGACGACAGCATGCTGAGCTTTGGGGAGGATTTGAATAGCAGTCTTGATGAATACTATAGGCGTAAATATGGTGAGTGAATATAATATATTACTCTGTAAACTGTTAACACAGTGGTGTCTCATTCAGTTCTTTTAATTCATCGAAGGAAAAAAGACTGAAGCACATGTGGTCAGGCTTCCTGCTGTTTGCAGGTAAATGCCGGAGTACCACAGGGATTGGTATTGTCCCCAACACTCTTTCTTCTGCATATCAATGACATGCTGTCCCTTGGGTGCATTCATTGTTATGCGGATGATAGTACTCTACATGGAAGCTATTCTGGCCGTCCGGCGGAGGGGCGGGGCGACGTGGATCTCGACCGGGACCTGGGTCACATTGCCCAATGGGGTTCAGACAACCTGGTCGAGTTCAATGCCGGGAAAACACAGGCGTCTGCGTTTACAGCTAAGAAGTCTCCATTCCTACCCCTACCCTTTCTTCAGAGCATTACGGTTCCACTAACTAAAGGACAACCTGGAGATCCTCGGTATAGACGTCCGGCGTGAGCTCAATCACAATAACTACATTGACCGTCGTATTGGGCTGGCCTCGCGGAAACTAGGAGTCCTAAATAAGGTGAGACGGTACTTCACGCCACATCAGAGATGTCTACTGTTTTTTTTTTTTATTTTACGTGAGGGAAAATCCTCATGGATGTTATGCCGGACTCCTACCGACTAAAAAACCTCACGCAACGCCCAACAGCCCACGGTTGTGAGCCCCGGGTAAGCCCTCGGAAGGATGTCCCAGGACTCCCAACAGACCTACAGCCGCCTCTGCAGCCTCGCCCAGGGGGTGGTTCGGGTGCTAATCCGCGTCTTTGGGGGTGGGTTTCGGGTGTGATCCCGCTTCTAAGGGGGGTCGTGCGTGAGTTCCTCACGTCACGCTGCCGTCATGGGCCTGCTTCTGTAAGGACGGTGAGCGACTCTCTCACCGTCCTCAGACCCCCGGTCATGGAGGCCGATAGTCCTCGGCGAAGACACGTCGGCGGCGTCCAGGCCGCCGACTGCGGAACTCGGGGGGAAGAGTTCTCTCCCGTACCCGCCCCGCCGCCTCTTTCACGAGCATGACCTGCTCGCAGAAAGAGGCGGCGCAGTCCCACTTACTCCCGCTGGAGAGCATGGCTCGCACCATGGTCTCGAGCGAGAGAGTGTCCACGTCCAGACCCACTACGAGGACCTGGCGCTGTTGCGCCCACGCAGTGCACTCCACCAGCGTATGGAGCGCTGTGTCATCGCTGCGGTCCTCGCAGTGCTGACACTCGGCCTTGGTTTCCCGGTGTCTTCGCCACAGATACCTACCGAAGCTACCGTGCCCGGTTAGTATCTGTGACAGCCGGTAGGAGAGAGCACCGTGTCTCCTCTCCAGCCACTCGTCCATGACCGGTCTGACGGCCGCGATTGTGGCGAATCCCCCCTTTGGTTGCTCAAGTCGCACCTTCCATGTCTCCACGGTTTCCTGGTGGAGCAGGGTCCGCTGGGCCTCGATTTCTCGAGGCGCAGGCCTTTGGCCCCGATCCAGTGCCTCCTTGCGCCATCTAAACAGTGACGCAAGGACTCTCGCTTCCAGGTCCCATGGAGGGGTCCCGGCTAGGAGACATGCCGCCTCACCGGAGATCGTGCGGTATCCCCTTATCACCCTGATGGCCATCGTCCTCTGCGGACTCAGCAGTCTGGCCACATTACTGGCCGACAGGGTCTCCGCCCATACGGGGGCCCCGTATAGGGCCATACTTCGCACGATCCCCAGGTATAGTCTCCTGTAGGGAGCGTTGGGTCCCCTGATGTTGGGCATCAGCCGCGCTAATGCGGCTGATGCCCCCCTCAGTTTTGGGACCAACCTTCGGAAGTGATGTCCGAAGTTCCACCGGCCATCGAGTACGAGCCCCAGATACTTCATCGAGGGCTCGATGCCGATGCTGACGCCC
The DNA here is from genome assembly GCA_933228765.1 of Miltochrista miniata. Classification (NCBI taxonomy): domain Eukaryota; kingdom Metazoa; phylum Arthropoda; class Insecta; order Lepidoptera; family Erebidae; genus Miltochrista; species Miltochrista miniata. Next base: position 35,821,755 of record OW121755.1, on the reverse strand, counting down.
CCTACCCACAGGCTGGATCCCGCAGGTGGCCCCTTCCGAGGTCCGTGGAAGCACAGAGCCTCGGATTTGTGAAGGGCGACCTCGAGACCCAGCCGCCGAATTCGACCCACGACTTGAGCAACCCCTGCCGTGGCCTTTAGTGCTGCATCACGGTGCGTTGCTCCCCGCGCCGTAACGAGGGTGTCGTCAGCGTAACAAGTTACGCCGACCCCTCGGAGCAACGGACCACGCAGCACCCAGTCGTAACCGATGTTCCACAGGAGCGGCCCTAATACCGATCCCTGTGGAACACCGCACGACACATCTCGCCGACCCGGCCCTAGCCAGCTCGGGTAAGTTATGGCCCTCTCGGAGAGATAGGCCCCGACAATTCGACGGAGGTAGGGTGGCACTCCATGGTAGATAAGTGCCTCCCTAACGCAGCCCCAGGGCAGGGTGTTGAAAGCGTTGGCGATGTCAAGAGACACCGCCACCACCACCTCACCCCGCGAGACTGCTTCCTCTGTCAGGCCTTTAATGCGCATGATCGCGTCCACGGTGGAGCGTCCCTGACGGAAGCCAAACTGGCTATCCGCCAGATCAGGCCCCACGCGTGTGAGATGCCCGACGAGGCGTTGTGCAATAATACGCTCAAAGAGCTTGCACACCTCGTCAAGCAACACGATCGGCCGGTACCCTGATGGGGAGTTTGCCGGCCGCCCCGCCTTTCGGATCAAGACCAGTTTCCCTGTCTTCCAGACCTTGGGAAACTGGCCTTTTTCGAGGCATGCGCTAAAAAGACCTATAAGTCGAGGCCCAAGCTCCTCGAGACCCATGCTCGGCCTGGAATGCCGTCGGGTCCAGGGGCGGTGTTTCTGCGGGACTTAAGCCGCAATACAGCCGCCCCTAACTCACCCTCGGTGACTACGGGCACGTCGTTCTCGCTGCCTTCCGCGTTGGGTGCCTGAGACGGAGCCATGCGCGGAGGAATGTGTTCCTCCGCTCTCGTCGGGAACAAGGAGTCCAGGACCCTCTCCAGCCGCTTCGGCTGGAGACTCTGGGTCAGGGGGGGCGCCTTAGGGCGTAATTTGCTCCTTACCATAAGGTACGGGCGCCCCCACGGGTTCCGCTCCAGAGTCTCCATAAGCTCCTCGCGGCCCAACTTTTTGGACCGCTTGATGGCCGTCTGGAGGGCCCTCTTGGCCTCCTTGTACCCATCGTAGAGCTCCGTCTCTCGGGCTGCCGCATCGTCTTGGCGGCGACGCCTCCGGCGGAATCTGGTGTACCGGCGGCGCGCGGTAACGCACTCCGCGCGCAACTGCGCGATTTCCGGCGTCCACCAGTACACCTGTTTTCTCGCCGGTCTGGGCCTAGCCCTAGGCATCGCCGCGTCGCAGATGTGCGACATGGCTCTCCCGAACCACTCAACCTCGGCATCAACATCGGCAGGCCTGTCCGCTGTCGGAATCCAGGCCTGCACGATGGCCGCCTCCAGGAGAGCCTCCCGATCAAGGCGATGTAGTGCCCAACGCGGTTCCGGGGGATTCGCGATTGTTGGCGGCAGGTTAGGTGGAGGGGAGACGTCGAACCGAATATATCGGTGATCTGACGACGTCTCCTCCTCCTCCACCACACGCCATCCCTGGACACGGCGGGCGATCTCAGGGGTCGCAAACGAAACGTCTATGACCGAGCTGAGCCCCCGCCGCGTCCAGGTTGCGACATTCCCCCGGTTCAGGATGACTAAGCCACGTGTAGTGACCCAGTCCTGAAGTATCCTCCCCCTGTCCCTGGTTTCCCGGGAGCCCCAAGCCTGCGACCAGGCATTGAAGTCTCCCAGGACCAAGACAGGGCGAGGACGGCATGCAGCGAGAACGACGTCCAGCTCAGGGAGCCATAGCTCAAATTGATGCTGGTCGAGGTTTGGCGAGATGTAAACGGCCACGACAGCCATACCCTCATATTCCGCCGCGACGCAACCCGGGCCCCTAGCGATAAGCGCTAGGCGCGAGTCGTCCGCGCCGGTCCCCCCAAAGACAGTCGCCAGGCCGTCCAGATCCACCGGGCTTCCCGGGTGAACCCAGTACGGCTCTGCGACAACAGCAATGTTGATGGACCACTGCCTGATGCTCTGGTACAGAAGGTCCTGAGCACCAGAACAGTGGTTCAGGTTCACCTGCAGGATGCGTATATGGGTGTCCATTAATGGACGTCCATCTCCGCACCCTGCCGCGAACGTGCACTCACACCCTCACCCCCCCGTGCGGACGGACGGTGCTTCGGCTTTGAGGCAGCGCAGGCCTTGCTGCCCGCCCGGTGGTCGGCCTTCTTGCCCTCCGCCACGCATTTGTAACAGCGTGGCGGAGCGTCACAGGCAAGGGCCTTGTGACCGGGCTGACTACAGCGGAAGCACCGATCGCCCACGGTAACTTCCGCCGCACACTGCACCCCCACATGCCCCACGACCAGGCACCTAAAGCACCTGGCTTCGCGGGGCTGCAGGAGATGCACCTGCGCCCTCAGGAAACCCCCAATAAGGAGGCTTCGTCTGTCCGCGACTTTTTGAGCCGCCGCGACGGGGCAGCTCACGACTGCCGACCCGTGACCGGTGGGGCCAAAGCGTATTTCGCCTGACCTCACCTGATCACGAGGGCAGCCGCTCGCCTCCACGACGGCGGAGATTATCTCCTCCGTCGTGGCCGCGTCATCCAGACCCGAAATGCGCAGACTCGCGCATTTGTTGGGTCTGGTGACGCGGACATCACCCGTGTCCAGCGACGCCCTCAGCTTTGCCGCTAGGGCATCAGCTTTGGGGCCGCTGGTGGCGCCAGAGACCTCGAGGAGGCGGGCTCCGGTGCGCGTCACCTTGCACCGGATACCTCCCTCAATTTCGAGGGCCTTGAGGTCGACTGAGGCTTTCGCCTGCCTCAGGACCTCGGCGTATCCCACGCCCTTCGCCTTGCCCTCTGTCGTCACCGTGATGACGACGGCAGTGGAGCGAGGAGCGCGGAGCCTCTTTGGCGCCTTTGCCGCGGCGGCCTTTGCCGCTTTGGCAGCCTCTTTAGCTACCTTCTTAGCGGCCTTTGCCGCCTTTTTGGCGGCCTTAGCCGCCTTCTTCTTTGCTCCCGCCACCTCCCAGACCCCCTCTCTAGAGAGAGTCTGGGGTGCAGCGGGAGTGCTGACTGTGCTGGGGGAGCTGGGGTTGCCACCTCCACCAGATGCCGTCTTCTTGGGGGCGGAGGCCTTCCGCTGGAGACCGGGAGCCCCACTGGGTGCAGCCGTCGTAGCGTTTCGCTTGGGGCCTGAAGTAACCCCAGTCGCAGTCGCATAGGACCCCTGTGCTAGTGGTGGGCGGTACGCTCGGTCTTCTAATACGGCGAGACGCCTCTCCATCGCCGCCATCAGCTGTGTCACACTCGGCGTTGCTTTGGCGGCTGGTTTGGGAGGCTTAGGCAGCGCAGGAGTCTCAGTGTGGGCGACTTGCACCCCAGGAGCCGTCTGGGTCTTCTGGGGGATCTGCGCACTCTGTCCCACCACCACCCTACTAACTTCCTCTCGGAGGGCCCGAATTTGTTCCCGGGAGTCAGCGAGCTCAGCCTCCAGACTCGCTACCCGGCTCCTGAGTTTCACCTCCTCCTCAGAGACACTCCTGGAGAGGAGCTCCTCTAGCGCTTTCGTAGCGCCGGCGACGCATTCCGTTACCACCTTCTTTTTGCCCGCGATATTCTTGGCACCCCTCATGGCGTCAGTTATCCGGGTCAGAGCAGTGAGGAGCTCCCGAGCCTCTGGGACATCTTTGTCCTTCCCACTGGGTAGTGGTGGAACATGCATGGGTGATTTTCTTACCCTCTCCTTCTGGTTGTCGTGGTCGGATACTCTACCCCTTCCTGCGGTAGTAGCCGGTATCTTGGCTGGTAGATCATCCTCGCTAGACGAGACTGTTCCCGGCCTTCGGAACAGGCTTTTGGCCGATCCTGCGGATCGCGGCCTCTTCCTTCTAGCATGGATATCGAGACCCTCAGTTTCAGCATCCATGCTAAGGACTGACTCCGCGTCAGTCTCGACGAGGTTCAATGCAACCTCACGGTTAGTCACTGTAGACTCAAAATCCGTTGTGAGTGTGCCAGGGTTGTTAGAGATATCGATCGAGTTAATGGTTTCATTTGGTTTTTCCATAACTAATCCCACGAGTAGAGACGAAAGGGATCACTCCCCGGGTGACGCTCATTCCGGGAAGCGGGATATATACTGTAGGGTGCTCCAGGTGCCCTACAGGCCTTACGACTTTGCTCTCGGGTTTTATAGACTATCCTTGTCGCGGGCCGACCAATTAAGGCAAGCCCTCCGGCCCCTACGGTCACCGCGTACCAACTGGTGCCACCAGTTGGATGGTTGCGATGACCCTAGGAGTTACGGAACGCGAGGAGGGTGGCTGGTCCTCCCCAACTCCGACGCTGGCACGAATGCCTGTAGGTCCCTGCGTGAGCAGAGGGCCTACACGCCCTGCGGTTACTCCGCTCAGTACGCTCTGCTAAACAGAGCGTAGGCGGAGTAGCCCGAAGTGGCCTATACGGCCCCCTCCTTGGTGGACTATTGGCCATGGGCGACGACGTGCGCCTTGCACAAAGCGCACGTCGTCGTCCACGTTACCAGGGTGTACCACGTGGAGGTTGTCCTACCCCACACCCCTCCTACCCCACACCCCAGATGTCTACTGTACGAGCCGCAGATTCGTCCCTGCGTCGAGTACTGTTCTCACCTTTGGGATGACTCCGCGAGGTACTTGCTGGACGCGCTTGGCGCTATGCAGAGACATGCTATCCGAATAATTGGTTGTCGTGAGGTGTCGGGAGGCCTCGAACCATTGGCGTAGCGAAGAACCATAGCGTCCTCCTTGGCTGCCTTCTACCGAATGTATTACGGGGAATGTTCTGAAAAGCTCTTCAACCTGATCCCACCCTCTCCTTTCCGATCCCGAACAACGCGTGCCGGGCAGAGATGCCACTCATACACAGTGGAGAGAATCTTCTTTCAAAAGATTGTTCCTCTGTCGAACTATAAAAACCTAGAACGACCTGCCCGCACTCGTGTTTCCCTCATCTTACAATCCCGAGTTTTTTAATGGTGGCGAACGTCAATTTGGCGAACTAAACATTAAAAAAACAACATCCACCAATGTTATTTTTAAACTATCGCGGTTTTTAACACTCATACTTATAAAATTCGGGACTTCACAATAACTACATTGTCAAACGTCGGTGAATGTAAGTAAATAGTATTTCGCGTGAAGTCCCGAATTCTATAAGTATGAACATCCACCAACTTCTGTTACACCATTTCTTGTAGCAACTCTACTGTTTTCTGTAGCAAAAACTAATTAAATGTACTGTAAAATCATGTGCCGCTGCTGCAAGACATTTACATCCACCATTAGTAAACAGTCAATGCAAACGATTTGAAGCAGTGTATTAACAGTAGTCATTAAGTTATTATTTAGACCAATATGCTGGCGTAATGTGTACTGTTAACACACACTCATCACAATTTGTAATGTTATGATAGAGTGTTCCCTCCTAATACACGATTATTCCCAGTTGTTCCGTTGAAGTAGTTCCGTGGCGGAACTAGTGAGACTTTTTTTCCCAGTTGTTCCGCGGAACAAAGCGTCAATAATTCAGTTCCCATTAGTTCCGCGGAACAAAGTATAAATGAAATACTAATAATTTCATTCCCAATAGTTCCGCGGAACAAGGCATAAAATAAAAACTAATAAATTAAGTCCCAGTAGTTCCGCGGAACAAAACATAAATTAAAAACTAATAAATCAAGTCCCAGTAGTCCCGCGGGAGAAAGCATCACTTACATACGAATATTTATGTTCCCATTAGTTCCCTACGGTGTCTTACGGCTATTAACTAATACAATTAAAAAGAATACAAATGAAGATCGACAAAAAAAATAAAGATCGGTAAAACAAATGAAGATCGATCTAAAAATGGAAAATTAACAAAACAAATGAAGATCGGTAAAACAAATGAAGATCGACAAAACAAATGAAAATCAATGAAACAAATGAAGATCAACTAAACAAATGAAGATCGGTAAAACAAATGAAGATCGACGAAACAAATGAGGATCAATGAAACAAAGAAGACCGGTGAAAATCGGCAAAATAAATGACGGTTAAATAAACAAATGAAGATCGAAAAAACATATGCAGATCAGCAAAACAAAGAACTATAAGCAAGTTGATAAGGTCAAAAATTACTTGCAGCCATATTTTGTAATCTAGATGAGATTAACATTCAAAAAAATAGGTACAAGCAATTCTCGACCTTAATGACACTTATCTAAAAATGTGCTTTTAGGCAATTATAGACATCGCTGATCACGAATATATAAAAAAAAAATTGATATTATGCATGCTCATAAGGTCGAAATTTGCTTGGACCTATTTTTTGGAATCTAGATACGATACCCATTCAAAAAAATAGGTGGAAGCAATTCTCGACCTTATGAACATGCATAATATTTATTTATTTTTTACATATTCGTGATCAGTGATGTTCATAAACGCCTAAAAACACATTTTTAGAGAAGTGTCATTAAGGTCGAGAATTGCTTGCACCTATTTTTTTGAATGTTAATCTCATCTAGATTACAAAATATGGCTGCAAGTAATTTTTGACATTATCAACTTGCTTATAGTCCTTTGTTTTGCTGATCTGCATATGGTTTTTCGATCTTCTTTTGTTTATTTAACCGTCATTTATTTTGCCGATCTTCATTTGCTAGCCGATCTTCACCGATCTTCATTTGTTTTACCGATCTGCATTTGTTTTGTTGATCTTCATTTGTTTGATCGATCTTCATTTGTTTGATCGATCTTCATTTGTTTCGTTGATCTTCATTTGTTTTACCGATCTTCGATCTTTGTTTTTTTACTACTGGGAATAAAATAGTCTCACTAGTTCTGCTACGGAACTATTGGGAATGGAAAAGTCTCAGTAGTTCCGCTACGGAACTATTGGGAATGGAAAAGTCTCAGTAGTTCCGCTACGGAACTACTGAGAATAGAAAATTCTCACTAGTTCCGCCACGGAACTACTGAGAATAAAAATGTCCCAGTAGTTCCGTGGTGCGGAACTACTGGGAAAAAAAAGTCTCACTAGTTCCGCCACGGAACTATTGGGACAAAAAGTCTCACTAGTTCCGTCGCGGAACTACTGCCGCGGAACTACTGGGAATGAAGGCTAATACAGGCATCATTTGCCTAAAAGGAGGATCCAAAATACTTCATCTTTAAATTGTTGATGTGAATAAATATTTTGTATTTGTATGTATGTTGTGTATTCCAGGTGTAAGGCCGGCCATCCCAGCGCACATACCTGAGAAGATGTACGAACACCCGCTAGCGTTGTTCTACTGCTGCACTGAGACACAGCAGGCCATGAGGCCCACGGCGAGGCTCCTCGCCGTCGCCGCTAAAGACATGTTGGAGCAGTGTAAGAAGGAACAGATCTAATGTTAGCTTTTATTGACATAGCATTATATTTACTACTAGCGAACGACGGTTTCACTCGCGTAGCTCCTGTTCCCGTGGGAATATGGGTGCTTATATATATAGCTTCCCAACAGTCAAAGATTTTTTCCTAATCGGTTCAGAAGTTTTGGACTTTGAATATACTGAATTTGGAGAATAGTTACAAACAATCAAATCCTTCCTCTTTATAATGTTAGTATAGATAGGTATAGGCTCAAATTATACGAGTAGGACTAAAGACATTACGGTTACAGAACAAGAAGGTGAGGCTTTAATCACGAATTCTAGACAATCTTTGCTTTAGTTTTTTTTTTTTCACTTTTGTATTTACTTTCTTGGCTTCACTTTCTTGTTTGGTAAGCCTTATCTGGCTTGAGTTCTGTGAGTATACATTTTAGTGTTAGAAAAAGAGTACTTTCGGGGGTTTTCCACACAAGTTTCAATACAGAGTTTTTGTAGTTCAGACATTTTTAATTTTCGCTAAACGTAGAATTCAAGGGTTCCTTGGAATGTAAGGGTCATTCCAAACTGGCGTGTTTGTTTAATCATAAATGAGCTTAAAGATTTAGTCTATTTTAAAACATTTCAGCCTACGTCTTTTACGATTAAGCAAACAGGGCAGTTTCACTCGCTCCTATGAGTCTGATGAGGAAATACCTCTTCTTTCATACATCTCATGCGACGTTAATGAAGTTTCGAGGTTCAGCTAGTGTGTTTTGTGTTTTTAAAGCAGTAATAATATTTTGATGATAGTTAAAAGTCTGTAAAATATAGCTTGATCTCTGTGACAGTTATATTGATGTGAACGAAACGAACATAACTTTGCTTTTAAAAGATTTTATGATTTGTGTTGATAGAATTTTTATTCAGCTTAGAATGTTTATACAATACAAATGGCAAATGAAAGTATTTCCTATGAAGCAGGATAACCAAATATGCCAATGTTTTAATATCATTTGTCTACTGCAATATTTTTGATAACTTTCCAAACATCGTGAAGCTCGGGACGGGAGCGTTAAAGCGCAGGCCACACCACCAGCGGGCGGGCGAGCGAGCTAGACGGGCGGGCGAAGCGAGAATGAAATAAGGAAGCTATACCAACTACGCGAAATATTGGCGAGCTAACCTAAGGGGCTCACACCGAAAACTACGGGCGAACCGGGAAGTGCAAATGGGATTGGACACTGCTATTCGAAAGACGAGCGACCACCAGTCCGAGTACCCGGAGCGGTGAGGGCGGGCGAGCTAAGCTAGCGATGCAGGCGCGCCTAGCGAGGTGAACGAGTAGCTTCGCTGGAATCGTTGGATATTTCGCTCGCATCGCTGCCATAGGTTAGTCGGCAGCTCGCGGTGTGTCAAGAGGTGAAACGATGTTCGCCCGCCCGCTGGCGGTGTGACTTGCGCTTAAAGGTGGCTTTTTAAATACCTCAGTATTTCCTGTATATAATTAGGTTTTGTTTCTTTTCTCCTTTAAATAATGTGCTAAGTAAGCTTTACAGAACGTTGAATTCTCCATTTTAAAAATATTGTTGAAGTCAGTAGATTTTTTTACGCATCTCTTATTATTCACTTTTAACTCAAAAACATCGCGCTCGCGTTCTACGTTATTGCATGCTTTCAGATTTAAATAAATCTATACTAATATTATAAAGAGGAAAGATTTTTTTTTTTTTGTTTGTAACGAATAGGCTCCGGAACCACTGGACCGATTTGAAAAAATATTTTGCTGTTGGGAAGCTACACTCTTTGCGGTGAACGGGAACTACGCGGGTGAAACCGCGTGACGTCCGCTACTAAATTATATTACACGAGAAAGCGATGTTCCGCCTATTATAATAAATCGTGTTAAAATGTAGATGCATATTATGGTAGGTATTGTAGGTTAGTAAATGGGGTAGCCAGGTTCTATTGAATAGAAAAGTTATGTTTTGAAGTATGATAATTATAAATGTAGAACATTTAGAGGAAAAAAAACATAACCGTTTTCACCTGAACCGCGCCCCATTATTTTATATTTTGTAAGCCCTTTTTGATTTACACTGGCCTTATCGGTTGCTCTGTGGCCACTGGTCACAAGCAGTTGAGGGTCCTATTGCAAAATTATAGTTTTGAGAAAATCTCTGTACGGCCCCATGATATTAATATTGATGTCTGTGCATGTTTTAACCATAGTCCATTGTACATTAACTGGCCTGTGATATCCTTACCACCACTAAGATTAGAATAGTAATTAGTTTATAGATATTTTTAACGAGATGACGTAAATATACAAAATAATAAGGTATTAAAGAGTTTCATTTTTAGACCCATAACTTGCATATTTTGGCATTTTTTAAAACTAAATGTTCGCGACAAAAGCAGAGACTACTGGATAGATTTAGTTTGATTTACTACTGTGTACGTTTGGGATGACTCCGCGAAGTAGGTAATTACCTCGATGCGCTCGATGCTATGTCGAAGCTATCCGAATGATTGCTGGTCCTGTGGTGTCGGGAGACCTCAAGCTGTTGGTGTGCAAGGGCCCTAGCGCCTTTGGCTGCCTTATACGGAATCTATCACGGCCAGTGTTCTGAAGAGCTCGTCAACTTAATAACTCGCCCTCTCTCTCCTTTTCGTTTCCAAACAAGTACCGGGCAGAGGTGACCTCTCCCAAACAGTGGATAGAATCTACCAGAACTGGGAGTTTCGAAAGAGCGCTTTTTCTGTCGCACCATAGGAGCTTGAAATACTCTGCCAGCACACGGGTTACCCTATTCTTGTAACCGCTTAGGATTCGGATCTTTATGTGGAGCGGCACATATTTGCCCGCCCTCTTGAAGACCACAGTGTTAATAGTCTTGTGAAGTGTGAAAGTGACGCCCACCTCACCAAGTGTAGGCTTTCCATCAGGCGGGCGATGGAGATCATTTTGTAATTAAAGTAATTAAAAATCTTTGTGGAATGTCATGTAATATAGCAACGACAGAGCGGAAAACAGCCCCAACCTTGACCATGCACGTGATAAAGAATTGCTTATACTTATAGAATTCGGGACTTCACGCGAAATTATATTATTTACTTAGACTGTCCAAGTTTACTTGGACAGTCTAAGTAAATAATATAATTTATTATAATGCAGATCAGTAGGTAATGTGAATGTGAAGAAAAGTCCAATTTAAGCTGTGTTGTGAGCACATGCTTCGTGGTGACTGGTGACAACATGGCTCGGGGACATACACTGGAGGCTGCGGCTGTCGAACTCAGATTAACAGTAGGCGCACACTGGGCGACTGTCGCTGGCGTCGGCGACAGACGTCGTACAAAAAGCTGTCGCCGTGACGCCCTGTGTGTGGAGCTTAGAATAAAATGTATGTAATTTTGCGTCCGCAGCTTGTCGCTGCGATATGTGACATGTCGCCCAGAGTGCGTCTACTGTAATTTGCGTTGCACCTCTCACGGAGAACTGTACGTAGCTGACTGCCGTCTCACTTGTACACGTAATGCCGGACTCGAACTGAATGGAATCGCACATTCTCTCCCGGACCGCCCAGAGCCGCGCCGTGCCCCGGGAGCTTAGACCATCTAACACAGGACCCGCTTTACTGAAGCATTCCCCTCTGCCAAGGCAATAGACCATTTGGACTAAGAGGTTTATAAAAAGCACTTGAGAATCGTTTGATTCACTATCATAATCGACATACATCGGCCTTAATCTGAGGACGCCATGCGTTCGCACACAGCTATAACGATTATGATAGTGAATCAATCGATTCTCAAGTGCTTTTTATAAACCTCTTCGTCCGAATGGTCTATTGTCTTGGCAGAATGGTCTATTGCCTTGGCAGAGGGGAATGCTTCAGTAAGGCGGGTCCTGTGCTAAATAGTCAAAGCCCGGGAGGGAAGCCTCGGGGTTCTCGGCAGGCTTTGGTAAACTTAGGCTACGTGCTCGGTAGGCAGTAATTCAAATTGCATAAAACACAATTCTTATAAGCAGTAGGCAATAGGTTTGAAATAAGTAGTGTAGTATTAAAGGTTTTCTTTTAAGGGAGTGAGAATCCTCATGGATGCTATTATACACATACTCCTACCGACTAAAACACCTCACGTATGCTGCCTAACAGCTTACGGTTGGGAGCCCCAGGGAGTAACTATTATTTAATCTGTGGCCCCAGGTAAACCCTCGGAAGGGTGCCCCAGGACTTCAAACCCATGACCACTGGAGGTTACGTTCACACTATTGGTATATCCATGGCCATAATAATAATAATAAAAGACCAATATAGTAAATAAAACGTATATATTAAAATAACAACTACCAGCTTAAACAGAACCAATATGGAACATAACACATGCCCACATTGTAGGTAAGAATAACTTAGATATTTATACAACAGTATACACAAGTTTAACACTAAAACGTCCCTTAGTCATTTTGGTGACACAATAATTCATAAAACCAATAGAAATATATTAAAATACATGTCTAGGTAGAACAACGCCCATCACAGAACTTGCCTTTGATAAAAGAAGGTACATCGTCATCCAACAGAACTTACAAAAAATGTACGCCTTTAAACGTGTTCTGTCTCTTGCCATTAATGACCCCATATTTCGTGTAATAACTTACAGCGGGGACCGAAGTACGTAAGATACGATGCCCGTCAGGATCATCGTCTTGTAGATTGTATACCAATCTTTTAGACATTACGAACCAAATCTGTCACCACAAACCGGTTTTACTCTTTTTATTTTGTCACACAATGTAAAAATCAAATTCGACAAGTTATGGTAGCTTATTTGAGCCGTTTTAAGAGATCCATTGTTCCATCTAGACGTGTATGTATGATCTACATCTCAAGCACGTATTCGCATTATGTAAACCTCAACAATCCGCTTTAAGTAGCAGGTAATGAGATTTGTGCAATCAGATGTGACTTTACATTTATTATGAACGAAATGTACTTTTAATTTTATTAATATGCTACTAAACATAATTTAAAACAAATACGAGATTCGTAACTGATAAAAATAGCTCATTAATAGATTCGATAGGTAGTTAGGTACACAATTTTAGTGCCAGTCGGAGTAGGGAGGTCTTCGGGGAACAATGCTACCCTGATATCGATATAGCCATAAGTCAGTAATTGCAGTTTCGAAAAAAATCCATCTTATCGGTATTACTGCTCTATATCAAACAAGAAATTGCCCTTCGAATATAAGTTGATACCTAGACAGGAAAGAAGTTCGTTGGACGGACTAATAAGTATACCAAATCAGTAATAACAATAAAATGGCCACCATAGACTTACAAATCTTTCGATTACCACAGTAGAATGTTATCGTTTGCTAAAGCGAACCCGACACTATCAATGATAATGCATAACACCCTCTCGCTACACAGTAAATAAAGCTGAAATGCCACGACTTTGAAAAGGGGTTAAAAGTCGTGGCATTTCAAAATCTTTTTTGATATAAAACAAAATCCTGAAGTAATCAACACACAGCTGATTTTAGTTCATTGATAAATTGCCCAAATAAGAAATTCGGGCAAATAAATTCGATTTTTTAGTCCCCCAAAGAGACAATTTCCCATGTCCGAGCTGATCCTACAAGTAACAACAAATTGAGCGTTCTACGGCAACAGACAAACACACACACAACCCTTACACCTATCGCTATAACAACAACAGTAACTATCGACTAATTGTGTACGTGACGGTATGAAAAATACATTTTATATTTAGTGTGACTACCGGGATTAAAATGATTGGTGCTGTGTGTACAGTTTGCAGAGTTCAACACTCTTTTTAGTCTGGGCTGGATGCTTATTTTTTCGGATATTAATCAAGAATCAAGATCATTATGGTTTAAGAGAATAAAACCAAATAAAAAAATTCTTCATGTAGGTTATAAAGCTCGGTTGTACATCTAGATCTAGACGTTTTTAAACTCAAGCGCGTTTGAATTTAAAAACGCCATTAACTGGAGTCATTTCACTTCTACCATTTTAGCGCTGATTGCTACTGAAACCGATAGTGAGCGTCTATGGAACTAATTCATCTGCTGTCAATTGTAGTACCTCAAACGCTCACATTGGCGTTTCGACTCGCTACACAAAAACGATCCAGTTTTTAAAAATCCTATCTATACTTTGTTAAAATAGCGGCGTTTTCCCTGAAAGAAAACGCATATTAAAATACTTACCTAATTCGAAGCTTATATAATGAGATAGGCATATCCGTTACCCGTAGGCTTATCTTACTCATGTTTGATGACGTATTTCCGTCGACTCACCAGTAGGGGGCGCCACCTGTGAACTTATAAAGAACATGGCGTCCACTTTGTCCTCATTGGCTTTTATTCACCAGGCAGATTTAAAAAGTAAGCTTCGAATTAGGTAAGTATTTTAATATGCGTTTTCTTTCAGGGAAAACGCCGCTATTAAAAGTACTTGACCGTAATTCGAAGCTTATATAATGAGAAATGTTTGTTTTCGCCTGGTGAGTGACGGAAACGCCAATGTGATTCTAATTTATTTTTAGGAAAATAATATTATAGAATGTTGTATGTATGGTAACTAGATTTATAATCTTTACCATCTTGAACAACTTCATATGTAATCTTAAACAGACTAAATAAGGAATCTTATTTAAGGAGTAGTAAGTATTCCTTCTATTGACAGGATTAAATAATTGCGAATTATTATTATGTTTGATTGGTGGTAGTAGCTGACATTATTACTCGACGATAAAAAATTTTGAAATCCATCGTCAATTACCTCTTGTTAAGGATTAATTTGATCTTACCACCACCACCAATTCTTAGAAGCTGCTGTTGACCGGGTAGTGCCGGGGCTAGAATAGTTGGAGAACCACTAACAGTCATAAATAAACTATTAGACCGTGTAGTCTCATATCGGTTACTCTGATATCCTAATTTCTATCTAGAATAAAGGATTCAATTGATTAGTCGTAGGTGTTATCTTTGTTTACAATGTTTTCCAACCAGATTGTCTGAAATGAAAATGATCAGTTTCGGACTCTTAATTCGGGCCTAAAAGTAGTACCTATGACGTGAGTTAATACAATCGAGCAAAGTTAGATCGTGGTTGCGGCGACTTAAGCATAAAATCACTATGACGAGAAACCTGAAAAATGTTCTCTGTGTATCAATACTTAGTAATATTGAACTAAGTCATCAATCCCAATATCAATGAATATGTGACTTATCTTTCTTTACATTTTTTAAAGAGATCGACCAAGATATGTTTAACCAAAACATGCGAACTATGCAAAGTTGACTAACGGTTTCTATATTATCAAGAACAGCAACAACAGATTTATGTAACAGAATCGTATTGTATAATAAAACCATGAATAAAATGCAAGTCGGTTAAAACATCTTAAAAGGTAGGTCTCAAGGAGCTCAATAGTAGAAGTTTTTGATTTAATATCTGTTATTTACCTCTTCGTCCCCCCCCCCCCCCCACATTTCCACAGATTCTCTATGTGAGGTGGTGGGAGACCTGTCGAGGTGTTTATTAGAAGGAAAGAAATAATGTTTATTAGGTTCTTTTGCAGGTTCTGCAGAACGAATGGAGCTTACAGAGCTCTCGCTTTGAGATCTGCCCTCTATTATTACCTTGTGCCATCGCGGCGCCATAAACACTCCTGTTGACCGATTAAGGTGTGACAGCATCTTGGGTATTAAAAATGGTGGTGGAAGTAATATCCACACATTACAAACAGGCCTATCATGTAGTGTTCTCCATTTCATAATAGGAATATTGTTTGTAGGAAATCTTGCCTTAGTGGTGTTTGAAGCAGGATGCTCACAAAAAATACCCGGAGGAGCTGATACATATGGTATCGGCTCGGAATGCAGTGTATGGTGAAGTCAATTTGATGTCGGACCATTACACGCAAGCTGACGAGTTAAGTTCGTCAAGGCAATTGATTTGGTCTCGTCCCTCTGGGGGATGGACTACAACTGCTTTGAATGAGTACAGACTGTAACACAGTACCGGTATATGATTTCGAATCATGTGTAAGATTATCAACATCTTTCTTTGATGCAGTGCAATCTTTGTTATTCTAGGCCCTCGAGCCTGTTAGAGAAATGTTTTCTAGCTGGGCTCCCAAGCGAAATCTGACGCGTCCGTGGTAAGAAAGCATCTCGGATGGAAAGCTTGTAAAATTGACGAGAACCGGTAATTGCGGACCCACTATTGGAGTTCCACTTGTACCACTCCGTGCACTACTATTTTCTTCAGTGGGTTGTCGGTTAGGGGATTGACCGAATGTGACGCCGAGGTAAAGCTACCTCTAGGCACTGCGAAAGGGGTAAAAAATCAAAAGACCCACCAAGTTTGAATTTTCTTTAAAAGAACTAAGTTTCTTTGATTTGGAATTAAATAAATCTTCCTTTTATGTCTAATATCTTTTCTTTTGGTATTGGACTTTCAGGTAGTTCTAAGTCTATCGCATAACGATATGAGAGGTTTCTTTGGGAACCTATTATTGTTTTCTCCCAATTGTCTAATCATCTCTGGGTTTGAAGAGTTTTCAAGGCTATTTGTACGTGTTTGTGAAGAGTAACAGGATTTTGATGCGCAAAATGAGATTTTGTGTAGGTAGACGAGTATTTGAATACTCTTATTCTATAGAAATCGAGGCACCCAGATGGTGAGAAACGAAAATGTTTTGGGTGCGGCTTACCCGAGCGGAAGACAAGAATGTGCTCTGAGAAAGAATAATGTAAACTACATCAGCTTTATCATGAAAATAAGCTTGACTGAGATGTATTTTGCACATCCAATCTCGTGGTTGGAGGAAATCTGGTAAATGGAACATGCTGAAAGATAGAATTATTCTGGCTTCACAAAGGCGTACAATGTCCTAAAACTGAATTCTGGGCGGATGACCCATCGCTATTTGAAGTTAGGAAAAGTGGAGAAATCAAACTTGGTGACAAAGGAACTAGTTTTAGAGTGCCTTGAGCATTCATCTTTTGAACCATTGCACAATGTGGTCATTTCAGTTAAAAAGGAAACTTTTCGTTGTATGGATTCTTAAGTATTTAAAGCAATTAGTATTCCACCTTAGTCAAGTTTTCCATAGCATTTTAACATAAAGTGAAAATTTACAACTTTGTCAGGACGGGACTTGAACAGAGTTCGGTGTAAATTTAAATGTGGGAAGGTTATCAGTTTTGAGCAGGATTCGAACCTGCGTCCTCTCGAATACCGTGCAGGACGGATTGGAGTTTCTGGATAAAGGGAATGCGGTACCCTTTTATAAATTTAAAACTTTTTGGTACTCTCGTTCCTTACCAACGTATTTTGTACAGAGTTAACTGACCGACATAGAATGACAGGGTCATATTATTTAATGTTTCCTTTGCTGGTGTGGGCAGAGGATGTTAGACCTCTCCTCGTCTCTTTGAGAGCCTCGAGCTCGGAAATTTCGTAATTGAAGGGACATCCTTGCATGGTTACTTAGTATGTTATCGTAGGTTACTATCGTATACCCAATTATTATAGATACACAATATTGTACATACCCCTCGAGGGTGGTAACTGGTTAGTGTTTCCTTTGCTGGTATGGGCAGGGGATGTTAAACTGCTCAGTCTCTTTGAGAGCATAAAGCTCAGAAATTTCTTAATTGAAGGGACATTTACTGTCGTATGCCCAATTATTATGGATATTGTACACACCCCTCGAGAGTGGTAACTGTAATACAGGCCTAAAAAGGCTCTTGGTACAATGGAATCTGGACTCCATTCGATGGAGATCTGATCTTGACGCCTGATCCTCTCGAAGGCTGGCGTAATGATTTGGATGAACTTTTTTCGTGGTCATCCTTTTTTGGAGATCGAAGACCAAAATGCATGCCTTCCCACGTGCCGTTGAAAAGGCTTCAGCCTCGAAAATGTATGTGTTTGAAGGCGATATTTTATCAAGGTTCATTTTTAAGAATTGGGTCTCTGACAATTCTGAGAATAATATATGAAATCAGATCTATGCCCGCAAGCCATTTGTAATAAATTGATAAAAGATTTATGGAAATCCTATTATTAAAGTAGGTCTTCAATTTTGTCATAAATTTTTTCGAAGAAACTAAGTTTTTCAAAAGATTCTGTTTAAAAATACAAAAGGTTTTGGCAGCAAAAGCCTTTTGGCAGAAAGAACCTTGTCAGCTTTTCAAAATGTAGCAGGGATTCGAATTGTCGGATCTCCCCGTTTTTGTTTAGGTTGACGAACCCAGGACTATGATTTTACAATAGTGGGTATCAGCATATTATCTTATCAAGGCAATTTGTCGCCAAAACGTGTCTATTAACCTCTTAGGTTATACTGACCGAAATCTCTTTTAATGCTGTCCCTATATAAAATACGAAGCAAGGATGATTGTTTCTATCATCCTCGTAAATTAACCTCTGATCTGTGAAGAAATTTACACTTGGTCAGGACCAGTGTTAGGTAATAAGAAATAACTCACCTATTTCCATCATCCTTATCTGGTTTAGTGGAAGTCGGCTTCTTTTACTCCACTTACGACAATGCACGTGGCGTCGCGATTGCCCTTATTTGAAGTTCGAGCTAAATGATCTGGAACTGTAGCTATTTGACGTACCTAATACAGTAACTGGAGCTCAGAGCGCGCTTCTGAAATACTCCACTTGGAATTAGCTCACTTTCTAAGGATGGAGGATTCATTTCTATCAAGAAACCAAACTAAAAGAAATAGTATTATGTTACGTACCTAAAATTTAAGTACTACTTTCATGGTGAACATTTAGTTATTACTTTGACACACTCGTACGTATTCAGAAACTTGGGATGATTACGATTTTACCCATAATAGGCCATATTTTTACATGTATGGGATATCTAGTAATTAATGTGCCTTTATGTGGGTAGGTATAAAAATATTTTGAAAATATTTTCTATATTCGGCGGTACTTACGCTGTACATACACGAAGCATATAATATCTAAAAAAAAAGTATTAGTACCTATGAATACAATCTATAAAATCAGTTTGATATTAGCTGTAACTAAAGATATTAAATGAAAGAAACTGCAACCTCGAAAGGTTTACGTGCTATTTTAAAATAATAGGTTATTTCACATTATGACGTATCACACTCATATGTGATCGTAAAAATATGAAGTAAAAACATACCTGAGACTTAAACGAACGGTCAAACCGTTAAATATGTCTGTAGGTTCACTTACTTCAATCACAAGTCACTTGTTTTAGATTCACTGTATATTCAAACGAACGACAAAGCCGTTAAATAATTATTTCTGTAAATTCACTTACTTCATCCCAAGTCACTTTTTATAACTTTACTAGGTATATAACTAGTAACTAGAAAAAATAAATGCACTAGCAGGTGTTCCTGCTATAACCTTTTGCTACGGGAATCAAAACGCCAATGCGGACAAAGTGGACGCCATGTTCTTTATAAGTTCACAGGTGGCGCCCCCTACTGGTGAGTCGACGGAAATACGTCATCAAACATGAGTAAGATAAGCCTACGGGTAACGGATATGCCTATCTCATTATATAAGCTTCGAATTACGGTCAAGTACTTTTAATCTAATTTTAACAGAGTATAGATAAACAAACGCAGTCTAACGTAGTATTGTATTCTCTTTGGACAAACGATCCATTTTGAGAAACCTACCTAGATGATAAGTGGTTATTAAATAATAGTACAGTAGGATACAAGTTCGGTAAGTTGATTATTACAGCCGAGGCGTTATTGCTAGCCCGAGCCGCAGGCGAGGGCTACAAGAAAGCAGAGGCTGTAATTATCAAAGCGAACGTGTGTCATACGACGTTTTATAACATATTTGCGAGGAAACAAGGAAATAAATAAAACGGGGACATTCATAAACTAACAAAAAAACGTAGCAAAAAATAGCGATAAAGCGCGCGGAATTTTACTTGTTCACAACGCTTTCTTTTTTTCTTATTTCTTAAGAGGCAAAGGCACAAAAACAGCCAGTATTATTAATAAAGTAAATTAATATTGTTTGTATTGGTTTCACGTAAATGGTTGTAATTTATTGTCAAAATTAATTAAATTAAACAATTACATGTTTATTTTATTATATTTTATCTCCCAAAGTTAATTTTATTCATAAAATGTTCACCACTTTTCTGACATAAAAACTCTTTGCTAAGATTTTAAAAAAGTACCGTTCGTTTTAGACGCAATCGTCCGTTTTACTTTACATTACCGGACTAGGCCGTAATGAGATACATTACGTTAGTGAAATGGGTCAAATAAGAGACTCTTTACGAGCAAATGTGTTATAAATATTTTTTCAACACCCTTGCTCATAAATTGGTTTTTATCACATGGCTTTTACACTCATAAACCATGGTATTAAACACTTGTGCTTTATTTCTCTTTATCGCACTAGTGTTTTATTTTATATTCCATCAAATTAAGTTTGTACCTCGCTGAAAGACATTATTTATGCATTCTAGTTGCTCTTAACTTAATTGGGTTATAGTTTTATTTTTAAATCTCGGAAAAAAGTATTGACTTAGATACGTTTCGTTACTAAAAATAACACATTTTTTGTAAAAAATAAGAAGTGTACCACCTTGAATATAATAAATTTTCAACAACTTATTTACTTAATTAATAATTCAACGTGAAACTAATTTATAAATACATAAAAATGGGAATTTTTACATTTTGCGTTTTGGCTGTTTAGCGTAATTGTTCGTGCCTACGATCCAACAGCTGACATCCCGCGCCCAGAAAAAAAAATATCAGCGTGGAGCGCGCCTTTGTGATAAACTTTTTTCCGTGTGTGCTATGAGCATTGTTTATTTGAGTATGAATAATTATAAAATTAGTTTTTTTACTCGTAAGTGTGTTGAAAAACGTCGTATGACACACGTGAGGTTTGGGCATTACACTCTCGGTTTCCTTGCAGCCCTCGCCTCCGGCTCGGGCTGTGCAATATTACCTCGAGTGTAATGACCAACGTACCTCACTTGTATCATAAATAACTATTATCTAGTTTAACGTACATTAGTACATACAAAAATGTATTCTTATGTGTGTAGTACAGAGCACCTCACTAGAGCGTGCTGCAAACTGTATCACAGAGGACCAATATTACTTGTACTGATGAATTGTCCTTATACATTTTATAAACACTAGCGATGTCCTTATGAACAGTCTTAAAAAAAAAACACAAAACTCAGTACTTTGGACGTAATTCGGTTTACTGTCCATAGATGGCGCTTGCCATTGTAATGTTATAAGTACTAAGTTCTATAGTTATTTTTACGTACACAAATAATTTTTAGAACAATCGCTAAATGTTTATAATATAGATACAGACTATATAATAAAATAGTGAGGTATTGCGTAAGGCGAGTGGGTAAAGCTAAGTATGGCGCGAGTATATCGTATAAAATAGTATATTGTACACTGTAGCAATATGAGATTTTGTATATATGTAGATTCGTTATTGAGTATCGTTTAACAAATATTATGTACTTATTATGTTCTAGAGGAAAACATGATATTTTTAGTAGTGCCTCGTTAATACGACATTTTCTTTCTTCGAAATAAGAAATAAAAATTGTAATTGACGGTTTTAGGAACGAATTATTTTAATTAAGTAAGCATATTGTATGTAGGTAAGTATTATAGTACTAGCCCAGCACGTTGATATTACGATGACGTCACGTAGCTGTTATTGTGGCAAGGTTCCGTCGCAATATCAATTTGCGGGGCAAATAGTTGGATATAAATTGATGCCTTAAGTCTTAGAATATTGTTGCTGTAAGTATTCAGTGTGTTAATAAGATGGGTTTTTTTCTATTGATACTTATCTTGAATGTTTACTGTATTATGTTTTACAATTTATGTATGTAGTGGGCTACGAATTAATGGATGTAGTCTAACAGTATGTTATATAATGTCGGTTAATTGACAAGTAGCATATACATCAAACAGATTGTAGGTAATGATACGAAAAATTATATAAACGAGGCAACATCGGAGCGGGTTATTTGAATTCGTTTGATTTTTCGAGTGGGTTGCATTGATCGTGGATATAGGTAGATCTTCGTCTTCTTTAGTAGATCTCATCTTAACCAAGATTCATGGAACCCAGAGAAGATAGTACACAGGTTAAAGATTTACAGTTAGTAAATGAAGGCTGCGACATGCCAGCCATACAAGTTCTAGTATACTTTAATAAGTCTATCTAGGGCCCGCTCATATTATGAAAACATAGAGAAAATCGCAGCGATATTATCGTCGAATTTTACGTGTTTTGATATAATTTTTCGTAGCGATAATATTTATGAGTGTAGACATGTTGACAGAAGTGTATAGGAGTGGCACGATGATAGTATTTCACTATTTATTATTATTACTTACTATCTAAACTTGTGTAAGTAAGTATACTTGAACATGTATGGCTGGAACGATAATTAGCAGTAGTGGTAGCATAATGGTGAGAGTTTACAGCTTCGAACGGAATTGATCAACTATAAGAACTATGGCTGGAGTAAACTATTGTAGGACGATCTTTACATCTATTATCATACTGCGAGTACGATTTGACCAAGTTCCTACGTATATCAGGAGGACTGTCCTGTAGTTTCCTTCAGTTCTTTTGTAGGTAGGCGACCACATCAGGTTACCCGTGCGCCACGGCAGCCTGTAGTGGCATGCGTCAGGCGGTGTTACGGGCCGATTCTTAAGGTAAAAGTTTACAGTAACAATAGGAGTTTTTGACGGAGTAACTATACTACATGAGAGGACATCTTTACACCTAATATCGTATACCGCATTCCTATGTATATCACGAGGCCTGTCCCCTGGTTTCCTTCGCCAGGTCCCGTAGATAAGCCACCACGTCGTGTTTCCCGTGCGCCACGGCGGCTTGCAAGGGAGTAAGTCCGGCCGAGTTACGAGCTGATAAGTCACAGCGTCGCGCCAGCAGCCGCACGCAGCCTAACGCGCCGAACATGGCCGCGCCGTGCAGCGCTGATTGACCGTTCTGGAATTGTTACAAGAGATTACATACATACATGGTGTCACGTCTTTATTCTCAGAGGGATGAGCAGAAGCATAGTATGCATACATATTTTAACATATAATCTTGTTGAAACAGACAGGCAAAGTTTGTGAGCTTATTTTGACAACTACTGCTCGTTCGCTCTAACTTTGCCGCTCGGCTCCATACTAAAGTCGAATTTTTAATATGACGAAGTAAATTGACAGCAACTAATGTCACTTCTTCATACAATGTTGCTTATTTTCTATGACGAAGTGACATTAGCTACTGTCAATTTACTTCGTCTAATTAACAATTCGGGTATACGCCTCTACGCCAGCGGCAAAGTTAGAGCGAACGGGTAGTACCATATTACGGTGCGCGTTCATCGGCATGTTAGTAATTAACAAAATCTTTCTTCGGAAATCGGAAACACATAATGTATAAGACTCTCCAACTATTGGTCGTTTCAAATTAATTTAAAAACCCTACATCCTACGATTAGTTTTACGTTTTTCTTCATCTTCCAACAAGCAACTAATAAAAATATCTTCGTCAATCTCCATGGCAAAATACGTCAACTCGCGACAAGAAACACTCAAAACTAAACAAAAAATCCAGATACAGTGGACGCATGCCATCGACAAATCAGTATATTCCGTTGCGTGTCGTGTGTGTGGTGCGTCCGGCGCGGGCCGGTGGACGCGCACCTTATCGAGACGAGACCATGGCTCAATTAATGTGCCTTCCGAAGTACAGAAACACTCGCAAATGAAATGTGATGTAGGCGATTCTATAAGTTGACCAAAATCTAAAAATAGAACTAATATATTTTAGGTATGTTGATATAGTTATAATAACGTCACATAAAGTATGATTCCGAACTCGGCTGCAAGCAGCACTGCTACCGCTGCAGTGCTGCCACTGAGGTGCAGCGCAGCAGTGCAGCCTGCCACGTTGATTTTTTACCAAACGTCGCGCAAAAATAAAACATCATATACTTGGTTTTTTAAAGTTTGAAATATACTTTTTTAAGTTATGAAAAAATGGAAACACAAAAGTTGGAAATCTTTTCCCGTAAAACTTTTTTTTTGCTGAAAATCGAGATAACACTTTTTTTTTCCACTTCCCAGACCTCAGATCGCCCGTAATTTATTCCTTTTGTTTTTTTGCAATGGGTTTCATTCTGCTATTATTTTGATCACTTTTTATAATTTTCAAAGCCTTTTGTACTGGTACACAGGTAAATTTTTCAAAAGGGATTGGATGGCCAAATCTGAAACTATGAGGAATAGCTAAAAATGCTCAAAAGAGTCACGCGCCCGAATTTTGATGAAAACTTGAAACCTCATTATTAGATTTTTGAAAAACCAATAATCCTAGCTGAGAATCGAACACATTGATTTTGAAAAACTATCCACACCCTATATTATTACACCATACCATAAAGTCGCTGTTAAGGATCAAATTCTGCGAAGTAATGATATACGGCAAATTTAAGGAAAATTTTGAATTTTAATAGATTTTAAAAAAAAATTGGAATTTTAATAAAATTTTAAAACACTGACCGGCAGCAGCCCCAGGTTGGGCCGGTACTTCAGCAGCTCCACCACGACCGGCGCGTGGCCCTTGTGTGCCGCCTTGAACAGCGGCGTGGCGCCGTCCTGCACACGGAAATTCACTTAAGGACAATTTACACAACGTCATCTGATCACAAAGTAAGCTAGGATTAGCCTGCTTGTAGAATGGGTATCAGAACACGGATATTAATACTTCAATACTTTTAAATACATACTATAGAAACTCTCGAGACAAACATTTTACACAATTTTTTGTCTTTGGTGGGAATCAAACCCACTATCTCGTGATCCGCAGTCCCACATTTCGACCTCTTGATCAACTAGATAGTCAAAAATACTTGAGTGGCTAGGTCAGTTCTGTACTTTGAACTATAATTGTCAGGAAAATCACTATACAGTATAATATGGCATTCTGATAAGGAAAATCACTATACAGTGTAAACTGGCATTCTGGTAAGGAAAATCACTATACAGTGTAAACTGGCATTTTGGTAAGAGAAACCACTATAGAGTGTAAAGTGGCATTCTAGTAAGAGAAACCACTATACAGTGTAAACTGGAATTCTGGTAAGAGCAACCACTATACAGTGTAAACTGGCATTCTGGTAAGAGAAACCACTATACAGTGTAATCTGGCATTCTGGTAAGAGAAACCACTATACAGTGTAAACTGGCATTCTGGTAAGGAAAATCACTATAAAGTAGTGTCCGACCGAAACTGGTTTTCCAGCCGAAACCGAAACCGAAACCGAACTTTCGGCCCCAGGCTGACCCTGGGGCCGAAAGTTCGGTTTCGGTTTCGGTTTTTTGGCCGAAACCGATTTCAATTCAATTTTTCAATTTATTTATTTATTGTTTGTCACAGGTTTGTTACATAGATGTTATAAAGGAGATCATTCACGTTTCATACATTTTTGGGCCAATTCTGAAAGTGCCGGCCAGAAAATAAAAATATAATATTCGCATAGAACACACAATTTCTAGCAAAAAATACTAATCCATTAACCCTGTGCGTGCTATGGTTTTGTTGTTACATGCTTTTAAAATACGAGAAAAATGTTATTTTGATGATGTATTTTGATACATTTCATCACTTGAATAGTGATTTGTTTTTACGTTATTCTATTGTAATAAGAAAGAATTATCATTTTACTAATGATCTACTTACCTACGCACAAACAAAACGTACCTAACGATTCACAACAAGTCCAAACTTGTTTCAAAAAACTTAGACAAAGGTGAAGCGCGCGCAGCCCCCCACGCCCAAGCGACATGTACCTGGCAAATCACCCCGCCACCTCCCGACGCCCGATGGGTGCGATGGGGCCCTGCCACCAACCCCGGGGTCCAAGCCAGCCTCACCTGCGAGTGGTGCACCTGCTGATAAACGGACGAGCTCATGGCGCACAGAAAAGGAAAATTCGAAACTAAACCCTGTACCAACGGGGGTCTCACCGTCCTTACAGAAGCAGGCCCATGACGGCTCACCGAACTCGAGGTATAACTAGGTCGTATTAACTGGCACATCCAGTATTGTGCGAGGTCCAAAGGGGGAGGACACGCTAACCCTTGCATCAGGCGACCTGTTTTACTTTCGGGAAGACATTTTTCCGAGGGCGGGATTGGCTTTATGGTGATAAAGGACCTCGTTAGCAGCTTTGTGGAGAGTTAATACTGAGACTCACCAACAGGTACACCCTGAAGGTGATACGAGTGTACGCCCCGACCTCGAAAAGCACTGTCGAGGCGGTTGAGACCGTGTACGAGGACATAGCAAAAGCACTACATGGTACTGCCAAGACTCACTACAGCGTTGTGATGGGGGACTTCAATGCCGAAGTGGGAGTACAAGAACGCGGCGAAACGAAGATCGGCGCCTTTGGTGTAGGGCGCAGAAATGACCGGGGCCATATGCTTGTCAGTTTTCTTGAGTCTCAGGGGCTCTTCTTGATTCTCTTTCTTTAAGAAGAAGACCCACAGAAAATGGACTTGGCGATGCCCCGACAAGGTCACAAGGAACGAGATAGACTTCATCATGACGGACAGGAAGTCTATTTTTAGAGATGTCTCTGTGGTTAACAGGTTTAACCGTTGGACCACCGAGACACTACTCTCGACGTAGGCACCATCTACGGCAACTTAGTTATGTTGTACGGCACGAATGTTTAAAATTGCTCCTATATAATCATTCGATTTGCGATAATACCTCCCCAAACATGCAGTGTGGTGAAAGAATTTGACGGTCGAGAGTAGTGTCTCGGTGGTCCAATGGTTAATACCGGTGGTGATCACCGACTTGTACGAGCATCTCTGAATTTGGACTTCCGAGCTGAAAGGGCCCGTATGATGAAGCCTACTTTCCGACCTACCGCACTCCAGTTAGCCTCAGGGGCTGAGAGGTTCCAGTTAGAACTTCAAAATCGTTTTGATCTGCTGGAAACCACTGGCAATATTTACGATAAGGCTGACAATGTGGTCAGGACGCTACAGCAAGTGTCCCGAAGGTTTATGTCCGGAAAAAGCAATAACAGGTGCTCTAAGCTCTCGCACGATCCTCTCGAACTTATGAGAAAAAGACGGGAAACGCCATCTATGCACTCGTCTTCGTCAGACCAGCGGGATCTAAATCTCAGAATCCGAAAGCTGATACGCCGCGACCTTAGACGCTATAACATCAGCATCGTCGAGGCAGCGATCTAGCAGAACAGGGGTACCAAAGTATTTGCCCAACAGCTTGAAAGACCCCGCTGATGAAACTGAAGACAGCGTATGGCAGAACTGTGACCTCAAGGTTCGAGATTCTTGAGGAAATTAAGAGCTTTTACAGAGACCTGTATGCATCACGGACAAAAAGGCCGACGAGTAGGACCCTTATGATTGTGACCACCGAGTCCCACTATCGCGCCACTATAGCGAGGACATTCCGGACATCGATCAGGGCGAGGTGAGGGCGGTTCTCGGGCAAGCTAAAAACAACAATTCCCTGGGGAGGACGGAATTACAACTGAACTACTGAAGGCGGGGGGCCCCCCGGTTCTCAACGAGCTGACGAGTTTGTTTAATTCCGTCCTCCAACAGGGACAAACACCTGAAGCATGGAGCGGGAGTGCGGTGGCTCTGTTCTTCAAGAAAGGTGATTAGACCTTGCTGAGCAATTACAGACCCATCTCACTTCTGAGCCATGTTTACAAGTTGTTCTCGAGAGTAGTCACAAACCGCCTCGCCGGAAGGCTTGACGAGTTTCAGCCAAAGGAGCAAGCCGGATTTCGAAAAGGCTTCAGAACCGTGGACCACATCCATACTGTACGGCAGATTGTACAGAAAACAAGCGAGTACAATCAGCCGCTGTGTATGGCTTTTGAGGACTACAAAAAGGCCTTTGACTCTGTCGAAATAAAATACTCTTAATCTTTATTTTACATGCTCCTTTATGTAAATATGCCTCTGCCTCACCCTTCAGAGAAACAGGTATAATTATATGTATGTGTGCTTATATGTGTGCTGAAAGACATAATTAATAAAATAAATCACTATTCAACTGCTCATATCAATTAGAATGACACCTTCGAAATAACATTTTTCACGAATTTTAAAAGCATGTAACAAAAAAACCATAGCACGCACAGGGTTAATGTAGTAGTATTTTTTGCTAGAAATTGTGTGTTCTATGCGAATATCACATTTTCTTTTTCTGGCCGGCACTTTCAGTTTTTGGTCCAAAATGAATAATGTCCACAAATGATAATTGATAATTTTAATAACAAATGATAATTCTTTCTTATTACAATAGAATAACGTAAAAACAAATCACTATTCAAGTGATGAAATGTATCAAAATACATCATCAAAATAACATTTTTTTACGAATTTTAAAAGCATGTAACAAAAAAACCATAGCACGCACAGGGTTAATGTAGTAGTATTTTTTGCTAGAAATTGTGTGTTCTATGCGAATATCACATTTTCTTTTTCTGGCCGGCACTTTCAGTTTTTGGTCCAAAATGAATGATGTCCTTTAAATATGTGAGTCCTTCCGTAACATGCCTTACTGGCGTACAACAATATTTTAATTTTAATTACATTAATTTAATAAGTTCCAAGATTTATAAAATGTCATATTTATACAAATGTCAATAACCTACTTAATCTAAAATCAAATTACAATAGCATACTTTACTGGCGTGAAACAATGTACCTTTTATAGAATGTCAAATTTATAATATAAATGTCAATAAGTATTAAAATCTAAAAAGCAAATACATACATAATTATTAAATTATATTACAGGTATAAAAAAATATTAATAGTACTAAAGTGTCATAAATTCTTATCATTAATGTATTCCTCAATTGAATAATATGACTTTACAATTAAAAGTTCTCGTAGTCTGTCTTTGAACACATTGATAGTTTCAGACGATTTGATACAGTCTGGCAGTTTATTATATAGCTTTGCACTCATGCCATAAACACTATTTCTAAATTGTTGAGTCCTGCACCTGTCTATGTGTAATCTACTTCTATGTCTTTCACTTGACAGCGTTTTGTAATTCTTAATATTTTGTTTAACAACTATTAAAGCTTCATAAATATACATAGAAGGCAAGGTAAGTATTCTCAATCTACCGAATGAGGGTTTGCACGAATCAGTTTGTGTCAGACCACATATGCTTCTGATGCACTTCTTTTGAGCCTTAAAGGCATTGTCTTTATGAACTGAGTTACCCCAAAACAAAATACCATATCTGAGTACAGAACCAACACTTGCATGATAAGCCGTTAACAGCGTTTCTTCGTTTGCAACTTTTCTGAGCATATACAGAGCATAAGAAAATGAGCTTAATTTATTACAAATCTGATCCACCTGGGCTTTCCAATTTAAATCCGAATCAATATAAATACCTAAAAATTTGGTAACCTTCACTTCATTTATTATTTCATTTCTGTAACTTAGTGATAGATTATTGTAAGTATAATTTTTGTTTGTAAATGTCATGTAATTTGTTTTTCCCAAATTTATGTTTAAGTTATTTTCAGTCATCCATTTTATTATATTTTTCAGTGAATTATTTATGTCAATTTCATTGTTTATATTTTCGTCATTGTTAGTAAAGATAGCCGTACTGTCATCTGCGAATAATATCATGTTTTGGTTAATAGCTTTTGGGAGGTCATTTATATATATTAAAAACAACAGCGGCCCAAGGATGCTACCTTGTGGGACGCCATATTTAACAATTTTTTGATTGGATATATAATTTACTTCTATTTTTGAGTTTTTATCTATATTTTTAACCGTAGTCACCTGTAGGCGTTCTGTGAGATAAGATTTTAGTAAAGCCAACGAGTTGGCTCTTACTCCATACTTTTCCAGTTTTAATAACAAGATTTCGTGATCCACGTGGTCAAAGGCCTTGGTCATATCCATAAATAGGGAGATAATAGTCTTTTTTTGGTCTAATCCTGTCATTACTTGCTGTATGTAATGGAAAAGTGCAGTACCCGTAGATTTTCCACGACGAAAACCAAATTGTTCCTCTGTAAAAATATCATGCTCTTCGAAATAATTATACATATTATTATAAATGACCTTTTCAAATATTTTTGCAAAAATTGGTATTAATGCAATGGGTCTGTATGACCTAACATTTAGTTTAACATCTTTTTTGAGCAATGGATGTATATTAGTCATTTTTAATTTCTTTGGAAATACTCCATGCTCTATGCTTAAATTTATCATGTGACTAAGTACGGGTGCCAAGTATTGGGGTATTAATTTAATTATTTTTGTGTGTATGTCATCATATCCTGTGCTGTTCGAGTTATTGAGTTTCATTATAATATTATGGATGTCAACTGGGTTAGTGGGTTTCATAAATAGCGAATTATACTTATTATACAATATATTTTTATAACAGTTTATATTTCTATTTGAACTCGATTGAACGTCGTCGATAAAAAAGTTATTAAAGGTTTCAGCAATAGCATCCGGAGACGTAATGAATTGTCCATTATGTTTGATTTCTGTAATTTCGTTTTTTAGTGTTGTGATTTTATAGTTATTAATGATTTGCCATGTAGCCTTGCATTTGTTTTTTTCTGAATTAATGTAGAAATTATTTTGTGTTTTTTGTGTTTTATTTATTACATATTTTAGCCTTTTTGTGTAATTCTTGTATTGAGTTATGTTTTCTGGGGTTGGTGAGAGTCTGCTTTTCCATAGCATATGACGTTTCCTTTTAGAGCATAATTTTAACCCCCTACTGACCCATTTAGATTTTCTAACAATGTCAATTTTAACTTTTTTTATTGGAAAACACAAGTCATAGAATAATTTAAATAGTTCGAAAAAGTCATTGTATGCTTCATCTGGGTCATCACATGTGAAGATCTCAGAAAATGTAAGACTACTTATACAGTCTACAAATTTATTAATATTATCATTGCTATAGTCCCTCCTCATCTTAAACCAGTGCCCTGCATTAATATTTCCGCGTATAGGGCAAGATAATAGCTGGGCAGTGTGGTCTGAAAGAGACAACTCTACAACACATGATTTAGACCCTCTAATATTATGAGCTATGTTGTCTATACATTTCATTGAACTTAACCGTGTTGGTTGATTTATCGCTAATTTTAAATTAAATAATTTAAGTAACTGTTCAAACTCGCATGAGATATTGCATGTATTGGTCCTGTTTATATTAAAATCACCGCAGATAATATTTTTTTTGTTTTTATACCCTATTTTATATAATAATAACCCCAGTCGTTCAAAAAATAGGTCAATATTTTCCCTTATATTTCTTGGTGATCTATAAATGCATACAATAATAATTTTATGATCTGTCAACTCAATGCCACAGCATTCAAAGATATTGGTTAAACTCAGTGCCTTGGGTTCTGGTATATTTTTAAATTTAAATGTAGTTTTTACCAGTATACAGGACCCTCCATGATGATTTTTTCGTGTATAGTATGCGCCAAGTACAAAATTAGGAAGCATTAACAATTTTGTATCTATTTGGGTCATGTTGTGTTCTGTGATGCAAAGTACATCAATAGGACAGCCATTCTGATTTCTATTACCTAATGAATGCAGATGCACAATCAACTCATCCGACTTACTTATTAAGTCATCTATATTTTGATGGAGCAAGTATAATTGGTTAGTCTCGAACCGAAACTCACGTGTTCATATTGGAAAAAAAAACCAGCCAAGTGCGAGTCGGATTCCTGCACAGAGGGTTCCGTTACAAAAATAGGGCACAAAAATTACGGTTGTTGTGTGGATGTTTTTTTCTGATTTTAGTAGGTAGTTTTTGTTATAGCGACAACAGCACAGGGTGAGATGGTTGGTGGTGGCAGTGTCTCTTGACATCGCCAACGCTTTCAACACCTTGCCCTGAAGCTGCGTTTGGGAGGCGGTTATCTCCGTCAAAATGTCGGGGCCTATCTTTCCGAGAGGGCCATAACTTACCCGAGCTGACTAGGGCAGGGTCAGCGAGATGTGTCGTTCGGTGTTTCACAGGGATCGGTCTTAGGACCGCTTCTGCGGAACATCGGTTACGATTAGGTGCTGCGTGGTCTGTTGCTCAGAGGAGCGCGAGGAGCAACGCACCGAGATGCGCCCTAAAGGCCACCTGCGGGATCCAGCTTACATATAGGGGGCGTCAGCATCGGCATGGATCTCTCGATGACGTATCTGGGGCTCGTACTCGATAGTCGGTGGCACTTCAGGAGGCCTACCACCACGTCTTATAGCAGTATTATTTTAATATTACTTCGATTTTTCGTACCATGACGTCCTTAAAACAAGCTTAAAACAATATTGAAACACAATGGTCCTCTTAGCAATTTTGGTGACATCACCTCTAAAAGTTCGTTCAAAGCGTACCATGACGCAACTTTTGACATCTAGCAATTTTGTTTTCCTCTCAGATTTAGCGATCTTAAAAAAGTTGTTTCTCGCGAGCGGATTAATTATTGTTGTAGCAATTTTTAATAGAAAAAGTCATTGCTATGTTATAAAAAGAAAGTAAATTGCTATAATTATCCTAAATGATCGTATAAAATGTGAATCTTGTGATTTTAGTCTTTTTTTTTTAACGTGAGGGAAAATCCTCAGAGGATGTTATGCCGGACTCTTACCGACTAAAAAACCTCACGTAACGCCCAACAGCCTGTGGTTGGTAGCCCCGGGTAAGCCCTCGGAAGGATGTCCCGGGACTCACAACAGACCTACGGCCGCCACTGCGGCCTCGCCCATGGGGTGGTTCGGGTGCTATCCCGCGTCTTTGGGGGGCTTCGGGTGTTATCCCGCTTCTAAGGGGGGGGCATAAGTGAGTTGCTCACGTCACGCTGCCGTCATAGGCCTGCTACTGTAAGTACGGTGAGCGACCATCTCACCGTCCTCAGACCCCCGGTCATGGAGGCCGATAGTACTCGGCTGTGATTTTAGTCTAATAATATATTCATTTTGTGTAATGATCGTAGATGGCATTTGCATTTGGAATATTTGAGTTTTTGAAAGATGATAACACAGTCACTAACATAACAAGAAAGCGGCGTCGTGTACAACTTGGCGAAGAATGTGATCCTTTTGATATAGATGAAACAGAGTTTATCAAAAGATATAGACTCAGTAAAGAGCTGCCACATAACATTTGCGATGAGTTGAGGCCGCTAATGAAACTCGATTAGATCTTCGGCTGCAAAATAAACATTACTTAGGCTATAAGTAAGCTGACTTCGTTACAGCAGTAAACAAATATTTTATTTAATGAAAATAATATGAATTCGTATAGTAGGTACCCTATTACTATTATACTTACCTTGATACCATGTTGAACATCGACATCTCACAACAAGACCAAAGAAATATATTAATAGAATAAGCTAAGTAACCCGGCTTATCAGTTTTATTATATCCACATAACATTTTTGTTTCAAATTTCGTTCGCACTTTAGCACCACTTGACGACTAAAACAATGTACCGATTCACACCATGGGCGTCTGTAGCAAACAGACGTAGTTAGTTCATTTTTAATTTTTGTTAAGTTTTTAGCGAACATTTAGTTTATTTACTAATTCTAGTATTCTTAAGTAATAAATGTATTTTTAATCAATACTTAGTAGTTATTAAATAGATGATTTTACTTTCAAACTAACTCTCAATGAGCGATTCGGACCGCGACGTTTAGAAAAGGACGTCGCTCTATAAACTAAGTATCTCTGTCTCGTTTCTTTTATCGGCAGGGAATGGATAGAATTACAAATCATTCACTCTTTCATAGCACTATAGCAGGAATGGAACAATTTTGTATAGATAGGGTCATGGTACGAATAAATGTATTGTTATTGTAAGCTTGAAATAAGACTTCCTTGAAATAAGATTGTTTTATAAAAGGTGGTGGTAGGCCTCCAGATACCACTTTCGAAGTTTGGTCCCAAAACTGAGGGAGGGGGGCATCAGCCGCACTCTCGCGGTTGTTGCCCAATATCAGGGGATCCAACGCACCATGCAGGAGACTGTACTGACTGGCCCTATACGGGGCCCCCGTATGGGCGGAGATCCTGATGGTCAGCAAAGTGGCTAGATTGCTTAGCCCGCACAAGGCGATTGTATCTATTATTTATTTATTATCACAAACAATTGTTACATTGTGTCGGATTTACATGCACTTAAAACTAACACACAATCCTCAAGGCATAGCGAAACGAAACAGGCATCAGTCAATAAAATTTAGCATCGGTTCAATGCATTAATGTAAAACATTTAAAAATTATTTCATCATATAAATAAATAACATAATAAAATTCAATTCAAAACATAGCATAATATAATTATACATTTCAAATACATATCATTTTAAAATAATAATTGTATAAATATAAAGCAATTTAAAATGTCAGCCAAGGATAGGTAATTAAAACAACCATAACTCAATAGCTTTGCACAAAAATGTAAACA
The DNA here is from genome assembly GCA_933228765.1 of Miltochrista miniata. NCBI lineage: Eukaryota > Metazoa > Arthropoda > Insecta > Lepidoptera > Erebidae > Miltochrista > Miltochrista miniata. Next base: position 35,787,652 of record OW121755.1, on the reverse strand, counting down.
AACACATTTGATCCTATATATCCATAGTTACTTGCAATTGAGTATTCACCCTGATTATATTCTAGTATCCAGGAGTCACTCAGTGTTCTTACAATCATTTCGACACCAAACAACCTCCCCCCATGATAGTTTATTTTCATTTAAAATATCTACTCAGGATAGTAAAAAATTCAATTATATGTCATACTATATTTTTCTACTTATTGTCTTAGACAAAGATTGTCAAACATGACATGTTTACATCACTGCCAGATCGGGCAGGATTGGACTAGCTATAGTCATAACAGTGTCAGTCAGATAGTTCCTATTTAAAGGTCAGTTTGTCAATTAAAAATCATCCACAGAGTAAAAGCTCCCTTCTATCAAATATTCTCTCAATTTGGACAGAAATTCACCCTTATACAACAACAATTTTATTTTAGTGGGCAGTCTATTAAATAACTTTACTGACATATGGTAATTACTGTGCTTAACCACCTAAGTCTCGGGATGAGCTTGGTTCGAAGGTCTTTGCGTCTTGTACTTTCTCTAACTAACCTCTCACCTTCTGTCTCATATTCATGAATATATTTCTTCAAATTTGTTAAGAGTACTAGGATATATAGACTAGGAACAGTCAGTATTTTAAGTTCTTTGAAATATTCCCTGCAGGATACTTGTTGCTTAATGCGTACGATTGTGCGAATTGCTCGTTCTTGCGAAATGAAAGTCTTTTGAACATTGTAGTCATAGCTACCTCCCCAGAACAGGATGCTGTACCGAATTCTCGATTCTACTAGTGCATAATACGTCATCATTAATTGTTCTACCCCAACCTCATTTCGCAAACTTCTAAGCACGTAGCAAGCTGAACTGACCGAATTTTCTAATGCTACGAGTTCCTGCTTCCAGTTAAGGTCCCTATCCACGTAAACTCCTAAGAACTTCACTGTCTCAACCGTGACAATTCGAGTGCCGTTAAGGCTGCAATTAAGTTGGTCACTACTGTTTGCGGAAGATCTAAAGAGCATGACATTGGTTTTTCCAGAATTAACTAGCAGCCCATTGATTGTAAACCATTTTTTTAATACACTTAGTACCCTGTTCACCCTATCATTGAGAGAATCCATGACTTTCGCTGATACTATAGCGTTTGTGTCATCTGCGAACAGTACTAGCTGTGCTTCGTCTAAAAAAATATTTTCAATATGATAAATGAGGTCATTCACAAACAAAACAAAGAATATTGGGCCTAATATTGATCCCTGAGGAACCCCCTTTGAGCGATGGCTGTTAGGGTGATAAGGGGATACCACACGATCTCAGCTGAGGCTGCATGTCTTCTAGCCGTGACCTCTATGGGACCTGGAAGCGAGGGTCCTTGCGTCATTGTTTAAATGCATCAATGTAGGATTTTCCTCACTTTAAAAAAATAACGGCAACAGAAATACATCATCACTGAAAATTTTAGGCCTCTATCTGGCACGGTTCCAGCGATACAACCTCGTGACTAATAGACAGACGGACAGCTAGGCCTCATGTCTCGTTAATAGGGTCCCGCAGTCCCGCTTTAACCCCTCCGTGCGAGAGTCCGACTTGCACTTAGTCGGTTATTTTTTCAATAGGTGTAGCAAGTTCCACCAAGTGCCATCAATCAACGGTATAAATCTTCTCATATGTTCATTTTAGAAATATCTCCACCTAAAGATAAGTTTCTTTTTTTTACGTGTGGAATTACTCATAGATGCTATTGTGAACTCCTACCGACTAAAACCACACGGTGCCCTGCTACTAGCACTGGGCCGGTTTTGATTACATTGTAGAAGTGTATAACTAAAACTGGACAAGAGTAAGCCTACTCGCGCACGTAGGGTTCTGTACAAGAAAAGCGGCAAAAATCACGTATGTTGTATGGGATGCCCTCTCTAATATTATATTTTGTCTATTTTTATTATTTGTTGCTATAGCGGCAACTGAAATACATCATCTGTAAAAATTTTAACTGTCTTACTATCACGGTGCATGAGTTACAGTCTGCTGACAGACAGACAGACGACCAACAAAGTCAACGGAACCGACAACAAAGGGGTAGGGTTATGTAATGTCCTAGAATTCCTAGATTTTTAGGACTCCGTAACCAAAAGTAAAAACAGGACCATAAAAAGGTGGTCTAAGACATAACACAAGGGTAACTTTCTAATACTTCTCATTAATTGTAATTGCTTGTGGTTTGAATAATGTTTTATTATTATAACTATTGATTGGAAGTCCTTCGTAAATCTCTAAATCTTCGGTTAGTAACATATTAACTGATTGTGCTGACCCCAACCACGTCACAAGCAAAGTCAGGCACTCAAAATTCATGAACACGTGAGTTTCGGCTCGGCCGAAAGTTTCGGCCTATTTTGGCCGAAACCGAAACTGCGGCCGAAACTCGAATTTTTGGCCGAAACTGGCCGAAACCGAAACCGAAACTTCGGTCGGTCACTACTATAAAGTGTAAACTGGCATTCTGGTAACAGAAACACTGTATAGTGGTATACAGTGTAGACTGGCATTCTGGTGGGAGAAACCACTATAGAGTGTCAACTGGCATTCTAGTAAGAGAAACCACTATACAGTGTAAACTAGCATTCTGGTAAGAGAACGCAGAGTGTAAAGTGGCATTCTGGTAAGAGAAACCACTATAGAGTGTAAAGTGGCATTCTGGTAAGAGAAACCACTATACAGTGTAAACTGGAATTGTGGTGGGAGAAACCACTATAGAGTGTTAACTGACATTCTGGTAAGAGAAACCACTATACAGTGTAAACTGGCATTCTGGTAAGAGAAACCACTATAGAGTGTAAACTGGCATTCTGGTAAGAGAAACCACTATAGAGTGTAAAAGTGGCATTCTGGTAAGAAAAAAAAACCACTATACAGTGTAAACTGGCATTTTGGTAAGAGAAATCACTATACAGTGTAAACTGGCATTCTGGTAAGAGAAACCACTATACAGTGTAAACTGGAATTCTGATGGGAGAAACCACTATAGAGTGTAAACTGGCATTCTGGTGAGAGAAACCACTATACAGTGTAAACTGGAATTCTGGTGGGAGAAACCACTACAGAGTGTCAACTGGCATTCTGGTAAGAGAAACCACTATACAGTGTAAACTGGCATTCTGGTAAGAGAAACCACTATAGAGTGTAAACTGGCATTCTGGTAAGAGAAACCACTATAGAGTGTAAAAGTGGCATTCTGGTAAAAAAAAACCACTATACAGTGTAAACTGGCATTTTGGTAAGAGAAATCACTATACAGTGTAAACTGGCAATCTGGTAAGAGAAACCACTATACTATTTAAACTGGTATTTTGGTTAAAGAAACCACTATACCTAGACCCTAGACAGAGACCTACCACACTCACCTGGCGCAGCGCGTCCACGTGCGCGCCGGCGGCCAGCAGCAGGCGCGCCACGCCCTGGTGGCCGCACTGCGCCGCGATCCACAGCGGCGTGGCGCGGTCTGCTCGCGCGCCGTCCACTCGCGCTCCTGCCTCTAATAACGCGCGACACACTTCCTCGTGTCCGTTTTGGGCCGCGATGAACAGGGGACTGGCCTTGTCCTGCACACACACACACGCATCATTATAGCAGTATTAGTAATCGCCTAACGGAGGTACAGTCGACGGCAGGGTCGCCGTAGGATGGCCCATGATTACCGGTCTCCATGTCCGAGGGCCTGACGGGTCCTCCAAAATCACACCAAAATCTCGCCGAGAACTTCTTTTTATTGGATTCGCATTAAAACTGTGGGTTGCCTGCTCGCCGTTCTACTCGTAACAGAAGCAGGCGAAGACGATGGCGTCTCTCTTCACCCTTCAAAGAAGTGGGGTAGCACCGAAGAATCGGAATTACGCCCGAAACCCTCCAAAAAGTGGAATAAAACCCAAGCTCTTGGGTAGAGGCCGCTCTAGTGGACAAAGTCTTTATCGGCAGTCCTGGGGATATCCTTCCGAGGGAGGACCCGGGACTTCTGCTGCCTTAGGCAGATGGAAGGGCATAATTATGTGGGTTTTCTTCGGTAGAAGTCCGACATAGCATCCATGAGGATGCCCTCAAGTAAAAAAGACAGACGTCTGCACGCCTGTAAGGGATTCTTGAAAAGATTTAACGAGATCTTAACAGGAACGGCGCCGCGAGTGTAAAACCTCGGGGTTTTGCAAACATCCAGGATATACGATGACCACTTTTAAGCTGAACCACTATCGTTTCCAGTTACAAGTTAGTCTATGTTAATAATCTCTTAGATTCAAACTGCCCTGTTAGCTGGCACATTGGCCAACCGGCACAAGGTGCTAGCTCGTTACAGATTTTTTACACCCGACTTCATAATAAACAAGTACCAATCTACCCATGCCCTTTCCGTTGAATCGGGCAAAATGGACAAACCCAGGAAACCAATAAAGCCGTAGTATACAGACGTAAAGAATGCCATACTCGTACTAGTCAAGCAACGGTATGAGATACTGAAAACATCATAAATAACAGAAAATCTGACCTCGACATCAAGGTCAAAAATACTGTCTAATTCTCTGAAAAGAAAAATGGTTGTTCCTACCTTCATGGAGGAGTTGACGTTGGCACCTCTTCGTATGAGCGCCTCGACGACGGGCAGGTGACCGCACTGGCACGCCACGAACAGCGGAGTGCCGCCGTCCTGGAATACAGCCGTGTCCATTTGTTAAAGAATGCTCAACAAGAACCTTTTGTTGAATGACTCAGGAAAGTTAATGTGTCTAAATCTACACTCGCATATCCATTTTAGGTTGAAGAACTAACTTTTGGCCTATTGACAGCTAGATCTAGATTCAGTCATATCAATCAATCCTTACACCAACTTTATCTTTTTCGCAAACTTCTATCCATCATTATTCCCAGTGATCTTAGCAGTGGTGCTACGTGTACGATAGGCACATAGGACAACAAATATCAGATAACTAATGGAATCAGGCGTTATGGCGGAAATCCATCTTAGATGGGGAAGGAGAAGAATACCTCTCCTTCCCCTTCTTTATCGTTCTAACAAATATCACTTAAACTAGTATCGTCAAGAAAACACAGCGAAAGCTTAATCTTGGTGGCAAGCAGAGAGAATATTTACCATGCTAGGTGCGTCGATAGCCGCGCCCGAGTCTAGCAGCAGTGTCGCGATGTCCAGGAACCCGCCCTGCGCCGCGAAGAACAGTGCACTCGTACCTGTCTGATGTACATAGTAATAATGATCCTATGAATAACCCATTATATTTATTTCGGGTTGGACCTGTTGGGTGTTGAAACCCTGGCCTGGCCCTGTTTATTTTATCAAAATTAATATTTCATTCTTATCTGTGATTACTAGTAGGATCTTAATGTCGGTAAAAATTTCTGGCTTGCAGGCTTAAGTCACATATTAGAGATAGTACAGATGGAAACCTACATACTAAGAATACGTACTAACCTACTAAACATATCTCTGCCTACATACTAAATTCGCTGAGGCTACTCACACATAGACAACTCATTTACAGATACAAGCTCAGGCGGTCCGCAACCGAATTTTCGATACTTTTGGGCGCGAGTGTGTGTAGCAGAGGGTAGGTGTAAAAAATTGCGAAGTCCCAAAGTCCCAAAGTCCCAAAGTCTCAAAGTCCCAAAGTCCCAAAGTCCCAAAGTCCCAAAGTCCCAAAGTCCCAAAGTCTAAAAGTCTAAAAGTACAAAAGTACAAAAGTACAAAAGTCCAAAAGTCCAAAAGTCCCAAAGTCCCAAAGTCCCAAAGTTCCAAAGTCCCAAAGGCCAAAAGTCCAAAAGTCCCAAAGTCCCAAAGTCTCAAAGTCCCAAAGTCCCAAAGTCCAAAAGTCCAAAAGTCCCAAAGTCCCAAAGTCTCAAAGTTCCAAAGTCCCAAAGACCCAAAGTACCAATGTCCCATCCAAAAGTCCAAAAGTCCAAAAACCCTTAAATGACATGCTATCCCTGGATAAAGTACTCTTAATTCGAATCCACCGTGGTGGGGAACAGAACAAAGATGGCGCGTAACCAAAAATCGTGACGTGACGTGACGTGACGCAAATTTTTTTCCAACGCCGATAAAGAAGTTTCACTTCAAAAAAAGTACATACACGAGTTTTTCATCTGTACTGTCTCTTATTTGTGCTTAAATGTAGTATGTAGTTCACATGGGCATAAAAATAATGCTTACCGTTCTAGAGCAGGCGGGGTCAGCGCCCTGTGCCAACAGTTCCCGAACACAATCCGTGTGACCCATCGCGGCCGACAGGATCAAGGGGGTGGTGCCATCCTGCAGAAAATGCCAACGCAGGACTTAGTACAAGCTGTCTCGGCAAACTTCGTATCGTCTTCGAACAAAAATAGTTAAGCGTGTGTTTTCCGACGAATGGCTTCAAAAGGTTAATTGTATTATCGGGTCGCGGTACAGTTACTTTTCAGTGAAACGTTACTGGAGTTGTAGATTAAAATAGTTCATTATTTCGTATGTTATGGAACGGCGTGTGATCAAGTTTACACTGATGGAGCCGTTACAGGAAAGAGTTTTCAATAATAATATCAGGTGAGATAGACCTTGAACTATATTAACCACAGCGGGAAACTCACGACCGTATTTTCTCAATATTATGAGTCGGAGCACGTACCGCGGCGAGCTTGACAAATCGCTTGCACACCACATAATCGCAAACGCAGCACTAAAGTGGCACCGTCCGATGCCTTACGCAGTCATCACGTACGCGAATCACAACAGATTATCATTCATTAAATGGGTTGTAATTCGTCGGGCCTGTCTACTAGACTTTCCATCTACTAACTTATGCAGTCGTAGTAGTGTTAAAAACTATAACAGTTATCAAAGTACCTATTACTTACAGGACATCACCATACTGAAACCTGTGGCCTGGCAGATTGAAGAAACATAAACCATTGACAGTGGTTGTGACTTCTCATCAATATAAAGAAGATTAGGGAGAGGCCAGCGTTCATATTCACTGTATCTAACTATCTTCACCTGCATCTAACAAAGTCGTTTTGGACATTTGGTACAGCAAAGATTCTACAGCAGTTCGAGGCCGTCTATGGTATCTAAATAGATACAGGCCTGAGAAGGAAACCTGTATGCCTTGTAGTTTTGCATATAAAGGGGCACGGAACCCTTATCGGCACTACTGAGGGTGATGGGCAGCTGTCTCATTGTTCTCTAATCCGCACCAGTCATCTCCGACGGGTGGGATAAGAATGAAGGTGCATCCAGCTAATTATGCGAAGAAATGGAAATTTATGTCTATTTGGGGCTGATGAGCTAAGTTTAAGGACCTAAGTTGCCAAGAGTATTCGCAACGTAATGTTAAACAGAACCTCTACATTTCTGTTTATCATATTCACTACGATTCCATTTTTATTGGAGCCGAGACTGTAGAATTTCGATATGTTATGATTATGACTATTATTGTTTTGTACCGTTCCGATCAAACATTTTGGGTAGGTATCGCATCTAATTGCTGTGCGTTATCTATACTATAACGCACTTTCATAGTTACTATGAAAGTGCGCTTGCAAGGTTTGGAAGATTGAAATGGAATAAAGACAATTCTTCCATTTCAATCTTCTTATCTGTTAATATTTGTCTACATAACTTAGAATAATATTGCAAGTCATCAATTGTCATGATTTTAAAGTGGAAAAGCAATTCTGCAGTTGGAGAATGACATAGGCATAGTTCATCTTTAATCCCAAAACGGCCGTTTCCTCGTGCGTGGTCATACTAGTTTGTCACACCAGTATGACCACGAGGATATAACAAAACACACATCCACGGACAACACGTTTAATGGGATAACCAAATTCCAAGCGGGCGGAACCGCAAGTCAAAAGTATATTATAAAATGGTTTACATTGATTACTTTCAACGCAGCAACAGTGAATGCTCCTCAATCAGATCATTGATTATTAAGTTTCAGTGCCTTTAAAGTGAATTGATTAATCTTAATTTGCGTGATCTGCATGTGCACGATACTGCCTACCAATGACTTTCCAATATAATTTATTTGTGCACTCTCTCTTTACTTAATTAAGCAAAGCGAAAAATATATGAGAAAGGCAATTCAATTGCAAAGAAGATGAGAAATTGCAGCAAGCAGGATCGAGACTGATAGAAAAGGAGTTCAGTGCCTTTATCTAACTACATTAACCCGATTTTGGTCCTAAGGTTATAAGATAAGATATTCCTAGCATTTGCTGTTTGATGGATGATGCTCAGGTGTATAGAGAACTGAGATGATGAGAGAACTTTCAACAATGCTGAAAATATACAGTAGGTACTCACTGTTACTATTTAAAGTAGACCTAATACTCAGGGCGGAAATTCTGAATGCAAACAGGGCTTCGCGCTTGCTTTAGTTAGACCACAGCTCTATAGTTTATAGAGAAGTGTTATATCTAAGTTGGCGACTTAAAAATAAATACGGTAGAGCAGTAGGTGGGTACCGCATAAATATTGAATTTGTAACTGTATCTGGCTGAGTGAAGGAAATCATAAAATAATTCAATTTTAATTCAATTGCAGGGAGATTTAGTATAAAATCGTACAAACAACCACCTTCCTATAACTAACTACTTATATTTCCTACCTACAGATAACAGTAATAGGAAATAATAATAAGCTCGTGGCTCCACAACATTGATTTTGATTAGTATTCGAAATACAGAAATGAAGTTGATTTTAAGTCTTGGACACAGACTTACAATTGTAAGTCTGTGCTCTTGGAGTAGAAGGGTCACCCCGAGCGACGCAAAAATGGGTATATATAGTCAAAGTCATCGTCTAATAGTTGAACATTTCTTAAGTTGGTAACTGGTAGAAACCAGTGGACGAAGTCCAGGCACAGGTGAAAAAAATGTAAAAACAAAAATAGCAATGTAACTTTGACCCGGTATAATTAATCGCAACGTTTCTGCGTGTCTGCACAGACTGATATAACTTCTTCAGCGTCACAAACTAATCAAGTTGCATGACATTCCATTTTATTTTTCTTAATCATTATTTGCAACAAGTTGGACCTATATAATTTGACTGGGTCAGAGTCAGGTGTTGTTATTATTAGACACTCAAATAAAAATAAAAGCCTGTAAAGATAATTTTTAAAAAGTATAATGCCTTGAAATATTTAAATAGTAAAAGTTTACAAACAGTTCCTTTAAAAAACCACGAAAGCAACAAAAACAAGGTTATATTTACCTATTTCAAGTGATAGAGTATCACTTACACCTGACAACCTTCAACAAGTGAACCGGTTGCGATTCAGCTAGTAGATAGACAAATATTACTTAAACAATAATAGTGGGTAATTCACACGTAGTTGTTAATAGCTTCTATTCTATTGTGTGGTATGCCGTGTGACGTAACTACTCTTATTATTCATATTATGTGAAGGGGTCCTAACTTCTCATACTAAAATGTTGTGATGTAGTTCATACATGCTCTTTTCGTCGTGTGAGTCATGATTACGAACATTATAATAGCGCTGTAGAGTTGTCACATAATGATCATAATTTGTGCGACCAGTGATTACATAACTTTTAGTTTACCTCGTTGCTACTTCTGGTTACATAAGGGGGCATCGAGGGAAAATCACAAGGAGACAGAAACATATTATTCGGGTAGAAACAAGTAGGTATGCGCTACTGAAGCTTTAATTCAAAATCATGTTACTTGCTACAGTACAGACAAGGTCCTAATTTGTAGTTGTATGTACCACTTTATTTCTGGGATCAGTCAAGCAAAGGAGTGCTTGACTAACTATTAAATACCTATAACCCAAAAAAAACCAGTATCCAGTACCAGAAAAAAATCTTCAGTTTGTGACACAAACCCCCAAATCAATGAAACACTCAAGGATTAAATTGTTTCATGCTTTAGAAACCACTGATTGTGATATAATAATTACGATTAGTGCTATTACGGTTTTAACGCTAAAGTATATAGGTTTATTATATAAATTAATTAACGGTGGAAACGTTGAGAACATAATTAAACCAAGGAACAGTAAAATTTGTTATTTTTCGTGTAACTGTTTACAAACAACGCCGATAAATAAGTTTCACTTCAAAAATATAAATTGGTTTAGTCAGTCGCTTGAATTACTTTTTTTTGTATTTCAGTAAATCAAACATGATCTTATTTACGATATCTATCAGAGGATAGATTTCTCTAGGCTGTTAATATTTATTTATTAAACGTATTATTGAGTCTTATTTCCTTGTCAGAATCACACCATCAATTTCACTCGTCATTCAGAGGTGAGACGTGATCTTTGCTGAGTCATCAATTTCACTGGTCTTCAATCATAGAGTGCGGATAACGATTCCGAATATTTTTTCGTTTTCATCATTAAGGTTAACTTTCGCTGAGGGGTTATATCGACTACATCGTTTGTTAACAACTACTCGAGCAGATGGATGGATACTGCGCCAAGGCATAATAGAGAAAGGAGAACTCACCCTGTCCCTGGAGTCAATGTGAACTTTGCCCGTGTCCAACAGTAGTCGGAGTTTGTCGCAGTCGCCCCTCAAGGCCGCCAGGTGGAACTGCACATCTGTGCGGGACTCTTTCTGTAACAATTTAAAAGAACAGTCATAAGTAAGTTTGCAGTATGGAGCAATGTAAGCATCGTCAAACATCTTGACATCGTCACACACGTCAAGATATCTGACCACAGCATCAGCAGATATACCTAGGTACTGTGGCATTATACGAGAGATGTGTAAAGTCGGAGGTCACTGTCGATTTGTCGACATGAGGTACGCTGGCGCGTTCGATATTGAAGTCCGGGCGGGCGCCATCATTCCCCGTTTAAACAAAGTATCTACGGCTACGGACTATGATGCGCTGTCCCCGTTTACCGTACGTAACACAAATCGAAGTAGCCAACTACATAAATCTTCATTTCCTCTCTCAGTGTATAATCGCGGACGAATTTACAGTTATGCTAACAATTAAAGCGTGACAAGCACGCGATGTCAATCATGCAATGGAGGCGCGATGCTACAAGAACTGTGTAAGTAGGATAAGTGCAATTTATATGGAACATGTTTCTTTATGTTCAGAACATCGAGCACGCTCCCTGAAGACGACGTTCCCTACCATCTTCAAATTTTTGTTGGAAAAAGCAAGGTCCGTTTTTGTCTGGTCTAACTAGGGCTACATCTTCTGCGTGACCATAACATCGGTTACGCAGGCTGTTGATTCAGTCACGTGATGTTGAGATGAGGTGATACCCAGGTCCCGTAGACCTTACGGTCAGTCCGTTTACGAGACATGTCATTTTACTGACAACCGGGTTTCATTACGAGTTTCCTTCTCTACGAAATGGATCGTTTTGCGAAAGTGTTCCCCTGTGTCGTAGCCAGGGTGTCGTAAGAGACGACCTCTTACGACACCTTCGGGATGAATTAGGGTGACGACATTTTGTACTCCTTCTCCACACGAGGCTCCTGTCGCTACACGGCGACTAAACTTCTAAAACCAGTCTTTTGTCATAGGACAAGCACGACAATGCTCTGCCACCTGTCAATTTCATTTTTCAACATGGACGACGAAGTGATGGCGCGATGTCGAATATAGTTGGCTTAGCAACGTTCAGTGAGCGCCTGATGCATCTGTCTGTTAGTATTTGACCTTGGCTTTCACACTGTCAAACTGTATTAGCTCAACATCATTAATCAAGAAACGGGTTTTGAGCAACTTGAATTAATATTATCTTTTATCAATAATTTAAAAGCGCAAACTAGACCACGCGAATTTTAATGCAGGTTCATTGATTTTTACCTTTTATTTATTTTTTTAACTTCAGTGGAGTTTATTTACCCACCGACTGTAAATGTTATTAGTACAAGTTGATTACTTGTAATACACTTGAGATATCATAAAGATCGTAACTAAAGAACTTTGATCATTAAATAGTCCATAGCCATAGCCCCCACGGTTCTGGGCATGATGCCTTTTCACATGCAGATGATGTATCAAGAATTTATAGCTCTGACGGTCCACGCCGATCCACAAGTCAGCAATCCAACCTCAAGGCTCAAGAGTTACGAGCATTGAAGGCCGTATCTGTTAAAGCTAAAATGGTACACCATGCATAACTATACTGAACTTTTCCTGAACCCATCTCGCGGTTCAATTCACTGCAGAACGGTCGTTGGGCTGGGTTGGCTAACCAACAACCAAATCTGGATTCCTGCTTGTATTAAGATGTAAAATGTCTGTGTATCTGATAAATATAATAATGTACCGTTATTTCCTGTAATGTAAATGTAGCATTTGCCATGCATTTAACGGTTAAATCTCTAATTATGTGCATATTGTCGATAGCACAGCGCCTGATGTCATCTAAATTATTTGAAATTTTAAGTGTTGATTTTAGAAATCTAATGCTGAATAGAATTTGTCAGGAGCGTCGTCACCTCATCACATAATTCCGGGTAGTATCAAAATGCAAATCTCGATCTCTCCGAGCTTGGGGTTCAATTTCACTGGGCGTTAATATGGCAGCCTAGATTTGACCTGAAGTTAATCGCCCGTGAGTCAGCAGCATATTTGCAGGGTTGGCCTGGCAATTAGTAAACATATCAACTTTTAGCTGCAACATATGCAATTGCTAAGTACTCGTATATGACTTACAACATCTTGGTGGAACCTGTGCTCTATAAAAGTACCTGGCAGTCAATAGGCATTAGGTACTTAATATATGCAATATTATTACAGATACAATTGGCGAGCGATAGGGACGGCCGTGAGCGCGATACCGTTCCCCTTATAAATATTGGATGACGCTCCGACAGATGGTCTCTGATTATATTACTAGCTGATACCCAACATGTGTGGCACCGTAACGTACCTATCTATACTAATATAGGACACGACATTTCCTACCAGAGTACCTAGGCTATACGTGGTGTATTTGTTGTTACACGCGCAGCCCCGGTTTGACCAGTCCAGGAACTAGAAGCGGCGTATTGTTTAGGTCAATTAGGAGAGGTGACCCATGAGGGTTATGCATGAGTGAGAAGATGATGTGTTTGATAATAGTCAATGCTCAGCTGACTTCCCCTATTCTAGGACTCCCACCCCTCAGCACTGCAAGAACAGGTACTTACTGAAATTAAAGAACTCCATAAACAGATCCGAAGCAATATTTAGTACGTGCTTGCTTTAACCACCTCAATAACCCACATCGTACTTTTCAGTTTTTAATCGATCTTCGATGAATCGGAATCGAATCGTCGGCGTCGCCTTCACCGAGATGAAATGAAAGCTCTTGCTGACAGATGAAGTGGGTGGAAGCTCTCGAGTATATTCGGAGATTGTTTGCTTATGCAACCGAAGAAGTGTAAGTTTGTGAAGGTTGATGAACTTTATTGCATGTACGTAAGTACTGTTCATTTAGTTAGTCATGCTCATCATTGTAACAGAATTAATGGGTAGGTACATTTTTACTTTTTCTTTAAATACGTCACCAATAGTCATCGCCTTCGTAAATTGATGGCTATTTTATGACGTTTGATTAAAGGGATGGGCTATTTAATTCAATAAATGGCACCTATAGTCGAATTTTTAATTAGACGAAGTAAAGTGACAGCAACTAATGTCACTTCTTCATAGAAATTAATCAACATTGTATGAAGAAGTGACATTAGTTGCTGTCACTTTACTTCGTCTAATTAAAAATTCGACTTTATGTGTATACTTTTTGTTGAATTGCAGGAAAGTAAATAACCTTGACCATGAACAGGTAGGTACTTACTAGCGTGAAGTATTAACACAACCTTGTTGGTAATCGTATAAAACACTTTTCATTTCGCGCATCCTTATTATTCGCGATTATGAGTGGGAAAATTAGGTTAGTGTGGCTTGTGTGTGGCTCACGTAGGTGGACCCATATGGCACTGAGTGTTCAGAATCATTGTGTCGACGTGAGTCGATTACAGATAGTAATGTAGGTGTAGTCACTTGAGAGCTTGAGACAGAACAGAGCAGAACAGTGACATTGTGAACTATAATAGGTATCGCGTCATCTTCATAGTGGATGACAGGATTACCTAAAATATATTACGTTGTTGATGAAAACAAATTGAGTTTCTCACACATTTACGGAACACTGAAAAATCCTGCAACATTTGCCCTTGATACTCGACTTCATAAATTTTTCTTGAATCAAAATGTCTAGGTAAACACACAGAACTAATTCTAAAGACTGAAAATAATAACGTCATGAAGTTTATTGCAAAGTGTGCCGAAGCTCAAATTAATTGGTCTTTAGTGAATTTACGTCTTAGACCATATATCACGGGACTAGCCTTTGCGAACCACCGCATACAAAAATATTCTGCTAGTTTTCATAGCGGGTGAAGGGGGAAACACAAAGACATATAAAATTTCATTACATGTAAAAATGTATTAATCGTCAAACGCGTAATGGCTGTTGTGTGTTAATTTTTATTGTACAGTCAACTACAATGAAATGTACTAGTTTAATCATATAAAATGATGTATTGATGTACAGTGCTTTTGTAAAGCCAAAAGACCAAATGGTCATGTGGCTTGGCAGAAAACAATGCTTAAGTAAGGCGCATCCTGTGGTTAGATGATCTAAGATTTACGTGAGTATCTGAGAATGTATTACCTACTAGGTTACCAAACTCTGGTTACATACGCGACCGAAGGGTTAATAATAATTTAAAAATAAATGAAATGAAATATGTATAATACTTCTATAACAAATGGAAAGCGTGTAATAGTTTGTCATTCTCTCATGTCGTAAGGAGTGAATGAATTGACAGTCTTTTGAAAAGAAGTCAGAGAAAGAAACTTTAATCAGGAGAGTGCCATAGGCACATGCGTTTTTTGGTGCACTTATCAATGTTTCTAGGTTACATTTTATCCCAAAAAAAACATATCATCCCTATGGGCAGACATATTGGCGCGAAACATAACAAAAATAAATTTCACGCAGGACCCGCTTCGACCGGGCGTAAGTAATAACTACGATAAACAACGTGAAACTCATTTAAATAAATCATTTATATTCTGACCTGAAAGTAAACGTTTCAGTTGTGTAAATAAATTGTATTCAGGACGAATACGAGAACAAAGGCATAATTTATTTCCATTATTCAATGTTTGCGTCCGTTTTCTTTAGCGATTCATCAACAATTCTATATTTAACAGTGTATAGTGAAAAGATTTTACAATTTAAGCTCTTTAGAAAGATAGCACTTAAAAGTACGAGTTATGTGTTAGACTAGTGTAGCCCGATAGCAGTATCGGCGATCATTATGCCTTAGAGATTAAAAATGTAATAGCAATGAAATGAACCTAGTAATTTCACTTTCTATCTAATGAGTATTTTTTTTTATATATTTAGCTCGCCAAATTGACGTCGCCACCAGCCTGATGGAAAGCCGTGGCGCATCTAGCGATTGGGGCCACTTCTGACAGTGGTCCTCAAGTTGGCGGCCCTGTAATGTGCCTCTTCACGCTCCTCTTGAAGAACCCGGGATTGTATGATGAGGGAAACACGTGTGCGGGCAGGTCGTTCCATGTTTTTATAGTTCGACAGATATTATAGAGCACAGTTGAACGTAGACCTCACCTAATTTCAATTCGAGAGAGTGATTGGTGATTGGCCTTATGCTAACGGTGGGAAGACAGGTAGGTTAAGGATCTTTTTTTCAGGTTTCCTTCTCCTTGCCATGAACTCGTTGTTTAACCAGCATGTTAAGTTGGCTTGGACTTAAAGACCTCAGCCGGGTCTCATCAATAACGTACTAAAAGTATTTCCATGATAAGTTGCACTTTGTTTAAATAATTTAATCTAAACTATACAACCCCCGTAGATCCTCATCTGCATGCAAAAACCAAGTTAAATAGGTACTACCCGTTCGCTCTAAGTATGCCGGTCGCCTCCATTCTACGCCTCCCTCTACACTACAGTCTACACCTGCGACAAACTTAGAGCGAACGGGCTATACCTACTTATATTTTTGTCATGGGAGTTATTTACATACTTCATCTTCGTAGGAACCTAATCACTTATTATTTTGTCAATGCTCCCCGATATGAAGATATGAAAAAAAAGCTACACGATTTTCATTAGAATTAGAGGAAGATATCGTTAGCATAAGTGCCTGAGAGCTGTGCAGCTCTCAGACATGTACCTAATATCTATGCATAGGTATTATTATTTTCGCGAATATCATCATTCGTTGAAGACATAATTCTTCAAGAACCTTTCAAAAGTGTTTATTTTTATTACTAGATACTTCAAAGTGAAGTAGGTACGTCTGCCGACACGCTAAAAGAAATTTTGTAATCAATCGTACATCAACAAAACTCATCACGAATGTACTGTATAAACATCAATTTCACATAGAAAGTACGAAATTTAAATCCCATACATCAAATGTAATCAAAATGTTATCAGCAGCTTCTAACGGTGCGTGAACCGCTAAAGCAATTCCCCGAGACAAGCCGCTTGCTGTCGGCCTGAGTCTGCACACAGAGATGAGAAAAGCGGTACATCAGAGAAAATGTAACGCATGTTGTGGCAAAAATTGTACTGATAGTTCACGGAACTGGTTTGTTCTACCGCGTATGTATAGTAATATGAATATGACGTGAATATTAATGTTGTTTTTGATAATAACGGAGCCAGAACGGAGATTTTCATTGAATAAAAACAAGCTTTAAGAAAAAATAAATTACACGAAATGTAGTTTATATGGATTTGGAAATATTAATTTATTTTTGCTGCCTTGTTTTAGCAGGATCCCATCGATAAAAGAACGTTTATAAGCCAAAAGAACTTGCAGTGGGTACCTACGATTCCTACGAATTATTCCAGGACTAAAATATTATAACATACAGCACGAATTATTATAAAAATAAATATGTTTGATGGAGAGTATGTAACAGCCATAACAAAGTCGTTTCTTAACTGACATCACGAAAGCAACAATAAGAGCATCACTAGAAAGACATTACCAAACCTCGAACAATACACACTTTCAACATCGCAGAGTTCCGTTGTTCTAACTTCATAATAATTGATGAGACCACGACACTTTCTATTTATGGTGGTACCACTAATGTGGTAATATAGACGGTAGTGAGCCGTTGAAAATAATAAAGCATGTATACGCTTTGTTTTGGGTACCTTCACAACGAACCACTTTCGAAACGCCAGTACCGATTTTTGGCTTAACTAGTTGCGTAATGTGCCATTGATTACCCTGATTAGTTGGTGCTTCAATATTACAGTGGTAAGTGTTTTTAGGGTTCCGTACGCAAAGGGTAAAAAACGGGACCCTATTCATGAGACTTCACCGTCCGTCTGCCTGTCCGTCATGAGGCTGTATCTCAGGAACCGTAATAGCTGCTGAAATTTTCATCTTTCACAGATGATGTAATTCTGTTTCCGCTACAATAACATATCTAAATTCTATTATAATATTACTTAATTATTACTTAATATTATAATATTAAGTAATAATTAAGGGTGGCTCTCATACAACAAACGTGTTTTCTTTTTCTTTTTTTTTTCCAGTTTTTAGGTACGGAGCCATCCGTGCGCTAGTCCGACTCGCACTTGGCCGGTTTATGATGTTGAAGAGCCTGCATGCTCTCAGAGGTCAAGTTGTGGTGTTGGTGTGCTTTTATTACAGGTAATGTCTGTTTTTGTCTTACAATAAAAACCTGTAATAAGCTTTACTGATAAGAATTTTGATGATATTGAAATTTATTGACACTGAGGATAATCTTAGAAGAATACCTTCGTGACGCATCACAAAAAAACTATATTTTTGTGCTGAGGTTTTACTGTGAAACTTTATTATATTAATTGCTTTCAAAACAAACTTATTGTAACAAATAACACCATTACTTTTATTAATATAGTTTGTAGTACAAACTATTTGTAGATAAAGCGATCTTACGATAGTGCTGCTACTAAGTAATGTACGTATTTAGCAATATACCTATGTAAATACGTACGTTGTAAGGGCACAAGTAGCAACATAAACATTACAAATATTACAATGGGTAGTACAGTTTATTGGAGCGCGACTAACAGGTTCATTTACACCTGCAGTGACCAAGTACAGGTACCTAAAGTACAGGTACTTAAAGTACCATAGGGAATTCGTGCGAGAAGTATTTTGTAGTCCACAGTTGCGATACATTATGGATAACTCGGCTGGATCCGAAAAGCTAGTTGGAAAAAAGAGAGAAACAAAAGAATGTTTCTAGTACCCTGTCGATTGTGTCTTCTTGACCCTTTAGTCGCATTATTTCTCAAAATGTCCAAGTGTCCAATTCTCAATAGGTCCAGTTCGCAATTGGTCCAGTTCGCAATTGGTCCAGTTCGCAGTTGGTCCAGTTCGCAATTGGTCCAATTCGCAATTGGTCCAGTTCGTAATTAGGAATCTATATGGATAAATGGAATCAACATTGGTATTTTAATCAGTCTAATCGCATAATGGTTTTTTTCTTGAAATGTCCTTTTCTCAAAAATTCCTTTTTCCGAGATGTCCTTTTTTCAAAATGTCCCTTTCTCAAAATATGTGCACTACAGGATTAAATCCGGGCAATTCGACTTGGATAGGTTAGGTTAGTTTTTATAACAACCTAAGTTACCACCATTCACTTGGTAAGTTTTATGTAGGTATATGTTATTCGGAACGATCTACAGCCTTGCCTTTGCACAAAGTTCATTTGCTGGAAAGCTTGACACGTTGTCGTCCTGTGCTTCTGCCAGAATGATAAGTAGACCAAGTCACGACGGTTCTAGATAATAAGTATAGGTCCACAGCAGTGTGAGACCTCACGCTATGGCACAGGCTGCTTAGGTAGTCAACGCTGACACAGATGCGTTTATTCGTGGTACTGGGACGTTGTTTTTCGTCATCACGTTGATGTCACAAATCCCCAAAGCTATCTTTTAATAAGCTCAGGTCAGAGACCGGCTTGAAGCCGATCACAATCACACTCCTACATTTCTGCCGTAACGGATATTATGCGGTTTACACCTACTTCTTGCGTCTAAGAACTTTCCTCAGATATGTCCTAAAAATAATATATCTTCATCACAAGGAACCTCCTAGCTAGCCGTTTGGGAGTGATAGGAATTTACACCCACTTTCGGTTGACGTAGGTCCACCTGAAGTGGCTAAGAACATTCCTGAGACATTTCATCTTTATCGCAAGGATCCTAATTCAATCCGTTTGGGAATTTATAGCATCACGCAGAAATACAATAAAACAAAACTTGAGTGCACCCATAACGAGAATACAACATAACCCTTCGCTTGCCCAATGACGTAGTCAGTCAGTCACTAACACGAAGAACGGTACCTACCACCGGTAACATCGACCCATCCATCTCACTTGTGGCAGTCGTTTTTTTGTCCGCCACGGATGTAAATAACTCTCTATTTCGTTCGTTCGTTCGTTCATGCCAAAACTAAGCGCCATTGTTTGTTTGTGTTTTGGATAATTCGTTTTTAGAAACGTTTTGTATTACGTCAATTCAATAAAACCCTACTAAAACGGCTTTAAACCTCTGATGAAATTCGAAGTTCCTATTAAAAATGGGTACGGGAAAACCTCGACCATGCGTGTGGAGCTAGTTCTAGTTTTTTTTTACTGATTAGGTGGCAGACAAGCTTACGGCCCACCGGAAGGTTAGTATAGTAACCGTAGCCGATTGACGTTTGCAACACCAGAGGAGTTACACACGCGCTGCAAACCCGGGCGCAGGTTGTGGCTAGGGTTGCCAGATATAGGCATTTCATTTCCGGGACAATTCGAGGGTTACGCATTCGGTCGGTAGGAAAATATACAAAAGGAAATTATTTTTGTAAATCACTTGTAATATTTTACAAAACTTGAAACACATAATTGGCACCCCACCTCGCTTTTACTTATTCATTAAATAAAACTTTAGAAAAAAGTAACTTATGTTAGTTTACATCTATATATAAAAATCAATGCCACTTTTCGTTGTAATTTTATAACTCGAGATCGGGCTCACCTATCCAAACCAAATGTTTAGGCTTTGTTTGGACTATTTAGTAGATGGTTTATGTGAAGTTTGCACAAAATTGGTTGAGCGGTTCTTGATTTATCACGCAAACGAAGTTGCGCGGGTCAGCTAGTTTGATATGAAAACAAATTATAAAAATAAAACTTGAAATAAAAATTGAGATCGTTTGCTCGCTCATTCAGTCGCTTAAAAACTTTGGTAGAGAATCAACATTAGATTACAATATTAAACATAAAAAACCACTTTAAATACTTCTCTTTTGCTTATTAAATAAACACGAATATTAAAATCACAATTATTATGGCTCAGTAAATAAATCAAACTATAAACCGACTACTTTTTTAAGTATTTGTCACTGGATTTTGCCATATTTTTCAACCTTTCTCCGTCAGGGCTTTGCAGAATACGACATTATTTGCGAGCAAGACGCATCAAAATTGATGCGAGTCTGCAGTTCAGACTTGATCAAGTCCATGGACATTCTGTTTCGCTCTTTCGTCCATAATTTATTCATCAGGCTGAAAATTCGTTCACAAAAGGCGTTGCTTGTTGGAATTGAAAGAACTAAACCAATCGTTAGAATTGTTAGTTCTAAAAAAGTAAGCCCAATTTTGTCATTTGGAAAGTCTTTTGGAAGGCCCTCAAAAACAGTTTTCAGACATTCCTTCATCATCAGAATTTCCTTCCATATTGAAAATTGAAGCTGCGGTCAACGTTGACTGCCTTAATTCAGAATTCGCATGTCTGAAAGTTTTTTGAGGTCCTTCCAAAAGATTTGCCAAATGACAAAATTTGGGCTCACTTTTTTCGAACTAACAATTCTAGCGATTTTGTCAATTTAAAGAAAATAGTTAGTTTTGTTCTTTTAATTCCAACAAGCAACACCTTTTTTAAATGAATTTTCAGCCTGATGAATAATTTATAGACGAAAGAGCGAAACAGAATGTCCATGGACTTGATCAAGTCTGAACTGCAGACTCGCATCAATTTTGATGCGTCTTGCTCGCAAATAATGTCGTATTCTGCAAAGCCCTGACGGAGAAAGGTTGAAAAATATGGCAAAATCCAGTGACAAATACTTAAAAAAGTAGTCGGTTTATCGTTTGATTTATTAATGAGCCAAAATAATTGTGATTTTAATATTCGTGTTTATTTAATAAGCAAAAGAGAAGTATTTAAAGTGGTTTTTATGTTTAATATTGTAATCTGATGTTTATTTTCTACCAAAGTTGATTTTATTAAGCGACTGAATGACTCGAAAGCGAAGCGTGCGCGAGCGTGGTAGGCATTCGAAATCCGGGACTATAACGTGTGATTCCTGGACACTGGACAAGACACGTAATTCCGGGACAATCCCGGATTTCCCGGCCATCTGGCAACCCTAGTTGGGAGTCACGGGACATCCTTCCTGAGGGCTTACCCGGGGCTCTCAACCATAGGCTGTTAGGCGTGGCGTGAGGTTTTTTAGTCGGTAAGAGTCTGGCATAACATCCTATGAGGATTTTCCCTCACGTTAAACAAAAAAAAAATGCACGAAATACAATGGTGACAAAGACTGCGAAATAGAAATAGAAAGTATGAATGAAAGCAGACTTTAAACCCTTAGGCCACCAAGATTAACAGTCAAATCATGATAATTTTCCCACACTACGCGCCGTAGAAATAACAGAAGTAGCAATTTTCTATTCACCACTTCATATTGTTCTACCTACGTGATTACTATGAAATAGCGCACAATGATTAGATTTATGTGAGAAAATAATAAAACTCAGTTGCGTGACCTAAATAGTTTTCCAATGTGCAAGTCTTTCCGTACATGCCTACAGTCGACTACCGCAGTCATCTGCCGCGAGTATGATACACTTAATTACAGTAGAACTGCTAAGAATTTTTTTAAAGGTAATACTTTGCCTTAATCGGCGTCTGAGCGCTGGTTCATCTTTTGACTATCGCAAAGGTTCTAGCGCAAAGACCGATGGAACTTAGAAGTCAGGCGGTAGTTTCTCTTATTAAAGTTGTGAAGTTCATCAGGTTACAAAGTCGGAAGTTTCAGAACAACCTCCGTACTTCGCCTACCTAACCTATAATAACCACGTGAAGTGTTTCCTAATCTTGAACAATGTTATCTGAAGATTGCCAACAACTAATTAGCTTATGCACTGGTGACAAGATATACGACAAGGAACACACTTGTTGCACAAAACCGCTTGTACCAACAATTTTATCGGCGCATACGCACGTTATCTCTGCCCGAAGGAATACCGCTCACATACTTTCCCTGGTTGACATCACTCGCGTGCAAATATGCTTATCTTGTGCAACCATCGTTGTAGAAAGTCAACCGCATGCAACCTTTTGTTTTCTGGCTTAATTGTGTGGGACAGGTAAGTAGGGGATTATTACCAAATTATAGTCATCATTACGTGATATGTTATGCGGGCTCTAATATATTATGTTTAGACAATAGCGGTGATGATAATGTCTGAAGAACTAACCTAATGGATGCTGATTTTTCATCAATAACCTGCCCAGTAGGTACTAAGCCAAAAATTTCTAAATCAACTCAAAAATATTTCAAATGTTAGTCTTTTAAATTTCGCCTAGCCTAAGGATGTTCATTGAGAAGTCGATCGGCTGTCGGTTTGTGGATCGAGTGGGTATGATATATAGTACTTCAGAAGTCAGTGTCTACTTCCACTTTCCTGTAGAAAATTCGCCTGATCGGACAAAGTAAACATTTTCGTTGCTTTAGGGTCGATCGACGCACCAAAAGGATTTAATTTTATGGAAGAGGAAAAGGAGTTAATATAAATGAGGAAAGAAAAAAATGAAGGCTATTGAAGAGAGCAACCAAAAATTTCCACGTTTCAATAAACTGACGGATATGGCACCTAACGCGTTAAATAAGGAATACAAAGCGTGCGTGCGATGCAAAATTATTTTTCCTTCAATGTTTATTGTTTAGGTAAAGTACGAGTACGCTAAAACGTGCTTCTACGAAAAACCGTAAACTAATCACATTGCAAAAAGTTGTGTAATGTAAATAGCAAAAACATGTTATTGTAAAAACAGCTGCTTTTAACTTGCAGCTGAACGAATGAATATAATATACATAGGTAGGTACATTAAAAACATTAAACCAGTGGTCCAGGATGTTGTATCCTAGACCAGAGTAACTTCTTTGTTTGGGTTTATTGGTCAAAATAGTCAATCGAACTTGGCCAAAAATGTTAACTTCAGATTTTGAATTTCAGTTTGGAAGTACGATGACAATGTCTTCGTTTTCTAAGCAGCTGAACGTGCGGAGTGGATTGATCCAGCTATTATAAAGAAAAATGATTCCGTAAATGTTCCAAGCAAAATCTTCAAATAGTTCGTTCCCGGACTACGAATACAATGCGGGGTCATCGCTCCGTGTTTACCGCAGTACCAAGCCCAATTTTTCATTCGCTACATGCCAGAATGCAGTTGCATAATGTCAGGTGTATTGTTGGTGCAACCGTTCGAGGAAATATCACTCGGATACTGAGGGTTATAACCGCAGTAGGTTATGTGAATTGTTAAATTAATACAATAGCAAGTAGCTCAATATAACAACTAAACAATAAATAATCGTTACGAACCCACTTTATTATAAAGGTGTATGCTTCATAAAACTAATTCGTGCAAGTTATGATTGCCGGAAATTCAGCCGAGTCAGCGCGGATCCCTGTAGGTCTTATTAGGCGCTAGACAGACGACGGGGCGGGCCGGGCTTTTTGCCCGCGACGTAATAAAGACCGCGTCTGTCCGCCGATGCCCGCGACTGCCCGCCCCGCGAACGCAACGCACACGACGGCGACGGGCGGGCAGTTAGTTCACTACGTTCGTTCTAGTGAAGAGCGCGTCAGTGAAGATGGATACCCAGAGAATTCGAGTAGGTAGTTGCTTATTTAATGTACAAAAAAAGAAAGAGACGCAATCGTAATATAGTCCATTGAAATGTTACATGAGCTTTGCATTTATTAGAGGACGCAATTTTATTTTCGTGACATATGTGGGGGGTCAATAGAAGCTTAACCTCAAGTTTGTGGGGTCGCCACCCTTGTCCCCCGGCCGCCATCTTGAAAAGAGTGGGGAAAAAAACACTTTTTTCGCAACATTTCGGAAACTATGAGTCTTACAAAAAAATTGTAGAAGCCTAATTTGTAGCATATTGTGTTGCCTACAAATGTGTATATAACTTAACAAAAAAATTTGAATTTTTTTATAAAAAATTTCTTATTTGGTCTTTAACTTTTTTTATACATTTTACAAAAAATAATACCTCAGACTAATCTTGTAGATGATCTTTAAAGAGAAATTTAAAAAAAAATGCCACAGAGCAAAAAAGAAAATTTTTATAATTTTATTTTCAATTTTTTGTTTATAATTTTTAATTTAGGACAAAAATTTGTTTGACATATTTGTAGGCAAAACAATTTGCTACAAATTAAGCATTCACAATTTTTTTGTAAGACTGTTGTTTTCACGAAACGTGTTTTCACCCCTTTTTAAGATTGCGGCCGGGGGACAAGGGTGGCAACCCCACAAACTTGAGGTTAAGCTTCTATTGACCCCACACATGTCTCATTCTATCCCCCCACACATGTCCCAAAAATAAAATTGCGTCCTCTAACAAATGCAATATTCGGTCCTTAAATTGTAACATTTCAATGGACTAATAGGGAGTACTGGGTACTCGATGACAACTCATCCCATACTGCAGGCGTATATATTGCCTGGCATATTTGGTTCCATCCATACATCGTGATATTCTTTTAATGCCGTATTATAAATCGGCGATCTTTTTTCGACTTGAGAAATTAAATTTTCGACGTCGAAGGCGTCCATCACTAGAAAACGTGCGGCGAGGACTGAGCCTGGCCGGCCCGCGCCGCCCCGCGCCGCCCCGTCTGCGTTACTTCATACAAACTGGTTTGTGTGATTCATGGCGGCGAGCCACGGACATGCCGCGCCGCCAGTGCCCGGCGGACAGCGGCGGCGCGGTCTTTTTGCCCTTCGTGTGCGTTGGTAGTATAGGATTCCTTTAGCGCTATCGTTCGCGGCGAAATTGACCGGCCCGGCCCGCCCCGTCGTCTGTTTTACGCCTTACTTGGCCTGCTTTGTAGTAAAGTTCTCCTACCGGCTTTTGCAGATACTCACAGCATGCAAATCCCAAATGTCATCGCCGCTAGCACCGTTTATGTGACACGATGGTCCACACCCTGTCTACCTGCTAAGAGTGGATAAAATAGCGATGAGGGGTCTGTGAAAAATCCCACGTTGAGCCAATTTAGCCGGCAAGAAGTAAGTCACGAGCAGGAATCACCAAGGTTGGCGGTCAAGTAAATGTTGAACTAAGTAAAGAGCAAACATAAAAGAAACCAGTCATATTGTAGCACAGACAAACGGCAGCCCCTGCAGAGTTTTACGCGCCCTAAGTGGAAGTTTCTTATCATAACTACCCAACCTATCTCTACTATAAACATGTTGCCAGATTAAGTTATTGGTCCTGCTAAGTATATTTCTTAATATAAAAAAGTAAAGCTGGATTTATTGTTTCCACTCCTCTTATTTTATATAAAAAGTATGTACGTACTTATAGGCACTCTATGTCGGATCTAACTCTTTAATATAAAAAGGCGTATCTAAGACAAAACTTCCTTAACCGTTGCGTCAACAAAACATTTCACAGTGGAGCGTGAACAAAAAGAGCGAGAACTGAGCGAGTGGAACAAATGGCGCGACCTTGAGATGAATGCTTTATGCATTGTCTTTTATATTGTGAATGATGCAGGTCTAGTCACTCTAGTCTAGTCTAGACTAACCGGCATTGGAAGGCTGCGGTTTCCTAGTTAAGGTTTGCATTACCGATTTAAACCACTTCTTACACACTCAATTTAGCTGAGCAGTTACTAGAAAATATAATTATGAGGAATAGGAACAAAACCTACAAAAAGGTTTGGTCCTCTGTAATTCTACATCGAGGCACCTTTTAAGCGTATCATTCAAAGATTATCGTATTTCAATTTAGATCTGCATAGGTTCATTTGACTAACAAGCAGCATTAAAACAATCCGGGGCATTATTTTATTGTGGTTCTCTTTCTCTCAGTTTTCAGCATCATCTATTCTATTGTAATAGCATTGGCAAGCATGTCACCTACTGTTGGCATTTGGGAGTCCTGGAACATCCTTCCGAGGGCTTACCCGGGGCTCCCAACCATGGGCTGTTGGGCGTTACGTGAGGTTTTTTAGTCGGTAGGAGTCCATGGATAGCTTCCATGAGGATTTTCCCTCACGTTAAAAAAGAAACCTACTGTTGGCATTTCATTATAGATTGACGTGACGACCTAGAGAAAACATGGCTTTGTTCGAGAAGAAACATTATCTGAGAAGGAAAACACTTGCGCTAGTTAATAATTGGGCATATAAATAAAAAGCTTATACAATTCATTTATGCAATTCAATAGCCTAAATTCCTTAAAAAACAATTACAGTGGCTTAGATTTTATCGCGTTTACTCAACCGGACGCTACTCTTTTACCATGCCGTTTCACAACAGCGGAGACTACGGAATTCCACGATTTGCTACCGTTGGTTGCCCCTTCACTTACAAAACAATCTTGAATAGTTTTGAACTATGGAATGCTCACTCCTTTTTTTAACTTATATCATCTGATTTGATTTATTTACGTCTCTATCTTTAATTTACATGAATTATCTTCCTATCATATCTCCATTCCGATCCCGAACAGCGCGTGCCGGACAGAGGTGCCACAGTAGTAGTATAGATCGATGGGTACCACTCAATACACAGTGGAAAGAATGTTTGCCACAACTGAGCGTTTCAAAAGATCGTTCCTCTGTCGAACTATAAAAACCTGGAACGAACTGACCGCACACGTGTTGCCCTCATCTTACAATCCTGTGCAGTTCGTGCCAAAAGCAAGCTTCGTAAAAAATGGGTTTGAGAATGTGACACGTGCAAACGTCACGCAACAATAACATCATCGATCGAATCAAGTAATGATGTCAGTCAACACAAACGTTTAATAACATTATGGTAGTACTTAGAAAATAGGAATATTCCGCGTAATCATGGCTTCAATAATATCATAGTAGCTCTGATAATAATGGCTAGCTAAGGAACTGCCGTTTCTGTCTCGACCTATATTGGCACAGGGTAAAGGTATTCTCAACAGAATTCTACGAATTATGCCTTGTTGCTCTACTTCTTTTCTTGTCAAATTTGTCGAGACCATCACACCAGTCGGCGTATTCTTGGCTGCCTTGTCTCTTGACACTGCACTGCCTGTTATTACACCTATCTGTCTTTTGATTAAATGTCATAATTTAAATCCGTACCTATCACGATAGGCCTTCTTATTTTTAACTAGCGGATTCCTCTCTGATCGTTTTCCATAGTCTCTTATCTGTCGATGTTCTCATATAATTTTGTATAACCACCCAGCTCGCCACCAACCAGCATCGTGTCGCAAGCTCGCAAGTGACCACGGTGCTACTTTCTGGCTTTGATTTGTATAAAACAGTGAAAATTTTATTGCGGAGGCTTCAACCTTCCCTCATATGCCATATGCATCATTACCGTTTCTATCAACGAAGTAAATAATTTTATTGTTTTAAGTCTTTGAAACGTATTTATTTTACTTTACACGGGCCAAAGTTATAAAACCACTTTCATTGCTATCTCTAGCAAACATCACATAAATAATCTAAGACATCACAGTACTCCGGAGCTACGGATATGATAGTCAAATCAAGGTTATAGAATAGAATAAAGTCCTGATTTGATCCATTTAAAAACAACTGTATGTATATAAAAACATAACTATAAAACTACTGACTGACCTTGACATTGAACTAACAGTAGGTGGTATTACTTTCTTGGCACAGTTGCCAAACAAGCTTCTATATTTTATAACACCAAGGCCGTTCAAGTTAAACTATGGGTCACATGAGAAAAACCGGGTGCTGTTGATGTTGTAAATAACTATAATCACGTTTGCGCGACGGACGGTGCCGTGAGGAAGTTAATTGGTATAACGGTACCCATTAATAATAATACTTATTTAGTAGATTGCAATCGTTAAGACGTAACCTATTGTTAGCGACGAAATGGGTTAGTCGTATTACGAAATTAAAAGTAGGTAAGTGCATTTAGTTCTTAAGTGCTCATAAGTAGTTAAGTACCTTAAATGCTCTATTATTTTCGATTCTATTTAAAAAAAATGAGCAGCCATAATTCTCCTTAACTTCCAGCCATAAATGGCCTGTATTCTGCACATAAATTAAAGTTATCATCAAGTTCAAGATTTAATTAGGGATGCTGCCACTTCGCCTTCGGTTACAAAAGAATTCGCTAGAGTTTTGAGAACAGAGAAGCTTCATTTTCCTTCTTTTTGGTTCCTGACCTTCGTGTTGATCATGACGAAGTTTTCTAAAAAAAAGCTGCCCAAGTGATCTATATTTCATTATGAAAGAAGGGTCTGTTGCAGACGGGTTACGGTCGGATAGTTAAAGTCGGACATCAGGCATATGTTGCACATATGGCAGGACCAGAGATTTATGGTTCTAAGGAAGGTATATCTAATCGCTTAATTCGCAAAGTTGCCAAATGCGATGAATGTATCGGTATTCCTTTCCCAGTTGAGCGTTCACGATGCTCCTTCTACCCGATATCATCCTTCTACCACCCCTTGGTACGAGAATCAGGGAGTGAGAAACGACCTCTTGCAATCGACAATATAAAAATATTTATGTCAAATGCAAGAATCGCTAAATACCTACTGAAACTTTGGCACGTGATCCTAACTGAATAAGGCTTTATATGAAAATTTACATATTGCTCTCAGACGACCACATAGAATCTAAATATTGTGTTTCGCTATTAAACATTCTGAGGTTCACATAAACAGGACACGCCCCTGCTTATTCCCTACACTTAAGCGGTCTCGTATGGTGGACACATTTTATTGTGTAAATATAAATTCTAAATGTGCGCGGAACCATAGGATTTTCATATGAATACTAAAATACGATTGAGTAAGGAACCTATGTTATTTGCGTTGGAAGTTAATGCGCGGCTACTTCGAAATATTGTCCACTTCCCTTGTAAACCCACGCGCCAGGATACATTTTTGTAAATAGCACAAAAAACTTACGAGGAAATTGCCTAACTAATCGCTTCCCGTTATAAAAGTAGAAAATATATTGGAGCGCCTGCGCACACACTCCAACATCAAAACGTGTCGGATTTAAGAGGCCATTAATATGGAGTGGAGCTATGTGCGATGTTAATTAATGATGACTTAAATGGAGTAATGGAGAGCGTTCTACTTTCCATCATAGCTCGCCAACTAAAATGCTAAATCCGTTGTTTCATACATTCATGTACTCTTATGTATGAAGATGAAAATTATTGGAGGCCTACGTTCATCAGTGGTTGATTGGTGAATTCTTTTCTGGTTGATGATGAATTCATGATTCTCGGGTGAATTCTTTTCTGGTACTGAGAAAACTGTCTACTCATACTCATGTACATCTGATGTTACAGTCTACAAACGTCCATAAGCTATGGCGACTAGGGAATGCAATACCGGGATACCGGGATCCCGCAGTATTTTTGCGGGACCAGTCCCGCACGTAAATTGTGCGGGATCCCGCGGGATTAGTGGGACTGCGCAAAGGTAAACGCCATGTGTTGTTCTGTAAGCGGAAGCGGGAAAACTGATTCGACTCGAGAAAGTGTTTTGTAATTCTGACGTAATATATAACCTAATAACGTACTTATTTGTTTATAGTGATTAAATCAGGGAGATTTGACTTTTCTTGTACTATAAAAACAGTTAAAAAATTATTCAATTATCTTGTACATAGCTTGCTGGCTATCTGACATGTAAAATTAGGAGTCGTTTGGCAGACACGTATTTTGAGATGCTATGTTTTATGCGCACTTTTAAAGTAATGCTAAAATTACCAATTTTATCTGCTTCTAATAATTTTCATTAGGTATTTTATTACTTAGATGTATATCTGTTCAATAATCTTAATACATAAGTAATATTGAATAATTTATTTTTCCTTGTGGCCGCGCGGACTGGGTTTTCTGTAAACGATCACTGCAGTAAGTAACATTTACTATGGCCGGTCCTTAGATGGTTGACCACTTTGTGACATTTATTTGAGCGTTGCTGTGCTTCGGAAGCCACGTTAAGCCGTTGGTCCCGTTTGCAGGTAAAATGGCAGTTCGCGGCTTTAAAAATTTCAACAGCAAGCAGTCGCAACCTGCACCTGTCCATTTCAAGACAGCAATTACGGCTCACCACATATTACGTGGGACAAAATCTTAAAAGGTCTCTGCCTACACCTTCGGGGAATAAGGCGTGACTATTTTTCAGTTCTACATGCATGTATGAGACAGAATTCTATTCTTTTCTCAATGACTTTCAGATATATGCGGAATCCCGCAAATACCGGGATCCCGCGGGACTGAGACCCCTGAGTCCCGCAAATACCGGGATTACAATTGTGTTGCGGGATTGCATTCCCTAACGGCGACCAATGTCCATCAGGTGAGCTGTTAGCTTGTCTGCCACATTAGTGGTAGGTAACAAGAAGGTAAATTGGACGAGACCTACGTCCAGCATGGGTAGTTAAAGGCCGATTTGACGATTAGGTAATTGAATTATTGAATCACATGCTTCATCAGTTTATGATTATTAGATAGATCATAAATCAAAGAATCCCGTCACCAAGTAGGTAGTATTTTATTACCTGCAACAATAAATAAATTCTATTAATTTCACACTCAGAATCGATTTATACTAAGGAGGTGATCGAAACACGTGACTCTAACCTTGAATAATAAAAGTACCTATGTACCTTTAAAATCGATAAAATGTAGAAGATTTTATATCTAAGCTAGTCTATAACCTTTTCATTTTCAGAATTTTGGTCTACCCATTGCACCTCATAGAAATTGGTCGCCGAAAGTTAAGGACGATTAACAGTAAGCATAGATTTCCTCGCATTTTGATATTCAAGTTATATGAATTGAAAGGGACTGAATTTTATAACAAGCAAAGAAAATAATGTGAATATGGGCATGGGGTTCTTCAAAACGGTCTATACATGATCAACGGCGTGGATGTAAAACCAAATGAAGTAAAATAAACCATGGACTACGTGAATTACTTTCAAACGAACTGGTCACCGTCTGATATTTTGCCACCCTAGTGGTATAAACAATAGACATTTACCTACATCTTCAATACCCTAACCCGACAATATAATCGCAACGTGCTTTTCATAGCGGAAAAATGTATCATTGAGCAGGTAAAAGCACACTTGGGTCAATACTGTACGGCGGCGGCGGCAGGCAGACTTTCGTTCAGGTTTAATGTTCCCCACAGCTGCATAAGGACACACATGTGCTATAATGTATTGAACCTGTCGTCTGCGAATGCCGCCATTTAAAGTACAAGTATGTAGTTTTGTACCTGTATGGTGTGGGGAAATTAGCTCAGTATGGACAAGTATAAGGAAATATGGAAGTAGAATTATTTGTAACGAACATTTTGGTTCTAATTACCAGGCTGTAATAGTAAAGATTATATCGGTCCCAGTTCATTAGACAATCTTGTAAACAATGTTTATCATAGATATTATAGAGATCTAAACATAAATAAAGCACTTAAATTTATTTATGTTGGCTGTAATCTGTTGTCACAATTTTTTACTGATTCTATCTGACAATTGAAACCAGTTACATAAAAAAGATAGCTTAAGTTACATGAGTAATTCTGTGGCAGGCAGGTGATTTCATATAAGTATCAGCAATTGCACAGGGTTTTTTTTTATATTAAGCTCGCTTAATTGACGTCGCCACCAGCCTGATGGAAAGCCGTGGCGCATCTAGCGATTGGGGGCCACTGTCACAGTCCGTAAGATTTCTGACATTCCGAGTGGTCCTTAAGTTGGCGGTCTTGTAATGTGCCTCTTCACGCTCCTCTTGAAAAACCCGGGATTGTAAACCCGTGTTTTTATAGTTCGACAGAGAAATGATCTTTAAAAACGCTCAGTTCTGGCGAAGATTCTCTCCACTGAGTTCTTTTGCGACTAGGCAAAATGAACATTTAATTTTTATTTAAGCTGTGACTGTGACCAATATTTTTTGCAGAGAACTAGAGTGTCGTGGATACAGTAAAACTTCAAAGGCTTTTAGGGCGGACAACAACAGCAAAAAGTTTCACTCAAAATGTAACTCTAGAAGGAAAAACTAAAGTAACCAAAGCACACTATGTGATCTAACGAACAACCTCGCCCGTGAAGGAAATCCGCTGCGTGACAAACAGCCGGGTCAACTGTAATCTAACGCGCACTGTTCATGTACAGCAGGCAAAGTAAATAAGTATACAAGCCATGGTTGGTTGGTATTTTTACCCAAACTGCCGAAGAAGACAAGCTATGGGAACAAGTAGCGTTGTATTTTGTAAACCACCACTCGATTGACATAGCTTCTTCCCGCCTGCAAATGTTGCCGACAAAGTAAAACAGTAAGTAGCTAAAGAACATCACAAAAGAAATGTAGAGCTTGTTTTTTGCTTTTCAGTTATAACTTTACTTGGCAGTCGGGTTTTTTGTATTCTAAATAGGTAATTAAGTTTATTTAACAAAACTTTTACCTATTTTATGACCGTGGAGATAATCTTTGCCCGATCCACAGTATTAAGAGAAAACCTACATAACTGAGAGGTTCAAAAGATAATTTTTCTGCCGAGGCATAAAAACTTGGAACTATCTGCCAGCGCAAGTGTTTCTTTCCGCTAAAAATCCCGGTTCCAGCGGAGTGAGAAGAAGCACATTATCAGGCCGCCAACTTGAGGACCACTGTTTATCTTGTAGACTGTGAAAGTGCCCCCAATCGCTAGGTGTCATCATGGCCACAGATTACTAAATAGTTACTACGTAATCATGGCTAGGAAGCCAGGCTAGGAACGCAAGCATGATGCCGCCCGCCCGCCTGATAGGAATCAGGCGGGCGGGCGGCGTCATTTTGCTTTGCTTTAATTATTAAATGACTAATATAAAAATAGTGCAGCCATATAAACGTCTTTAAAAACATATGAAAGATTTTCTTGAAAGATTAATCGTTTTATGGCGGCCGTGGATATTTCTTTGCCCACCGTACTACGGCGACAAGTGCGACGGCTGCGGCACACGCAGTGGCTCCTGCGTGCACTGTAAAAAAGGTCAGGATACCGACAGCCTTTTTATTATCCTTTATTTGACATTAACCTTTTACAAAAGGGTTTCGCTGCGTCTGAGTATAACAAAGGTGTAAGTGAAATAAATAGGATATAATGTAAAAAATGTTGATAGCTATACAATGCGACATGGGTACATCGATTTTAAACAAAATTATCTAAGGCAATTAGTCTACGAATAACAATCCAATTAGTTACTCAGAAGTACATGCACGAAAGTCAGGAATTGGCTGACTTTTTTCTGACGACAGCAGCATAGGCAACAAGTGTGGGTATAGCCAGTAGGAATGAGAAAGGTATGTGAAATCGTTAGGGAAAATCGGGAAGTTACTGATGCAGAAATATGAAATGTGTGAATGAATACCTGTAGAGTACTAGTAAGCAATCTATGCTAAAGGATTCAACAACCTTTAGTATAGGAAGGTACTTCTAAATTACACAAATGTAGTTAACAGAATACGGTAAGCTAGGATTAAGTTAACAAGCCTAACAATAGGCAACAATAATTAAAAAAATACAATGTCCCAGGATTTCTTTCACACCTTCCGATTCGAGAGAAATGGGAATAATCAGTCAGAATTATCACCACAGAGAAACACATACGGCTTACCTATTCTATTATCTATGCAATTAACTGTTTTGCAACGGACTGGCAAGAACTCGTGATTGCAATCTCATAACTAAGGTCACGTGACGGGTAGGTATTCATTAAAAACTATTTATAGATTTTGTTATCTTGGCTTGGAATTTACTACTTACATAGATTGTGTGACTTTTCTTTTGACATTGTTTTAACATACATACATATCGCACATGATTATCAATATAGTATCAAGTCAAAAAACGCTGTTTTGAGATAAAGCGTTTGAAAGATTTGAAAAATCATTACTATCAATTCTTACATGTTTATGACCTTATCATGGTTTTGTGGCAATGAAACATTACTGTTCTTTATAATACTGAAGTATTCATGAATTATGAACTAATATTTTTCATTTTAGAAGTATTTTTTCAGTAACACTTTGAGTTGATACTTTATTACCAACTCAAATGATGATAATTTTTTACTTAATACTGTATTGCGGAGTCATTTCTTGACATTATGAAAATCTATGATGTAATAAAACAAAATAATACCTTATTATAAAATAATTTATTATCAACTATTAAGTTTTTTAATCAATAAAATAGTGTTAAGTGTTAATTATAGTTGTGTTGGGTATATCTTAATAACTTTTTAAACACATTGGTAATATAATCTGAGCAGTCTTGAATGCAAATAACAGTCTCTTAATTATTTCAATAAACTAATCACAAAAAATAATAAAGGGTTTTCTTAAGAAAGTAACATAGTACACCTTATACCTACTTAATGAGTAAGTAGAACCCTTATTATAACCTGTCATATAAAAATAACAGAATCACAGAGTTTTATTAAACACCTACCTACTAGATAACTAGAGTAATAACAACTTATAAAAATTACCATGTAACAAAATCACTATCAAAAATATCTTTCAATCAAATTAGCCTCTGGCAGTCCACTGCTGAACGTAGGCCTCTCCTAAACTTCGCCAGAATACAAGGTCCTGTGCCTTCCGCATCCAGTCAGTCCCTGCGACCTTCTTCAGGTCGTCGGTCCATCTGGCGGGGAGTCGTCTTACCCCACGTGTACCAAGTCACGGTCTCCACTCGTGAACTCGTTTGCTCCACAGACCATCGGTTCTTCTACAGATGTGGCCAGCCCATTGCCACTTCAAAACGCAAATTCTGCGAGCTATGTCGACCACTCTGGTTCTCTGATGGATAGCATCGTTCCGGACTTTATCCCTCAGAGACACCCCAAGCATAGCTCGTTCCATTGCTTGCTGTGCAACTTCAAGGGCATGGACTAGCTTTGCTGTAAGTGTTCACATCTCGGCCACCGTAGGTCATAACTGGTAGAACGCACTGGTTATTGACTTTCGTCTTCAGGCATTTCGGAATGGGTAAACAGAATTCCCGACGTAGTTTGCTGAATGCTAAGCAGCCCAAGCGGATCCTTCTCGCTATGTCCTTTTTCATGTTATTCTTGTCCAGTGTAATTTCCTGCGCTAGGTAGGTGTATTCCTGGACAACCTCAAGCCTCGATCCTTCGACGTAGATTGGCCCCGGCGTAACATGCTCATTGAACATGACCTTGGTTTTATCCAAGTTCATGCCGAGGCCAACACGTGGAGACTCTCTACTTAGACTGTGCAGCATCCCGCACAACTGTTCCAGCGTTTCCGCAACTATGACGATGTCGTTGGCAAACAGAAGGTGTTAAATGTGTTCACCGTTTATATTCACGCCCCATTCATCCCAGTTCAGTGTCTTAAAGACGTCCTCAAGCGCATTAGTGAAGAGTTTCGGGGATATTACATCGCCCTGACTTACACCTCTGCGCAGTGCAATAGAGTTGGTGTTCTTATCCTCCAACTGAATATTCATGGTAGCGGTATCATACAAGCATCTCAACACCTCAATATGTCGCCAATCAACACGACACCGCTCTCGCAGTCCACAAAAGCCATACACAGCGGCTGATTGTACTCATTTGTCTGTACAATTAGCAGAACAGTATGTGGTCTGCGGTACTGAAGCCTTTTCGAAATCTGGCTTGCTCCTTTGGCGGAAACTAGTCGAGTTTTCCAGCAAGGCGGTTTGTGACTACTCTCGAGAACAACTTGTAAACATGGCTCAGGAGTGAGTGACCTTACTGAAGAACTACAGACCCATGTAGTTCTTCAGTAAGGTCTTATAACCTTTTTTGAAGAATAGAGCCAGTTTGACCTTGCTGGAGAACGGAATTAAATATGCTCGTTAGCTCTCTAAAGGCGGGAGTCCCACCTGTTTGATACTTCCTTGAGCTCGGCCGTGATTCCATCATCTCTGAGGGATTTGTTGTGTTTCCCTTGTCCAAGAGCCGCCCTGATTGTAAAGCTCTAGAGTTTTACTAAAATGACGTGTACAGTTTGATTAATGATGAAAGATTCAAAATCATCAAAATTCTCCTACACTTACTACAAGCTGCCATAACTTCAGATATGCACGAAACATATTTGCACGTCTGGTGCCTACTCAAAGACCCCCTGGTACCTAGAACTGGTGAGCGATTTTCATTCGATATATCCGAAAATTTGATTCTGTAATAAAGTATTATCTCAAAAAATCAATGGCATTAGAGTAATATATAAAAAAAATACTTTAAAAACTCAAAAAACTATTTAAAATAGATCTGTAAGACAGTCATAACTTGAAATGAAACTCATTAGAATATAATAATGTCGTGAATAAAATCAGCCATATAGTGTCAACTCTAAGATAATACACTTTAAATTACTTACATTTGTCAAAATTGTTTTCGATTCCGTGTCTCATCGTGAAATGAAACACAAAATGACGTGCGGTCCAGGCAAACACTGAATCAAATAAAATTGTGACTATATTACTGGATCGTGCGGGGGAGGGAATGAATAGTGTAGAAAGACTTTTAAGACCATATGCCGGTGAATAATCGACTTATAAATAAAATTGTTTTATCAGTTTGTAGAGAAAAAAATCTTTTATCTGGATGTGTAATAAACCCAAAACCGCAAAATTTTGAGATACGACTATGTTGATAATCATGTGCGATATGGTCACGCCTTTATCCCCGAAGGGGTAGGCAGAGGCATATTATATGCCCACATTTCACCTTTTTGTATAATTTGTCCCACGTAATAGGTGGTGAGCCGTATTGCCGTGTTTAAATGGACAGGCGCAGGTTGTGACTACCTGCTGTTGAAATAAAGCCTTCAACTTAGCTTAACGACTGCCATTTTACTGGCAACCGGGACCAACGGCTTAACGTGCCTTCCGAAGCACGGAAACGCTCAAATAAATGTCACAAAGTGATCACATGGATGGTCACCCATCCATGGACCGGCCATAGTGAAAGTTGCTTACTGCAGTGATCGTTTACAGAACACTGAGTCCGCGGGGCCACGAGCGCTTCAACTGTTCGCTTCACTGTTTTAAGAAGCAAGTATAACAATAATTGATTCCTTTCATAAGATGATTGTCTAAATTCATGGTTGACCGCGTCCTACTTATGTCGACCAAATTGAAAACGTTTTGAGAAAAGGCCAGTTCAAGAGTACCCTTAACCTGAGAGCATGTATGAAAATGAAAACACTTATGAAAGTAAGAAAAGCGAAAGTAATAAAATAAGTCAAGATCGTAGCAAGTTGAAAGCTATAGTCTCTGCATACCCCGTTGGCAAATAGGCGTGGTGCCAATGATATTTAAGTAAAGATATGCTGCTACCTTCATACAAAACAGCATTCAGTTATTGTTGAGTTATAATTTCACGTGCTTACCTATCGATACCTAATAGATTTCGTCTATGAATGCGATAGAGAATACAAAACATTTAAATCAGAGAGGGATCAGCTATCTGTGTCGTTTTGCACACAGCAGCCGACCACAACACGACTTGTTTCGCTCGTAGCTATTTGCCGACTAAATGGAATTATAACAATTGTGTGACTTTGTCCGCAACAGTTTTTGAGCGGTAATGCGATATCTACCTCTTTTTAGGGTTTCGTAGCCAAATGGCAAAAACGGAACCCTTATAGATTCGTCATGTCTGTCTGTCTGTCTGTCTGTCCGTCCGTGTGTCACAGTCACTTTTTTCCGAAACTATAAGGCCTATGCTATTGAAACTTAGTAACTAGATGTATTCTGTGAACCGCATTAAGATTCTTATATAAAACTAGAAAAAAAGCAGTAAATTTTCGGGGTCCCCATACTCAGAACTGAAACTCAAAATTTTTTTTTTCGTCAAACCAATACGTGTGGGGTATCTATAGATAGGTCTTCAAAAATGCTATTGAGGTTTCTAACATAATTTTTTTCTAAAGTGAATGGTTTGCGCAAGAGACACTTCCAAAGTGGAAAAATGTGTCCCCCCCCCCCCCCTCTAACTTCTAAACTAAGAGAGTGCTAAATCTAAAAAAAATATATGTTGTACATTGCCATAAAAACTACCAACGAAAATTAGTTTGAACGAGATAGAGTTGGCAGTTTTTTTTAATACGTTATAAACCGCATTTTTCGGTTAGAAAAATCACTACCACTGCGAACGTGTTAAAACATCAATCAAAGTTACAACGAACTATAAGAACTTTTATATTATGTTACTTGCTGCTACGAAACCCTTCATGGGCGAGTCCAACTCGCACTTGGCCGGTTCCGTATCAAAAAACTGAAAAATAAAAAAGTAGGGAGGTATTTGTTGTTATAGCGGCAATAGCAATACATACATCATCTGTGAAAATTTCAGCTCTCTAGTTCTAGTTATTACGGTTCCTGAGATACAGCCTCGTGATGGACACGGACGGACAGACAGACAGACGGACGGCGTAATTTCATGAGTAGGGTCCCACTTTTACCCTTTGGGTACGGAACCTTGAAAAAATATGACTATAAGTTGTGTAATAGAACTTGAACTATTCCAAGAATTACATTCAAATCTACACTGTTCACATAAATCTGTCACATAAACGACAAAATATGAGGCAAGCTGTTTAGTTAATAAGGTCATAATTTGTACGCAACAGAAAAATATTACGTATGACTTCATACTCTTGAAATATACTAGGTACCTACTGTGGGTTTGTTTGTTAAAGGGCCATTCGCACCAATCTGTGAATGCTCCCTATGACCAGAGTTTATCTATACTAGTATTATAAAGAGGAAAAATTTGATTGTTTGTTTGTTTGCAACGAATAGGCTATGAAACTACTGGACCGATTTGAAAAATTCTTTCACTGTTGGGAAGCTACACTCTTTGCGAAGAACATTGGCTAGGGTTAGGTTCGGAAGGACGTGATTGGGGTTATACACAAGATGAAAATAGAATATTGATGTCAATTGACACATTTGAACAGGACAATTTGTCATACTATTGCTTGTCATTATGCTTCGGAAGAGGACACAACGACGGTCTCGTGAACAATATTGGAACAGACTTAATGCTGCGATCTCAGAAATTGAGAGTGGACGACTTGACTTCCCTGGTGCTTTTCAAGCGTAAACAGAACAGGATCCCTTAAAAAATACTAGTGTGTGATGCTTGAGTGATGCTTGAGTGCATCCCCGGTAATCTAATGGTAGAAAAATACTGTTCTCAAGTTCACAAAATCAACCACCTTGTTAGCAGGCAGTCAGGCCAGCGAAGCGTAAAGAGTGTATAATTAAGGGGAAGCTGCTGTCTATGATTAACCGCAAGCGGCAGGCCAATTACCGAGTCCAGTTACATAAGATTGCTTAAGAGTTCTACAGCTACAGTGTGGTAGGAACATACGTATGATTGCCATTTAAGAGACGTTAATCGATTACATAACCTGTGCAATATTAGGAAACATTCATTAGAAAAACGTCGTGAACAGTCGCGAATAGGACTTTATTAAAGGCTAACTACCGTTCCAATTTTACCATTTCCTCATTACAGAAGTACCTAGGCCCAAGACGGTGGCGTGACGTCAGAATTTTACGCACGACGCCTCACACTTGCCCGCAAAAGACGTGGGGGATAGCTCCCGTAGGGGTCGAACCCCTAGGAGAGGCCGCGGTGGTGGAAATATTCATTAGAGAAAAACGTCGTAAACAGTCGCAAACGGGACTTTGTTAAAGGCTAACTAGTAGTTAGCCTTTAACAAAGTCCCGTTTGCGACTGTTTACGACGTTCCAATTTACCATATCCTCATTACAGAAGTACCTAGGCCCCAGACGGTGGCGTGACGTCAGAATTTTACGCACGCCGCCTCACACTTGCCCCCAAAAGACGCGGCATAGCATCCGAAGGGCCCGAACCCCTAGGAGAGGCCGCGGTGGTAACCAAATCCTGAAACATCCATGGGAGGTCCGAACCGGGACTCTTGGCCGTGGGCAGTTGTGGTTTTAGCCAGTAGAATGACAGCATAGCTTCCATGACAGATTTTCACACGTTAAAAAAAATCCCCATTTGTTTTCAGTTTTGGTATTACTAATCATTCTATTCTGTGAAATGTATTTATGAATAAATCACTCCGATGCGTCTAGTTAAGGCTTCTTAAATTTGCATCTCTAGGCCTATTCTATACTGTCTCCAAGTACTTAACAGCCAGTAGTTAACAGGACGTGTTAGCGAACGAATATAGTTCGTCCGCTAATATTTCGCAATAAGGTCATGAGGAGGAACACCAATATGTTAATTGTCGACATTCACAATACCTGCCCTTCAAATATTTTTAAGGAAATTGATGAAGTCGACTAATCCGTGCTGTCTACCTATTTGAAATTCATAACGATGTACGTTTGTAGGTACCTATTACCCCCGAAGGTCGATGTCAAGAAGGTAGTCGAGCATAAAATGTAAGTCGAGTGAGTTCATAAAAACCAACTGTATTAAAATTTATTTATTTCTTTAAAAAAAAAGAGGACTTAATGTTTAACCTCAAGGAATTTACTGGAGCTAGATCGAACAGCAAAATTCCGCCGA
Organism: Miltochrista miniata; assembly: GCA_933228765.1. Classification (NCBI taxonomy): domain Eukaryota; kingdom Metazoa; phylum Arthropoda; class Insecta; order Lepidoptera; family Erebidae; genus Miltochrista; species Miltochrista miniata. Next base: position 35,746,686 of record OW121755.1, on the reverse strand, counting down.
AATCAATTCCACTGGTTACAAAAATGTCAAACCACATAGGCAGGTAGTAAAAAAAAACCGGCCAAGTGCGAGTTGGACTCGCCCATGAAGGGTTTCGTAGCAGCAAGTAACATAATATAAAAGTTCTTATAGTTCGTTGTAACTTTGATTGATGTTTTAACACGTTCGCAGTGGTAGTGATTTTTCCAAACGAAAATTGCGGTTTATGACGTATTAAAAAAAGCTACAGGCTCTATCTCGTTCAAACCAATTTTCGTTGGTAGTTTTTATGGCAATGTACATCATATATTTTTTTTAGATTTATCATTCTCTTAGTTTAGAAGTTAGAGGGGGGGGGGGGACACACATTTTTCCACTTTGGAATTGTCTCTTGCGCAAACTATTCACTTTAGAAAAAAATGATTTTAGGAACCTCAATAGCATTTTTAAACACCTATCTATAGATACCCCACACGTATGGATTTCAGTTCTGAGTATGGGGACCCCCAAAATTTACTGCTTTTTTTCTAGTTTTATATAAGAATCTTAATGCGGTACACAGAATACATCTAGTTACTAAGTTGCAATAGCATAGGCCATATAGTTTCGGAGAAAAGTGGCTGTGACACACGGACGGACAGACAGACGGACAGACAGACAGACATGACGAATCTATAAGGGTTCCGTTTTTGCCATTTGGCTACGAAACCCTAAAAAGCAGTGACTGGGGAAACTTTTGGGTTTTCAAGATAGACTGATAAAAACTAATACAAACAAGAATATCAAAAACAACTCATCCAAGTGGATCTAATCTAAGCTATCCATGTGCGACAGACAGAAACCAGAGCTAACATCAACGCACGCAGCAGACAGCCATGTTCGTGCTCGCAACGGAACGTGATCTTGTTTATGTGTTTATGGCTCCTGATTTATTATAAAGAAAGATACAACCTAGTTCGGTACCATGCAGCAATGCTTGTACACTTTGTACATTGATCCATAAAGAAGATGTCCTTTCTTGAAACCCATTAAGAAGATTTGCTATTTAGGTACTAGGTAAATGTTTTAGCAATGTTCCTAAAATAGGGGAATCAAGTTCTTCACTGCATAAAGGCATTCCACAAAATCAAAGTAAATTCTACTATGACAGAATGCCCAAACATTGATGGAAACGTGCAGTTTGGTCACAAAAAAATTAACAATTTTAAACAGAATCACCAAGCTTCTTAAAATGTTCCATGTTTTAGCGATTAGCTGGATTATAATTTTTAAACAAAATAAAGAAGCATATATTATATGATGTATGTATGTTATACCCACAAAGATCCTCAAATAATAAACATTCGCATAAAACTTAACATAACTACGCATTGCTGCCGTTACATTTAGATCGTAACATTTGTAATGACTACAGGATTTTAATGGGCTATAACTTATGCAAGCCGACCACCATGACATCGTAGACTAGCCTTGGAAAACAAGTACATAATATTATTCCGGACTCTCTCATAGACAGAAGCTAGATTTGCATCCAGTCAAATCTAGAGACGCGGAAGGTGTGTCTTAATCCTGGAATACAATTGCGAATGGAGAGCAATCTCTAGTTGCCCTTTAGCAAAAAGGTTTGTGATGTACTGAGCAAAATGTGAGAAACATTCAACTACATGGCTGCATTCATGATCCTATTCGATTCATGTGTGCGTACAACATAGGTCATGGAGATGTCTTTTCGTTATTGACACGCATATCCAACCTACCTTACCTAGGTATCTAATCTAAATTAACTCATTCTTCTATGGCAGTTACTAGGTAAAAGTATCTTCTTCATCACATATTACTTCAGTGTTAAATTCGAGGTGTCACACACAGGTTCTTAAGACCGTATTGCGTTTTAGTTGTTTAGATATATATGACAAAAAAACGCAGCATTGTATGGCGAGATTCCTTTCGACCTCAACTTAAACCAAGCCTTTTTCCGGGTTCCTTCTACAAAGCCAATTCATTTTTTTATTCATCGGCCGGCGGGTTCACTGGTTTATTGAAAAACTTCACTTGTACTGTTCCACAACATTTATTATTGTAATACCTAACCGGTTTCGCCTTTCGGCATTCTCAAAGGCTATTTACTTATATAGATCATAATTACTCTTCGAACACATAAACAATGACAATTATTTCCATGTAGGTATACCAACAGACAAGATTGTCAGTTTTCAAATTTACCCCAAAAATTAGGGAGATTAATATTTAATATCAAAATATTTGAAAATTAAATTATTTCCATTCATTTTACAATATTTAACCAATTTTAAGGGTTGCCAGTTTACAATTTGCCCAAAAAAAAAAATTTTGACTTCTGAAAATTAAATTATTACAATTCAAATTTAAAATTATTAGTATTGGTGAAGTGTCAATATTGTTAATTAACGAGTCATTCCGTGAAAATTTGCACCGTGACTATGTGGACAAAGCGGACAATTTCCTAAATTATTGTTTCAGATTATATTATTATCCGACGCACTGTTTCTTAAAGTTCTAGAAAAAACTATACTTTACTTTGGAAAATGCTTTCTTTACTAGATATTGCCATTTTTATTAGGGACCATGACTAAACTGTGTCCATTTAGTGACAAAATGATTTATTTTTTCTGGATAGATAAGTATTTTTAAATTTTATTATACGCTCCCTGTGTGAAGATTATAGGGTAATCTACCAAGAAAAAAAAATTGACTTACCTTTTGCAACATTAATGTTGTTATATTCATATGTTAAAACCATATTGTTATCGTGACTTTTTGAATAAAAAGGACTACTTTTTTGATTTTTTAGCTACTTAAAAAGCTTTTCAATGAAACCAAATTTGCATGGGATGTACGCATGCTAGTGATAAATTATTTTATGCATTTAAAGTACAGTATAATAAAACATTCCATCATAATCGATAACGATGGAAGGACAAAAATTGTGACCATAACTAAATAGGAAATACTGTCGTGACTAAATAGATACTTAGGCAGTGTTCATAAAAACGCCAAAAGGTGATGAAATAAATCTTGAATATTGCATTAAAATGTGCTTCCAAATAAACAGATTGCTTTGTGGTTAATTAGTACTATACCTTCTTAAGTCATATAGTCTAAAATTAATAACAAAGTTAGGCGAGCTAGGGAAATAAAACAATTAATATTTTTAAATTCCATCAACAGTCTTAATTGGTTTCATTCAGTACGTAGTTAGGCTAAGTTAGGTTAGGGTGGGTTAGGTTAGGTTTTTCTTTGTTCTTCATATTTTTCTGCATTTAATTTTATTTATCCACATAGCATTTAGCACGCTCAGTCGCTGTTAGAAACATCATTGGAGAAAAAAATATATCACATAATAATAAGTAATCTAAAACATGAAGCTCATGGTTTTATAAGCCACAAGGCGGTAAGCAGAATGTCACACACAAATTGTATACTTTAGATTGGAAGAATCTTAACAGAATATTTTCCCGCCTTGTAGCCGAATGTACCATAGTATATCATTAGTAGCATAAATTCATCTTAACAGGTTAAGATTAACTGCATTAAAATTATAAATCGTATAAGACGTTTTCGATATTCTCGTTTAATACAATAGGATAATATTTATATTTTGTTCCTTCCAAAAAATGAAAAAAAAATACAATGAAGTAGACACATTTGTCATAACATTTTATTATTGTCAAACTTAGGTAAATTACATTATAGACTAAGCCTTACGTGTCCATTTCGTCACGAAAATTGTTCCACTAATCGCGTAACGAATCGTGTTTTGTCCTATTAATTTGCTAAACAAAAACATTATTTGCACTTAAAAAGTAAATCATATTGCTTTATTGCATAGTCAAATATAGTAAGCTATTAATAAAAATACAATATTTATAAAGTCACTTACCAATTTGACATAAAATTCACAACTAAACTGGACATCTTATTTAGCCTCCTGAAAAAAATGTTGTGTCGTCACAGATTCTACACAACTGACAGTAGAATAATGAAATAAAACGGTTGTTTTCGTTTGGTAATGTTGCCTAGATGTAAAAATAAAGATGTTTGAGTAATTTCAAACTTTAGAAGCAGAGTTAAGAGCCTACCAGACGCCAAATTGTTGAAAGAAGATAGAAGATATACATTTTAGCGTGCAAGACAGAGAGAGCTGCGATCGGTTTTTGTGCGTTTTTAACGAAATAAATTAATTATAAAAAAACTATAACCAATATTAAAAAAGTGAACTAGTGCAAATGAAGATTTTACTATTGTCTTTCTTATAAATATTTTATATTATTAAAACAACTTAAAACTTATGAGATCTAGGTTAAAATTTCAAGAAATCGAGGTATTTTCAACACAAGAATCTATCGAAGATTTTATCAGCAATCGTGTTTTTAGCCTAGTGCGTTTTTAGTTTATGAACTGAAGTTGTCTGTGTTAAAATTTTAATTCATTAGACCTCACGAGTCCTGAGATCTAGATCAAGGTAATAGTCTATTTGGCGTCATACAGACTCTTAAGAGCCGTGACTAAAGTGGAATGTCCATGTGTACCTAAATGTTGGTTGACGATATTCACAAGAATTTTATTCTAAATTAATATATTATAATATATATTTGGAGTTTAAATTAAAATAGACATTACAAGCTTTAAAAATACGCCAAAACAAAGAGCTAAAATTGAAATCTACAGGGAAAATTTCTTGTCTTAATATATACATATGACGTGTGACATACTAAAATGATCATTTCTTTTGCTTACTTTTATTTATAACTAGCTGACCCGCGCAACTTCGTTTTGCGTGATAAATCAAGAACCGCTCGACCGATTTTGTGCAAACTTCACATAAACCATCTACTAAATAGTTCGAACAAAGCCTAAGCATTTGGTTAGGTTAGCCCGATCTCGAGTTATAAAATTACAACGAAAAGTGGCATTGATTTTTATATATATAGATAGATTAATTAAAGCGTATTGTAATTGCTAATTTATATATCTGTTTTTAAAGTTAATCAATCCGTCTTTTAGCTAAAATAAAGTCTATAAAGTATCGGATTACTCAATTTGTAGTAATAATTTCGAAAGTGTTGTGACTGTGGTTTTTGCATAGGTGCAAATTTGTACGGAATGACTCTAATATTATTAAATGTGAATAACTCAAAATGTCCAAACGATTAAATGTCATACATTGCACCATTTTGATTTGTCATATCGAACCATGTCAAGTAAAACTAATACAAATAAATTAAATGTCAAAATAGGTTTACTGGTTGGCAAGTATTCAGGTTTTAAGTAAAGGTCTCCGAGTTTTCTTTTTATACAATCCAATTTAACAACACGTTTTCACGACAAGGGTGTGGACTGGATCGAATGAGTATTACAAAAGCGTGTGGATGTGCTACTTCAGTTACCTAAACTCAAGTTTAAAGACCACGCATCCTGAAAAGTAATAAATCTAAGGACGACGGCAATAAATACTGAGAAATAAAGCTGAGTTACGAGTATATTTAAAGCGTGACGCCAAATGCAGATTTGTGGCGAGGCAGACGAGGTTAGCCAGACTTACCAATATTTGGACCAGACAGTAAATGTCGAGTGTATGGGCAGATATTTCTAATTCAAGTCAAATCTAAAGTGGAACAGACACTACCAGTAATAATGAAAGTCAGTAGCCATTGTGATGCGCAGGAAAAAGGGTTTGTAGTGAAAATATATACATTTTTAATCACCCGAATGACCTCGTTGATTTCACAATGAACGTGAACGAGCCCATCTGTTTCCTTTCCAGCCATCAGTGGCAAGGGACAGAGGAAAGTAGGTCGATGCGCAGATTGTTAAGTGATTGCTACTAGTTACGAGAACTGAGACCTATGGCGACGACGACGGCGACAGCCAGGCGATCTGTAGGCGGCTGACATATATTTTACAATACTCGGGACCTGTTTTTGTAATGCGTAATGTCGCTAGTCAAACATTTTGCTACATTACAGTGGTATCATCAAGATTTTTCAACTGATGATCGATTCCTCTATTTTCTTCGTTTGGAAACCCACACAGGCTGAAGACTGCAGAATCTAATAAAAATAAACAAAATAAAGAGGTCGGCAAAGTCGAGGTTCAGCCAGGTTAGCACCCAAGCAACCTTTCAGGTTCATACCAGGTCACCAAGCCAATTACAGGTAAGAAGTGTCAAAAAAAACTTTCTACACAGTTTCTTCAACTATTTCAGCCATTAAATCTATGCAATATTGATGACGGAAACTGTTTATAATCGGTCATAATCAAACTTACGTATTTACCGCGTAGTTTCATGCCAATCTTCACTTTCTAATAACGGCGATAAAGAGCGAGGTTACTCATTCAATCCCGGAAATTAAACTAAGGTTCCCGTACATTCAACAAATCACAATTTGGCTACTATGTATTCGATTTGTTGAAAACCAATGTCGTCGCCTGACTTCCCAAACCCTTTTCGACGTCAGTCAGCAAGTGCACAAGTTGCAAGTAAAGTTAGCTTATGCCCCTGACATCTTGAATTACTAAAACTAGAACACTCCTCGGGATTAAGAAAGTATTTCTTTTACACAAACATCTCTTAGAAAGTTAGTGAAAACATTTACCTGGTACTTAGAACTTACCTTTCATCGCTTCTTAGTAGAGAATTAGAAAAATCGCAACTGTAATTTTATACTGCTTGTAATCTGTGAATTAACGCTTATGTTCGGGCCACACTAAGGGGAAATGCCATTAATAATGGCGTTGATGAACGTTAAACGTTAGTGTAGCCACCGAATTATCGCGATAATTCGACAACGGCATTCACAGTGGCGGCACATCAAAGAGAATTATTACGTTGAAGCGGCCACACTACGCGTGTCAGTGCGCACCGTGAGAGTGTGACCGTTTTCAGTATTTTAATACCTTTTCGGTATATTTTATTGACTTTTTTCGATATCAGTATATTAATGGGTATATTGGTAAAAGTCAGTATTTTTGGGTATATTTTGAATAAAAGGTTAGGGTAAAGGTGCTCCCTCACCGGGAGCATTCGCCTGTAATGTAACAAATTAGATTCGACTTTGAGCATTACGTTACGGCCTGCCTCCCTGACCGACGAGCGTTCGCGTGTAATGTAACATTTATAGATTCGACTCGAGCATTACGTTACGATGCTACCTCCCTGACCGACACGAGCATTCGCGTGTAATGTAACATTTATTATAGACTAGCTGATGCCCGCAGCTTCGCCTGCGTGAAATTTTGTTCTCTTCTCCGCGTCTCATGGGAACTTATTCCCGGGATAAAACTTGTATCATTTCAGACTATAATCTATCTCTGTGTGACTACATGATAATTTTGCAATCCAATATGGCCGCCGCGCCGAAATCACAAAATTTCATGATGGGTATCGTTTAAGGGGGTTTTTGGTATGCTGAGTACGAATTTCGGGTTAATTTAGAGATCCAATATGGCCGCCGCGCCGAAATCACAAAATTTCATGATGGGTATCGTTTAAGGGGTTTTTTGGTATGCTGAGTACGAAATTTATGATAATTTTGCAATCCAAAATGGCCGCCGCGCCACTATTACAAAATTTCATGATAGGTATCGTTTAAGGGGTTTTTTGGTATGCTGAGTACGAATTTCAGGTTAATTTAGAGATCCAATATGGCCGCCGCGCCGAATTCACAAAATTTCATGATGGGTATCGTTTAAGGGGTTTTTTAGTATGCTGAATACGAATTTCGGGTTAATTAAGGGATCCAATATGGCCGCCGCGCCGTTATCACAAAATTTCATGATGGGTATCGTTTAAGGGGTTTTTGATATGCTGAGTACGAATTTCGGGTCAATTTAGAGATCCAATATGGCCGCCGCGCCATTATAACAAAATTTCATGATGGGTATCGTTTAAGGGGTTCTTCGGTATGCTGAGTACGAATTTTATGACAATTTTTGCAATCAATATGGCCGCCGAGCCGAAATCACAAAATTTCATGATGGGTATCGTTTAAGGGGTTTTTTGGTATGCTGAGTACGAATTTCAAGATAATTTTGCAAAATTAACCCTAAATTCGTACTCAGCATATCAAAATTCCATTTATACGATATGCTACATGAAATTTTACAACGGTGGCGAGGCAGCCATATTGGATAGCAAAATTTACCTAAAATTCGTATTTGGCATACCAAAAAACCCCATAAACTATATACAACATGAAATTTGCAATCACAACAGTGGCACGGCGGCCATTTTGGATGGCAAACGTTAACCTGAAATTCGTACTCAGCATACCAAAAAACCCCTCATACGATATACAGCATGAAATTTTACAAAGGTGTAAGGCGGCCATCTTGGATTGCAAAATTGACCTTAAATTCGTACTCAGCCTACCAAAAAACCCCTTAAACGATACCCATCATGAAATTTTGTGATTTCGGCGCGGCGGTTATATTGGATCTCTAAATTAACCCGAAATTCGTACTCAGCATACCAAAAACCCTCTTAAACGATACCCATCATGAAATTTTGTGATTTCGGCGCGGCGGCCATATTGGATTGCAAAATTATCATGTAAAACAGCTGGGTGTGGGGCTCCCGGTTCCGGAACGGGGCCGTCCTACCCATTAAACCTGGTGGTATTCCTCCTCCCTATAGCCGGGAATCCGGAAAGCCGGGAAAATCTTTGGAAATTCTTTGGCTTTCGGCCGAAAGCCAAAGAATTTCCAAAGATTATTCCCGTCGAGAACCGTTCGGCGTCTCTCCTCGGGGGAGCAAGATGGGAGGTTCCCCCGGAGCTCGCTAAGGACCTGAAAAAATAAAAACCCAATTCCTCATCGCAATGATTTTTTTCTTTGTAGGGTTTGTTGCAATAACTTTCGGTAATTTTTTTTTACGAAGCGTGTTGCAGGTGAAGGACGTTGAATTCAATCCTTCAAATAAAATGTTAAATGTAAATTCTAGGTTCTTCTTTTATAAAAATAAGGTAGTAATTAAAGAATAAACACGTTTTGATAATCGGTATTTTTATCGGTATATTTTCTCTGTGCCAGTATTATATATAGATACATTCAGTATATTTTTAAGGAGCGAAGGTATTTTTGTAAAATTTAATTCGGTCACACTTAACGTCAATTTTAACGCCAAGAATGGGCATTCACGCGAGAATTATTACGTTGAAGCGGCCACACTACTCAAATGGTGATGTTAAGAATTAACGCCATAATTAGCGCAATATTTATCGCGATGATGGGCATTGACGTTTTCTTTAATGTGGCCCCGGCTTTATAAAACCACGGGACTTTCGCTTCCGGATAGCTTATGCTTATGCCCATAAGGAAGAACTTAGGCCAAATACTTTTAAACGGCTAGACAAGACAGTATCGATTACTCACGCGGAAGACGTTGGCTAGTTGCTTTCTGCGATAAGATTGGAACAATTGCTGAAATTATGCGTACATTCCAGCAGAGCAGATGTATTTAAAATCCCTTTGTTTGCCTTCTCGGGAATGTGAGGCGGTAGGCAGGTTTTTCTACACAACATAAGGACATGCATTAATGCTTTGATATACGAGTACCTATCAAACCGGTCGCCCGCAGGCTCCGCATTTAGCAATCGGGACCAGTTTGCGACTAATATGGTGTCACTGAACCAACTGGCTTTGCCATTTATGACATCACTGGTGATTCTACCAGTGTGGAGCAGAAAAAGAAATGGGTCAACGTATTTAGAATCTATACTAATATTATAAAGAGGAAAGATTTGTTTTTTTTTGTTTTTTGTTTGCTTGTTTGTAACGAATAGGCTCCGGAACTACTGGACCGATTTGAAAAATTCTTTCACTCTTGGGAAGCTACACTCTTTGCAGTGAACATAGGCTATATTTTATTCCCGTATTCCCACGGGAACGGGAACTACGCAGGTGAAACCGTGTGACGTTCGCTAGTGTAAAATATGAAGATACGGAGAAAAAGCACTCAAATTAATTTGAAGGAATAATCTGTGTGACTGTTTCAGTATATTTCATGCAATAAATAATTATTACCTATTACATCGTCCTAGATAAGGTCGCAAAGGCTGGGACTAGATGCGAAAGGCGCAGGACCGTGTGTTATGGCGTGGATTGGGAGAAGCCTACGACCAGCAGTGCCATAGGCTGATTTGATTGATTACATCGTCGAAGAGCTGCATATCCTATGTAGAGATGAATAATAGTCTGTGTGTGTACTTGTCCAGTGTATAATTTTATATTTGAAACGTCGAAAGGCAAAAAGAAAACCCTTTTAAAATAATTTTGAACTCGCACAACAAACCCGCTTCTTTTATTAAATCGGTGTTATTGTAACTGGAGAGCCAGTAAGCCGGGTTGAATGTTTCTTTGTTTGTGAACTTGCCGTGCAGGCATGGGCATCGAACCGGCAATCTCGTGGTTACTCATACATAATATCGCAAATAAAACAGCCATTGCCTAACCGCAGAGGGAAATTAAACCAAAATTTCATATTTTATTAAGGTTCTTGGAACTAAATGTTTTTTTATTCATGCCTCTCTGATCGGCTCTGGAGTACTCTGGACATTATGCTTATAGAATTTGGGACTTAACGCGAAATACATTTATGATATAGGTACTTACAAACACTGACGTTTCGGACGCATTAGTATTTCGCGTGATGAAAAACCCTTATAAGTGTTATTTTTCAACTATCGCTGTTTCCGACCTCGAAACTGGTACCTGCGTAAGTTCTGGAGTAGCATTGCAGGGGTTGCATGCACGTGGCGTCGTTGTGTCGGCAGTTAAATGGATCAATGAGCAGGGTTCAAGACGTCGAAATGTCATCTCGAGTGCAAATCCCATACATTATCTGAGCCAGCCGGCGCCACATTACAACCCCTGTCTACGTTGCTACTGCACACTTCAAAGTAGAACGCACAGGGGTACATTTCTGTTTTCTTTCCTATTCGGTATGCCATATCTATAGTCATAATCCGCACACGGGTTTTCGACGCAACAGAGTGTTTATTATTTTTTGAACACAAATATCATATTTTTTGTACAAAAAGAGTCAGTCAGAGCCTAATACCATTTCTCCTTTTTCTGATTTGTGTGTATTTTTTTTATAATTAGGTATGTAATTTTGGGGCACTGTCTCTAGCTAGAGAAAAAGCGTGTGGACGGACGTATTTAATGTTTCGAATTACGAGCTTAGTCGAGCTGCAGCGAGAATTGAATTCAAGTGTAAATAAGGAGCAGAACTTATCATCTTAAAACTTCAAAAGGTGTTGTCTGAATAGCTCTTTAACCTGATCCCACCCTCTCCTTTCCGATTCCGAACAATGCGTGCCGGGCAGAGATGCCACTCATACACAGTGAAGAGAATCTTCGCCAGAACAGAGCGTTTCAAAAGATCGTTCCTCTGTCGACCTATAAAAACCTGGGATAGTGTTCTGTAAACAATCACTTCAGTAAGCATCTTTCACTATGGCCGGTCTTTGGATGGGTGACCACCAAGTGACATTTATTTGCGAGTGTTTCTGGGCTTCGGAAGGCAGGCATGTTAAGCCGTTGGTTTTAGTTACCAGTAAAGTGGCAGCCTTATTGTTTGTAATGGCAACCGTTTGGTGAACCACCCAATGCTGTTTTTCAGCTGAGTCAACTGGTACCCACTCCCAACGAAAATAAACATTGCAAACAGATTCAATCAGCACCTACCTAACACCAACAAAGCTTAAATCTCTAAGTTATTCCCTTAAAGCGACCAATAATTCTTTCACATTTAATTTATGATTTAGTAAGCATAATTACCTACTTTACCTAATTACCTACTTTTCAAAATTATAGCTCTTCTCTAAGTTATATTGGTGCTGATCCGATACTCCAGACCTCATATACCTACTTAATATTGAAAGCAATCAGCACTTTACAGTGGATGAGGAGGAGAGAAGAGGTGATCACAGATAAGTTCATGAAGTTTACACCTCTACCTACCCCTCAGGGTATAGAAAAATAGGCAAGACTAGTATTATCGTTTAATACTGTTAAATAAAGCATTAAATGTGTTAGCTAAAAGGAATTTATAATTTCCTCTAACCTTCACATTACTTAATACTGAGCTAATTCATCATTCAAGGTAATGAGTTTTGAAGCTAATATAATAAATGTGAATGAATTTACACACATACCTACTTTGAATTAATTATATATTTTCAACAGGTTTATTTTTTACATAAAAGTAACAACAACTTCACATGCTGTAGCCTATCTGCCAATTATTGTGATTTTAAAAAGAATACAAATGAACTTATAACTTCTGGATGCAGCATGGGTCGTAGAAAGATCGGAAGAACACCACCAATACCACTGGTGGGCCGTAAGCTTGTGTGCCACCTTAGTGGTATAAAAAAGAAGAGCAGACTTTCAACATCCAGGATGGAACGTGTGAGTCCCTAGGACCCTACTATTTCTAAAACCCTCACTTGGAATCCTAGGGCTCCTTTATATTTGAATTCTGCTGTTACCTTTTTCTTGGTAAACTTAATAGTGAAAAATGTACCCACCAAATTTAATCCTGTTTGTACATCGGGCATCTAATCAAATTGTGGCTTAAGGGACTGGCAGACAGGCTTTGATTTGACTATTATTTTTGATGTCATTGGAAGAGATAAGGACCTCCAACTCTGAACCCCAAAAGGACTTCTGTGTCAGCTTCGACAGCAGAGACTTCAGTTGCAGGTGAGGTTGGCTTGGGCCCCAACTATTTAGCTGGGGCACCAGTATCAACTTGGAGTAAGATTTCAAAATTAATAAATTACCGGCAATAAAATTTTGGACTGCAGACCACCACCAGAAGAATCAAGGCGTATCTAGCTATAATTAATTAAATATGATTTTAAAGTCGCGTTGCCCTATTGAATTTTTAATGTAAGCACGACTGCAAACAACAGTCCAACAATATAATAATACATTGTTACATTCCTGAGGTAATAAAGGTACTTATAGGTAAACTGTAAGAAATAATAATATTAATTATTTGTGGTTAATATTTTCTGATTAAAATAAATACGTACAGGGTGCGGGCTACCCACGCCAAAATATAAATATATCTCAAGGAACCGGGTCGCACATCTATGAAATAAAATCAATACATAGCATCACTCACCTTCAGAGACATTATGGATGCAAATCGATCTTCAGCACGTGGAAACAAACAAACATTACACAATAAACATTTGATAACACTGCACTATTTATTTGCAAAAATATATCAAACACACTTGTATCAAAATATATCCTCACATATGTTACGTAACGATTAATAAAAAGACGTGTTTTATTTACAAATATGTATCATGTATGGTGATTTTTCAACGATTTTCACAGTGGTTCGATTGAATATTTTTACCAATAGCGGATGAAACGAACGTACGTCAACACTGTGTCACTAAAATACAATCTCTGATTTTTTTCCGCGCTCTCGCGATTGCGCGCCAGTTTGACAGATAGGTTGCGTTCCAGTACCACAGTTAGTTTAGTTGACATGTTGGACATTACGAAATTTTAATAATGTAAAATCTTATTACATATCGTATTTATGTGGTAATGAGGACAGAAAGCCGATGACACTGAGCTCTATTAAATTAATTTAATACATACGGATTCTTGGCAAGCACTTAGTTAGGTATTTACTGCATTTTTTATTTCTTAAACTACTGTTACACATACATAGTTAATTTTGACCATTTTGGTGCTAAGAACCACTCATGGTAGGTATGTATAAAATTCAGCCCGTTACGTTCGTTCGTATGGTGCCACTTTGTTAGCTTTTTGCTTTTTGTGACCTAAATATACATTCCTTCATGGAAGCAATAAATACCGGAACCCATAGAGTTATATATTATCATTAGAGAGGCAAGCACGAACATCGCGTCTCGACAAAAGCACGGCTACTTATGAGCTGAGAAGACGCAACTATGAAACTTTTTAAGCAGTGATGGTAAATATATATCTGTCTCACTCACACGCGTACGGTGAACACCGCCGCCACTGCGATTAGACAAAGACAAAAACATAAACATGACGAACGTGGGCCAGTGTTGACTACTGTATGAAATTTTTACCCACGATAATATAGAATTACTAAACAAATTTAAAATTATTATGTACCTATTTTATTTCGGTTGAAACCGAAACTCACATGTTCATATTAAAAAAAAAAGCCGGCCAAGTGTGAGTCGAATTTAAGCACAGAGTCCAGGTCCCCATACAAATCCGGCAATTTACGTTTGTTGTGTGGGGTCTTTTTCTGCTTTTAGTAGGTATTTTTGTTATCACGGCAGAAATATACATCACCTGTGAAAAAATTTGCTCTATCAACCACAGTTCCTGCGATACAGCCTCGTGACTAACTGACAGACGGACGGCAAAGCCTCATGTCTCGTTCATAGAGTCTCGCGTTTGCCCCTCCGTGCGCGAATCCGACTCACACCTGGACGGTTTTTTTTTCAATATGTGCAGCAAGTTGCAGCAAAAGCAAGTGCCATTAATCAACGGTAGATATAAATCTTCTCTGATATTCATTTTAGAAATGTCTCTACCTTAAGATGGGTTTCTCTCTTTTACGTTTGAAATTACGCATGGATACTATTGCGAACGCCTACTGACTAAAACCACACTGCGCCCTGCTACTGCCTACGAAGGGTGTCCCGGCTGGCATTTATTTGAGCGTTTCCAACGTTTTCGTGCTTCGGAAGGCACGTTGCTGCTGGTCCCGGTTGCCAGTAAAATGGTAGTCGTTAAGCCAAGTTTAAAGACTTGACCAAGGTTGAAAAATTTCAACAGCAGGCTGTCACAGCCTGTGCCTGTCCATCTCAACACGGCAACGGCAGTACGTCTCACCACATATGACGTGGGTCATATGTGGTGAGACCATAAGTGTGGCTTATAAAAAAAGGTGAATTTTGGCCATATAAAGACCTCTGCCTGCCTCTTCGGGGATAAAGGCGTGACCATATCGCATCGCATCCCGACAGACCTTGGCTAACACTACCGTCTCGCATAGGGGTCCTATCCCGCGTCTTTAGGGTTGGTTCCCAGTGTACTAAACAAACTCTCTCCGAAACTACTGGACTGATTTGAAAAATTATTTCACTGTTGGAAAGCTACACTCTTTCCGGTGAACATAGGCTATTTTTTTTTTCATACTATTGATTGATGGCACTTGGTGGAACATGCTGCACATATTGAATAACGACACTTGTACTGTTCCACAACATTTACAAATGTTGTGGAACAGCACAAGTGTCGTTATTCAATATGAACATAGGCTATATTTTATTCCCGTATTCCCACAGGAACGGTAACTACGCAGCTGAAACCGCGTGACGTCCGCTAGTATTCTATATAGACCATTAAAAAGGCACTTACTTACAAAACGTCTAACCCTTTCATTTAATACCAAACACGTTTTTTTTTTCTTTAATTTATTTTAACACAGTACTTTATGGCCGCTAGAGGGCGCACCATTAAATTCAGTGACATGATATATAGTTTATAACCAGTCGAACGTCAAGACGCTTCTAACAATATCTCATTAGTCCAGTTCTAATAAGTACCTAGTTGAGGAGCTCTGAGGGAATACATGAACATACAGACATACGTATATAGCTTGTCAAAATCATAACCCTGCCTTAGTCGGGTAATATTATTAATGTATCTTACATAGGTAATTAATTACTAATTCTCCCCCTGATGTGGGTAAACCAAACCGATATTTTAGTGGTAACACTGAATGGCAATCACTAATTTTATTTTCAAAATTCGATTATAGCGGTATTTACGCTGATATCAATGCGTAAATAGTATAATTACGTGTGAAAAGTAATTCTACATGACTTATTGTGTTTTTATGTTTTAGAATCGCAATCTTTTACTGTGCATTTGCCCATTTTGTCGCCCGGTTCAATTTGTACGTACGATTGGCGTAACGGCGTCAGACTGAACTGACGTTTGGCTCACCTAAGCCTGTGGGCTTACGTTAGGTAGGCTTGATGTTGGCGCGGTCGTTAGTCATCTAGTCTTATCTATATCGATGCCGGAACCATAATAAAACCACACGGTGCTCTGCAAATTGTCTATGGCCGCACAGTGTTCTTGTTTTCAGGAAGTCGATTTGGTGATTCCCTTTTTTCTGCTTTTATGATAGGTTTAACTTGTTAAAATATCAGAGTATAACTCCTGGTGCCCTATATTGTACAATTTGTACATAGTATTTAAAAATAAAAAAGATAGCTCATTTTCAAAAAAATAATAGTTGCTGAATGTAGTGACGTGGATAAATTTCAATATACAGGTATATATTAAATACGAGTCTATACAAAATAAGAACCTTCTAAATCTAAAAAATTAGTTTGTTATTTAATTTATACAAATATTATTATATACAACTTATATTTACTATACATAGGTACCTACACTTTCTACATAAGAAAAGAAGCTATGAATAGGTACGTAAAATTTCAAACAAAAAAAAATTTAAAAGATGTAACCGATTTAGGCATCGAAAAATTCTTCCACATCGCTGTTGACCACAACCGCAACCGTGCCCAAAACGCTGACGGCATTGCCACGTTGAATGGCAATACTGAGCCGCTGGCCCAAGTACACGCCAGCCTTCTGGTCACGGGAACTGTCGACCAAAAGCTTGCATATAGTTCTGTAAACAAGCTTTGCCCTAGAACCCCACGGTCCAAGAGTTTCAACCCCAAACGGCTCAAATAAATAAGCCCCAGCAAGATTTATGTATTTGCGCCGTTTGAGGGCCTCAGCAGATGCGTCAGTAGCTCCCGCGCGCGCGCAGCTAGCGGTGCCAGGAACATGATAAGGCGCAAGGGTGTCCACGCATGTGGCATCCCACACAAGCGGTCTTCCCATCTTCCATGGCACCAATTATTGACATCCCGTCGGGCCTCTTACCGTCGTCTCGAGCCAAGCCCTTGGGTTCAAGCACTGCTGGCACGCCGACGGCGGAAAGAGCGCGACGGATGATGTCATTTATACTAGCATGTCACGGAAAGCGTGGTGACCCAGGTGGTCGACAGTTACTCCACAGTAACATCGATGTGGAACGATGCAAGAAGTGCCGAGGCGTACCTAAGCAAACAGCGATGCGGAAAGTGCCATTATCTAGCAAAGTTCCAATATGGGCTGAGGGCAGCGCATGAAGCAAGAGACCCGATTCCCACTCTCCCACAGCCAGTCGGTGCGCTCGCTCTGCTACAGTGGACGAAGTCTCAATAAGGTTTTGTTTTACTAACTTGCAAAGCGGCACATCCTACTGTCTCTGGGAAGAGTAGTTGACGGGAAACTCTGTGCCTGGGCAGGTCATTTTCCAGGCATTCAGGGCATCAGATAAATACGGTAGGTAGGTACTTTAAAGTTAATTAGTGACGAAGGTAAAATTTTCCTAGTTAACTTATCTGTACCGTACACCGATGACAAGAAGGCCGGTAAACAAAAAAAAAGTTAGAGCACTTTTTATTTTTTTTCCAGTGGGGTGAACATGCAGGGTGCAATAGCGGCCAGAAAAGACGATATCACGTCGTCGTGGTCACCACTTCGGCGCTGTTAGAGCTGTAGAGCTCCAAGAGGATGTCCAGTAGATCCGGTAAGTAGGTAGTACAGTTAGCGTCGTCGTGGCTATCCTCGTGATGAGTCTGGACTTGGACACTCACTCGCTCGAGACCATGGTCTCCAGCGGGAGTAAGTGGGACTGCGCCGCGTCTTTCTGCAAGCAGTTCCTGCTCGTGAAAGAGGCGGCGCGGCGGAGCGGGAGAGGACTCTCCCACCCGAGTTCCGCACGTATCTTCGCCGAAGACTATCGGTCTCCATGACTGGGGGCCTGAGGAAGGTGAGTGGGCTGCTTACCGTCCTTACAGAAGCAGGACCATGACGGCAGCGTGACGTGAGGGATTCACGCACGCCCCCCCCCCCCCGCCCCTAAGAAGCGGCATAGCACACGAACCACCGCCTAGACGAGCCGCAACAGACCTAAGGCTACTTAGGTCTGTTGAGAGTCCTGGGACATCCTTCCGAGGACTTACCCGGGGCTCCCAACCGTTAGCTGTTGGCCGTAACGTGAAGTTTTTGAAGTGAAACTTCTTTATCGGCGTTGGAAAAAAGTTTGCGTCACGTCACGTCACGATTTTTGGTTACGCGCCATCTTTGTTCTGTTCCCCACCACGGTGGATTCGAATTAAGAGTACTTTATCCAGGGATAGCATGTCATTTAAGGGTTTTTGGACTTTTGGGCTTTTGGTCTTTTGGACTTTTGGATGGGACATTGGTACTTTGGGTCTTTGGGACTTTGGAACTTTGAGACTTTGGGACTTTTGAACTTTAGAACTTTTGAACTTTTGGACTTTTGGACTTTTGGACTTTTGGATAGGACCTTGGTACTTTGGGTCTTTGGGACTTTGGAACTTTGGGACTTTGGGACTTTGGGACTTTGGGACTTTGGGAATTTTGGACTTTGGGACTTTTGGATGGGACCTTGGTACTTTGGGTCTTTGGGACTTTTGGACTTTTGGACATTTGGACTTTTGGACTTTTGGACTTTTGGACTTTTGGACTTTTGGACTTTTGGACTTTTGGACTTTTGGACTTTTGGACTTTTGGACTTTTGGACTTTTGGACTTTTGGACTTTTGGACTTTTGGACTTTTGGACTTTTGGACTTTTGGACTTTTGGACTTTTGTACTTTTGTACTTTTTGACTTAATTTAAGGTAAGGTGAAAATTAAGTTTATGAAGAAGTTTCACTTCTTACGTGTGTACACTAAGTACACGCAATTTTTTTGTCGGAAGGAGTCTGGCAGAGCATCCATGAAGAAGAAAAATCGTCGTCGTGGATGTGGTAGACAATAAAACAACTGCGTGACGTATCTTAGTTTTACTGCTATACTCGTTCACAGTTGTATAAATTACACATTTACAGTGGTGTGCAAGTTGTACACATAGATTAAGAATGTTACGCTACGGTGTACATCAGCAGTTATCTCCTTATGGAGATAACTGCTGATGTACACCGTTGCTACCGTTGCACCGTGCTATTATTAGCACAGATGTTGTGTGTCGTTGACATTGACAATATCTGTCAAATAGGCCTTTTGGCGCCTTGGCGGTAACTTAAGGCAATGAACACACGCACTTAAAAGAGTAGTTCCTAAGGCCGCTCTGAACACAAACTTTCTGTGTCACAAACTGCCGCTTGGCGGCGTGGGTAGTGGCCAGTCGTAGTGCGGCAGCCATTTTTTATTTTTCTAAGTTGTAAATAAGTATAGATATATTACATTATCTTCTATACATCTATACATATAATAAAATGATAGAAAAGTCGAAACTGTACATTGGAAATATTAAAAAAAAAATACTCGCTGGGTGTTCAACATAAGATACCGAAGCCGAAAATATAGTTAGAATTTTTTTTGTCTGTTTGTCGGTTTGTCTGTTTGTCTGTTTGCTTTGCTTTGTCCGGAAGGATCTCGAAAAGTACTGAATGGATTTGGTCCAAATTTTGAACAAATATTAGCTAGGTGTAGGGTCTTAAAATAGGCTATATATTATCACGCTACATATCCTAGGGGCTAAGCAGCGAGCAATCAAATTGGTATTATAAAATAATTTTCACGCGTACGAAGTCGCGGACAACAGCTAGTGTTTTAAATATAACGGACGTGAAATATTTTAATAAATAATCCCAGAATATAGCCCATTCAAAACTTTAAAATGTGCCTAATAGTTTTTGACAATGAACTGTGACAGTAAAAAATTTTAAATAAAAAATAGAACCGACTTCATATAAATCCTTAAAAATAAAATTTACCTAGCACATAGTAATACGTATTTTGATTTATCAGATTTTATTCAATATCATATTGAAGTCGGCGCCAAGTAAACCCATAGGTTTAGGTAGGTATTATTAATGGCACCAACTTCAATATTATATTGAATAAAATCCGATAAATCCAAATACATATTACTATGTGCTAGGGAAATTTTATTTTTAAGGATTTATATGAAGTCGGTTCTATTTTTTATTTAAAATTTTTATTTTTTTATTTTATGTGACGGGTGGACCGAAAAGTATTTCTATCTAGGTGTAAAGTTCTCATCAACACAAATCAATCAAGCCGAAACACAAGGTAACTGCTGTAAATCGTTAAGGAATTCCCTCGACTGTCTTTCAGTTCCATCATCAGATCGACTCCAGACCTTCATTGAATTTTAGTACATTAAAGCACTTAATCAAAAAGTTAACAAACGCACTAGTTGTCCCTACAATTTTCGGTGGTTGCCCTCAATTTCTCCTGGATTCCAGCATCAGATCCTGATACCCTGGATATGGGACCACCTCAGAAGTAGCCTCTTTCAAACAAAAAAAGAATTTTCAAAATCCATCCATAATTGGCGCCGCTATCGCGTAACATACATACAAAAAAAAAAAAAAAAAAACAGCGTACGAATTGAGAACCTCCTCCTTTTTTTGAAGTCGGTTAAAAATGCACCGACAGCGCCGCCACCTGGGAACTATACGAGCTGGGGGCATGCCCCCAACAAAATTGGCACAAAAAATCCTTAAGAACCACTCTTCTTTGTACGTATGTATTCATTGCCCTTAAGTAACGTCCTAGAGTCTAGACGTTACTTAAGGGCAGTGCTAGAGTGTGGTGTAGTACGCCGCACTAATTCGTCAAATGACGTCGCATTCGCACTAAGTTATAATAATCTTCAATTTACTATAAAAGCCATCTTACTGTATTTAAGTGATGGGGACACGCACCTATAGCTTGGCAAAAAGTGTAGAAAAACAATGAAGGAAGAATGAAACGTGCTTATTATGCGGTAATTTTTTTTATTGCTATAAACACTTTATTATCATTTTTCATGTCATTTACAATTTATTAAAACTAAAGCTAATAACATAACTCGCCTCTTACCGTATCCGTCCGGTGCAAAGGGGCCCATTACACTGGCGGCATTGCCACGCTGGATAGCGATGGCCAACCTTTGCACCAGCCAGATACAATCCGGAGCGGGAGTCTCCCTAAACGGCGGTAAAATGAGTTTAAAATCCTTTAGTCGCATTATGTCCAATTCGTAAAATGTCCAACTGTCCAATTCTCTATACTACTAAAGTAGTACTTCATTTTTTAACTGACATTAGTGACGTTTTGACAGCAGTTTGACAATGTCGCAATCCAAAGACTTTTGGCAAAGCTGGCTGTAGTAGCCAAGCTGGCAAGTACGTAAACTGCGTCCGCTGCTCCATGTTTCTTACACATACTTTTAACGCAAAAACTTTGATATAGATACAATGTTTTTGTAATAAGTATGATGTAGGTAAATAAAAAACACAAAACCAGGAGCAGGGGACCCGGCTTTACACTTCCCCACAAAATATCACACAATTTCTGTGTTTCTTTTAACCATGAGATGCATTTTCACAGCCTGTACCGCAGACTTGGCGTCATACTGGAGTGGATGGTCTGCAGTGAGGTGCGCCCGCAGCTCGGACGCGGTGTTGGTGCAGTAGGCGCAGTGGCGGCAGTGGTACAGGGACAGGCCGGGGTGTCGGCCACCGCGCAACACGTGTTTGCGGAGGTTCTCCTGAGAAACAAAATGTTGATTTCAAACATATTTTTATTTGTAGGTCCGAAGTTGTATATTATTATTAGCTTGGCTACGCATCATGGTCGAATTCTTGCCTTTCTTTCCCGCAACATATGGGAACTTATATAAATTATTACAGACTCCATCTATTTCTGTACCACCCTGTACCAAATCTCAGCCTGATTCGTTTAGCCGTTATTTAGCGTCAAAATAAATAAAGTTCTTTTTAACGGATTGCCGTTGATTTGATAAGTATAGTGGCGCGGCGCGGGTTCCTCCATTATTTTCTAATATTCTTGTCAAGCTTGTAAGATATGAAATCATATTTGTAACTGTTTTTTTTAATACTCAGCTCGTCAAATGACATGGGCCCTCTCGTGGAAAGTCAAGGAGACTTCAACATCTATAAATTTGATGACCCCGCTGGTGACGACGTGCTCTGGGTCTTGCAGGTGGTGGCAAGAGAAACAGCTGGTTTCTTGGTGAACTTTATAATAACGGTTGATTGTACAAAATCACAGACGTATAGGTAGGTATATATAGGTGCGCGTGTTGAGGTGACGGTGTTTTTTGACGTAGTGACTGACGGCCGCACAGCTGTTGCTCGGTGAGCGGGGCGCGTGGACCCCCCGCGTCTTGGATGCCCCTGCGTCGTCCTGCTGGCGACGATATGTCTCCGACACCGCTATTATGGCCATAAATACATTGGCTCTCAAGTTTATGGCCTTTTTTTTTTATTTACCTCATAAAAATGTGTGTAACAGATCGTCAGTTCAGACCATAAGCCGTGGTATAATTATTTCGTATAGAGGCCAAAGAGCCGCTAGCTCTACGCTTTACCATCTCAACTCAAAGTTTTCATGTGGTGCGTCGTCAAGATCCTGCCAATAAATACTATCACTTTCTAGACGTAATACTCACTAAGCTCCCACAAGTGAATTCACAGTGAGGGCATGCGTACGGTTTAACTCCTAGATGGCACAGTTTGTGTCGTTTCATGTGGCTTGCTTGGTCGGTCTTGAAATCACACAGGTGACACTCGTGGTGTTTCACTCGGTCACCATGAGTTCGACGATGCCTGTACCACAGAAAAATTATATAATAATGATAGAATCCAGTATGATCCTGTGTAGGTAGTTGCTTCATGATAAGTTCAAGCACAGAAATCAGAAAAAGGCAAGCCTTACAGCGCCATCTAGTTCAAATAAGGCACAGTATAAAAGTATTTAATTTTATTCAGTGAATTAAATTCGTTTTTTTATTTTTTTTTATTGATATTTAATTGAATTCTGTTAACTCTTACATACACAAATGCTGAAAGAAGCAAAGTATAAACTATATCTATGGTCCTTTTAATTTACTTTATTGACATTTTCTTGCAAAGGTTCACCATTAAAAAAAGAAAATAGAAGAGGTTCACCACTGTTTTATTATTGCGCATCAGTTTTTATTGACTAAATTCTAAAATTGATTACAGCTTTAGACTGCAAATATAAATATTTTATAGTTTATAACAGGCATTATAAAAAATATTTAAAACTAAGGAAAGCGCCATCTATTATCGTAGCTTTACTTCATTATTACTAACTGCAAGGTGTTCTTTGCAACTTCAAATATTTTAATTATTCTGTAATAGATGGCGCTGAAAACAAATTAGTTTTTTCAGCTCTTATAAAGGTTTTTCTTTTGATTAAATTCTGTGTTACGAATAACAGCAAAACTAATACATATAATTTTTACCTTACTAATTGGCTATAAGTGGCGGCAAAATAGGTACATTGATCATGTGGACATTCAAGGGATGTGCCTCCTTTGCAACTGCTGGAATGACGACCCAATGCACTCCTGCAAACAATCATTGTTATTTTTAACCGACTTCGGTAAAGGCGGAGGTTTTAATTTGTTTGTTTTTATTTTTTATGTTTGTGACCTCCTAGAAGCTGAAGCGCTCGTGGCCCCGCGGACTCATTGTTCTGTAAACAATCACTGTAGTAAGCAACTTTCACTTTGGCCAGTCCTCGGATGGGTGACCATCCATGTGAACAGTTTGTGACACTTATTTAACGTTTCCGTGCTTCGGAAGGCACGTTAAGCCGTTGGTTCCGGTTGCCGGTAAAATGGCAGTCGTTAAGCCAAGTTGCAGGCCTCTTTAGGCGGCTTGAAAAATTTCAACAGCAGGCAGTCACAACCTGCGCCTGTCCATCTCAACACGGCAATACGGCTCACCACCTATTACGTGGGACAAATTCTAAAAAGGTGAAATGTGGGCACATAATATGCCTCTGCGTTTTTGTTTTTTTTTATATACAAGGACAGCTCCGCTTACGGACTACCCACGCTGGCGAGGCATGGGATCGTGTGAGGGTCCGCCCAGCAAAAGCTCACGATAGCACTGGGAATACTCACTAAAACTCCTTGACACCGATCTGCCCCTGTGGGGGTGTTCTGGGATCTGTCTAATTCACTGCTCAGGGTAGCTGAGCTACTGCGCCGATGGAGGGTTACCCAGTAGGTGCCAAGTAATCCTCAGACGTGGTGACCTGTGCAATGCACACGTGAGTGCCAACCCCTTCGGGGATAAAGGCGTGACCATATTATGTATGTATGTATGTTACATCCTAACACATAAACAAATAAACATATGCCTTTATTTTATACTGGCATTAATTTAAGAGGAAACAAGGCCTGCAAGGAATTTGCGCAATATTTCAGACTGATTTTATTTGGACAAATTCGATGTCACGTTCCCATGGTTAAAGTTTAACGGCTTAGTAAGTTCGATTAATTTTCTCTGTGGTTGTATTAAACGTCTACATCAAATAACTGCGAGCTAATTATTTTGGAGTTTATATTAATTTTAGTCTCGCAAATTCATCATCATCCGACCTTTCCAAACGGTTGCATTCGATTCGCTTCTGAGTGCAGGTTCAGTAAGAGTTGTTTGACAGTGTTAGCGCAAAATGAGAGACAAGAACAGGCTACCATCTCACATAGCCCGAGACGGCGCGGCTCCGTCGGCGATGTTGCCTTGTCTGTTGGTTACCACGTGCACCATTGGCAGGTGAGGTTGATGGGTCCCTGGATATCAGAGTGGTTACTTAACTACACTCCGAAACTTCATAAGTTATAAAGCTATCTATCTAACTCCGTTGTTCGTCAAAAATTACTAAGCTTAATTTCACACTAACGAATGAGGGAGTTAGGATTAAAACGTGTTAATTTGGCACCGCAAGACCGCCTAAACCGCTTTGCAGCCACTTGAATATTGTCCTGGGATATTCCTTCGAGGACTTACCCGGGGCTCCCAACCATAGGCTGTTGGGCAGAAAACGTTAGGTTTTTTTAGTCGGTAGGAGTCCGGCATAGCTTTCGTGAGGATTTTCCCTCACATTAAAAAAAGTCACTTGAACATTTACATTGAAACGAATTCAAATGAAATTAACAGTGTTTTTAACCTCTAACCAATTTCGGTTCTAAAATATTTATTTTTTCAGTCTTCATTACAAATGCTACCCTTCTCAAAGTGAAAAACTACTTAGTTATAATTTATGCGTATGGTACTTCAACAGAAGCAATCTAAACCATTCCGAGTGAACTAAAACCTGGCAATAATCATTTTAGCAATAATTCTGGGCATAATCTGGCAACATTGGGCGACCGCGGCGACCGTTAGGAGAGTCGTCGTATTACACTTGCAGTGCATTAATGCAACCATCGCCATAACGCCTAAGATATTGCACAAGTTAGATCATCAGAGCTCTTAGGCGCCCCCAAATGGCCATCCGCGTCTCACAATTGTCTAGATACGTTGAAAGTTGCTTTAATAACGGGAGGGTGTGATTCATGCGGTTTGCGGCTTGTAGTTTCTCTGTAATAACTGTTCACGTCATTGCTGTTGCAACTTTACAAGAATTTGAATGTCTGAACTACCTGCTTCGAGGTTATACTTAAGTACCGCTATCTAAGCTTTTACTTATAATTATTAGCTTGACAAGATATGATACCGAATGATCTGTGAAATATTTCGTGTCGAATCGATAGGAAATTTCAACTGGAAGCAGCTGCTTTGAGATTTTATTAGATTTTCAAATATTTGCTAGGCCTTCTGAACATGACGCGGCAATATGAACGTGATCTTGAATCTTCGGTTGTCAACTTTAATGCAGTAGTAATTTGATCCTGGGACGTCTCTCTGAGGAGTTTGCCCTACCCAGGGCGGTCAGGGCGCCCGGTGTTATACCCTAGTCAGGTCGGGTAAGGCATACCTAGCATCCGTGGGGTTTTTACCCATAAAAACAAAATCGTGGTCCCAGGATCATCTTTCCGGTCATTATTATTTAAAGGACTCAATAACCATAACAAATACGACAAGTAGTCTATTATCATTTTAGTCTGACATTGTTGAAATTGATATTGTCAATCCTTTGTGACTGATCCACGCTATTTACAGATCACATAAATTGCAGCTCGTTGAGCATTATGTGTCAAAACAAATAAAGAAGGCGCGATGTAGCGCCATCAAACCGCTCGACAGCTCAAAATGCAAATCCTCAATACGTTACAGGAACACGTGCTAACAATAAAATTCAAACGTCCACTATCTTTCTCTGACACTAATATTTTGATCCAGCACTCTCTCGAAATATCGCGCATCCGGGCAGAAATTTATTAATATAGGGTATAAAAATGTCATCGTTGGCAACACTGCGGGCGGGAATGCGGTGAGCAAGAGAATAATCAAAGCGCTCGTATCAGATTATGAATGTATACCGATATTTGTGAAGGAGTTGTGTGACACGTGACATGTAACGCATCCGCTGCGCGCGCGCCGGTTGTTACTGCAAATTGATGTCGTCGTCAGGTCGTCACCACGCAACGCATACACATTCATACGACGACCACGTTTATTTCGGTGCCTAGCTCTAGGTGCATTCCGTTACCATTTCCGTCAGAAACGTCATCAATCATTTATGCAAAATATCCATTGACCAAATACCTGAAACCAGTTAATGTATCATAGATAGGTACTTACTTGCTGTTGAATCTGTTCTTACACTTCACACATTCCCATTCCTCCATGGTTTCATTGAGAGGTGGAAGTTTTACTTTCGTAGAGTCAGAGCCATGTTCGTTTTTTGAATGGTTCGACAAACTCGTTTGTCTGGTGAAATTGGCTCCGCAGACTGAACAAATATATGGTCGTTCAAACGTATGTTGTCTTAAATGTTGACGGAGAGAAGCCTTTTTGAAGGTTTTGTTGCAAAGTGGACAAGGGTACTTCTGAACTACTTTTTCCACATCCCCAATTTTATGAAGTTCTCTAGTAGGTGTTTTGTGAAGGACTTCGTGAAAGAAACATTCAGCTTGTGAGTCAGTTGTGAAAGGGCACTGACTACAGTTCCAGGAGATTGAGGAATTGATTTCGGTTGTGGGTTGGAACTGGCAGGCGTTGTCTCTTACGTGCCGTGTTACTTCTTGAGAAAGAATGAAGGACATTCCACATTTGGGGCATCTGAAATTACAAACATATAAATAAGATTTATTAAACATCTAGGTGAGAATTATAATATAGTTAGAGTTTGAAAGACTATTCAATTACGTTTTTCTTATATTTGGATGCTCTCTTCGTATATGATCCTTTAACTCCAGAATATTTCTAAGAGTAACGGTCTCTGTGCAATACGGACATTTTTTACTTAAGTCTTTTATTGGTACTCCTTGCTCCCTCATATTTTCTTTTCTTCTGATTCTGTGTTCTGAAGTTTGACGATGACGCTTAGCCTCTTCCGAAGACTTAAATGTTTTAGAGCATACTAGACACAGGAAAGCACGTTGCTTGTGCTTAGATTTCAAATGAGCGGCCAAGGCGACAGAAGACTTGAACTTTGCTCTACAAAATTGGCATTTGTGGAGTTCTTGATAGATGTCAGTGGCTGTGACCGGTATTGGATGCCCAGTGCTCTGGCAATGTCGTTTCACCTCGATGTTATAACGAAACTCTTTATGACAAGTGTCGCACTTGAATATAGTTTTCTTTCTTATTATTATTGGCATAGATCTGTTTATGACGGCCACTACTTCACTATGATCAGAACTAGTTATGTGTTGCATCATTTCTTGAGAAGTTGAGCATTCAAATTTGCAAAACGAACACCAGCAGTTGCCTTCCATAGATTCCAACATCTCTTCGTGTTCCTCGGAGTACCAATGCTGCATAAAAGTAGAAAGCCAATTCGTGTAAAATTTACAAGGACTACATTGAAAAGGGGACTGGTGAACAATTGCGTCAATATTGGCTAAAATAAGATCTTTGTAAGCTGGTGTATTGGTATCTGTGGCTTTCCTAAAGTGATAATGAGATATTAAATGCTTTCCCATCAAATGCTGTCGCACTCGTGACTTACAACCAGAACATTGAACATAGATAAGTTTCCTCTTTCGCTTTTTCTTTTGAATTTTTACAATCAATTTCTTTTCAACTTTTTGTTTTTTCTTGGGTTGCACGTATATATTATCATCGACAAATTTCGAAGGTTTTCCAATACGTTTATCAGTAGAATTTTTCATGGGCAACAAGTGACCTGAAAATTCCAGTTCATGCTCTGGCAGAACCTTTTTTAAATGCAGACTGGATCTTAAATGTTTATCATAAATAGCCCTCGAGCCGAGCCTTCTATTACAAGGACCGCACCAATATTGAACTGAGCCTTTCGTCTGTATTGTAGTCTGCATAATTTGTGTTTTTTCATTGGCTCCAGGTATCCATTTTCCCTTGGTATGTCCGGGGGGAGGTGCATCAAAATCTTCGTCACGTTCCTGTCCCTCCTGCAAAAACGACTTCCATTTGCCACCAGAATGTTCTTGTTCTTCTCTTATCACCCACTCTTCGTGTTCTGGCGACACTGGACGCCACTTACCGCCAGTATAGTTAGGTGGCGGTTTCCATTTCGCTCCACTGGGATGATCTTCGTCTTCTTCATCCTCGGATTCCTCCGATTCGTCACTGTCATCGTCACCTTTGAAATCATAAGGGATGTCGTAAGACGTCGTCGGGATGTCTTTCTTTACAGCTCCACTAATGCTAGCCACTGCGTTTATCAGTTTTGTCTGATTATCTTCACTAGTACTAATTTTTAAGCTGTGTCCACCAATCCAGTCCTCGCCTCTGAGATTGCTCTCTAAAGGGCTCATTCTGGGAATATTACTAGAGGACGTCGTAACAGCTAAGGAAGTCTTTCGGTCTAAGTTGGGTTTTGATGTAGGGATGGGCGGTGTGAGTCTAGCCAAAGAAGGCTTTTTAACGCTGCTTTGCAGTTCCAAAGATTGAAAGAATACGTCGGCACCGAGGCTATAACTCGGTTCTAAGGTATCGATGGGGGGTAGTTCAGGCTTCGGGTCATGACGTTTGATTTTGCCACATCTGTCCTTCCTATGTTTGATGTAGTTGTCCAAACCCACGATGGTGGCGTTGCATTTGATGCAGAGATGATTATCGTCGTCATCATCTTCTCTCGGGGACAACATCTGCAAGTAAGCGAAACAACAGTTTAATATTATATGATAGGTTTATGTTAAGTCATAGTACCTAGATAACGATAGTTCTCCTCTTGCACTTGATCGATTTTTTAAACGGTCTTACAAAGTCTATAAAGAATAGTAAGTTTTGACAATTTATTTTTGCAACCAAGCAACGTTTTCGTGCCGAGAAAACTGTGACTTCCAATCAAGTAACAAGTTCATGAAGTTGTGGTATTTATTAGAGAAACAAATTGATGGTTTTATTAATATTTCCTTCAGAACTACTAACATGCGCAATCAGCAATAATTTACTGCTTGCGAAAACAATGAAAATAGTTGTATAACTATGGGTGCAATGTGCAGCACGCGGTGCTAGGCTGCATACATTATAGATGAGGTATTTTACGGTTAATTCGTGTCAGCAGTAGGTATATTTATTGGACTCTGGTGACGTTTGACGGTTTGGTTAATGTCTGTGCATCACGCGATCAGCAACGATGTCGCCATTCTGGACTAGGAACTGAGTTGCGAATCTGCCTATTGTGTTTCTGTAGTTTTTAAAGTCATGCATTACTTGTGTCATTTAGGATTTCAGCTGCTACGTGATTAGGATCTAATGTGATATCTAGGTAATAAATGTCTGGCTAAATGGGGCCAGGCAAAACCCGATTCAGAAAAGTATTATAAAGTGAAGTTTTTCGGAGCAAATCGACACTAGACTCCAACTTCATATTGACAAGTAATACAAAGAAGAAATTGACAGAGCCCTTTAGTTGTCCATAAAAAAGCGTTTCAGTTCTATTGTAAAGTAAACAGGCCAGCTTAGTACAATAATAGGCTAGTCTTTCGGTGTCGTTGTGTCGAGGACATCGAAGGTAGGAAGCACAGAGGTGTGAATCAACTGATCATTAATAATTCGCGCAGCAGCCGTTAGCTCACACCGAACAGATTTACCATTGTTTCGTATCAACGAGTCGCATTCGACCCGACAGCGATTTGTATTCTAATTCTTGGATTGTGAATGATTTATGCTGATTAAAGGTTTGATATCCAAATCTTTTTGGTTTGGTGTTGAGGAAAATAATCTGTGATGTTTATTTTTTATAGTTACCTGCTTTTTGAGGAATTCTCAGCAAAGGACATGATTAGGTTACACAGATGGTCAAAAGCTTATTTTTGACTTGTGTGTCTCGTAATGTAAGAAAGAGGATTTTGTTCTTTACGGCGCAGGTATTTAATGAGCTTAACTGTGCAAAGTAAGGTCTTTACACGATAGGTTTTATTCCTGATAGTGTAGATATAGAACAAGCGCTGAGTACGCTAACCTTGAGTAAGGCGTTACCAAATTTTCCATCAATCAGGGATATAAAATCTAGATAGGTAGTTCTAATATTATGTATGTGTATCTACAGTTGACCGTTTCCAGCAGGTACGTAATAAAAGAAATAGAATTTACGTACCTAGACTACTTAGCCTTAATATTAAGACTGAGGAGATAGAAAAGAGACGCTGAAATGAGTAATATGTAGGTATCCAATTCTTCGATCAAGACCCAATTACATTCGAGTTAATTTCGAAAAGTCTTGGTAAGTTCTATGACTGACAGTTGTCAATCGACCGCGCGGTGCCTGACACCATTGTGGCTGACAAACAGCTGACACCTGACATCTGACAAATGGCGGTCGTCAGCGATGTCGTTATCGTCACTGCAGTCATTACATACACAGTGTTCCAGTAACTTTTTAATTATTTCAATTTTAGAATAGGAACTGGTATTGGAACTTTTTATTGATTTATGATTGAGGTTTAATTACGTATCGCCATTGTTTATTGTTCGTCCATAGATAATAAATTATATAGACACAATGAATAATGAAATTTTCTATAATATCGGTTGTCAATTAAGTAGGTATACTGTCTACTAAATGTCTCAACAAGGGTATACGTAGGGACCACCCAGTCACACTAAAATAGAGGACTGGACAAAACCGCTATGGGTGATTTGCAAAGAAAAGATACCACTGGTAGTCTGGTATCTCCCATCACATCACTCTCTTCACGGCTGACGTAAGAGCTTTCCGTACATACATACATACATATGGTCACGCGTTTATCCCCGAAGGGGTAGGCAGAGGCATATTATATGCCCACATTTCACCTTTGTATAATTTGTCCCACGTAATAGGTGGTGAGCCGTATTGTCGTGTTTAAATGGACAGGCGCAGGTTGTGACTGCCTGCTGTTGAAATAAAGCCTTCAACTTAGCTTAACGACTGCCATTTTACTGGCAACCGGGACCAACGGCTTAACGTGCCTTCCGAAGCACGGAAACACTCAAATAAATGTCACAAAGTGATCACATGGATGGTCACCCATCCATGGACCGGCCATAGTGGAAGTTGCTTACTGCAGTGATCGTTTACAGAACACTGAGTCCGCGGGGCCACGAGCGCTTCGAGAAGAGCTTTTTGGACGCATTTTATACAACTGAGTGCTGTGATCATCTCATCAGTCACGCAAAAATTTTGTCTGCCTAAAAGATTTTTTGTTGGAATTGCTCTTAGAACATTTCATACATACATACATAATGGTCACGCCTTTATCCCTGAAGGGGTAGACAGAGGCATATCATGTGCCCACATTTCACCTTTTTAGAATTTGTTCCACGTTAGGAGATTCTCCTTAATATTGAAAGTCAAAAAGATATTATTCCTCTCCATTATTTCAAAAGTCAATTACCAGTGAACCTCATAAATAAAACGTTTAGTATTCATAGTTTTCCTCATATTTCAGTTGGCGCGCACTCATCACGATGGCACACATCTGTCAAGTGTCAAAACGTCGTATGTACACAGCGTGGTCTGTCTGTGTGTCGAGGACGGTGTGCATGTGTGCGGACGTCCGTCAGTCACGCGTCCGCGGAGGCGTGGACCAACCCTGGTCGGTTCCGCTTAGAACTTAGTATTTAATTAGAATTTAATATAGTATAAGTAAGGTGTTATTATTTCAAATATTTTAGATTTTATTACTGAGTTACTAACGGAGTAATGGGGCCACATTGAAATATTTGGAAAGACAGCCGATCGGATGGTTTTAAATAACAAAAGCAACACATCAGCCACATAGAACATTTTTACAAATTATTCACTTTGCACACTAGCGAATGCTTTCGTCAGTCCGTCAATCATGTAGGTGAGGTTATTCCGAGGAGTCTGAGGATACACAAGTCATCATACACTGGCAAAGTGCTTATTATACCTAGATGCAGCAGTCACGTGCCAACTTAACGGTGAAAATAATGTCAATAATGATTTTTTTTTATACCACTAAGGTGGCAGACAAGCACACGGCCCACCTGATGAACTGGTGGTCACCTCAGCCTATGAACGTTCGCAACACCAGAGGCGCCACATTCGAGCTGCCGACACTGCAAAAAACGTTTGGTAAACCCGAGGCAGGCAGATCGTTCCACAACCTACGCGTGCGCGGAAGATAACCCCTATCGGATCTAACCGTGCTCGAACGCTCCAGACGTAGAGTGTGAAGATGAACTCCCTGTCTGTGGCGAGCGGTGCGGTGATAGAACGTAGCCGTGGGCATCATATCAAACAATTCATAAAAAAGGGATACGTATTTTATTTAAATTCAGCGTAAGGCTTTGGGATTCCAATTACCTACTGAAACGCTGTTGGCTTTTCGGGAAGAGAATAGAAGAGAGAAATGATAAAAAGGATTAGAATTATAACAGACGATTTATTCAAATAGAAACTCGGGGTCGTGGGTGTGGTCAAGTAGCAATTATGCAAGTGCGACTTCCGATGGTCTTCGCAGGGTTCCGACTTATCTTAGTTTTGGCCTTCCTGAAGAATGCTGCAGTTGCTGATGTAGCCGTGCCGTCCACAACTTCGGCTGGCACGGTGTTTTCTACCCGGAGAGTAAAAAATTTCCTGTAGCCCGTAGGGTGAACTGTTTCTTCGAACCCGTGGGGTGGATGATCGCTTGTTGCCCGTAGGGTGGACGTTCCTGCTTGGAACCCGAAGGGTGGACGTTCCTGCTTGGAACCCGAAGGGTGGACCCTGGAATGTTCCAGATGACGGGTTAGCTGGAACCCTTTTTCCCGCCTATTGCTAAGACAGCCGATCCCTGTTAACCATTTCAGGAATCGGGTGCCTTACAATGTTTGCTTATATTCTAATTTTACAGAGACATTTTTTCACACCCCTGTAACTACCCCCCTAAAACAGGGTTGACCAACAGCCGTTAATTTTCACTGTTTTAAAATCTAGATTACATTATAATTAATTTAACTCACCCAATGATGGGGTAATTGATTCTTGCAGCTAAACCACTGTTTACTTAGGGAGTATTTCGCTCCCTATAACTTATATTTTATTTCGATTAAATATATTTACTGACACACAGACGCCTTCGCGACGAGTATATTTTAATTTTAAGAAAAATGGTTTCTTGAACTTCGCGCGCGGTCGTATTTATATCTTTGTACAGCGCCTCTGGCGGCAAGTCGGGTCCCTACGTCTGACGTCACTTGGTAACGTCAGTGCTGTGTAGATGAGACTAGTTGTCGGCAGATGGCGCTTTCATTTATTTTCACTAAATTTCAATTTTAATCATCTAATATTAATCAATATCTGCACCCGTTGTTTCACAACGTTACACTACTATTTGAAGAGATGAGGTAGATATATATTAAGGGTTATTAACGCTCGACCAACTCATTTTTTCGCCGAAGAATCTCTATTCTTTTAGAATTGCAGAGTATAATCTGCTTAATTTCCAGCTTCACTATCGGATACTCGCATAGAGTTATATATATTATCATTAGAGAGGCAAGCACGAACATTGCGTCTCGACAAAAGCACGGCTACTTATGAGCTGAGAAGACGCAACTATGAAACTTTTTAAGCAGTGACGGTAAATATATATCTGTCTCACTCACACGCGTACGGTGAACATCGCCGCCGCTGCGATTAGACAAAGACAAAAACATAAACATGACAAACGTGGGCCAGTGTTGACTACTGTATGAAATTTTTACCCACGATAATTAATTACTAAACAAATTTAAAATTATTATGTACCTATTTCATTTATTATTTTATTTCGGTTAAAACCGAAACTCACGTGTTCATATTTAAAAAAAAACCGGCCATGTGCGAGTCGAATTTAAGCACAGATGGTCCCCATACAAAAACGGCAATTTACGTTTGTTGTGTGGGGTCTTTTTCTCTTTTAGTAGGTATTTTTTGTTATGGCGGCAGAAACATACATCACCTGCTAAAAAATTTGCTCTATCTACCACGGTTCCTGCGATACAGCCTCGTGACTAACAAACAGACGGATGGCAAAGCCTCATGTCTCGTTCATAGAGTCTCGCGTTTACCCCTCCGTGCGCAAATCAGACTCACACCTGGCCGGTTTTTTTTGCAATATGTGCAGCAAGTTTCACCAAGTGCCATTAATCAACGGTAGATATAAATTTTCTCTGGTGTCCATTTTAGAAATTTCTCTACCTTAAGACGGGTTTCTCTCTTTTAAGTTTGAAATTACGCATGGATGCTATTGCGAACGCCTACTGACTAAAACCACACTGCGCCCTGCTACTGCCTACGAAGGGTGTCCCGGCTGGCATTTATTTGAGCGTATCCGACGTTCCCGTGCTTCGGAAGGCACGTTAAGCTGTTGGTCCCGGTTGCCAGTAAAATGGCAGTCGTTAAGCCAAGTTGAAGGACTTGACCAAGGTTGAAAAGTATCAACAGCAGGCTTTCACAACCTGTGCCTATCCATCTCAACACGGCAGCGGCAGTACGTCTCACCACATATGACGTGGGTTATATTCTTATAAAAAAGGTGAATTTTGGGCATATAATATGCCTCTGCCTACCTCTTCGGGGATAAAGGCATGACCATATCGCATCGCATCCCGATAGACCTTGGCTAACACTGCCGTCTCGCATAGGGGTCATATCCCGCGTCTTTAGGGTGGGTTCCCGGTGTGCTAAACAAACTCTCTCCGAAACTACTGGACCGATTTGAAAAATTATTTCACTGTTGGGAAGCTACACTCCTCTCGGTGAACATCTATTCTTCTATCTAATCTATTCCCGTATTCCCACGGGAATGTTAACTACGAGGCTGAAACCGCGTGACGTCCGCTAGTATTCTATATAGACCATTAAAAAGGCACTTACTTACAAAACGTCTAACCCCTTCATTTAATACCAAACACGATATATTTTTTCTTAAATTTTTTTTTAACACAGTACTTTATGGCCGCTAGAGGGCGCGCCATTAAATTCAGTGACACGATATATAGCTTATAACCAGTCGAACATCAAGGCGCTTCTAACAATATCTCATTAGTCCAGTTCTAATAAGTACCTAGTTGAGGAGCTCTGAGGGAATACATGAACATACAGACATACGTATATAGCCTGTCAAAATCATAACCCTGCCTTAGTCGAGTATATTATTAATGTATCTTTAATTAATTACTAATTCTCCCACTGATGTGGGTAAACCAAACCGATATTTTAGTGGTAACACTGAATGGCAATCACATATTTTACTTTCAAAATTCGATTATAGCGGTATTTACGCTGATATCAATGCGTAAATAGTATAATTACGTGTGAAAAGTAATTCTACATGACTAATTGTGTTTTTATGTTTTAGAATCGCAATCTTTTACTGTGCATTTGCCCATTTTGTCGCCCGGTTCAATTTGTACGTACGATTGGCGTAACGGCATCAGACTGAACTGACGTTTGGCTCACCTAAGCCTGTGGGCTTACGTTAGGTAGGCTTGATGTTGGCGCGGTCGTTAGTCATCTAGTCTTATCTATATCGATGGATACTCGTATCACACATAGGGTACCACGAAGACTGTTAATCTATCCTATATTTTATCTGATAAAAAACAACGACAGACTTCATAACCGTGTACTTGATCATAATCTTTACTGCGCTACTTATTAAAGTAGAAACAAGGAACAACGGGTGGAAATATCGTTCCACGCAAAACAGATTTTAAATCGTCTCGAAAAGAGCCTACCTCCCACCCATTCCAGAAACACCACCACCTGTTAATTCCCTTTAAAGCAGACAGCCACGTAAAAGATTACCATCGACAAAGCCTACCCGACCTACTCCGACTCCTAATTCCCAAAATCATCATACAAATGAAGAAATTAAAACTGGTGCAAAACGGAATGTATCCGCGACGTCGTCAAAGGCTGTCGCCCGAATAACGACGTCGCCATCGATCGAGGAGCCCTGCCCCCTCACGTCGCACACCCCGGCACTGCACCCCTGGCCTGTCACCTTACACGTGCAATACAAACGAATACAGTACCGTTTTTAACACCTTTTAATTTAGGTACATCTAATTTTGAATTCAGCCAAACATCCTCTAGGCTGTGATAATTCATGCTCGCAAGGTTGCACTCCAATGGATGACCTTGATGGACGCTTTCATCGGTCCGCTGTTGTTCAGGCCTTCAACATGGTTTATTACCATGGCACTGGCAGTCGGGGCCAAGAGATTTGGAAGCACGGAAGCAGTGGGAAATTGAGATGCCACAAGCCGTCATCCGTCAACGCAGTTATCGTTTACAGAACTAATTTTGTAAGTATATCGGAATTTGGAACAAATTATATCAGAATCCGATATTCATTACATTCTTAAAGTCGAATCATTTCAACTCCTATTGAACGACGGGATCATAACAGCAAACAGATAATAAGCTTTATACAACATTCAACTGAATACAAGGTGCACTAGCAGTGCTAAGCTTTTTTCCAGCTACCCACATAAATCAACGGGCCCGCCTCTGTCTAATGGGAATTATAATTGATTCCCTCCCAACCTAGGTACGTTTTTGTGATAGTAACGTCGGATTCAAATTTGTTACTTGTCGATATAATAAGCGTCCATAGAGAAGTGTTCATAGAATAAACCAGGTCCAATACAGCTTTTTACTACCTAATTCAGAGCATTTTTTAAATTACAGTGTTTTTGATGAGCGCCTACAGCTAATAATGATAGAAAAGGAACTACCTACTCGTAATTTTCAGCTGCAGACTATTTTCCTCTTTGATTTTCATTATCTTGCCTCCTCTATCAACCTATGCCATCGTTTAACGTCATTGACAACTCGTATTGCTTAGAAAATATATAATCGCACAGGGATTTCAACTTGTATGCTTAATCAATTAAAATACAAGCAAATTTGCGAAGTAATCAATCTAGTAGGTAAGTTGGCCACACGTCCCGCGTCCGGCCGGACAATGTATGCCTCCCTTGGGATTGATAGATTCATTAGCTGTTCCTGAACGATGATGTACAGGTTTTTAAATATAGGGCTAGCTTATTTCGGTAGGAAGAATTAAGAATGAGTTTGAATAATCATGATTTTTATAACGGTAATTTTATGAGTACTTAAACCGAATCGATGATAAACAAATGACATGCGGCACTTCTTAATGCATCCTGTGTTGAATTCAATTGAGGCACTGAAAATTTATTGAAACATTGATCTCTCACTTTTATCAACTCATTCAATATGGAAAACTTTTTTTATCGACTTGTGTAATTTGTTGTGATGAGTTGATAGTAGAGAATTTTGACTGACTGCTTGCTGATTAAGAATATATATCTAAAGTAATGCAAACTGTGAAAGGCAAGATCCAGTTACAATAAATGCTAGATTGCGAGACAAACCCCTCCACGTGTCCCGTAAAATGGTTTCTAAATAAAATTTACTTTGATGGATATACGAAGGTATTTATTGTAAAGAAGTCATAAAATTTGCTAGTGCATTCACAGCCAGCGTCAAGAAACAAAGCTGAACCCTTAGCTATAACTTACAGTCTTGAGTTACCCTGGAGCTAGTATTTGTGCAACAGTCCCGGCAAATGGACAAGATATTTCAACGGCGGCGCAATTCCTATATACTACATACACAATAGGTTCAGAGGTGCCTATCCGTCATTGGTTTACCATACAGCCGTAATTAGTCTACGTCACAGTTCTACTTCGAAAACGGAACGTCCGCGCACGGAGTCATTACGCGGGCCAATCAGCGCACAGCGCACGCGCACCCCGCCGCGTTCTTTATAACGCTCTCGCGCGGGAATATATCACGCGTCAAGACTCAAAAGGGTTTTTTACAAACGTATCTCGTATTCGTCATCGTTATAGACCCGTCGGAGGCTGGATCGTGTGGCGTCCAATAAATAATAAGATGAGAAAAGAAATTATTTATTGAACCTTCGTGTCAGTAGGATAACTCTTTTTTTTAAAGTCGACTTCGATTCTTGACACGGATTTGTGGAAATGCATGCGTCTGTTTATTCTTGACTTGACCTACCGTGATTTTAAGCTTATTTTGAAACTTGTGTGCATAGACATAAGGATGGGTATCGTAAAATAAAATGTCTGTTTTGTTTTTGTGTTTGTTCATATGAGGATCCATAATAATATTATTCATATCGAAGTAATAAAGAGATGTCAATATATAGATACACGAATAAAATGATACTGAATAAATTATAGCTTTAAGTAAGCGACTACCAAGGGACTTGATCGCGAAGTATAAATATTGAATTACAATCGCATACTCCATCAGTAACTGGGGAAAATTATGAATTTGAATTATGTATACTTATAAAATGCTTGCATAAAAAATGTACCTACTTGTAATGATTTATTAGAGTATTATGTATAACAATAATTACGAAGAGCATGTTTAACATCAATAGTGGATGAGTCGGAAACGTCTATGTTTCGTCTATTATAATACGAATTAAATATAATAGCTACATAATTTTAAATAATTTATTAATTCAAATATCTTCACTAAATGCTGAGATAGACATCAGTAAATTAAAGAATACTCGTCCGTTAACTAACTGTCAGCGCAGCTTGTTTGTATCCAGATCTGAAATAAAACGTGACCATTCATCACCATTTGCGAGATATAAATACCATTTGTGTGATTGTATTCCAAAACAAACCAGCAATTACATGTATATTATTATCAAAACAAATAATAATAAAGTTATAAGCACATAATCAAACAATGTCTATTGTTATTGAGCATAGCCGTGAGCGATGGCGATTGAAAGTGCACCGCTATCGAGTGCCCGACGTTCGCATAAATCAACATGGCGCAATAACTCGACGATTTCAATTAAACATAAATCTTGTGTGACGCGAGCCTAATGGACTTGAGACATCTATGAGTTTCTTGTATTTGCATTTCTTTATTATGGTCTAATTAATTTTGCAAAGAATTTATTCTGAAAAAAAAGGTCTTTATGGTCACCCTATTCCCCATTTTTAATTATGACTAAAAAGAAAACAAAACTCAATAAAAAAAAATGTGTGAAGGTTTTAGTAGTTACCTACCCAGGTAAGTACTTACCTACCTACCTACCATTCCGCTCATAGGGAATTGGTCCTGTATATCGATTACATTTTCTTGCGACTTACTTGCGACTATGCCGAAGTAAGGAACATTAGATTATGTCCCGTATTATACTGAAAAATATCCTATAGATGAGTTAAATAACCAATGATAAAAGCTTGGCCCGCTTCCACGCGAGCAAACTAGCTAGCATCGACTAGTCTGTGAATAATGTTGATGTACCATCTTAGTTGTACAAAAATAAAATACGTATAGAAAAAGATAAGTTATGTATGTACTAGTAATACATAAGTAATTGAACGGAATAATTACGATGATTTAAAAAATGTGAAGGAAAAATCTACAAAAAGTGTTTTTAGCAGAGCGTGGTTTCGATCCACGGACCTCTGGGTTATGGGCCCAGCACGCTTCCACTGCGCCACTCTGCTTCTTGTCAAAATGCGTGAAATTAACAATTGGTTGGCACAAAGCATTTTCATTCGATTTGTTTATCGTTTGTGTTGTATTTCTCTCTAATCGTATGATTTTGCACTGTATCGCTAAAATGTAATTTTGCATTTTCTTGGATTTGCTATGGATTAAATTGAAGTCGGTAAGTATGAGTGATATTTTTGTGTGATGTCTATGTAAACTAGTAAAAAGAAAAATCATGATGATATAGGTAGGTGTACTTAACTTAATACTACAGAATAAAATGATACACAATACCTAGGTACTCAAGAAACGGTCAACATAGAATACTAATCTCAAGGTTAATTTTCGTAAACTAAAAGTAAAATTACATACATTTATCGTAATTTATCGACATTTATCGTAAACTAAAAGTAAGTAAAATTTGCGAAAATTAATGAACATATTTGGTTCAACACGAGGTGTAACGTAAATAAATGTTGTGGAACAGTACAAGTGGTGTTATTCAATATGTTAATTTTCGCCTCTGTTCTGCATAATTATTCCCGTTTCAAAGAAAATGACATAAACACAATCACAATAAAACTGTTAAAGATCTAAAATGGACAATGATGTTCTGGGAAAAGTAGCGTCCTTACTTCCATTCTTTTCTTACAAAATTATGCTAGAACAACAACGCGACGCTAAATAAAAACTGGCTGATATTGTGGGAGGCGGGCGTTGACGTGCTTATTAACGGGGAAATTGAAAATTGACTGAGCAACATGATTGGCAAGGGAATATTAGCTGGATGCAATTTTGTTCTGAGCTCTTGTTTGTCTTTTTAAAAAAGAAAATACTCGTGTGACGTTAATCCATCATTTTGGCGCGAACGCCATTGGTTGGCGCGGGAAAATGCATGCATGGAACTTGGGAGGAAGCTACTAACTCTACAGTCAAGAAACCGACGTGTTTATTTTGTTAATGATATTTTTACTCCAACTTGTGTTATCAAGTCCATGTAATTAATGCACAATGAATAAAAAGCCAGTAGGTGCCTAGTTAATTTGTCAATATAACACAATGTAGTTAACTAATTAGTTATAGCAAAAGCAACTAGATGGCGCTAGTAGTAAAATAATCATGCTAATTTATCATTTTAATATTAAATATAAAATTTTAATGAATAAAAAATAAATTCATTTTTGGATTAATTCATTAGTAATTGGTTAATGTAGTCCTAATAAGTTGAATAACCTTCGTATTGGCCTTTGGCAGGTAAATTGGTATAAACTATAAAACTACTGATTTAGTTAAAACAAATCTAATCCAGAATAGGTAGGTAAGATTGGACGTAACAGCTGGCCTCATCCGGAAATTATAAGAATGATATTTTTTAATTGCATTTTTTATTAAATACCTCTATGTAACATGAAAAATCACCATTTCTAGATGTTGATCTAGAGGTTGAAATGATTCCTCATAACTTGACAGGACTAACTATTCAACAAACATTCTTTCCAAGTGCGGAATTTATGAATATTATCGTTCTAAGTTTCCTCAGCTTTAGTAAAATACCCTATGGTTCTTCAAAAGGGGTCTTAGATATGTTCTTGCAAGGGTCGAAGCGTGAGTGTAGCACCTCTGGTGTGGCAAATGTTCATATGCTACGGTGACCACAAGTTCATCAAGGCACGTAAGTTTGTGTGCCTTGTTGTAACCTTAACATTAGTAGAAAAACAAAAAAACCTCCCTACAACTGTTAAAGGAGTCGTTTATCGTAGAATCTAATACAAAAGGTAAAAATATTAACTTGACATTATGTTAAAATCCTAAGTATGTGTGCAAGTGCAAACTAGAAACATACCTAGGTACCTATGTCAGCAAAGGATTTATAACGACAAGGATTTCCTTCCCTACATACTGTTACTGTTAAGTCCAGGCGAAAAACTACTTGGTACTTTACTAATTATAATTTTTTAAGTGCAAGTTTAAAAAACAACCATTGTTCAGGTCCAACAGCGCCGCGGGAAGGAAGCGTAATTAAAATGAAACTGCACTGACTTTTTCACTGTATGTATAATACTGGATCAGGTGTACACAAAAATATTAAATCCTTAGACTTATATGCTACGAGCGGTAACGAAACCATACCTAGATTCAAAAATAAGGTACATCACCATCTATCGAGCTTTAGTGCAAACAAATCATAGTACAGTCATGAACATACCGCCCACCAAGGACATTATTGCAAAATGTACTTCTAAAGTAAACACATGACAAAGTAGTAAGTACAAATTAACCCTTAATATTAAACAATTTCAAAATCTTATCACTAATATCATCACATTGTCAACTTTATACCCCTTGTGGTTTATATGTTATAATAACAAACTTTATGCTAGAGAACTAGAACAACAGAAGAACAAATATTTCGAAAAACTAACAAAAATTAAAACTACGCAGTAACCGGAAGGACACACACTTTAAAATAATCTGTCCCAGCTGTTACAGACCCAACGATTCAATGATGGGATCTCTAAATTAGTTGTCATGTCCTGCGACTTTACACTGCGAGCTTTCCTATAAGCATTTGCAACAAAGAGTTTCGACAATAACTATTTTTAAAGATACAAAAAATATATGAAATTATTAATCAGACGCTCCTAAGCGTCCGCCCACCCTGGAAATATTCATAG
This sequence comes from Miltochrista miniata, assembly GCA_933228765.1. NCBI lineage: Eukaryota > Metazoa > Arthropoda > Insecta > Lepidoptera > Erebidae > Miltochrista > Miltochrista miniata. The sequence goes on along the minus strand of OW121755.1, from coordinate 35,703,972 downwards.
TATCAAAAAAAAGTAGTGTGAAACATTGTTGTTCTTTTGTCCCATAAAGAACTTATCTTCTTGCCACATACAAATTTCCATTGCGAAAATGTATTCTTCAACGGTACCACATAATGTGCAATTTCCAAATTTTTCATCATACATTAGGTTTTAATAATATATTTGAAGCTCATACAAAAATCTCAATCCACTGAACCAAATCGTTGCATAAGGAGGTTAAATTTTCTGACTTCACTTTCAGTTACCCGTATTTTACCTTACTCTTATTAACGACTTGGGTCACATGACTGCTGTGTAAACCATCTTAATGCGTCAGATAAGCCATGTAGATCTTGAACTAAATCACTGGAACTCCTGTTATACCACCTTGGGATCTTAATATTTACTAAAGAAGGTAAGTTCTACGGTAAGTTATACCTAAGCTATTTTTAGTCATCCGTTGAGTACCTTCTCATCCCTGCCAGCACCAGCTAGTCAAAGCCTTTGTTTCAAAACCTTTTCCAGATTATGCTTGGTGCCAGCCGCCCAAAAGGGTCAAAGAGCCAAGAACTATCCAAAATTATTATTATTTTATTTATAGTTACAGCAGGAATAGGTAGCGTAACAGAGTACTCCAAGACGTCTTCACTAGAGTCCCAGGTAAGTCCGAGTATCTTTTATTATTATCTAGGTATATTAGCTTTTAATTCTTATCTTGCCTAGATCCCCTTCTCTGTATTTTATCTATTATTCATTACTATAACTGTTCCACTACTGTACTTTAAACTCCCCCTTCGATTGGACTGTATTTAATTTAAATTTTAAACTTCTTAATCTTTTTTCAGGTACCATTTTATATTCACCAATATTACTTGCAGGAGTGTTATCACGCCGTGGTAACCTTACGATGTATCGACCACTTTCATCATGTGTTGTAGTTGCTTCACATAAAACTTCACATTCTAGTACATCCTCTGTGAGAGGTTTCCTGTATTCAGATGGTTCCTTTTCTGACTTCCAGAACTTCTGATCCTTTTCTGGAAGCAAGGAATATACAACCGTAGTATGTGAAGAATGACTAGAAGACTTAGCTACATCACATACTCCCGACAGTATCCACCCTAAAGAAGTATTCTGCGCCAGCAGAGTACTGTTTTTATTCCTTTTGATACCTGGTTGGATGACTTGACTATATACTTCCGCACCCAAGAGCATATCTATCTGCTTTGGAATATAGTAGTCTGGATCGGCCATATCTTTTTCAGTCAAGTCGTCCCAGTCTACTTTAGTTACCTGGGTAACTGGTAGAACCGATGTAATTGACTTCAGCACATATGCTTGAACCATCATTTTAAAATAAGGATCTCTCCTAGACTTTAACGGTACAGTGACAATGTGTTTAGATATAACACTCTTGTCACCTCCCAGCCTTAACACAGTATTATTTGCCGCGACTCGTTTCAACCTTAAGTACCGAACCATTGCTTCAGTTATAAACGAGCCTTGCGACCCCTGATCTAGTAAACTTTGAATTACCCTATTAGTTCCGTCTTTCAATTCTGCATTTACCAACGCTGTGGTCAGTAAAACAGCTTTATGACTATTCCCAGTTGAAAGACACGAAACCATAGTTTTACTAGATTTACCTGTTCGTGTGGCCAATTTTATACCTTCCGTCTGCCCTATACCCAATGATGCATTCTCGGTGTGAGAAGCATGACGGTTCCCATCATACGTCCCGAAATTACTGATATCTTCGTGCAATAATGAATTATGCCGACGCTTGCATTTGTGACACCTAAGAGAATTTTTGCAAGCTCTGGCCGAGTGGTTACCCTTGAGACACACAAAACACAGTTTATTATCCTGGACAAACTGGCGTCGTTTATCCACGCTTTTGTTAATAAACTCTTTGCATGACCATATTTTGTGCGTAGCAGAGCAAAAAGCACAACTATTTTTCAATGGTTTTCCCTTAATCGCATGAAAAGATTGCAAGTCCTTTTGAATCTTCTTGTCATTATCAGCCTCAGTATCAATCCCTTCTAGACCTCGAAACCGACTCGTCAGAAATTGTGAGAATTCCAAAAAGGTAGGTAGCTTCTCGTTGGAATCTTCAGCAATTTTCAATTCCCATGCTCTTTTAGTGTCTTTATCGAGCTTTTCACCGATTAAGTGAATTAAGATGATGTCCCATGATGAAACGTCTACCCCTAGATTCTTCAAAGATTCTAAACAATCGGTAGTTGTGTTTAAAAGAGATTTAATTCCCAAAGCTGATTCATTTGGTAGCAACTTTTGATTAACTAACTGTTTTAAAATACTTTTAGCTAGAAACTTTTTGTTATTATATGTACTTTCTAACTTCGACCAGGCCATTTCATAATTATCGCGCCTGATTCTAATGTTCCTAAGCAGCTGCTCTGCCTCCCCCGTGAGGTGACCTTTAAGATAATAGAACTTTTGTGAGGGATCTAAGTTCTCATCTTTATGAATTAACCCTAAGAACAAATCTCTAAAGGTGTGCCATTCCGAATACTTGCCAGAAAATAAAGGAATTTTAATCTCTGGTAATTTAACCCTATTCTTTAATTTTGGACTCTGACTCTCAAGTTCTGGTTGAGTAATCATAGAAATATTTGTAAAATTCCTTATCTTTTCTTTCAATTCCGCCTTATGATCTATGTACAATTCCTCTATCTCATTGTAAACATCGTTCTTACAATATTTAGACCCATGAAACGACGCCAATTCTTTAGCTTTATTGAGATAATTCTTATGATTATCACAAAACACATCCCATATTTTTTCTAAATTTTCTAGTCTTACTTCTACATATGAAAATGTAAGACGTTCCTTAGGGAATTTATTAAAGTTGCTGATAGCCCTTTGTATATTACATTTTATGCTGTCCTGCATTGCTTCAAAAGCTTCCATTTTTATAAATATCAAGGCAAAAACTATAAAACTACAATGTAATAATACTAAAATCCAAAACAACTAAGTGAATGCAATAAATGCCTCCTTGAGGCATCCCTTAAGGACTGGTACTAACTATTCCTTAAAGTTTGTTGATACGATAAGCTTAAGAAAAAACCAAGTGTTGAGCACAATAATGCCTCCTTGTAGTACCCCTTAAGGAATAGTAGTAATTTTCTAAGTGTTTTTAACAATTTAGTTTCCTGGTGAAATCGGGCATAGGTTTCCCGTCCCAACCACTTATTGCCTTAAAATATTACAAGTCCTGGTCTACTTAAAATTACCTAAGTTTTTCACTTCTATACATTAAGGTTGAAATTCACTGAACAAATTGAAATGTTTCTAAAATTTTCTTTTTATTTCCAAGTTGCAGACTACGAAGAGATAAGGTCGAAATTGTACTCACAGTTTTACACGGAATTACCAACACAAGCACAACACCTCACGTTTCCTTTCAGCAGCTTGCAGCGCCCTCTCGTGGTCACACCTGTCCCTTGCTCCTCTTCAGTTGCAGTTCCGCCCGATGTAGCTTAATCCACTTGCCACCGTAGTTCTTCAGCTCCAGCGCACGACACCACCACCTGGGTGCCCGCTGTAGGGGAAGACTTCTCTGGTCTGCGATCCAAAGAACCAGTACCTAACAGGCGGGGATCACCACTTGATCCGCCACGCCAAGAGCTACAAAAAAAAATACGCTTCTTCCAGTTCAACTAATATCCGGCTCGAAGGACCATGTTCAGGTCCAACAGCGCCGCGGGAAGGAAGCGTAATTAAAATGAAACTGCACTGACTTTTTCACTGTATGTATAATACTGGATCAGGTGTACACAAAAATATTAAATCCTTAGACTTATCACTGTATGTATAATACTGGATCAGGTGTACACAAAAATATTAAATCCTTAGACTTATATGCTACGAGCGGTAACGAAACCATACCTAGATTCAAAAATAAGGTACATCACCATCTATCGAGCTTTAGTGCAAACAAATCATAGTACAGTCATGAACAACCATTCTTAACGTTTTTAAGGTTGATATAAGTTTATTCTTGTCTTCACACTATGATACTATATTACAAATAAATATGTTTACAGTGTTTAGTTGTGATAAAACATACTAAAAGTTAATCGACTAAAATTAATTTATTGGCGAGGCACATAAAGCGCTCGCAGCGCCCCTAGCGGCCGCAGCTGCGTTATCTCTCCCCTATTATACGTTTATTATTGTCGCGTGTTATTTCCAATATTTTTCGCCATCTCATTACTCGAGGCGCTAATCCGTCGGGAGAAGACGCGCCTTAATGGAGGTGATCATGTGTCCTAACGCGTAACGTATTGAAATATGACGTATTGGATGTACCTTCGGGGATTGAACGTTAATAAACGAAAAAAACATATCGATTATGGAGCGAACGTTCTCTCCGGACGGGCACGCATCGCAATAATTCTCTCGAATGACAGCCCAATGATAAATCAAGGCGACTGTGAGAAGAAATGCCAATAAATATCGCGCCGAAATCCAATAATTACGAGGCAATGAGCCGGCCGGCCACAAATCAACGTACGGACGGACGGACGAGCGCATACTAACGTCTTATCCTAACATCAGATTAAAAACATCAATACTTGTCAATAGAAGTCGCCTCCCACGTAATTATAGCCAACAATATCCCGGGGAGGCTGAGACCGAAAAGGATTAACATATATCAAGGTGGAATAATTGAAGGAATCGATTAAATGAAGAGTATTAATTGCTGATGCGCCTGCGCAGAGCGAGATCCCATCGCGCGCGCCGAGCCGCTTTGATATCCTCTGTTGTAATGTAATATTACCTGACCGTCCGTCCGTCTTTTATGGAACACAATAAATAAAGTACATTATGCGTATAGGCAACATCGGTCTAAAACTTGCTGCAGGGACCTTTAGCGAAACAACTGTAGGTACGATTAACACAGTTAATTCCCCAATTTAAAAACCGAACAAACAAATGTATGTAAATTGCGCAACTCTATGTAAAAGCCGGCGATAACCTAGCCAAGTAATGCAGAAGTACGGTCCAGTCAATCGCAACCTTAAATCTTGGAAGTAAGAGCGCTCGAGTGGCAAACCCATCGTTGGCAAATTGAAGTGAACTCGAAACAAGCACGTTCAGAAACTGCTTACACGAATTAGCGCATCAAAACGGGCGCAGGGGGCGAAATTAGAAAACTCTTCCCCTCGGCCTGCGGGCCCGCGCCCTCCCCGCGGCCGTTCCGCACGTCATAAACTGACAATTTACGATAACGCCGGGATTAGCCTGTTTGTCTGTTATGCATTCGAGTACGGAACGAAGCGGGTGGAGTACAATGTCGACGTGTGAAATGGAACGGCTTCCTCGTCGCCCGTCCGTCCGTCGCGCCCGCCCTGGAGACGTTGTCGCTCTCGGTTGAAGCGAGCAGATGAAATTGTTTTACATTTACATGCACACGCCATCAGCTTTCATAACACGCCGACAGGACGAAGATATGCTTCCGGTGACATTCATTTCTTACATTTCATCAAAGAAGTTACGCTCCCCCAATGACAGACCTGAATGAAATGTAGGTCAATCGGTCTATAAAGTACTTCCTGTTCTTATATTTTTCTACTTTTAGATATAGGTATGTAAGTAGGTACTAGCTTATTCCCCACGGCTTTTTTGTTATTTAATACACTTCCCTTAGCATATCCGTTGAGCGGATTGAGCTGTACATTGCTAGGTCAGTTATTGGTTGCTTTTATAGGGTTCCGTACCCAAAGGGCAAAAAATGGGACCATATTCATGAAACTTCGCCGTTCGTCTGTACAGACAGACTGTCTGGCACGAGGCTGTATCTCAGAAACTGCGATAGCTGGAGAGCTACATTTTTACAGATGATGTATTTCTGTTGCCGCTACAGCAAGACAATTCTAAAAAGGGACACATTCTAAGAAGGTGAAATGTGGGGCATATAATAACATGACTCTGCCTACCCCTTCGGGAATAAAGGCGTTACCATCTGCATGTTATGTTATGTTATGTTATGCTATAACAAGAAGTAAAGGTGGGGATTTAGGGGGGCTCCCATACAACAAACGTGATCTTCTGCAGTTTGTTTTTACGTGAAGGAAAATCTTCATTGATGCTATGCCGAACTCCTACCGACCGACTAAAAAACCTCACGTATCCTGCCCAACAGCCTACCTACGTTTGGGATCTCCGGGTTAGGCCCCGGAAGGATATCCCAGGACTCCCATACTATGTGTAAATATGTTTTGTAAAAAAATGGTTTATAAACAGTTAGTAGCATGAGAGAGTTTATAGTTGGCCATTATGTTAATTGTTGATTCTTTTTAATCGTATTAGTTCGATTCGATTGGTTAATCGAATATTAATCGACTAAATATTAATGAACCTATAAATGAAATATTAGGTTCCAACACGATAGTGATTATCTTTTTTCATAGAAACATTTTAAAACAAACATTTTAATTAATATAAAATTTTGTGTTGCCCTAAATTATGTAATTAAATGATAAAGAACAAACAAACATCAAATTATTTATGACTTCATTTGCTGTAATTCTTTTTTTTTATTAAATTATACGCAAAGGTCATTACGGCGATGGTCAATTTGATTACCGAGTACATTTCCGTTTCAGAACGTAATGTTAGGGGTAACACGAGCCGACGATGTCAGTCAGTGTATTGATAAAATGAATTTATTGGTGCTAACTCGTTACTTGTTCTTGGCTAGTCATAAAAGCAGTAATGCGTAACATCGGCAATTAAAAACCAGCCAAGTGCGAGTTGGACTCTCGCACAGAGGGTTCCGTACCAAAGAAACGGCAAAAACTGTGAGCTCCTTAAATCTCTCTATTTTTCTAATTTTAGTATTTGTTGTTGCAGCGGCAACAGAAATACATCATCTGGGAAAATTTTCAGCTCTCTAGCTATTACGGTACCTGAGATACAGCCTCGTCACTAGTCGTCACGAACAGATAGACAGACAGACGGACAGCGAAGTCTCATGAATAGGGTTCCGTTTATACCCTTAGGGTGCGGAACCCTAGAAACTACAGCACCCATGTTTAGCATTTGTTGGGGTCACAAAAAATATTATTGTGGCAACGTCATGTTATAGCAGTGTTTGTGTGTACCTATGTGAATAGTTTAACGTAATTGTAAATCTTATGTGTGAAGGGCACACGGTTAGTGCTCGTTTAAGGAGACGCGGCGCTTCGAGCGGCGCGGCCCGCCAGGCGGGCCGCCAGAAACACGGGCTGACTCGGTTGACCACTACACTTGGCACGCTCGCCACCCGTCACACTGTTCAACTCGGTTTGTCTTGCTCGTTCACGGTCATCTCGCTCAGCCCTTCTCGTTGACTCGGCTTGTTTCGGTTTGGGTCGGGCTCGCTCGCTAACTAAGCATGCGCTGGCCTCGCACACATTCACACCACACGCAGCATTAAGGAATATCGAACTAAGATTTAAGGGATTACTCTCAACGAGTCACCCTAAAACGGGTCACAGTGTGACTCGTTGAGAAAAAAACTCGCAAGGAGTAACAGTGTGACCCGTTGTTGACATTTTATTCTCATCTAGTACCACTGGGTCTTGTAGTGTGACTCGTTAGGAAAAAATCGTCGTATCGAGTAACAGTGCTACTCGATGCGAGTTTTAATTCTCATCTAGTATCACGAGTGTTACTCGTTCGGAAAAACAAATCTCTACTAGTAACAGTGTGACTCGTTGTGGATTTTTTATTCTTATCTAGTAGTTAGTATATCATATACATAGTATATCATATAAGTATTATAATAAGTTAAATATGTATGCCGAATATGATGAAAAAAAAATTAACAAAAAAAGACACCAACTTCAAATAAAACTAGGTAAATACTGAAAAATAAAATTTACTTAGCACAAAGTCAGTATATTCTGATTTATCAGATATCATTAAACATAATACAGAAATCGGTGCCCAGTAAAACTATATAGGCTTACTCATACTTATAGAATTCGGGACTTCACGCGAAACACATTTACTTACATTTTCACACCGACGTTTCGAGCACGTTGCAGCGCCCGTGGTCGCGGTTGGACTGTCGCGGTCGTGGTCAGTCCAACCGCGACCACGGGCGCTGCAACGTGCTCGAAACGTCGGTGTGAAAATGTAAGTAAATGTGTTTTGCGTGAAGTCCCGAATTCTATAAGTATGAGTGTAGAAAACCGCGATAGTTTAAAAATAACATTATATGGGCTTAGGTAGGCATTATTAATATCTCAGTCATATTGGCACCGACTTTAGTTATTTTTTTGTGTACATAAATAGAAAAGTACCTATTTATGAGGTTTATTATGTACAGAGGCATCAAAAACAGAATTTTTGTCGTAAATTTGATGATTTACCTCGATTTTCCCAAGATCCCAGCATCAGATCCTGATACCCTGGAAACGGGACCAACTCAGAAGTAGCCTCTTTCAAACAAAAAAATAATCAAAATCCATCCATAAATTGGCGCCGCTGTCGCGTAACATACATACAAAAAAAATAGCGTACGAATTGAGAACCTCCTCCTTTTTTGAAGTTGATTAACAAATTTTCATGTCACTTTATTGACTTAATACTGAATGACACAAGCTTTCTTCGTTGTTTCAAAGTAAATCGTTTATCAATGTTTCTTTAAATATTATAATAAAATCTTGTTCAGAATAGGTTTTGTAATTTACATATTAAACACATTATACTTAGCAAACAATGATAACTCTAGATAATTTTTTTTGCTCAAATATTATTTGGTTCAATCTGGTAATCGAATACGGGACCTCAGCAGGGTTCTGGGGTACCCAGTAAAGAGGAGTATGAGAGTGCACCTTTGCCGGCCTTGCATTGTACGGGATCAAAAACCCGAACAATCAATACCTATTCTTAATATCAATTTATTTTTTATAATTTTTGGGTAACTTCTCTAAAAGACAAGTAAATTAATAACTTTTGGAGAAGTTACTAATAGAATCTTGTTAGTTAATTACAAAAATAATATATTACGAGTACCTACAAGTGTTACTTCAAGAGAATAAAAATTCCACAACGAGTCACACTGTTACTAGTAGAGATTTGTTTTTCCGAACGAGTAACACTCGTGATACTAGATGAGAATTAAAACTCGCATCGAGTAGCACTGTTACTCGATACGACGATTTTTTCCTAACGAGTCACACTACAAGACCCAGTGGTACTAGATGAGAATAAAATGTCAACAACGGGTCACACTGTTACTCCTTGCGAGTTTTTTTCTCAACGAGTCACACTGTGACTCGTTTTAGGGTACTCGATGAGAATAAAGGGATTTAAGTAATAAAAGCTATTCTACGTTCGATGAATAGATAACTGGTCAGGTCGTTATGGAACCCGGGCTGTTTTTTAAATTTATTTTGTTATATCTTAATTAGAGGTTATAGGCCAACGGTGCAACATTCATTTGATTGATGACGCTATTTCACTTAACAGTAAAAATAAAAGTAAATTGATAAGTATACATAATTTAATAACATGAATCGAAATAAAAAGAGTGTAGTGTGGGAGTTTTATACAAAAAATTACGACTACACATCCAAACTCGCCCGTTGTTTGCACAAGTCACCTAGTAAGTACATGAAATTATGCAAAATAATATTAATTTAATTACTAGACAGTTAATATACGATGGGCGGGTCGGGTTAAAAACGTGGAGTTACTTGACACACTGCGGTGCGACGGCGTGGGCGGCGGGGTGGCCGGCCAGACTCAACCCGGGTTAACCCGAGTTACAGCCCGGGTTACGTAATATATCAATTCGAGTTGCCCGAGTTGAAAAATCTGTGACCCGTCCCATCACTACCAGCGAGTCTCGCAATGGAGGAACGCGGCGGATGAAGCTGCGGGTGACGCCGCGAAGGACGCTTCAAGGAAGGCGTGGGAGATGTGCGGGGTATGCGTTAGGTAGGAATGTCGGGCAATATCGTTCATAGAAAATATCGATATTGAAATAAAAATATTTATCAAAATAAAATATCGATATTTTATTTTGAAAATGTAATCGATGTTTATAACCCTCTGGAGCAGAACGTCATGAAAGCAAAATATCACGTACGCAAAATAAACGATACATCGATACTTATGAAAGATTGGCGTTCAATTCCATACGTCGAACTCGAACATTTCCATACGTTTCAGGGTGGCGTTCTATCTCCTCTTTTATTCTGTATCTTCATCAACTCGGCTACGAGTCTTATTTCCAGTAACTTCCATCTCTACGCTGACGACTTGCAGCTGTACCGACGTTTTTCGGCCACTGACGCCCCATTTGGCATATCGTGCATTAACCGCGACTTAGACGAAGCGACTGGGCTAATTCGGTCGGACTGCGCATCAACCCTCTGAAGTCGCAAGCCATCGTCATTAGCAGTAAGTATCAAACTGACAATATGCCGGTGTCTGAACTGGATCCAGTTCTTTTGGCCGGTATTCAGATACCCTACGCAGACACTATGAAGAACCTGGGAGTGATCATGGACACCACGCTATCCTGGAGTGCCCATATTAGTGACGTCAGCAAGAAAGTGCACTTCTCCTTTCATTCGTTGAAGTGCCTCCAGAGCCTCTTACCCTTGAGGACGAAAATTAGTCTTGCTCTAACTATTATTCAGCCCATTATTGACTACGCCGACGCCTGCTATTTAGACGCCACTGAGGAGCTTCTGGATAAACTTGAGAGGTTGTAAAATTTGTGTATACGCTTTATATTCAATCTTAGAAAGTTCGATCATGTTTCTCACTTTCGCAAAGAACTCAAGTGGCTCCCAATCCGCCTTCGCCGTAACACTCGAATCCTCTGCCTCCTTTACAATATCCTTTATAATCCATCTTCACCTCCCTATCTAAAGGAAAGGTTCTCTTTTGTTCGTTCTCCTGATGCTCTCTGCAGATCTCACCTACGCTCAAATCTTAAATTTCCTTCTCATAAAACCGGTTTTTATTCATCCTCTTTCACCGTGCATGCAGTCAGACTATGGAACTCACTTCCGCCTGGTATCAGGGACAGTAAAACCATCACCACTTTTAAAAAGCAAGTCCGTGGACACTTTTTTTTTTTTTTTTTTGTTGCCTACAGATTTTTAGTTTTTGAATAATTTAATTTACTTTTTATTTATTTGAATATTTTGTTGATTCAATGTGAAAAACATTTAAATTTCAACCTTATTGTTCTACAACTTTAATTTGTGTTGATTATTAAGAACTTACTATTGTTTATTTTAAGATTTTGAACCTGTTATAATTTGATTGTTCTAAAACTTTAATTTGTGTTGATTATGTAAGTACTTACTATTTCTGTTGTTTATTATTAATGAATAAAACTTGATATGGTATTTATTTTATAAAAAAATAAATGTCAAATTAGGAAAAAATCGATTAATTTAAAAAAATCGATTATTTTCTTGAGAAAAATCGATAATTTACTAATCGATTTTTCATGCTAAAGAAAAAATCGATTAACTAAAAATCGTTTTTTTTATGTACAATGTCACATCCCTATGTCGCTCTGAACGACGCCGTATATGAAGCTGCGTGCAACGCGGCGGATGCAGCGCCGAGTGAAGCTGCGTGCCACGCGGCGGACGCAGCGCCGAGAGAAGCCACGCCACGCGCTTCGCTCGACGCCCCGCGTGTCCTTAAACGAGCTCCTACATTTCTATATGTTTGATTTTGCGCGTGACGCTACGCGGGCCGCTTCACGCGCCGCCTGACTATAAACGGTCAAATCGCTTTACGCGCCGCTGCAAGCCACGCCGTACGCGACGCTTGACGCCCCGCGTCTCCTTAAACGAGCCCTTAAATGTTTCCGGAGTTGAGCTGTAATTGCTGTATTTTATGTGACTGGATTGGATTAGCACATCACGGAGGTCTTTTTTATAGTCTCAGCTGTCTTAGTTAAGTTGTTAATATTAGGAGCCTACTTATGTAATTATTTATCAAGCACTTTGTGAGGTAAGTAACTAATCACATACTTAAGTATAAGTGTAGTAAAAATACAAGGTAATATTTACCTACCGATGTAAAATTGTGAACGCAGTGGGTACTTTACCCTCAAGCTAGTCAGTTGACCCTGAAGGACCAAGGAGCAATATTTAAGACGAAGTACGTTTGCTGATCACCAACTGCACAATGTAGAACCTATCTCAACATTTCAAAAGGGCAGCGGCGCGGCGTGGCGGCTCTTGAACTACAGGACGTGCGGTCACCCTCGTGCTAATTTCTTAAAGGGCGAGATGCGAGGCGACCGTACACCGTGAATAATTGCAGCACTAAAGGAAAACCCAGCAAATCTCCGCGATTAGCATAAAAACCATCTAAACAGGCGAGAGGAAGCCGTCGTCTTCCTTCCGCAATATTTGTGAAAAAATTACACATTTCCTGCCGACATTTTGTCTCTACACCGCAGTCGCTCGCTGAGCGCTTGCGACGGTAAAAAAGTAACTAATGTTAATTGCACCGCCCGGCGAAATAAAATGGTAATTAATGAAGCGACTTTGTAAAACGAAATTGTTATTGCCCTGGACGAAACCACCTTCTTAAAAAACAACGTGAGTGTTTACTATTCAGCATCGGAATTGGAATGGTTATTTTTCTCCCTCCAGCCACATTCAGACATCTGTTCCGATTCCCAATAAAAGTAGACGGCAGCCGAAACATAGAATTTTATCACTGCTGTGTCCATCATAAAGCATCGTCGGGCGTGCGTGGGGGGCGGGGGGACGAGGACAGAGGGGCGCATAAAAGTTTACAGGCATTCGGCTAATAAATCGTGTCAAATAAATAAGTGTTGAGTCGGTTGGCGGCATATTGATTCGTCATGTGCCGCCTTAGAGCGAGCGGGGCTCGGGGGCTGGGTGGCCATAAAGGTGCGTAATGGCCGCCGTCGGAAGACAGCGCAGTGGCGCGCATCGATTAGCACTCGCCGCCGCGCCATCGCCATCGCCGACGCAACGCCTCGCTCACACTCTGCTGTGTCCTCTCCTACAGGTTTACCACCACCACTTTCTGGCAAAAACAGATTATACTAAGCTAGATCACCAAATAACCCTTCCTTGGCAGTCGGGTACGAAATCGACTAAATACAACAATTAAAAGCGAAAGGTTGCTTATTAAAAAAACTTCCGCTTTTTTATTGCTATACTAGATGGCGTTAGTAGTATCATAAACTTCTACGAGGCAGTTACATATTTATTTCGTACAGTAATTTCTTAAAATTACTTGGTTTTTTAGGATTTTCATTTTTTCTCTTTGTCAACATTATGCCTTGTTAAAAAAGTTGTACTGTGCAGATATGGTTAATAGACCTAATATTTAAAATTAAACATTTGGGACAAAATTTTTCATTTAAGTAGGTATTTATTAGTTTCATTGAAGGAGTAAAGTGATTTCTGTGGTCCTCTCCTGGTATGGATTTATTTAAATCAATGTCCGTGTTCCATATAATGTATTCTATATGCAAGTGATAGATTATTTGTAGATACATTTATTTTAATCGGCTACATTGCAGTTGCTTAGAAATAAACAGCAGGACCTAATTTTGACGTAGGTTAAGTTAAAGAAAATATTGTGAAAACTTTAGATTATTTCTCATCAATATTTTCAAATATATCATTGCCGTCCAGAAATAGTCGATTAATCGTTTAAACCCAATTAATAGCATCACCGTCCTCCGACGGGATGGAAAAGGCTCTTATAGCCGTTGCATCTGGACGTTGATTAAAATCTCTCACTACATTCATACAAAGCCTTACTTTGATATATGTATAAATCTTATGAAATGTCTGCCCGACCCGAGTACATACACCCACCAACCAAATTTAGTTCTTAACGCAACTGATTTAGGTATTAATTCCTGTGTAAATATAAAGATGGTTGCCTACCACCTGTCAAGTGATATATTGACTTTAAATAACATATCTTATTTATGTTGAATCGGAAACAAAATCGTATAAAAAAGGGGTTTATTATAAATAATCATGTTGGGCGAGTGGGTGTATAACTAAATTTGTACCCAGGCTTGTAATACATGTTATTGTTTGTGCGTGTGTTTGCGTGGAGACCTAGTGCTCATATACGGCTGCAGATAAATTGTCAAGATAGCTTTTCTTTCTCTGTTTAGCGAGCTTCATAAAGAGACTTAAGTAATATCGATGTCTTAAGATAATAAACCAGTTGATTTGACCTTCTCCATTCGCCTCAGACCACTTCAATTTTTTTGTTTATTTTTATTATTATATTTGAGGTGCTCTGTCTCGAATTTTAGATGTCACAAAATTACACTTATGATTTACTGCCTGATTTTCAATTTAAGGTGAGGTAGAAATGTAAACTCACAATTTTTATTTTCAGAAATTTGTGTAATAGAGAGACTGTAGAAATTTTATGATAACTGCCCAAATGTGCAGTGATCCTGAAGTTGACGGCACTATGCCAGGTTGTACGATAACGTCAAAAGAGTCACAAGCCAAATTCGAACCACATGGTTTGTAACTCTTTGTATGCCGTCTTTATCTATGGATGACAAAAAATCTGCTAGGCACATTGCTCTCCATTGAAACGGGGAGATTGAGAATACATAAGTGGAAGATTTTCTGACATTTCAAAAATGGAAATTGTTAACATCAGCTACCATTGAGAGGATATTTTTTAAGATATGTATGTACTTAGAACTTATTTAAAAAAGGTAATATTACTGCTTTTATCAACATGGTAATTCTCACTTGTCTATTGTTTCTACTTGTTACTATAATACACACAAGGTAGCCATAGCCACCGTGTCGCGGTTTTGGCTTCCATTAGGTTAGGAGGGTAGTGTCAGTGTACTCTAGTACCTTAGTTAGTAGTTAACTTGTGAAGCTATTGTTAGATTTACCTATTAAACATCTACACTTACATTTTATTTAAGGGTAAACAATTTTGACAGCGAGAATTTGACATGAAGTCTTGAAATTAGCCAATTAAGGAGAACTTGATTACGTGGAATTAAATGTTCAGATAGCGAATATACATTAATTTATTATCTCAAATAGGTACAAAGTACAAATATTTAGGAATATATCATTTTCCTGATGATTTGTACAGTAAGTATACAAATTTGGCATTTTAAGAGGTAATAAAATTATTAAGTGGGATCAATCTCGATGTTATGGTTGTTGATATCTTAATAATATTATAGTTCTATTCTCCCGCACTTTAAGGTTGATTTCTATGAGTGAAAAAGAATACAGACAAATACTTAACAAACCAGGGGAGCAACTACATATCTCTGGTTTAATATAACCTATAAAGCGTAGGGCACGCAGCCTACAGATAGTACATTGTTACAAAACATAATGTATCAAAATCACAACAAAAAACAGGAACGCGTAATAATTTATAAATGTTACCAAAAATTCACTTGTCTGCCGATAATATGAATTTAAATGACACAAACACAATCCCGCCAATACATTACGAGAACCTTTTTCGAGGCACGAACCGCGAAACCATTAAAAACGTACATAATTCAATTCAGATCGAGTTTTCAGCTCCCCGAGTCTATGACACACTCGCTAAATCTCACGGAAGGCGGTCTCGACGACCATAAATTTTTATTTCGTAAATAAAAATAATAAAAATATATAAAAGCCGTTCCGTGTGCCACCGGAAACATTTGTCCCGGCGCGTCACCGTAATCCGGGACTCTGGATTTATTATTAATTAGTTTAATATGTACCTATCTAAATAAATGCACATTTGGAATACATCCTATACATTACCTTAGATCCGTACGCAAATGCGAGGGTTTGATTTATTCAAATTTAAAGTTGGCGATGGCCTTTGGCAAATCATTTGTTTGTACTTCGATATGTCAATTAATATACAACTTTCTGTACAATATAAAAATATTTAAGAAAGTCATACCGCCGAGCATCACTCATGCGTGAGTCTGAGGTAAGTAAATGTATTTTCCTGGACAAGCAGAAGAACTCCTACTACATAGGTCACCAGGACACTCAAAGGCACCACTATAAGCCTTCTACTCCTCCTCCTTTAAAATCTTACATTTATCCAGTCTTAGTCGGTCTTAGTACTCTCTTATTAACTTCTTCAGCCTTCTGATGATGATGAACTTTCCCTTCTCAGGCTTTTGAGTTTGAGCTAGCAATTTCGCTTTACAATAGGACATAATAGACGTAAGTACTTCGGCGTCGTTGCTTGCTTCAGTACGACTTTCCTGTAGGAGTTTGGTGTAACAATGCATACGTGCTGCCTATCCTATTTTCCTTTTCCTGAGTTGTGTGTATCATCATTCCTTTCCATTGTATTAACAATGGAATTTAGTGAATAACGGCAGTTTGCTTAAGGTCATTCTTGGACGGGTTGGCTTGGCGATGGTAGTTGGGATTGAACTCGAGAGCGTGTAATTGGTTCTTTCAACTCCTCTCTTAATAAAAACACTATGGTTATCTAAACATTATTTTTATTCAACTATCAAGCAAATGAAGCGTATCAGAACTTCTGATGTCAGTTTTAAAAACTCATTAAATTATCATTTTAAAGATAAGCTTAAAAGACACACGACAGCGTAAAGCTGTAAATAAGATGAATTCTATGAATCCCGAGCGACGGCCGGCATCGCTCGGACGCCTATGAGGTCGAAAGGTGACACCATTTGGTAAAATAATAATTATGTTAATACTGCATTATTTGCATCAAACACCCATAACGTTCCAATTTTAAATGCTTATATAGCACCGTTTTCAATTCTGATTCTAATTTTAAATTGTAATTGTTCATTCTTTTTGAGTTTAGTATTTTGAATGACTGCAAGTTTTTTTTTGGTGGTCTATTATGAGCAGTGGTGCGCATTATGCAACCCGCTCGTAAATCTGTCGACTAGTGACAGTCGTAATCGGTCTATTATGACGAGTGATGCATTACTGTCTCCGTTTGTCCCGCTACATAAATTTGACTTTTTGTTTACATTTCAGAAAAAAGTGTTCTCAGAAAGTTGGAGAAGGTTGCGAAATAAATCTTTAGGCACTTAAAGTACAAAATAAGTCACGGCTACTTGGCGTTCGGTAGATGTCTGGAATTTGAATTGATGGTGTTAATTAAATGTTATGCCCAAGATAATGATTTAAATTAGAATAAGTTTATCTTTATGCAGACATTTTAGAAATATTGGTAAAAAATTAATCAAGGCGGAAAGTAAAAGAAAACCTAGCGTTTAATATACCCACTTGCTACATATTAGGTGGTGGTAGTAAGCCTATAGTCATTTTGAAATGGACTCTGAACCCTGGGGTTTATCCTTCTGAGGGCTTACCCGGGACTCCTGGCCTTAGACAGACGGCAATGCAGCGTGTGGTTTTAGTTGGTAAAATTTCGGCATGGCATTCATAATTAGGGATTTCAATACAAAAAAATGCGATTTTTTTTAAATAGGTAGTCATCAACGTGGCTAACGACTGCCATGTTAGTAATCGCGGAAAAGGAATTTCTATTACTAAGTATGTAAGGAAATAGATTACAAAGATACGTGGCCTTGGTACCTAACCTACTAAGGCCACGACTCTTTGTAATCTTTTATTTCAACATGTCTTCAGTGACCTCACTAGAAACATTGTTGACATTTTCAGTGTAGGTACGAGTCGGTAGTAACGAACATGAGGAAATAAGTTGTGATATTGCAAGATCATCAATTTTCCTAATACTTACATACAAGAGAACCCCAACTACTACTTAACCTCGTTTTACGCGAATGAAGTCAGACGTTTTTAAGCCTGGCTAACTTCAGTTTACGTTTGACTTTGACCTCATACTAATCGAAGTATGAGGTCTACACACATTTATTTATTCTGTAAATATGATGCCTTTATGTATGATATCCTTTAGACCTTAAACTGCACTCAGTGCGTTTGGTTATCGTTTGTTCAAAGTTGCCTACTGTCTTGCACTCTGATGCCGCGCTTTCGCCGCAATGGCAGTTTCCCCCTCTACCCTTTTTTTTTTTTTTTTTTTTTTAACGTGAGGGAAAATCCTCGTATGATGCTATGCCGGACTCTTACCGACTAAAAAACCTCACGTAACGCCCAACAGCCTATGGTTGAGAGCCCCGGGTAAGCCCTCAGGAAGGATGTCCCGTGACTCCCAACAGACCTACGGCCGCCAATGCGGCCTCGCCCAGGGGGTGGTTCGGGTGCAATCCCGCGTCTATGGGGGGTTTCGGGTGTGACCCCGCTTCTAAGGGGGGGCGTGCGTGAGTGCTCACGTCACGCTGCCGTCATGGGCCTGCTTCTGTAAGGACGGTGAGCGGCCCTCTCACCGTCCTCAGACCCCCGGTCATGGAGGCCGATAGTCCTCGGCGAAGACACGTCGGCGGCGCCCGGGGCGCCGACTGCGGAACTCGGGTGGGAGAGTTCTCTCTCGCACCCGGCCCGCCGCCTCCTTCGCGAGCATGACCTGCTCGCAGAAAGAGGCGGCGCAGTCCCACTTACTCCCGCTGGAGAGCATGGCTCGCACCATGGCCTCAAGCGAGAGAGTGTCCACGCCCAGACCCACTACGAGGACCTGTCGCTGTTGTGCCCACGCCGTGCACTCCACCAGCGTGTGGAGCGCCGTGTCATCGCTGCGGTCCTCGCAGTGCTGACACTCGGCCGTGGTTTCCCGGTGTTTTCGCCACAGATACCTACCGAAGCTACCGTGCCCGGCAAGCATCTGTGTCAACCGGTAGGAGAGAGCACCGTGTCTTCTCTCCAGCCACTCGTCCATGACCGGTCTGACGGCCGCGATTGTAGCGAATCCCCCCTTTGGTTGCTCAAGTCGCACCTTCCATGTCTCCACGGTTTCCTGGTGGAGCAGGGTCCGCTGGGCCTCGATTTCTCGAGACGCAGGCCTTTGGCCCCGCTCCAGCGCCTCCTTGCGCCATCTGAACAGTGACGCAAGGGCTCTCGCTTCCAGGTCCCATGGAGGGGTCCCGGCTAGGAGACATGCCGCCTCACCGGAGATCGTGCGGTATCCTCTTATCACCCTGACGGCCATCATTCTCTGCGGGCTCAGCAGTCTAGACTCATTGCTGGCCGTCAGGGTCTCCGCCCATCCCCCTCTACCCTACCCTACGCTGACATCTAATTTGAGGCTTTTGATTTTGGTCCCTCTTCGAAAGTATACCTATTCAAAATTCAATCCGGACCACGATCGACACCTACGCAATAGGAACTTTATCAAGTAGATACCTGTCGCGTTAAGCCCCTTGGACTTGTGAAAAATAAACATTTTTTTAGGTTATCATCGTAATGAAAACATATGTATTGCTTTGAAAAATGGCTTTGATTCAATGAATTAAACATTGATTTAAGTTATATCTATTTAATGAACACTATAAGACATCTTATTTTTGCATTTTATTATTCTTACAATTTTATTATAAAGTGAAGTAATTTTATAAATTTTGAATTATATTTTCATTCTGTTGACAACTAAATAGCTAGCACATACTTACAAGGTACCTTACTCGTGTCACACGGTTTTTTGCTGTTTCTCAAAAGTAAGCAAAATCGAGTTACATTTCTGTGTTACTAAGGGGACGATAGGTACCTTACACTAGTCATCATAAAAAGTCGACTAAAATGTGAATGGAGCCCAAACCAATAATTTTTAGTCGATGTTCGACTAAAAGTTGTATGTATGCAGGCTCCTTATGTGTTAGTACCAATAGTAATTTAAGACAATAAAAAAATTAAAAACCTTCCAAGTGCAACCCTCGTCTGTCTCACGAGGAGGCCGAGGTTCGGTACTTACCAAAGAACGGTAAAAAAATCACGTTTGTTGTATGGGAGAACCCCTTAATCCCGCCTTTTTTTATTTTAGTTGTAATAGCTATTAAATTATCGTAGTTGTAATAGCTATTACAACAAATACTAAAATCAGAAAAAAAAGGCGGGATCAAGGGGTGCTCCCATACAACAAACGTGATTTTTTAGCAAAAGAAATACATCATCTGTATTTTCGTCTACAGAATCTGTAAATTTCAGCTCTATAGCTATCACGGTTCCTGAGATTCAGCCTCGTGAGTCTCCTGACGGATAGATAGACAGACGAACAGCGAAGTTTCATGAATAAGGACCTTTTTTACCCTTTGGGTACAGCATACATACTAAACAAAGATGCCTTGCCATACGAACTCGAGCAACACAAACAACAAATTAATAAAAATAGACATTTTAAGTACATAAACCTACTTCAAATTTCGAACATTATGATTTTTTTTAATAAACGGCTGGTGAGGAAGTGGCAAAGGGTGCGGCTGTACGGGGGTGACGGGATGACGTGGATTGCGTACGAGTAACAGCCACGCACGCCATAAATCTGTCAAGAGACGGCCCCCAACAACGCCTTGGACCGTCCGCAAGGATCCGACATTTTTTGTTTAACTAGTATTTTGGTATTTTTCGATTAGGTTCGGAATCAAGATGTTCGAGATTAGGTACCGTCCGTTGGCAGTCTGTGACACGTGAGTTGTTTATTAGTTCATAATGTAAGCATTTGCAGGATTATTTTTATGTAACTTGGTTTAGGACGGAAAACGATCGCCTTTACATACCCCTACCTACAACCATAGACTTATAAAACACCTATAATAATTCTATTATATGCCTTAACTGGTTCACCATTAGACTCATTGAGCGTGTTAACACTGCATTGCTCACGTGGTACGAATTTTTTTCCTTATTTATTTTGTTGTTTTCTTTAAAACAAATTTTCTTAGTCAACTAAAAAGTCTAAAGGTAAATCCTAAACTTGTAGCGCCTTCTTGTCCGCGATAGATTTACTTTTAATTTTAAGCGATAAGAAGAGCCCGTACCTATTCTGCTTGCCGACTGCAGTTGGTATTAACGCCATCTATTGACAAAAGCGCTTAAGTACAAGTCTCATAAAGAATGAGGTTATGTTGACAAAATTTCGAAGTAACTTTTAAAAATCATTGATTAATGATGTTTAGAATTCTGAATTGTAACAAGCATTTTTTTCTGCTGCTATTTATGACATTCATTTCATTCGTAGGCGGTAAACAGTTTCTAAAACACTTGTTAAGTACAGACGTTTCGTGATATAACAACACAGTCATATATGCCGTAATTAAGCAACGTAGTTCAAGAAATAACCTTATTATGAATAGTATACCCGGTAAACTGAAAGAAATTACAGTAAAAATAACTTACCACAATATATTTTACGGTAAAACACAAAAAAACATCACACACACAATAACCGACAAAATGTGACTCAGCTCACTTCGCAATCCGCAGAGCGAGAGGTACGTTCCGAAGTTAGCCGAATACATTCGAGGTAAATGTTAGATTAGAAGTCCGTCCCTCGGCGGTCCGCCCCCGGTGTTTGACGGACGTCGCTGACATTTTGCAGCAGACGCGCCATACGCGTTCCATGAAAAGTACGCGCGGCGCGAAATTCGAATGTCGCAAAAGCGATTTGAGATCGAAACGGAATGATGAAATCAAAATTTGAACTAGGCTGAACGTAGGTATTGCCTTTGTCACAAGATAATGTTTATTCACAATATGACAGGGGCTGATGTTGATGACATTACATATTGATATTAAATAAAAAGGAACTTTTTGTAAAACTTTGTGGAAAGTGGAGACAAGTGAGGGATTTAAATAAAATGTAAAACAGGCTGTTATTTTTATGTATTGTGATAAAATAAAATGTACCGTGTCGTGATATTTTGGTAAATAGTTTTTTGTAAATAAAACTCGGATGACGGGTCAGTAACCGGTTGCGAGCGATTTAAATCGAGCAGGTAAGTCCAGGGCCGTCTTAACCGGGGGTTCAGAGGCGCGGCCGCACCCGGGCGCCGAGCCCGAGGGGGCGCAGGCCGAGCTCTAAACATTTCGATATTTCAATCTCGAAATTAAATGAGAGATTCGAATTGCTAACGGATCACAATAATGTTTTTTCATTCTTGCAAAACATTGAGAACTGTAGGAAAATGGAGCCGATTAAAAAAAAACACAATGTCTCACCTTACAAGAAAAATTAACATTTAAAAATACATTAGATATTGACGGGGAAGATTTGTTTAGTGAATTAGAATTTGTTGCCGAATAAAACTGCCTGTAACAGTAGCCTAAGAAAAACGGTCTTTTCAAAATTGAAGTTAATAAAAAATTATCTTCGGTCAACCAAGACCCAAAACAGACTGAAAACTTGGCAATTATAAGTATAGAAGCAAAAATTGGAATCAAAATAAACAACATTATTAAAATATTTACCATAGTGATGGGACGGGTCACAGATTTTTCAACTCGGGCAACTCGAATTGATATATTACGTAACCCGGGCTGTAACTCGGGTTAACCCGGGTTGAGTCTGGCCGGCCACCCCGCCGCCCGCGCCGCCGCACCGCAGTGTGTCGAGTAACTCCACGTTTTTAACCCGACCCGCCCATCGTATCATCGTATATTTCTAGTATCGTATAAGTCTAGTAATTAAATTAATATTATTTTGCATAATTTCATGTACTTACTGGGTAACTTGTGCAATTAACGGGCGAGTTTGGATGTGTAGTCGTAATAATATTGACTGATTTCAATGAACTTTATTATAAATTAGGAATGATAAAATCTGTACCTACACAATATATTTAGGTCCAGTCAACTGTTTATTGCGTTTACATTATTATATTTCGACAAAATCAACAAAATGGAAATCAGAAACTTGTATCACAATCACAAATGACAGGGTGAAGTCACAACACTGTGCACAAGCACTGTGTCGCCCTAACTACGATTACAATTTCCAACGTATTAATAATTTTCTTTGCAAAAATATATGATTAGTTAGGTATATTGTATTACCTATAAGTACCTAGTTACCTATAAGTAACAAAATAAATTTTAAAAACAGCCCGGGTTCCATAACGACCTGACCAGTTTTCTATTCATCGAACGTAGAGTAGCTTTTATTACTTCAATCTTAGTTCGATATTCCATAATGCTCTGCGTGTGGTGTGAATGTGTGCGAGGCCAGCGCATGCTTAGTTAGCGAGCGAGCCCGACCCAAACCGAAACAAGCCGAGTCAACGAGAAGGGCTGAGCGAGATGACCCGGTGACCGTGAACGAGCGAGACAAAGCGAGTTGAACAGCGTGGCGGGTGGCGAGCGTGCCGAGTGTAGTGGTCAACCGAGTCAGCCCGAATCAAGCAAAAATGAACCCGAGTCGACGGGTTGGAAGCTGAGCCCGGGTAACTCGAGTTTTTTAGCCCGACCCGCCCATCGCTAATTTACCAACTCAAAAGTCCGAAAACTTGACTTTGATTTTAATAATTGAATAAATATTTAAGATTGTCAATCTGTATAAAATGTATATGTGTTTTGGTGTTACAATAAAGCATAACTTATTTTTTTTATACTAACTAACTAAATATTATAGAAGAAATATGTATGTACCTACCTACCTAATAAATACCTAATAATTTATTATGTAGTTGTTTTTACAGCGGCAACAAGCAGATAGACAGTTGAAATTAGAGATGCGACGAATGTGGGTTGAACCGAATTTGAACATACAGCCGAATGTTCGCAATAAAATGTACCAAACCGAATATTCGGCCGAACTATTCGGTTCAAATGAACGCGGTAAACAGGTCAGTCGCCATGGCTGGCGAAATTCTTTCAGCACTGCTCGCGCAGCCCTCACCCCAGAACGCCGGCGAAATTCTTTCAGCACTGCTCGCGCAGCCCTCACCCCAGGGCGCCGATTTTCAATCGAACGACTTGCGTGAAGAAAGTTTAGTCGAAATGTCTTTTGTCCCACCTTGAGTCACAAATATTACACCAGCAAATCTCCGTCTATGCAGGGAATCGCCACTTGGTTGCTATTATAAAGTGTTACGCTTAGGTCTACAGATCATCCTTCAAGCTATAAAAAATCGAAGTTATCGCGAAGGCCTCTAAGTAGTGGATCGTTTATAATCCTCATAGCACGCCTCTATAACAAGTCGAAAGGGCAAAGCTTTCAGAGAATTTTTAGATTAAAATTCAGGAGCACCAGTTAAAAAATGATGACAGCCCTCTATGTGTGGTCGCACACGCAGTTAGAGTAATTAGCAGAAGATGGTGAGAGGAACGAGCTCATTTTTAATGAAATCAGTTTTGTTTTCCGCCAACAAAGAGTTTAAAAAATAATTTGGATTGAAATGAGTGTGGTGAATTTTAAAATATGAAATGGAAAATGAGAAGTCCACACAGAGTTTTTTGGACCAGTTGTGTGCGGTCGTATTTTGCAGCCTATTAGTGATACCTAATGTCGTGTGACACGGAATCAAGTGAAAAAAAAGTATTTGCATATAGTATCTTAAAGAAGAACAAATAAAAACGAACTCGCAATGACTCTGACCACTATTTAGGACTGAGCCAGCTATTTACAACAATTTCTGCCACTCAGTTCTTTTATCTCGACCATTTATTGGTAGGAAAACAAGTACTTTGCGAGTTTATTGCGAGTTAAACGGATTCAATAATGGGTGTTTCGGCTCGCGGTGAAAACCGGGATTTTTTTGGGAAGCAACAATAAGCACTCACGAGTTCTTTCGACTTCAGATTGACTATATTAAATATATAAATGACTATGTTACTGTGCGTCACTAGAGATTTCTGTACCATGGCGTTAATTATGGGAAAACGCCTCCGTATTCAATAGTAATTAATTTTGTTAATAATAATTTCCACATTCGGTAATTATTCGGCAAATAAACCGAATATTCGGCCGAATCCGAACTTTTCAAAACTTTCCAAATTTATCGAATTCGAATATTCGGTGCATCTCTAGTTGAAATAAAAAGAGGTTACACTTATAACTTAAAATATGGTAGCGGTAGGTACCGACCTTCGGAACCCTTCGTGCGCAAGTCCGATTCGCACTTAAAATAAAACATTGTTTATTTAATGTAGATTACAGATCTTAGAGAAAAATAAATAGAATTAAAAATAAAAGTTTTTTTTGGTTGACCGGTGAGGAGGGGGCGCAGTCTAAGCTTCGCACCCTGGCGCTATATAGCCTTAAGACGGCCCTGGGTAAGTCGGACAATGGCCATCCAGCCACGATTCATTTAATTAAACAGGAACAAATAAAAACATGAACCAACAACAGATTTAACATTTAACCTACAAGAATGTCCATGTTTTGTTTCTTATTGTTTTGACGACACATCCACGAACAAAATATTCTTAATTTTTTTTATTATCTCCATCTTGCGTAGGCTTAGACCATATAACACCTAGACCTAGACCTAAGACCTAGACCATATAACACGGGACTAGCCTTTGCGAACCACCGCATACAAAAATATTCTGCCAGTTTTCATACAAGTGAAGGGGGAAACACAAAGACATATAAAATTTCATTGCATTTAAAAATGTATTAATCGACAAACGCGTAATGGCTGTTGTGTGTTAATTGTTATTGTACAGTCAACTACAATGAAATGTACTAGTTTAATCATATAAAATGATGTACAGATGTACAGGCTTTTTATAAAGCCAAAAGACCAAATGGTCATGTGCAATGGCAGAAAACAATGCTTAAGTAAGGCGCATCCTGTGGTTAGATGATCTAAGTGCGTAGGTCATTCAATCAGAGTTTAATAATTAACTATGTATGTAGGTAATGTAAATCTATGTAATACTATAACATTATCTTTGTTATATCTGTGGCATGCTAATGATAATATAGGAAGGTAGGTAGTCAGAAGTGTTTTTTGCATTTTTAATTTAAACACGAGAACTTATAACAAGTGTAAGGTGTAATTGGAAATGGGCTTGGAATTATTCAAGGACACATTAGGTTATCAAAAAGAACAATAAAACTGAGATTAATTATCTCGGGAATAAAAAGGAATTTTAATAGAATACAACTCGTTTGTGATTATCTTGGATGCAACTAGATGGCGCTAGTAGTTTAAAACTTGCATGACGTCTTAATAGAGTGTGTTTATTTTTGTTATAACTTTATAATACAAATAAAGGCCCTATATAAATTAAGTTTCAGTCAGTACATAAGTATCTATTGAGGTTTATCGGAACACACGATTTTCGTATTTTTACGACTACATTCGTAAGGTTAACATCTGGACAGGAATCTACCTAGGCAGAGCTTGTCAAAAACGTTAAAAAAAAAAAATGTTTGCACCACTGAACTATTCATAATGGTATCCGTAGGTAGGTATTAGAAAGTATTGTATTTTTTTCAGGACATTGTTCTTCGCGAAGTGTTGTACTTCATTTATTCAATGACATAGTGACAGATAAGCTATTTAACAATTTAAGCTAACATACAAAATATTAAATGTTTTATTGTGACTGTTCTTCCCGGGAATCTTACAAAGATACCCGGTGTTTTGATAGGCTTACATGGGGACATACCTATTGGCCCAACATTGAGCGGGCCTTTAAGATTTTTAATGTACCTAATACGAAATGGGACATTCACTGCAGACAATTCACGTCCGCCTTATGTAGAAGAACATCTATGGACAAAATAGGCTCTTGATGGATGAATAAAGACTATGTTTGCCTTTTCAATATCTCATTATGAAAATATTGCCAGACGCTGACTCGCCAACTCACTAGATGGACCTCATGCCAAAGACCTGCTTAGGCTAGACTCTGGTATACTTATGTAAATTGTAAGCACTTTGTTACTCTCGTACAGAGGAATCTTCGTCAGAGGGACTAAAAAGGCGGAAATAGCGGGTTTCATTCATAATCCAATTCATTTGCTGATTCGGACAAGAAATTCTTTAGAGACCGTAAAATGGTAAAATTATTGAATGAATCATCTGCAATTCATTTCATAACCCAACCCATCAAAACCCGCAGTGAGATTAAACATTTTATGATCATATTATGAAACATACAATGTTTCTAAATTTTTAGGCCCTCTATGTTGCCTTTTAAGGCCCGCAGAACAGAGCGATTCAAAATATCGTTTCTCTCTCAAAATTAACAAACTTCCTGTCAGCGTATTGTTTTTCCCTTCTTTTACAACCCAGATTATTCAAGCGGGGCATTAAAAGGCCAATCCTTGGGCCACCAACTTGAGTGCCACTCTCAATAGACTGTTATACTGATATTGACTCTCACTGAACGTAGCCATGGTTTCCATCAAACGGATATCATCATTTTTGGTGAACTGAATATAAAATAAGAATAACCGATCATTCTAATAAAATGTTGATGCATGAAGTTATAAGAATGTTCAACAGTAACTACTTACTTCGTCTACAAGTCTCGGAGCGATTCCTAAAGGCGTGTGAAATCTGGTTACCGTTGCTGTACACCTTATACCGGTAGGAACAAGTGCACATAACTCAGCGTAGACTAGAACACGTCGAGACTATGTTCACCTATATATGTCTTGTTCGAACCTCGTAATTCTAAATCAATGAATGCACTTAAGTATATAAATTAGTAGCGATACGCCCGGGCTTTGCACGTACTGCTCGTTCGCTCTAACTTTGCCGCTCGGCTCTATACTAAAGTCGAATTTTTGATTAGACGAAGAAAATTGACAGCAACTAATGTCACTTCTTCTTGTAGTGTTGCGTATTTTCTATGACGAAGTGACATTAGCTACTGTCAATTGACTTCGTATAATTAACAATTCGGGTATACGCCTCTACTCCAGCGGCAAAGTTAGAGCGAACGGGTAGTAAGCAATCTTATTCTTCATCTATACGTATCTCTTGCACTCAATATCCAAGCAACAGCAACTACGATTTGGCTTTATATTTTCGACCTTTGTTGGCAGCGAGTGCCATTCTGACCCCCCAACCCTGAAAGAAGCCTCCATTACTAGATAAGCAGGTACATCCTACTTGCCCTTCTTCTCTCGTGTCAATGATTCCTCTTTTTTTTAAACAATTTTGGCATAAAACTCCGCCATTGCAACCACTCTGTCGGTGGCGTTAATAAGGTCGGCCTCAGAGCATGATGTAGGACAAAGGGGACATGCGAGTAACTTGCCCTTGAAGGTCTTGATAGGGCCCCAAATGCCCTAATACATCAAAATCTTTATGGTGTTCAGTCAGAAGCGGAGAGGGACATTCTTTTACTTAATGTAATGGTAAGATCATACCTACCTTTTATATAGAAGAGGGGTTAGATGACAGTACTCAAAAAGTTAACATCAAAACTGAAGTCATCAAATTCCAATACGATATGTAAAGTGTCAAGTTAATTTGAGTCATTGCATTGTAGCAAATATAGTTAGGTTGGTCTTAGGGCGAGGCCGCATTTGCGTTTTTCCGCGGCGGTTTCTAACCTCAAAATGTCATCAAACTGTCAAAATCAATGAAATCAAGTCAATGTTTTGACATTTTGAGGTTAGAAACCGCCGCGATAACCGCAAGTGCGGCCTCGCCCTTAATCAGTTTGTCAAGTGTAGATTACCTATATTGTGATCTTAAAAGAGTATTCACTTGGGGTCTTTCAGTCACAATCATTTATATTACCTCCTCTTATGACACCAGCTAGATTTCGTTATGGATTTCCATTTTGGCGCACAAAATATAAAAACAAAATTAGGCAACAAAAATATGTAAGAATATAGTGAATACTAGCCGTTTACGTCACATAAGGTGTATGAAAGGAGAGGTATTTTTTTTATCAGACTCATCAAGCAGCTTGTGAAACTGCCCTATTTGCTTAATCAAAAAAGAGCTTAAAGATTAAGTCTATTCTACAACAATTCAGCCTTAATCATTAAGTTTTTTATGATTAAGCCAACACGACATTTTATATTTACCCATTTTCAAATTTACGTGTCTATGTATGATTCTTTAAAGTGATATAACTTTTTTATTTATAAACCGATTGACATAAAAAAGCACTAAATGTTAAGTGGAAACCTCAACACAATAAAGAAAACCGCATTGCAATCGGTTAAGCGGTTACTGAGATTAGCGAGCACAAACGTACAGACAAACAGATATTCCAGACGAACAGACAAAAAAATCTAAAAATCATTGTTTTAGGTTCTATTGCGTTCAGAAAGCCCCCCTATAATACTTTTTCTTATTTATCTTCCATGTTTTGATGATGATTTCCATTGATGATGATTGATTACTATTACACCTTAATCTAAACTTCAGCACTAACCAAAGCCTAACTCATAAAATATAATTATAATTGCACCTTCTTACCTCATGGTTAGTATCGGCGATGTCATCCGCTGAAACTGAAAAACAGGCACACTACTCCTGCTTAGACGTAGCCTAGATCAGCAGTTACCTTTCCCTCCTCCCCCTTTTAGAAAAAACCTTGCTAATAAATGAATTTTCTAAAAAAGCGTTGAAGAGTCACTTCGTACGTTGTTTGCTACAAATTGATCCTGAATCTTATTTATCTTATACAACGAAGAAGCAGCGTCGGCTCTCATCCCGCCTTATTTATTAATAAAAACATTCACTACCCAAATTAGATTATCCGCATCAGAAAAAAAATGTAGCCGACATCTCGCAAACACCTCTCATCCTATGGGGAGATTGAAGTGTAGGAGCGAGGTTATAGCCTCTTGCAATCTAACTTTGGCTCGTTGTCGCGCCGTTAGTGTTGCCAGCGCCGAGAAAATTCTACTATCTCAGGATAAATAGTAGGTGTAGCCGTCGAGGTCATCAGCGAGAAAGTTTTAATGAATTGGCATGAGCTGTGTTTTTGTTTGGTACTCGTATTTCGGCACGCGTTCGCTCGTCGGCACGATGCAATTTTTATGAACGACCCAATCTTGTGAGATTTATGTAAGTCGTCGAGGAATACTGTTTATTAAAATAGTGGCGTTCTGTGAACGGTAGCAATAGTTTTTGATTATAACTTAGTTGCAATTTAGCATTGCGCAATGAAATCCAGAAGATTCTTCCTTGGTTCTTTTCGTTAGGTAGTAAGTACTCAGCGGTCGCCAACCAAACAAGCTTTTTGGCAAGAGCTAATGGCACTGTTTATTCGGGTCTGGGGTTTTTCCATTGAAAAATATGGTAAGTTCTACATACTACATTTCTTTTGACTAGAAATCTGTAGGATCCGGTGGTGTAGAAAAAAATATGATGGCCGCCACCATCGCGGTGGTGGTTGTAGCTTGTAAAGTCATATTCGGCCTAATTTTTAAGCTGTGACAGCATTGCAGCCATAGAGTTATATAGTCTTATCTATATCGATGATTGCAGCATATTATATGCCCCGGCTGAGTATGAGTGCAGGCTATAGGTATCAATAATTGTACAACATGTAGAGGACGGGTATAGGTACTTAATAAAAACTGTATTATGGTAAATCGGTAACACAATTCTACGCGAACTGTCGCACCCAGTCCATTTATAAAATGGTATGAGATGGATTGACAACAATTTGACAATGTCATGCAAAGTAGGTATATCAATTCAGTTCTAAGACGTTTTGACAATCAATCAGTCTGTAATGATATAAACTACCTTCAAATACTCGAATAGTCACTAATTGTCTCCGATCCGGTCAGGGTCGCGTATTCGAGGCGGTGCCATGACACCAAGGTCACCACACAACAGCCGCTAGTCTGACAGCCTACGCTTCTGGCAAGGATTGAAGAGAATCGTAAATTTCTCATATTATCACCAAATGAACTCACTGTTACAACGTTTAGTGCTGCCATCTGCTTTGTTTTGAATCTTGAAATACGGATGTTTACGGTCTTTACCATATATATAGTATTATAGGCACATAATTATGTAATGCTTGATAGCCTAAGTAGCCCGATAAACCATGTTTGATTCGAGTTACTTTGTGAGGTCTCGCCGACCCATCATCACTCCGCGGGATGTGTTACTTAATACGCGAAAGAAAATTGTTACTATAAAATGTGATTTTTGTAAGAAGGATGTTGTTGCTATTTCACTCTCTTATGGCTGAACGGCTCTTTCTGAAATTTGGTACAGTGATTAACTATACCAATGTTATTATTTTTTTGCAACGGCGGTGAAATCCCATGAATAGGGTCCCGTTTTTTACACTTTGGGTACGGAACCCCAAAAACCAACCAGCATTTCGCCAAAGCGTAGGTACTATTGTCGTAACTTTCCCAAGAAATACAGTTCCATCAGGGTCCAGTCCAACGATCTGGCGCACATTAAGGTAAAACTTGTCGTAAATGTGCGCGTTAATCCTAATTACCAACCGTATAAGTGGCCTTAAACCAGCTTTACACGCATCTTACCTCGTGCCGCTGTGTTAGCGGCACATTAGGATTATCCTATAGTGCCTTTTGATATCCGCAAATAGATTTGAATTAGTCTTTGAATGTAAATTGGGAACTTCGGTATACCTAAGCCTCTTTAAAATATATTTGACTGCTTCTGTGGCGCAGTCAGTAGTGATACCGTCTGCGGCGCTGGAGGTCGTGGGTTCGATTCCCACCGGAGACAAATATTTGTGTGACCCATAAATGTTTGTCTCAAGAGTCTGGGTGTTTCTATGTATAATATGTATGTATTTAAAAGTATATAAGTATTAATATCCGTGGTCTGATACCCATAACACAAGCAGGTTATTCCTAGCTTACTTTGGAATCAGATAGCGTTGTGTGAAATGTCCGTGAATATTTATTTATTTATTATTATTTGTAGCAATTCAATAGCTATATTTTTATGTTATCGTTATGCGTTCATCATAATCTGCTAATATTGACACCAGAAAATAATTCTCAACCCTGTAAAGTCGCTTCTAAGCTTTACAGGGAAATGAAATGAAAATTGACTCAATTTTTCAGATACGCTCACTAGTGACGGTATAATGTCAAAAAATTCATCAAAAAAAAAAAAAAAAAGGTTGGCATCCGTGGGGAGAGCGGGACATCATAAGGAGTCAGGTTGAAAACCAGCGCTAGTCAGAAGCCTTGCACATGCTGAACCAGGCACTATTCGACATGCTTATGTTAAAATTAAAATACCATTTTATTCTTTTATTTAGTATTAATGTAAAGGCTCCCGAATAACTGAGGGGAGCATCGGCCGCACTCGCGCAGCTGATGCCCAACATCAGGGGACCCAACGCTCCCTACAGGAGGCTGTACCTGGGGATTGTGCGAAGCATGGCCCTGTACGGGGCTCCCGTATGGGCGGAGACCCTGACGGCCAGCAATGTGGCTAGACTTCTGAGCCCGCAGAGAGTGATGGCCGTCAGGGTGATAAGAGGATACCGCACGATCTCCGGTGAGGCGGACCCCTCCATGGGACCTGGAAGCGAGAGCCCTTGCGTCACTGTTTAGATGGCGCAAGGAGGCGCTGGAGTGGGGCCAAAGGCCTGCGTCTCGAGAAATCGAGGCCCAGCGGACCCTGCTCCACTAGGAAACCCTGGAGACATGGAAGATGCGGCTTGAGCAACCAAAGGGGGGATTCGCCACAATCGCGGCCGTCAGACCGGTCATGGACGAGTGGCTGGAGAGAAGACACGGTGCTCTCTCCTACCGGTTGACACAGATGCTTGCCGGGCACGGTAGCTTCGGTAGGTATCTGTGGCGAAAACACCGGGAAACCACGGCCGAGTGTCAGCACTGCGAGGACCGCAGCGATGACACGGCGCTCCACACGCTGGTGGAGTTCACGGCGTGGGCACAACAGCGCCAGGTCCTCGTAGTGGGTCTGGGCGTGGACACTCTCTCGCTCGAGGCCATGGTGCGAGCCATGCTCTCCAGCGGGAGTAAGTGGGACTGCGCCGCCTCTTTCTGCGAGCAGGTCATGCTCGCGAAGGAGGCGGCGGGCCGGGTGCGGGAGAGAACTCTCCCACCCGAGGTCCGCAGTCGGCGCCCTGGGCGCCGCCGACGTGTCTTCGCCGAGGACTATCGGCCTCCATGACCGGGGGTCTGAGGACGGTGAGAGGGCCGCTCACCGTCCTTACAGAAGCAGGCCCATGACGGCAGCGTGACGTGAGCAACTCATGCACGCTTCCCCCCCTAGAAGCGGGGTCACACCCGAAACCCCCCAAAGACGCGGGATTGCACCCGAACCACCCCCTGGGCGAGGCCGCATTGGCGGCCGTAGGTCTGTTGGGAGTCACGGGACATCCTTCCTGAGGGCTTACCCGGGGCTCTCAACCGTAGGCTGTTGGGCGTGGCGTGAGGTTTTTTATTCGTAGGAGTCCGGCATTGCATCCTATGAGGATTTTCCCTCACGTTAAACAAAAAAAAAAAAAGGCTCCCGAATAAACATTATTTCTTTCTTTCTTGCAATTCAACATGTCTGACATAGTAGTAATCTTTAACCATAATTTAGGGTCCCATTGCACCTATGACTACTATTATTTGTACCACGCATTTTCTGCAAAGTGGAACCGTGAACATACACAAGCATGAAAACGTATTGAATATCGTTCCTGGAGAGCCTTTGTTAAGTACATACATCACAGTTCGATAATCACGTATTATATTCCCCATACAGGCAATAATTTAATTTAGATCTGTTGCAATAATTGCATACCGCTGCGCCCGCGCTCAGCCCTTATCCGTTATTGCAATGTTGCTTAAAATAATCGCGTGTCCGACTGTACAGACATACGAAGCTTATTTATTCATGTTCTATGAAATCGAATACTTAATGCTCAATAACGCTGGCAAACTATTAATTTTCTTCCAACGCAATAAACGTATGCAAATTATCATATTTCATAAGATAACATACGTTATCGTGTTCAGCTGTAACTGAAAATAAAATTTAAAATCCCTCAATTTTAGCATTATCGGAGACTATTAAGGGGCATTTTATTTTAATGACCACCACACTGGCAGATTTAATCGATCCCTCCGCGGACCAATACAGTCGCTGCGTCCACTGCCGATGACAGATAGCAACGAAATGCGTTTAAAATTTTAAAATCGGAACGCAGGCATGTGTGCGCAGGCGCATCGCTTGCTGAAATTCCGTAATGAGCAGGTGAGTACCATATCTGAGTCGGGACGTCTATTTAGCGTCAGGAGGTAATGTTGAGCAAAATAATTAGTGCATAATAGTGGTTAGGTCTCGCCGCAGGGAGCTATCTTTATGGAATTGTTTATGTAAATGTATAGGCCGATGCTGTGACCATGCTCGATGAAGTTGCTCCCGCCGCCGCCGGTTAATAATATTCAAACAATTATTTACTTGTCACACTGAATTATACTTGATAACTTTATTTTGCAGCTTCGCTTGAATTAATTTAAAGCATTTTCTGACCTTATATCTACTGAAATTAGTCGAAGAATTAAGTATGTAATGATACGAGACGAACCCGGGTGGCATAGTTATATTGTATAAATAAACACAAAACTGGTTTTTGATTTCATATCGACTAGGAAATCAACAGATTGTATCTTTGATGTAATTGAAAAGACGTTGTTCATAGGTTAGTACCTAAATAAATTAGGTTTTACGGCCACCTACTGGTTGGGGAGACACATGCCAAGTGACACCTGCTTAGCAGATGTCCATCAATTCACGCGAAAATCGCCACATTAAATGTTCGACCTTATACCTAAAGCTGATAATTCTATAGATCTATAGATAAACACTAAACAAGAATCGATTCGTTTTTAATTTCATTTCGGTATAAAATATCCCGTTACGATTCAACCCATGGTTTCTATTTAACCCCTCTAGCTAAGCCTTTTGGAAACGTTCACTGCGTTAAACATCTAACTGTCAGTCCTGACTCCTGAGATGAGAGGCCGTCTATGGCATTTTCATTATGAGCGTTTCCGTGCTTCGGAATGCCGTCTAAGCGGCTGCCCCCTCTCAGTAATACGGAGTCTTTAAGCCAAGTTGAAGGTCTTCTATAGCACGGCTTCTTTTACGTGAGGGAAAATTCTCATACTTGTTATGCTGGACTCCTACCGACTAAAAAACCTCACGTACCCTGCCCAACAGTCTACGGTTGGGAGCCCCGGGTAAGTCCTCGGGAGGATACCCCAGCACTCCCTACAGACCTACGGCTACCACTGCGGCCGCGCCTTGGAGGGGTTCGGGTGCTATCCCGCGTCTTTTGGGGGTTTTCGGGTGTTATCCCGCTTCTTAGGGGGTGGGGGCGTGCGTGTATCCCTCACATCACACTGTGGTCTAGGGCCTGCTTCTGTAAGGACGGTGAGCAGCCTGTTCGCCGTCTTCAGGCCCCCGGTCATGGAGGCCGACAGTCTTCAGTCTGAAAAAAAATTACATTGGGTAGGTAGGCTAACTTATCAAAATTCATCATGATAGATTTAGCATTTTTGACGTGAAAGCTAAACAAACTATCAAATAATACCTACTTAGTGAGAATTGTTAGAATACTTTGCTAGAGGCAAATATCGGTCGTCGTAGCTGTTTAGGTGCATGTGGATACGAAACAAAAACACTCAGACGGAAAAAGATGCAAAAAATGTCTGCCGCCGCGCTATCTGCAACTCGCGATCCTGTCTCAAATAATGGCATAGGAGACACTGTGGAGAAGGCTTAGGACTCAAGATTTTTTGTACCCTTGTTTATTTAGCAAAATAAAGCTTCGAAATACAAGGCTTTTGAAGTGTGGTAGGTACATACCTACATAAAGTTAATTAATTTTCGGTATTTTAATTGCATTGTCCCATCAGCTAGGCTGGATTCTGTTTTGTTAACATGGCCTTAATTTTTTTCTAAACAGTTTTTTGAACTGCGTATTTACTTGGTATTTTCTAGAGAATCTTAACGAATCTGATCCATTAAATATACCAATCAAGCCTATGGCAGTCTGCTGCTGGGCCTCGCCATAATACACGGCCCTGAACCTTCCGCCTCCAGCCACATAATATATCGTATGATTCTGTAGTTCTACTGGTCAGAGCTTGCCCTTGATAGGTCTCCGATCTGCACCATTGGCAGCGCCATTAATTGTGTAAGTGAAACTTGTTTTAACGCCAGTGCCGTCCGAAGCAAGTATTTATCTTTTTTCTGTACCTTAATATAAATTGCTGTTAAGTTTTGCTCTAAGTATCGCATGTTACCTATACTAAATGTAGGATAATAATAAAATGTTGCCCTCAATATTTAAAAGAAACTTGAGCCAACTACACTACCAACACCTCTGCTGTGTGTGAATGTAGTCCAATGGACATAGTAATGGAATCGAACCTCAGTCACTTTAAAATACCATAACTTGTCATTGTAGACTCACAGACCTTTATGGATAAAAAAATGTAGACCCAACATCATCTCCATAGGTGTCGGTTGGTCAGCGACGGCCAGTAGAGCACGCAGGCTGCGCGTAAATCAGCATCAACACACTGTCACCTCGTTTTGTTCGCTTAGCAAGTCTCGTCTCCCGCGCCCTGGACACCGGACCTCGGTAACTTACAGCGTGATATCTACCCGGATAAGCTTGTTTAATTAGTGGCTAAATAACATCATCGGTTCAGCTAGGACTTTCAGAAAAGGTTATTCATTACCAACAGGCCATAACTCTAGGTTCATTTAATATCTTTATCGTCTAAGTATGCGCTAAATCATAGAAGAGACTTATGGCTCATTTAAAATGAATTATCTGAGGACTTCGACGTGCCGAAGAAGCTTCATCGAAACGGAGATTGCAATATTTGCAATGATGAAACTGTTTTTTAAATGCACCTTTGTACCTGTTTCAACGAGCAAATATCGTATTCTGAGAAGGATCGTGATTTCGTGAAATACCTAGGCTGGGTGATCAAATTTCATCTAAATCAGATTGCTATAGTATCCGCAATACGAACTGGCACGTGGGGCCATAAATCATCGGATTCGTGCTATCTCTTTCGCACCTACACAGTCTTATGGAGCGGGACTCGCACCCATAGTGCTGTGCAGGTAATCTTTTACGTATTCCATAACAGTATCGACAAAAGTAATGAAATGAAAAATTTCAATATGATTTATTTATTTTTATATCAGCATTGATTTATTAAGACAAATGTATTAAATTAAATAAATATATTAAAATAAGTAGGTTGAATAGGTGAATAACTAACTAAAAAAAAATCAAATTTTCTAATTTTAACTTTTTTATTGCTAAAATTTAGCTAATTATTTAAGAAAATCTTATTTGCTATTAATATCATATTTACAACTAAAAGCAAATTACCCACTTAATGTCAGATTACGACATATCGAAAAAATTTTAAATATTTTATCGACATGGTTCAACCCCTACAATAAGTGACATTTATGGCCCAAAGTGCCAGTTCGTATTGCGGATACTATAGTTCTAATAGACGAGATGCAGCTAATTGGACTAGCTCTTTTTTCTGAAAAACTCTGAATTTTTCCAATGATGAACCGGAACCGAATCTACTAAGTATTTCAATCGTATCAGATAATAGAATACAACGTAAGTAAATCGCTCAATAGAAAATCAATGGCGACGGTACAACTTGACATTTCTCGTAGTCCTCTCTTACAGTTTGCGGTCCAATCAAATTCTATGGACCTGCTGTCGTCCAAAGCTGGAAGTGCATTTAGTTTTACAACGACTTGGTATTATTTCTCGTGAGTGCACGAGAGGGGCCTCCACGAGCGACATCTATAAAGCGAACTTCATTCCCAACGTCCGACGCACCCTGGACATCTAGCCCTCGGTAACGCAGAGTCTAGGTGACTAATCCTCTCACCACAATGGCAACAAATAGACAAATTTATTGTCTAAGAAGAACGACTTATAAAGATATTCGATGTTATTTGCATAAAACTAATTTGTAATACCTTCTACAAAGCCGTTGTTTGATCTTTGCACTGCTATATCTCAGGACTCAAGTGCTACGTTTGTTTTAAATAAACTGTCTTGTTAGTTTTCAAAGATGGCAGTTGTTTTATCGAAGTTACACTTGATATTTACAGTCACCATTAGCTCATGATGAACGCCATATTGTATGTAAATCGTCAACCTCGTTATGGACGAATAATAGAATACATTCTTTTTAAATTGCAATCTAGAGGCTAAATAAAACTACATAACACGTTATGCAGGTGGCAAAGAAATGATTGAAGTAAAATTAGCAAACATGTGCGATAAAGTCATAGTAGGCACTGCGAGGTGGACACGACGCTCCACACACTGGTGGAGTGGCGAGGACGAGGACCTGCGCCAGATCCTCGTGGCAGGGTGTGGACGTGGATACTCTCTCGCTCGAGACCATCGTGCGAGCCATGATCTCCAGCGACCCGCACAACCTGCATCAGGGGCGGCAGCGCGTGCGCTTCTGGTGCTGCCAACGTCAATTGGCTACGGTAACCATCCATTAGGTGGGCTGTAATCGTGTGTGCCACCTAAGTTGAATAAAAAAAGGTGAAATGAGCATTCATTGTCACTATGTAATAATAAAACTTGCCATTTAGAGGTGACGGGAGGCCTCGAACCGTTGGCGCAGCGAAGAACCGTAGCGTCCTTGGCTGCCTTCTACCGAATGTATCACGGCGAACGTTCTGAAGAGCTCTTCAATCTGATCCCACCATCACCTTTCCGATCCCGAACAACGCGTGCCGGGCAGAGATGCCACTCATACACAGTGGAGAGAATCTTCGCCTGAACCGAGCGTTTCAAAAGATCGTTCCTCTGTCGAACTATAAAAACTTGGAACGACCTGCCCGCACACGTGTTTCCCTCATCTTACAACCCCGGGTTCTTTAAGAGGAGCGTGAAGAGGCACATCACAGGGCCGCCAACTTGAGGACCGCTGTAAGAAGTGGCCCCCAATCGCAAGATGTGCCACGGCTATCCATCGTGGCGACGTCAATTTGGCGAGCTGAATATAAAAAAAAAAAAAAAATTATCGCGAAATGCCGGCATGTGATGTCACATCACAGTCACGGTACACGGCACGGCTTAGGTAGGTATACGTAATGGGTCAATGTCAATCTCTCCATTTAAATTTAGAACATCGCTTGACTGGCCCGCCGATTTTGACGGCTGAACTGTCATAATGACGCCC
Organism: Miltochrista miniata; assembly: GCA_933228765.1. Lineage (NCBI taxonomy): Eukaryota > Metazoa > Arthropoda > Insecta > Lepidoptera > Erebidae > Miltochrista > Miltochrista miniata. The sequence goes on along the minus strand of OW121755.1, from coordinate 35,664,969 downwards.
GCATGAATTGACGCCTGCCGATAACGTCAGTCGGTTCGAATTTTGAAATGCTGATAGCATTTGTTGGTTTAATTTTCTGACGGTTAAAATAGATTTTGTGAAGTTCTATTTTGGAAAATGTTTTTATTCAGGTATCTTTGTGTTCCATAGATTGTTAAAGCTTTTTTGGTATTCTACAAGTAGTAGGTAGGTACTATGTATTTCCGAATTCCATCCAAATTAGGTACCTAATATTTTAGATCTTTAAAATGCCGCTGCTCGCCTGATGGAAAGTCATGGCGACATCGCAAAAGCTTATGCCAGTTCATCTCGGAAGATCTCATATCTGGGCCATGTTCTCCGACATCAACTTTATGAGTTCTTGCAACTGATAATGATGGGTAAAGTTGCTGGAAAAAGATGGGTGGGAGGTAGATAAAAGTCATGGTTTCGAAACATCCGAGAGTGGACCGGAATATCTGAAGCGGCTGAACTGTTCCGACGAGCGAGAGACCGAGAGGACTGTACAATGCTGGTCGCCAACCTTCACTAGATGGAGAGGCACTCTAAGAAGAAGATGTCTGTTTATGACAAATTTCGAACTCTGTGACCGGGGCTCCGATTGCCACCACAACATTCTATGATATATAAAAAGTATAAAAACTATAGACCAACGTTACAAATAATGAAACATGGCAACAAAAAAGTCAGGCAATTGCCTTACTTTTTAGGGTTTCGTAGCCAAATGGCAAAAACGGAACCCTTATAGATTCGTCATGTCTGTCTGTCTGTCTGTCTGTCCGTCCGTGTGTCACAGCCATTTTTCTCCGAAACTATAAGGCCTATGCCATTGAAACTTGGTAACTAGATGTATTCTGTGAACCGCATTAAGATTCTTATATAAAACTAGAAAAAAGCAATAAATTTTGGGGGTCCCCCCATACTCAGAACTGAAACTCAATTTTTTTTTTTCATCAAACCCTTACGTGTGGGGTGTCTATAGATAGGTCTTCAAAAATGCTATTGAGGTTCCTAACATCATTTTTTTCTAAAAAGAATAGTTTGCGCAAGAGACACTTCCAAAGTCGAAAATGTGTGTCCCCCCCCTCTAACTTCTAAACTAAGAGAATGATAAATATAAAAAAAATATATGATGTACATTGCCATAAAAACTACCAACGAAAATTAGTTCGAACGAGATAGTGCTGGTAGTTTTTTTTTAATACGTCATAAACCGCAATTTTCGGTTAGAAAAATCACTAGCACTGCGAACGTGTTAAAACATCAATCAAAGTTACAACGAACTATAAGAACTTTTATATTATGTTACTTGCTGCTACGAAACCCTTCACGGGCGAGTCCAACTCGCACTTGGCCGGTTTATTATACTTGCTACCATAGATAATTTCATAGAAATTCTTTTTTTAAATGTATAAAAGATCTGCTGTTTTTGGAAGCCGTGATGTTCGTGCATGACGTATCTAATTAACTACAGGACGATGTATTGTTGATAGAAGTGGAAGAAGTAGTACCTACTTATTCCCTGTAACCATGTACTTGTTCATATCTCAACACAACTTGCATGTAAGGGTCCACCAATATTTCCGGGGCCTAAGCGACCTCATCTGCTGAACAAAGGACGAGGCAACGACGGAGCTGCACTTACGGGCTTGGGAGTCCAGAAGGCAGTCGTTCCCATAGATTTCCAAAATAAAAAGCAAGACCATGGTTACTCCCAATAGTCGATAAACGTTGACCCAAGGTATTTCAGGTATGGGTTTTTTTTTTACGTGAGGGAAAATCCTCAAAGAATGTTATGCCGGACTCTTACCGACTAAAAAACCTCACGTAACGCCCAACAGCCTGTGGTTGGGAGTTTGGGAGACACGGGTAAGCCCTCGGAAGGATGTCCCGGGACAATATTTCAGGTATGGGGTCGAAAGCAATTGGAAATACGATACGCTAAAGAAGGAAGGAATACACAAACTAACAAATATTCGAATTAAATTTTGCTTAGGAATGTGTAATATCGAGCCGGTACATACGAAAATGACATTAATTTTACAGCGGTTACTAATTACTAGAGAAGTTAAAGGTTACGTCGTCAGTTACAACAATTTGCATAACCGGTACGGCACTAGAATAATCGTAGGTATGTATAGCCCGTTCGCACTAAGTTTGCTGCTGGCGTAGAGGCGTAGTATGGGAGGGGAACGACAAACTTAGAGCGAACGGGTAGTAGTTACGTGTTTTATTATTGTATTTTATAGCGCGTGCAATGAGCATGGACTGTTAAAACATTATAATACGAATGATTTCGTCCGTTTTAGTTATTTTCACCTGCTTCGGTGCTTCAGCTTGCGTGCTCGAGGATTCACTTGCAGTTTTGTGTTAGACCACCCGTGCTTAAGCTCACTGTTGTCAATTAACATTACTTGTCATTTATACTAAGTTATGGACTTTAGTGTTCTGTGGATAGGGACATTAATATTAGTAGGTATAGGTACCGACTGTGTACGGTTTTTAGGGTTTCGTAGCCAAATGGCAAAAACGGACGAATCTATAAGGGTTCCCCTTATAGATTCGTCATGTCTGTCTGTCTGTCCGTCCGTGTGTCACAGCCATTTTTCTCCGAAACTATAAGACCTATGCCGTTGAAACTTGGTAAGTAGATGTATTCTGTGAACCGCATTAAGATTTTTACATAAAACTAGAAAAAAAGCAGTAAATTTTGGGGGTCCCCATACTCAGAACTGAAACTGAAAAATTTTTTTTTCGTCAAACCCATACATGTGGGGGGTATCTATAGATAGGTCTTCAAAACTGCTATTGAGGTTTCTAACATCATATTTTTCTAAACTGAATAGTTTGCGTAAGAGACACTTCCAAAGTGGAAAAATGTGTGTCCCCCCCCCCCTAACTTCTAAACTAAGACAATGATAAATCTAAAAAAATATATATAATATACATTACCATAAAAACTACCAACGAAAATTAGTTCGAACGAGATCGAGTTGGTAGTTTTATTTTAATACGTCATAAACCGCAATATTCGCCTGTAAAAATCACTACCACTGCGAACGTGTTAAAAATCAATCAAAGTTACAACGAACTACAAGAACTTTTATATTATGTTAGTTGCTGCTAAGGAACCCTCCATGGGCGAGTCCAGCTCGCACTTGACCGGTTTTTTTAAATATCGACGCTACAGTAAGTGCAAGTGAGTCTTAATGACTAAGAAAACTTTAACGCCCTTCCCTTTGAAATCAAGTCTCAAACATTGTGACCTGCCTGGTCAGCTTGATACAGTAAGACCAATCACCGTTTAAATATCAAAATTCTTCTTCTCAAAATGATATTAGGAGCTGCCTATGTAATCATGGGACATCCTTCCGAGGCTTATCCGGGGCTCCCAACCGTAGGCAGTGCCAGTAGGTATGGAACGTGTGGCTTTTAGCTTTTAGTCGGTAGAAGTTTGGCATAGGATCCATGACGGATATCCATCCATATAATATGTATGGGGTTCTTCAAAAGGGATCTAAGAAGGTTTTTACAGGGTCGGCAGCGCGAGTGTGGCGCCTCTGGTGTTTCAAACGTTCATAGGCTGCGGTGGTCCTACTGTTGGGCCGTATGCTTGTCTACCAAATTAGTGGTATAAAAAAAAATATAAATGAAAAAAATAAGAGTCCTATGTCTTGCTACTATGTGTGATATAATGTCGATTTCATTAGAGGTCCTTTACTATGCTTTACTATATTTAATCTGTAATACTGTGTACTACTCCACCAAGTGAAGTTGACGATTCAATTGTTACGAAAAATCTTTATAGGTAATCGATCGAGGCTTTTTTTCCTAAACTAAATTTCCTAAAACGGATACATGAGCGTGGTCTGCATCCTTGCGGACGGTACTAAGGCGATTCCGGTAACTGAAGCAGGTGCAGGCGGTAAGGGATCATTCCACGCGTTCCTCAAGAACGCTTTTTTTTTTGTTTAACGTGAGGGAAAATCCTCATGGATGTTATGCCGGACTCCTACTGACTAAAAAACCTCACGTAACGCCAACAGCCTATGGTTGGGAGCCCCGGGGAAGCCCTCGTAAGGATGTACCAGGACTCCCAACAGACCTACGGCCGCCACTGCGGCCTCGCCCAGGGGGTGGTTCGGGTGCTATGCCGCGTCTTTGGGGGGTTTCGGGTGTGATCCCGCTTCTAAGGAGTGCGTGAGTTGCCCACGTCACGCTGCCGTCATGGGGCGGCTGCCGTCATGGACCTCAAGAACGCTTTTGGTCGAGTTGTATAGGACTATAATTCTCTAATTATCTAAAGCTAAGTATCAAAAATATGAAATTGCTGATATATGTATATCTGATATATTCAAATTTGTGAGTAATTCGAATGATACCATCACCGTTGTAATAAACATTTTAAATAAACAAAAAGTATTAATTTTAAATATTACAATGACAAAAATAAGTAATGTATTAATTTCTATAATGATATGCTAATGATTACAGGTGTTTTGGGTTGATTGGTAATATTAAAACTAAATTAAAGCCTATACCTTTGTACAAGTAAGCCATTAATCGTACACATGTTGTGTGTTGCCATAAAATTCAATTAGAAATATGACCACTACGGCATAACATGTTTCCTCAGGCCATAGAGCAATTCGACCTATGACTTTTATTGGAAGGCGCCATGCCATAACCATGACTTAAATACTCCTAATGGTATAAGAAATATAATATATGTTATATGTAATTGTGTATGTCTGAAACTATGAATAAGTTCATTTAATTTCAACTCGATGTCCCCGCACGTTCACGAGATAAAGGATTTTGACAGACAGACGGACGGACAGCAAGGTGAGCCTATAAGGGTTCCGGTTTTCCTTTCGAGGTACGGAACTCTAAAAACGGCAAAAAATCACGTTTGTTGCTGAACCTCTTAAATATTTATGATTTGTTGGTGACAGCAGCAACAGAAATACATCGTCTCTGAAAATTACATCCGTCTAGCTACCATGGTTCATGAGATACAGCCAGGTGACATACAGACTGACAGCAATATCTGGTCCCCTCTGGGTATCGAAACCATAACCAATGTTTACAGCACATCAAGGAAGTAACTATAAAGGCCGTTCTATGTTTCTTACTATGTAAGGTTACCAGGAAAAAAGGTGTTTCCAACATGAAAGTTGATATATTCAAGTCGCATAATCAGAGTGCTTATTAATAAACGGACTTGCTCCTCGTGTGAATAAATTCTACCTACATGTGGGTGTCTGTGTGTGTGTGTGCCTATTGCACAGTTGAATGCGCATCATCTGTCAGTCAGGTGTCAGCTTGAAGTCAGTAAATTATAGTTTTTTCCTGCGTTGGCGCACGCAAATCACTGAAATGTGATATCTATTATGCAGATATAGGGGAGATTCTCTATACCCGACGGTATTCCAGGCCGAGCCTACGTCCGGCTCTTGATGAACTTGGGCTTCGACTGATAAGTCTCTTTATTGTATGTCTCGAAAAACCCAGTTTTCCAAGGTCTGGAACACGGGAAATCTGGTTCTGATCTGAAAGGCGGAACGGCTGGCAGACTCCCCATCCGGGTACCGGCCGATCGTGTTACTCTACGAAGTGTGCAAGGTCTTTGAGCGTATTATTGCAGAGCGCCTTGTCGGGTACCTCTCACGTGTGGAGCCAGATATGGCGAATAACCATATTAGTTTCCGTCAAGGACGCTCCACCGTAGACGCGATCATGCGCATAATAGGCCTAGCGGAGGAAGCGATATCGAAGGGCGAGGTGGCGATGGCGGTATCTATTGACGTCGCTAACGCTTTCAACACCTTGCCCTGGAGCTGCGTAGGGAGGCGTTTTTTATCATATATGCCCCGACCATTCGAAGGAGGTTAGGAGGCCCCAACCTCGTTCGAATGGTCGGGGCCTATATTTCCTAGAGGGCCATAACTTACCCCATACCATACCAGACTATCGGCTTCCATGACCGGGGCCTGAGGACGGTGAGAGGGCTGCTCATTATCAGCTTGACGTGATAGTTTCACTCATGCCACACGCCCAAAGAAGCGGAATAACATTCGACAACCCCCAAAGACGCGGGATGGCACCTGAACCTTCTAGGTGAGGCTGCAGTGGTAGCCAAGGTCTGTTGGGAATCCTGGGGTAATCCTTCCAAGGGCTTACCCGGGGCTCCCAACCGTAGGCATTAGGTAGGGAACGTGGGGTTGTTTTTCAGTAAGAGCAGTGTCCATGTAGAATATTCTTCACATAAAAAAAAGGTACAGGTTGATTCTACATTCTACACTGTATGATAGTGTGCGACGCGGCGAGTGTTTTTGCACTTTCCCATAATTTCTGTAGTTTCAGGTAGGTAGGTTTTTTGTTGGAAAACGTATCTCTTCATAAGCCTATCCGTGTACTTTATGATTGGGTTTCTAAAATTCTGAAATGGAATTTTCTGAAAAATTCTAATGATAGATAATTTCTGCATTGTCTATCAGTCAGGTAATTGAATAAAACCAAAAAGCGTTACTGAACTTTCTTTTTCTTGTTCGATTCTTGACCTGTTCTGAAATTCCGTGGGTTACAGACTCAGAGTAAGTGGAAAAGTGTCAGCATTGGTAAAGAAGCATTATTTTATTCCCGTCAAGTGATACTAAGGCTAATAATTTTTATATGAGTATTTAGTACCTAGTAGGTATTGAGAATGCGACTAACCTGAACTAATAAAGTCACTGTACTGATGATTCCTTCCAAAAGCAGTATCCCTTGTAATGTTGTTGACACTATTATATATTCTGTGCTACTACTATAGAAAATATTATATAATCTGTGCTACTACTACAGTATTAGGCAAAAAGACGCGATATAGCCTCTGCGATGGGCATATTCCTTGTCACGTAGGTGAGTACGCAGGGGTGGGCAAACTGTGCTATTAGCATATTAATTATCGAATCCTATCAAGATAGTCATGGAGCACCGGTTTGCGTGTCTAGGCCCACTTTCGTTACTGTTAGGTCTTAGAATTAAGTTTGCACACCGTTAGGGGCACCATGAATGAAGTTGTATACGAAGATTGAGACGTTGTTGCTGACGTAGACAATTCCATTTCTTAACCTTAAGTTGTAGAAATTGTACTGAAGCAAAAATATTCATGAAACCTGCTTTTGCAAGTGTCGTGACCAGAACCACATAGAAAAGAGTCAAATCCTGCATCATGCTACGTTAGTTTTTTTTTTTTTTTTTTTTTAATTCTAACATTAAAGATTCTTTTACATGAAGTCATACAGGATTGAGCTAAGATAATGTCTAAGGAATGTACTAGTAATTTGTTACTGGAAAGCATCGATATTCGAATCAGGTTTCATTCGGAAAAATGCTGTATCAGGCAGAGAACACAGTTTTTCCCTTCAGTTGAAATCTTCGAATGTACCCACTACTATAATATATAAATACAATTTTCGTCTTCCTAAAATTTTTGGACCGAATCGTCTCACCTGAAAGGAGGAAAACTAAATGTTACTGACGGTTGGTCACCCTTCACTTGATTTGTAGTTTGTATTGACAACGGAATATAAATTGTTTATTTACTGTGTGTATATAATGCAATCTTTAGTTTGCTACGTATGACTGGGTTAAACTATCGGAAACAACGGAAACAAGTTATTTATTTTGAAAACCAACTCATCATCATCCGGTTTTGGAAACATTCGTCTTGTACATTGGTACATACACATAGTCACCCATTTCTCCCCGAAGGAATAGTGTACGCCCTCCTTATACCTTATAATTTTATGTCCCATTTATGTCCAACAGGTGGTGAGCCTATTGCCGTGTTGAAATGGACAGGCGCAGAATGTGATGACCCGAATTAAAATAATGGAAAAAAAAACTTCTAGCCGCCCATAAGGCCTTTAACTTGGCTTAAGGATTGTCTTTTTATGACAGCCGGGTTTCATTTCGAGTTTTCCTTCTCTACGCAATGGACCGACTTGTACAAATATCTAATTTGGTCATCATCCTCTACGATGTGAAGTAAAAAAATTGTGTCTGGTGAAATTCATCGAATGAAACAAACATTTTTTTTTATAATGTGGAAATCACTTATGAAAACTACCTATGCTGGAATCTTACCAAATCCTTACTTAGCTCCATTCTTAAAGACCAAATAAACGTAATTATCGAGGCCGAGGTTCTTGGTGATGATGTTTATGACTCCATACTCCATAGCGAGTTTGGAAAAATGGCAAATACTTTCAACAACGCTACGTTAACGTTATAAAAAATGCTTCTGACTTGGTGAGATAAACATAGGTATTTATATTACTAACAGTCTGGTAAAGATCCAATCACAATATCCGGAAGTAATTATATGAGTATGTTACATACCTACATACCTTGTAATGCCTTGATCCTTTCACGACTGCTCGTGATTGCTGCCGCTATCTCTCAAACCCTTAACATTATCTAGTCGTAGCTCAAAACTATTGACGCACTGTAATTAATGGGGGCTGTGTACCGTTGAGTGCAGGGTACTGATCCGGCATAGATCAGCGCCGACAGAGGCATCTCGCCGGGAACAGGGGCCGCTACTAACAGCCGCTGTCGATGCCTCTGTGTACAGGCCCATTGAACCACGGCATTCATAGTAGCTGGATTTCCAAGACTATTCTCTGCATTATCTTCTATTGAACCGAATTATACATTTTAAAAGGTATTAATTTTTTTTACCTTTCTAATGGCGAACAAGGTATAAAATTTTTTAGTAACATAGGCTATGTAGGTACCTATCATAACGTTACTACCCAACTTGACTGACACCACGTGGGACATAAAACTATAAAGTGAAATGTGGGCCTGCACTATGCCTCTGCTATTATATTATGCCTCTGATTTTATCCCCGAAGGGCTTAGCCCTTAGGGGATAAAATGTTACGGCGTCTTCCGCATCCAGTTCCTGCCTGCGACCTTTTCTTGGTCGTCGGCTTAGTACTGAGGTCCGCCCAATTGCCACCACCGACTGGACGGTGTGTTAGTTGAAACTAGAAACATACTCGTCGTACCTATACAAGTCGTAACGTCAATCCAAATTTGTTACTATGGTTTACCGTACCGTGTGCGATAGAGCAATGAGAACGAACCAAACAATGTCCGCGGTATCAGATGACGAGGTGAGCTCCACGCCGCATGTTTATGAACACAATCTAATTTATTAGACGCCGCGGCAGATTACTAGCCTCCTTACCCGGCCCGGCTTGCCATCGTTTTGTTGTTATAGCTCGCTTTATCGTAGACTAGCTGACCCGCGAAACTTCGTTTGCGCCACAAATAGAGAGTATTACCTGTTCCCGTCGCATTTACTCCCGTCACGTTGCGTTTACTCCCGTAGCGTCTCGTCGTTAATATTCAATACTACGTGAGAGACAGAGGAAGGGAAAGGTTTGTCGTCGCGTGTATTCCCGTCGCATTATTTTTAAGAACAATTTCGTTTACGAAAGAGGTATCCCGTGGCATTATTGTAGAAAAAATTTATTGCCATTAAAATGGTTATTGTGCACCAACCCAAAGATAGACACATGCTATCGCGCAATTTTTTTAAGAACTTTTTAAGAGAAACAATTTTGTATTAGGTACATATTTTTTCCATAACTATAAATATTTACGCAGCACACGCAACGAAGCTCTCAAAAGGAATAACTTTTCCAACGTTTTTGAAAAATTTACTATTACTGCTCTGCTCCTATTCGTTGTAGCGTAATGCTATATAGCCTATGACACTGCACAATAACGTAACTTTCTATTGGTGAAAGAATTTTTAAAATCGGTTCGGTAGATCCTAAGATTACCCCTTACAATTTTTTTAAGAGATATAAAAACACGCAAACTTTACTTCCTAAAAAATTTACTTGGCACAAAGTTAGTATATTCTGATTTATCAGATATCATTGAACATAATACTGAAATCAGTGCCCAGTAAAACTATGAAGGCTTAGGTAGACATTATTAATCTCTCTCATACTCATATTGGCACTGACTTCAGTATTATATTTAATGATATCTGATAAATCAGAATATACTAACTTTGTAATAAGTAAATTTTACTTTTCAGTTTTTAGTTTTGTTTGAAGTCGGTTTCTTTTTTGTTCAGTTTTTTTTCACTATTTTTAGTGTCGTGTGGACTGAAAATCTATCTATCTAGGTGTAAAGTTCTCGACAGTACAAATTAATCAAACCCAAACACAAGGTAACTGCTGTATATCGCTAGGGAATTCTCTCTACTGTCTTTCGTCTCCATCATCAGATCGACTCCAGGCCTTCAATAAGTTGTACTACTAAGGCCCTTAATAAAAAAAATTACAAACGCCCTTGATGCCCCTAAAATTTTTAAAAGTTCCTTTCGATTTCTCCAGGATGCCATAATCAGATCCTGGCTTCCTTAAAATGGGACCACCTTGAGAGAATCTATTTTAGAACGAAAAAAAAAATTCAAATCGGTCAACGTAGTTCTGCGCGAAAAAACATAAAAAAAATGGTTGAATTGAGTAACCTCCTCCTTGTTTGAAGTCGGTTAAATAATATTAGTCACGCAGCACACGCAACGAAGTTCTCAAAAGGAACAACTTTTCCCCCGTTTTTGAAACATTTACTATTACTGCTCCGCTCCTATTCGTTGTAGCGTGATGCTATATAGCCTATGACACTCCGCAATAACGTAGCTTTCTATTGGTGAAAGAATTTTTAAAATCGGTTTAGTAGATCCCGAGATTACCCCTTACAATGTAACAAATATACAACCACACAAACTTTACCTCTTTATAATATTAGTATAGATGATATCTGATAAATCAGAATAATTATACTAACTTTGTGCTAAGTAAATTTTATTTTTCAGTTTTTAGTTTTGTTTGAAGTCGGGTTCTTTTTTGTTAAAATTTTTTTTCCACTATTTTTAGTGTCGTGTGGACTGAAAATCTATCTATCTAGGTGTAAAGTTCTCGACAGTACAAATTAATCAAACCCAAACACAAAGATATACGGCGATGGGCTCACCACCTGTCACGTGGGACCGAATTGTACACGGTGAAATGTGGGCCGGTATAGGCCTCTGCCTACCCCTTCGGGGATAAAGGCGTGAGTATATGTATGTGTATGTATGCAAACACAAAGTAACTGCTGTATATCGTTAGGGAATTCTCTGTACTGTCTTTCGTCTCCATCATCAGATTGACTCCAAACCTTCATTAAGTTGTACTACTTTAAAACCCTTAATAAAAAAAATTACAAACGCCCTAGATGCCCCTACAATTTTTAAAAGTTCCTTTCGATTTCTCCAGGATGCCATAATCAGATCCTGGCTTCCTTAAAATGGGACCACTTTGGGAGTACTTACCTATTTTCGAACGAAAAAAAAATTTTCAAATCGGTTTATAAACGGCGGAGTTCTGCGCGAAAAAACATAAAAAAAAATTTAAAAAAACGGGTGAATTGGGTCCTCCTTGTTTGAAGTCAGTTAAATAATATTAGTCACGCAGCACACGCAACGAAGTTCTCAAAAGGAATAACTTTTCCCCCGTTTTTGAAACATTTACTATTACTGCTCCGCTCCTATTCGTTGTAGCGTGATGCTATATAGCCTATGACACTCCGCAATAACGTAGCTTTCTATTGGTGAAAGAATTTTTAAAATCGGTTTAGTAGATCCCGAGATTACCCCTTACAATGTAACAAATATACAACCACACAAACTTTACCTCTTTATAATATTAGTATAGATGATATCTGATAACTGATAAATCAGAATAATTATACTAACTTTGTGCTAAGTAAATTTTATTTTTCAGTTTTTAGTTTTGTTTGAAGTCGGGTTCTTTTTTGTTAAAATTTTTTTTCCACTATTTTTAGTGTCGTGTGGACTGAAAATCTATCTATCTAGGTGTAAAGTTCTCGACAGTACAAATTAATCAAACCCAAACACAAAGTAACTGCTGTATATCGTTAGGGAATTCTCTGTACTGTCTTTCGTCTCCATCATCAGATTGACTCCAAACCTTCATTAAGTTGTACTACTTTAAAACCCTTAATAAAAAAAATTACGAACGCCCTAGATGCCCCTACAATTTTTAAAAGTTCCTTTCGATTTCTCCAGGATGCCATAATCAGATCCTGGCTTCCTTAAAATGGGACCACTTTGGGAGTACCTATTTTCGAACGAAAAAAAAATTTTCAAATCGGTTTATAAACGGCGGAGTTCTGCGCGAAAAAACATAAAAAAAAAATTAAAAAAACGGGTGAATTGGGTCCTCCTTGTTTGAAGTCAGTTAAATAATATTAGTCACGCAGCACACGCAACGAAGCTCTCAAAAGGAATAACTTTTCCCCCGTTTTTGAAACATTTACTATTACTGCTCCGCTCCTATTCGTTGTAGCGTGATGCTATATAGCCTATGACACTCCGCAATAACGTAGCTTTCTATTGGTGAAAGAATTTTTAAAATCGGTTCAGTAGATCCCGAGATTACCCCTTACAATTTAACAAATATACAAACACACAAACTTTACCTCTTTATAATATTAGTATAGATAATTCGCTTCAGTCTTTCGATGCAGTGGTACCATGCAAAGTGTAGGATATGGGAAACTCGTGTAAGCATTTGTGTTTTATAAAGATTACAATTACGTACTGACTTGGAGCATCCTGTACTTTTTATCTGATAGATATTTGTAATCCTAGGAAACGAAGAAAGCGAAGGTGCAATATTAAGTCTTGGTTGTCCTCATGGTGAAAACAGGGTGCTTGTCGCAATCCTGAAACATAATATTCGTATTTATATCCGCAAGTTTGTTACAAAGTCCACCTTTGTAATGTAAAGCATGTATTATTTCTATTGGCTCCAGACCATCCTGGTGAAAAGTACTTTGTTGAAAAGACATAGGTACCTAAGTACATATAAATAGGTACCTACCATTTTCCACCACGTCTCCTCTCATAGCGTTTCAGGAACGAGAGTGGCAACGTGGAGAGAATTTTCGCCAGAACCGAGCGTTTCAAAAGATCGTTCCTCTGTCGAACTATAAAAACATGGAACGACCTGCCCGCACACGTTTTTCCCTCATCTTACAATCCCGGGTTTTTCAAGAGGAGCGTGAAGAGGCACATCACAGGGCCGCCAACTTGAGGGCCACTGTCGAAAGTCTTAATGACTGTGAGACTGGCCCCCATCGCTAGATGCGCCACGGCTTACCATCAGGTTGGTGGCGACGTCAATTTGGCGAGCTGAATATATATATAAAAAAAAAGTTTCCTACGTCTTTCAGGAGGCCAAACGGATCCTCAACTTTTCTTGTTACCCGACGTTCATCTCCACGTCGTCAGTCTCGTGTCTCGTCTCGGCGTCTTTTCTCTTCTTCTGTAAAACATCACTTCTCAACCGCCTATAATTTCGAAAAAGAAATCACAGTCAAAATAAATCATTGTGGTCACTCTTTACAATTTGTAGGCAGACAGAGCTAGTATTAGTTCCTACAACAAATCTAGGAGCGAACCAATCGGGAAGCTATCAAACGAGTATTACAATGTCTCTGTATTACAGCGAGCATCCAATTAAAGGATTTATAATTAGGATGCGCGAGAGCAAGCAAGCGTCCGCGCATCTACTAGAAGTATGGCGTCCTGCTGATCGATTTAATGTACGCGAGTGGAGCTAATTACTTGATTGATTTTGTAATTAATTAACATAATTATGTTCGCATTTATCGGGTGATTGGCTCACTTGTATCACCAGCCGAAACCTTAGGAACTTGAAATTTTAACGATGATTACCCATAAAATGTAAGCTCCTACTAAGAAAGGGTTTTTTTAAAAATTCTACCCCTAAGAGGGCAAATTTGCCGTGGCCGGAGTGGACGTCCAAAGTATCCATTGTACTGAATAAACTCAAAAACGACTGTGCCGATTACAAAGATCCATTCACCATTGAAAAGCTACTTTCACCCTGAGGAAAATAGGCTACCTATATTTTATTTCCATATTCTCACGGGAACAAGAGCTATTCGGATGAAACAGCGTGATGCCCGCTAGTATCCAATATGTGGTGAGTATAGTTATTACTTTGATGAAATGTTTACAGGCGAGGTGTATCCTGTCTACAAACTTTCAACACGTCATGTTACTGACAGCATCAATGATTACGTTAGTCATTGATCCTTTTTTTACGTGTGAAAATCCGTCATGGATGCTATGCCGGACTCCTACCGACTAAAAACCACTAGTTCGCTACCTACTACCTACGGTTGGGAGCTCCGGGTAAGCCCTCGGAAGGATATCCCCTGAAGCACAAAAGCGCTCGTAAGTACAAAATACCGCAAACGGTTAGCCATCATAGGATTAACCTTATCAATTATTATCATTCACCGACAGGGGTTTTCTTCTGCGCACGCTTAGATTGCGGAATGTTCTCCCTGCCTCGGTTTTCCCAAACGCTTACAGTATGGGGTTCTTCAAAAGGGGTCTTAGAAGGTTTTTAAAGGGTCGGCAGCGCGAGTGTAGCGCCTGTGGTGTTGCAACCGTCCAAAGATTACGGTGACCATGAGTACAACTGGTGGGTCGAATGCTTGTCTGCCACCTTAGTGGTGTAAAAAAAATTTAAAATCACCACTTAATCAAATAATCGACCGAACACTGGCTGAGCACTTGGGGCCTGAGGGTTTAAAAGAGAAAATGTAACTAAAATCTATGAACCATACAACTTACACAGAACAGTTATAAACGTTAAGTTTATCCGATTGATTGATTTTTTTCTGATTTGAGAAAAAACTGGCCAAGTGCGAGTTGGACTCGCCCGTGAAGGGTTTCGTTGCAGCAAGTAACATAATAGAAAAGTTCTTATTAATAAGCTTTTATTAGGTCGTCGTGTATGTAACTAACAATGTAATGGAATCTAAGGATACTAATTTAACCATCTTCCAAGGATCGTAGCGTCATGAAAATTGGCAGGTGTATGTAGTTCTGATGACAATACAATAATATGGTACTGTCAAACTGATATGAAGATGGAGCCGGAAGATAGGCCCAGAAAACCAGTGGAATCTAAGGTAGCTAATTTAACCAGCTTCCAAGGATCGTAGGGTCATGAAAATTGGCAGTTGTATGTAGTTCTGATGACAATACAATAATATGGTACTGTCAAACTGATATGATGATGGAGCCGAAAGATAGGCACTGAAATTTCGATGGAAAAAGTGGAATCTAAGGAAACTAATTTAACCATCTTCCAAGGATCGTAGCGTCACAAAAATTGGCAGATGTATGTAGTTTTGATGACACTACAATAATATGGTACTGTCAAACCGATATGATGATGGAGCCGGAAGATAGGCACTAAAAACAGGTGGAATCTAAGGTAGCTAATTTAACCAGCTTCTAGGGATCGTAGGGTAATGAAAATTGACAGCTGTATGTAGTTCTGATGACAATACAATAATATGGTACTGTCAAACTGATATGATGATGGAGCCGGAAGATAGGCACTGAAACTTCGATGGAAAAAGTGGAATCTAAGGTAGCTAATTTAACCAGCTTCCAAGGATCGTAGCGTCATGAAAATTGGCAGCTGTATGTAGTTCTGATGACAATCCAATAATATGGTACTGTCGAACTGATCTGATGATGGAGCCGGAAGATATGCACTGGAATATCGTAATATATCTGTTTTTGGATTCGTCAGAAAAGTCTTGTAATGAACTTTGACCAGACTTAGGTTTCAAACCTTTTTTTAATTGACTTGTAAAACTATGCAATGGAATCTCAGGTAACTAATTTAAGCCGCTACGATCCTTGGAAGATCCAAGGATCGTAGCGTCATGAAAATTGGCAGATGTTTGTAGTTCTGATAACAATACAATAATATGGTGCTGTCAAACGGGTACATAGTACATAGGTACCTGCAGAAAATGTATATGTAGTAGAGTAATAATGAAATATTTTCACATTAGTCGAACTCAGACAAAACACCATGTAATACAGAAATCCCTACTAATATTATAAATGCAAAAGTAACTCTGTCTGTCTGTCTGTTACGATTTCATGCCTAAACCACTAAACCGATTTTGATGAAATTTGATATAAAGATAGTTTTAGTTTAAGAGAAGGACATAGGTTACTTTTTAACTGACTGCGCGAAAGTAGGGTAATGATTTTATGCGGTAACGACTTCTACGTGGATGAAGCCGCAGGGCACATCTAGTTAAGGTATTAATGTTGTGACTAAAAAGTATAAAATAAATAAATGGTTTAAAAAACCCTAGAAAAATACGCTTTTATAATGCACGAAAAACCCCAAAAATAAATTATGGATCGTTCAAGTTGCCTCTATTTCTGGGCTGAAGTGTAAACTATGTGCTTTTAGTTATAATATTTGATTATAAAAGCGTGGCGTGCTAGAACAAGAAAGACTTTTTTGTAAGCATATTCCTATTAATACTAATCCTTATATAATAAAAATCCTGACGAAAGCTGAATGAGGTCGCACAAGAGCATAACGTTTATGCTGCCAAAGGGAACGCCTTTTCTTTCAGGCAATTAAGTAGATACATGAAGGGAATACGTTAACAGTGGCAAAATGTAGAGTTCTTGTTCGAGAACGAGATATCTTTGGTTACCGTTAAAAACCCGCTTGGGGATATATGCGTTTGTATTCCTATTACGTGATCACTACATATTGTACTAAATATCTCGGAATGCCGAAACTTTAAGGAACTACCAATGAATTATCTAATAGAGATTCGTAACGGTAATAGGTTTGCTCCTATTACGCGGGCGTTACGAAAAACTTGCAAAAGTGGGTGTTGAAAATGCGTAGGCGTGATTAACTACTTTACTTTTCAAGTAAGTATGTTATGTATTTCAATTAAAGCCTATCATCTTTAATACATTTCCGAAATTTAAAATGATATTAATAATAGTAAAAGTCACGATAGATATATAAAAGCGTGACAGTGTAAATTAATAGTTTAAAAACATGAGAAAAACACGCTTTTATAAATGTGACCTTAGCCTTAATCTGACAAGACATCATGCAGATTCCGCCAGGAAAGTCTTTCCTGTTCCAGCGCCCCACGCTTTTATAATCAAATATTATAACTAAAAGCACATAGTTTACACTTCAGCCCAGAAATAGAGGCAACTTGAACGATCCATAATTTATTTTTGGGTTTTTTCGTGCATTATAAAAGCGTATTTTTCTAGGGTTTTTTAAACCATTTATTTATAGTTCGTTGTAACTTTGATTGATGTTTTAACACGTTCGCAGTGGCAGTGATTTTTGAAACCGAAAATTGCGGTTTATGACGTATTAAAAAAAAACTACCAGCTCTATCTCGGTGAAACCAATTTTCGTTGGTAGTTTTTATAGCAATGTACATCATATATATTTTTTAGATTTATCATTCTCTTAGTTTAGAAGTTAGAGTGGGGAGGAAACACATTTTTCCACTTTGGAAGTGTCTCTTGCTCAAACTATTCACTTTAGAAAAAAATGATTTTAAGAACCTCAATAGCATTTTTAAAGACCTATCTATAGATACCCCACACGTATGGCCTTGATGAAAAAAAAAATTGAGTTTCAGTTCTGAGTATGGGGACCCCCAAAATTTACCGGTTTTTTTTCTAGTTTTATATAAGAATCTTCACGCGGTTCACTGAATACATCTAGTTACCAAGTTTCAAAAGCATAGACCTTATAGTTTCGGAGAAAAGTGGCTGTGACACACGGACGGACAGACAGACGGACAGACAGACAGACAGATAGACAGACAGATAGACATGACGAATCTATAAGGGTTCCGTTTTTGCCATTTGGCTACGAAACCCTAAAAAGTAGTCCATTGTTGTGTCGGCGCTGGCGCATGCATGATGGATAGCTGTTAAACGTTGCATATTTTTTATATCTCTTGCATATTTTTTTACTACTAAGTTGACAGACTAGTTTACGGCCCATCAATGATTGATGGTTGGTTACCGTAGCCTATACGGAATACGTTATACTTAACGTGCCTGCCAAAGCACGGAAAAACTTGCAAATTAACGTCACAAAGTGGCCACAAGGTGGTCACCCATCCAAGGACAAGCCATAGAGAAAGTTGATTCATTGTTCACACAAAAGTAATAGTCTTGTGCCTCAGCTTCGCTTAAAATTAAAATCACTTTCGTAGTATTATACTCGTACTCAAAAAATAATTCAAGGAAGCTATTGGAAGCGTAGGTATAGGAATACCTATATTTGAAGGCTGCTAGGACTTGCATTAAAATCTTTGGGACAAAATCATATCTTGCTGTAGATACATTGTGTCTTGAAGATGCCTACGCGATATTTTTTTGTACACAGAAGGAACCTTTTTATAAAAAGACATACCTAATTGCAGCGCTCGTGGCCCCGCGGACTCAGTGTTCTGTAAACGATCACCGCAGTAAACAACATTTACTGTGGCCGGTCATGGATGGGTAACCATCACATGACCACTTTGTGACATTTATTTGCAAGCGTTTCCGTGCTTCGGAAGGCTCGGGTGCCGGTTGCCAGTAAAATGGCAGTCGTTAAGCCAAGTTGAAGGCCTTCATGGGCGGCTTGAAAATTTTAATAGCAGGCAGACACAACCTGCGCCTGTCCTTGGCGATACGGCTCACCACCTATTACGTGGGACAATTTCTAATAAAAAAGGGAAAATATGGTCGTATAATATGCCGATCCCTTCGGGGATGAAAGGCGTGATCATATGTATATGTATGTTATGTCTGTATGTACATACCTAATGCAAATGGCGACTAGCTCGAGTTTTATAAAAACTAACCTATAGGTATTCAGAGAGGTCTCAGAAATGCTGAAAAGATGTACCTACTCTGGGTGTTCATCCTAGTATTTTTGTATAATTAAAAATTGACCAAATAAAACAGTAACAGTTTAACCAACGAAGAAACTAATACTGACACAACATGATACTGCGCTTCATGTTCAAGCTTCGTGTGTTAGGATTAGTCAGTAAGTCAATGCATTAATCCACAATTCCAATAATCGATAGAACACACTTGGCAGCACTTTTCCCGATCTCAAACAACAATCTTCTATTACTTTCCCCACACTTCAAATGTACATAATATCTCGACCCTCGCTGCTGGGAGTATTCCGAGCAATTACGAGTAAAGAGCGGACCAATAACTAAACATATCGCCACCGCTATTGTTTTCCGATACGAGTCCGGGCGACACTTAGTGGACCGTTCCTCTTGATCTGCTGAAAGTAGGTCGTAGATACCATACCTCACATCTCGCAGTTGCAGTTTTGCAGTATCATTTCTATTGGGTATTTGGTAATCATTATTGAGCTTAGAAATGTTTGTTGCTCTTTGAAAAAACTTGTGCATTCAAATAAAATAATGTGCAATGGAGGTTGTCTAGGGCAAAACATACAAATCAAATAGTATCTGTTTATTGGGTTAAGGGTCACTTCTTCGTAAGTTAAAGTGGAACGGCCAAAGTTAAAGAATACCTACACCACTACATCCGATGTTTCAAGCATCTTTTATACATTTTCAATCAGAAACATTTGTTGTACCTAATAGCGAAAAAACGTTCAGAACAAAGTATCAAGCCCCAGTCTAATATCGTTAAACATTTTGCATCGAATGCAACTGAACCTAAGATAGCAAATAATTCACGACCCAAGGAAAGGACACTACATTAGAGGACGAAAAAACAAAGGGGCCAACAAGTGAAGAGTTGTTTTAAGAAATGACAGTGACTCAGAGTTAGTTGCCAATGAGCTAGACTGAGTGTTCACATCAGTAAGAAAGTGTCGACTTTATTACAATTTTGAATTAAAGTAACATTATCTTTTTGATAAACAACAGGTGTCATTTATCTACAACTTCCAACAGTCATTAAAGTACTAACTGTAAACCATTATATTATTACACAAGCTGCATCGAAATTAAAACTTATTTTATCGGTTAATTAATTTAAAATTCTTTTCGATAATCCCGCCCACACTACTACTGCAAGAAATAAAAGACGACAGCGTGCCATCAGAACACGTCTTGGAAATACCAGCAAATATATTCAGAATTATAAGTATAAAGGACAAATCAAATGTTGTCCGTCGATATTTCGTCTATCAACTGTCCCATAAAATATACTTAAAAATCAAATCATAATAAATACAGCTCAACCCTATATTAACCCTTAAACGCTACGGCTAATGGAGAGCCATAAGTTGTGGCAAGTTAGCACCTTGGTCCCGACGATGTTTGCAATAATGTAGATAAATTGATCGCCCAATCCTTTACTGGATTAATATATGGTAATATGTTCAGATCGCGATAGCAGTCCGAGTTACGATTACACAGTTTTTATGTAAGTGCGCTGGGTTGGTCGCTGTATTCCTGTATGGAGTGGCGCAAATCCTGAATCGTAGCGAGGTTGACGTTCTAATCTTGACGTTATTCTTCCCCCTTAATGGTCCAATTAAACCATTAAGGTGTCAAATTTCTAGTAGTTCTTCGCTACTTGACACTATTTATTAATTAATTTAATTATTAGTAATGCCTTATTAATACTAATAAAAGAAAAAGGGTATGAAACCTACCTGATAAGTTCGGCTTAACTAGATAAGAAGCTTCGTTCATACTTATAGAATTCGGGACTTCACGCGAAAGAATTCTATAAGTATGAGTGTAGAAAACCGCGATAGTTTAAAAATAACAAAGAAGCTTCGTTTACGCCTCTGCTTAAGACTTAGACTCCCGTCGATGTTATTCATACCTCTGGTATTTGATTTTACGAGAGCCCAGTTCTGCAGAATGTGACAAGTTTTCAATATGTGTATGTTCTCAAACTATTCGAATCTGCTAGGTACAACAATATGTTTTTGATTGAATGGGAGGACTTAATGACCTTACGAAAAAGTGCTGGAGGGGTCAAATGTCACTTTAATACAAGAATGTCGTGATGCCCGCCCGCGGGGAGCATTTGAGTGTTAAGAAACTATTTCTTATTTTGCTTTTAGTACATCTAATAGGCAGATATACAAATTTATGTGATACTTTAGACCCCCGGTAGCGTTTGAAGTTTCGTAAAAAATATTAAAGTGTAAAGAATGCGGGAGCTTTGAAATTACTAAATATTTATTTAGGTTAATGAACACACTGTTTCCTTTATTGTATTATTTAACATTCTTGTGTTTACTAATGTGCGGTCATCGTTATTTATAAACATAATATTTATTAAATTAGTACAGTGGCTGCTATTGTAATTAAAGTTAAGTATAAATAAATGGTTTACTTATAAGTATAGCCATTGAAATAAAAATTAATAGTGTGGACGAAACTTGACCATCAATCTCGGAATATGATAATTAATAAACATAAAGATTATAGTCGTACGTTTTTTTTTAGTACTTAGTAAGTATTATATTCCTGTAGGTATAAGAAAATCAACATAATATATATTATCATCAAATTAACCTCACTGAAACATAGGTATAAAAAATATATTAAAATCCCTTTAAACATTTTCCTTCGAAAGCAAACGCACATCTGATAAACGACATGATACACTTTGTTCAATTCATGGATCCAATAAGAGGCTTAAATAACCTCAAAGCGAGAGTCAGAAACGAAGAAATATCCCTAAAGTTTGTTCAATAAACAAAGAGAGGCGAGATGGCACGGAAAACGCTTTCGGCCTACATAGCAACACATTTTATATAAACGATGGCATAAATACTCATTTTCAACAACAATATCCGATATTGAGTGAGGCCTGTCTTCCCGAACGAGCTGATACAATGCCGGCACAAAAATTGGGTACAGCTTAATTTTTTGTTCACCGAACGAATATCGGAGCGTATCCGATATTTTCCTTTTTGATATCGTAAATTTTTTCGCTATAGTGCCATGAATATGTGATACAGTCGGTTCCTTTTTTTAAATTATGTGGGTAAGTAAATTGAGGAAGAAGTCTTAGTTTACATTTTGTTTTTGTTCAGACAAACTTCTTGGTAAGTAATGCCGCAAACTTCGGATCTGTGTTCATTTTCCTTTCAATTCCGACTCAGAATTTATTGGTTACTTACAGTTTATATATGTCAGACTCAGTTCATTTGATTTGAAACTCACTGGCACAAAATTCTTTCACAAAATTAGACGAGTTATGGCTACGAGTAGAATGAATGAATTGTATCGACATCCATTATAGACTATAACTTAGTCTTTTAATTTTAAGCACTGAAAATTGGATTGTACATTATTGTCGTGCCCTTGCTCTTTTCGCATGGTGCATAGATTACGGATTTCATTCCTAAATAACCCACAAAAAGTCATCAGTATGAAAAAAAAAAAATATGTATTTTATAATGTCAATTAGAAGAATAAATGGCATGATTACATCCATCTTCACATTTTATATCCACGATAGATCGCAAGCATTTTGTAATGTTATGATATCGACTCGCATTTTTCTTGTCCAGCAGTGTATCATGTATATTCACTAGCTTACTCAGCTTCCCTCATATTTATCGCCTTCCAATCGTACGTGGAATACCGCCACAGTGACTCTTATTCATCTCGCACTTAACTCCTCCCAACGAGTATAACTCTTGCATTTTGTGGCTGCATACTCATACCACTCATACTCCCTTAAGAGTAAATATCAGATAACTGAATTATGTATAGCCTCTATTGAAACTTACATTTATTAACATACTTTCAGTTAGAAATACTGTTCTCTAAGATCTGTATTTTGATGAAATAAATTCTCGTTCACAAGCGAAATTTTGAAAAGCTCTTAGCTCCACTACGTCAGTGTTTTGTAAACTGATCTTGCGATGGGTGACCACTTTCTGGCATTGACATTAATGAGCGTTTCCATGGTTTCATCTTAAGCTGTTGGTCCCATTTGTAATTTGTCCCCCAAAAGGTAGGCAGAGGCATGCCTTTGTATGCCGCTTCGGCACAATATTCGCCTTCGGGCAGTATGTTTGTAGATAATTATGGATTGCAGAATTACAGCATCTCTAGGAAGGCTAAATGCCTTTCTAATTTCTGCTTTTATAGCTAAGTCTTAGTTGCACTTTTTCAGTTGGTGTTGGGTTTTCAGACGTTGAAGATTTTGTCTCATAATTAGATGCTAATTTAACAAGAGTACTCGTATCTACAGCAACCTTTCAAGTGCTTATTTCTACACACATACACTACAGGCCACTAAAGTGCGTAGGTGCGTCTCATTCAGACAATTTATGAATGGGTTCAGTCACTGGGCTGATGTCAAGGTCACCCTACCCGCCCGCGTCATGCGCACTCCGCTTAATCAGCTTTACAACCTCCCTTTCGCGGCACTTATTTTGTGTTCAAGGGATTTGGGAGCCAGTCGCGGAATAGTTGCCGATTATGCGCGGCTGTAAAACGATTTATGGATCGTCAAACTCAATTTATCTGCTGGGAAATAGTCACCGATATGCAAAGATACGTAGTACGTACGGAGTAAAGTAAGTAGTGTGGATGATGCAGATTAATACACGCGTATAATAATTCGAGAACATTGTGCTATGAGACCACAACGAAAGGGTAACGAATGGTAAAATTCCAAGTAACAAAATAAATGAGTACCTACCTATCAATAGGGATCTTCAAGCGCATTATGAAAAACCACATCACTGGAGGGCCACTGTTAATAGTATTAAGGACTCTGAAGAGTGGCCCCCAATTCACTAGATGTCGCCATGACTTGCCATCAGACTTGCCGGGCGGCGTCATTTTGGTCAGCTAATTATAAAAAAAATCCTAAACAACAAAAGAATCCTGTAGCACCTCTGGTGTTGCAAAAGTCCATAGTCTACGCAGACCACTTTCCATCGGGTGGGCTGTAAGCTTGCCTGCTACCTAATTGGTACACAAAAAAGAAATCTCTTCCTGAGCCGTTATTACTCAGTCGTTATTACTCGATAGCAAGATTATAGTGAGCAAATAATGCAGTATAGTCGGTAACCGATCACTGTGTTAGCTGCTGTGTTTGGTGTACCTAAGTACACTGAAATCAGTTTTTGTGTACTTATAATTTTTTTTCTTAATATTTGTGGTCATTCTCACACAACAACATCTAGCCCAAATTAAGCTAATATAAGCTTGTGCGATGGGATCTGTGTGATATTTGTGTGATCCACAAATGTTAGTTTCGGAGTTTGGGTGTTTTCTATGTATATTATGTATGTAGTTAGAAATATATAAGTATGTATATCAGTCGTCTAGATCCCATAGCACAAGCTTATATTACCTTAATTTGGGCTAGATGATGTTGTGTGTGAATGTCCACAAATATTTATTTATTTATCTAGACAACTATACTTTTTTATCTGCCAGTGATGGTGGTCCGGTCACTGGTCCTATAATACCCTGTTCATCATTCAGCCGTAACTGTCTTAATAATTCCTTAATTACCTGCGATATAATCTTCAATGAAGTGCTCGTGTTATTACAGGCTTAGTGGTTTTTCGACAGGCACTAATGAATATGCGAGCGTGATTAGACTATATTGTGGGGAATCAGTAGGAGAACAACGCGATTCAGTGTTTGGGGATTTTCCATGATGAGTTAGGGCGCTTTCATTGTCATGCGGTTTCTCCTCCGTCTGCAGTTGTGGACAATACATCTGTGGTTCCAGACCTCGTGCGTGTGCTAGCACGCTCCACAGACTTCTAGAACCACTGAGTATACTGTCTACAACCGCACGCAGGTGATAAACCGCACGATATTGAAAGCGTACTAATAATAAATATGTGCGGCGAGAAGGCGCTAAGCCTCCAAAAAAGAAAGTCTATAGGCTACAGTGACCACTTACCATTCGATGGGCAGCTTGTCTGTCATCTTAATGGCCTAAAATTAGTTAAAAATGGCGACCATTCTCTACTTCGTAAATTCCGCGTAGCCCCAAACGGTTTGACCGATCCTGGAACATGCTAAGGCACATTGTTCAGATCAATTAAAGAGAGGGGCAATGCCACTTCCTGTAACCGGAAGTCATAGGGGGCCATTCTCATGAAGTTGTGTTTACGCAACAGTCGTTTACAACTAGTTTTAATTTCTTTATGAGTAGACTATCAAGTAGGTAGGTATTTGGAGATTCTGTTTGATAAAATAATTATCATTTTTATGACACAATTTCCCACTTCTTCCAACAGGCTAAGTTCTAAAAGTCTTGCTTCTACTGGAACGCATGGCCAGCCTAGTTCCGTGCATCATTACAAGTCGCGTGCGGTGTAGTTGTGCGGATCGTCCATCACGGTGCGTCAATACTCCTAGTCAAATGTTGCACTGCAGTGACTTTGAGATATGAGATTATTGAGGTGCTCGGGCCACGTAGGTTCTGGCTTCATTAGATCGCAGCGTTATTAGCAACTCGCTACGACTTTATATGTACTCGTATGTGTACTTACACGTAGCGTCTACTAGAAACTTGGCTGTCGAAATTTTGAAGATAATTCTTTAAAATATTAGCTTCACGCATTTCATCACAGTATAAACTTTTAATGTATCTTTCACAATCATCCGTTCGCGTTCATCTTTGAAAGGGATACATAGTTTTCGATTTACGAATACTTATAGAGGGTTCGATCATAGTAGTCACTAGTCAGAAAACCTCGTTAATGATATCAACCTTTGATGAAAAACACATGAAAAAAAAGGTACCTACTAAGAAAAGGTTCAGGCGGGCGCATCCTTTATTTTTTAATTATTAACACAAATTTATGATAGTCTAATGAGTACAACAGACCACAAATGCGTGCAAAGATCATATTTATTATTATCAGTCCATAGTTCCCCTCTGACACGAGCAGGGGTAATTAAAGCCGGCTGCGTTACCAACATCGGAGGCCTTCCGACGTGGCTTCCTCTGCGCGAAGTTCAGCGTTCATTCCCGGACAGGCACGGCTACAGTTGCAATGGAAATATTGTTTATTCTCGTTTATCATGTCGCAGGAAACGGTTGACTTGCACTTGCTATGTTACTTTTTTCATTCAGTTCTGTAGATGAGACTTTTTGAGTCTGTGCAGACTATACATTCTAACAACACTGAATGAGTAATGGCGTTAGATTGTGTTGGTTTTCAAAAGCCCTTGCCCCACCATCACAAACTAATTGGCACAGTT
This sequence comes from Miltochrista miniata, assembly GCA_933228765.1. Taxonomy (NCBI): domain Eukaryota; kingdom Metazoa; phylum Arthropoda; class Insecta; order Lepidoptera; family Erebidae; genus Miltochrista; species Miltochrista miniata. The sequence goes on along the minus strand of OW121755.1, from coordinate 35,638,779 downwards.
CAGAGGTTTTCAGAGGGTTTCTATCAAACATAGCCTGATCGAAAGTGATCATCGTGGCTTACATGAACGTTCACAAAACCAGAGGTGGTTCGATTCGCGCTGCCGATCTTTTCAAGTAAGTAAGCCCTATCGGGTTTTGCCGAATACGAAAGCTTCACTACACGTGGAAAGATGGAATTCCTGGCAGTAGCGAGCGATGTTAGGATGCGATAGAAAGGAGCGCACAAACCACAATACTACAACAGGATGGATCGCTCCTATGTATTCTGAAGGTGAAGGTGTTAGATAACACCTGCCGGTAGAGGATTGTTGACTTATCTCATGGCTCGCCTTTGTCTAACAGATGAAATTTGTTTATATATTTGTGATTTAGTTAGCATACTAATTGGTTTTCAAAATTATCTCAGATGAACCTGGTAGGTATGAAGGTGCATAGCCCAAAAAGTCTTACAGCTAGAACTTCTCCCTTGCTTTCAAAATAATTGTTGTCCAATGGCGTACTAAGGTCACCAAAGGTAGAGCTTTAAGTCTATATTATTCACAAACAGTCCCCTTTTCGTACTTGTATATGTATATTCGAACTTGGTAACAGCTACTTAAAAATACTAATTTGCATTTTATTTGATCGAATTTTGTCGCACAAAGTTTTGCGCAAATTACATCTGACATGATCACAGGCACGTCGGTAATAAGATTAATTAACTCGTTCTGTAGCTGTGTAATTTGGCCAAAATTATTTATAATAAAAGAATAACTTCAATAAAAATAGCGCACAACATCCAAACCACAATGGACATACGGATTATTATAAGAATCGTTGAGAAACATAAGAGCATAACCCAATTTGTTCGCAACTGACGCAGTCCGAGAAAAACGGTGCGTCCGCGCAGCCTGTATAATTTAGCGCCATAAAGGTGGCCAGTGATGACAGGAACGCCGCGAAAATCACTCATTTTACGAGTCCAAATTATAATATAGCCTTCACGCGGAAATCCACCATAAACTTATTTATCACACGATTATGAACCTTATTCGACGTAGAAATAAAGATGATGAAATATTCATTCAGGTGTATGGGGGTTTGTAATAGGGGTTCGTGTCATGAAAACGTTGAGTGATGGCGCTGATTGATGTGTTTCTTGTTTATCTGTTTGTCCGTCTGATGTCAGCTTACCATATCGATTACAAGGTTTTTTATGTCTGATTTTATATATTTTATTAGTCGAGGTCATATTAAAATGGTCTTCCGCGTAGGTGTGGGGTGGACCATTAAGATTTGAGCCAGGGAAGTCTTTTTACGAGGCTGTAAACTTCAACCTACGTCGTTTTATATATATTTTATTAGTTTTGTGGGCGTCGTGTTTATTTATTATCAAAGAAAACAACATCGATAGTGTTTGGGCAAGAAATCCTTTTGTATGATTTACCGCGTGGCTGGACTCAGGTCACTACTCGCTGTCTTGCTGAGAGGACCTTTAATGAATCTTAATGGAATTGTATTAATTTTGAAGACTTCGTTACGACACGGTTTTAGACACGTACTTAATTGATATTTATAAATTATATGCATTTTAAATCATTGCAAATATAAAATACTATGTTTACTTAATAAAGACATAGGTAAGCTGTTAAAATTGACAACAACACACTCATTTCGCTCAAATTCTAGCAAATTGTCATACCTACCGAATCAAGCGCGAATCACCTTGTATAAGGGGACCCATAAGGTATAATATTATTATACTACTAGCTGGTGCCCGCAGCTTTGCCTGCGTGAAATTTTGTTCCTAGACTATAACATATCTCTGTAGCCACCAAATTTCCGCCAGATCCGTTCAGCCGTTACAGCGTGAAAGAGAAACAAACATCCGCACTCACAAACATTCGCATTTATAATAATACCTAGTTACATAGATTTCTGATTAACATATTCATATTGCATAATAATATGAGCTAAGTAATAGTAGTTTATGACACTGTTGCATAATAAGGGTTCTTATAACACGAGTGTGTTTTAAAAAAACGAGCCGTAGGCGAGTTTTTTTATAGTATCACACGAGTGTTATAAGACCAAGTTATGTACAGTGTCATACACTACTTTATCTACTCTCATACTATAATACCTGATTTCATTTTGTTGTGATATATAGTTGCTCCTTGATTTCGCCGGTAACAGGTTCATGGTCATGTTTGACGCAGTTTCCAGAATGTCTGGTGGTGTACAATTACCACCATTCTCGCTTTCAGACATGTTTTTACACAAAAACTAATTTATTTTACAAACAAAACCAAACTTTGTTTAATTTAAATGTAAAATGTTGGCGCCAAGGCGCAAACATCGATTTCGCATGCGTGTTTCTTTTTTTTAGGCTGCGGAGACCATAGATTTAGGATTTTTCGCTACTCTGGAGCTTAGACCATATAACACGGGACTAGCCTTTGCGAACCACCGCATACAAAAATATTCTGCCAGTTTTCATACAAATGAAGGGGGAAACACAAAGACATATAAAATTTCATTGCAATTAAAAATGTATTAATCGACAAACGCGTAATGGCTGTTGTGTGTTAATTGTTATTGTACAGTCAACTACAATGTAATGTACTAGTTTAATCATATAAAATGATGTACTGATGTACAGGCTTTTCATAAAGCCAAAAGACCAAATGGTCATGTGCAATGGCAGAAAACAATGCTTAAGTAAGGCGCATCCTGTGGTTAGATGATCTAAGATCTGGAGACACAATTTTTTTTAAAGTAGAGGTTCAAACTTCTTTTTCAGCTGGAGATTGTTTATGGTGTATCGTAATGATTAAAAAGTTTTATTATGATATAGGTGTCTATACAAGACCTGTATCGTAATAAAACTTTTTTTTGGCCTGTGCGTAATGTTTGTTTTATAGTATCAGAGAACAAGGAAAGCGATTAAGAAACCTTTGAATTTGTTGTCGGGAGTCGGGATTATCAAAAAGGTATTATTTATAAACATTCCACTATCAAGGGAAAAAACAAAAAAACTTAAAAAGTCAAAAAAGAAGTGCGAAGTTCGTCAACCCTGCAGACGGCGATTAAGTCGCAATCAAGTGCAACTGTCAAGTCGTCAACGTTAAGCATAAATTGTATGGGTTATGATACGAGACCATTTTTAACCTTAACATATGAATGAACATTTTATGTTGCTCATAATGGTACCTATATTTTTATAGGTGGAGCTATAACTCCCTAGGGGTTAAATAAAGGGATTTTTTATATAGGTTGCAGATGTTAAAGGTCTGGTGACAGGAAAAATATTTACTATTAGTAATCAGATGAAATTTAATATTGTAACTATTTTTTTATGTTGAGTTTATTGTTACATCATTACATAATACACAATATCTAAACAGAAGTATAAAAGTAAGTAAAACTTAAATGTATTAAATACTAGCTGACCCGCGCAACTTCGTTTGCGCCACATAAGAGAGTGTATTACCTGTTCCCGTCGCATTTACTCCCGTCGCGTTGCGTTTATTCCCGTAGCGCCTCGTCGTTAATATTCAATACTACGTAAGAGAGAGAGAGAGAGAGAGAAAGGTTTCTCGTCGCGTGTATTCCCGTCGCATTATTTTTAAGAACATTTCGTTTATGAAAGAGGTATCCCGTGGCATTATTGTAGAAAAAAACTGATTGCCACTAAAATGGTTATTGTGCACCAACCCAAAGATAGACACATGCTATCGCGCAATTTTTTTAGAACTTTTTTAAGAGAAACAATTTTGTAGTAGGTATATATTTTTTTCATTTCTCATACTCGGAAAATAGTGTTTTCTTGATCTGACTATTGGGTGGAAAATGCTGTTTCCCTCTCTAGGGAGGGAAAAACTCATACAAATTACTTCCCACCCAAGGGCCGGAATGAACTTTAAAAATAGAACTGCTGACAGGTCAGCTGTGTTAGTGAAGAGATTTGTGTAAAAAAAAAAAAAAAAAAAATGCTGCGGTCATGCGACTTTCCAAACAGCCATAGCCAGTGTGAACTTAGCGAAAATTTCTTCCGGCCCCATACACGTACAATAATATTGATCAATATAGCAATAAATTGACCTTGTATGGGTAATATTGAGGTTTGAACAGACTATAGTCGGATGGAAATAAATATTGTGGCAATATTATTGAGTCAATAATATTGTACGTGTATGGGGCCGGTAATCTCTGCAACAATTACCTACGCGGTGAGTTCCATATTTAAAATTTAAAAAGTCGACATAATGTAGTTGTTATTTATCTGTAACAGAATTCAAAACAATTGGTATAGTCTTTTTCTGGACAGCTCAGCAATCATGTAAACATGTCATGTGTTGACAGAAGTTGTTTATGATCATAGTGTTGTAACTAAACTGATTCTATGTATGTAAATAATCATTGTGTTATATCTAGTTCACCGTACATTCATTTACTTCGGTATATCCATCGCCAAATTCATCAAATCATGAAATTCGGTATATCAATATATATTATGTGCAATAATTTTTTTATATTAATTTAATTAAAGGATCTTTAAACAAAAGAAACTTTTAGAAAATTTTATAGTACATATAATCATTTATTTACAATAATATATTACTTTAGGACTGAATATTTTAACCATCCACCGTCAACCGTACCCAGTCTACCCTAAAGAATCATTTTTTTTCTTTTTATTCATATTTAAATGTTTATGGCGTTCGAAACATTAGATTATCTTTTTGGCAGCTCGCTGATGAACGTTAACCTCTTTAAATTTACTCCTCCACACGGTACTAAGCCTAACCGGATCCTTATGACGATTTCTGGGTCGCACAAATACTTATTTAGTCCCAATTTTTTAAAAGTACTTCTGCGAAGAGTAGGCCTCGCGAGCGCCCAGGAAAAAACAACCTGTGAGGAATTATATCCCTTATGATCCCATCATATATAACGGGGACCTTTTTCTCCCTTATTTTCCGCCCTATTAAAAAAACTTTTGACAAAAGTTGTATTTTTATCTTTTCGTAGATCAATGATTTTAAATCAAAGAACATGTGTGCCAAGTTTGGAGAAAATTGGTTAACAAATGCGTCTTCTAGACCGAAACTGACATGTACACACACATACAGACGAAAGCAAAATCGTCTATACTGTGGAATCGAAGACCCAAACTCAAAGTGCCTTTTCACACGTACCGGTTGCCGGGTAGCCGGTGCCGGGTAACCGGCGGTGAATGCAAGCGGTTGGCGGGCAAATCACGCCGGTACGTGTGAAAGCTATAGTACACGGCCATACACACACCCTACCCGGCACCCGGCAACCGGTACTTGTGAAAAGGGGCAAAGACTCGCATCTCCATATATTCAATATACTCTGTGGACTAGTGGACTAGCACTCTTCGCTCTCTGGGTCAATAAGTTATATTATTAAAGTAAGTACATTTTTTCGAACTGACAGATTGATAAAACAATGACCTCCTTTTAAAATCAATTGGCCAGTACAACAGTTTTACAACACTATGACAAAGACAAACAAGTCTGAGAAAAAATAATTTAATGACAAGCAAAAATGACAGTCTTAAATTTTTACCATCCGAGTATTTTTCATGAAATTATTCTATAATCTAAAGGTTTATTAGTGTCGAAATGTCCGCATAAATCTAACTAGAGTTCCTTGAAACGACTATGATCAGGATTGATAATTAAATGTAAGTAATTATGGAGTAGTCGAGATCCAATTTCTTTGTTTACTATATTATTTAGGTCTGTTGAATTCCACTATAATAATCTTTTATGGTAAGGTTTGAATCTTATTATTAGTTTTATTTTCCTCGTATTTGAAATGAAAAGTAGAGTGTTTAACTCGGGTAAAAGAATCAATTCCGACTCGGACTATAGCCGCCCTCGCTGCGCTCGGGCGTCTAAATACCTCGGGAATTCATTCTTTCCACCCTCGGTTAACAATCTACTATTACATAACTATAAATATTTACGCAGCACACGCAACGAAGCTCTCAAAAGGAATAACTTTTCTCCCGTTTTTGAAACATTTTCTATTACTGCTCCGCCCCTATTCGTTGTAGCGTGATGCTATATAACCTATGACACTCCGCAATAACGTAGCTTTTTATTGGTGAAAGAATTTTTAAAATCGGTTCAGTAGATCCCGAGATTACTCCTTACAATTTAACAAACACACAAACTTTACTTCTTTATAATATTAGTATAGATAGTAAAGATAAACACCAGTTTGTAATGTAGCGAATTAAAAATTATGAATCAACTAAGAGGTATTAATCTATCAAATACGACATATTATAACAATCATTAAATATTAATAAATATTTAAAATGGTTGAACATTCCCAAGATAAATTTTTGATCAGTTTAGCATACTTATTGCTTTTCAAAAATAATCTTAACATTCCCATGATATTCAGCTCATGGGGTCTTGCAACTTTTCATAATGCCACAGAATAATTAATACGATAATGCTCAAATAATGACATAATTCAGTCAAAAACTGTAGCTTTTTGTTTTTGTTTCAGAGGAGAACTAAAGGAGGGATGATATGCGCCCTTTTTAGCTTCGCTTGCACCGCTTAATTTTATGAATTTTGTGATCCATCAGTCAGTTAAATACAGATTTTTGGCGAGCAAGTAACAGCTCAACCAAATCAGGCTATGGCAATCCACTGCTGGTCCCAATTTCATGTTTTGAGGGCATTTGGCCTTATTGTACCACGCTGGTCAGACGGGTTGGCACAGGGTGTCGTTTTAAATTTTCTTTCTTCGTGCCATAACCTCTTCCGTTTATAACCAGGTTCACCACTCGCATCTGAGGCTGTCTTGGACACCGGGGTTTTTGGTAGGGTCCCATCGGACCCAGCAATTTTGACAACTCTAGTAATGTCACGGGTTGTCAAAATTGTTGATTTAGGGCTCATAAAATATTTATCGTTAATTTTACACAAATACCTATGTAAATAAGTAACATGATACTATTTTATAAATTAATTAGGCTCTAATTTGAACAGAATGGTTATGTTGGATTTTTATTTTAATGTGTTTATACAAATATGTTTGTAGATATTAGATATCTAAGAGGAACCGATGCACTTTAGCGTTGCTAAGCTGAATATTGCATACTAGCTGTTGCCCGCGACTTCGTACGCGTGAAAATTATGTTATAATGTCAATTTGATTACTCTCTGCTTAGCCACTAGGATATGTAGCGTGATAAAATAATAGCCTTTTTGAAGACCCTACCCCTAGTTATTACTTGTGCAAAATTTGAATCAAATCTATTGAGTAGGAACTTTTCGAGATCCTTCCGGACAAAGCAAAGCAAACAGACAAACAGACAAACCGACAAACCGACAATCAGACAAAACTTTTTCTAACTATATTTTCGGCTTCGGTACCATGTTGAACACCCAGCGAGTTTTTCTTTTTAATATTTTCAATGTACAGTTTTGACTTTTCTCTCATTTTATTATACTTATGCATAGAATAGAATAGATTTCTAGCAATCTGGCGAGTGACAGTTTCACTAATTCGCGTCCTTATTTAAACAATTTTCCTGAATGAATTATTCATCGTGGAACACCTTGGTTGTGCCTTGGTGGACCAATATGACAGAATTTCGTACATACCTACTAGAGCACCAAGGTGTTCCATTGATCAGAAAGGCTGGTCGTCTTAGATCCCTATTCTTTATCCAACGTTTGACATGGTCGTGAGGGAAACCGGGTCAGGTTTATTAGGTAGGTATGAGTACTTACCTAAATGTTGTGCAAGAGCACCTTCATGTGGTATTATTTAATATGTCACCATTCCATCTTATTTAAAATATTTCTATATTTACATTGTTTTATAGAGATTATGACCTATGACTTAAATTAAATGGGTGCTACGGCGTTCGTAGCACGTGGCAGCCGTAGCTGTGGGGCACAGTTAGTTTAATGTTAAAGTGAAAGTTAGTTTTCAATTACCACAAGATTTGAGGATATTCTGTGAATATTGGTAGGTAGAAATTAACTAAAAATTAAGATTAAACGACAGTTGGTCCCTATGATTAATTTGAGAACGTCATTTTAAATGAGTTTTTTGTTGAGTATAATCATTGGAGATCGAATTTTAAATGACAATTGATACGATTGAGAACTATAAAATATTCAAAAATAACAGCGAAAACGAACTTACTTGCCTAATAAAAGTAAAAGATAAAATCTGTCCATTTTCGCACTTGACGGGTTATGTTCATTGGAATTTTTAAATCTTGTCCAAAAACAGTTTAACAAAATTACAAAAAATACCCAACTTTGATATAGGTAATAAGTAAACTTAAACACAGATAAAATTAGGTACATCGATGTAAAATACTTACAAGTAATCAACACTTTTACGATTGAAATCATAAAGTGACGCGTGTAACCAAGTTATTTAAGGTGATGTAGGTTGAAACAGATAAAGTATTTACACCCTTATTTTTAACGCTATAAAAGTGAGAATCCCACAACATCATTATTTACATATATAAAAGCGATTCGTAGGTAATAAGTAATATTATGTTAAAACATACGCAATGGAAATGTGAGGTTCATTTTTATTAAGGTCCACATAGGTATTAGGAGTCATAAAACATCCGGGTTAGTGAATGTTCTTTCTGTTAATACATTGATAATAATATTAATAATTGAGGTGAAGCTTGAAAGAGAAGAGAGGGGCACCCACGGAGCAAAATATAAGAGCCCTCTCCTCACTTATATTTGCTCCATGGCTGACACCACTATAGCACTTCTATGGCTAAGGCTACACCTTGCGGACCCGGGGACGGTGAGAGGGCTTCTCATCATCCTAGTAGAAGCACGCACGTCCCTCCTAAGAAGACGTGAGATAGCACCCGCACCCCCCTAGGTGAGGCCGCAGTGGTAGCCGTAGATCTGTTGGGAGTCCTGGGGTATCCTTCCGAGGGTTTACCCGAGGCCCCCAACCGTAGGCTGTTAGGTAGGATACGTGTGGTTGTCCGGTATAGCATCCATGTAGGATTTTCCTCACGTTTAAAATAAAGACTGCGCTTTATGTGCCTAGCTAGTTGCCAAGATTTGAGCGTCTCGCTTAGTGCCACAACTTAGCAGCCACATACATAAGGTGCCTGAAGGCTAAGGCTAGAACCACATTCTAGGAGCTTGTTTAGTGCTAAGAGCCAAGTGACTCGCGGGACTATTCAAGCTCATAGCTAAACACTTCGCTCGCAATGTGGCAACGTTCTATCATCGCACAACTCATCACAGACATGGTGTTTTTCTCACACCTTGCATTCAGAGCGTTCAAGCACGGCAAAGTCCGATAGGAGCTTTCTTACACGAACGCTTAAATTGTGGAAAGAGCTCACAGCCTTGGTTTTCCAAAACGCCTGGAGTATCAGGTTCTTCAAAAGGGGTCTTTGAAGGATTTTTCCAGGGTCAACAGCCGTAGCGCCGCTGGTGTTGTAAACGTTTATAGGCTACGGTGATCACAGTCTGTAGTTTAAAAGTTATACTAGTACGTAATGCGTTTGTTAGCCAGAATCAAGTCATGGTAATACAACAGTTAGGAAGAAATGTTGTTTATGTAGTAATGTAGAGACGGTAGAGTTCTGGCATTTATTCGTTCAACTTTCAAACCTATCAATTTATTATTTTAATAACTGGCTGATACCCGCAACTTCGTTTGCATCACATATGAGAGAGAGAGAGAGAGAGAGAGGGGGGGGTCTATCTATTCATCAGGCTCAAAGGTCGGAACTTGACGTTTTTGCTTTTAATCCTAAAATATTAAGCTTCAGGCTCTTTCATGAGAAACTAAACAAAAAGAAAATTTATTAAAACAAACTTTCATTATTTTTTGTGTTTTCATCTGCGATGAGTCTCTTGAGTATAAAAAGATCTGTTAGGAGCTGATTACTTCATATGGAGTGTATCTCCCAGTAGAGATAGCTACCTACTCATTGGGTTGTGCGGCTCAGTTAGGTAAGACGTGTAGGTCTAGTCCTTTCGTTTCAGCCTTTTAGTATAGCTCTGACAAGTTAGCCCAGCAGCAAGCGCATTGAGGTGGTTCTCTAGACGTTTCCGGTACTTCAGGACAGTCAATTGAATTTCGTCCTTCACCCTTGTGATATTGTTCTGTAAACAAAGTTTTGCATCCATTGCAACACATAAATATATTTGAATTGCAGCAGTTACCCCACAGCTGGATCCCATACATCCAAACTGGCTTCAATGTGGTCTTGTAGATTGGCAGTTTGTTGTCTGTGGACAATTTGCTGTTGCATCCTACTAGCCCATGAAAGTTTATGTATCGCAGTTTTTGTTCCTCCCTTTTTGTTTTTATGTGGTTCTTCTATGGTAATCGCTGATCGAGATGTAAGCCAATATATCTGAAGGTGTTCCTGTGTGGTGCGTGGTAAGGTTGCATTCTCTAATTTTAGCGGTGGACAAATTCCATTTCTCAGAGTGAATGTTACTTAAAGTTTACTGCTACTTGCCTGATTTTCCATATAATACCTAAATAAGCACTAAAAAGTAGGTACAAATTAAGAGTCCATATGACGCCAAATAGACTATTAGATACTTTGATCTAGATCTCAGGACTCGTGAGGTCTGCTGAATTGAAATTTGAACACAGACAACTTCAGTTCATGAACTAAAAACGCTCTAGGCTCGAAACACGATTACTGATAAAATCCTCGACAGATTTTTGTGTTGAAAATACCTCGATTTCGTGAAATTTTAAGCTAAATCTCGTATATTCCAAGTTGTTTTTATAACATAAAATAATTATAAGAAAGACGATAGTAAAATCTTCATATGCACTAGAGCATTTTTTTCATATTGGTTATAGTATTTTCATAATTAATTTATTTCGTTAAAAGCGCACAAAAACCGATCGCATCTCTCTCTTTCTTGCACGCTAAAATGTTTATCCTCTATCTTCTTTTAACAATTTGGCGTCTGGTAGGCTCTTTAAATTAATTTTGTGGATTACACTTATTATACATATAATATTGTTCTTACAACCAAAGTCTCAAGTTTCAAGTTTTCACTCTAGAATGTCATTGAATTTTAAGTATTAAAAAACAAATCACATTAAAATAAATAATATTCACATAACAGCGTGTTTCACGCATCATTATTTATTGTAGTTTTTCTAAGACAGGAAACAGGGTTTCAGGGGTAGGGGAGCGAGGGGCTAATTGTAACTGGGGTAAGCAAGTAGTAGCATGCTCTTTTCACGAGGAACTTAAATTTAATTGGCACATTTCTTTGACTAATATAATTTTACCTTTATATCGTGGCACAACATATCATCATAGCTACTTACTGTCCAACCAAACGACACCGTTAGCGGATGATGTGTGCACGTGCTTCATATTTGTCTGGTAACTTTAAATATTCTTTTCGTAAAAGTTTCAGATTCAGATTCAGATTCATTTATTTCATTTCATAAACATAGGTACAGTATACAGGTGACATTGTGTGTGAGTATGTTGATCAACTATGTTTTACCATATGGCATACGAAAACATTAAAATTAATAACAAGAATAGTTTGGTTGACACTATTATTATCGACTTACTTATTTGAAAATTTCTTTGATTTATTTATGTTTAAGTTTATCCACCTCTTATATTTTGAAACAGTTTTTTTAGCTTGCTGAGCAGATAAGATAGTTATCTTTTAATTTTAAAATTCAAACGCTGGGGTACGTTGTAACAAAATCTTGGGGCTTGTTGTAACATATCACAACTTACCCTGAGCTATATCTGTTGAAGGTGCTAGAAGCTAGAAGGAGGGTGCGTAAGAAAAAATAAGATTGGGGAACACAAATCTGAGGACTGTCATATGAGTTAGCCACAGTTGATATTTTAGAAAATAATCGCAGTTAACCACCACGTTAGCTACAGTCTGCGGAATTCAGTTTTTTCTGTTTTTTCGCCATGACTCTCGCGAGCATGAAATAATCATAGTCATCACGTCCAGACTTGCCATGAGGACCTGGTGCTGCTGTGCCCATGCTGAACACTTCACTAATATGTGGGGCGTTGTGTCCTGCCGGATGAATAAAAATACTTACTGTAGTAGGTACCTACTCGTGCGTGGTAATTTTCTATGACAATCCGTCCATGACTGCTACAATCCTCCTGATTGGGGTTTTTTCCTCTCTTGGTTACTCAAGGCGCTCTTTCCAAATCTCCATGAGTTCCACGCAGAGTTGGGACCGCTGAGCCGCGATTGGAATGCAGACCTATGATCCCACTCTAGCGGCTCCTTGCACCTTTTGATCAACGAAGCTAGGGCCGTCGCTTTCAGGTCCCATTAGGGGAAGTTAAGACTTTTACCAAAGGTGCCAAGAAAATTATGCAATTAGACATTGTTTTATAAATATTTTTGTAAATAAAAAAAATCTAAGGTGCCATATTTTTCCTTTATATTACCGTTACAACTTGCCCCAGTAAGTGTTATTCTTACCCCAAGGTAAGTATCTACCTAAGTTGAAACAGTGCACATTCCGTAGAAAAATGTTAATTATGAAATAATGACCAAAAGTTCTGGTACTCTTTTATTTCATTTGGTACAGGAAATTTTATAGTAATTTATAGTAAGTCTAATTTTTATTTTGTAGTAATTCAATCGATCTACCTAGATCTCAATATATTATAAGAAGATACTCGTTTTTTCTCAAAACTGTTACAACAAGCCCCTTAGGTACTCCTTACTCAGTTAGAGGCAGTTATTTTTTTTATTGTTCAAAGAAACTGCTGACATTTGACACTGACCTTCCTAATCCCCTTAGTGGTTGATATCACTACCGACTAAACGCCGCCATATACATAATAGGTAACTTGAGATTTTTTTCGTGATACTTATGACCTAGACTACCTGGGTAAGGCCTACCTACTCCTTTTAAAATATGTTTTTCTTAATCTAAATATATTTATAGTGGAATTATTATATTAGGTACGAATACATATAGGTATGTACCTACGCCACAAGTAAATAGCTATTAATATACCTAACTACTTATCAATAAAGGTTATAATTTTACACGTTTGTTTGATTTATTGATGCCCAAAAAAAATAAAACAGTTTTCCATATTTTGTACCCTCTACTCTACCTTTACAATTTATAACAAATTCAAAACAACAAATCTACAATTTTATTATGTAATATTTACAAATCTAAACACTTTCCGACTACCAACTATAAAATCACCATAAAAACATAAATAGAAACTAATTATTTGAATTTAGAACTTAACTGGCGTAGGTACAATCGTAACGAAAGTGAGTTGGCGCGGCAAGGGGCGGCGCGGTGAGGGGGCGGGGGGCGGGGCCGGCCCGCCCGCGTGCGTGCGGGACGGCGATAGCGCCGCCGCGCCGCCCGCTCGCGCGCGGTGCAAGGTCACGTCACGCCACGCCAACATACTTTTGCAATGTTTTGACATGACTAACTTTTTTTGCACGATATTTAATTTTTCTCTATTTTTTCAGCAGTTTTGTAAATTTTTATTTCGCTTTTTTTATTTTAAATAAACCGAGTTTTTTAAGCTATTAAATAAAATACTAAGTAAATAAGTTTTTATTAAGTATATTTTTGTTATTAGACCTAATTTGCCAGATTATATTTTGGGTAAAATATGATTATCAGACGAGGTATGTAAGTAGGTATTTTCTTGTTTACGTGTTTTTTTAGTTTTGATTAAATACGAAAAACCTAACAGGTCGGTATACCTTAGGAGTTGAATAAATATCATTTAAGCTAGTTTAAAACTATAGAAACAAAGTATTCAATTATTTGCAAGCAGTTTCTCTAATCAATCGGAAAAAATGCAGTGCATCAATGCAGGCAGGTTGCATGTTATCACGGGCGGACGTGTGTGATCGAGTGTACGCGTAGTTCTGCGTCCGGCCACGCGGCGCTGTTGTCGCGCGCGGTGTGTCGGCGCGTCACTCCGGCCGCGGCTCGCGTCGCCCTCGCACCGCGACCCGCGCTTGTTGCCGCCGCGCCGCTCGCCGCGCTACGTAAACACGCGCCCGACCGTTCACGTGTTGTGCCAAAATAATAGTGTCCAGTCAACTTAGTGCCAGGTGCCAGTTCTTTGAGTGAAGTGAACACGTACGCGGTGCTTATATCCATAATCGTATTTACCCGGCCGAGACACCGTCGCAGCCCATCTGTTCAAATACGGTTGATTTGTTTAAGTTTACTATTGATGGATTGGAAAGAGGTTCGACGACATCGTATGTGTTTGATGTGCTGAGGAATTCGTTTCACGTATTTCGAAAACAAACACCAGTTCCGAAAACAATAGTTTTATGAGAAGCTCTCGAGTGGCACTGCTTGCTTAGGTGCTCTCTGTGACAGGTGGAACGTTGGCTGTCCTCATTGTCTGTCAAACAAGAATATTCATTGGAAAACGAAGGTGAGCAAACTTAGAGTGTACGTGTTAAACGCTAACACCGCTTGTTGATACTTCTTTCGCTTTTTAACTTTGTTTCTATCATTCACAATACTTTTATTCTTATTAAATGCTAATGCTTTTGTATGTTTACATGGAATGAGGAGTTTAACGTTGTGCTTTCAAGTTTCACGATGTGTGGTGGCCCCTGAAAACTTTGTGACGGCCGGCCGCTGAATTCAGTGAGGATTCGGCGACGGGCCGCGACGGTACTGTGACGCTTCACGCCCGCTCGCGTGCCCCCGACCTTAGGGAAATGTATTTTATGTACAAACCCTATTAAAGAGTGTTAATATGATTTGAAACCACTTTTTATTCATGAATAGTAATTTTGCATGCTGCCATTAATGTATGAACATAACTTGTTTGGATATTTTAAGGCAAATTGATAATTTACCTTCAACATACATACATACATACATATACTCACGCCTTTATCCCCGAAGGGGTAGGCAGAGGCCTATACCGGCCCACATTTCACCGTGTACAATTTGGTCCCACGTGACAGGTGGTGAGCCCATCGCCGTGTTGAAATGGACCGCCGCCGTCAGAGCCTCGTCCGTTGTTCAGCAGGTGCACGAGCTTGCACGTGAGGTTGACTTGGGCCCGATGGTGTTGGTAGGGCCCCACTACACCCACTTTACCTTCAAAGTACTGAAAAATGTTTCAAATTAAATGTAAACTAAGTAGGAGATACAAAATTCCTAAAAGGATAACATACTACTTTACTACCATTTCTATTCGTATGAAAAAATCTTTGAGCAATTTATGGTCGAAGAGATGAAAAAGATCGGTATTTTCTACCAAGCTTAGTACCGAATGGCTCTACCTATGTAGGACCTAGTAAACTGCAAAATTAAAACAAAATCTACATAACGATCACCTGGTAATATATTTGAATTTAAAACAAATTCATCTCTTGTATCTTTCAGTCTTGAAGGTAGGTACCTATAAAGAGTTAGATAGGTAGGTATCTATATATTAGGTACATAAGTGAAAAGGGTACCTACCTTAATAAACGCAATTTGATCCTTCATTGTCATGGAAAATTATGTGGAATAGAGAGATAATAATGTACAGACTATAATCTACCTAGTATTTGTAGCTACTTCACTTTAAATTTCAATCAGGTTTAAAATTTGAAGAATTTAATATTTCCTACGCACCTTACCTATGGAGTGGAGGCAACTATCGATTGTTATAATATGAACAAAACATGGCACAAAGTCGCAATGTTTTCGCATCCTCTCGGGTCCTTTCCCTCTGTCAGCCATCTTTATTTTTGTAAAGCAATGCACACACTCGTCATTTTAAATAGTCGAGTGGCGCGCCCCGAACGTCTGCAGAGCGTCTATGAAACGGCGGGAGGGGGGAGAGGGGGGTCGCAGGGGGCGGGGCGTTAGAAAGAGACACAATCCATAAACAATGTGTACATAAAGAGTTTTTGGAAAATATTGACGACTGTTGTGAATTTTGGATTTGAAATGGCGATGGAATTATGGTTATTATTAGGTATATATAATATTATAAAATATAAAACCTGTTGTTTAATAAACATTTTTGAATTAATTAGGTATGTCAATAATGTAAAATCAAATAGGTGCCTGCCAAATATTCAGACTGTAATTAGGCATGTTGGTATTTGTACATTAACAATATTACCTACACCTACTTAATAATATATCGTTCAAAAGCCATGATTGGATGGATGAATATATGGATATCTAGGTTCTTTTTAGGTCGGTATGATTTTTAATTTATGAAAATAAATTTTGAGAGAATACCTTCCTTCCTATCAAATAATTTTGAAATATAGTATCTAACTATCTAAATATGGTCAGGTACCTACCTGCTGTGGGGATAAATAATAAATATCAACACTGCTTCGAGAAGCGAATGGTACAGCCGTGACGCATTTTTGCTCGACTTGGCGGTGGCACTACTGCTTTCCCAGATACATAAGTACATCTATCTCCAGTAAGTTACTTTGAAGATAAATTAGGTGCATATAATATGTACCTCCTCAAATATTTTGAAACGTAATTACTTAATTAAATTTTCAATACCCGCTAGGGTACCTACCCTTCTAACCACTGGTACCTACCGAACTACCTACCAGCTACATGAAGGTGCCTTCATGTACTCAGAAATGGCTTTTCCGAGGAGAGTACATTTGTCCAGTGGCAGTGACTTAACCTCTAGAGCCTATCCTGCGGCTCAGTAGAGGCAAGGGAGAACACCCAGTGGTGATTATAGATGGTATTTTGGTGTCTAGTCTGACTGTTAAGAATTGAGAGTGCCACAAATGCTGTACTGCTGATAATAAAGTGCAAAATGCATACAAAAAAAGTAACGTGGGCCCGTGCCACAACAAAAAGGTACCTAGTACCTACCTATGTCTAAATGTATAGGTACCTAGTACCTACCTATGTCTAAATGTCAAAAAGGTACCTAGTACCTAGCTATGTCTAAACAACAGTCTGGTATGGTATTCTATCGGTAATTTTATGAGTTATCAATTGATACTGAAGCCATAATACCGTTCAGTTTAAGTTGATTCATAGTGTTCTTAGAAAACATCTTTTTCGGGCCTACTGGAAGACATTTCTGTAGTAATAAGTAGGGTGGGTGCACCAGTGGCAAAGCGATTAAGCGAGAATTTGACACATTTTTACATGATGTGTCTTTGTTATTGCGACAATTATTGCTAAAAGCAAGGAACATACTCTTTATTTACCATAGAATCATGTAGCATATTTTATTTTACTTAGCAGCCATTAAGTTTTTTTTTATTAAAAAAATAATGCGGGATCTCCTAATGTGCCTAAGTCCGACCAGACGGCACCAGTAACAAACCAGGCATTGTGCCAATAGCATACCAGTAAATATAACAAATGTTTTAAGGGCATAATTACTTTTTAAAGTTTATTAAGCTTTCGTACTTAGTAATTAACACATTTTAATCAGTCTACAATTTACGTATAGGGTATATGTAAATGTTTATTAATTAGTTAGAGATCCATGTGACTGGTGTTATTGTTTGTTATAATAAAATACTCATAAAATTTCAATTACTTAAAAAATAAAATGTTAAGGTTCTAAACCAATACCTAGGCAATGCATGTTAAATTTTTGGCTAAACTTATCAATTTTAGGAAGTAAGTAGGCATTTCATTACTCCCTAGCCTATTATTAAGATTAATATCTCTGACACAACTGTTATTATACTTATTTTAACTTCTTTGAATAAAATAGAATAAAAAGGAATTATCATCCGTTAAAATATTAAAGTTCTAAATCAATTCTTAATTAGGTTTAAAATATACATATTCCTGACACAACTGCCAGTAGGTAACTGCTACTATCAGTTAAAATCCTACATCTACATTTTAGTATTTTTGTGTGAATGTTTGTAATGAATAAACTCAAAATTATTTCACCTTTAGAAAGCTATATTCACCCTGAGTAACATCGGCTATATTTTATTCCCATATTCCCACGGGAACGGGAGCTGCGTGGGTTAAACCGCGTGACGTCCGCTAGTATATTGTAACATGTCCCCCTGGAAGCGGGAACGGGAACTAAATTACAAACGGGTGAAGTCTCGAGCATCAGATAAATCAATTTTCAATTATTAAGATTAGGGTCCCTATCACAACTAGCTTTATTTTATTTACTAGCTGTTGCCCGCGACTTCGTACGCGTGAAAATTATGTTATAATGACAATTTGGTTGCTCTCTGCTTAGCCCCTAGGATATGTAGCGTGATAATATATAGCCTATTTGAAGACCCTACCCCTAGTTAATATTTGTGCAAAATTTGAACCAAATCCATTGAGTACTTTTCGAGATCCTTCCGGACAAAGCAAAGCAAACAGACAAACAGACAAACCGACAGACAACTTTTTTCTAACTACATTTTCGGCTTCGGTATCTTATTTAGAGCACCCGGCGAGTATATTTTTGAAAAATATCCAATGTACAGTTCTGACTTTTCTATCATTTTATTATGTGTACCTATAGATGACGGCCGTATTATATTCTAAATGTGTCTCTAATTTCGGCACCTTTGCGTATATCGTCTATAACTTTTAAGACATCTTCCTCCTTATACTTACTTGAATAATATTCTTTCCGGTGGCTAATAATCTAATTAATTGTATAAATTTTATTAGTATAAACCAGTGGTCTGCAACTGGAAATGTATCAAAAAGTTTAATTACCAGTTGCAGACCAACTGGTATGCAACTGGAAAATTGTTCATTTTGTGTTCCAGTAGTTAACCATTGAATATTAAAGCTGTATTTTAGCATTTTTTGATAAAATAAAACGTAATATTATTGCTATGTGTATTAAACAGTAAGGCAAATTCGGAAATAAATTACAATAATTGATTAAAACAAAGACACAGAAAGATGTTAAAACTTGCCGCAGTACGCGTAGCTTACTATCATGGCCGCCGGCAGCGAAATTAACGATTGTCGTTCTAGATTATCTGTTTTCACTGAAGTAGGTGGCGTGTGTGTAGCTTTTAACGGTGATTATATGATTGGTAGGAATGAGACAAGCCTACCAATCGCAAAAAAAATGGCGGGATATTTAACAGGAGCTTAACATTTCTATTTAAAGTTTGAAATGGTGTGCCACTGGTTCCTGGTGTGGCACTGGTGCACCCACGGTCCTTGTATAGTGTTATGTTTATCATTTAGTTGTACAGAATAAATAATTAATGAATAGATATATAAAAAAGCCTTATTTTTACCTCTTCTAACCAAAGTGATGCTTTGACGCAGAATATAGAGCATCTTATCTTCTGATATACCTAATATTATTTTATGACGAAGGTAAATGTAGCACCAGGATGATCTGAAAAGCTGTCTAAATATGATGAAACAACAAAGGTGAGGGAATATATGTATTAAGGGTCCGAAGATTATGAATCTTGGAAGAACCCAGACACTCACGTACAGTTTGAATGGAACTTATGAGTCAGCCCTCAAAATCTCCTCACACTGGTGGGAGCTTTTCAATTTGTTTATTCCATATCGAAGTCTGTATCAAAATCTTATATATAAAAATGAATCGCAAAATGTGTTGGTAAGCGCATAACTTCAGAACGGGTGGACCGATTTCACTAATTCCTTTTTTATTGTGTAAGGTATTGTCAGGAGAAGGTTCTTATGGAAGAAAAAATATTGTATTCCCACGGGAACGGGAACTACGCGGGTGAAACCGCGTGACGTCCTCTAGTTATTAATAAATACCATTACAGAGGTACTAAGATAAATTAGTGGTTGTACGGTTAGAGAATATAAAATACTTAATTAGGCATTTTAAACTTCTGAGTCTGACACTTACTTAAGAACCACAGTAGCTTAGAAAGCAGTTTAGCAGTAGAAAACTATAGTAGCTTTGGTAAGTATGAGTTCACCAAGAATTCCTTAGTGAAAGTAAAATGTAGAGTTCTTGTTTAAACAATTCGTAATGCCTATATTATTGAAAACATCTCATTAAATTGTCTCTTTATTGTCAGTACCTATCTATTTGTTTATGTAAGTACTACGATTATCTGCTGTACCTCACCAAAAGCAGCTGTCTCGATAGTAGAAGAACCAATTTTGACAAACCTAATTTTTTTTTAAATTTCAAAGGGTATAAATTTTATTTTATTTTTACCATTTCTGGTCCACGAATCCACTGTTTACTGTGCAGTTAACAGGTGATATAGAAAATACAATTTAAACAATATTACTCGTATGTTTTACAATTTCACTGTCATTTCATTATGTAAGATGTATTATTGACTTAATCAGTCATTATTACAATTCATTCCACATATATAGGTACCTATCCCAACATAATCCTTAAATACGAGTACCTACCGGTAATATTTTTATTTTTACTCATATAAAAACCTTTTTTGAGTAGTGGGTAGGGACCTTTTTAGAGGTACACCAAAGCTGCGCAAACGCATGAGAACCAAATTGGTAGCTTTTAGTTAACTTAACTATTTTTAATCTGGTCGTATTGAAGTATTGATAGCAATGAGATCTAGGTAATTTTTAAGGTCGACTGAAAATGTAATATTTTACAGTAATATCGCCTTCATGTGATAATAAAAGTTCCTTTATAATATTATATAGGTACTTTAAACTCGACCAAATATGAGTTTCTGTAATATTATAAGCAATTACTTAATACATTATTCATGACACTCAATAGGCTCTGTAATTTGAGTAAACATTAAAAAATACACTTCAGCTTTTTTGTTGCCTAATACATATCCATTGTATTTAATTAATTGTTTTGTTTACTTGATTATACACAAAATTAATGTAATGTGAGCACGAATTTGTAATGTTTTGGAAGTAAACTCATACCTAGCAACTGTAATAATTAATATTCCCATCCCTCCATCAAAGCTTGTGTTTGAACTTTTGAACTATCTTCACGGGGCGGTAGTATTAGAAGCCGGTGGGCTAAGGCCATGAGAATTGATCTCCCTAAGAACTGGACCTACTTCTTCTAAACGGCATTCAGATGGCCTAAAAAGGTCAATTGTATGTTTTATAATATGAATCATTAAATGATTTGTATGTCTTGCACCTATGTTTTGTATTTCAATTTATATGAATTGTATATTTCATATTATGTAACATACAATGTTGCCTTTTTAGGCCCGCAGCTTGTCTCGCCAAACTTTTTTGAATTATAAATATTATTGCATACCTACTGGCTACATTATCAACATCACTTACTGTTGGTCATGTCAATGACAAATAAACACAGTACAAAATAAAGTAACTTTCGGCAATTTCTCATAAAAGCACCCATCAAAAGGGCCAATGTAAATGTACAGTCAATGCGAAAAGTGGGTTAGTTAAAAACTTTTAAAATACCAAACAAAATCACAAAGGCGCGACCTAACATGCGCGGACGCACAGTCCGTATCCTTAGTCTGGGCTAAATTTGCAAAATTAAAATGCACAACATAACACATACCTAGCATTATATATAAACAACTATAATATATAGGTAACATTTTATTTAAAGCAAAAAAAGTAAACGAATTTTTGAAAACAAACAATTGAATCCGAGATGAATAGCAACTTCATTATTTCAGAATATTACCAAACACACAATAACAATATTTAATTAAATCTCTTTTATTCAGATTATTTATGATATTATGTCGATATCGAAATTAATTATAAACGGTTCGTGTAAGGTATTCGACACAAAAACTCTGTGGTTGATATCAAATAATTTGAGGCAGACATTTTGAATGTGACAAGTTAAATTTATCGACACCATGTGACGCGACAGCTGCTACATATTCCATAACTTTGACTTGTTTATGTGCATTAATATTTTAAGTGTATTTTTACCCTTTTTGGGATTCCATTAAATTTATGTATCCAATTTATTTGTTATCCGATAATCGGTTTATTGAAAGATAGGCCGTAGTGAGTCGCATTACTCGTATTATCATAATTATTTGTGCCAAGTGCCTGCTTACGGCTTCAAGGGAATTGAGTAATTACAAATTTTTGATGTATAAAAAGTAATTAAAATATAGTAGAAAACGTGGGTCGTATAGTAGAGAACGTGGATCTTCAATTTTATGTTTAAATTCTTAAAATAATTTTATAGTCACTTAGGATAGGATTCCTGTTATATCTTTTTACCATTAATTAAAAAAAACTATAATTATATCTTAAGTCATGAAATAGCCAACAAAAAATAGCCTTAAATCTGTCTTTTAAATTTATTTCTCAATTTAAATAAATAAATGTATGTACCTATATACATTTTACCTATCCGTTTCTATGTTGTGTCATATGACTCTGGGATATATAAAATCATAGATAAGGTTTGTTACTGCAATTACTTTTTGTGTTAGATTAGTATCAAATGTAAACGAGATTGACAATTTACTTAATAACCTTTGCTATCAGTCCCAAGGTCTCTGTTTAGAATGCTTAAATCTAAAACAGACGTAATACAAATATCAGAGTTTAGAACTTGTAACAGTTGTTCAAATGTCTATATTCACAATGCTAAGTATGTTGTATTCTTTCGAGTTAAGGTCCGTCTGCTCCGCGCCTCACAATGTGACCATATCGAATTGAACGACATCTTGATGTTATGTATGAATTAGCGGTCAGTGATGTTGGCCATCGATATATTTGACAGACGATGTGCTCATTGAACTTCTATAAAGCCTATAGGCTATAGTCTGTTCAAGTTCAACGCATACATAGAAATATATTAACTCTACAATAAAATTACAACTATGTCGGCTAATACGTGAATGAAAATTTTGTCGTAGGACAAGTTGTTGATGTGTTTACCTCATGTAACTCAAACTCAAACTCAAAAAAACATTTATTTCGCATAATCCTAATACATAGGCACTTGCGACAAGTCAATTAACACAAAGCAAATAGTACCACCAGAGGGCCTAAAAAGGCAACATTGTATGTTTCATATTATGAAACGTAAAATGTTTGGTATGCTTTGTATGTTCTGTATTTCAAATTATATGAATTGTATGTTTCATAATATGAAACATACAATGTTGCCTTTTTAGGCCCGCTGTTCGGAACGCGGCCCGCTTGAGAAGAACTGGCAAGAAACTCGGCGGGTTATTCTATTTGTGCACTACATATTTACAATAAGTACTATAAACAGACTAATACTCCACCAGTAGAGCAAGCTGTAATTATTATGTACCTAATGTGAATAAATTTTATTTGCTGCACAATGAAGCACATTTTTATTCTATAAATGCGATGATGATGAATATTTTTGAATCTTTAGATACCTGACCCAAACCCAAATTAAGCTTATATATTTCAAAATACTTATATACATTTTATACGTAGACTAAAAGTACTAAAATTCGAAATTGATTATTGGCTCCTACCACAGATTACTAAAAAATATTTACTACGTCTCCTACCCAGGGTTCGAAACCGAGAGCTTAGGAACTGCAGTCGTGTACCTACGCATACGCTACAGTCGCTACACTGCCTTATTTACAACTTATTTGCCTGATAGAAATCGCTTTAGGTATATGTTATTGTTCTTTTTTCACAGCCTTCAAGCTCAACGTAGATACTAATGGATACAAATACTCGACGTATAAATATTATAATTAAATTAAATCGCAAATAGTACCAATTTATCGTTCGACTAATAGTTCACGGGTTACCTAATTTTATTTCTGTTTCTTAATTATTTCTAGAGCTGTTAGGTTTAAAAACTATAAATCTATGTTTTCCAAATGGATATATCTAAAAATATTGTATTTTCTTATCAAAGTGATGTGTATTTTAGTGGCAAATCGCCCATAATTAAAGAGGCGTGTCTGGCACTTAAGACTATTTGCATAGCATATGATTGGGCTGACGACTTCAAAATCACTTTAGAAGAAGTAATAAAAGATGTAAATTTTTGACTAGGTGTCTCCACAAAACAAATATTCGAACATCCGTCTAGAGCCGATGCGTGACTGAATTAATGACAGACTGGCAATTAGTTGGCAAGATGGCCGCAAGCGCCCTCGCAACCAATGTCAATAACGCCATAAATCATCCGCCATATTTATTTCGAATAGTAAAGTAATATTTATTTTTATTCGCGTTATTGGTACTAGTTTCTTCGACTGGTCTCATTATTCAAGTGTTGATGTATCATAAACTATATTTTTTTGTTTTTATTTTCGTCATTTGAATTCACGGCGGCATTCAATGAGCATCCTCATCATTATAAAAAAAAACAACAAATAGTCCCACGGTTTGATCAAATGTAACACACACACATATACGTCTTAATGTAAATACGAGTATTAAACTCGCTACCATAGATTTCGATATTATAATAATTTATATTACGTTATTAATATTATTTTTATGACATCCATTCACGAAAGCGTGATTGAAATACGAATATTTAACAATAATTAGCGCTGTTGCTAGCTCAAATTAATCCACCGCCATTAGAGTTACTCATCGTTTGAATATAAATTGTGACAGTATCTTGGCCATAAACACAATAAATTCGTTTGATGGTTATTATACAAATGATATATTAAAATAATTTTATGTCGCATTACCTAATTTGCATTATGTTAAATCTTGATTAGCTGGAAATTTCGCGTGCTACCAATTTGAGATATATGTCTCTCCATTCTTGATAATAATTAATTTGGCGATTTGACTGTTTTACAGCTATGGAGCTTGACATTATTGATAGGTGTTAAAGGTGCTAAACCCCAATCGCGAATGGTCTGCCGAAGCGATCCATAGACCATAGATTTATTTCTTTTGTGTGCGGTTGCGTCAACCCCACAGGTAGTGTAACTCTTTTGACATTTAGAAACGCCGGAGCGTACTCAGGTCGCATCCTGCCGACACTCTTTTTGTCTATACCCAAAAATGTCCGTCAGACGTATATTAACATAAATACGACATTAAACTAGAGTTAATTGACACATTTCACGATTTATAAGATAAGTTACCTAGACGTGAATTTACTAGGAATTTTAGTAGAGGCGATAAATAAACCTGTTTTTTTTCTAATGGCCCCTGTAGATTCGAAGGTTAGGAGAAGTATGGGAGTATGGTCTCTAGTTGGTATAATGGATATCGTGACTTGAACGGCATCTTGTAAAAGAGATGAATGTTGTGTGTAGGTACAGGAGATGCCACTCAGGTTGTTTTACATAATATGTTCTTTAAGTCATGTAATTATTCGAATCTGTGAGAAAAGGTAAATGTTTCAAAACATCACTAAGAAAACAATCGAAAAATCATAAGTTTTACAAAACATTGAGCCCTTTGACGTACAAGTGTAATGTTCAGATAAATATTTATCAATACATGTGTAAAATGATGATAGCGTGATTGAACAAAATTGAGAACTGTGGAATTAATCACATGTAACCTGACATTAAATCTAGCATTTAATGGACCGAGTGCAAATCGTATATAAATGTGTTAGCGAAGAAATTCTCATAATATTTTCACTTTAAGAATTTTCTTGGCTAATGTTGAGTGCCGTGTGAAAATATGATCATGATAGTGCGACACAATGACTTTTAACTTCGGTAACAGAATCCTAAAGAACCACTTGTAACATAGATAATGTAGAATGTGAATTGTCCAGAAAATAAACCTAGTATATAATTTTCAGGATAATCCACATTGCATGGGTTACTAGTTTTTTTGATTGATTGGCGATTTTGGACCGAACGATTTGAAAATGAAAGAAAAAAGAGTAAAATAATTTGAGAGCTAAATCTTTTCTATTTAAATCCTATGATTATAGAAATATCATTGATGTATGTAACACACAGGAACGTGCTAAACGAAGGTATAATTATTTATAATAAATAGACAGCAAAGACTGAATCATGTCATACGGCAGGTGCACAGTATCATATCAGACTGAATTATAATTTAAACAAAATTGTTTTAATATTTGTACAAACGTATTAATCTTTCACACTTCAAGGCTGAATATGTACGCTAAGCCCGGCTTTGATCACCCATCAATAGCGCTAATCATCGAAACATCGAGTACGCATCTGTTACACAATCGGAAAAAATCTCCACTTCGAATTAGCGCGATCAGGAACTTATGGGAAGAATTACAATGTGGCAACACTGTTCTCCCGATTGTTGGCGCGGAAAAAACATGGCACACAATTTGCATCCGTTCTCATTGAAGCAATCTCACGCACAAAATTGTGCTTTAACCTCAAACGTTAAGAAACTAAAGCTCTTCGACTGATTAGTAAAGATATTTTTGTGATAAGACTTTGATCTCGATGGGTCGTAAATTCTTTCAATAATGTTTGTTGAATCGAATCATCTGTTTAAGAATGGCAAGTAAATGTTTGTTTTCTATCATCCAACAGCCAAATGTTGTTCGATTTCGCTAGTTAGCGTTGTTTTGACAGTCTCAATCGTTGGTGCGCGGTAATAATGCTGTCCACACTACATTCATGTTTTGTGAGTTTTACAGTGTAGCGTACACAAAGATTTTTTTTTGGATGAAATTTATTTAAATGAGCCATATCCTCGTATCGCTTATGATTTTAACTATTCCCGTCTATTATTTGTTTAATTAGATATGATATATATCGTGGTTGGAAATTGTGAATGAAAGATAAGTATAATGTTTCTATTCTCTGAATACCGGAAACATAAATTAGATGATTCAGATTTTAATTAATATTGGATTTATGCTGTGCTTGATATTTACGATTATAAAAACATATATTTTTAAATATTGAAGATAAGTATGGCTCTGCCTATCCCTTTGGGGATAAAGGTGTCACTATAGATATGCAGGTATGTTGTAAAAATTTTAAGTAATCGCCTGTATTCATTTCCGCGTAAGTATTTGATGTCACTTTAAGAAAGGTAGGTACTTTTATCTAAATTTAACAAAACACTTCGGTCGATCACTGTACCTGTCAAAGTTAATAAATAAATATTATGTATACCGAATATAACCAAAGTCTAATACCATGTTTCGATACACCCTTACCTACCGTCAATCCAAACAATTTTAATTTTTCCACCCCCCTACTCAAGCGAAGCTGAAAACTCCGCAAGGCGTAGGTTCGCTCACGGGACTAAATCAATATGATATGACAGTTACGGTCAATTTATGGCCCTCAGTTAATTACAAACGGGTGCGGGCGGCCCGGGGCGAGGGGGGGGGGGGGATAGGGCCCTGGGTGGGGAAGGGGCTGGCACGTCTAATGACTTGTAAAGATGCTGTTGCGATGTTATTGAGTATGGATGTGTGACTGTTTGTGCCATTCGAGGAGAGCTGTTCTTATGTAGTTATGTCGCGACATTTCTCTAGATAGAGTAAGACCTTTAAAAGTATATGGACAGTGGCAGTACCCCAGTATATTATGGCATGACTCCTAAGGCAAGAGATTGATAAGATAGGTAAACAAGGTTTTCATTTGTTGTATTCCAAATAGGTATAGTGTTTATCCGCTACTGTAGGGGTTATTCGAGTGCTTTCCGGCTTCTTAGGGCGTAGGGCTCCAAGCAAGCTGCTGGAACAATATGAAAAATGATTTAATACTAGATACTTATATTTTGAAGCGTTACGCCCTAAGTAGCCGTATAACACCCGAACAACCCCTCAGTAGCGGAAAAACACCCGCGTCTGGTCACGGTGGTAGCCAGACTGCCGGCAATCCGGGGACAGTCTTCCGAAGAGTTGCAGTAGAGACTGTGAGCTTTTAGTCGGTTCGAGTCCCTGCATGGCATTCGTTTAAGGATTTGCAAACGAAAAAAGCAGCATCGTCGGGAGCGACAATTCCGCACAATATTTCGCCAGAAATATGACATATTTCTATAAAATCTTCCGAAAACATAAGTTTGTACACATTGTAATCCCCAGAACGATGAAAACTTCTATTAATCGTCAAAAATATGATAGACATTTCATTATAAAAAAACAAAAAAGTGCTTTGTGAATAAATCAAATTTCATTTTGGAGGCAGATTGGTGGTTATTTAGAGCGTTATTACATCGCGAGTGCGCTCGTCATCTGCCAATCACTCCGGCTATCCATCAACAATGAATGCGATCGACTGGTAACTTTGCCTGTAATCGATGGATGCAGATTTTTGCTATCAAATAATGTAATATTGGTAAAATTGTAGAGTTTACCTGTTTAGAAGTTGGGCATACCTACGAAGTTAGCAAGACTCTTACAGTTTCTTAGCTTATTATAATTGTGACTGAATTTCAATTGATTTTGAATACAGTTGCGAAAAATGAAAAGAAAATAGTGAAAACTCCACTGTATTGTGAAAATGACAATCCGCTGGTAAGAAAATCTATTTTTCGAAAATGTTTTATAAAAATTTTTCGCGAATTAATAAAAGAAAAAAAAAACATCAGAAAGAAAAAAGACAACTTGGCCCATGAAAAAAGGGAGCATACTAATTGCTATATAAATATTTTATCTATGTTTTATGGTTTTATGTTTTTGTGTCTTAATTCATTGATTTAGCAATTAAGTGTGATTTTGATGTCGTCATGACAAAATACAGGTCCGTTTCAAGACGTTGCTGGGTCTGATTCAATGGCCACTTTGCTATTTCTTTTGGAGTTTGATTTCACCATTTTAAGTGACCGACTTTGTAACCTAGATCCTTTTGAATGAACTCTCATTGTTTAATGGGCGTTTAATATTTGCCCTTTTTGTTAATGCAGACTAGAATACCTAAACCCAATAAAAAAAAATTTTTAGACTGTCTGTTGTTACTAGAGGGAATGCAATCCCGCAACTAAATTGTAATCCCGGTATTTGCGGGACTGAGAGATCTCAGTCTCGCGGGATCCTGCATATTTCTGAAAGTCATTGAGAAAAGAATAGAATTCTGTATCATACATGCATCTAGAACTGAAAAATAGTTACGCCTTAATCCCCGAAGGGGTAGGCAGGTATTATATGCCCACATTTCACCTTTTAAGATTTCGTCCCATATAATATGTGGTAAGCCGTATTGGCGTCTTGGAATGGACAGGTACAGGTTGCGACTGCTTGCTGTTGAAATTTTTCAAGCCGGCGTTCAATTAAATGTTAAAAGTCTTAAAAAAAGTCCTTAAAATGGCAGTTAAGCCTACTGCCATTTTACCGGAAAAAGGGACCAACGGCTTAAAGTGCCTTCCGAAGCACGGCAACGCTCAAATAAATGTCATAAAGTGGTCAACCATTTAAGGACTGGCCATAGTAAATGTTACGTACTGCAGTGATCGTTTACAGAACACGGAGTCCACACCAGAGCCACAAGGAAAAATCAATTATTCAATATTACAAGTAATAAAATACCTAATGAAAATGATTAAAAGCAGATAAAATGGCGAATAAAACAGAGCATGTCAAAATTCTTGTCTGCCAAACGACTCCAACTTTACATGTCAGATAGCCAGCAAGCAACGTACAAGAAAAGTCAAATCTCCCTCATTAAATCACTAAAAACAAATAAGTACGTTATTAGGTTATATATTACGTCACAATTACAAAAACTTTCTCAAGCCGAATCAGTTTGCACGCTTCCGCTAACAGAACCACACATGGCGTTTACCTTTGCGTAGTCCCGCTAATCCCGCGGGATCCCGCACGATTTACGTGCGGGACTGGTCCTGCAAAAATACTGCGGGATCCCGGTATCACGGTATTGCATTCCCTAGTTGTTACCTACTTTATTTTAAAGACTTAAGTTTTAACAAAAGTGTATTTAAGTCTTTCTAGTTCAGTCAAGATAATTATGTCATAAGTATATTCGATATCTAAATATCTTCACCTTAGTTTAATTTCTGCCGGATCTTTGACTTGGGAGCGGCCGAATCATAGAACAATGCAATACATTTAGAACTAATCATCTAATTTAACCACAGAGCGTTGGCTATCTAGGGTCTCGTTTAGTCGCCATCAAAACAATCATCGAAAACGATGTACCTACCGTCATGCCTTGTAATTTTCAAAGCATCAATACACAGATATTTCTCTCAGCGACCATTACAATTTAATCTCTATTCCATTGTAATTAATATCACATGAATGGTACATGTGTACACAATTGCTTATTAACAAAATATGCATTGTAATTATATCCAATCAGTGTGTCTGTCCGTCAATCCGTCAATCATACGTCGAGGTTGGCATTGAGCGATCTGGATCAACGATCAGTTGTTACGAATAGATCGATTTGAACTAAAAAATGGGTCATAGTTTTTTTTTTCAATTAATTAAAATTTGTGTGCGTCTGTTATTTGTTTTATGGAGGCGCCAATGTCGTGGTGATCGAGACGAGACGTGTAATTTATAGATGGAGATAGTTGACCTCTCGACCTTTGCTAAACGATGTCTGCCATTTTTGTCTTAAGAGGCTTGCAGCTTGCAGATAAACATTTTCTATAGCTTGAGACAGAGCCTGAAAACGCATCTTTTGAGTCTGAAACAGGAAAGGTTTTGAATATGCGACATTTCGTTTTCAAAAAAAATGCTATATCTGCTTTAACTCAGCTCACAAGGTACTTATTTTGTTGTTTTCAGTCGATGCCGCGATGACGTTAAAATTTGCCAATTCGCTATTGAAGGTAAAAAATATTTAGGTACCATAATTTGCCTACAGATGAGTTTTCCTGATGTTCTCTGAATTTTGGATTGTTGAAGCAAGTAAATACCACTAAGGCTCTGCGTTGAAGCATTATATAGCGATATTAAATATTTACGTGTACTATACTTGAATGGTGTACAGGGAGACCTGGCCACCCACGTCCTGCAGCGCCCAAACTAGCGCCTCACAGTGATTTGAAGTTTATATTATAGGAAAGTATAGCAGTTGCTTACAAAATTTCCGAGAAATAACAATGCAAAACATCAACCAGTAACTAAATAAAGCGAGTTCCGACCTCGAGAGTGAATATTCTGACGCTGTTTCTACAGTTTTACACTATTTACGTAATATAATTCACATAATTCACACTCGGCCAACCACCATTATAAAAGATTATAATATAAGTAACATAAAAGTACATAATTTTACTTAATTACATTAATTTATAAGCATTATAGTCATTTTAAAAATATTTAATTTAGTAAACAAAAATGTGGTCACGATGTTTTTTGCCAATCCTCTTTACAGATTACGATAGGATACAATTATCCAGTCACCACTTCTAACTACAGAACTTTGATATTGCCAATGGTTGTAGAGGCTAATGGCACTTGCTTCATGGATAATATCGAAGTTCAGCAGTGGGGTTGGCAGGGTTGGTGAAAAACTCGAAGGATGATGCCACAGTTACGACCTCGTCATTGCATTCTCTGATTACATTTGCAGTCCTTGATTCAGATTTAGGGGTATTTCTCCTAATCCTCTATGTCCTGTGATAGTTTCTGTAGTTTCCCACTGCCTTCATTATTCTTTCGTTTATAGTGAATCTAACAACATCCACAACGTTAAACCGCAGTTTTTTGGGTCTATCGCTTCTCATGGACGAACCCAACATGATCAGATATAATCTTGCCGAGGTTGCGGAAGTTTCTCAATCGAGGCTGTTTCAAGTGAACTCCACTCATTTACCGAAGTATCTCATTTGCTCTTACATAAGTCTTCTGACAGTATGACAAATGCAGGTGGCAGACTTGTGTAATAATTCAGTTGACCTGCCTCTTCAGGTTCACCAATTAGATTTTGGCATTCCTAAAAATTAAGAAATAGGTACATCTAACTGCAAGCAGACTGACAAACCACGGGCAGTCATGGCAAATTTTTTATCGAGATTGAAGGAATTAAAATCGAAACATTAAAGAAGCGAACTCGATATCAATGAGGCCTTATTTGAATTATCTATTTATAATTGACGCTTTGAATGGTTCAATTTGCCCTTACTAAGAGCTCCAGGTGTTCGTATACATATATATCGACGACCTTATTATTAGTTTTAGTATATTTTATTATCTTTACGTATTTGTAGCGCTGTTGTCATTGTCACGATCGGTGTCTACTATGTGTGGATACCTAATTGAGGAGTATTCCCGTTCGTCCCCTCGACTTGACATTATCATCGTTGTCGATAGTTTTTCAACTTGAGCCAATTATTGGCCTTGTTTTTTCTTACATATATTTATGAATAAAAAAAGCTGTATCTACACGTAGGTATGTTGTTTTGTATACTAGGGCGTTTTTATTTTATTTATTTAGTGACGCGTGTTTTCTAAGTGACAGTTTCCACAGTAACTACTCAGTATTAATTTTCTCTTGATATTTAGTTGTTATCGTTTTTACCATTAATAGCAGGTAACCGATTTGAAATTTTAAAAAAATGTGTGCGTGTAACCTTTACGCGCGATTGAAGTAAAACTTCTTTGCAATTGACGGCATCAAATGTTATATTAATATCATTCATTCGAATTTTGCGCGCTTACTATTTGAATTTTGAATAGCGGAAACGAAAATTCAAATAGTAAGCGCGCCTAAAGAAGTTTTACTTCAAAAGTCTTTAATTTCTTAATGCATCTCCGACCCGACTGCGACACGACTAATAATCGTGTTGCTTAAAATTCCCCATACGCATTTGTTTTATTGTTTCTCGAATATCGAACATGTATCTAATTGCATCGCTAACCTTTACCGACATGCAAATAAGAGGGATGTGCAACGCATACTAATTCTGGGTATGAGGCGAATATTTTAAGCAAGCGATGACGAAGCTTGCATCAGTCCTGTAATTGTATAAGATTACTGGATTCAACGATTAACATTAATTAGGTTAAAGCAAGCTAGTTTCTTGTGAAATCTATATCTAAATATATATAACTCAAAGGTGACTGACTGACTGACACAGCGATCTATCAACGCACAGCCCAAACCACTGGACGGATTGGGCTGAAATTTGGCATGCAGGTAGATGTGATGACGTAGGCATCCGCTAAGAAAGGAATTTGATAAATTCTACCCCCAAGGGGATAAAAACGGGAAGCGGGAACGAGAACAAATTTTACGCGGGCGAAGCTGCGGTCATCAGCTAGTTTTACATAAAATTGTAAAAATGTTTAAAATTAAAAAGAACCATAGATTAAGCCATTACTTATATTACTAGTTGTACCTCGGTACACAACTCTTTTCACTGGTCTTAAATCATTCTTTTGCTCTTCAACCTCCACAATTTCTATCATAATAGCGTTATTAAACTATACTATCTTCACGCCAAATCCCTTGCGGGGTAGGCAGAAAGAACCGAGCGCCTCACGGCACGGTCCATAATAGCGTTATTGGAAAGTGCATTCGATATTACTGTCTTTATACCTACATACAAAGCGATAATGTATAAAAAATACATCTTTTTTTAAATTTCTGTAGCTATAGAAACTCCTGACTTTTGGCACAAATATGTTTAACTTCGATTGCAATCCGCATCCACCTCCGGGTTTGTATCTACTCGCCGACGTGGGATAATTATAAACTGGCATTAACAGAATCGCATAATTCATCTGCCTACCCAGTTAGGTCATAGACGCTTTACATACAGAACCTCGGAGCCAGACACTCTGGTCGCCTGGTATTGACATAAGCTGTCACTGCTGCCAGTCGTAGCGTAATCATGCTGTGTCAATCACGTGACATGGATGCTGTTTGACAGCAATCAGCTTAGCTATTGACTTTATGAGTGTTGTCTCTGATTAAGCAAAGAGTATGTGAAACGTCTTAAAAAAATCGCGATTGTTGTATTTTCTGTCGTTGATACGACGCCGTCGTGTCGGGTCCGCTTCTGACACTAAAGTAGTCATTTTATAAGATTTTGAAATCCACGGTATCACAACTTTTATTAATTATCTACTTCAGGGAAATTCCAAAAGTGTGGAAGCTAATTAATTAGAATGTACTGGACATTATGTTCCTGAATGATCTCTTCTAAATGGTCATTACTGCAAACTTACTTTGATCTAGCATTTTTTAATGTTCTGACCTTAGACATAAGCTTACACTACAGCGGCAACATCTTCATGGAAGTAACTCTCTGTCTATGACAGTTACATGTTATACCTATATTTTACGAGCTGCACTGCGAACGACTACAAACAATGGTACAACACGTTCAATGCACCGGTCTAACGGCAAACGTTGCAATTTCATCTTGCATCAGCATAAAAACAGGTTCTCGATGAAATCGGTGTGAATCGAATCGATATATCATAGAGTGGGGACGCATTAATCGCAGCCCGACGTCCAACAGGTTGACGGAAACGCCTGACCTCGGCCCTCGACTTGTCTCTGTCTGTAGGGATGGGACACAGCCTGCGTTGTTAGCAGCGCACGATACGCTCTTGCATTTATGTGAGTGTTTCTGACAATTCGTAAATCAATATTACCTATATTTTGTGCTTGTGGGAATCTTAGGTAACTTTCCCAGAACGATGAGATTCCATAGATGTCAAAAACCGTGCGGAAGAGGAAATCTATAATTTCTGCTCCCAAATTTAGGATGGGAATCCTTGTCACTCGCACAGACTTTGGCTTTCAATGGGCGGGTTCACTTGTAGACTTTCTCAATCAAGCATATATTCAGTATAAAAATATATAGTTAGGTAGGTAGTCCATTGACGGTATAATGAATGTTTAAGGCTACAGAATTTTATCAACCGTTAAAACTAAAACCAATTGAAATAATATACCTATTTTTATAATTATTCAACTTTACAATCAATTCGAGTATTGATCAAAATTGAGAAATTGTTTCAACACTGAGGGGCTGTTGAGTGTAGTACAAGGGTGCTCCCCCAAGTGGTGTGACTTGGCACATTCCGCTCGCCGTCTGTACCGACTGATCGCAGCCGAAACCAGAGCATTGTGTTGTGACAAATTTACTTACAGCAATCGATTTTGAAATGTACACAAGCTCGGTTTGATATTCGTAGACCCTCGTAGTGACATAGTCAGTTAATGGTCCACAAAGTATCTTTCAAAATCTCAGCGCAATATATCAGAACCCACCTCACGCTCCGTTATTCGGATCAAAGTCAAAACTACAAATAGAAGCACTCAAAAGCTCCCAGTCAAATCCAAAGGAGACTCCATCAACCGTCTGATAAAAACGATGACGTCACGTCTATCAATGGGCCCAACAGGCCTATAATACATCACTTTCTAGGCCTTTCTGAGGCCCATTTTCGAGACTCCCTTTCTTGCAAACAACATCATTTGTTACTCCAGTGTTATATATTTTTCTATGCGAATCGAACGCTTAGTGTTCATAAAATCGCACTTCATGCTTTTTTGTCGATCATCGTCACTTAACGGTTATGTGACCATGGTTTCAGGACTCTGCGAACTGTCCGGAATGTAGAACGTCTAAGTAGGTAATATTACTACTTTGGATCGGATACGAAATACCTTTTAGATGTTAACGCTGTATGTTAAGTTTAACATATATCTATGTTATATAACTCTATGTAACATCCCTATTTTAAAATAAAATATACAATAAAACCTTTCGTCTGGGCAAGTTATTAAGGTATTTCTCCTGTTTCTAAAAAAGGTTCTCTCATTACTATTATTTTATATTGCAAGATGTAAGATGAGAGTAACATAAAGCTTTTCGTGTAAGAGTTTAATAATTTTCACGCTGAGCTTGTTCATTCGATGACACTCTATACATATCTTCTAGTGCCAAGAATGCCTCACCTGCAAGTTGTGCACATGCATACTAACAGACGAGATTACGGTGAAGGTAGGAAAACTCGAAACAAATCCCTGTACCTACCTCTTATTTATTTATTTATTTACTAGAGGACGTCACGCGGCTTCACCCGCGTAGTTCCCGTTCCCGTGGGAATACAATATTTTTTTCTTCCATAAGAACCTTCTCCTGACAATATCTTACACAACAAAAAAAGAATTAGTAAAATCGGTCCACCCGTTCTGAAGTTATGCGCTTATCTACACATTTTGCGATTCATTTTTATATATAAATATTGTACATACATAACATTATAAATAGAGAGCCTCTCTGGCTAGTAACTCTCAGACAGACCGTGTATTATGGCGAATAAAAAGTCTAGAAGTTTAGTTGTCTGTTGGACCGATTTAATTCAATGTAGTTGGTATTTCTATTACAGTAATGTCTCCCTTGTCACAGGAAGTGTGTACCTCCTAGCGATCAACAGGGTTGAGCGTTGAGTCGCCGAGGTGCGAGGGGCGTCTTGAGTCAACACTCGCCCTATACTTGTTATCGCCGATTTGTCTGCTTTCTCTGCCCACAGAAACACATTTTCGCAAATAAAGCACTAAGCAAATCGCTCATTTTAGGGTAATTTTCCGTTTGCACCTTGGCAATTAGAATTGTCTGCAAGGTTACATCTGACACTATTCAAAACGATTGTAGTCTGATTAAGAGTGTTCTCACAGTACACTCCATACAATATTTATAGTACATTTACTTATTATGAACATTTATTGATATCTCTGTTTTTTTTATTGTGAGGAAAATCCTACATGGATGCTATTTCGGACATCTACCGACTAAAAACCACACGTAGACACGTATCTTACCTAACAGCCTACGGTTGGGAGCCCCGGGTAAGCCCTCAGAAGGATACGCCAGGCCTCCCAACCGGCCTACGGCTACCACTGTGGCCTCATGTCTCCGTACTTATTACGATGATAGAACATGCACGTCTTGAGATCTTTGACCTACAAGACAGCTTTTACAGTAGGCAATGAACATTTTTGTGCGAATTTTCAGAAAACTCGCGTCTGCGTATTTTAAAAAGTTCTGCATGTGCAACAAAACTGGGATACACATATTCATAAATCATCACGCCTGTCTCCCATCGTTGTAAGCAGAGACTTGCTGCGATCCGGGCATACAACTATTTCACACACAAGCTTATGTTATGTAGGTAATATAAGAAAGTAAAAACTTTCTGGTGTGTGTTTTCACTCTTTTTGTTATTTTGAATGAATTTCTGAGTTTCTTAAGGCGCAGTCCTTCCAACGTCTTAACGTATTAAATCCTTGCCATGGCAGATTGTACAGCCTGCAATGCATTGAAAGGCATTCAACTGCAATTAAGTAATATACTTGCATTTAAACACAGCTGTAACTTGGCTATAAATGTTGTAATGTGCCCGGTATAGTGTTATGACTTATTATTGGCATGTTAGTATCAGAGACGAAGCAACATTTTTAGGGTTATTTACCAAAAAGGTAAAAGTGGGACCCTATGCCGGACTCCTACTGACCGAAAACCACATGGATCCTACCCAACAGCCTATGGTTGGGAGTCCCGGGTAAGCCTTCGGAAGGTTGTCCCCACGACTCCCAACAGACCTACGGTTACCACTGCGGCCTCACCTAGGGGAAGAGTTCGGGTACCATCCCGCGTCTGTGGAGTGTTATCCTGCTTCTTGGGGGGGCGTGCGTGAATCCCTCCCGTCACGCTGTCATCTAGGGCCTGGTTCTGTAAGAACGGTGAGCAACCCGCTCACCGTCCTCAGGCCCAGGTCGTGGTAAAAGAAGCGGGGAAGAGACAACGAAAGAGATAGCGTAAACCTCTGTCTAACAATGTATCTTTGCATCCTTTAAGCGAGAAAGTACGTCTTACAAACGTGTCAGTGTGGTGGACAAGACTGGCTTTGGCAGTAGTCGGCCTGCCCTGCAGTGAGACAGTGGCCTTCATTGTTCATATTTTTACTGCCACCGAACAGCGACAAGCAGTCCTTGAGATGCCTCGTGTGTAAGCGAAGCACGTAACGAATTATTAACCACGTTGTTAAGCGCAGTATTGCTCATTATTAAAAATCTGGAGGGTACAGGTACTTGTTCTTATCCCACATCCAAATTTCCTTTCCTGGGGATTTCATTCGTCATTCCTCGGTTACAATTAGTCTTGGTTATCCTGTTGAACGTTAGGATTGACGAATTGAGGGTGTGAGGCGGGTTCCTTTCCCTCCACTTCTGTATTATCCATAGATTTAGAATTTTTCGGTATTATCGCACCGACTAGTTTGACCATAGCGAAAAATTCTAAATCTATGAGTTTGACTACAGTTATTTTGACAAGCTTTTTAAGTAAATGGAAGTACATTCTGACAGCTAAACACTTTCCACCACTATGATTTCACGCATATTACTTGGTGCAATAAAAACTAACCTACTAATTGTTCGAGTATTTCTCACGATGCTCTCACGCGTTGGATCAAATATCTATTATTTTCGGCAAACTTTTGATAGGATTGCACAACTTTCTTATAAAACGATTAACGCAATGACTGTCAATATTTGGCAATGGTGCATGGATATGGAGTGCGTTTTTGTCCGTCTGTTTCCACGCAAGATGCACAGAATACAATATTTGTAATGATAGAGCTATTTCATTGTGTCTAATACATTTATAATACTATACCGTTGAATACTACAGCAATTTTATTTGTTATGCTGTCGCACGTAAATAGCAGAACTGATTTTGATAAATGTTTGGTGGAGAGATAGACAAAAACTATAATTTAGTTATGATTTTTTGTTTCTGTAATTAATTAATACATTATAACCTTTTTTATTTAAGTGTAATATAATAATCATGCAAATTACCTTCCTATGCAGAGCATTCACAACGTATGTTTGTACTAGCTGATGCCCGCAGCTTCGCCCGCGTAAAATTTGTTCCCGTTCCCGCTTCCTGTATTTTATCCCCTTGGAGGTAGAATCCATCAAAATCCTTTCTTAGCGGATGCCTACGTCATATCATCTGCCTGCACGCCAAATTTCAGCCCGATCCGTCCAGTGGTTTGGGCTGTACGTTGATTGATCACTATGACAGTCAGTCAGTCACCTTTGAGTTATAAATATTTTGATGTTCCGGGGTTATGGAGAGGAAATCTGTAGACATCTAGACATTAACGCAACGGAACAAATACCACGACTGGTATACTTTATGTTATTAGACTACCTATTTCAACTTTGCAATAGCTGCAACAAATCTATGTCGCATAGAGCACCAGAAAATACGAGATTGCGAACGTAATCTCTTTAATATGGTTGCTTCTTTATTTAAAACATTATATTGTCTAATTAAATTACCTAGGCATTGAGTACCGTCGTAAAACTTAAAACGAATGTTTGTACATTGTAACTTGATAGTCCATATTTCATAGAATCTTCATAATTCAAATATGTGCAATTGTTTCAAATTAAAAACAACATCTTTTTATTTATACCACTAAGGTGGCAGACAAGCATACGGCCCACCAGAAGGACCGGTGGTCACCGCAGCCTATGAACGTTTGCAACACCAGAGGTGCCACACTCGCGCTGCCGACCCTGTAAAAACCTTCTAAGACCCCTTTTGAAGAACCCCATACTGTAGGCGTTTGGGAAAACCGAGGCAGGGAGGTCATTCCACAACCTAAGCGTGCGCGGAAGAAAACACCTATCGGATCTAACCGTGCTGGAACGCACCGGACGCAGCGTGTGAGGATGAACTCCCTGTCTGTGGCGAGCGGTGCGATGATAGAACGTAGCCGTGGGCATCATATCAAACAATTCCTCAGAGCACATACCATTGTACAGGCGGTAGAACACGCATAAGGAGGCAAAGTCTCTCCTGTCGCGAAGAGGTTCCACACCAGCTGTAAGTACAGGATCGTTGACAATTCTTACAGCTCGTCTTTGCACCGAGTCAAATGGACGAAGCTGATATTCAGGTGCTCCCGCCCAGAGGTGACAGCAGTACTCCATTTGCGGCCGCACTTGCGATTTATAGAGAAGCAGTGTTTGCGCCGCAGTGAAGTACCGCCGCGCCCTGTTGAGCACACCTAGCTTCTTGGACGCCAGCTTAGCCTTGTCCTCCAAATGACTACGGAACTGAACGTCACTGGAGATGTCATCTCCTGAGGCGTTTCGATTGTCATCTTCTGAGGCGGGCGAGTGGAGCGCTCACATGAGCAAACACGCGATGTAATAATTGATATTGTTAAATTCAATTTTGTATTTAAAAGATGACATTAAGGTATATACTAATTAAACTAACATACTTATAAGATTATTTTTGTAACTAACAAAATTATGGATTTTATTATCTGAAATAAATTTAATTCAATTCAATAAAGTCTTAACACAAGTAAAGCATTTTTTTTTCACGATCAACAAACACAACAAAAATAACTCAAAATATTTCAAATCAAGCAAGAATTTGCAACTCATGGTAGGGGCCCGATATACAAAAGTTTTAATTGTCGAAAGGAGAAAAAAAAAACACGAAACCGAATGAACATCAATTAAAACCATCAATAGTGAATCAAGAAGTGATTGACGACACGTTATGAAGATGATGGGATCATCATTGTCAATGCGATGACAATCGTGATTGTACAAAAATGCTGATTGTGATGGGTTGTTTGTAATTTTGTCATTGTAATGTTCTGTATGAGAAT
The DNA here is from genome assembly GCA_933228765.1 of Miltochrista miniata. Classification (NCBI taxonomy): domain Eukaryota; kingdom Metazoa; phylum Arthropoda; class Insecta; order Lepidoptera; family Erebidae; genus Miltochrista; species Miltochrista miniata. The sequence goes on along the minus strand of OW121755.1, from coordinate 35,598,307 downwards.
TGTTTCATTTAATGATTGATTTTTTAAAATGTTATTATTTCAATTGATTCTGATTACTAAGAAGGTTTAGAGACGGTTTCCACCTGCACTTCTACTGCGATTACTCTTGCAGCTAAGGATTACCAACAGTCTTACAGACAGCTTCAGAACCTAAATATCCTCACGCGTGTAGGGTGTATGTACCTCGTAGCTAACGAACGAGGCAATGTCTGTTTGGCCAGAGTAGTATTCTTCCATCTTCCCTAAATGTTGGGAGAGGTTACGGTCGGCAGTGGTTGAGATGGGCTGGTTTGATAAATTAGTCATTAACAAAGATCTCTCAGGCCTACTGGAAGAAATTTCTGTAGAAATAAGTAGTGGCTTGTACAATTTTCCTTATTATTTCTTTTTTTTTTAAGTTTGTGTACCTACAAAACCAATAAATAAATGAAATTGAATTTATTTACTTTAAGAATATTTTTCAATTTTTTTATGGTTCCGTTCTCAAAAGCGAATCACGGAAAAGGATATTTTTTTGTCCGTCTGTATGCCAAGACATTTTAAATAGATGTTGCGTGTTTGCAGCATTACAACTTTTCTCTCAAAAACATATAAAAGGCATCTTACTTTACGTAGTCTTTGACATATTTTACTTAATCAAGAACATTCTGGCATAGATACGAAATTGATTACTTATCCTATCATCACGCTACACTGCGGGGTGGGCAGCACGTCAGTAAAACGCAAAGTCATCACGTCGATCACTGTGATCCCGTTGAGACGACAGCGCTTGTCCGTGCCGTGTGACGCAAACACCACAGTTGTGTTCCACTTGGGACCATCGTTACGGAATTATTTTATACTGTCTTTTACATTTTAAAATAGGATTATCAAAGAAGTAAAGAAAAAGAAACGAGTGATCGAAAACGGAGTGGTCAGCAACGTTTGGGGGGTGATACGTCTCTGAACTGTAAATAGCACAGGTTTAATTAAAAATAAAGAATGCTATTAATTTAAAAGCTCTAGTGAGTTATTTTTGAAGATATCTTTATTAGTCTTAAATTCCGTATACAGCAGCCTGTTCATTAAATGTATTTTAGTATAAACGTCTAAAGTTTCAATCATTTTAAAAATAGGTGATTTGCATAGGTTTGAATATGCATAGGTGGATATTTATTTCTATACAAACGGCTCCATTACAGTTTTTCAAACATATTTATTAGCCTCGCAGTATAATTATTAACCAATTATCAATTCTGATAAACGGAAACTATACTAGTAGCCGTGTTAATGTTAATGTATTGAGATTGATTTATTTGCATCTGCCTATACGTTGACATCCAGCAAATTTACAATTAAGATAAAAGTATTAACATAATAAACTTTTGAGAGCCTATTAATATAAGTGGGTACCGCTCGCTGCCTTAAAATTCCATTTTTTTGTGATAAATCAGGTGGAATATGGTGGAAATACTTTAAAAAATAACATTTATTCCACTTAAATAAATAAAAGCGATTAAACTATTACATAATATCTGAAGCGAAAATGTTTACACATTTTGAAGAAAATTTTGTTAACATATCGAAATCAAACTTGAAATTTGACATACTTAGTAAAAGTTTTTATGAATAAAAATTGCATAAGGCTATTTTTTAATAAATTACTGTCGAACTTTGACGGCCAACCGGGTCTCTAAATTCTAACAGATACAGAATAGGTGTGTATCTCCGGCTCCAAGCGGCGCAGACCATTCTCAATGAGTGAGTCGCCGACAAAGCTGAACCGACCCATACAGTCGATCAGTTCTAATTGTGTGATTTGATGCCAAAACGCTTTGTTAGCCTCACGGAAATCTCTTTTCTTGTCTATTCTTATCGGGACACAACAAATTTATCTTTTGTACCGCAGTCACGATTGTCTTCGATACTAATTAAATAGGAAAGGGGAACAGTACTGATGCTAAAACCTCGATTATGCATTGTTTGTGGACACGATTTACTGAAATCGACTGTAAATTGACTGACAGGCGATATCAAAAGCTAGAGGAAATCTGGGGCACATTGCTTAAAGAATGTAACACGCCTAATAATCCTATTACATACTACGGGCGCGATTACCTTTCTACCGAAGATCTTGCTGGAATATTAGGATATCTTCGTCCTAATAAATATTATCACTTTTAAGCCGTACAATACAAGCGATTTTCTCCTACATTTTACCTGATTGTTTATAATGTAAGTATGTATGTAAAATCAATTTTCTTTTATGTATGAAAGTACATATTTTTCTCCGTTTAAAAGTGACTTTACAGGACCGTGAGTATCTTCAGATAAAGGCACTTAGTAGTAGTAACCTTCTAGATGATTTAAGTTTCACTGAGTATTTTTTGGAGTAAATGAGCTTAATGTTGCCTCTAGCTTAATCCTGAAATGCCTGAGTCTTCCTACCTTTCAGCTCTGACTTTCTTTTAGGAAACCTAAGACTTAGTAACTATATAAACATGTAATAGCAACATTAATTAGGCTAACATTCCTCTCAGACAACAAGAAACGATCTCATCAAGCCGGCGTCACATAAATCCATCAAATTTAACAACCTTTCTTTTAAATATTAATTAAACGGCTTGCAGTATCGTTTGCAATCAAGTTTGGCTTTAATTACTAATGTGGCGGCGTCACCGAATGACTTATGGCTTATTGGACGCGGGCTCGTAAATTATGTTTCAGGTAATATTGGGTTATTGGTACAGGCGGCTACTTATTTAAATACTGATTATAAAGGTCCTATTTATCGTTCATACATTACATATACCCAGACAAATAGTACCACGAACTCAGTATTTGCTGTTCCTGTAAACAGCGTACGCTAATACCAGTCTTGAGAGCGCTTTCGTGCTTCGGAAGGGACCCAAAGCGATTGGTCTTTCGCTGTCAGGGTGATGCCCCGTTACATGAATTCAAACACATAAAGACAAGTCAGTAGCTAGCTAAAAATAATTACATTTTTGCTCATTTTAGCACGTTTTCAAGTCGTGGAACCAAATAATTAACTTTAGTGAGGCAGGGGTGTGTGTAGTGCCTCTGACTACCCCTTCGAAGAAAAGGTGTGTTTTTTAGAAAAAAACTAGCGTAGGTCCCTTTCCCGTGGGAATACGGAAATAAAGTATAGCCTACGTTCACCGCGAAGAGTGTGGCTTTCCAACAGTGAAATATTTTTTCAAATCGGTCCTTTAATTTCGGAGCCCATTCGTTGCAAACAAACAACAGGTCTTTCCTCTTTATAATTATTTTAAATTGACTAGCGGACGTCACGCAGTTTTACCCGCGTAGCTCCCATTCCCGTGGGAATAAAATATAGCCTATGTTCACAGGGAAAAGTATAGCTTCCCAACAGTAAAATATTTTTTTAAATCGGTCCAGTAGTTTCGAAGTCTTTTTTTTTTTTTTTTTTTAACGTGAGGGAAAATCCTCGTAGGATGCTATGCCGGACTCTTACCGACTAAAAAACCTCACGTAATGCCCAACAGCCTATGGTTGAGAGCCCCGGGTAAGCCCTCAGGAAGGATGTCCCGTGACTCCCAACAGACCCACGGCCGCCACTGCGGCCTCGCCCAGGGGGTGGTTCGGGTGCAATCCCGCGTCTATGGGGGGTTTCGGGTGTGATCCCGCTTCTAAGGGGGGGGGGGGGGGCGTGCGTGAGTTGCTCACGTCACGCTGTAGTTTCGAAGTCTATTCGATGCAAACAAACAATCAAATCTTTCCTCTTTATAATATTAGTATACATAGATATACATAGATGTGTCACTCTTTCTTTATTTTGTCTTCACTAAATGATTGTTCTTGTTCAATTGAGAACCCAGTTCAGCAAACTCATTATTTGATGTATTTCCATCATCATTGTGTCCATAAATATCAATTACAGTACACACAAATATTGTAAGTACACTTCGGTTCTTAGGAACGTCGGGTCGAACCAAATATTTGTGTGGTCCTAAAATGTTTGCTTCGGAGTTTGAATATTTTATGTGTATAATATGTGTTTAGAAATATATAAGTAAGTATGTTTTTCAGTTGTCTAGATACCATAACAAAAACTTTATATTATAATTCCGCTTAGATGCCACAATATTTTTTTAATATAGGTACCTACTTATTTAAAATATGGTGGGTAGGTAGGGTTGCCAACTTTAGAATGGACGAATCCGGGAGATTTTGAGGGGGGGGGGGGGTGTCGTTAAAAGTTCGAGAAACTGAAAATCATTGTCCTTTTGTTTTACCCTGGCTTAGGCAAAGGTTATGGGTTCAAATCCCGTATAGGCCAAGTTGTCCTTTTCCTCTTTTTCACTTTATCGCTGGAGCGATTGAAATGAGATTTGGTATAGGGATAGTTCGAGGCCCTGGGCTACTTTTTAACCGACTGCGCAAAAGGAGGGCTATAATTTTACGCCATAACGAATTCTACGCCGCGGCGAACAGCTATTAAATAAAATGAAAATCACTTTTTTCATTTTTTAAATTTATATTTATTTTGTTTAGTAGCAGTATTTGGCGATTCGCGATTTTTTACCCACTACAAAAAAGAAGGAAGGTTCTCAATTCGACGGTATGTTCCTTTCTTTTATGTTAGTTACCTCATAACTTTTGATCTGGTGAACCGATTTTGAAAACGCTTTTTTTTGTTTGAATGCTGATGCTTTCCATTTGGTCTTATTACAAGGAAGTCAGGATCTGATGATGGCATCCTGGAGAAATCGAGGGAAAAATTTCGAAAATTGTAGAGACAACTAGTGCATTTATTAACTACTAGCTGTTGCCTGCGACTTCGTACGCTGCATTTTACATGTGATTCTTTAGATTGATATAATTTTTTTATTTATGAACCGATTGACATGAAACAAACACTTAACATTAAGTGAAGCAAACCGCAACGCAAGAAAGAAAACCGCATTGCAATCGGTTGAGCGGTTGCTAAGATTAGCGTGCACAAACGTACAGACAAACAGACAGTTACGATTTTATTATATGTATATTGATTGATTGATTGATATCGATTGATATTGATGATGATGATGATGTACCTATTTAATTAAGTGTGTTGAAGAACTAAAATTTCCTGGCGTCGATCTGACGATGGACCCGGTTGACAGCTGACGGCATTACTTAACTTTGTAAAATTTTAGAACATCCGGGAGAAATTGTCGCATCTCGGGAGGTCGGGAGGGTAAACATTATTACCGGAGTCTCCCGGGCAATCCGGGAGGGTTGGCAACCCTGTGGGTAGGGTACGTTTTGCGTACTTTGGATATCAGCGGTTTTCGATAACAGAACCAAAATTAAGTAAATTTATAGATATACATTATTTATACTGTTGATTATTTAAACTGTTGATTGATGGCACTTGGTGGAACTTGCTGCACGTATTGAAAACGACACTTGTACTATTCCACAATATTTATTATTATAAACCTGACCGGTTTCGCTTCACAGCATTTTCAAAGGTCTAGATGGAAGGACAAGGTCTGTCTCGAAAATAATGTATACATTAGCTCATAAAACGATTAAACGTATAATGTCATTCTTAACCATTCCCGATTGAGGCTTGATTAAATAGCCCCAACTCGACTTTTCAAAGATGACATTATTAAATTTCAAAACACAACATTTCTTACTTTTCGGTATAGAATCATCATACAACTCATAATTCGGAATTTATTAAATTAATATTCACATGGCAATAACTACCGGGTATCTGCAGCTTAAGTTCTGCAGGCAAATAATGAGCTTCAATGTATCTTAACTCATTGTCAGCATACCCTTAGCATAACAACGGTTAGATGTGTTTATGAGGTAGAGATTTACAAACGGTTCGCGTGCGTTCACTTCATAAAACGCATCTTTATGCTTCGCGGATTATTATTGTATTAATTTGAATATGAGTGATGGGCATGTTGTCGTGTTTGGTTTACGACAGTCGTGTTTCGAAGTAGTTAGACGAAGGCTGGGGAGTTAGCACGAGGATGTGATTGACTGGCAGACATGTTGGATGGCCTGTTTGTAATGTTTGATTAAGTTTCTCGTAAATTTTGTTAATAGTTGTTTTATAGACTGTATAGTGTGACTTTGTTATATTATTAGTTAGTTCTTTATTATATTTTACTAGCAGTGCAAAACTTACTTGCCAACGAAGAGATTTTTCACAGTTGCCACTAAGATGGAAAGCAGGCAAAACCCACCAAATTGAAAACATAATCTATTCTAATATTTCTCTTGTTCTTATTTGAAAAAACATAGCATAGGTACCTAAATATAATCTGTTGTACTATTATAAATTTAAAACTCAAGTTAGCGTAATAGTCTTCGATAGCGAGAATCATATTAAAAATTAAGTTAATTAAATTAATGTTTCTTAAATTTATTGACTTAATTAGACGTTATAATCTGATACATCAAGACAGATAGCGATCATTTACTTTGAAATGGTACATTTTGTAAAAAATGGTCAGTCATTCAGGTGATTTATATGTTAATTTAAATGATTAAAATCTATTCATGTAAATATAATGTTTGTTTCAGATTTGCATGCTGTGATAGACATGGAATGAGAAGTCTGAACAACGTAAGTCTGAATAATGTACAATTAAATATAAATATAATATAAATATAAATATTTTCACGGACATTTCACACAACGCTATCTGATCCCAAAGTAAGCTAGGAATAACCTGCTTGTGTTATGGGTATCAGTTAACGGATATTAATACTTAAATACTTTTTAAATACATACATATTATACATAGAAACACCCAGACTCTTGAGACAAACATGTATGGGTCACACAAATATTTGTCTCCGGTGGGAATCGAACCCACTACCTCCAGCGCCGCAGGCGGTATCACTACCGACTGCGCCACAGAGGCAGTCAATTTACAACAATTACTTATACAAAAATAAAAATTTCCCACCGAAAATACGGTCCTACAGTAAAGATACATCCGATGAAGTAATTAAAGGTTATCTAGGTATATCTAGGTATCTATTAAGTTATTAATCACTATAATTAACCATTTTCAAATACCTTTATTTTTCATTAAGTTAGGCCCTACTTATATTACACAGTCTTATGTCACATTATATTGCCTAAGTAATTCAAGTATTTCTTTGAAGTCCCAGTTTAACTTCATTAATAATAACTTAAATCCTAATGACACACACTTCCACATAGTTAGGTGTACTTGTGTGTTAGTGCACAATTTTCTGCAATTTTTAAGGTATCTACTTGTTACGGAAAACTGATAATGTAAATGTTATACTGATAATGTAAGTGCTTCGGAAGTCACGTTAAGGCTGCGGTCCCACTGAGGCAAAGTGGAGCGGGGCTAAGCTGTGAAAAGAGGCAGGTGTTTCCACTGAAGCGGAGCGGGGTTGAGCGGAGCTGCTTTGCCTATTCGCAATTTCGCATCGCCTACTAGTGCGTGAGTGGCCCAGTGACACGCGTTCTCGCAGTCAGTGATTACAAGCGTGTCAGCCGCCCCGCTCCGCACTGCTCCGCGTCGCTAGCCTAATCTAGCCTGTTTTCCCGATATTTTAAATGATTCCGCTCCTCTCCTCCAATGCTGTTTCCTTTGAAGCGGAGTGGAGAAGAGATGTGGATTTCAAACCATGTGATTGGTGAATCGCGGCACAGCTCGTCTCCGCTCCACCTCAGTGGAACCGCGCGTTAAGCCGTTGGTCCCGGTTGCCAGTAAAATGGCAGTCGTTAATCCAAGTTGAAGTCCTTATTAGGCGGCTCGAAAAATTTCAAAAGCAGGCAGTCAAAACCTGCACCTGTCCATATCAACACGGCAATATGACTCAACATCTATTACGTGGGACAAATTCTTTAAAAAAAAGGTGAAATGTGGGCATATAATATGCCTTTGCCTACCCCTTCAGGAATAAAGGCGTGACCATATGTATGTATGTACCTATGTATAATAATGCATCAACTTTATACATTGACATACTTACATACAATCACAGCACACGTTAAAGAGTGTGACGATTCCTCACACTGATCTGTGTGTGTCGTTGGCAAGATGTCAAACGTGTATTCGTAAACGATAGTGCTGATAGTTGGGGAGGTGACAGGTGACAGGTCGGCATGCAGCCTGTCTCGTGCCGCAGCTGCCAAGTAGCTAGGTGATGGCACACCTCTTTACTGTCTGCCCTGTGTCTACTGCTATTAGTTTTCTACGTAGGTACTGTAATAAAATAATAAATAAATAAATATAAATATTCACGGACATTTCACACAACGCTATCTGATCCTAAAGTAAGCTAGGAATAACCTGCTTGTGTTATGGGTATCAGACCACAGATATTAATACTTGTATACTTTTTAAATACATACATATTATACATAGAAACACCCAGACTCTTGAAACAAATATTTATGGGTCACACAAATATTTGTCTCCGGTGGGAATCGAACCCACGACCTCCAGCGCCGCAGGCGATATCACTACCGACTGCGCCACAGAGGCAGTCATGGCAGAGGCATAACTCGTTTTATCATTATATTTATTACTAGCTTTTGCCCACGACTTCGATCGCAAGGTGATTTTATCCAACTACCGATCAACTTTGACCTATCCAATGCATAGGGTTTCTAGTAAAACATAGGTCAAGCTGTATTATCATTTTCGCTGTACCGATTTTAATGAAACATACAGCAACACTTAAGCTGAATAAATACCCTCCAAATCCTAACAGGACAATTATGATTAACCAACTGAATTTTCTGAACCTAAAATTAGTCGATGACAGTTATTTTTTAAATTTTGTCTTGAATGTACCTACCGTCAGCAATTTTTCCAATTTTATAATAGTAGAGAAGAGATTATACCTCTACCTACGTATATAAATAGGTACCTATAATATATAAATAATACTGTTTGATTAAATAATATCAGTATTGGAACTCGCTCGCGATGTGTTTAGGTATTCCTTTACATTTCGGAATATCTTTTCTTAGTGAGGCTCTATTTACAGGAGATGTAAATTGACCAACAGTAATTAGGTATAATTATGTACAGTCCAACGCGCTGAAAATAGATCTCCAAATTAATTACAAATTTAAAACAAATGGGCAAGTGATTATAATAAAAAGGTCTTTAAAATGTGTAATATAGAGCAGTTTTATTGCCATAAAAAATGACCATTATAACTTTATATGGGTAATTAAACTACACTGAACATGTTTGTAAACTGTCTAAACTTTGCATAAAATGTGGGAAATACATTTGTATTAGTTAATTATTATGTTTTCAGTTATAACTACTTTTAGCGCAGTCTGGTGGAAATTAAAATGAAAAGATATAACTTGCCGTTTTAAGAAGTTTGCCCTTACGCATAAACGCTAGTGTTTGATGGTATGATGGTACTCAAAACCAGTTTAAGATTTTACTCTGAGTTCAGCTGGATTCTTCCACATTGCTCTAGCAAGTGACCAAGTGTACTCATGCTTTTTCTTTTGAAAATACAAGGTTGTCCCTTTTAGAATCTCTTTTCATCAACCGGGACAAAATATGTTAACGTTTGTGTAGACTAAGATACCGGAACACCTTAAAACCTATACATGTCGAGGAGCAACGCACCGATACCACAGATTACTAAATAGGTACTACATAACCGAGACGCAGCCCTAAGGGCCACGGCCGTAGGTCTCTTGGGAGTCCTGGGGTATCCTTCCGAGGACTTACCCGGGGTTTTTAACCGTAGACTATTGGTAGGAAACATGTGGTTTTTAGTCGGTCGATAGCATCCATGTAGGATTTTTCTGACTTTATAAAAAAACCTATCCACGTCGTGTAGTACCTGGATGTACGTTAGTCGTATTCTAGGCTGATAGCTAATGCACTTAGCCTAACCACCAGCTCAAATACATATCTCTCCTGTACCGTCACTTCAAATGCTCAATTATTCAGGCGACTAGCCGAAGCGGGTTCTGCTCATGTCGCGAATTAGAACCTTGTTGCGTATGATTAATGTCCCGGCCCGCGGTGTGCCGTGTCCGAGGTTGACAGTCGGGGAGGCTCATACGGAACCTCTAGGCGTAGTCTTTTTATGAAATTGTATCATTTTGGATTTATGGGTTTGATTTGATGATGCTTATCAACGTTTGTTAAAACATTTTGTATGAACAATTCTGTACAGAAGTGAAGTCCAGAATGATCACGTCAATTGGAAATAGGAAAGGTTTTGTAAAAGATGGACAAGAATCAGATTAATTGGGGTTGCCTACGTTTATGTCCATAAACTCAGTGCAATTTACTATCAGCTGTGAATGTGAGCCTTCCTCAGTAGCAGAGAGCACGTATGCATAGATCTTAATTAATGTTAAAATTGTTGGGTGTCGAAAAACTCTTCCTCACTCACGACAAAAATGACTGAGAAAAGACAAATATTAAAACAGCACACAGAATCATTTAGAATCTACCTACCTAAATATAAAATTGAGCATCTGTATCATCATCAGACGAAATGTGCCACAATATTATAGAGAAAACGATTAAGCAATAAAATCAATGATTGACAGACAATATGCAGTGGCTATCTATCAGCTATGTGATCTATTCCCTGAAGCAATGCTGCGTGTCAACATTTACTTTAGCAGCTGATCCGACACATCTGGCACTGGAGCCGGCAGCACTAAATATACTCGGTACATTCCATGTCCTACCGATCCAGCACGTGTATGTCAACTCATTGCACCAATTAGCCTGAGGACTGTATCGACGGATGGACGGCTATAAACTATTCACGCGACACGTCTTGGCGATCTGATGATGTCTGTTGGGTTCGAATTAGATTGTGCAATTTATTTTTGTATACTACAATGCACATGATAATAACTAGGTAGGTGTTCCCACAACTCTATCAATAATGGTACATATTTTTAGACGCCCAATCATAATCATGATAAGTATTGAGACTATTGAGAGTCAAATTATATAAATAGCGAAAATTGTAGTGTATTTTGAAAGTGGTCATAAAAGTTACTCGGGGCAGAACTATTATTTAGTTAGAGTCTCTGAAAACTCAACTGTCCATGAAGTAGTTTTTCCAAGAACTTGCAGATTTCCCAAGATTCGTCGAGTTTAAATAAACTTCAAGACCAAATACGAGTTGGAGTAAAAAGAACTGTGCTAATATGACATTAAATGTTCCGTTCCACCAGGAAATAATTCGCGATGAGCACTAAATCACTCATAATACAGCATCACATCAAAAGGGTAGCCGCACTCGTGCGCACATCGGCGAAGCACTGCGACCCGAACTCAGTTTACGAGCCAGTACCAAGAACGAATGACGGACGGAATAGCGTCTTATAAATCAATTTAATCTCTTCAGCAAAGACAATTGGTAAACTACTCATAATAATAAATAAAACTACGTCCAAAAACTCATCCAATTGCTTTGTTTCTAAAGTTCAATTTCGCGTATTGTCGTTTCGTCGCTTACAACAGTTTCGCGAGGTGCGTATGCGCATAAGTCAAGTTAGACGTCGCGTTACAAACGCCACAGTTTGAATTAATGCCTAATGCTGTACAAAGGCGTGTAATCGTTCTGTGACTTTTATAGTTGTACGGCTAATATCGCGACGATAAATCATAAGGTACATAATTGTACAAATAGGTCGGTGTCGCCATTTGTCGATTTGCGATGCCTTATTTGGTGGAGACATGTAATAGCTTGTTGTACTTTGTAGATGGTCAACTTTAGAGAACATTGTTCCATCTAAGTGGAAATATTAAAGCGAAAATTTATTACTTAGGATAGAAAAATACAGCATTAAGTAATTAGAAAACTTTTATAGCGATTTACCTTTGTGATTGCTGAAAACAAAGGCCCATCTGCATAGATGTTAAGATCTGACAGTTTATTACAAACCTCATGTCTTCATAAGAAAAGATCAAAGTATAACGTTATAGATCGCAGTCAAATTCGTTTCAATCTGCTACCATTAGAATTTATCTGTTCTCTCTGTCTGTTTGTTTCTCTTTCTCACGTGCAACAGATATGAACTATGGTATAATATCACATTCATGACCCTACTTTAGTCAGACAGCTTTGCGTGTTAAATAGAGACGTGATGCGTCGTTGGCAGCCGAACTTGTTAGCGATGCGGCGAAGCGGAACTAATCTTTGGAACATAACTCCATTTACACGAACAAAACACACAATTAATTTGGTTTCAGAAACATTACATTTAATGTTATGTTACACATCTAATGTTACGCCTAGCGTCATGTTAAAGATTAATTTATAGACATGATATTTCTTGATGTGCACGCACTGCGGACTGTGGCAAGGAAGGTGACTCTGTTACCTAGTGATCGTTTACTACCTAGTTTTTTAGGGTTCCGTACCCAAAGGGTAAAGAACGGGACCCTATTCATGAGACTTCGCTGTCCGTCTGTCTGTCTGTCTGTCTGTCTGTCTGTCTGTCTGTCTGTCTGTCTGTCCGTCAGGAGGCTGTTTCTCCTGAACGGTGATAGCTAGAGAGTTGAAATTTTCACAGATTATGTGTTTTTGTTGCCGCTATAACAACAAATACTGAAAACAAAAACATAATAATATTTAAGGGGGGCTTCCATACAACAAACGTGTTTTTTAGCGATTTTGTCTTATATATTCGGTAATAAGGTATCCTTCTCAATTTAAATACGTTAGTTAATTTGAACATTTCATCAAGATCATTCATTCCCTTTACACCATGCAAATTAAATGAATACTTTAGGAGGTATAGCACAATCAAATGTTGCTCAATGAAATTAATTTCGTGTCGCCATGATTGAACATTATACGGGTCACATACTAACTTATTTTTCGACTTTCATCGTACATATTTTTTCTTTAAAAAGTGAACAACGCTTTCAGCAGATTACTTTAGGTAGGTGTAATATTTCAAAGATAGCTATTTCATAGGAAATAGCAAACAAATAGTCCATATTTTAGATTTTTCTCCAGTATAAACAATTTACGTACAAACACACAATTTATATTGTAGACGTAGATATCGTGTTTATAATGTCATCATTTTCAGAATATTGATGACATTTGATGTCATCAATATTCTGAAAAAGAAATTAAACATAGAGTTCACAAACTCTTTTTGAAATATATACTGTACCTACCGTAGAGGATCTATACAAGGATATATAGAGCAACGCGAACTGTCTAAAGACGCGCCTTGTATAACACTATAGAGCAACGCGAACTGTCTAAAGACGCGCGTTTTATAACACTGTAGAGCAACGCGAACTGTCTAAAGACGCGCCTTGTATAACACTGTAGAGCAACGCGAACTGTCTAAAGACGCGCGTTGCTCTGTGTTAATAGGTAATGAGGGCAACCGGTAGACGCTTGAAATACTCACAGAATATCGAGCAGTGTATTTTCATAAAAAAATAATAGTTAAAACAAAATGGACCTTTACTGGGACATCCTTTCGAGAGCTTACCCGGGGCTCCCAACCGTAGGCTGTTGGCCGTTACGTGGGGTTTTTTTGTCGGTAGGAGTCCGGCATATCATCCATTAAGGATTTTCCATCTCGTTAAATAAAAAGAAAAAAGGGGGCTCCCATGCAACAAATAGGAACGACTTTTTGTTGTTTTTTGGTACGGAACCCTCCGTGCGGGAGTCCGACTCGCACTTGGCCGGTTATTTATTATTAAGTACTAAGTGAGCTGAAAATATGGCATGAGCATCCTGCCTGGGTTTTTAAGCGCTGCACTGAGGGTTACTTATAAATGATTTGAAACGACATACTTGTATTATCAATGCAAATAATGCCTTGCCAGCATTGGTACCTTGACCTGGGACAGTCATATCAGTTTTCAATGCTGTTTTTTTCTGTTTTGTGATTTTCGACTAGGCACTTGTATCTGAGTGTATATGAGTAAGCATTGGAAATAATTGGAATCTTGACTTGCCTGTTTTGGTCTATTCAAAGTTTCGGTATCTCCTTATCTCCTCCCTGTGTAAGTGTAAGCTTAGAAGCTACATTTTTGTGTTCCTATATTTTATACAGTTTTGTGTGTCAAATCACCGCCAAAACGAAATCAGAACTTTGTATTCAAATAAATCCTGAAGAATAAAATTTATTTAAAGAAAAACTTAATTAAAAACACCAAATCAGAAACCAATCATCTCACGTCTTCGAAACGAAAATTGGCTACCATAACAGAATTTCAGTAAAAACATAAATTGAAAAGTGCAAAAAAATTACCCCCTATTGTGGTAGAGGGAATGACAAAGGGCATTAATCGTCCGGGATAGGTAAATGTTGATTTGAATCCATCCATTGTCCGGGACTATTGTCGGACAAAACGCAACGAACTCATTATTGGGAGATCCTCTCGGATTTTTGATTGCCTCTCGCACTAGGAACGAAAAACGCTGCGTCGAGTGCTGTGGTGATATTTTATTATATATTGTAAAGGCCTTTGATATTCACATTATTACAATATTTTATGCTTTTATGTACCTACTATTATATTATTTGTAAATAGGTTCTTTCTATAAGAAACAAACCGATCACTTAGAATAAGCGTTGTTGTGATATTTGTCAATTATTAAGATTAGCTCACTGGAGCTGGTATCATATAATGTTTCGTCTAATAACCAATTGTCGGAAGAAGCAAAGCTCGTCCAGCATTTCACCGCATATTTCAGCCGCCAATTGAAGCGTTAAAACGCTGCGTTTTCAGTCCTCGTGCGTTGATTATTCCGTCTGTCGCCGCATTGAAGTGTTACCTAAGATGATCTGATAATGACTCGGATATCTAGCCATTGTGCCATTGTCCGTGTGTTTGACGGACCCATTCAAACTCCGCTGATCCGTTGATTCGATAGTAATGATTTGTTGTTTTTTCGTGTATTTCCTTATCTACGATTTCGTGAGTTGACTTCATTAGTTGGTGATTCGATTATTCCGCGATTGTTTCGATAGCGGAACTTTTGGATGGTTCACTTGTGTCTTTTCATCAGCTATCTGTTGCTTTTACACAGCCTTTAAGTTTATCTATCTTTCTGATATTACTTTCCTTGTCATCAAATTTAATTTTTTAATCTATGTCATCGTCTTGAATGGCATTTAACTTTAACGTTTTTTTATATCTATCGGTATCGAAATAACTTAATATCCCTACTAATATTATAAATGGGAAAGTAACTCTGTCTGTCACGCCAAAACAGCTGGAGCGATGGAGATGAAATTTACTATAGGGATAGTTCGAGGCCCTGGGAAGGACATGGGCTACTTTTTAACCGACTGTGCAAAAGGAGGGTTATGATTTTACGATATAACGACTTCTACGGGGTCGAAGTCGCGGGGAATTAGTTATGAATAAAAGAAAACATTGACTTAAAAATTGGTAAAATATTTCCCTGTTCGAGTATATTAACAAAAATCTTAAGAACTATCGCCTAATCAACCATGGTAAGTATTCTAACGAGCTCCTCCACATACTTAGTCACGAGGGAGTCACAATTACACAGTCGACAGAACCAAGCGGCCCGACAACTCTTTTCCCTGGCGTACCATAAAATTCTTTATTAGCACACGTGTTTCCTATGCCATAGACCTTCAAATTTTGGACATGGCCATAACTCTCCAGAAGGCGGGCGGAACCATTTGACTAAATTAATGTAAAAGAAAAATATTTACTATATTATGGTTCGTATAAATTTACACATATTATTTTTAAACTATCGCGGTTTTCTACACTCATACTTATAGAATTCGGGACTTCACGCGAAACACATTTACTTACATTTTCACACCGACGTTTCGAGCACGTTGCAGCGCCCGTGGTCGCGGTTGGACTGAGGCGAGAATCGACGAAAACCATGAAGTAACTTCTTGCCAAACTACCCTCCGCTATTGTCACAACGAAGGATAAGGCCGGCGACACACTACTCTCACTACGTCAGTTTTAATTGGCACAGTTTTACGTTCAAGTTTATTAATCACTGCATTCCACATCCCGGAGAGCTTATATCCATCATCCCTATTGAAATTTTTGTGTTTTTTAATTTCAATGGCTTCACGCACCATACGTCATTCCTCTGCAAACACCAGGTGTCTACAAAGTGGATTGCAGCTGCGGTAGTTCCTACATAGGCCAAACCAAACGGACCATCGCGGAAAGGGTCAAAGAACACATTGCAGCTGTAAAAAACCGTCAGTTTAACAAATCGGCAATAGCAGAACACCTCGATACGGGCAGTAATCACTGGATCGAACTTCACCAACCAAAAGTCCTCTCCACTGATCGCCACTATTATCCACGTATGGTGCGTGAAGCCATTGAAATTAAAAAACACAAAAATTTCAATAGGGATGATGGATATAAGCTCTCCGGGATGTGGAATGCAGTGATTAATAAACTTGAACGTAAAACTGTGCCAATTAAAACTGACGTAGTGAGTGTAGTGTGTCGCCGGCCTTATCCTTCGTTGTGACAATAGCGGAGGGTAGTTTGACAAGAAGTTACTTCATGGTTTTCGTCGATTCTCGCCTCAGTCCAACCGCGACCACGGGCGCTGCAACGTGCTCGAAACGTCGGTGTGAAAATGTAAGTAAATGTGTTTCGCGTGAAGTCCCGAATTCTATAAGTATGAGTACACATATTAAGTAATGATTGTTTTCTTTAAATTTGTCTCCAAACAATGATTCACTTATTTTTTAGGATAATCATATGAAATTCTGATTCTGAATTTTCGCTTACCACTGTAATGGCCAAACTGCCAGCTTTATCGGTAATCATGTGATTTTTTTTATGGAATGAAAACTCTTTTGTGTTAAATTAAGACAGATATCATAAACAAATAAAGTATTTCGATTATTCTGATGAGAAGTTTATAAATTTAGAAGTCCCATGTTTGAAATGAACAAACGTTTTTCATTCGAATACGAAGAAATATCGCGATCTAATAAGTACGTGAGGCGCGTCACATCGTCCCAAGTCGTCCCGTCCCCGTCTCGTCCTGTCTCGTGCCTCACCGTCCTGTCTAATATCTGGATGCACTGCACATTCACGATCTGCAAGGGATTAGAAAATGTATTTTTGTATCTCAGTTGTTTATTTTGATGTGACATTTTGCTACTATTTTCTGGTTAATTTTGTTATACTTGTATGAGATGCAGAAGATCATGGTAAAGGCCTCATCCATATTCCCCGAATCTTACCCGTAATTTAGTTAACTCTTCTTGAAGGCTGAGAGTCCCAAATACAGCCGACCTACTGCCCCCGCAGTAGAGTGCTCAAGTGCGTATGCAAAATGCAGATGCGATCAGAGTGAAAAGCCTCAGTTGCAAGTGGAACCAGTGGTGGTGCAACAGTGGAATCTCTCAGCCATGTGACAGTTGATTCCAATGTGTTATTGAGGTCACTGAGGATGACAAACCGTGACCCGTAAGTCCCGAAATGAGAATCGTCAACTGACTGTCAGATAGAATGAGAGGATGAAGAAAAGAAGTTGTGAGCTTCCAGTTTAAGTACTTCTTAAGCAGTAAGTTTAACGCAGGGCCGGATTTATATCTGGTTTCTAGTAGACCAATTTCATCCTTCTGTTAGTGTCTTACTTGCCATACTGTCCATACATTTACCTAAACGTTACTCATAAATTTAACACGCTGACGGCAGCCCGACAGCCTCGGTGATAAAACAAACAATAATTAAAACAAATACACAACTACGTCGATTATGGGGTTCGGTGATGCGTACTTTACGATTGATAATTACCAGTAGATGTATGTATACATGGTGTTGTAAATTATAATTTTACGACGTTTTTGTTCACATATACAGGCTGGCTTGGCTGGTTATTGATTCATTGATCGTGGCCTATCAATAACCCCGATGTGTTTAATGCGTTTGTTATTTTTTATTTATCGTGAGTAGATTCATGATAATATATCATTACTACGTGTCAAGGCTGTAAAGTTGTTAGTCTCATGAACGTGGTTATGGCCAAGGTCTTTAAAATAGCTCCTTTCTTTTCTTTCTCTTACTGAGTGGACTGGCTTCGGATGGTCTATTTCGATAGTAACTTTAAATATTAGAGACCCGTGTGTGAATTCTGACGATTATTATTATTTTGGAAAACACTTTCATACGCAGCGCCGGTAAAACTAAGACTTGAAAAAAATATAAATTTTGCCCTTGTCTAATTCTTGTAAGGACTGCACAATATTAACTATTAAGGGTTTCTTGTACCTCACGTACCCTAAAATGAATTACCCATTAAAATGAATAGGCTTGAAGGGCTGGTGATTCTATTTACTTATTTTATACTTTTATACAGACACGTCTGAAAAGATTGTCCTACACTCACAGAAAAACCAATGCGCGATTCGTCTCGGTAATCTGACTGAGTGACTGGGAATCACACGCAAACAACTATTAATTTATGTAACGGAACTAAGCGAGCTGTTTTTCATACGTTTTTATGAGAAGTAGCACCACTAGTTTCTCATAAGGATACTTTTATTCATAAAAACAATTTACGTATTAGTGCAGTGTACAACACTTGTTCTGGATGGAGCGAATCACAGTGGGCTTGTTATAAACTGTCTAAAATACACAGACAAACTGCACTGTCTTGTGTAGCCGTGAGTGGTTAAGACATGAGAGGTAGCGAGTATGGTCATATTAACATGATACAGATACGTGAAGTTTGGTTTTTACTTAAATCACAAGAGTGACAAATAAACATACGGTTTAGCCCGTTCAAAGAGTCCACAATTGCATCTGTAATCAATAGGCTGAGGCAACGGTTTTTAATAAAAACATACAGACGAATTGAGAACCTCCTCCTTTTTTGAAGTTGGTTATCAAAACTTCTAATATCATGAAGAATAGTATAGGATCGATCTCCGAAGCTCGGTTTTCCCAAACGCCTACAGTTTAGGGTTTTTTAAAATGGAATCTTAGAAGGTTCTTGCAGTGTCTGCAGCGCGTGTATAATGCCTCTGGTGTTGCCAATTTTCATAGACTACGGTGACCACAGTCTATTTGTTGGGGATTTCAGCTTGTCTGCAACCTTAGTAGTATAAAAAAAATTGTAAGTACTCGATAATCTCGGCAACTACTGATCCGATTCGAGAGTTTATTTTCACGTTAGATGCACCGTTTATTAAAATATGTACTTACTATCTACTATAATGCGAGTTTCCAAAATGGAGAAAATTTGACAGTGTGTTTACACGTCTAACAGTGGAATACAGAATGATTTGTTTGATTGATAATGGAATAAATTGATGCGATTTGGAAATCGAAGTATTTCACAGGTAAAGCTGTGAAATATAGCTAGTTAGAGATAAATCGCTTACAGATCGCGTACACGATCCGAACGCCGGCACATAGCCAATTCACTCTCAGTATATTCAAATGCCAGTCGGACGTTGTTGCAATCGCCAGCGCTTATGTCTTGTACCAAGTTACTCTTAATAGAGCACTGTCCGCCGACGCACTCTCGTCGTAGTTAGGCCCGGCGTACACGATCCGATCGCGCTATTAACATATTCCACCTATTTAAATGTCTTCATCCGACTGCGGGTGGACTGAACTTACCAAACCGTAGGCGTTTATGGCCAATGGCCAAAGGTTTTGGACTGCTCTGCTGCAGTGTTGACTAAATTTGCAGTATTGGAGTACTTACGTATCTACTGTTAATGCTGGAATGAAATGTTTACTGTTATATCCTCTGGTACGCATTATATTAACCCTTGAAATTCATGTCTTCAATTCTTTTTTGTTTAGATTTCTGGATAATTTCACCAATTTTTATCAAAAAGGGGGCTAAGAAGGATAAGAGGTCAGGCTGATGCCCCGAAGTCGAAAATTTAAAGTCAAATCACTAACAGTTGCTAGTAGCCAACAAAAACGAACTCCAGACTCAGGTCCCCAAATCCAGGTACGTTTTGGAAGTAAAGGAGCTAAGCTAAGTCCGGTGCTCCAATCCTAGTATTGATTAGTTTCAGTTCAAGTTGTTTAGTAAAGTATGAACGACTCAACTTACAAACATTCAAACGTCATTTATTTGTATCTTATTAGTGGATTATGTTCATCGAATAAAACATGGAACGTACTGGTCGGCCTGTTCTGATTATAACGAGAATGAGCTTGAAAGAGAGTTCTTACATTCAGACTTATTTTCGTATATCAAGCAATAAAATAGGATAGAATAGACATGGATATCAAAATTAACTTCCTACGGGCTGACAACTGGTCAGCCCGTAGGAAGTCAGTAGACAGTATCTTGTTGACGGCTATGACTACCAATAATAACACATATTGTACAGCACAAACCGATAGATGGCGGTCAACACTTGAGACACAAGGAGTACACTGCTCTTAATTTATACTCAGTTTAATCCCTTGTTCGCCAAGTCTTTTTATGAGGTTCTCATCTAGCAAACAATATTTTATGTAGACTAGGTGAGCCGCGCATCCTTCACACGCTTGTCATAAAGTTACTGCATATATTATAATTACTACACGTGAGCTCGTTGATTAAATACGATGGTAAATACCAATAACCTTGATTTATTACATCCCGTACGGTTGTAAAAATTATATTCATAACTTTTCATCTTCGAGCTCTGAACGATATACGGAATTTATACTCTTGAACGAAGTAATTGTTAATAGAAATCACTGTTGTTCGCCTGTAAATTCAGTACCTAACTCCAATATTGTGAGGTAACTGAGACTTGTTTTGGAGTTTTCAACTATCTTAGCCGATTGACCTACCCCAAGGAAGGGTATCCTTTATCTGTAGAATAAACGATAGCCGATGGAGCAAACGAGTTCTGGGGTGGAGACTACGACTTAGTAGACGTGGGGTAGGACGACCCCCACCAGATGGACCGACGACTTTTAGAAGGTCGCAGGGAGTAAGACTTGATGCAGAAGGCGTAAAACCGTGTGTTGTGGCGTAATTTGGGAGAGGACTACCATAGGCTGATTTGATTGAATGCTTGTTTTGGAGTGTTTTAACTATTTAACTCAATAATGGTGCCCTAAGGGGTAAGTAATAGATGATATAACAACAAAATCTCTAATATTTAAATTAATATCATAAACGATTGATATAATTTTAAAATAACTAATTTTTATATGCATAACATACATTAAACATAACATCGTTTGACATAACATACATTAAATATATAATCGTTTGACATAACTATTTCTGGGTGGTTAAAAAAAAATAACCACGAAGGCTAAGGCCTTCTAACCTAACCCATCCGAGTCCGGGGTACTCTGAATCGGGATGTTACCTGTAATGACGTTTTTTTTATTATTATGTTTAACGTTAGGGGTTTTATATATATAAAACGTTAGACCAAATGGTTTTCGACTACATAAACGTTATATCAAACAACGTTATAACAAAAACTATTTAAGTTTTAGAATAAATAAATGTTACGAGTATATGTAAAGAAATTATATGTACAGTTAGTATATCTCACGTTGATTATATCTTATGAACGATAATAAAATTAAAATAGACCAAATGAGTTTATACGTTATGAGACGCACCCTGCCCTAAGGGGTGGTATTTACTACGGCGCGGTGGCCAAAGGTTTGGTAGGCAGATAGGTATTAGTTTGTTTCGTGTTTTCCTTTTCAGTACAATGGAACACTTTGGGGTCTAGATCCAATAACACAAGTTTAAGTTGGGATTAGATGGCACTGTGTGTAAGTTTCCAAATTACAATATTTATTTATTTGTGGTAGGATAATTGATTAAACATTACTGCTTAGTGCTGCGTATGTTGTTTCCATGCGCTTTTGCAAAACAAGGTGCAAAGCATAAATTTGCTTTCATTTACATAAACATGTACATATTGAATAATTAAATATATGCGACTACTTATTGCAAAGTTTTTTTACGTATTTATTCAATAATGCGTGTGGACGTGGATCTTAATTTTATTAGTACCGTCTCCGGTGGGTCGGGTATTTGCATTTTGACCCACGCGATGTACAGTGTGGTAAATTGGTGCGCTTATGTGTACTCGAAATTGAGATCGATGTTTCGGAAAAAGTGTGCAATAAATTTGATTTAAATAAATATAAAATTTTCTTCGCCATCTTTAATATAGTTCCAGTTTTTACACAACACTATCTAGTGCAAATTAAGTTAATATTAGTTGTAGTAAGAAGTCTTCTCCTGTTATCCGCTTTTTCCTTATACCGACCTTAGTTAGACCATTTAACTACATCTTAGCTTAATATTTTTGCCCTAGTTCCCTTTTTGGTGTCGGGAGTTCTACATAAATCCACCCTGTCTTCCCTGTAGGGTAGCTAAGTGCAAAACCACTTCCTTCAGCCGTAACACTTAACAGAAGTATAATCGATAAATGATAATCTGTTGCTACTATCAAGTCAAATCAACTTATCGGCTAAGATGACTCAGTCTTGCTGCGCTGAGCGCATCAGGTAAAGTCTTAGATCATCTAACCACAGGATGCGCCTTACTTAAGCATTGTTTTCTGCCATTGCACATGACCATTTGGTCTTTTGGCTTTATGAAAAGCCTGTACATCAGTACATCATTTTATATGATTAAACTAGTACCTCTTTATTGTAGTTGACTGTACAATAAAAAAAAAAAATTAACAAAAAAAGAAACCGACTTCAAACAAAACTAAAAACTGAAGAATAAAATTTACTTAGCACAAAGTTAGTATAATTATTCTGATTGATCAGATATCATGAAATATAATACAGAAATCGGTGCCCAGTAAAACTAGGCTCTGGTAGGCATTATTAATCTCTCTCATAGTCATATTGGCACCGACTTCAGTATTATATTTAATGATATCTGATCAATCAGAATAATTATACTAACTTTGTGCTAAGTAAATTTTATTCTTCAGTTTTTAGTTTTGTTTGAAGTCGGTTTCTTTTTTTGTTAAAAATTTTTTTTTCACTATTTTTAGTGACGAGTAGACTGAAAATCTTTCTATCTAGGTGTAAAGTTCTCGACAGTACAAATTAATCAAGCCCAAACACAAGGTAACTGCGTTCTATCGTTACGGAATGCTCTCTACTGTCTTTCGTCTCCATCATCAGATCGACTCCAGACCTTCATTAAGTTTTACTACTTTAAAGCCCTTAATAAAAATAATTACAAATGTCCTAGATGTCCCTACAATTTTTAAAAGTTCCCTTCGATTTCTCCAGGATGCCATCATCAGATAATGACTTCCTTAAAATGGGACCACCTTGGAAGTATCTATTTTCGAACGAAAAAAAGATTTTTCAAATCGGTCCATAAACGACGGAGTTCTGCGCGAACAAACATAAAAAAAAATAAAAAAATATATATATATGGTCGAATTGAGTAACCTCCTCCTTTTTTTAAGTCGGTTAAAAATTAACACACAACAGTCATTACGCGTTTGTCGATTAATACATTTTTAAATGCAATGAAATTTTATATGTCTTTGTGTTTCCCCCTTCACTTGTATGAAAACTGGCAGAATATTTTTGTATGCGGTGGTTCGCAAAGGCTAGTCCCGTGTAGACCATATGTCTAAGGGTAAAGTGGTGTCGATTAAAAGCTGCAACTGCAAGATTTATTGTGATCGGCGCCGCATATCTCAGGCTTCGTTCCCCAATTAAAAATCACATTAAAATCGATTACATGACAATAAGGCGGTTTGCTGTTAGGGAGTCAGTAACCGGTCCGGGCCGGTAGCGGGCAGCCGGTGGCCGGTGGCCGGTGCCCGTCAACTCTCGCGGTCTGTGAGACTGTCGCGTGGGTGCGCACAATTTGCATAGGTTCATTAGGCCGCATCTGCCGATACGAGTTATCGGCCTGCCGTGAATCGCGCCTTATTCCCTTTTTTAATCGACAGTCGTTAATTAAGCGTGTGTGAGGTCTTACGCCTTAATTATAACTGCGCACAGATACAGAATTAGCTCCTTTAACGAACCCGCCTCGGTTAAAAATCGGTAGGATTTTTTAAGATAAGCATTAGCGTCGTGACTAGAAGTAATTGTAGATATCCTTATCATTTGATTGGGTAATCGATTATTTGGTTATCGATTAAATGTAATCAATGTTCATAGAGCACTTGAAGCCCATATAGGTAAGGTGTCTTGTTAAACACTATCAACAATTGCGCTGCTCAATGAAAGCTCACATGTAGAATCGATAACAATCAGTCGAGTCCGATCAGTAACGTCCGAGTATCGATTGTCGTTCACCGATACGGGCAGGTGCACACTGTCTGAGATAAGCTCATCTCTAGTCGTCCACAGATCTCAGGCAATTCCATATTTTTCCAGATAACATTGAGCCATTTGATCAAGTCTCCGTTGGGAAAAGGGTTTGAGTGCATTTCTGAAAAGACAATTTAACTACTTATTGTAACCCCAACAATAATGTGAATTAGTGTGCCAAAAATAACACTAATATTGACCCAACTATAGTCTTGCCACTAGGGCAAATGCTTTATTTTTATTCCACTTATACTTACTCTTATATTTAGATACTAATGCCTTAGCCATGATTCAAAGGCATATATGTACGCTGCATTCTATATGTGATTCTTTAGATTGATATAACTTTTTTATTTATGAACTGATTGACTTGAAACCAACACTAAATGTTAAGTGAAGCAAACCGCAACGCAATAAAGAAAACCGCGTTGCAATCGGTTAAGCGGTTGCTGAGATTAGCGTGCACAAACGTACAGACAAACAGACAGTTACGATTTTATTTAATTTATTATACACTAGCTGAGCCCGCAACTTCGTTTACGTCACATAAGGTGTATGAAAGGAGAGGTATTTCTTCATCAGAGTCATCAAGCAGCGTCTGAAACTGCCCTGTTTGCTTAATCATAAAAGAGCTTAATGATTAAGTCTATTTTAAAACAAATTGTTTAAAAATAGTCTTAATCATTAAGCTCTTTTATGATTAAGCCAACACGCCAGTTTAGGTTCAATCACATTCAAAGAAACCCCTACAATTAAAATTTTCAAAATATCTGATTCTTAAAAGAGTTATAACTCTTTTATTTCTAAACCGATTTACATAAAACAAACGCTAAATGTTAACTGGAGCAAACCTCAACACAATAAAAAAAACCGCATTGCAATCGGTTGAGCGGTTACTGAGATTAGCGTGCACAACCGTACAGATAAACAGATATACAGACATACAGACATACAGACAAACAGACAAAAATTCTAAAAATCATTGTTTTGGGTTCTATTGCATTCATAAAGCCCCCCTATAATATTTTTTCTTATTTATCTTCCATGTACAGACAGCGACCTGTTACGATTTTATTATATGTATTGATTGATTGATATTGATATGTATGTATATACATATGTATTGATATTGATATTGATTGATTGATTGATATGCTATCATCATCTATTGCCTTCACAAGCTATCGCTGCTGAATTTTTCCTAAACTTTGATGCGGTTATGCTTTGAAAATGAAACGAAAATAGAAAACTAATTTAAGGTTTTCCTATCCAACATCAAACATTCCTTTACTGAGGAGTTCGGTTCGTCATTCCAAGTGAATTGAATCACAATCCTTTTTCCTTTCCTGGTCGGATATTTTCGCGGGGCGCAGACGCAACTGTCAAGAAGCCTCCTAGATAAAACACGACGTTCGTGTGTAGACGTATTTTACATTGCTTGGAAATAGTCGAGGAGCTGGGCTATGATTACGAGCAATGCAGATCGTGTCCATAACGACACCTAATATTCTGTGTAATTATGTATGATACGCTCTTTGTAAACTTATATATATAAAAAAAACCGGAGTTTAACACCCTGTCATCAATGAAAATTCAAATACACTCGAGAGCAATGAATCCGGGTCACTTAAAGAATCCTAAAAATCTCGGAAACTAAAAATGCTAGGTTAATGCAATAAATTGTATTTAATAGACAATGTAATACTCCTTAAATGAAGGTATTAAAACTTCTTAGTTATTGTAAAGTTATATCATAAAAAAATCAAATTTGAAAAAGGGCCACTTTCGAAGATGGAACTACGAAATTACAGCATTTGGTGTTGCTTTTGTTTGTAATCTGTCGTTTATGTGGGTACATAAACCATGTTGATAGTGCTCTATATTCATTAATCAAGCTGAAATTATGTCGCTTACGCCTGAAGAATGCACCAGAATACTTACAATGCTGGAAACCGGCCGGAGTCAGCGCGATACAGCCAGGACTGTCGGTGTGTCGCTGTCAACAGTACAAAGAGTTCTCCGACGTTACGAAGAAACTGGTTCTAACCTACGCAGACCAGGAACGGGCAGAACCAGGTGTACCACAGCACGAGAAGACCGATACTTGGTGAACACCATGCTTCGAAATCGCTTTCTCACAGGAACTGAACTCACCAATCAGTTTCGACGCCTCGGAGGAAGTAACCCAAGTGCATGGACAGTAAGACGTCGGCTTGCTGAATCTAACTTAAAACCCCTTAGACCTGCAAACGGCCCTAAACTGGAGCGTGGGCATCGTATTTCGAGACTAAGGTATGCCCAGAGCCACGTAAATTGGAGTATTGAAGATTGGTCAAAAGTTATGTTCTCCGACGAATCAAAATTTATGCTCTACAAGCACGATGGAAGACACAGAGTGTATCGAAGACCAGGGGAAAGATTCAAGCAAGCATGCATCGAAAAAAAAGTAGCCTACGGTGGTGGGTCTGTACTTGTGTGGGCCGGAATTTCTTCTGAAAGTCGCACAGAGCTGGTGATCATAGAAAACGGCTCTTTAACTAGCGTAAGATATGTGGAAGAAATCCTCAATGATCACGTTGGTCCATTTATGGTCAATTTAGGTGAGGATGCTATATTTATGCATGACAATGCCCGACCTCATACAGGTAGGATTGTGAATGACTACCTTCAAGAGTGGATGCGCCAGTACCGACGCATACATATTTTTTAGTTTATGTATTTAATGGTATTTATTATAATTATTATATGTCAACACTCACGCACTAAACGCATCTTACTTTTATGTATTGTCTATGGCAACACTATCCCGCCCGCTTCCTACATTCACATTCCGCCATAGCTATTGGAAGATACGCACGCACCCGTCTCTTAACGCTCCGCTCCGCTATCGGCCGCTGTGATTACCCATCATATCGCGCTACATCGCTTATCATCAGCCACAGTCTCGAGAGTTACGGTTATAACTCCTGTGTGCATATTTCGCGGTCGTGAATCAAGACCCCGAACGCAAAGCTGGGAGCAGCGCCTACCTACCAACAAGAGTTCAAGGTAAGTGCATTTCCAAGTGTGGTCCTCCGTCCGGATATTCCATCTAACGCATTCTTTCTACTAATAATATTAATTACCTCTTTTCCTATTAAATTCACGCATACGCATATACAGGGTGAATTTTTGAAAAGGGATTGGATGGCCAAATCCGAAACTATAAGGAATAGCGAAAAATGCTGAAAGGAGTCACGAGCCCGATTTTGATGAAACTTAAAACCTCATCATTAGATTTTTGAAAAACCCATGATCCTAGCTGGGAATCGAACTTGTTGATTTTGAAAAAAAAAACACACCCTTTATTATTACACCATACGATAGAGTCGCTGTTAAGGATCAAATTTTGCAAAGTAATGATATACGCCAAATTTTAGGAACAATTGGAATTTTAATAGAATGCATATTTCATGTACCTAAATTTTGTATCATAATTTGTTTCGTTCGAAATCCCAGAATAGATCGTAACTATTCCGTGTTTTAAATTATGCTCAGAATTATTTTTTAGAGAATATTCTCAACGGAATCAATAATATTCCTTAATTATTTCTTGAGGTTTCGAATTCAGCTATGTATTGCAAAGATTTCGAACAATTAATCAGTTAACGTAAGAAAAATAAAATGTATTTTGTTAAAGATGAGCTCTTTCCTGTAGTTTGCCGTATATCATTACTTCGCAGAATATGATCCTTAATAGCAACACTATCGTATGGTGTAATAATAAAGGGTGTGTTTTTTTTTTCAAAATCAACAAGTTCGATTCCCAGCTAGGATCATGGGTTTTTCAAAAATCTAATGATGAGGTTTTAAGTTTCATCAAAATCGGGCTCGTGACTCCTTTGAGCATTTTTCGCTATTCCTTATAGTTTCGGATTTGGCCATCCAATCCCTTTTGAAAAATTCACCCTGTATATAGTACTAGCTGTTCCCCGCGGCTTTAACCACGTAGAAGTCGGTTATCGCGTGAAATCATAACCCTTCTTTTGCGCAGTCGGTTAAAAAGTACCTCGAACTATCCCTATACCAAATTTCATCTTAATCGCTCCAACCGTGAAAATGTAACAGACAGACAGTTACTTTCGCGTTTATAATATTAGTAGGGATTTAGAAATAAGTATGTTTATCAGTTGTCTTGATCCTATAGCACAAGCTTATAATTTAGTTTGGGATTAGATAATGTTGTAACAATACCTATTATCTTCTTCGCGAGATTTTTTGAAATATACTTTTGTAAGAGAAATGTCAATATAATCCAAAAGGTGAAGTATCAGCGGGTTATTGCAGTAAATTCTCTGTGGTCCTTGATTTGACTTCTAAATGAACTGTACTATTTGATAATAATAAATACTCGTATTTGTGAACATTCTCACACAACAACATCTAGCCCAAATTAAGCTAATATAAGCTTGTGCTATGGGATCTAGACGACTGATATACATACTTATATATTTCTTAATACATCTCCCTGGATCACACAAATATTTGTACCAAACTAATACGCCATTCCAAACAGCAGACAAAAAGGGGCACTCCCGTATATTCGTTATATCCCGTTTTTATCGCGTGTAAATTCCATTTCAAACTAGCACATACTCATATGACGTTCTTATTTCAGAAACTTCGAGGTAACCAGCTATACATAACTCACTATTATTCCGTTTTATCAGAGGGTATATTATGTATACCTTGGAATTTCAAATCATGATGTAAAACTAATCGGCTATACTCGAATACATTTCGAATAAAGACTTTAGGAAAACTAAAAAGGGTAAATACCCTTATTAATTGAATCATTATACACTTTTAGAAATACTATCTATGTGGTGTGATCCTACCCAACACGACCACGGATGATAACCTTAATTTTAATGCGGTACTTATTCATGAAATAAAGTGTACTTAATTGTACTTATGAGTTTAAAATTTGTACTCACACATTTTCGCTGTTATAACATATAGGTCGTGGTCGTGCTAAGTAGTACCTTCTTGGCACGACCACTATAAATTATAGGTATTTTTGTAAACTTTAAGATGGAGAATAATGTAAATAAATTGAACTGAATTGTACTCCATTTTATAGATAATTTTGAGCAGTCTATACAGGATGAATTTTTCAAAAGGGATTGGATGGCCAAATCCGAAACTATAAGGAATAACGAAAAATGCTCAAAGGAGTCACGAGCCCGATTTTGATGAAACTTAAAACCTCATCATTAGATTTTTGAAAAACCAATAATCCTAGCTGGGAATCGAATCCATTGATTTTGAAAAAAAAAACACACCCTTTATTATTACACCATACAATAGTGTTGCTATTAAGGATCATATTCTGGGAAGTAATGGTATACGGCAAACTACAGGAAAGAGCTCATCTTTAACCAAATACATTTTATTTTTCTTACGTTGACTGATTAATTGTTCAAAATCTTTGCAATACATAGCTGGGATTCGAAACCTCAAGGAATAATTAAGGAATATTATTGATTCCGTTGAGAATATTCTCTAAAAAATCATTCTGAGCATAATTTGAAACACGGAATAGTTACGATGTTTTCTGGGATTTCGAACGAAACAAATTATGATACAAAATTTAGGTACATGAAATATGCATTCTATTAAAATTCTAAATGTTCCTTAAATTTGGCGTATATCATTACTTTGCAAAATTTGATCCTTAACAGCGACTCTATCGTATGGGGTAATAATAAAGGGTGTGGTTTTTTTTTCAAAATCAACAAGTTCGATTCCCAGCTAGGATTATGAGTTTTTTAAAAATCTAATGATGAGGTTTTAAGTTTCATCAAAATCGGGCTCGTGACTCCTTTCAGCATTTTTCTCTATTCCTTATAGTTTCGGATTTGGCCATCCAATCCCTTTTCAAAAATTCATCCTGTATATATTTAGTATATTACTCATAAATACTCAACGCAAATATTATATTTAACGCCACCCGCACGCATTAGAAAAGTTAATTATCTTTTCACACCGCATATTTTATATTACTCATAAGTACTCATATTCTATAACGCATTTACGCTATTTATCATAATCATATTTACCTATATATAATCAACCCGCTGGCAGGTAGCGCCCCCCGAAATTATCGCTACCCAGGACTTGGACCATCCTGGCCATGTTAGTCCGGTTGTCCGATTCTAGGCAATCATTTTGATATTTTTTGGTAATTAGGAGTTTTGGCATAAAGTAAAACGGACAATCCAAAATTAACAATTTTCTCAACCGTCATAAATTTAACGTAGTTTTCCCCAATTTCATTACAATTTCATATTATCTTTCGAATTGTAATCGTAGATAAAACTCATATTTATACGTTAATTTTATACCCACATATATTTATTTTATTGTGACGGTACTGGGCAACGCAGCCGATACATAACGGTATTCAAACGATTAACAGCTGATTGTTACGCAGACTCCATATTGGGTTTGTTCTCTGAATACTTTATCGCAAACAGCTGATTTAAGCTAACAGCTGATCGTTGTTCGAATTTTATACTTTTTCGCTGAATATTTCTATTACCTACCCACTTATATACATACTCGTATCTCGTATCAATTATATTATCATGGCTTCTAAAGACAAATCCCATAGTAAAAGTTCAGACGAAAGTCAGGTCATGATAAATTTTTTAGAATACAAAAAACAAAGTTTGTTTCACATAGTTCAAGAAGTGTACAACTTAAGTCTCAAGGTTACCGATGAAACAGTACGCATGATGTTTCTCGCTCGGGTTCAATCTATCGATAAAACCCGATCGGATTACATCGAAACTATCGATAAATTGTTAATTGAACAATTAAAAGATAATCCGCAGGTACAGCCGAGTTATAGTGTTTTTAATACATTTGATGAATTATACTGTTTCATAAAGCAAACGGAAACTACTCTGAGACAAGAACTCGACGATAAAAAGAAAAGTGATAATTTTAATATCAAATTACCCCCACTTAAACTCACAGGTTTCGATGGTACTTATGGTAAGTGGCCTATATTTTATGAAAATTTCTGTAGTGTGATACATACGAATACTCGTCTCACCAACGCCGAAAAGGTTCAATATTTGATAGGTTGCCTTTCGGGTAAGGCACTTACTGTTTGTTCAGGCATAGCTGCTACCGCACAAAATTACGATGTTATTTGGCAAGCCCTTCTGGCTAAATACCACGATACCAGGGTTCAGGCGTCGTGCTATTTAGAACAAATGTTACACCAGAAGCCAGGGCAATCGGCTGATCAGATCTTGGAGAACTTTTGTTCAGCTGAAGCAGCTCTGCAGCGTCTACCTATCACAAATTTATCAGATTTCATAATAACTCATTTAGCATTAAGCAAGTTTGATAAACCTATGCTTGAATTGTTTGAACAATCTCATAGACATTTGAGTGTACCTACATATAGTGACGTCAAAACATTTTTGACAGAACAAAGCAAACTCCAAACGCTCCGCTCACCATCACATTCCCAAAAAGGTGATTATCGCGCTCAGCGGAGTTCAACCGCCTCTCATTTAAATAAACCTAAGTCATTTTTTACGCAAACCCGCCCTACTAATTTGAAATCAGTCGATACTTCTAACATAAAAAATTGTATCGTATGTAACAATAATTCCGCTCACCCTTTGTTCAAATGTCAACATTTTATTCAAGAGACTGTTGAAACGCGAAATGAAATAGTTCGTAAACATTCCTTTTGTGTTAATTGTTTAGGTTTTCATCACGTGAGTGCTTGCAGATCTGTTAATAGGTGTTCGATTTGCAATCGGTCTCATCATAGTTTACTGTGTTATAAAAATAATTTGAACGCATCAAATTCAACAAGAAATCATGCTACCGGCAACGCATCGAGGCAGGCAAACGCGTCTACTGCGCCGTCCGAGCATTCCATGTCGACTCATGCGTCATCGGCAGATGATCCGTCCCGCTCGCACTCGCGGGAGGCGCGGTCACATAGTGGCAATATCGCGTCGTTATCGGCTGTGATCCCTCCGCCGCGTAATTCAAGCAGCGCGACCACGGTTTTGTTGCCGACTGCTTGTGTATATGCAAATTATAAATCGGATCGTATACGTTTGTTTTTGGACTCAGGGTCTATGAGTAACTTTATTACGAAGTCTTGTTGTGAGCGTTTGCACTTAACCATACTTAACGCTCCTTCTGTCATTAAAGGCATAGGTCAACTTGAAAGCCAATCTTATGGAATTACGCATTTCAAAATATATTCGCGATTTGATGCCCGCTGTTCTTATTCGGTTAGTGCACGGGTTATAGACACTATTACAGATTTTTTGCCTAACGTGGAAATTGATACAGCGGAATTAACCCATTTACAAAATTTACCTATGGCTGACGAACGATACTATACTCCGGGTGGTATAGATTGTTTGTTAGGTAATGAACTCTTCCCCATGATTTTAGGGTCGCAAAAAATTACATCCCCAACCTCATCAGTAATCGCGATAGAAACCACGCTCGGATACGTCGCAATGGGAAAGGCGCATGCTTTACCTTATTCGCTAGTGGCAAACAAGCATCCCCGCGATCGCATGTCTCATTCCTCCGTGTCCGACAAGGCCTTCTTATGTCACACTCAAGATGTGTCTCTCGAACAATTAACGCAACGCTTTTGGGAGATAGAACAGGTGCCAGATAAGAAGCACATTAGCACGGACGACGCAGCATGTGAAAAGCTGTTCTCGTCTACGTACTCACGCGACGATACCGGTAGATATACGGTTAGTCTTCCCTTTAAATACCCTCCCAGTGAGCTAGGGCATTCGTACACAATCGCCAAACGCAGGTTTTTAAATTTAGAAAAAAAGTTAGACGCTTCTAACTTACGCAACGATTATAATTCCATTATTCAAACATATATTGATCAAGGTTATCTCACTAAAGTGTCAAATAGCTTTCTAGACTCTCAAGTTTATTATATGCCGCATCGGGCCGTTTATCGCCCTGACAAAGAAACCTCTAAAACGCGTGTGGTCTTAGACGCTGGGTGTAAAACCACGTCAGGTAAATCGCTTAACGATTTGCTTTATACGGGACCAATATTACAGAACAATATCTTTCATTTGCTTCTCAATTTGCGTATGTACCCGGTTGCTGTAACCGCGGACATAGAAAAAATGTATTTTCAAGTGAAACTTACTCAAGATCATCATACATATCAAAGAATATTATTTAGGTTCGATTCCAATTCTCCTATTGAAAGCTATCATTTCAACCGCGTTTGTTTTGGCGTCTCCAGCTCACCCTTCCTGGCAATGCGAGTCGTAAACCAGCTCGCGTCAGACTGTCGCGCTTTATATCCTCTGGCGGCTTACGAAGCTGACAATCACATGTATGTTGACGACTACGTTAGTTCCATAGAGAATGTAGATTTAGCTGAAGACACCTATAGGGAAATGGTCGCTATGTTTAAATCTGGAGGTTTTAACTTAACTAAGTGGATCTCTAATGACAATACCCTATTGTCACGTATCCCGTCAATTCATAAGAGCTGTCTCGCTGTCAAGTTTGATGAGGATCCTCATGTTGACACTAAGATCGTGGGTATGCAATGGCAACCTAACGATGACACCTTTAACTTTAAAATAGTGATCGACATGCCTTTAACATGCACTAAACGCTCGATCCTTTCCGTAACCGCGCGCTTGTTCGATCCGCTTGGAATCATCAGTCCAGTGGTCGCATACATGAAGTTGCTTATACAAGAATGTTGGAAATTACAACTGGACTGGGACGAGACGGTCCCGGGTTGCATTCTGTCTAAATGGAAACACTTTCATAGGGAGTTGTCGCGTTTGTCTGAAATAAAAATACCGAGACATATAGGTTTAACATCCGCTCGTCGAATTACTCTAATAGGCTTCTCGGATGCCAGCCAGCAATGTTATGGTGCTGTTATCTATGTACGAATAGAAACGGCTGAGAACGAAAACGCTCTTAATGTGAATCTACTGACCGCTAAATCCAAAGTGTCAGATTCTAATAAAACGCTAGCGCGTTTAGAACTCTGCGCGGCGGTCTTACTCGCAAAATTAATTAATTCTGTGCGCACTGTTTTTAATAAGCGGTGTCAAATAAACAATATATTCGCATTCTCTGATTCTACGGTAACCCTTACCTGGATTCACTCTCCCGCTCATAAGTTTCAAACTTTTGTAGCTAATCGCATCGCTCAGGTAAATGAATATCTGCCTGCTTCCCATTGGTATCACGTTCGTGGGGTTGAAAATCCCGCCGATATAGTCTCGCGCCCTGTGACACCTAAAGGGTTAATAAATAACTATCTTTGGTTTCACGGGCCGAAATGGCTGTCCGCACCTATAAATGCATGGCCTGTGAAGGAATATAAAATCAATCATAACGAGAAGACAGAATTACCGGAAATTAAAATAGCTTCTCTCCATGCACATACCATACCTGTCTCCGATCACGTTCACATGATAGACGAACTTGCCGAGCGTTGCTCGAGTTGGGTAAAATTTATTCGTTCACTGGTTTATGTATTACGTTTCACAAGGATTCTCAAATCCCGCGGTATACTTTCTGTATACGATTTAGAATACGCAGAATATTATGCGGTCCGCTTCGATCAGTCTAAGTATTTTCAGGTAGAATTACAAGCACTTAAGGCTACTAAAATTTGTCCAAATCAGGCTATTTTAAAACTCAACCCTTTTCTTGACGAACAAGGGTTAATTAGAGTAGGTGGTCGACTTACTCATTCTCAACTAAATTACAATACAAAATATCCAATACTGCTATCACCTAAAGGACGTATAGTGTCGCTCTTAGTAGACCACTATCACACCGACAATTTACACACCGGTCCTGGACTAGTGTTAGCATTGACTCGCCAAAAGTATTGGATTCTTTCTGCACGAAATTTGATTCGCCAACGAGTACATAAATGTAATTTATGTTTTAAAGCTAGGCCTCGTTCTACAACTCCACCTATGGGTGATCTTCCATCCATTAGAGTTTCACAAGTAAAGTCGTTTGTGCATACCGCAGTTGATTACGCGGGACCCTTTTACGTAACTCACATAAGGCGTCGTGGAGTAAAAAGTCATAAAGCGTATATTTGCTTGTTCGTCTGTCTTACAACAAAGGCGCTCCATTTAGAGTTAGTAAGTGATCTTAGTACAGATTTATTTCTCGCTGCCTTTAAACGTTTTATCTCACGCAGGGGTCCTGTTTCAGTGTTGTACAGCGATGGAGGCACTAATTTCATAGGTGCGAAACGAAAATTGAACGAAATTTACACGCTTATACAGTCCACTAATTATAAAAATGATCTGAATAAATATCTAACTCAACATAAGATTCAGTTTCAGCACAGCCCACCTTTCGGGCCCAATTTTAATTCGTTGCCTGAAATTAATGTCAAATGTGTTAAGTCTCATTTATTTAAAGCTATCGGGAGTCAAATACTCACCTATGAAGAATTCAGTACAATATTGGTGCAAATTGAAGGCATTTTGAATAGCCGTCCGATTTGCATACTTTCTTCGGATCCATCGGATCCAACCCCCCTAACGCCTAATCATTTTCTTAATGTTACTCCGCTTAAATATTTACCCGCTGAACACATTGAACCCCTATTACCAGATAACAGACTCACCCGCTATCAATTATTAAATAGAATTGTTCAAAGTTACTGGACACGTTGGAGCAAAGAATATCTTACCTCTCTCCAACTTAGACATAAGTGGAATATGCCGTCCAAACCTGTGACGATAGGAACTGTAGTTGTTGTTAAGGATGACAATACGCATCCTTTATCGTGGCCACTCGCGGTTGTATCAGAGGTGTTTCCCGGGAAGGATGGTGTAATTAGAGTCGTCAGAATTAAGACTTCTTCTGGTGAATACATTCGTCCTGTAACTCGGCTTTGCCCGTTACCCACGCAATAACTCCTACGCTTTTGAATTATTTTTTAGTTCATAAGTTTTCATTCCTTTTATTTTTTTATTTTGTTTATTCAATGTAGAGGAAGAATCCTCTAAGCCCCCCGAAGTTGGATGCGCCAGTACCGACGCATACATATTTTTTAGTTTATGTATTTAATGGTATTTATTATAATTATTATATGTCAACACTCACGCACTAAACGCATCTTACTTTTATGTATTGTCTATGGCAACACTATCCCGCCCGCTTCCTACATTCACATTCCGCCATAGCTATTGGAAGATACGCACGCACCCGTCTCTTAACGCTCCGCTCCGCTATCGGCCGCTGTGATTACCCATCATATCGCGCTACATCGCTTATCATCAGCCACAGTCTCGAGAGTTACGGTTATAACTCCTGTGTGCATATTTCGCGGTCGTGAATCAAGACCCCGAACGCAAAGCTGGGAGCAGCGCCTACCTACCAACAAGAGTTCAAGGTAAGTGCATTTCCAAAGAGATGAACATTACTCGTATGGAGTGGCCAGCGCGCAGCCCGGATATCAACCCGATCGGGCATGCTTGGGACGAGCTAGGCAGATGCGTAAAACAACGAAACCCTCCCCCAATCACGCTTCGTGAGCTCAAAATTGCTCTCACAGAGGAATGGGAGAATATTCCCCAAAATCGTATAAGGAACTTGGTGTACAGCATGCCAAACCGCGTAAACGCAGTAATGGAAGCACGAGGAGGCAATACGAAGTATTAAAATTCAAGAAAATCGTAATAAAGTTCAAAAATTTCATGTTTCCTATTTTTGTTTTAAGGAGAGATAAGCAGTTTTTTCTTTATGTAATTTTGTGTTAATAAAATGTATGGTGACTCATATTTTTTTTACTTTCATTTAAGGAGTATTACATTGTCTATTAAATACAATTTATTGCATTAACCTATCATTTTTAGTTTCCGAGATTTTTAACATTCTTTAAGTGACCCGGATTCATTGCTCTCGAGTGTATTTCAACCGTGTTTTTAATTTTCCGCAGATTTCCTTAATTCGTTTTTCGTTAAATTAGATAATTAAATTTTGAAGGTAAGGTAGATAATTAAAAGGAATGTCTACAGTACCTGCAGCATTTTTGATTGTAGGTATGGTTACTGTTGCTCCAATCATTTTTCAAGGTAATAAAACCAAACAAAAATATACTACAAAAAACGGTCACAAGTTTCAGTGGTTTAGTGATATGCAAAGTTTAATAGGTACAATGAGAAAAGTGCGGTACTTACCTACCATGCTCTAGCTGGTTCACACAAACCCGTCACTTCTTCTTCACCATTGTGCAGAATATGCCCCCTTTACTTCGTTCATAAGGCTTACTCAAAACATCATTCTCAAATCAAGCCCATCAAATCAATCAAATTCTAGCCTAAGGTATCACCCAGTGATGGGCAAAATGTAATTAGATTAACCGTTACAAATTATAATTACTTTGTAATGGTTAATTCAATTACTCTGTAACAGATTACTTGAGTAATTAATTACAATGAGTACTAGCAGTAACTAATTACTGAGTAATGGAATTACACGTTAATCTAATTACATTGCAACTAGTTACTCATTAATTCAATTAACCAACACTCATAATTACCAACTCTGTCCTGTGCTGTGGATTCGTCGCGGCCCAACCAAGGGGTGAATCGATATTGATGCGGTTTTTTGATGTAAGTCAATGTGTCCAGGTTGGTACTTAGCTATAAAATTTGAAGACCATCAGCTCAATTCCTGAGTGACGAAGGAATTTCACTGAAATTCCCATACGCTAATCACAAAATTTCATGATGGGTATCGTTTAAGGGGTTTTTTGGTATGCTGAGTGCGAATCACATGATAATTTTGCAATCCAATATGGCCGCCGCGCCGTAGTCACAAAATTTCATGATGGGTATCGTTTAAGGGGTTTTTTGGTATGCTGAGTGCGAATCACATGATAATTTTGCAATCCAATATGGCCGCCGCGCCGTAGTCACAAAATTTCATGATGGGTATCGTTTAAGGGGTTTTTTGGTATGCTGAGTACGAATCACATGATAATTTTGCAATCCAATATGGCCGCCGCGCCGTAGTCACAAAATTTCATGATGGGTATCGTTTAAGGGGTTTTTTGGTATGCTGAGTACGAATCACATGATAATTTTGCAATCCAATATGACCGCCGCGCCGTAGTCACAAAATTTCATGATGGGTATCGTTTAAGGGGTTTTTTGGTATGCTGAGTGCGAATCACATGATAATTATGCAATCCAATATGGCCGCCGCGCCGTAGTCACAAAATTTCATGATGGGTATCGTTTAAGGGGTTTTTTGGTATGCTGAGTGCG
Organism: Miltochrista miniata; assembly: GCA_933228765.1. Classification (NCBI taxonomy): domain Eukaryota; kingdom Metazoa; phylum Arthropoda; class Insecta; order Lepidoptera; family Erebidae; genus Miltochrista; species Miltochrista miniata. The sequence goes on along the minus strand of OW121755.1, from coordinate 35,559,693 downwards.
AATCACATGATAATTTTGCAATCCAATATGGCCGCCGCGCCGTAGTCACAAAATTTCATGATGGGTATCGTTTAAGGGGTTTTTTGGTATGCTGAGTACGAATCACATGATAATTTTGCAATCCAATATGGCGGCCGCGCCGTAGTCACAAAATTTCATGATGGGTATCGTTTAAGGGGTTTTTCGATGTGCTGAGTACGAATCATATGATAATTTTGCAATTCAAAATGGCCGCCGCGCCGTAATTACAGAATTTCATGATGGGTATCGTTTAAGGGGTTTTTTGGTATGCTGAGTACGAATCACATGATAATTTTGCAATTCAATATGGCCGCCGCGCCGTAGTCACAAAATTTCATGATGGGTATCGTTTAAGGGGTTTTTCGATGTGCTGAGTACGAATCACATGATAATTTTGCAATCCAATGTGGCCGCCGCGCTGTAATCACAGAATTTCATGATGGGTATCGTTTAAGGGGATTTTCGATGTGCTGAGTACGAATCACATGATAATTTTGCAATCCAATATGGCCGCCGCGCTGTAATCATAGAATTTCATGATGGATATCGTTTAAGGGGTCTTTTGGTATGCTGAGTACGAATCACATGATAAATTTGCAATCCAAAATGGCAGCCGCGTCATAATCACAAAATTTCTTGATCGGTATAGTGGATGCATTGCGGTCCAAGCCCAAGGTATTGACCGATTTTGATGAATGTGTCCAGGATGTACTTAGCTATAAATTTTGAAGACCATCAGCTTAATTCCTGAGTGATCAAGGGCTTTTAAAATTAATAATATTAGTATGGATATTCTACTGTTAAAATTCTTATAGCGTAGGTATTTTCGCTTTTGTATGGGAGTTATGTATCCTGTTACGTAGTAACTATTTATTAACTGTACCAAAAAATCCCTTATACGATACACAACATGAACTTTTACAACGGTGGCGCGGCGGCCATATTGGATTGCTAAATTAACCCGAAATTCGTACTCAGCATACCAAAATACCCCTTTTACGATACCCAACATGAACTTTTACAACGCTGGCGCGGCGGCCATATTGGATTGCTAAATTAACCCGAAATTCGTACTCAGCATACCAAAATACCCCTTATACGATACCCAACATGAACTTTTACAACAGTGGCGCGGCGGCCATATTGGATTGCTAAATTAACGCAAAATTCGTACTCAGCGTACCAAAATACCCCATATACGATACCCAACTTGAAATTTTATAACGGCGGCGCGGTGACCATATTGGATTGCAAAATTAACCCGAAATTCGTACTCAGCATACCAAAATACCCCTTATACGATACCCAACATGAACTTTTACAGCGATGGCGCGGCGGCCATATTGGATTGCTAAATTAACCCGAAATTCGTACTTAGCATACCAAAATACCCCTTATACGATACCCAACATGAAATTTTATAACGGCGGCGCGGTGACCATATTGGATTGCAAAATTAACCCGAAATTCGTACTCAGCATACCAAAATACCCCTTATACGATACCCAACATGAACATTTACAACGATGGCGCGGCGGCCATATTGGATTGCTAAATTAACCCGAAATTCGTACTCAACATACCAAAATACCCCTTATACGATACCAAACATGAACTTTTACAACGATGGCGCGGCGGCCATATTGGATTGCTAAATTAACGCGAAATTCGTACTCAGCGTACCAAAATACCCCATATACGATACCCAACTTGAAATTTTATAACGGCGGCGCGGTGACCATATTGGATTGCAAAATTAACCCGAAATTCGTACTCAGCATACCAAAATACCCCTTATACGATACCCAACATGAACTTTTGCAACAGTGGCGCTGCGGCCATATTGGATTGCTAAATTAACGCGAAATTCGTACTCAGCGTACCAAAATACCCCATATACGATACCCAACTTGAAATTTTTTAACGGCGGCGCGGTGACCATATTGGATTGCAAAATTAACCCGAAATTCGTACTCAGCATACCAAAATACCCCTTATACGATATCCAACATGAACTTTTACAACGATGGCGCAGCGGCCATATTGGATTGCTAAATTAACCCGAAATTCGTACTCAGCATACCAAAATACCCCTTATACGATACCCAACATGAAATTTTATAACGGCGGCGCGGCGGCCATATTGGATTGCAAAATTAACCCGAAATTCGTACTCAGCATACCAAAATACCCCTTATACGATACCCAACATGAACTTTTACAACGATGGCACGGCGGCCATATTGGATTGCTAAATTAACCCGAAATTCGTACTCAGCATACCAAAATACCCCTTATACGATACCCAACATGAAATTTTATAACGGCGGCGCGGTGACCATATTGGATTGCAAAATTAACCCGAAATTCGTACTCAGCATACCAAAATACCCCTTATACGATACCCAACATGAACTTTTACAACGATGGCGCGGCGGCCATATTGGATTGCTAAATTAACCCGAAATTCGTACTCAACATACCAAAATACCCCTTATACGATACCCAACATGAACTTTAACAACGATGGCGCGGCGGCCATATTGGATTGCTAAATTAACGCGAAATTCGTACTCAGCGTACCAAAATACCCCATATACGATACCCAACTTGAAATTTTATAACGGCGGCGCGGTGACCATATTGGATTGCAAAATTAACCCGAAATTCGTACTCAGCATACCAAAATACCCCTTATACGATACCCAACATGAACTTTTACAACGATGGCGCGGCGGCCATATTGGATTGCTAAATTAACCCGAAATTCGTACTCAGCATACCGAAATACCCCTTATACGATACCCAACATGAACTTTTACAACGGCGGCGCGGCGGCCATATTGGATTGCCGGCTGTGGTATTGATTTGCTTGACTTGAATGTATGATAATTACGAAGTAATGAATTACAAAGTAACTAGTTATAAAGTAATCTAATTACTTTGCAACTAGTTACTTAGTAACTAATTAACCGGAACATCCAAAGTATTTAAATTACAAAGTAATTAATTACTGAGTAATTAGATTACATTGTAACTTAATTACATTGTAATTCAATTATTAATTGAATTACTTTTGTAATTAATTACGCCCATCACTACTATCACCCAGCTCCCGGTCTATGCGACCGTCGAGTTGCACACGTCCGGATATGAAGATAGCATTCGGAAAAACGAAACCGCACTCACTCAGTCGCATGTTGTTCTTGCGACTTTTTTTTGTGCCTACATATTGCCGCTGCGTTTTTTTTTGTCGCCTTAATGCGCACAGAGTATCGATTGGTTGTGCTGGCGGGATTAAAGACGATGAATGGACAAGGCGAGGTGTTTCGTTTTGAGGATGGAAAAGAGTAGGTATGTAAAAAAGGATAATGAATTTTATTGCTTTTTTGTACGTGAGGAAAAATCCTTTTACGTGAGGAAAAATCCTCAGGGATGCTATGCCGGACTCCTACCGACTAAAAAACCTTACGTATCCTGCCTACGGTTGGAATCCCCGGGTAAGCCCTCGGAAGTATATCCCAGGACTCCCAACAGAGCTACGGCTACCACTACGGCCTCGCACAGATACTGCCCCGGTAAGTATCTGTGACAGTGACAACCGGTAGGAGGGAGCACCGTGTCTCCTCTCCAGTCACTCATTCATGACCGGTCTGACCGCGAATCTTAATGTTTACTATGATTGTACTTATATGGATGCCCTGTCTGCAATTTTCAGCAGCTTTAAGTCAGGAAAATGTATTCGGTTGATATCAATAAGCTTACCCATTCAGCTACTGAAAAATACAAGTAGTATTAAACTCTATCAATGAATTTTCAGTCGATCTCGATAGTAGATTTTTTAAATTAGTCTTTATTGGGAGTTAGCGACTTGACAATGAAACAAAACCAGCACACACCAAAGTATTGACTGACTGTCAGTAATGAACAACGTTTTTTTTTGAGTAAAATAATTAAACAGGTTCTTAAATCCTTACTATTTCCAACTTGTCTCTACACAGTCATCATTTCTCAGACCTTACCACAGCAGATTGGCATTTAATTTCGAACCGCATCTGCAATGGGCAGAAAATCCGACACCATAAGCTTCAAAAGCCGTCAAGTACAGTGGCCGTAACCAGTCCACTGACCCGCACTCACCCATAAAAGATCTACATCGATCCTGATCACATTTTCGTTAAACATCGGAATAAACCTGCATCTGCATTAACTTATACGCGCCCATGAGATGACTATAAAACTTTTATTGTCCCATAACTTTTGTTTGTATGCTTAAATCTTTATAAGTGTGCGACATCTTACTGTATAGATACACAGGTAAGTATTGCACACGTTGGTAATTATTGATGTGTGCGTGAATCCAACCAATCACGTTCGTCCGTCACCGGTTGACATTAGCCGGGTAATATATGATTGAGGCTGGACATTTTTCGCATTCGCCGATATTTTAAAGTGAGATAAAATCGTATCGTGTTTATTGCGATGAGATTCGTTTATTTTATTGTTGGTTTGTTCTGTGTGGGGATGTATCGGATATGTTTAGTATGCATGTATAGAATTGTGAATAATATTATATTGACATGCAAATTTACTGATATATAATTATGTAGATCTTTACCACTTGACTTCGAAATGTCTGTGTCATTTCTGATAATATCAAATATCGATTATTATAACAAAGTTTAGAAACTAAAAAACAAAATAACCAAACTTTAAAAAGTATGGAACTAAGAAGATTTTACAATAAGGCAGATGCTTACAGGCCTTCAGAGAACCATGGGATGGGAGGAAAAGATCGTGAATAGATTTGTCGTGATGCAAGTCAGAGATAACAGCTGAAGTGGTCAGAAAGGTTCTGCTGATGAGATATTTGGGACTGGCTTCACTGTAGTGTGATAGTAATAAACCTACCATTATATTAAAAGACCGAATCAGCGATACCCCACAATATGGGGTAGATAATAGCATCAGCCCCAATTTACCTAAAAGAACATTGATATGCTGTCATATTTTACAACGTTCTGTCAGTATTTTCTTGAGTTATATTTCTAAAAATAGTTATATTAATTGAAATTAGTCAGTGTATACGATTATAGCTGCATGAAAAGGTAATAAAATTCGACTTAATATTTAATATTCGTTGATATTGTGCTCGCTGGCTGGTAGCTCTACCCCCTTTATAATTCTATACACCTGTAACTCGTAAAATAATATAGTCTATTACTACATTTATATCTTTTATTGAAAAATATCAACTATTACTTGTTCGTAAGTAACTTTACATACTGAGGTATGTATAATCCATAACTTTTATTTATGAGTATGAATATTATTTAAGAAAATAAATGTGTCTTATATTCAGTGGAATTAATAAAACTTTTCAACTGACTTAACCGGGTTTTTATTTCATAGACTTATTAAGTTATTTGAGCGGTTTAAGCAATTGCTGGAGAATGTTTAAAATCCAATTAAAAACGAAGCATCACTCAAACACTTCAATAGTGTCCAATAGTACCTACTGCTCGTTCGCTCTAACTTTGCCGCTCGGCTCCATACTAAAGTCGAATTGTTAATTAGACGAAGTAAATTGACAGCAACTAGTCACTTCTTCATACAATGTTGCGTATTTTCTATGACGAAGTGGCATTAGCTACTGTCAATTTACTTCGTCTAATTAACAATTCGGGTATACGCCTCTACGCCAGCGGCAAAGTTAGAGCGAACGGGTAGTAGTACTGTTAGGGCTATATTCAATAACAGTTAAGATGACTTTGGGATTCGACCATTGTAAATGAGAATAAAATTGCAAATAAAAAGGTACTGCATCTGATTAAATGGACAGTTTTTTTAGATAACTAATCTTCTCCATGAATCTAGCTAGAAGAAGCTACTACGAGTATAGTCTATTGTTAAAAAAATCTGTCAAGTTGTAAAGTTATAAATCCGATAGCTTATATTTCTAGCCTTTGGCAGCAATAATTTGGTTTTTGCCTCTCGATCGTAACATAAATAAAAAGCACTTATCGCGATTAAATACATGACAAAACACGACCGATTGACTGACACAAACGCAAAATAATGTCAATATCATCACCTAACTAATTGACATTCCTCACTTCCCATCCAATTCTAAACAATTGTGGAGCAAAAAAAGACACAGTAAAAAGATAAAGTTGAGCGTCCTCATCGCACGTCAAATGTCATTGTAACAATTGAGATTCATGGTCTACTCCATGTCCAAGGGTTCGTGATTCATGAGAGCACTAATGAACGGACAGGCGGCAGTCTGTTTGTCATAGTTGTATTGATAGCTCGCCTGTCACCCTCGATTGGTGGCTCTGATGACTGAGTAAGGACAACATCATTGTTGATTTAGCTCTGCAGTACGTCAGTCGGCGGTCAGCGCCTACACGTAGGTAGTTGGTTATTAGAATAAATAACTTTCCTTGTAGTAAGTGTTTATAGTTCATGATAAGGAAGAAGTTAATATGATGCCCATGACTACTTTTTATTAGCTCATTGCTCGACATAGACGTCTTCATCCTAACACATTGCGATCGGAGAGTTCATTATATGGTACGGTCCTGCTTCCTTCGGCGTACTCATAGATTGTAAAATAATGTCACTGCTTCAGTTTTCCCGAACATTTTCAGTTCAGTTTAGACTAGCTGGGGAACAATGGTGTTACGAAATTTAGGAGAAATACTCAAAACATTAACACGTGTTTCAATATTTGCTAAATTTCTTTCTCTGCGTTTGGCTAAAATAGTTTTTGATCATTCACACAATCGGCGTTGCAGTCATTCTGCTAGTCATGTGCATATAATCAGCGATATAATTCTTCAACACTGATATTAGATCGAAGTAATTCAGCCAACCCGCCAAGCTTAATATAAACTCATCTCCCATACATTATCGCTGCTAATAGAGCGTCGAAAAGTCTTTCTATCATAAATACATCCACGTTGGTACATCATACCGTTGCCAAATGCCAGCGGCTGGTCAATTTGTCTGTCTGTCTGTGTGATTTGTGATATAATACGCGCGTAGGTATATAATTGAACACGATCGATGCGCTCGAGTCGTAGATCAAGGGATATGACACGTGTTGCATAATTTAACTAACTAGGTAGGTTTTAAATTTAACTAACTAGGTAGGTTTTTAATTTAACTAACTAGGTAGGTTTTAAAACGCCTTGCTCTACTGAAAAAGTTTTGACCGATTCTGTTTCCGAGAAAATATATTTTTCTCTTCGCTTTTCTAAAATTTGTTGGTTTAAAGAGGTTTTGCTGCCGGAACTCTTAAAAACTTTATATAGAGTAGCTACTTTAAACATGTAAATTATGCTACACTACTAGTTTGATTTAAAACATGAATTGATACAGTTGTCGAAGGATACTTCTATATCAGATTTAATCATGACAATTATTGTGCAGGTACTGAGTTGAGAGACTAAGAATAGCCAAGATGAAGCTATAACATAATTAGCAACCTTTCACTGTGAATTCGTTTCCTGACATCTCAATGCACCTAGACTTAATAATTCATTAGACAGGACTTTATTTGACTCTCCCTTCAAGGAAGTTAGATTTCTTGATATTAAGTTAATGAGTCTATTGCACTTTGCTTAAGGAATGTGACTATGAAATCCTTTGACAATTCCGATAAAAATGCTTACTCATTTTGAACAAGAATTTCCTTAATTTTTTATAATAATTAGGCAAGTTACAAACCAGGACACGCTTTCGTTGCATCACTCGGTGGCAAAGCAACTGAGTCACAGACATCAGGGCAACGTTTACGAATCAAAATCGCCATGCAGTTTTACGATCTCTAAACTTTGGAATTTATTGCATGTAATGAAAACGAAATAGGTTTCATTATAGGAATAGCTTTTATAACTATCATCATTTCATTTTGGTTATGCTTACTTGAGAATAACTTGACATGAAATTTTCTTTGTTTTTTGTATTAAGGAAAAATTGTTACTTAACGCATATGTAAACAAGATAGGTTTCTATTTTCCATGAACGTAATGAAATCTTCTAAACATGTTATTCTTTCAGTACGTGAAACATTAATATTGTTTTTACGATTATAATACATTAAAAGTGGATAAAACAATGCTACGAATATTTTGCCTTTGATTTTTTTCTAAAATTCGACACCCTGCGTTATCTCCACTGTAAAAGTGCTCCATTAAATCTGCTATTAGGAAAGAGATATATTAAGAATATAAAGGCAGATAAAAATGAACTTATAAAATAAAATTTTCAACCCCATATCATGTTTTGGCGTGCTCGTTATATCCAATATTTATATCAAGGGCCGATCGTCATTCGAGACATAAATGCACATTTTATAGCTATCAAATCCGTTCAATTTACTTCAATGGTAATGAATTCAACTTCTATTAGATGTCCTGCGGTGAGTAGGGTGCTTCGAATGCCGTCTCTTTACAATTAAATCTGCAACTTGATACGAAAGGCGTCGACACACGAAGCCACATTAAGGACACTGAATTTACTCACAACTCTTTTCAAGTTATTAGGGTTATCATATTTAACTGGGAGATTTATAAAATCGTTTTATAAATAAAATTGATGCGTTGAAAGTAATATACCTACCTTATACTAGTTATACTATGCCTCTGCCTACCCCTTCGGTGATAAAGGCGTGACTATGTATGTATGTATACCGATGGTTTTAGTAAATGCAGAGTATATATATCTACATATACCTACCATGGTAAAGGTTTCTTCAAAAGAGGTCTTGAAGGATTTACCACGAGTGTAGCATCTGCACCTCTGGTAGCACAGTTAGTAGACCTGTAGAAGCAAAATCGTTGGTGTTGCAAACGTTCATAGGCTGCGGTGACCACCGGTCCTTCTGGTGGGCCATATGCTTGTCTGCCACCTTAGTGGTATAGAAACAAACATTTTTGTACATATATAAACAAAAATGAAATGTCTAGGAGAAACATGCGGGAAATTAAGATCGTTGTAGCACGGGTGTACCACTTTAGATTCTTTATTAAAACATCAAACTTAATTTTCCAAGAATTAATTATTCTCTCTGTTGCTGTTTTTTCGAACATCTTCAGTGGTTTTCTAGACTCAGCAGCGCGAGTGGTCGGCAGAGAAAGAGAGTGAGAGGGAGAGGATGACTGTTGTTGTAAACGTCCCCATATGCTAAGATGTCTACTTTCGATTCGGTTAACAAATATCAGTAAATTCTAGTTGAGTTACTCTAACAGGTAAACCTGTTAGAATCAAGTTAATTACAGATCTTACCCGGAAATGTAAGTACATACCTATATTTGAACCTAAGTAAACTCTATAGGTTTGTATACACATAGGCTGCAGTACTCTGCAGATCTAAATTAGAATATGCCACCGACTGCATGTCAACATAATTGTTTCCTTGTAGCTTTATACGTAAATAGCCTTTACACTTGTCACTTTATGCACTAGCGCTCACGTCAATCTATGCGATTGATTTGCGAACGATTTCCAACTGATTCTGATCCCTACTCCAAAGGTTTTATGGTTCAAAGTAGAAAGTATATGAAAAAAAATCATATCTTGATTAACTGAGCACCGAGGAATCAGTATCCATCATAATTTTGCCTCATTTTGTAATACAGTCGCGCGAACTCATATTTACTTCTACAAAGCATGAATGCAGTTAACTTCAACTTTATAACGTTGGCATAAGGTGGAATATCCGTTGCGGCTTTATGAGATGTTAAAATTGTTTTTAAATGCGTAGGCAATACAGTTAGATGCAAAACTGGGAATATGAATGATGCAAATTTTAGTGCATCGTAAAAAATAAGTACTTTATTCTTGTTTGCGCTGATCGCTTACAACGCTTGAGTAATGACAGCGTTAAGTGATGTTTAATAGTCAGTTACCTTTACTTTAAGTAAGCACCAAGGTATTTATATCTTTAACAACTTCAATAAAGACGATAATATTACTGTAGTAAATAAAGTAGTATCTATTTTGTAATGATATTAAACATATTATGCAGTTCTTCTTTATATTCGTGGAATGGAAGCCAACACCCAGCATTTGCACCTATAGATACTACTAATCTTATTTCCAAGCGTCTTTTTTATTTTTACGGGTATAGCATAATTTTTATCCTAGTTTACTGCATTTTTATGTATTTATATCGTATAGAATACATTATGTATCTTTGTCATCAACTAACAGTTTAAAAAACTAACGAAAAAATTAAAAAACTAACTGTTTCTTTGGAAATATTCCTTTTTGCCATAAGACCGCCCATTTTACCACAATACTGTAGTTATTATTATTTATTATTATATCTGTCTAACTAGTAACTATAGCCCAGATGAATCGAAGTCTTTATTTTACTTAATACTTTTGTCCAGGACAGTACAAGTCCTGCCGCTTCTAGTGACGCGAAAGTCACTGATCACTGACGCTATACAAACAGACCATGTTACAAATCCGTCTACTTGTTTACTACTACAAATTAAATACTATGTAACTGTTCTGCTACCCTAAAATGGCCATGTCCTTGTAGAAAGCCTGTGTACGGTTGTCGGGTGACTCATTGTTTACGCCGTTGATGTAGGAATGGACATGTCCATATTATTATCAACGTCTTTGTAATTCCCGTGGGTGTTGAGGATAGTTTATTGGAGTAAGATCTTTGCAGCAGGATATTACAAAATCTTCTTATGTTTGTTGTTTAATTGGTAAAAGAATATGGCCAGGCTCGACCACAACTGCTGACTAACAAATACGATCATGGCGAAGATAAGGATAATACAACTCGATTCAGACCTATCACAGGAAGATTATCCTACATGGATGCTATGCCGAACTCCTATAGACTAAAAACCACATGAAGTCTGCCTAACAGCATATGGTTGGGAGTCAGGGGTAAGCCCTCGGAAGGATACCCCAGGACTCCCGACAGAAACAAGACCTATCACTCTTCTAAAATTGAATTTGGGAAAATCTATGTCCAGAAGTAGACAGATTTGATTGGTTTAATAGGACTAGGTATTTACACATGGTTGCAAACACAGATATCAGAAAAATAATCATGAAAGAAAAAAAAATCTGATTTCTGTGGTTGCAAGTATATCAAAAATGCTTTACTACCCGTTCGCTCTAACTTTGCCGCTGGCGTAGAGGCGTATACCCGAATTGTTAATTAGACAAAGTAAATTGACAGTAGCTAATGTCACTTCGTCATAGAAAATACGCAACATTGTATGAAGAAGTGACTTTAGTTGCTGTCAATTTACTTCGTCTAATTAAAAATTCGACTTTAGTATGGAGCCGAGCGGCAAAGTTAGAGCGAACAAGCAGTATATTATACCATCATCATCTTACTACATACGTATACTGAGGTAAGAATTTGGTTAAATCCAGGCGATTCAATTATATTCACATCTTTTAATTCTTACATTTCCATTCTTCCAAATTCTCAATCCTGCATTCTAGATAGAGAATTTTGCATAGTAGACTAAAAAAGCAAGATAAAGCCCTATTTTAAGGTGTAAAAGTCCTCATCGACGTTATGCAGACTTCTACTCCTACCGACTAAATCCACACGGTCCTCTTCTGAGTACGGCCGGGAGTCCCGTGTACACACTCGGAAGGATAGCTCCAGGGAACTTATAGCCCTTGAGATCGTGTCATGACTGGCAATAATAAATTTACTGAAATACTTAAAAATTGACTATTATACATATACCTATCTATTTGTTTTGCTATCGTGAGAAGCGCTCGTGGCCCCGCGGACTCAGTGTTCTGTAAACGATCACTGCAGTAAGCCACTTTCACTATGGCCGGTCCATGGATGGGTGACCATCCATGTGATCACTTTGTGACATTTATTTGAGCGTTTCCGTGCTTCGGAAGGCACGTTATGCCGTTGGTCCCGGTTGCCAGTAAAATGGCAGTCGTTAAGCTAAGTTGAAGGCTTTATTTCAACAGCAGGCTGTCACAACCTGCACCTGTCCATTTAAACACGGCAATACGGCTCACCACCGATTACGTGGGACAAATTATACAAGGGTGAAATGTGGGCATGTAATATGCCTCTGCCTACCCCTTCGGGGATAGAGGCGTGACCATATGTATGTATGTATGTATGTATGTTGTTTTGCTGTGATATTATTTTACCAAATAACAACAGCCATCATCTAATCAGTATTATCAGCCAGTAGATCGTTCATTACTGCACAGGTGAACCACTGGTTATGTTTGTGGGTACCTACTTTAGTAGTACGTAGTACGCTCGGACTGCAGAGAATATTGTGTAAGTAACAACTGTCCTGGCTGTTGGCTATTGGTTTTGAAAGACAGAAGGTAATGAAAAGTTTTCCTTATCCCAGTCCCTCTCCTATCACAGCCTTTTCCTATCCTGAAATCCCTTTCTGATTTCATCATCCCGATCCCATCCTCTCTCCGCCAAGCCAAGGTTGCCGTGCCTATGTGCTGCGTGACTAGGGGCGAGCCTAGTATTAGCGTGCTTATTACCCTGGGACCGGGCGAACCCAGAATAAGGTTAGCCTTACTTGAACAAGCGGGGCTCTGTTCAGGTGGACATGTTTTTCCCTTGCTACTCGTGGGAACGCAATGGAATTAATAAATTTAAATACCCAGAATGACGGCGATGTGGTTCGCAACCCGTCACGTCACGTCTCCCATCGGGGCGAAAAGTGGACTGTGGATAGCCGCTTTGCTACGTTGAATGTAAGAGGAGGTATGAATGATAAAATTGAGGAGGTATGCAAGATTATGCGAGAGAGGCGATTGGATATTTTGTGTGTGAATGAGACAAAGCGGAAGGGATGCGACACCACGACACATGGAGCCTATACGGCCTACTGGTCAGGCGTAGCCACAACCAGCGCGGCGTGCCAGGGTGTCGGTGTAGTACTTTCCGCGAGAATGAATGAATGTGTGACAGATTATGAATGTGTGAGCCCAAGACTCGTTTGGTTGAGGCTAAAGGTTGGACTCACCCGCATCTTTGTGTTAGGAGTGTATGCTCCTCAGGATGCGCGGTGGCGCCGGTCCGCAAAAGACCAGAGTGAGAGGCAGGCATTCTGGGAGAGTGTGAATTATATTCTGGGTAAATGCAAACGAAACGAAAGGATTGTAATGTTAGGTGATTTTAATGGATGGGTTGGAGTGAAGCGTGATGGATATGAAAGTGTATTGGGAAAGTTTGGGGATGAGCGAGTGAATGAAAATGGCGAAAGTCTGCTAGAAGTATGTTTGGATAGGAATCTTGTGGTAACCAACACCATATTTAACCACAAAGATATCCACTTGTATACAAGGAAACAAGAAAGCCAGAGAAGCATGATTGATTTTGTGATAGTAGACGCAAGAATGAGAAAGAATGTGCTGGACACCCGGGCATACCGCGGTGCCGGGATTGACACAGATCACTTCTTGGTAATTAGCCGAGTAAGAAGTCTGTTTCAGCGGTGGCGGCATCGTGCGCATAAGCCCATTAGTGTACTGGAGCGCATTAAAGTCGAAAATTTGAAAGATATAAGCGTGAGAGAGGAATTTGTGAGTAAATTGAGCGAGAAATTCGAAAATTCAGAGGAAATATGTGAGATGGAAGAATTATGGAAGATGATTAAGGAAGGTCTCGTAAAAGTTGCAGTGGAAGTATGTGGGATAAGCAAAAGGCGACATGGATGTCAGGTAAAGAGTATGTCTGCAGAAGTTTTAAAAGTTTTGTCTGATAAGAAGCAAGCATGGTTGAACTGGCTGGCTACAATGGCCAATCAAAGAATGCAGAAGGCAACGGATGAGGATGTAAAAATGGCAAAGGATGAGTATAAAAGGTATAAGCGTGATGCGAAAGAAGTGATGAAAAGTAAGAGAGAGAATGATGAGGATGACTTTCATAACAGGTTATCTGATGACTTCCAACAGAATATAAAATTCTTTTGGAAGTCTATAAGAACAATGAGGACTGAACAGACTACCTCACAATTTAAACAAATCAGAAACCATGATGGTAGTTTTGTGATAGGAGAGGAATGTGTGTTAAAAAGGTGGAAGGAATATTTTGAAAGTTTATTTGAAAAAGAGGATATGCAAAGGGAGACTCATGTCTCGGAAATGAATGAACTTGATAATGAAAGCCACTTAAGTATGGAAGAAATTGTGGAAGCGTTGAATAGTATGAAATTAGGAAAGGCTGCTGGGATTGATAGAATTTCTGTCGAGATGCTGAAAGCGGGTCGTGGCGTGGTAGCTTGCCAGCTGTACCGCCTTTTCAATCTTTGCTGGCGAAATGGCAGAGTACCAGAAGAATGGTGCAAATCGGTCATAGTGCCGCTGTACAAAGGTAAAGGGTCACAGCAAGAGTGCAAAAACTACCGCGGCATAAGCTTGCTCAGTGTCGTAGGCAAATTGTATGCGAAAGTTTTGATTAAAAGAGTGATGAATGAAACTAAAGGAAAAATGTGGGATGTACAAGCAGGATTTATGAAAGGAAGGGGATGCACGGATCAGGTCTTTTCACTAAGATGCCTAGCTGAAAAGTTTTTGGCAAAACGCCAAAAAGTCTATTGCATCTTCGTGGACTTAGAAAAGGCCTATGACAGAGTGGTGAGGAATGAACTGTGGTCAACACTGTTCATGTATGGAGTGAACAGCAACTTGATACGAGCATTGAAATCTCTATATGAGGGCTCCAGTGCTTGTGTCAGGATCAATGGAGCTTGCACAGACTTTTTTCCCATCGAAAAAGGTGTGAGGCAAGGCTGTGTAGCGTCACCATGGCTGTTCAACCTTTATATAGACAGTTGTTTGAAAGATCTACAAGAGTGTGCGTATGGACTAAAAATGAATGAGCTAACCGTCAAATGCCTCCTTTATGCTGATGATCAGGTAATACTGGCATCATCGGCGGAGGAGTTGCAGTTGATGGTTAATGTAATGAACGATGCGCTTAAAAGTAGAGGAATGAATGTTAATGTAAGCAAGACAAAAGTAATGGTTTTTGAAAGAGAGAAATGTATGACTGATTGTTCGATATTGATCGAAGGAAAGAGCGTGGAACAGGTGAAAGAGTTTGTTTATTTGGGTTCAAAATTTGCAAGAGATGGAAAGTGTGACAATGATATTGAAAGAAGAGTTTTGGCAGGAAATCAAGTGAATGGAGCCATTCACACCTTTATGAACAGTCAGAACGTGTCTAAAAAGGCAAGGATGGCTGTACATAGAGGAGTGCTTGTCCCTACACTTATGCATGGTAGTGAAAGTTGGGTGTGGCAGGAGAAGCATGAAAGTAAAATTAATGCAGTGGAAATGAGAAGTTTGCGAAATATAGCTGGAGTGACATTGATGGATAAAGTAAATAATAGTGTGATAAGGGAACATTGCGGCATGACAGAAGATGTAGTGACTAAGATAGAAAAAGGGATGCTCAGATGGTTTGGACATGTGGAGAGAATGGATGGAAATAGGCTGACGAAACAGATTTATGAGGCGAGAGTGAATGGGCAAACTGGTAGAGGTCGACCTCGGCATACTCAAGTCGATAAAATCGACAATCTTCTGAGAAAAGGCCAGGTCAAGAGTACCCTTAACCGAAGAGCATGTATGAAGACACTTATGAAAGTTGAAGAAGCGAAAGTTGTTTGCCAGGATCGTAGCAAGTGGAAAGCCATAGTCTCTGCCTACCCCGTTGGGAAACAGGCGTGATGTTATGTATGTATGTATGTACTTTAGTAATCCTGCTATCGGTGACGTAAAATATTGTAAAGTAGCTAACAGACATTTTCACACAACGCTATCTGATCCCAAAGTAAGCTAGGTATAACCAAAGACTTCTATATAAACTGAGGTAGACATGCCCTACGCACCGATTTTTGAAACCTATAAACTGAGCTAATTAGCAGCGTTGCTCGCACTGTTGTGAGTCAAAACTTCGAGAGTAGGTGCTCGAATTGCAATCGGAGTCCATACGTCTTCTCTTTTACTCTTTTTCTATTCGTATATTGCTATTGTGTGTGGTGACAATTACGTAAAAAATATTTATAAGTGAGTGTAGTCTTATTAATGTGTGTATTTGAGGATTGCTTTTGAAATCTCGTTTGTACGGCACGTCTACCTCAGTTTATATAGAAGTCTTTGGGTATAACCTGCTTGTGTTATGGTTATCAGACCACTGATATTGATACTCATATACTTCATACATACTTATCACACATAAAAACACCCAGACTCTCGAGACAAACAATTATGGATCACACATTTTTCTCCCCGGTGGGAATCGAACCCACGACCTCGTGATCCGCAGTCGAACATTTCGACCTCTAGACCTACGAGGCAGTCGTTGCCCATCTAGCTAGCTGGCGGATATTATGGAGTACCTGGTCGATACAATCAATAATAAATAAGTACGTATTGGTAATTGCGTTTACATTAACTAAGTATAATTTCTCTATTTAGGAGTCTAGATCCAATTATTATTCTCTGTCTGTCATGCGAGACATCCACAGTACTCTTTACCAGAAAAATAAGATGCCTTTCATTTAATTCATTGCTGAGATTGCCCGAGGATATAAATACTTACGAAAAAAAAAATTAATAAGCACAACATTGCCATATTATGATTCAAAAATTAATTTTCAAAAATGCATAGCCTCCCATGATGCGCGTCATTTCCAAATCCGACATGTTTTTAATCAGCCCTGTTTATCTAGTGATCATTCAAATTAATCATCGACATCACAGTGAGATCTTAATTAAAACTTTATTAATAACTCCATTCGACCAAATAAACTGCACGTTTTTAACGAAAATGCACGAGGATATTTAGCACTTACCGGGACGATATGTTTACGATACGGCGATGTCGTGTCTGCGATAATACACTACTTGATAGGAATCCAGGAACATCCTTGGTTTTTTGTTAGTTTGTTAGTCTGAGGGATTTCCACAAGCCAAAAAAAACCACGGCTTTGATTGTCCACATCTTGAGCGTTTTCCTTGTGGTTCAGACACGATAATTTTACAAACTAAGTACATATGAGTAAAATGTTTTAAATCGTAAATTACCTGTACCGTCACATTATTCGATGCAGAAACTCAAAACAGTCATTACTCGTAGTGCAGTCGTGTCGTGTAGGTTAAACATCATCGTATCAATAACCGATATCAAGGTAATGAGGGGTCGGTAATTAAATGTCCTCTGTCAAAGCCGTCGCCGCGTCAAATAATGTATAATCAAAATGGCGGTGATGACGTAGCAGCCGCCATTAATATGAAGGATTTACTTTTATCTGCCGGATAGTTGACGTCTGTTTACTCTGAATACCGACTAGCGAAATGAGATTAATTTGTATGGTATTTTTTAATTTGTTTGTTTTTGTCGTTTATAGTGGAGGGTTGAATGATGTACGTATAGGAGGATTCCTGAAAACACTTTATGAAATTGTAACTAATATCGTAAATGTGATAGTATGTCCGTTTCGCTAAACGGGGACAAGATTCTTCGACGAGATGTCTTATCTTGCAAAAATAAAACTTCAACTTGCAGATATTGGTTTTATCACAAACATAAGTATAAGATTCATGTAGGTATATTTTTTTTCAAAACAGCAATTTAGTCACAAGTTGATTGAATTGACATGATAACCATGAGTAAACAGACCTAAAATACAGACAAATTGAATGCGAATTGTGAAATAATATCACAACAATTAAACGAAAATAAAAAAGTCCTCCATATCCACACATAAGAGAAAAAATCTGATAAATAAAACGTGTGTATTCAACATCATAACAACAAAGTTCAAAATTTTCAGTAAGAGCTAGATTAAGCTGAATAGAAGTCTTGACAATGTCTTTTTAAACGCGATGATAAGTTTTACAATCATCTGGTATAAGTCTATTCCTAAATAAAAGACCACACAGCGAACATTGAAGTACACAGTGCACACCAAGTCAGCACGTCTCTGCCGTCAGCGTCAGTCCCCTAGCCGTCGCGTCGCGTCGCGTCGTGTAGCTAGATGTGGCGCGTTATGAAAGAAACGTCATAAATCTATCAGATTTGACGCGCCCGGCTAAATTATGAATGCGATCTTGAGTGATTTGTGAGCTACGTCTTGTGGCAAAAAATAATGGTGTGGGATATGAGTGAGCGACCCAGAGTGTGAGTTGTGAGCACGTAACTGATTTAAAACTTCTGAAATGACTCATTGAATTAAATAAGTATTGGTGCGTAGCTTCGATCAACAATATGTGCGTAGTTGCCATCAAAGCGTCGTCGTTACAGTTCTTGTTAATAGATGTCTTCAGCTATTCAAGAACACGCTTAAAGTATTTTTTCCATGGTTCATTCATCACTTGGTTTGTCTCTCGTTATCTATGCATAGGGCGGAATTCATGGAACGGCCGTTTCGCTCATATTTCGGCGATAAGTTTTTTGGATTCTATCAATACCGTCAATCTTGAAGCCATTTTTATCCAAAAGATGAATCTCTGGTGGTAACTAATGGTATAAGACTTTACATGGCGGGAATCTATTGAAAAGAGGAGATGGTATGAGTGACCCACCCTGCCTACTCAATTCTTTAATTCTACCGATCACAACAGTACTTAAAGGTTTAGTTTTGTAATAGAAAAGACATTGAGCTAAACCTGCATTGTATCGTTTCATACACTACAGTATTGAGGCATCTTTTTACGGTAGGCTTGTCTGAACATATCACAATAGGTACACGTTTTTAATTACTGAGAATAATACTATAAACGTGAAAGTCCTCTATATTTGTAGTCCATTAAAAGAATTTATGTTATTTTATGTCTTGACTACGCAGAAAGTATCGCGCAATCTTTAATTAACAAAAATGTCGAGCCTCTGACTGCCTACCAGGTAAAGCGGCAAGGAGTACCGTAAATAAAGGCTTAAAGAACATAAAAACAATTCAAAGATGTAGCCTGATTATGTCAAAAGTACTATAAATTTTTAGGCTCGCCAAAAACCTGGGACAAAAACTAAAGGTGAAATGTAGACGTATGCTATGCCTCTGCCTACCCCTTCAGAGGATAAAGGCGTGACTACAATGTATACATGTAACTTAACACATTACACGAAAACCAATACTGATTCCATATCAAGATTTGATCGAAGAATCTTTGACACCACCGTGCACCGTTTCACCATAGCTAAAGAATTTTAGGGCTACTACTCGCCGCTCCCTGCTACACTCAGTGTTTTATGATTTTTTAACTATGTGAGAAATGTTTTGACCGCTGCCTCACCCACGATTCTCGTTTTATTACCCATATATCTAACAATATAGTGATAGTAACTTAAGATAAAAAAAGCCTATAATCAGTTAATAGTATCGGTATCAGACCTTAACTTAACCGCCATATTTGAATTGATTCAATGACTTAAAACTTTTATTTCGTTTAAGTATAACTGTTTAAAGAAATATTTTTTTTGTTCTAATTCATGGAACTGCCCAATGTGCAGTGTTGCGAAAGTCAAAAGCCGAACAAAATATGCATTGTTGTTTTTGGGTATTCTGACAGTGTACAATTTGCACAAATTTAAACAAAGAATGCAATAAATAATGTCATTGTCATTTGTAACAAAGTGCCAATAATATTTAGACACGTTTCTGTTCGTTTAGAACTTTATGACAAAATACTTAACAATGTGGCTATTCAAATTACTTACTATTGTACGCTTTCGTTATTTTAGTATTTTGCTTATAACTTTGGCTTTTTACCTACTTGATTAAAAATCATGTTTTTTCTTCATACATACCAACCAATTTGCATGTTACTACTCTAAATTTAACATTCGAAAGATCAGTCTATCGATTAATAAATATTCGAAGAATCGTTAGTCGAAGCAGCGTTTAGCGACAAAAAGTTGTTTCGCAATAAACTCTATTCGCACAATCGTTCAGTCGATATTTCAATAATCGAACCTATGTCTCTCGAAATTAAGTTACGGATCCTTTTTTGTGGGGTTAACTACTACCTCTGTAGTCAAATGACATAATTTTTGTCAAACATTTAAAACAGACTATCCCGACCGATGGGTTCATCAATAACTACATAGTCAAAACTGTATAGGCTATAAGCCAAATAATGAAAAGTAACGCTTTAAAATTCAACAACAACTACAAGCCTTCTACTTAACGAAAAATGTACAGTGAAGCTATAAAATGAAAATAGAAGGCGTTTCCTCACGACCCCAGTATAGTACATATCAGCAGACACACAAAACATTTCTTGAACCTACCAATACACAGCGACCCGATTGCAATCTCGACCTAACCTAACATAAAACTATCCAAACAAATATTCGTTCGCTTTTTCCTAAGGGTGGCAACTGGCAACGCTATCTCGAGTCGGCACAGTGGTCCCGCCACATCTGTCCGTACATAAATCTGTCTCATATGAAAAGAATTAAAACGTTCCCTATTGTAGACGGCTGAATAAATCTTATAGATATCTTTGTGAGGGACGCGCGACGCCCGCGGCTCTCACCGAGGAACGGCGATATTTTACAAGTTTTTGACAGCCGATATGGCTTTCCTAAACGGCACCTGCCCACTGTGCACTCTGCTCTGATGGCTTCGATCGCCAATCGCCAGCGCAATCAACTGAAACAATGTTTACAGTTTAGTTCATTATAAGTATTATCACATTTCGGTTAGTTTGATATCTTGATTGTGAATAGAATTTGAGTAACACCTAATTTGTTAAGTTTTGTTTTAAAATGTTAAACAAATTTGTTATAACAGCTATAAATATTTATTATAAAAAAAATATTCAAAATGTTGCTTGTCATATTCTTTGATAAGAAATATTATGACATCAACTAGATGGCGCTACTGAACTGAAAGGATAAATTCCACTTGAAGGTTACAAGAAAAGCAATAGAAACTTTATTACCATCATAAAATTTACAAAACACGTTATGTTCGCTATGATTTATAAGAAAATCATTAATTATTGCTTTGACGTAACAAGGACACAATGTACATAAATATAATTAATTAGCCTTATAAACAAAAGTTTATCAAACTATACACGAAATGTTGGAGCTACTATTAATATGTTTACTACAATCATAACGACCAATTAATACCGGGTCACAGAAAAAAATAAATAAACCGGCCAAGTGCGAGTTGGACTCGCCCATGAAGGGTTTCGTAGCAGCAAGTAACATAATACAAAAGTTCTTATAGTTCGTTGCAACTTTGATTGATGTTTTAACTTAGCAGTGGTAGTGATTTTTCTAACCGAAAATTGCGGTTTATGACGAATTAAAAAAAAACTACCGGCTCTATCTCGTTCAAACCAATTTTCGTTAGTAGTTTTTATGACAATGTACTTCATATATTCTTTTTAGATTTATCATCCTCTTAGTTTAGAAGTTAGAGGGGGGGGGGGGGGACACACATTTTTCCACTTTGGAAGTGTCTCTTGCGCAAACTATTCAGTTTAGAAAAAAATGATATTAGAAACCTCAATAGCATTTTTAAAGACCTATCTATAGATACCGCACACGTATGGTTTTGATGAAAAGAAAAATTTTGAGTTTCAGTTCTGAGTATGGGGACCCCTAAAATTTACTGCTTACTTTCCAATTTTATATAAGAATCTTAATGCGGTTCACAGAATACATCTGGTTACCAAGTTTCAATATCATAGGCCTTATAGTTTCGGAGAAAAATGACTGTGACACACGGACGGACAGACAGACAGACAGACAGACAGACAGACAGACATGACGAATCTATAAGGGTTCCGTTTTTGCCATTTGGCTACGAAACCCTAAAAACACGATATATTTAACATGGAACTTGAACGGGGCGTATGAACCAAAAAAGGTATATAAATCGAATCGAGTCACCAATAACATTATAGTGTAGAGTTTATGGCAGCGCCCTTGAAGTGTGTTATCGGCGAAGATTCTTTATTGACACTATAAAATGTGGGAAACGTATGGGAGGGTGCTTGATGCAGACCCGTAATGATGTGAATAATGATCCATTACCTACTATAATATTTTCGAAATATACTGTAGTACTGATTGCCTTATTCCGTGCATTTTTCCGATGTGTTTTCTTTTCTCCTCACCGTTCTGAAGTTATTTAGTACTAGCTGTTCCCCGCGGCTTCGTCCGCGTAAAAGTCGTTATCGTGTAAAATCATTATTCTCGTTTGGCGCAGTCTAGTTAGTTACAAAGTAGCCTATGTCCTTCCCAGGGCCTCAAACAATCTCTCTCTACCTAATTTCATCTCAATCAGCTGTTTAGGCGTGAAAGCGTAACAGACAGATAGACAGACAGGGTTACTTTTGCATTTATAATATTAGTAGGGATAAACTTTGACAAATTGACGAATTATCTTGTTCTTAATTCGCATTTTACTAGATAATAATAAAGTTTAACAGTCAGATTTTCTTGCTAGATAATTTTCTTCATTGTCATAATATTCATCTAAAGTTACACTTACCGTTCTCTTAATTCATAAAGTCAAACAATATTTTTTGAAAATTATACACCTCAATGATCGGCTATTACCGTAACTTATTTAGACACTTTAGCGGAATATGCTGGCCATAGTCGTACGATGTCGCCTCCGCCAGCGGACCAATAATCGTTAAGACAAGACACGTTAATACTTTATAAGATTAAAAAATACTCCACATATTGATGGCTTTTCAATTGGTTTATGATATGACTCTTGAGTGTCGGGATGCTGTGATGTTTTAAATCTTACTTAAATGTGGAATTCCACGCGACGATTTTTTGGAAGAGGTTTATTTTTTATTTATTTTTTATCGCATCAGTTAGTAACAATATCGTTTTATGGTCTCTATCACTGGAAAAGTGGCAATTTCACTTTGGTAATGTGTTCAGAAGTATTAGAATTGTCTTTATTATTGACGGCGTTATGAAATAAAGTTTTTCTTACATTTGGAAACTTTATTTTGGGCAAGGAATTAAATTCTTGAATAATTCATTAAAGTAAATCGAATTTACTTCTTTCATGCTTGATAATAGAAATTACTGAACTTTTTAAATAAGTAAATACATATAAATGTACATTCTTATTTTAGTTTTTATTTTTATCTCAAAAAAATATATTGTATTTTTGACACTGAGTAAATTATACTCTTTGATGTCATCACAAATCACGGCGAGTGGGCTCACATGCATCACACCTACGTCTCGTTTGGACACATTACAAGCTATTATATGCGTGCTTGTATTTGTATCTTGTTAAACAAAACAAAATTAATCAAAAACACCAACAATGGTAATCGGGAGACAGTGTTCGTCATAAATCCAAAGTTCCTATCACTACATCGCACATCACTGTATCGCATTACGACATTGTCTGTTTGATATCGAATTTATTACGAGGGGCTTATTCGAATCACTCGGAACACGTCAGCCGGCATTGCTCGGTTCTCATAAATTGTGTGACATATCGTCCGAGTTCCGAGATTTTTCTGTATAAAACTGTCAACATACACACCTCGATAAGTTAACATTCAACCCTAAAAATGTAGCAGTAAGGTTTTATTTGAATATTGACGATAGCAAATTGGATTTTGTCCTCAATATCTTGTCGACTCTTGCTTCATATTAATGACGGTTCCTTTTTTAATTTATCGTGAATATTTCAAGTGACTTCAGTCGTTGGATTTTTGATGTTACTCATCGGTTTCAAGAAGTGATCGGCACCGATTCAGATAATCTTATAAAACGTACTTAATTATATGTCAGTATCTAATGGGTTTGATCCAACAATATTCAATTTCGTGTCAGGTACGACGTCATTCTGTTATCATAACTTTTTTAAATGGTTAAACCGCAGTTACCCCTACTTGTCTTCCAAAATTTATTGACGGATATTTTTGTTCAGTATCTTGTATGACATGTGACACTGTGCATTTTTTATCCGTAAGACACAAAAATATGTTTGGGAACAATTTATGGCTATTAAAATAATATTCAAATTAGTATGAATTATGTTACGATATTATACCAAAAGCCGAGACATTCCGATGTATTTGCCGGACATACGGCACAAGTACGGAGGAACAACTTAAAGTTATTACCGTCTTAGTGAAGGAAAACTGTGACATGTCGGCCGCATACCGCGCAATAAATTGTAATGTTACTTCAAATAATGTGAATTACTTGTTAAGATTACATGTCTTGATATACTTATGTGACATCGTTTGTTTATTTCTGCTGTAAGATTGAGTTTTCAATCAATGCCTATTATATAAACATTATTTGCGAGTGTAGCGCCTCTGGTGTTGCAAACTTTTATAGGCTACGGTTACTACATTCCATTAAGAGGGCCGTAAACTAGGGCCTTGCTAATATTTAAAAAAAGATCAAAATTTCGACTACGAAGATCGTACTAAGAACCCTAATAGTGGTCAGGGCTCTAGGTTCATCTTGGTGCAGTATTTTTCTAACTGTACCTTTCCCTACTCGAATTTTCACTATAATATTATTGCTATAGAAAATGAATTGTATCTTCACATCATTTAGCAGTCAACCTTTTTCATTAATTTAATTCAATTTTTTAAGGAAAATATTGACGAAATCCAGAAATGGAGCCCATTTTTAACAACTGGACTATGTCTGGATAAACCATAAATTGTGTGCGGGAATCAATTGTGTGTTTGTAGAGAGTGAGAGTTTTCATGGTAGATACGTCAGAGAAAAGTTTCAGAAAAGTGTTCGATATAGTTTTGTTTAGACATCAAAATGAGAGCATATATTTATTTCCTTTATTTCTTTGTTGTTGCAGATGAGAGAGTGTGACAAAGACAGAAGTTGGAGCGACCAATAGAGATGCGCTCCAAGCAGCAACCGCGGCCGTCCTACCGTTGGCTCAACACGAACGAAAACGGTGAGTGCTTACCCTTTGACCCATCTTTGACCAAGATCTACCTAACTACTAATCTTTTTTGAGATAAAATTTCAACATGTCTACTTTATGTCTTTCTTGATACAAAATATTCATATTCTTTCTTGGCTCTAAACAAAAATGATTAAGCTCAATGTATAGGTAAGTACTTAGTTTTTAACAGGTTGTCTTTTTATGTCACTACTTTACTTAATTTTACTTTGGAGGATAAATATATAAGTACCCTGTTCTCTGACAGCCTCGGGGAGCGCCAGTTTTAGTTGGGTAGAATCTAATAAGTATGCTCATCGAGGGAGATAGTCCCTTGAAAGGTTCTAACATAAAAAATGTGGTTCTGTATGTTAATTGAAATTTATCATTTGAATTTCTTAAGCAATCCATTACGTCTTTTTGATATCTCAATTAAAGACACATAGCCAAGTCTTCTCACGGCGATACCATTATAATTAACAACAAATAATTTCACGCTTGTTTAATCATTGGCTATAATAGAAACACAAAATTGTCGAAAATAAATGACTCTTTCATGAAACTTTTAAAGCTTTATGCTAATTGTTTTAAAGTTCCATTTCGTATGAAATGCAGTGAATAATTTGTCGCAGCAAATAATTAAAACTCGTCACCGTGACGTGACGATTCTGAATAACCAACCAAAACTCGCAATAAATATAAAGTTATGAATATAGAAAAAAAAAGTCCCATACAAAACGCAAATGTACTAAGTAATAATTCATAGGTCTTTTTGTATGAAACTAAGCCACCGTGAAGCGATAAATAATATTTATTTTCGCTATTATACGGGTTTTTGTCAGTTGTAATGGGTGTTACACTGAGGAAAGCGGAGAGCGGGTTGCGCCGTAGGGCCACGAGGTCGACGGAACAGCGATGTCACTGATGACGTTATAATGTAACACTATTCTTATTAGATAATGAAAAAGTAACTTCTCAAATCATTTGATTAGTCCACTCTCCAGAGGCCCTCTCACTAGAGTGAACTAATCGAATGATTTGATCGAGAAAGTGACAATGTACCTATCTTACATTCTAGTACTTTATTCTTACCTATCTTACATCTTAGTAATACTTATCAATTTCAGCCATTGAGTGTGAAATCACATTGCTAATTAGGTACATAAAAAACAAATTGTATGGATATTCACACTTCTTATCAATGTCTATGTGTTCGCCCAAAAGATTTTCATAAACATGGGATTCTATTTAGCAATACATACCTGTTAAAGACATTCAAGCGTTAGTTTCTTATACGCTTGTCTCCTTCTCATGCGACTCTTCATACTTTGAAGTAAGTCAATAGGCACTCATAATTTTTGCTTCTAGAGAGTGTTAGAAATTATGACTTACTAGCTGACCCGCGCAACTTCGTTTGCGTCTTGCGTGATAAAAAATGAAGAACCGCTCGACCGATTTTGTGCAAACTTCACATAAACCATCTACTAAATAGTCCGAACAAAGCTTAAACATTTGGTTTGGATAGCTTAACCCGTTCTTGAGTTATAAAATTATAAAAAAAAGGAGCATTGATTTTTATATTATACTAGCTGACCCGCGCAACTTCGTTTGCGTGATAAATGAAGAACCGCTCGACCGATTTTGTGCAAACTTTACATAAACCATCTACTAAATAGTCCGAACAAAGCCTAAAGATTTGGTTTGGATAGGTGAGCCCGTTCTTGAGTTATAAAATTACAACGAAAAATGGCATTTTTTTTTTTTTTTTTTTTGTTTAACGTGAGGGAAAATCCTCATGGATGTTATGCCGGACTCCTACCGACTAAAAAACCTCACGTCACGCCCAACAGTCTATGGTTGGGAGCCCCGGGTAAACCCTCGGAAGGATGTCCCAGGACTCCCAACAGACCCACGGCCGCTACTGCGGCCTCGCCCAGGGGGTGGTTCGGGTGATATCCCGCGTCTTTGGGGGGTTTCGGGTGTGATCCCGCTTCTAAGGGGGGACGTGCGTGAATTGTCTCACTCACGTCACGCTGCCGTCATGGGCCTGCTTCTGTAAGGACGGTGAGCCGCCCTGTCACCGTCCTCAGGCCCCCGGTCATGGTGGCCGATAGTCCTCGGCGAAGACACGTCGGCGGCGCCCAGGCCGTCGATTGCGGAACTCGGGTGGGAGAGTTCTCTCCCGTACCCGTCCCGCCGCCTCCTTCACGAGCATGACCTGCTCGCAGAAGGAGGCGGCGCAGTCCCACTTACTCCCGCTGGAGAGCATGGCTCGCACCATGGTCTCGAGCGAGAGAGTGTCCACGTCCAGACCCACTACGAGGACCTGGCGCTGTTGCGCCCACGCCGTGCACTCCACCAGTGTGTGGAGCGCCGTGTCATCGCTGCGGTCCTCGCAGTGCTGACACTCGGCCGTGGTTTCCCGGTGTTTCCGCCACAGATACCTACCGAAGCTACCGTGCCCGGCAAGCATCTGTGTCAACCGGTAGGAGAGAGCACCGTGTCTCCTCTCCAGCCACTCGTCCATGACCGGTGTGACGGCCGCGATTGTGGCGAATCCCCCCTTTGGTTGCTCAAGTCGCACCTTCCATGTCTCCACGGTTTCCTGGTGGAGTAGGGACCGCTGGGCCTCGATTTCTCGATAAGCGGGCCTTTGGCCCCGCTCCAGCGTTTCCTTGCGCCATCTGAACAGTGAACGAAAAATGGCATTGATTTTTATATATATATAGATATAGATGATCGTAATCATAACTGATGTTTCCACATTGGAAGTCATAATATTATACAAATACGTAATACAACTTGCAATAAATTGACTTGTTGTTTTATGAATTGCAGTAAATTAATATTGAATTGAAAATCTGCTCAAGGATACCGCCAATGTAAATTATAAGGTTTTATGTTTCATTTCAATAATAAAATAAGATTATAATAAATTATGAACAAGTAATATTCAAGTAAAACATAAATAATGAATAAATAATAAAATATAATTCTGTACCTACTTAAAATATTATTTTCAATCATGTCTACCTACTGACCGAGCCCGGATGTAAGGTAAAAATTCCATATTTTTTCTTTGCGTATATTAATTTTTTTTTGATAATTTAGTAGGTACCTACCTATTAAACAAGCCTAGAGAAGATTGCCCGCTTTTCGACTCTATGGCCCTACAGTCATTGTCCTTGCCCCACCTCTAGCCGCATGCGCTGGCGCCGTTTTACTCTCGATAATTGTTTCTTAAATATTACTAACAGTTTATTATGAAATTATTATCTTAAACTGATTTTATTTTGTTTACGTGACTTAATGAATAAATAAACATTCACGGACATCTCACACAACGCTTTCTGATCCCAAAGTAAGCTAGGAATAACCTGCTTGTGTTATGGGTATCAGACCACGGATATTAATACTTATATACTTTTAAACACATACATATTATACATAGAAACACCCAGACTCTTGAGACAAACATTTACGGGTCACACAAATATTTGTCTCCGGTGGGAATCGAACCCACGACCTCCAGCGCCGCAGGCGGTATCACTACCGACTGCGCCACAGAGGCAGTCAAAATGAATGCTGTCATTTCTGAAAGAAATAGAAAATGTACCGAGGTTTACACATAAATAATTATTATGCACTAACTTCTAATCTAGAAGATTATTATTATTAGCATCTTATTTTTGATGCTCCATTAAAAAAATACCGCAGTGAATTTGACTAAAATAGTTTAGGTATATTAGAGTACATTTGACATTCACATAAAAGAGGGATAGAGAGGAGAAGGTATTTTTTTTTATACCACTAAGGTGGCAGACAAGCATACGGCCCACCAGAAGGACCGGTGGTCACCGCAGCCTATGAACGTTTGCAACACCAGAGGTGCCACACTCGCGCTGCCGACCCTGTAAAAACCTTCTAAGACCCCTTTTGAAGAACCCCATACTGTAGGCGTTTGGGAAAACCGAGGCAGGGAGGTCATTCCACAACCTAAGCGTGCGCGGAAGAAAACACCTATCGGATCTAACCGTGCTGGAACGCACCGGACGCAGAGTGTGAGGATGAACTCCCTGTCTGTGGCGAGCGGTGCGATGATAGAACGTAGCCGTGGGCATCATATCAAACAATTCCTCAGAGCACATACCATTGTACAGGCGGTAGAACACGCATAAGGAGGCAAAGTCTCTCCTGTCGCGAAGAGGTTCCACACCAGCTGTAAGTCGGTCATTCTCAGCCGGCTCAAATAGGCGAGTCCGCGTCGAAAACTAATACCTGTAGATTACTTATCAATATGATTCTTTTTCTACAAATTGTACGGTCAAAAATAGTAGGGGGGGCCGGTGGTTTTTTTTAGATTAATTACGTAAAAGTTAGTTTAAAAAAATTAAAACTACGAAAATATTGACCTCAGTGTCGCGTCCGGTCCCGTATTGCAGCGAAAATTATTTTTTATCTTTTTTTCTCCAATATAGGTGTTATCTTACTAATATTATAAATGCGAATGTTTGTGAGTGTGGATGTTTGTTACTCTTTCACGCTCGAACGGCTGAACGTATCTGACTGAAATATGGTACAGGGATACATTATAGTCTGGAATAACACATAGGCTACTTTTTATCCCGGGAATAAGTTCCCACGGGAACAAATTTTCCGCGGGCGAAGCTGCGGGCATCAGCTAGTATATATATATATTTCTTAGATTTATATGTGTGACAGAAGGAAAACTCTCAGTATGGCGCCTCCCCTTCCGGTGAACATCATAGATCGTGTTGGTCTAGGGCGTTAATGGAAAGATTTTCAGTAAGACTGTCGTATTATCTATACCAATATTATAAAGAAGTAAAGTTTGTGTGTTTGTTAAATTGTAAGGGGTAATCTCGGGATCTACTGAACTGATTTTAAAAATTCTTTCACCAATAGAAAGCTACGTTATTGTGGAGTGTCATAGGCATAGACCGCACCGGTGGTAAGGACTAGACGTCGGTGTGTCATCGCCCCACTGTTTTGTTAAGGTTCGTAATCATTTTCGGTGGCTTGGTATATACCTAAAATTGATTTCGGTGCATCCATTTTATCCTCAATTATTTGAACAAATGATGTAAAGCTATATTAAAAGTGTGTCTTTTATGTATAAGATTTCAGTAAAAAACATAAGTATTCATAATACAGATTACTTTTAAAAATATATAGGATTTTGCTAAATATTTTGATTTCAGTGCCCTTGATTCCGGTGTTTTTTAGTGGAAACACTTGCACGGAGATCAATATTTAAAAGCACCGAAATCAATCAATAATTTATTTATTTGCATATTTCAACTGCCTCATTGGTCTGGAGGTAAAAATGTACGACTGCGAATAACGAGGTCTTGGGTTCGATTCCCACCAGAGTCAAATATCTGTGTGATCCATAATGATTTCAATCCATTTTGATTTCGGTGGACACCATTATAAAAAAGTGAAATCCCTTCATAACCATTCAGTCTATACAGTTCCCTCAACTACTGAAATGTTTTAAATTAACACTAGATTTGATATTTCATGTAAGTAAAACCTTAGTTGAAAAAAAAAATTGTACACCGAAGTCAACCAAGTACAGGATCGTTGACAATTCTTACAGCTCGCCTTTGCACCGAGTCAAATGGACGAAGCTGATATTCAGTGTGCAGTATTATTACCTCTTACGTTCAAATATCCTATTCCTTTAGTGCACATACTGTGGCGACGATGGCTGCAGAATATGACAGCTGATGCAGTCCATAATTAATTTAATGAATATAAACCTTTTTAATGGTTTATCATTCAATTCCCCTTGTACTAGGAGTGTAGTTAATTGCTCTAAAACTGATGTAAGTCAAACGAGACAATCCCGTAGTGCATTTTATGATAAATTCATATAATTTTTTTACTTCCATTCCGTTTACATCGTTGTATAGCTTCATGTTAGTGTGAATTCCAGGTTGAATTTATAGTACTGGGGGCAGTTAGATCACAACTTGAACTTTAATAAATGGTGTACTCCTAAAATTGGATGTTATGCAAGAAATCAAAGTATTTAAAAAACATGTAAAGAAAAACTTTGTGAAGAGGAAAAGTGCATTTCATTGCACACATTTAATAGGCTCCGACACCACTGAACAGATTTGAAAAATTATTTCACTGTGTATTTTATTCCCGTTTCCTTACGGGAACGGAAACTACGCGAATGAAACCGCGTGACATCGGCTAGTAGATAATAAAAATACCACACAAAGAGTCATTACACCTACCACGGGTAACAAAATTAATCTGCATATTCCGTGACAACGTGAATTGTGTATACATTTATAGATCCTTGTGTTATTAACAGGTTTGGACACTATGAAGACAAACTACAGTGGCTTACAAACCCATAAACTACGCTACTGAATTCTTCATGGGTTTAAAAAAACACTACAGTCTTTAGAGAAATTTGCAGACAAAACTCACTTCTTAAATATGCGTTTGAAAGGGTATTCCAAAAAAAACTTGACCAGTAACTCATTACCTAATTACCTACCATATTTTACCTGTACACCCTGTCGGCTCCCTAAACAAGTGACCACACAATACGGCATAGTAGCTACCTCAGTACCTCACCAATGGCACCCAGCTGCCACAAAATCAGCGTAACGCAATCACTAACAAAAAGGCAATAAAATAATAAAAACGGCTCATGGTTTAGCAAAATTTATGGGACTAGTTGTTAAGTGATTTACAAGCTTTCTTTAAAAGCATTGTTGGTGGTGAAACCAGTTAGCAATAAGGGTAGAAAGTAATTTTAGAAGAGCCTGGGTGGTTTCTCAAAAGAACATAAAAAGTATGCTTCCGAAAGTATTGTGATGCAGTTTGTACTCTTTTAATGTTGTAAAAATTATATTTAGACTTTAAATTTTTTCTGTTACAGTTGGTCATTAAACTTTGTGACCTTTTACTGAGTTCGATGGCAAACCAGAAGCCTTATAGTTTCATATACTATACAAACAGCGAAATTAAAAAGAAAACTGTCACAGATAGATAAGTAAGATTTACAAGCTTAAAAGTTTTCGAAATAAAAAGTCTACAGAAAATAAAGAAATTCGAACAACGGTATAGCAGTTATGAAACCCTAAATTGCATCATCTCATCATCATCATTTTATTTTTATTTATTTATTTTATCTATGAACTTTTCACCTGAAATCCCATTGTATAAGGTTCCATTAGCGGCCACTGCACCATTGAGGCAGTCAAGTATTGTAATCTAGTTACACTCAATGACTAATAATTGTTATTGATTGTTCTATAAAATCTAGTTATTGATTTACAACTGTGGAACTAATGAATGTCTTAGACAAAGAACATTTTACTCTTGTAATCATTTGACCGACAAGTTTTATGGTCAGTTTTTATGTACGTGAGAAAACAATTGTTAGCCCACAAACTCCTCAAAACGACGGGCGACATTAAACCTGCCCCACTTTACTTATTTTTACGACTTCAAGTTTGACTCCCGCCTTTAATTTTTTTATTGGCAATCCTTTTCTGTTTTGAAGTGATTAGATTTGATGAATTGTCATTGAAAATCTTGCTACGAGTAGTATGGATCTATTTTTTTGTGAACAAACATGATGATGATAACGAGAGTTTTGCTGACAGAAAGTTAAATAAATGTTTTTCACTTATTTTACTCTTTTAAAACACTGTCAATACAGAGTCAATCAATGTTCATGGGAGGCGACTTAATGATACAGAAAGACATCGTAACTATCTTCCCACACATAAAACGCAATGATTTACGCAAATAGACATGAGAAACATAAAATAGAATCAATCACACCGCAAGCGCTGTGTACATTCATAAAATCCCTTCATAAAACATGAAAAAAATCTGTCGAATCCGCATAAAAGTAGTGTTTACAAACAGTAAGCGCGGTTAATCTTTACGATCGAGCCCGAATAGGCCCGAATACACCCGATCGTTGATTTATAGACATCGGAATAGCTCCCGTCTTTTAAAAGATCGGTCCGATGCCTGCTGAATTTACGGCTTCATAGAGTTTTATAACTGATTTTATCAGTCGTAAACTTTTACAAGGCGATTTGGCCGGTATTCATTAAGGTCGCTCATGTACATTCGCTCGCGGATTATAGGCTTGCCAATGACTTGCCGACGACGACCGACCCATTCAAGTAGGTATATGGTATCGGCATTAAACCTACGGCTACGTAGAGATAAGAGCAAACATTATGACATTTTCTTACTTGAGCGAATATTGAAACAAGTTATTTCTACAATCCTTTACGAACTATAAAAACCACATATAATTCGCAATAAACCCGTGATGGACGATTTCCGTGTGCTAATAAAATATAAGTAAAAAATAATCATGTCAGTACACATCCGTTGTTTGAACAGGTAGCAGTTTATAAAACTTCTTCCAATTATTGTACACATAAAAAGTGACGATTACCTATAAATCATTAAATGAATAGATTTAGGGCCGGCCCTGAGGCCGTAAAGTGAGTTTAGTTGTCAATAAACGCGCGTAAACTGTTGTTGGGCTTGGCGTTAAATCGTTAACTGCGTAATCGCCATCCGTGTGGCCCCACACGATGCAGCGCAAGACTTGTATGAGCTTCCATGAAATTGGTTTCATATCAAAGAAATAGTTCTCTATAATTTTATGCTACTCCATTTTTAACAACCTTGGAAGTGGTAAAACACAGCTCGTACTATTCATCAGTAAAGTTGTTCAACAAACTGCCACAAGAATTGAAAAGCATCCTTTACAGAACCCAAGAATTTAAAAATAAAGTAAAGAACTATCTGATGGAAAGATGCTTGTATTCAGTAGATGAGTTGTGAATTAGTCATTTTTTATTTGCATTTTAATTGTATCGAACGTCTGTCAATGACATATTTTTGGTAGTCCACTGAATATATTTTTGGTAATACTGACTTTTATATTTGTATTTAAAATTTGTTTTCATTATTGTATAATTGACTTTACAATTTTAACTGATATTTTATCTGATATTGACGGATCTTTTTTTTAACTGACATTTTATTTTCATCCTAATTATAGTCTATTATGGAATTGTGGTGCTGTATTTAAAATTGTAACATATTGTGATTCTTAACTATTTTGTTAGTTTTGACTATAATGAGGGTAGTAAAATTAAGGGCATATTACCGCGTGTGCTTTGTAATCTGAATGGGTAAGTGTAATTCTCAATGTTAAATGAACTGTGTATTTTTTGATATAATCTGATGAAACCATAGTTTAAGATAGGAACACTTTATATTTCAAACACAATGTACATTGTTTATGAATTAAATAAATAAAATAAAAATTTAAAATACATACCTACCTACCTGAAATATCATAAATAAATGCTGAATGATGAAAAGTGATGTCAATGACTGCACATGATCAGATTTAAATTAGAAACATATCAAAAGCGTACCTATCGTCTCAGAATGCTAATATATACTTACACAGCCTCCCCTCAACTATAGGCTGATATGTTATGAGCATTCGGTAATAATACTAATAATATGAACAGAACAGGTCGTTTGGCTAAATGTAGGAGCGAGGTCGAAATGTGAGCCGCGCCATCCTGCTCTGCACCAATTTATGAATGAAACGGGAGAGTGCTCGAGCGCAGCATTATAGGATGCGTTCAGAAGAATGCCATATTTGAGTCACAACTAAGGTTATCAAACACAGGTTGTTAGAATCAGTCGCTCATTATTCTATCAGAATGTAGACGTGGTCTTTCGGTCACTTGTCCGTGGTATGTTGGATTAACTCAAATAACCAACCACAATTTTTACCACTAGGCGCCTATGGGAACACTTTCGCAAAAAGATCCATTGCGTAGAGAAGGAAAACTCGAAATGAAACCCGGTCATCAGTAAAGTGACAATCGTTAAGCCAAGAAGGCTTGAAAAGAATGCTAAATAAATTTCAACTGCGGGTCGCGGCGACCTGCGCCTGTCCATTTCAACACAGCAATAGACTCACCACCTATTACGTGGGACATAAAACTATAAGGTGAAATGTGGGCGTATACTATGCCTCTGTCTACCCCTTCGGGGATAAAGTATATATGTGTGTATGTATGTAATTTTTACCATTAGGTACGTATTAGCTTAATATCTACTTTCATTCCTGTCCATCCAAAAGTTACCTGAAAGATTTTGAGTTCTAGCGATATACTTTTTTGTAAAACTTTTCTTTTTGTGGCTAATGGCAAAAACTAAAATTATTTATGTTATGTCAAATATTTACAAGATCAGTTAGTCTCATTAAATGTTATGAGAAATAATGATGTACATCAGCCATCTGAAAGACTTTAAAGAAAGTTTTTAAGAATACATAATATAATATATCACACACACGAAAAAAATCCACAGAAGTAGGTACCAATCTGGCCATGCCTTAACTTGTAACATGAGGAGTGGATTATGCTCACAGCTGATTACATTAAACACAGACCCACACAGAACAGTCACTGAGAATCATACTTAACATTTCCTACTTTGTGTATTTTTCCTAAACCTAAACTTCTAAAATGTATATGTATTTAAAAAAAATGATTGGCGTTCGTTATTCAGACAGACATCTCTTCTAAAGAATCTGATCGATGCTTTTAACATCTAGACATCTCCTCTAAAGAATCTGATCGATGCTTTTAACATCTAGCAGGATCATATTTTTAAACATTCTCTTAACTAATATGTTTATTTAATTCAGTCAAAATAAGACACGGTGTGTTTATCCTGTACTAACTACATATAATAACTAGGATGCTTTCCAGTCAAGATATCCATATATCTCAATTCTGATTTCATAAGTAAAATGTCCCAGATTATCGCGCACCCGCAACACGTTCAAACGCACAGCAATTTATAACCAACATGATTCGTACCTGAAAATATGAAACAACTATTAATTAGTCTTAAAACATTGTAACTAAACATAAGATCATTTATTTATCTCCATGTTTACAGCTAATAATTTGTAACTCAGTATCTGCTACTAACTATTTGTGTGACTCTCGCGAGTTTAACACTTGGTCTGTTAAATAAATACTTGGGTGTAATCTTATTAGTTACTGGATACTCCTGGGTACTGGGTAGTGATATTTTGATGGGGACGGTGTGGTGTTACGAGGAGATCATGTGAACTGGTAGCTAGGCGCCAGGCTTATCTCTCCTATATCTGAGGATGTATTGCGTCTACCGGAAGGATTAATAGAAAGTTGGTGAGTATGTAGAAAATTAGATAGGTATCATAAATTAATCGTAGAATCAAGATTTTTAAAGTATGGTATTGTGATTAAGAGCTTTTGCGAGTATGAACTAAACGAGTGCAATCAAGTTTTGTTATAGTCTTTTTTATACAGCATCTGCTCCTTCCGATGTCTAAAGAGAGCTTAGAAGGCTAACTTCTTAAGCATCTATATCTCATATATAAATATTTTTTGTCGAATGAAACATAAGAAATAACTAAGGGAACTTGGGGAATTAAATGATATTGCAACCCAGCTAACTCAATATTCTTTTCTACATTTTACATACATTTTCTAAAATAGGAACAATTAATTAATGTTAAATATAGTCAAACAATTTGTGCAACCATTATAACGAGTAATCGAAAGTTTTAAATATGGAAAAAGAATTGGTTTCGAGCAGGATTCGAACCTGCGTTTTCGGCGATCCGTGCCGACGCGTTATCCACCGCCACCGAAACCTACTCGGAACCAACCAAATTTTCCACCTTATTATACGTCTTGGGGCGACGTCGTCGCGGCACGGCAACGCGTCGGCACGGATCGCCGAAGACGCAGGTTCGAATCCTGCTCGAAACCAATTCTTTTTCCATATTTAAAATTTATGATCAGTTAGCATACTAATTGCTTTTCAAAAATAATCTTAATCGAAAGTTTATAAAAGTTAGCTAACTACTTTCAATATTCTAAGAGAACTATAACTACAACTGTAATTATTAGATAGTGAATAATGTTCCGAGTAGTTCCTAGTAACATAAGTATTTCTAAAAATAACAACTTGGAGCATACATGTAATTGACTACTGGAATTTCCCTGCAAAGGTAAAGTTTGGTGACCTTTAAGATCAAATTCCCGCTATATTAGTTTATCTTCAGGTAAATTGTATCCTCCTACTTCGTTACTAATGGACTTAATATATATGAGACTCCATGGAGGATTTCCCTACTGTAAGTGACAGATAGTTGTTATATATGAAGGAAATTAGCTGTATGTTCGCTGTTTAACAGGTTCGTTATTGGTATGGTTTGCTTTATTGCTTATTATGGTAGAGACCAATATTCAATTGGGTTTAACTTATGCCGATTGACCTTTGACTGACGTCGTGGAGGAATACTCGTAATTATAATTGTTATAATTAACACAAATCATTTTAATAAATAATAAATCAATATTCATGGACATCTCACACAACGTTATCTGATCCCAAATTAAGCTAGGAATAACCTGCTTGTGTTATGGGTATCAGACCACGGATATTAATACCTATATACTATTAAATACATACATATTATACAGAGAAACACCTAGACTCTTGAGACAAACATTTATGGGTCACACAAATATTTGTCTCCGGTGGGAATCGAACCCACGACCTCCAGTGCCGCAGGCGGTATCACTACCGACTGCGCCACAGAGGCAGTCATTTAAAGGTAGTATGGTTATGTTCCAATTTTCAGCCCTTCTGGGATTACGTATCTGGTAAATAGTAGTAGAAGTCAAAGCTTACAATCAGGTGTGTAAAAACAGGCGAAAAATTTTAATATTGTTCAAGTTGAAAAGCTAAAGACTAAAAAATTCAGAAATTACGCCTCTGAAAAAAGTTGATCAGCCGGCGTCTGTACGTGCTTAGAATGCAGCCTATTTAAATCTTATAAAAAAACGATCTGCACTTTATCATTGATATTAATTTAAATAAAGTTTTTTGTCTGGAATGTGACCAAAATTTAATCACTACATCCTTGTCAACTTAAAAATAACAATAACAATAACCAATATTGCCAACGATATAATGAAATTAGCTTTATATAAAAGCTTTACAGCAGCTATTTAATAAACATAATATTTGTAAAGTAAAACTATAAAATGTCGATGATGTAAAATCAATTTAAGACACATTAAATATATAGATTTATAGTAGCAATAAAATAGAAACATGTTAGTAACTAATTAATGTCATTAAAGTTGACGGACGTGTTGTAAGAGATCTCTGGGAGTTGATATGTGAATGTGAAATGGTGACACGGAATGTTAAATTTGACCCCGATGCATCGGATAATCAAAAAATGAACAATATGGCAACCGTAAGGTATTAATAGATAAGTTGACGACCGATTCAGTGGCAGTAATATTGGTTCCGTACCTTCTAAAACTCACTCTGAGGAGTACCTATCACGTTCTAGGATTTTCTTTAGCCACTGCAACAGTTTCTTACATGATACTGTCAGTAATAATGACTTCAATAATTATTCCCAAAGCGGTTTGCTTGACGTGTTGGACTAGTATGCTTGCTCAAAGACCGGGTATCTTTGTAACAAAAATAAAAGAGTATACCCGAAAAGAAGAGACATAAATGTAATTCTATTTATTCTGTATTCTTTAAACATAAAATGCATCATAGACAATAAAAAAATAAAAAGTATTACACAATACAATTTGGAATCAGCCTTGTTAATATTACTGCCATTACTGTGATGCCATTTGTAAACTATTTAAAACTTTTAAAATGATTTTTATCACATTACCTTCACTAGGAATATCATTACAATTTAGAATCTTATCCTTCTTTATCTGTCCATCATCAGTCGAAAGATTCCAAAGATTTCTTTTCACTTCTCATTCTGACGCGACCACCGACATACGCCATTTTCAATTTTATTGTTTTTAATATGATAAGGTAAATGGTGCTATCCTCCTTTAGGTAAGGCCGCACTGGCAGCCAAGGTCTGTTGGGAATACTGGGGTGATCCTTACGAGCGCTTACCCGGGGCTCCCAACCGTAGGCAGTAGGTAGGCACCGTGTTGTGTTTAGTCGGTAAGAGCCCGGCATAGCATCCATGTATGTAAGATTTTTCTCACGTTAAAAAATACTTTATTTCTCTTACGTCTTAGTCCTAAATACCTAATGTATATTAATATATATAATGTAGTATATATATAATGTATATTGATATATATAATATATATAATGTAGTGTAACTAAATAGAAACAAAATTAAGACGAATAGAGTTCCCATTTCTGTATTTAAAATGCTACAAAAGATTAACACAGGCGCATAAATACTTTCAGTAGTCAACAAGAATTTTATTAATCGACATCTATACTAATATTATAAAGAGGAAAGATTTGTTTTTTTGTTTGTTTGTTTGTAACGAATAGGCTCCGGAACTACTGGACCGATTTGAAAAATTCTCTCGGAAGCTACACTCTTTGCGGTGAACATAGGCTATATTTTATTTTCGTATTCCCACGGGAACGGGAACTACGCGGGTATAACCGTGTGACGTCCGCTAGTAATAAATACAGTAGCTTTAACAAAGTTAGCAACTTTTATAGCGTCATCATTTCATCAACGTGCCACGGTTAGAAATACTTCCACATACTGGTCAACTGACTCATTTCCGCCTACGAAATAAATCTGTCACGTTTCATCCACGCATCCAAAATCTACTAATTAGTAATAAATATTCGATAACTTCATACAATAAATTTGATTTCTCTAACGGATCCATGGTGGCCTTTTTATTTCAATAAAATATTTGCATAAAGAATCCGGTCGTGTCGCAATTAAATTTTATGAGATTCGTCACAATTTAGTGTTATAATGTCCTTTTAAGAAGCGCCTAACAGATTTATATTAAGAAAGCCAATGATTTTTATAGTGATAACATCTTCAGACTTTCGGTAAGGTATCTTTATGAATATTAAAATGATCAAAAAATTCATCAAATTTGAATTGCTTCGAATTTGATGTGATAATTTTTACAAATTTATTGTAAACACTAATTTGTGGAAATTGTATCAGTTTCAAACCAAATTCCAATTGTAATTGAAACCAAAAATATGTAAAATCTTTATTAATTAAGTAAATTGGCATCTTAATCACTTCAGCCTATCACACTACTAAACGTAAGCTTTTCTCAATTTTAGCTATATTTTGAGGGTACTCGTACTTGGCTTGACTTAGGGTTGGTCCAGCCTTCTGACTCTTTACCATGACCTCGTCCAGCAATCACCTGGTGAACAAATGGTGTTTGAAGTTGTATTAGGATCCGAAAATCTATGTAGAAGTCCATCAATAAAAAAGCGGCCAAGTGCGAGTTGGACTCGCCTATGAAGGGTTTCGTAGCAGCAAGTAACATAATATAAAAGTTCTTACAGTTCGTTGTAACTTTGATTGATGTTTTAACACGTTCGCAGTGATAGTGATTTTTCCAAACGAAAATTGCGGTTTACGACGTTTTAAAAAAAAACTACCACTTTAGAAAAAAATGATGTTAGAAACCTCCATAGCATTTTTGAAGACCTATCTATACACACGTATGGGTTTGATGAAAAAAA
Source organism: Miltochrista miniata (assembly GCA_933228765.1). Lineage (NCBI taxonomy): Eukaryota > Metazoa > Arthropoda > Insecta > Lepidoptera > Erebidae > Miltochrista > Miltochrista miniata. Next base: position 35,519,104 of record OW121755.1, on the reverse strand, counting down.
AAATTTGAGTTTCAGTTCTGAGTATGGGGACCCCCAAAATTTAATGCTTTTTTTCTAGTTTTATATAAGAATCTTAATGCGGTTCACAGAATACATCTAGCTACCAAGTTTCAATAGCATATACCTTATAGTTTCGGAGAAAAGTGGCTGTGACACACGTACGGACAGACAGACAGACATGACGAATCTATAAGGGTTCCGTTTTTGCCATTTGGCTACGAAACCCTAAAAATCTTATTTCAAATCTCTATTCTAAATTTTTATCCACTTTCGTTGACCCGTGATTGAAATTGTTCATCCTTATAATTTGAACGTTAAATCGGCGGCGTCTATAATATATTTTTATGATATCATAATTTGTTATTTGTTATCAATATTTTATTTTAGTAAGTAGTATTTTAAATATTTTTGTCCAAAATAATATTGATAATCAAGCAATTAATCCACTTCAAAGCAAATGTTATTCAAAACCAATATAAAGCTGAAGAGTTAGTTCAATAGAACATTGGAAATTTATGATAATAGTGGATTGATTATTTATTGATTCATAATATCACGTTACGATCAATAGGAGCAGAACAGTAAACATTACTGTCAACTATGTATTTGGGAAGATTTCCCGCGAATTGAATCAAAAATTTATTTCCGCGTCACTTAAAATAGGTGCTTACTTTTCACCCAGCCCCCTCACCTCACCTTATTAAAGTTTTTTATAAATATATATTTTTTTACCCAACGCTCATACATAATGGTCGAATTACGATATAATTATGTAAAAAGTCTACCAACCGCTTAGTGTTAAATACATAATATAATAATTTGTGATTAATTTTTCAACACGACGATTATAATCCCACACCAGTTACGAGAACGAATAACAGACTGCGATACTCGCTGATTCGACATGTTTATTAGTTCGACACAAATATTCCAATAAATTATTTAAATTATACCTAGAAATACCTATTAAAAGGCGAACGCAAGACATCACTAGTGTTACGTACACGCAATATTAAACCTTATTGCTTGGGAATATGATAGGTATTTGTATTGTTGGATGAAAGCTTAGAGTAGTACCATATTCACTCAACTCTATTTTCAAATTTAGAAAATCTTTATCGATGGTCTACTCAATAATATATGGATATACCTAAACGAGACGAAAGCGTGAGTTACCGTTTTGGAGATGGCGCTGCGCTGTATGAAATGGGCATTCAAATAAATAAATTCCGAATGAATGAAGCTTATTTCTTTCTCAAAGATATTTGGGCGATCGAAATATGTTTTATCGTGATTATAACTTAAATTTCGTGTACCACGTCGATTATAGTGTATCATATATCTGCAGATATGATGTTATTGATAAATGAACCTATGTTCGTTAATAAGACATATATTTTTAAAACATTTATGTAGTATGTAGAGCAAGTAGAAGCATTGGAAAAATTGTGGCGGTCAATCAAAAGTAAAGTTTAAATTGTTACAAATCTAGATACCGAATTAGGGACTTCGTATACATTTGATAAATTTTAATAACATTCGAGTGACGATAATGATGATCTATAGAAAATATGATTATTCCACAGACGTCAAGTGGGTAAACGTAGTAACATCTATCTCCATTACAAAAACCATCCATCCTGTCAATCCGTTGCGAACGCCAAGTAAGGTCAAATAAACACTTTCCATCGGTAATACCAGTACAATAAGTATTCAAATACCTACCTAAATGTGTAACACAGAAGGTCTCTTAAATTATAGACCGTTTATTATTCGCAATAGAGTGAAGGATCAATCGGTCGGAAACAGCGTGGCACGGGACAGCATCAATCGAGGTTGTGTCTCATCTATTCACATCACTATGCGTTTGAGAGTGATTGCTGTCTGTAGTGATGAGCTTCGTACCGATTTATATCGAGTTTTATCCCAATCGAAATCGGAGTCACATTCAAATATTTATTATATTGGATGCGTAGAAAGAAGTCAGTAAGCCCTAGTTATCTCGACTGACAGAGAAACGAGCTCTGGTGTATGTAGATGTCCATAAATAGGTTGGACGGTAAACCAAAAAACTACGGTGCAATCGGCTTGAAAATTGAACGTAATTGCTGACCAATAGTTATCATGAAAGAGTGAAAAGTTTAGTGAAAACACAGTCTTCAGTCATGTTGTTTAGCTACTATAAAGTGGACGAGAAGCCAAAGTATACAATTTAATTAGCGTTGGTATCGGCGCCACAAGTTGCGACGTTCCAGGTGCGGCTTACACGTGATAGTGATGCGCCTTGACGCGCGTGTTCAACGCTCAACTTTGTAGATTTGGCCCAATCATATGAGAATAGCGATTTCAACAAGTATACCACAATCTAAACAGTTCTCTGTCTAAAATGGACTAAAAACATGGCCACTTAGAATATCGTATATTATCTATAAAAACTATTTTGTACCAAATTGTTGATCTAGCTAGTTTGTCCTCTCTTTGTAGGTACATACCTACCCATTGCTACTTCATATTTGAGTGCACATAGGATTGTTTTTTGTATTTAGCTCGCCAAAATAACGCCGCCCGCTTAAGGCCAGAGGCTACTCTCACAGCTCCTAAGACTATTGAAAGTAGCCCTCAAGTTGGAGGACCAGTGAAGTGCCTATATATATGTATATATGGAAGGCTCAATTGGATCACTCGTTTATATTATCAAGTAGTGCCACCAGCTACACGCTACAGCTTGTGTTCTGCACCACGCCAAAGACTCGATCGCTGATAAATTCTATCAATAACATCGGGGTTCGCCGTCAGGGCCCTTCACTACTATTTACCACCACAAACGTGTAGTTTAAGTCGGCTTTTATGGTTTTGTCATCGTCTCTTGCCTTCACTCGCCATGACGGGTAAACCAAGGTGAGGAAACTTAATTTGTAGGGTCTTGTCAGTGTCACATTCGGCCTCTTAAACGTGTAATGGAGTTTGCAAATTATTGTCCAGAATATTAATTTATTACAAAACAAACTGCTTACAGTTTAGCTACAAACAGTTCAGTCTTGATTTTTTTAAATATTACGGACAAAGCTGTCACAACAGGAGCAATGCGATTCCCTTTACAAAAGCAAAAGTCATGCCTCCCTTTGGTCACACCGCTAAAACTATCAATTGCCATTAAAAATGATGTGTAAAAAGTCCCACCATTACGATCGGAATACATGCCTACATCACTTGCGATGTAGTGGTGCTCCAGCTGACGGCCAGACGTGGGTCTTGAAACCGCGATTGCTTTCTGAACTTCGAACTGCTAAGTGAGAGTCCACAAAAGAATTCGAAGTCACACAGCAATCGTTTCTAATATGACCATCAAAAGTATGATAGCATTTACTTGAAGAATCCAATCAACAGTGACCTAATTAGAAAGTTTTAGAGGACAATCTTTTTAAGTAAGTCCAACCAACTGACTTAAATTCCCCTGACATTAAACACTGTTAACTTCCAAGTCGATGAACCAACTCAACGGCAATTCCCACAACTAGGTAATACATTACAAGTACAACCGACACAGGTTGGCTCCACCTGCGGAGGTCGCCTCTGGTCACGACCGGCGCGGGCGCAGCGCGGTGTCGAGGTGGCAGCACGCCTGATCGATGCCGACAGTTCCTTTGTAACAGACTCGTTGTTAGATATTTAACAAGCCAATGAAATATTCTGAGCTTGTTCATAAAATAATTTGCAGATTAATGGTTAGATCTGCTTCTGGACTATCCCACTGGACCGTTATCATTTTAATAGATTGGTTTGACTGAGGACGATCTACTTGGAACCTTCTACGTGTGAAACCCGTGGACTGACACGGTCACGGGGGTCCACTGGAAGAAAGTGCTTAGGTTCGATAGCTTGGTGGTCGTCCTTATTTCTAAAAAAGGAAAAGCTTAAACGCCTGTTACTGGTCAAGCGAATTAGGTTGTCGTTGTTCTCCGGTCTCCATACCACATTACTACACAAGGCACCTATCTAATAAACGCCGAAAACTTGAAACTAGTGTTTTCACATGCATTGTCGGATGTACTGTTCTATACCTGGAGCTGTCGTATATTTTCCAACTTCAGCATATAAATCTAAATGTAACGATATGTTATCCACGTCACCTGTCTAAATTCACCTATAGATCATGGCAGGTGAAGCCGAGGCGCACAGGCGTGGCGTTATAGATCAAAATAGCGAATATCGAAACGTTGCAGAGTTGCAGTTGCGTACGCGCAGTGAATTATTCGTTCGTGATAGTTCACGGGCCGATTCTGATACGATGTCTATCTCGAATACTTCGGTTTCTATTAGTGTATTATTGAGTAGTTAGTTGACATTTGTGGGTTGAGTACCAATCGACAGTTTATTGAGAAACTGTTGTTTAATTGCTTTTAAAACAGATTGCGTTTTATCCAAGATTCGTCAATAAACTGCTACTCCTTATGTGTAAACATAAACCAATTTTGATCTATTTAATAAAAAAATGCTTGTCAATTATTGGCGTACATCTCAATTATTCGCCATAAATCTCTAATAGCTGGTAATGACATGCTTGTTCGGGAGAGATGCGCCTGCGCCTGTCGCTCATTACTGGCTATAAATACTGAATTGAGCATGATTGGTAGTGTCAAAGCAGGAATTGGGGATTTACGTTTCTCGTGTGTGAGTAATTGAGATGGTAAAACATGTTCTAAGAAGATTGACACGAAAATGACGCCACCCGCCTGATGGAAAGTGATGACGACATCTAGCGATTTAGTGATCAGCTGGTCAGTAGATCATTCTTGCAGTGTACTTACAAACAAGGCTATAGACAGTGACTTTCAACTGCACTTGGCCAGTAATGTGCCTGATTTTCACTCATATATTTCTAAGTAGGTACATATTATAAAAATCTTCTGTGTAGTACTTTTTTTCATACCTCAAGGGGTATAGAGCCTACGCCTACGTCCCGACCTGATGGACTGTGGTCACCGTAGCCTATGAACGTTTGCAACACCAGAGGTGCTACACTCACTCTGCCGACTCTTTAAGAACCTTCTGAGACCCCCTTTTTTACGTAAATACTATCAATAAATGGCAAGTCAAAAACCACAGAGGCTGGTCCGTCTTGCCTGTATTAATAATATTTGTTAATTTCATTCAATAAATGAGTCTGCAACTCCTATTTTTATAGCTATCTCAGTATAGATATTATACTTTAGCCGTCATTGTAACTTGGCTCCGTTGTCAATCAATGTGTAAGTTCGCTTGTCTCGTGCCATTAGCGGCCACCCGCGGCAACAAGGGTTGATGTCCTGGCACCTGTGGATTAGGACTTGTTGCTTTTCAACTTCGAGGTATTGTTTCGATATCTATACTAAAAGAGGTAACGTTTGTGAATTTGTGAGTTTGTGACGTTGTAAGGGGTAATCTCTGGATCTACTGAACCGATTTTCAAAATTATTCACCAATAGAAAGCTACATTATTGTGAAGCGTCATAGGTTATAAAAATCATCACGCTACAATGAATAGGAGCTGAGCAGCAATGAAATATGTAACACAAACGAAGTTGTGAGGGTCAGCTAGTCTAATATACATACATATAGCCACGTTTTTATCTCCGAAGGGATAGACAGAGGCTTAGTATACGACCAAGTTTAACCTCTTATTTTTGTCTCACGTTATTAGGCGGTGAGTCTATAGCTGTATTGAAATGGACAAACGCAGGTTTTGAAGGCATTCAGCTTAGTAGAACGATTACTATATTACTGGGAACCGGGGTGCCTCCTGAAGCACGAAAATGCTCGCAAATAGAATGTCACAAATAGCCTTAACCTCACGGCCATAGAGTTACCGCCGATTATATCGTCATCGTCGTATCTAAATACGTTTGGTACAACGTGGGCGAATATATGACCTTTGGCAACCCCTTTGGATAAAAAGCGATGACTATATTATGGATATGAACCTTGCATAAAAGCTCGCAATATCTAATATAGATTATTACCATTTTTCAAAATCAATTATACACAATTACCCTCCATATTGCACATAATCAAGCACACACTGTTTTACCCATTAGGGTCTGGGCACACCGAGTACTGAGAACACGGCTAATAAGTACACGGGTGTATAATGAAATCGGTCTGCACCGGTAGATGATTATCGACAATTTCGCGATATAATTTATAGCAGGTATAAACGGTGTTAGAGCCTTCGATGCGTATGCGCACCTATAAAAGTTGCTATTATCTCAAGTGGCTGGCACACTGGGCTTGCGGAACCGACAGTTGGATAAAACACTCATGTTATTTGATCATAAGTATGTGTAATTTAGGATTCATCTTAAATTACTGTTATGAGATTTCAAAATCATTGATTTTATTAGGAGTATAAACTATTTACAAAACTGTTAATTTTTTAGAAATAATGTGAGATAAAGAAAGTTGTTTAATAAAAGGTGTTGTATTATTGGCGATGTGACTAACAAGAAAAAAATTCCTGATAGCCACACTGGTGTGATAACCTGGTGTGGGCTGGCCACGAGTCCGGAGTGGGTATTTTGATGATTTCTCAAAATAACTAAGAAGTATACTAGTAATATTCTATAAATGAGTCTACACCGATTCAAAAAACCAAGATTTATAAGCTGACCCGACCGTTTCGAATTAGAAATAGTGTAACTTACACCAACGCTCGTTTTGGCTTTCATGATAGGACAGTAGTTGATTTTCGAATATAAATGATTTGCCTTCTACATTTCTTTTTCAATCAAACACAGAGTTAGAAGTAATTCTTCATTGTGTCCCCACCCTAACCACTCCTTGATTACCAGTACTGGTAACATTGTCCATTACTCGGACACCGCGGAGGTGCGTCTTATCGTTAATTACCGCCCAGCTTACCGGTTTACCGATTACTCCCGTGATTTACCTCGGAGAGTACCTCCAGCAATATACTTTAACCAATTTCAATTATTAGTAGTAGGTACGCGGATTTGCAGCTATTTTTAAACGGTAGATAATACTTAACTGACCTTTCATGATCCCTTAATTAATTTTAGTAAGGAGATACTTAATTAAACATGGCCTCCTGCAGCTTTGAAACGGTACCCGTAGCCAACCTTTTAAGTAATTTTGAGCTTATAGATGCTAATACAAGTCTATCAATAAAAGTGACTTTATTCGAGTACACATTCATTACACTCATTCATTAGTATTGCCAGTGAGGAAATTAAATGACAGTACGTAAGAATAATACACTAAAATTTATCTATCAAACCAACAAACAAACAAAAATGTGTTTTATTCCTCAAAAAAGTGTCATAACCTAAATTGTAACGTAAACGCCGACCCCTCACCTTTGCAGAACATGGCCCCCTCTCAGCTTGTTGCTGTCTCACGGCTAGCGTGATAACAGCACTGATTTTCAGTCAGAGGAGGTCAGTAGAGACGATGACGATTATTAATTTTAAACAAAAATAAATATTACATATACTAAATATATAGGTATTAGATGTAAATAAAATGGTTTAACATAAAAAAAAATGACATGTAGACAATAACATTATCAAAAGATAGACTGGTGCGGTGGTGGCACCATACGGTAGTGTAACTGACTGGCGGGCTGAGGTTCCGGGTTCGATTGTGATCCACAAACGTTTGTTTCAGAGTTGGGGAGTTTTCTATGTACACATAAATGTATGCATTTAGAAGTACATAATAACTATGTCTATCAGTGGTCTAGATCCCGTAGCACAAGCTTATATTAGCTTAAGAGGCGCATCCCCAAAAAATGCACTTAGTATTTTGGAAATATCTAAGAACTCACTTAATTAAGTGACGCTAAAGTAGAGCCTTAAATTATTAAAAGATGCGACTACATTAACACCGTGCGCTTTTTACAAAATAATTATTTACATTAGAAAAAACACCTCTCAAAGTTATTAAAAGTCATCGAAATAGCAGGAATAATCAAATTGACAAAGGTAAATTTCTATGATTTTAAGAGGTTTTTTCGCAAGTAAATAAATATTTTATAAAAGCACACGGTGTTAATGTAGTCTCATCTATTAAGAATTTAAGGTTCCATTTGAGTGTCATTTAATGAAGTCAGTTCTTGAATATTTCCAAAACCCTAAATGTCTTTTTCTGCATTTTGCGGACGCGCCACTTAATTTCTATTAATAATAAGAATTCGTTTATTGTTATAAGTACCTGATCGATGCCAAAGTCTGAATTTTCCCGCGGTCCGGCTTAGTTTGAGTATCCCAGTTGATAAAATCTTCATATCAGGAAAAAAAGTGAGAAAAGCTAGGAAATCGGAACAATTTTACCTTTTAACCTAATATGTACCTATGTACTCAGTTCAGTTAACCAAAAATTTCGTTATAAAATCTTTGTCCTTTTAATTAACAAAATATCTACTAATAAAAGGTGCGTCTAAACCGGCGATCCTTCGTTTAATCACACCGAAAGTAATCTCGAACTGATCGTCTGTCCGTCCGTTCGTCCGTCCATTCACCGGCTGGATCTCAATATAAAGGGTGCCATTGTCTTTAGTTCCTCTCGTTTCAGGAGATGAATTCACTGATTGGTTTTTATTTCAATTTCAAATTAAAATCTGCTAACGTTTGAAATTTTCTTGGGAATGAAATGTGTATGTTGGGTGTTATCTAGGAATTAAAGGGATTAAACTTGCCATAAAGCTGATGGTGGAAAATAAAACTTATAGTGCATTTCTACTTAGACCATTTAACGATTCATTAGTTGATAGTGAGTAGACATTAAATGATTCCTGAAAGCGACTTCTGTTGGTATAAATCTTTCAGAGACAAGGTTTCCTTTCAGTCAAACAGAATTTTTGCTTAGATTATATCATAGATTGGTTATAGATATTAGCATGTATTTAAGCAATTGCCACTTAGCAATAGTATTAAACATGATGGATTCTAAACAAAATAGGATCCTTTTGTATAACTAGTTTCTAAATAAATGTCACTCAAACTCCTTAACATTACAATAATAACGCAATTAATATAAGCATATAAAACATTTATCTTAATTTAATACAATTAACACGATTAATAACATAAAAAAATATTATATTTCAATAAAGATATCTAATGTTTGTCTGAGTGTTGGTTTGTTTATGATAATAGATTGGGGACCAGATATGTAATTAATGTTCTTAATACATAATTGTATTTAATCATTAAATGTCATTACTAACAAGAATTTTGTATGTTTTGATTATAGTAGGTACCTAATTAATAGTTTTATTGATGCTTAAGATGCCGTTAAAATGTATTCCTGATCAATTCTTGTGTCATCTTAACGTTAAATTCGGGTGGCATTCAATGTTCATTTTTTCTTAAACATTGCCGCTGGATTACAGTCGATAATAAAACGAAAAATTCTGATAGATAGTTTGATATTTCACTCTTCATTATAATAGGTACTCGTTGTTCGAAAAATCCGCAAAGGATGTTGTTGTGTCGTTATCACTTTAAATTTCTATCACAAATATGTCTTTAAAATAAATAATACTGCGTTTGGAATGTCAAATTTATATGTCGTATGGAATGTCATCACATAAACACTGGTTGCACCTTCCCGGGCAATCAAGATCGTGCTTCACAGTGCAGTTGCGCGCGCGCCTCACAAATAAGTCACATTAATACTTCTATTCACTGCTAACTGTGAATGAGTTGTGATATGGACCAGAATTATGCGTAGCGCGCCCATTGTGGTACACTTCCGCACTCTGAAGTTGTGCGTTTTCCAACTAAATCACTGTGACAGTGTCAATGCTGGGAGTTATGATTCAGAGGCTGATACAGATTTTGTCTCTTAATACTCAGATTTATCTTGGTTATGGTACAGAAACGTATAATCAGTTCACCACCCAGGCCTCTCCTTCGCTTATGAAACTTCATTTGATTGGCTGAAAAATTCGTTAGATAGGCCGAAACGCAAGGAGGAACCTTACTGAAACTGTGAGGTAGAAGCAGACTGGCGATTTAGTACATTACCTGAAAATATACGCTACTTTAAATTCAAATATAAATTTTAACTCTTCTATTACATAATCGCTCCACTTCATACATAATAATGTGCCAAAATACAAAATAGGGAAGGCATTCTTATTTGGGAAGAAATAGTATACACTTATTATTACAATAGAATAATAATAAATATTCACGGACATCTAACACTATCTGATCCCAAAGTAAGCCAGGAATAACCTGCTTGTGTTATGGGTATCAGACCACGGATATTAATTAATACTTATATACTTTTAAATACATACATATTATACATAAAAACACCCAGACTCTTGAGACAAACATTTATGGGTCACACAAATATTTGTCTCCGGTGGGAATCGAACCCACGACCTCCAGCGCCGCAGGCGGTAGCACTGCCGACTACGCCACAGAGGTAATCGATAGAAGCGACTTGACTTTACATCCTTAACAAACAACATTCTGAATACCCATAATATACCTATAATAAGTAGGTATACACAGCATACCGTTCGTTGATACTTAACAGTTTAACACCAAGTTTATGTCAGCATCTAATCAAATGCCATTCAATGTATTGTCCATAACTTCCAGGCAAACAAAAATCAACGCAATTTGCGCCGAAGGCTGCACATCACGCCATTGAATATTTAGCGATAAGCCAAGCTCCCTCAAAATGTCTGCTACTACAATATTAGGGTGTCATATTGTAGAATCAAAACCCTTTGAAAGCGCAAAGAAAATGAATGTCTTACACCCACTATAGTACCTGGTTAGGGTGTGGTATCAGTGTCAAGATAGCGAGAAGCGGGAAAGCTGAGGTTTCGAGATGGAAATAAATATGATAGATAATAAATTAGCTTCCATTTTTTTACGTGTGAAAAATCCACTTTACATTTTGTAGTATGTTTTGATTTAACGATGATAACACGCAGAAAAAAGGTTAGGGTTAAGACTTCATTAACCTTAACAAGTACATCAATCATGCTCATCACCATGCCTCTAATTGTTAGCAATGAAATAGACAGCATAACGTATTATCTATACATAATATGAAAATACGTGAAACGAAAACTTTCTACTCCGTTTAAAAAAAAATGCACTAATGATGGACGTAAAAATTTTGGAAAGCAATTACAGTTTGACGTCCCGCAGGTATTTTGTAAAAATTTTGTAAATATAAGATAACAACCCTGAACTCTAATTGTAGGTATGCTCAGATTTGCTACACTGAAAAATTGATACCAACGTTTACCTTTTCTCTGTACCACATATTACTCTGTCTTTTTTCGCTAACTAGTCAGATATCGCGAACACTACCATCCTACCTTTACGCTGTCATGTCAAATAACTCCTGCGCATACACTGGCCTCTTCATGGGCGTCATAAAATGTCCCAGCGTGACAATAGCGAGTCCCCTGCCAGCCTGCCACTGTCTCGTCCGTAACTGACTGTCTGCTGGACACCTTATATAGCATTTCTCCTACTTTATGTAGATTTAATCATCCATTGAAGTTACTTTTGATATACAATTCCAGTTATTTGTTGTTGGAAAGTAGAATAATTGTAGATTAACTATTTGAGTTGTAGAAACTTTTCGAATAATTTAAAATTGAGTTGATTTCGAATAATTTAGAATTTGAAGTAGTCCTTTAAATTCTTAGCTAAATACCTCAAGATGAATCAAATTGGAATCCTATACAGTGTCACCATAGCCAAGCAGTGAAACTTTTTGACAATACCCTGGGTGAAAATCTCGAGAAAATTTATATTTGCGATCATTGTGAAACTCAAAAAAAGAGCTCACGATGAGCCAGAAAAAAATCGAGAAAGTTCAAAAGATTGCTAATATAAATAAAGTAACTTATTTAGTGCACTGCCCACCTGGGATTAGCTTAATGACCGTCCAAATTAATGGGCCACAAACCAAACAGTCTCAAAAGTATCTCTCATCAAATCCGGTACACTAATCAAGGTAATGGCAATCATTTGAATGCGCCACCGAACTGACGCCGGACTCAAACCTGTCGAAATCAATAAATAGTAATACCATAAAATTTTACTACAGTTACAATTTGATTTATCGAAGAATCTATAAATTTATTGATTTTAGTAACGATGACGGTTATAATGTTTGGTTATTAAGTTTGGAACGTGACGGATACCTACGCTTGCGTAACCCACGTTGGCATGATGTGGTTTTTAACATTTTCGATATTTTCTAACACAACTGCAATAAATTCTTTTTCTTATTAGAGCCTGTTGTGTGAACAAGAGGTCAAACGGTAGTTGTGTTCAAATTTAAATTTGAACACTGCCCTAGTTTGTTTGACAGACTTTGGAATGAGCGTTATGGTTTTCTCATTAGACGATGGGGTTCTTTGACAAGAGGTTTACGGTTTATTTAGGTTTAACAGTGCTTTTTTTTAACGTGAGGAAAATCCTACAGGGATGTTATGCCGAACTCCTACCGACTAAAAACTACACGTATCCTGCCTAATAGCCTACGGTTGTGAGCCCCGGGTAAGCCCGCGGAAGGACACCCCAGGAGTCCCAAAGTCCCAACAGACCTATAGCTACCACTGCGGCATTCAGGTGCGGGGAGTTCAGGAGTTGTTCGGGTGTTATCCTGCTTCTTGGAGGGGGGGGGGGGGGGGGTGCGTGAATGCCTCATGTCAAGCTTTCTTCTAGGGCCTGCTTCTATAAGGACGGTGAGCAGCCCTATCGGCCCCCCGGTCGTGGAGGCCGATAGTCTTAGCGCTTCTTTGTCAGGCTCTTTCTGATTTAGAACCCTCTAAACATAGCAATTTTTTATTTCTAATCGTTAATTTTAATTTTGTCACAAATAAAACACCAAGGTTTTATAGTTCAGCGCAATCTCAGCGTGCAATGGTTTACAATTCTTATCAGAACAATAGGTGGTTACGATAACATTTAGAGCGGTTTGTTTAGTTCTCAGTTCTCAGGTCGTTGCACTCACTTGTCCTTACTATGTCTGCACCTGAGTTCTAGGCCTTTAGGGTCAAGAGAATTGTGGGTGTAAATTTGCAACTTTGCTGCAGGTTCGTTTCATTAAGAGTAAGGTAAATAACATGTATTTTAACATAAGAAAAAGAATATAGGAGTTCAACATCTTCACCTTAGGATTCCTGTTTTGGACAAGTTGTAAGCGAATGCCGTTGGCCCTCCACGTATATCCGAGCGCTGAAGTCATTCAATCTGAGGGTAGAGTAGCGAAGATCTATAAAACCTCTTAGACGAAAGGATATGAATGAATGAAATGAATATGAGAATAAAACACTGCTCAGTGGGCTATAGTCAAATAGATTTTGGTTTCTTTTGATTTAAGATACCTAACTCATGGAGTCGTCAGGTATTCTCAAATACACTTAACTTTTGGTCTTGATATTTTTACTGCTAAGCAAATTTTAAGAGTGTCTCTTGGGTAAGTTTAAAACTCAATGTGTGAAACAAGTCTCGACTTAATTGTCACATTGTTAAGTGGAATAATGGCCAATGGTTTTCACCGATTTGAAGCCGTATTACTCATTTGTGTTTATATAGGTAACGTATGTAAATTCTCACAAATATCATGCCGGATTTAACCGACTCAAGCCGAAAAATAACATTTTAAATAATTCGCGTTTCGGCACGCTTTTGCTTTGACCTGAAGCAATTTTGTATCTCACACTTACTTTTGTACAAGACCCCGAAGCCTTTTAAGGCAGTAAGCACAGGTCACGCTCGGGTCGCGACACAGCGTAACGTCTTACTCCGCCGCAGTCGCAGCCGTGTGTACAGACTTATGTTTAATGTCTATTGTTCTTACAGCGGAAACACTAACTATCGTGATTGAGTAGCTTTTTGACCCGACCGTTGTTCTTATTCACTTAAAATGCATTGCTGCTGTATTGTATAGACCGATAAATTTAGTTAAAAAGGAGTATTTCAGCAACATTGTAGTTGCTTGAAATGTTAGGGAGAGTTCGTGTTTACATAAACTAGAATATAAGTGATACAATTTAAAATACTCTTGTATAAGGAAAGGACTATTCAGAAGTTAGCTTGCGATTCGCACCCTACTTATTAAATTCAAACGAGCAAGCTGGTGGATGGGATACCTACTTTCAGACACAAAGAAGATGAAGAGTTATTTTTGTATTGTCTGAACATAATTTAATTTCATGTAAGTACTTAGGGCGGATTCGACCAAAATCGGAGTGAAAACATACTAGACAAAAACTAGTACTAACGTAGTCTACTTCAATAAGATTGCCATAGGTACGTTGTGCTTATTAGTTCTTGGTAAAATGGAAAAATTCCTCTACTTTTAGAAGAGGTACAAGTTATTGTATAATATAGTCTTACTCCGATTTTGATCGAATCCGCCCTTACATAATTAAAACGAACACAGTCACTTTTCAAAAACTATAGGTTGGTAATATTATGTATGATGCACTCTACAGAATACATCGATTTTCATCCGTAACTTTATACAAAGTCCAGCAGATATAAATTAAATCACCCTCAGTACTCAGTCACTCCTGACTCAGAGTTAAAATCAATTCATTAGCGAGCGCCAATAAAAAGTAAGTGTCTTTCGCTTCGACACATTAACAATTCAAGGAGGGAACGCGAAATAAAAAACTTTTCACAAGACCACCTGCATTTCTTGGTGTTGAAGGTGCGATTTGTCGCATGTACGATTAGTCGTGAGGGATATTTATAATGCTATTGTAAGTGCATCTACTACCCGTTCGCTCTAACTTTGCAGTTGGCGTAGAGGCGTATACCCGAATTGTTAATTAGACGAAATAAATTGACAGTAGCTAATGTCACTTCGTCATAGAAAATACGCAACATTGTATGAAGAAGTGACATTAGTTGCTGTCAATTTATTTCGTCTAATTAAAAATTCGACTTTAGTATGGAGCCGAGCGGCAAAGTTAGAGCGAACGAGCAGTACAGGAGGTTTTAGAACAGCTGTCGAAATTCCTTGATTCTTATAGATTTTTTTGAGTTCAAATAATGGTACAACGTTTTCAGTACTATCGTGTTGTCTCATAACTTAATATTAAAAGCTGCTGCTTAATATTAAATGAAAACAACCCATAAACTCAAAGGAATGTCATAGTATGCTGGACTGACTGGTCCTAGAATCGGTAAACTTAACCTCTAATCTGAAATCTTTATTTTTGCAAACAAAGGTTATAAAAGCTGTTATAATACAAAATTTAGGTACACACGTACCTAAATTTTGTATTATAACAGCAAAAATAAAGATTTCAGATTAGAGGTTAAGTTAACCCTCATATTGGCATATTTGGCATGCAAATTATAAATTTAATATTAATATAACTAATTACATGCAGATTCTAGTGAAAACACTTAAATTTAATAATCAAAAACAATATCATTAATTTAAGGACAGGACCCTTAAATTGATGATATTGTTTTTGATTATTAAATTTGGTACATACTTATGTACCTATTTTGAAATTGTAGGAAAACCCTTGACTCCGAAACGACATCGTAACTAACGGTATGACTACTTAGTTTCTGAATGATGATAATAACAACGGCACATTATATTTCGTCTAAAACATTGATTCTATCAACATGATGGATACACACGCAACCAACTTGCATCTAAATACTAACCCCCATATTCATAATCGTTTATTGAACCTATTTTAGTTAAAACACATTTTAAGTCTATTGCTGTCTCTAACCATACTCTGTCATTGGTTAGAGACAGCAATAGACTTAAAGTGTGTTTTAACTAAAATAGGTTTAATAAACGATTATGAATATGAGGGTAACTGTACAACTATGACATTTAAAAATACTTATGTACTTCGAAAAATTTTCAGCTTGAAAATTCCTTCCGTAACTTGCTACACAGAACATGAATAGATTCTACTATGTACACTAATAATAAAATAAATTCAATCACTAATTCAGGTTCACATACGACAAATTTCAATAGGACTGTTTCAAACTATACATACTAATAAGTTATGCTACT
The DNA here is from genome assembly GCA_933228765.1 of Miltochrista miniata. Taxonomy (NCBI): domain Eukaryota; kingdom Metazoa; phylum Arthropoda; class Insecta; order Lepidoptera; family Erebidae; genus Miltochrista; species Miltochrista miniata. The sequence goes on along the minus strand of OW121755.1, from coordinate 35,503,057 downwards.
CAAATAAACCATGGCTATCATTGTGTGATCGGATTTTCATAATTTGCAATGGAATGGAGTTGCTCTCTTTTTTTTTGGTGTGGCACAAAGTCGAATATAACTATTAACATTACTAATGGATTTGATGGGTTCGTTAACGTTTGAAAATTGAATTGTGCATTACTATTTTTATTATTCGTTACAAATGTGTACATTCATATGAAAATTACTGCTGTATGTTTGTACTTTTTACCATTCCACTTTGCATATAAAATTTTTCAATATTTTGTTTTATAGTTCTTGTGACCATAAAAAGTTTGTTTATGAAACATGAAAATACATAGATAGGTAGAATAGAAGCATGTGCATTCCTTGTACTCCACGCCAAATAATCATTATAATAGGGAGGGTTTGAGACGTGCAAACTCGTGGTTGTATTTCAGAATAATGTTTCATTAAATTTTATTTAAAAGCTTACAAAAAACCTTTTAAAAAATACCTTTTAAAGAAATGTAGCACTAACATCGTCTCCAATCCTTCGCTATCCCGAGACAAGTGCGATTTTCTTTTTCCTCCCCGTCAGTCCGAAATGAAGTACCTTCGTCCATACGTTACGTACCGGAAGTGGACAGCCGGAGTGAAATGGCCGCTGCGACGCTTCCGCCACCCTTCCCCCTGCAGGCTTTAATTAAAGGCCGGTAAGGTTTTAACACGTCTCTACCTTTGAGAAGGAACTGAATCAGGTTTTTTTACTTGAATTAGGGTGAGATTAAGGGTGTGCGCCACAAAGGGTTGCTGTCTGTGATGTTTGGTTTTGTTTCAAGGATTTTTTTCAGGGATTTTCTTGTCTGCAGTCTAATAGGTACTTAGAGAGTAGGGATTATTTAGATTAAGTATGTAGTTTCGGACTTCGGCAATTTATTAAAGTCTACTCTTTAATTAATGTCGGTAAAAGTAGATTGCAAATTGTATAATATATGTGTAATTGCTTTACATACTAATCGTGTATTGTATAATAATATTTAATAATAATTTATATGAAAGTCAAGAAAACAAAGGAGTACCTAATGAATTACATTTTCAGTAGCTATTGTAGCAAAAGTAGATATTAATTAGAAGCGTTTTGAGAATAAATTATTTTGAAGAAATGTCAATTATGTGCATAATTTGTTCTTTGTTGCTAATTATTCTTTTATCTTGTTACAGGTAAGTTCCTGAAAACAATTGAAATTACGTGTGAGTAACATAATACCAGTAAAGTGACCGAAACGTCCAGGAATGGACGCCTAATTTTTCACGTTAGGGAAAACCCATCATGAATGTTATGCCGGTCTCCTACCGATGAAAAAACCTCATGTTACGCCCAACAGCCTATGGTTATGAGCCCCGGGTTAGCCCTCGGAAGGATGTCCCAGGACTCCGAACAGACCCACGGCCGCCACTGCGGCCTCGCCCAGGGGGTGGTTCGGGTGCTATCCCGCGTCTTTGGGGGGTTTCGGATTTGATCCCGCTTCTAGCGGGGGCGTGCGTGAATCTCTCACGTCACGGTGCCGTCATGGGCCTGCCTCTGTAAGGACAGTGAGCAGCCCTCTCACCGTCCTCAGGCCCACGGTCATGGAGACCAATAGTCCTCGGTCATTGTACCTACTTACTACAAGTCAGAAACGATAGATAATATGATATCCATTCCATCACACGATATAACTGAATTAAATATTATTATTTTCAGGTTATAAAATAGTGATTCGATTTTACGGAACCATAAAACGCCATAAATAGACTTTAATTTACCATAAAACTATATTCGAACATAATAATACAAATTTATACTTGGAATGTGCTATCATATAAATTTTATGACAATATTGCTTAGATCATCTAACCACAGGATGCGCCTTACTTAAGCATTGTTTTCTGCCATTGCACATGACCATTTGGTCTTTTGGCTTTATGAAAAGCCTGTACATCAGTACATCATTTTATTTGATTAAACTAGTACATTACATTGTAGTTGACTGTACAATAACAATTAACACACAACAGCCATTACGCGTTTGTCAATTAACACATTTTTAAATGCAATGAAATTTTATATGTCTTTGTGTTTCCCCCTTCATTTGTATGAAAACTGGCAGAATATTTTTGTATGCGGTGGTTCGCAAAGGCTAGTCCCGTGTTATATGGTCTAAGCAATATTGTCATAACACAAAATAGGTACACATACATTTTATTATTGACTGCCTTGGTTTCGGTGTGGTAGTGTAAGCGACTGTCGTGCTGATGAGTTCTTGGGTTTGAATCCCGAAGTTTGAATGTTTTTTTTTTTGTAAAATGTAAATTTGTAACTATACATTCATAAAATCACGCCTTTATCCCCGAAGGGGTAGGCAGAGGCATAGTATACGCCCACATTTCATTTTACAGTTTTATGTCTTACTTAATAGGTGGTGCTGTGTTGGAATAGACAGGCGCAGGTTGCCGCGACCCACATTTGAAATTTTTTAAGCCTTCTTTTCAAGCCTTCTTGGCTTAACGATTGTCACTTTACTGACAACAGATTTTTTGTGACTATGTCCCTATTACACATTCCAAGTACCATATCCAAATTTCAGGCTGTGGGTTTATATCTATAGGTTCGAGTCCTAAGAATTCCGAACTTTATATAAACCTGTAAGCCTGTAATTTGGATTTGATGGGAGAGGCTGCCGTCTAAACTTAACCAGTTAACGGCAGCTACGATCTTTGTAGAGCTAATTTCCAGGTTCCAAATCTCGAAGTTGTTTTATTGAGGGTTTCTTTTAACATTAACAGTCGCTCTAAAAACATTTTCTGACCCCAGTGACTAGTCAAGACATAGATTTATATTTTACTAGCACTTCCCCGCGGCTTCGTTTGAGTAGAAGTCGTTATCACGTAAAATCATTACCCTCCTTTTGCGCAGTTATTTAAAAGTAGCTTAAGTTCTTCCCTTGGACTCATACTATGTCTATATCGAATTTCATTAAAATCATTTCAGCGGTTTAGGAGGGAAAACGTAACAGACAGACAGAGTTACTCTCGCATTTATAATATTAGTAGAGATTGCTCATCGGTTAAGTATTTCAATTTCAAGCACATGAATACTAACAAGATGAGAATAACCTATGCTTTGAATAATTTGTTTCAGATGACGTAGTATTAAAAAAAATACCATAAAAAGTTTGTAACATCTAAAGTTCGATACAAGCTACCAATAAAGTGTACCTATTCAACATTTTAGAGTTTCTTAGTTTTTACACATATTCAAAAGTTGTTTAGAATTTTTTTATTCTATAATCACATGCTACAGAACAAATAATATGACTAAATTCTATACAGTGAATGCACCCACGCGGCTTCTCGGAAGCATTTTAAATTCACACCATTCTGTGTGATGCCTCATAACTTAGCATGTTCATTTCCAGTGATAGCAGGTTTGGATAAAAGTTATTCAAGGTTGCCTGAAAAAAAAATAACATTGTTCTGTGCTCAGTGCAGTAGTTTGATATAAAATAAAGCAATATTTTTATTTTATTCGCGAAAAATATTTAGTATTTAACACATCGCTATCCGAACATTAGGAACTACACAACAGATATTAATACGTTTTTCATTAGTGGAGACAGACCTGCCTTCTATATGCCAATTCGTTACCTTTTTGTATTTAGTCCTATATCTTTAGGCGTTAGTAAGCTCAGAGAGATAGAGAGAGACTGTGGCTAACTACAGTTAAAAGCTTCAAGCTTCCCATAAGCTGTCCAAGTTTCCTTAATGAGTCCAATGGCTTCACTTACTATCTGAAGCACGAACGGCTCGTTTCAACAAACGTTACCCTTCTCAGGACTGATCTAAGAGTACACCGCTTAAACGTGATTATTTATCGGCATTTTTATAAAGATAATTTACGCAAAGAACCCATTTTTATTTTGCTAATAAATAAAATTAAACCTGAATAGGTAAGAATTATGATACATTAAAATCATACACCTTTTGATCTGAAGCATTAATGTTGGGATTAAAAGCTAATATTACATAGGCCCCATCATCGCCTGTAGTCGCCATTAATATAATAATAAAATAAAATTATTACGGATTAGTCGCTAACAATGAGGCCGCACTTAAACCCATACATATTTATATGGAGTCAGTCCATTACAGCGATTGTCGTTATGATTTCTCTTGACCAAAACAAGTTTTATACTTTGATTCAAATTTTATAACGTAATATAGTAGAAAATTCATCGCCTATTATGACAGTTCTGTAATGAAGGTATTTTGAGTTATGTCGATATTATCGTAAACTTTATGTTTTAATGACATTATATTTTTTTAATAAGAACCGTCGACAAAACATATGTTTGTATTTATATTATGCTCTTATATGTATAGTTTTTATGGCAAATTATTGTCTATTTATGGCGTTTTATGGTTTTAGTTGAATCAGTATTTTACAACGAAATGATTGTAATCATATATTTAGTTTGGTTATATCGTGTCATGGGTGTGAAAGCCAATCTAAATTGTTTAATATAACTTTGAGATGAACATCGACAAATAGTTAAAATATGTGTATTAGCTCTGTGTAAAATGTTACCATAAAACGCAGTAATAATTGCTACAGATCTTATTTATAGAAGTTTAGTATCAAGCAAAACCTCCTTCTGCTCCTCATGCTATCGCTACTTTCCGACTTAATCTTAATCCCAAGAAATTTGTTTACTTTTAGCTATTATCGAGAGGTAGATCCAAATAATTAATTGTTGTAAATCAATAAAATGTAATTAAATGCAGTAATATGGAATGATAACACCACGTGCAGCGCAGCACTGCTGCCTTGCTCGAAGTCAATGTGGCAGACAGCACTGCAGCGACGGCAGTGCTGCTTGCTGCTTCCAATGCAGGACTTGATGACGTAACTTAATAAATACTTTTCCACAACTAAAAAAGTTAAAAAAACCTTTTATAATAAATGTCATATCGATAAGTCACAAAGAAAATCACCCACATCCACACACACTCACAGTCACAACGACGTCATAGTGCACACGACATCGTCACCGACTGGCCGTCACCGATAAGCGTGTCGTGTGACGTCATAATACTCGCTATCTCGCGGCATCCATTGTCAGCCATCAGTTCACATTTAGTTGTGGCTGATAAATTTATTGCACTGTCGGTATTCACATTATTTGGACTTATTATGTTAAATATGCGGGCATTCGTTGAAATCTGCTTCAAAATACTCCAAAATTTAATGTGCTGCTTTGATTTTATATAAATACCTTCATATTTTAAAATAGGATGTCTCAGAAGGACAAAAGATTGACAGAAGTATGGTACCTATGGAAGTACTTATACCCAGGGAAATTAGAGGGTACAATTTTTACTAGATACTGGCCAATGCTTCAACCTCATGTCTCCCAAAGAAATCTGTTCCCTCGATGAACAGTATAGCCTACGTCTTTGCCCCAAGCTCATTTACTACCTCTGTGCCAAATTTCTTCAGAATTGGTTCTGTTGTTCAGTAGTAAAAGCATAACAGACTGACAGAGTTTTCTTACTAGAAGTAGTATCATCCTTCCGAGGGCTTACCCGAGGCTCCCAACCATTGGCTGTTGGGCGTTAAGTGAGGTATTTTAGTCGGTAGGAGTCCGGCATAGCATCCATGAGGATGTTCCCTCACGTTAAAAAAAGCTTTCATACTTTCATTTTGGTTCCATTCCATTGTTGACAATCATTATCAGCTGATCTGGGGGCTACATCAATATTTTTGTAATAAATAGCAAGTGTTCACTATGCTACCGTCGATTTTCCGTACCGTCGGTTTTTAGATGTAATTGTCTAAGGTGCGCCACGGACGACAGACATACCATCCGTGACGCATAGTCTGACTAAACTGCGATAGTTAATGCGCGCCAAACAGTCTCTTCTTTCAAAAGACTGTCATCTGCGCTGCATCTAAATTACCAAAATATAGCAATAAAAATTGATTCGTTGATAACGCTTGCTAGTCAATCGGCACGTTTAGAATGTTGCATTTTAACGCCTGTTTCTTCTTGAATGTTAACCAACTCAATTTATACTTACAACAGCTGATATTAACCCTTATGCTTCTCATACAAACATTAAAGCTTAATTAGGACGGGGCGTAATAAGTTAACTAATAACACGCAAAATATTAATTTATGAATTCTTCAGATCGTGGTTACCAAGCCCCAATGTCTATTTCTTAAACTTAAAGACTTGTAAATTATTTAAACATGTCCAACGATATTGAACGTAACATTATTATTCATGCATTATAAATGCGATATAAATTGATTTATACATCTGTCTGTACGCAGTAAGGTCTCATGATATCAAGAAGCGTTTACACAACCCGCTGTGGATGACACAAACGGCGACGGTACAAGTTTGATACATTGAGCGATTTGAAATATTAGCAGGGTTACAATATGACACTTGTTTGATTCCTATGCAGGCATATTGAAAACGAACTGTCTTTTAACTTAAAGGTCTGAACTAATTACGTTAAATTTAAAAAATCTTTCAATGTTGAGAAACTACACTATTCCCGGGTGTCATAGGCTATATTTTATTCTCGTATTCGTACGATAACGAGAGTTACGCGGGTGAAACCGCGTGATGACCTGTAAAGGTAGTTTTAAGTGTGATAAATAAATAAATATATAAATGTCCACAAGCGTAAAAGATGGGAGCATATTTTTTTGTTTTTATAGCGACTACAGAAATGTTTGAATAAATTAAATATCTAGTTATGACGGTTAATGAGATTTATACAGCCTGGTGATAGACAGGCGGACATCGTAGCTCAGTAGTAGGGTCCCGTTTCTAACCTTCGGTTAAGGAATTCTAAAATGTGCTTAACATCGTACATTTGTGTAGGTGAATAATAATACCATCCTACAGTTGTAAATTTTTGTTATCTAACGTGTAAAATAATTGTGGTCTAACGCACAAACAAAAAAAAACTAAAGTAAGTACTCGAATAAATTCAAAACAAAGTTCAAATCGCTCAACGCTTATGACTTCAACCATCCACCGCCGTCCAAGACGGAGACAATTGGCACGTCACCGCCAGAGGTCGCTGCTTTTGCAAGTAACCACAAATCACGGGTGTCCGGCCCGCTCGCCGCCGCCGCCCGCCGCCCGCCGCCGGTCAAACAGTGTGCATGCACCATTATGTAGTACTTGCCGGTTGATGGCGGTATAATACTCATTGTTTTGATAAGAATTAAGTAATATGAAGTGCTGATTAGATATCAAAGACGTCTGGCTAATCTGGAGTTTGTGATTACTGGAGTGTGGTGGAATTGTTTACGATTTATGCTGGTTTCTTTGTTGATGTTGATTATTATGTTTGGTTAAGAGTCCTTACTCGGTATTAAGAGACATTGTACGATTAATAGCAAAGGAAACACTTACCTAGTAATTGCATTAAATAAATGATTGTAATCTGACTTTGTCAACTATTTATGATTGTAAATGAGTACTTTCTATTTGAAGATTATATGTAATCAGTAACAAATTAACCATCAAATAAACACCTGCATTTAGCTTGACACAAATAATGTAATGTGGTCTTGCAAGATCAAGTTTATTACAAGTACTCACTTCGCACACATAGTGTAATAAAGATTTGAATAAAAAAATCCCCAATATTTCTTTATTATTTATCAAGTAATCTAAAAGAAACCGTGCTAGTACTATGGAATGAATTGTAAGGTAATGACGGCATTGCAATGCAACAGGAGTCGTAATTTTCATACGAAAATATACTAGGTACAATAACCTCTAACTAAACTATGCACTTTGAAATTACTAGCTAAGCTCTTTGGTCTTAAAAAAGAAATGTGAACTTCGACGTGTCAATTTCTCATATCTGTGGCAAATTGGAATATTATTCACTAGAGATAGTCAGACGGATTTTAATCTGCGTTTGATAAAGCGACCGATCGCAGCGAATAATCGCAGTCGAGAGCGTGTGGGCAGGCCTTTAGTGATTTGTCAAGTTGAAGATTATGTTTGCTTGTTATTGTGGTGTTAAATGTATGAGTTTTTCTATGAATGGTATAGTGTGGGTGCGATTAACTTGTTATGTCGTAACGCCATTATAGATACCGAATTGCATTATTGTAAATTTGTAATTTCAATTAGCATGCCTTTGTATCAGTGTAAAAAGACTTCTTCAATATTTGCTGTTAATTGAAGTTATTTTTCTTTATCATCGGGGTTTTCTGAAGGAATATTGAGTAATAAACCTAATTACCTATTTAGAATACAAAAAACCCGACTGCCAAGTAAACATACAACTGAAAAGCAAAAAACAAGCTCTACATTTCATTTGTAATTTTTTTTAGCTACTTACTGTTTTACTTTGTCGGCAACATTTGCAGGCGGGAACAAGCTATGTCAAGCGAGTGGTGGTTTACAAAATAGCTACATGTTCCCATAGCTTTTCGGGTAAAAAGGTTATAAGTACTACAATAAAAACAAATTCTGTGAAACGCGGTCTGTTTTCAAAAATACTTAACCTATTTTATTTGTTCTATTAATAATGATTTTAACTTTAATATTACTATTAAAATTATTAAACAACATAGTTAAATGCCATTTCCGAACGGAATGAAAACAAATAACTACGTTGATATTAAAAATACAAACAAATCCGTTTCTCTGTAATCAAAATGCAACCCCTTTAGGAGATATAAAACCAAACTTAAGACGGAACTAAATACCGAACTCACTCCACGCAAACCTTATAAACATTCGGATCCTCCCTAGGCGATCGTCACGAGGAATCACTGCAAGACTGCATGCTGGAGACAGAGCGAGATGGAGCTATCTAATGTAGTTCGCGAAAGAGAGGGATGGAACATAGACGTTTTGCAGTCGTCATAATTTTGCTCGGCAGACTAATAATGGAGATAAACCTGGGGTGCTGTTGTGCGCTGGCAGTTCTTGTTGGGAAGATTGCAATTTGGTGATGGAATTAGAGAAATTGGGGATTGTAAAAAAATATTATGATTCATTCTGAGTATTATTACTGGTTCAAGGTAACGTCCTAAGTATACTTGAAGTACCTATATTTGCCTACATTAACTGTAGGGTATTTGCATTTTTCAATATTTTGTAGGAACGTTACTATTCATGTGACTACCAGTTTCTTTTCTATTGCCTGAACTACCTGCAATTTCTGAAAACTTACCTTTTAACCTATTTTTGTTTATTAAAAAACCGGCCAATTGGAGTTGGACTCGCCCATGAAGGGTTTCGTAGCAGCAAGTAACATAATATAAAAGTTCTTATAGTTCGTTGTAACTTTGATTGATGTTTTAACACGTTCGCAGTGGTAGTGGTTTTTCTAACCGGAAATTGCGGTTTACGACGTATAAAAAAAAACTACCCGCTTTATCTCGTTCAAACCAATAAGATAGGGGGGCACACATTTTTCCAGTTTGGAAGTGTCTCTTGCGCAAACTATTCACCTTAGATAAAAATGATTTTAGAAACCTTCATAGCATATTTGAAGACCTATCTGTAGATACACCACACGTATAAAAAATTTTGAGTTTCAGTTCTGAGTATGGGGACCCCCAAAATTTACTGCTTTTCTTCTAGTTTTATATAAGAATCTTAATGCGGTTCACAGAATACATCTAGATACCAAGTTTCAATAGCATAGGCCTTATAGTTTCGGAGAAAAGTGCCTGTGACACACGGACGGACAGACAGACAGACATGACGAATCTATAAGGGTTCCGTTTTTGCCATTTGGCTACGAAACCCTAAAAATGGCTTCTCTCTCCATTTTATCCGAATATATTCGTAAAATCTAGAAATATTTAAACTTCCATGGTCATGGTCACTCACATTAGCATCAGAGTTAATAGTATATTTATCATATTCTCATCAAAGCTCCCTCGCGCCCTGCTCACCGAACGAAGATGTACAGAACTAATCTTGAACTAAGTATCTAATTGTTAATAGACCGTAGAAGTTTTTGTGTACTGGACCCTCCATGTTCATTTCGTATTTGGCAGGCTTTTTGAATTCCACCTCTAAATCATAACACAGTTTAAAATTAACATCTTTCCGTTACTACAAAGCTTTGACAGCTCGTAATTTGTTCCACCCACCAACACATTTTGATAGGTCTCGTGAAGTAACAATCTCTCAGGTCAAATGGTCCGATAAAATATCTGCGGCGCGACGCTGGCCCAGTCACGGAATTAAAATAACCACTTGATGTGTCTAAAAATGCAAATATCATCGATTTTAGTACATTTTTGCATAACAAGTGTGCATAAAATTAGAAGGCTGAATGCGCTGCTCTGCGAGTACCTAATACCGACTTTAGTTAAGCTTTTATGTGTCTTTGAATCACAAAATCTATATAGTAACATTATAAAAAATCCGGTCACATGGACTCGCTGAAAAAATTACGTTCATTGTATATTTTGAAGTAAGACTTCTTAAAACGCGACTAGGGATTAACTCAGTTTTTTTTCTGACGGAAGTAACGCTTACTATTTGAATTTTGAATAGCGGAAACGATGTTTCTGCTATTCAAAATTCGAATGAGTGATATTAATATAACATTTGATGCCGTCAATGGCAAAGAAGTTTTCCTTCAATCGCGCGCACACACTTTTTTTTCTGATTTTAGTATTTGTTGTTATAGCGGCAACTAAAATACACCATCTGTGAAAATTTCAGCCATCTAGTTCCTGATATACAACCTCGTGACGGACAGACGGATGGCGAAGTCTCAGGAATAGGGTCTCGTTTTTACTTTTTGGGTTCGGAACCCTAAAAATGGACAAGTGTGTGTCCAGCCCCGCGATAAGGATTACCTCAATAATGGATGTTTAAAAAATTTCCTTCAGCGTGTAGGTACTTTTTCTTAGTTATCGACTATTACTCGTAAACATGTAAGCCACACATCTATGATAGGTAGTTTTTCTTTAATTGCCAACAATTCAATGTGAAAAGAATTTCACCCTCGAGCATATCCAATATTGAATATTATGATATAGTCAGCAGTTTATGTACTAATTGCTATTCAAAATTATTGTCTACCATGTAATTTCTTTTTACTTTATTCTTAGGTTCTAATTACTACTACTAGATGTCGTTACTGGTACGCAGATTTATTTGCGTAATACGATATCTTTTATTAGAACAACCAAAAAGCCTAGTTGGAGAAGCACTCTTGCCTTACTTATCAAGAAGAATTATTAGAACCTAAAAATATTTATTCTACTATTTTTCATCGAAGTCATTATAATTTCGCGCTGTGTAGAAACCTCTGTACTTTTCTAGTCTCAGTCTGAATTTGTTTATTTCTTATTATCCTATTAAAATCGAATTGAAAACAAAAGCCTTATAATTTTCATTTTAATTCTTTGTAAACCTCTTCATAGCACCGATTAGTGTTATTATTTACGACAAAAGACTCTTTGTAGGTCAATACAACTTCAATTACTACCAGCCATATCAGATCACATGTTCGTTCCAAACAGCCTCTACGTCTACTCTTGTAAGTAAACAGAAATATAACAGTATATCACATCAGCAAACAACGATATTATATTTTCAATTAATGCAAACTACTTTTGATGTTACCCGCCAGTTCAGTACTCTGAGACGTAGTGTAGTCGCGTGGCTGAAAAACAAATACAAGATGGCGGGTACGGTGGCTGGCGCTGAAGCGGATGCGATTTAGGCAATTTTCCTCTGTAAATTTTATAACAACGTTTGGAATGGGGGAAGGAGGGCGGGGCATCCAAATTCAAATAAGTTATTATTAATATACTATTTAATTTGAATTATTTTCGTAATTCTCTACCTTCTTGAATTCCGCAATTGGTTGCTTTTTTATTTCACGCTTAGCTCCCAATCGTTTTGAACAATCCGGTAGTATAATGTTCAGGTTAATTAAAACAGGTACAGCAGCACTTCCAGTCGGCGATAGGTCAGCAGGAAGACACAGAGAGCCTTTTTCTTCATTTCATATACATAACTATTTAAGTGTGTATTTTCATAATTGATTTGTCATTCATCAGTCATCAGTCGAAATATTGCTTGCTTATATTCTATTTAGCGTCATAATGAGCCATATTATTAGAGTTTATATTTTGTCCTTCCCATTAGTTCAACTTTTAATTTCACAAAAGATTTCAAATTATCGCTATTCGCTACCGCTCGGTAAGTGTCCCCACCCGTGTTCCGCGTCTGTTTGGTAAATGTTCAACTGTGGCCAACTACACTAAAGTCTTGGCTTCTCTTTATATGCTCCAAAGTTTCTCAGTTTCATTTGGCTATCGTATTTTAGTTCTGATTAATTCAATTTTTGTAAACTTTTTGTTTCGTAACTTTGTCCTGCAAACGAATTTGAAATGTAGAAGCTTTAGTGGGAGAAACGAGCTAATTCTTAGTAGTTTACAACATATTATAGACATAAAATTACAGTTCTTACACATCTTACTTCTTGCTAATATTATAAAGGCGATAGTTTATGAGCGTGGATGTGTGAAATAATGGCTGGATGTTTGTTACCTTTTCACGCTCTAACGGGTGATTGATTCTGCCTGAATTTTGATGCAAGTATAGATTATAATCTGGACACACAGACGTTGTTTCCGGGAATAAATTCCCATGAAAATTGGGAACGTAATTTCATGCGAAGGGAGCGGTGTTCACTATCTAGTCATAGTCTAAACGGTGGAAACGTACTTTTCACGGTGCATTGACTGATCTGGAATTCGCAACTTACGGTAGGCCTGACAGTGCCTAGTCTCCATTTCTGAGACTTATTTTAACTAAAACTTCAATCTATTGTGTGCTTACTTGTGTAGTTTACGCATACATAATAAATACAAAACTTTTATTTTTACGATATCCTTTCTCAGTACCCAGTGCAGCAGCTGACTATCGCCAATGTACAAGATTACCATAGGAATGTCTCAGCTGCAAACTATTGCGAAGGTGCACTGATCTTTATGCAGCTATTTACATCCTTCAGCCCCGAGTAGTGGTGCAGGACTACTCACTACTAATATTATTAAGCTTTACCTAAAGCTTAGAAAGGCACGAACAGAGAGATTGATAAATGATCAGTCAACATCAAACCGTTTAAAATATTAATTTTAGTAATAAGGATAAAACATGCACGTTTATGAATATTATCATTCCATTTAATGAATAAACTAGAAAACTTTATTTTAAGCTCTATAGTAAAATGTTGCAAAACAGTATTGAAAATATTAAAAATGTTATATAAATACGTAATGCTTCTAAAACCCGCCACACACGATTGCACGTCACGTCATTTGCGAACGCGACTCGACGCGGCTGCGTCACGACGTGACGCGTCGATCGAGACATATGACGCGTGACGCGTGTCATGTGACAACTGTCACGCTGCATGACATGCCTTACTTATTCATAAGGGAAAGCGAACAGCATGTAATTATGACAGTATTTTGGAATTTATTATTCGGATGTGTGAGGTATCGAGCCGAGCGAGAAATTAATTTTTCAACGTTTTATATTTTATGGATGGTATCGACGACATAATCGTACGTTTGCTATTGATCAATTATATTTATATTATATATTGACAAATCGATGTGTATTACATCAATATAAAATGAGCATGCGCCAAGTAGCTTTACTACGTGTATAAACGCGCGATAGGTTAAGAATTTCTAAACAACAAATTCTACTCATGGTCTTTGAGTTCTAGTTGTAGCACAGATAATAAAACAACTGTAATTTTTGTATACCTTTATGTGGACCCCTCTATACCGTTTAAGGGGATCCACCAGTATCTCCAGGGCTCAAATCAAGACTTACGCGTGGTCCATCTGCTGACAAATCAACAAGTATATGTATATAGCGTAGGTAGTGTAGATCAAAGGAACTGGGAGTCCTTTAAAATCAAGCTGTAAAAAAACCGGCCAAGTGCGAGTTGAACTCGCCCATGGAGGGTTACGTAGCAGCAAGTTACATAATATAAAAGTTCTTGTAGTTCGTTGTAACTTTCATTGATGTTTTAACACGTTCGCAGTGGTAGTGATTTTTCTGGGTGAAAATTGCGGTTTATGACGTATTAAAAAAAAACTACCAAATCGATTTCGTTTAAACCAATTTTCGTTCGTAGATTTTATGGCAAGGTATATTTTACATTTTTTTTAGATTTATCTTTCTCTTAGTTTAGAAGTTAGACACACATTTTTCCACTTTGGAAGTGTCCCTTGCGTAAACTATTCACTTTAGAAAAAAATGATGTTAGAAACCTCAGTAGCATTTTTGAAGAACTATCTATAGATACACCACACGGTTGGGTTTGAAGAAAAAAAAAATTTTGAGTTTCAGTTCTGACTCTGAGTATGGGGACCCCCAAAATTAACTGCATTTTTTCTAGTTTTATATAAAAATTTTGATGCGGTTCACAGAATACATCTACTTACCAAGTTTCAACAGCATAGGCTTTATAGTTTCGGAGAAAAGTGGCTGTGACACACGGACGGACAGACAGACAGACAGACATGACGAATCTATAAGGGTTCCGTTTTTTGCCATTCGGCTACGGAACCCTAAAAATGGGTGATTATAGCTGCTCCTAGCAGCCAATCACACTACTGCTCGTTCGCTCTAACTTTGCCGTTCGGCTCCATACTAAAGTCGAATTTTTAATTAGACGAAGTAAATTGACAGCAACCAATGTCACTTCTTCATACAATGTTGCGTATTTTCTATGACGAAGTGACATTAGCTACTGTCAATTTACTTCGTCTAATTAACAATTCGGGTATACGCCTCTACGCCAACGGCAAAGTTAGAGCGAACGGGTAGTAGGTTGCTGTTTCTACGGTAGATAGCCTTACGCTGTCATAATATTATGTATTGTTGCCCTTCATGGTCAACTGAGCCCACATCCCATGTTGGCTACTTAGGTGTCATACTGACATACACATGATAATGCGTATGATAAGCATTTATTGAATTCTGGCTTTAATCTTCAGTATATTTTGTTATGAACAAAGATCGTTCAAAAGTTTCATTACACTTTCTGTCACAACACAACAGGAAATATAATAACAATAAATATTTTATCTTTTGCAGGTAAGTGTGGAATGGATGCAATTTTCCCGGGACGTCGTGCATCATGCGAGCTATCTATCAGGTGTGCTATCAATCATTTAGAACGAGCTGCAGCGAAGGTCTTTGAGATGATAGATGTTACAGCAACGGTCGTTTTGAACATCTAAGACGTCTGGAAAAGATAGTTGGCTATTCATTTAGACTATGGTTATTGCGAAAGAGTCAAATAACTATTTTCTAAAATGACACGATGATAATTTTGAGAGAAATTTTGATGGTAAAAATACCAAAGTAATAATATCCTGCTAAAAGAAACTCGTCATTAAAAAACACACATAATTTCAAAATTCTTTCCGTAATGGATGTAGTGATGATAGTGGTTCCTTTTGGGAGACTACCTTCAATAACATCTACATTTAAGTGCACGATTTTGTTTCTCATATTGCTCCTATAGCATTGTTAACCGATATACATACATACATGTGATCATGCCTTTATTCTCGAAAAGTAGGCAGAGGCATATTATGTGCCCATTTTTCACCCTATCATTAAAGCTTGGATATTTTTACCAGCATACTTGTTCAACACCTCATATCCTGGCTATTCCAAATGGGACATGCATCAGAATGCATTATCGATACTTTAATAGACTTATCATCTTATGATTTCGACAGCGACCTACATGATTTTGAAATTATGTTCATTACAATAAATCAGGTCAATAATAATACTAAACAGTCTCTTCTTCTGTCAAAAAACATTCATCCTGGCTATTCCAAATGGGACATGCATCAGAATGCATTATCGATACTTTAATAGACTTATCATCTTATGATTTCAACAGCGACCTACATGATTTTGAAATTATGTTCATTACAATAAATCAGGTCAATAATAATACTAAACAGTCTCTTCTTCTGTCAAAAAACATTCTTCTGATAATCTTCAGGTTCATTTACTTCGCTGTTTATAACAACAACGGACTATCCTTAATTAGATGGAACATTACTTAGAGTATTGGCTTTTCTTAATTAATCATGGATTAGAGTGCACCTACATTCACTTTCGCCTGCCTTAACCGGAAAATCATGTCCTTTTATTTAATTAGCGGGTCTAATGAATTCCATCTCGGGTAGCCGCCTAATTAAGCAGACAGGGAACGCGCGACTACGCGACTGCGCATGTCGCATCAAGGGTGCGTGTGCGTTGGCACTTATTTTGTTTTATACCGCTTTGCCAAACACGATTTTTGCATTGATTTGGTATTTACTACTAACTATAAAAGGTTGCACTCACGTGTCTGATTCGGGGTAGTCTCACTATGTTGTTTTCATTCATTCTACTTATCGATCCTAGCGTTAAACCAAATTCCTTCCAATATTCAAAGATATAGGACAGAAATGAATGATATTAAATCAGTATCGGTGATTATAGTATAGTCCATAAATTATTATGTAACAGTTTTAGTTTTTGTAGTTTCAGTTTATAAGTGTTACAGTATGTGACATCACCAGTGTATAGTAGGTACAGCCTACTGCTACTCGAATACAGCCAGTTAAAATGTTTTGGCTTCTAAAGGAGCTGCAGTATTTGAGTATTCTCTCTTGACCGGTCTTTTTGGTTCTTATCAGTCATGTAATGTTGGACATACCAGTTTATGTAATAGAGAAGTCGTAATGAAAGTTCATGAATTCTTTCTATACTAGCAAGCTTTATTCATTTAAAAGCTACAAACAAGATTGCATGCTATCAAAATGGAAACTACGAAAACAAAAGTCTGGATTATGGTTCACAGCTACCTTGTCTTGCAACTAATCTTACATTGATTTTCATTTACCGTGAAAAGGGCTATCTTCAGAAGCGTGTGAGTGGTTTATCTGTTTAGACTCGTATCCTAAACGTTAGTTATGTAGATAGCCACAAATTCTCTAATATGATCGCACTAGTACCGTCCGTAAATCGGGCGATAGCGCACGGCGGCGGCGACTGCGTCGCTTGCGCCGGTCGTGCATCTGATACGCGCCCGCGCCGCAGCACGCCATCTATCGTCGCGCGCCGCAACCGATCTAAGTAACGAGTCGATCTCGCGGATAAATCGTCGACGTCGCCTTTCCCCGCTCGCGCTTGTTATGTGCCCGTAATTAATGATCGCTCTCAATCGTCGTTTCCTTACTGGCTATTATGATTTTGTATGGGTAAGCGGTCGTTGTTAATGCCCTGCGCACTAAGCGCACTTCTCGTCGATACTCCCCGGACAGGTTGCCGATAAACTACCTTGCGTTCACTTACAAACTCAGATACGTCATAGTTGCGCAGCTCGCACCGGCTGACAGATAAATGACTGCTCGCGAACGATTCTTACGAAATCGGCAGACATTCGGACGTCCAATCTCTGACCCGTGCCGGTCCCATAATGTTCTGTTTTTGTCTCAGTCGCCGTCCATAAATTATTCTAAATCGGGGCCCTATTAGATATTCAGAGGTTAAAACGGAAAGCTGGTGCATTTGACTAAAACATTCCGGAGCCTGATCGTATATCAATCGTTTCGATAGCGTCTTATAGTTTCGGTTCCAGGAAACAATGCGTGTGCGACCTGCTACCTGTTGGCTGTCGCTCGCGATTTGTGGTCGCGTTCGCCGTTCGCTTGTGTGCACTATTGCTTACTTTTCTCATGATTATAAGGTTGCCAATATTATTTTATTTTTGCTTTATTTGAACTGATCTGAAGAGCTTTGTTATAAGTATAGTAAGTAAACTTGTAATTAAAAATACCTCTAGATCATATAAAAACCTGATTTATCGTTTTCTGCTTCTGAACCAGGTAATGGATTCCATATCGATTTCTATTCATACTCGTATGTGCCTATTCTAATACTATCAATATTGGGCGAATTATGATTGTAGGTACTCCTATTAGATATTTCTCTTAAACACATTTGATGTTAAAGCCCTAATAGTAAATTATTGTTGCCAATACTTACCTCTTTATATTTAAAAAGGTAATAAATAGGTACTTTTACTTAGACTGATATCATTCAGTCATTGCTTCTAAAGATAAATCTTTGTTTTTTAATACAAATAATTTCATGCTGATTAAACCGAAACTGCAAAACTTTTTACTCTCTCAGCTTCTAAAACAATAAAAATATAATGAAAATCCTAAAAACTTAGGTACCACCCCTAAGCGATATCGCGACACAAGCGCAGTTCACACGGGTGCATTTGTTCGCACACACGCGCGACGCATTCAATGATATCGTCCGCATAAATCTTCACCGTGCTATACCACAAGATGCCCGCTTTTGTCTGCCTTCCACCTAAGATACAGAGATATACTGCTGTATGGAAATATTTTGTGATGTATATTGATTTTTGGATCGGTTTTTTTATACACACAAAAGTACTACGTGAACGTCACGTCCGGTGAATAAGTTCGGAAGCGTGTTTAATTGTCACGATCGTGCAACTTAAAGGGTGAAAATAGGTCAAAAATATAATATTTAATTATGCTTTGGAAAGATGTGGGGAAACTTTAAAACCTACGTTATTATGTAACGAATTACCAGCGTTTCCTTAAAAGGATCTCCCGCCCTGCACGTCATGCGTGTGATTCCAAAACTACGGAAACTATTAAACAATCTACTGTAAAATCTAATTTACCTTACATATAGTTACTAATACAGAATGTTCAACTTACGATTTCATTTACCGATTACCAGAAACAACTGTCATGGCGGAATAACCGTTTCCCTAATGTAGTACATATTCTAGTTATTTCATTTGAGTATTTGTAAAACGAATATTTATACCAAATACAGGTGCGGGAATTATTTAATTACTTCCGTGACTAGTTAGTATATATAATTATTGATAAAATAAACGGGTTATTTGAAGAAGATGTTGTCAGAACCCCATATTTATTTATGTTGTGTCAGCGATAGCTAGGTGCGGTGCCTTAATTAGGTTATTTATACAGTCTAGATTACATCCATGGCGTGTTAATGGGTTTAATGAGCTTTTTATTTAATTTTGAAGTCGGCTTTCCTACACATACAAAGAACTGATGTAATTACATTAAAGTTATTAATATTCAACACTAAAAATAAATCAAAGCCATTAGTCGCTCTTGATATGTGTATGAAAAGTGCTTCACAATCGATAGCTAATTCGATTGCCATGGTTATTAGGTCTACGTACCCAAAGAGTAAAAAACGGTATCCTATTACAGAGACTTCGCTTTCTGTCTGTTTGTCTGTCCGTCTGTCACTAGAATGTAATCACGTGCACCGTGAAAGACTGTTTAAATTTTATATTAGTTTGTCTATCGGTTGTCTAGAGCACAAGTACGTTGTGTGGAAATATCCTGAATAGACGAAGTAATTGTTTTGATCTTTGAATTTAAAATCTAATTGGGGTGTTTCTATTTAAGAGTGTACTAAACCTACTGTATAAAACAAAGGACGAGTATCTGTAAAATACTAGTAATCACGTCATTAAAGATCATTAGATATCTTCCAATTTTCATATATTTTCCTTTTTAGTCTCAATCCGTTCATTACAAGTTCTACATTACAGATTTACCCACTGCTCTCATTTCTTCATGCAAGTTTGTAAGTATGTTGTATATGTGATGAGCACCTCTTTCCCGACCGTCACAATAATGTCAGCCCGCCGTGTCACGCTCTCGGCGACGATGCGACATGTTTATTCAAATCCTAATGCCATATCGTATAATATTTAAAATTTATAACCGTGCGTCGTCTAAATGCAGACTGGAACACGCCGACATAGGACTGAGCTACACTGGAAGAACTAGTGAGCTATTGGAATTGCTATGCCGAGCAATTGGCTTAACTAAAACCACATGGTAGCCTACCATCTTACCATCAAAGGGTCCAGTTTGAGGCCTTCGGAAGGATAAGAACAAAGTTCCCGACACAGACTTTTTCCTTCATCGCGCCTTCTCCTCGGAGTAGGGGTTTTACACCACTTCTTAAGTAACAAGATTTCTATCAAATGCTCTGTCTGTATTGAGTCTTTGCAATTTGGTGCTGGCCGAGCTGCTAAGACAGAACGTAGTGAACACCCCCATCTTTTGTTGTAAAGAGATAAATAACTAAGAAGGTAACGGAACGTTGGAAAAAGAATGGTGGCTAGTCGATGTATTGAATTCGTATACATTTTCAATCTCAAAAATGTTTAGTTTTAACTAAACTCTATCTAGTCAATTGTACCCACAAAAACAGCAATGCTAAAAAGGTTCCTGTAATCGTATTAAAATGAGTGTGGTCCAGTGTGTAACTAGCCTAACTATGAATCAAAAGGAATTTTGTATTTTTGTATTACACATAAATATAAATGATTGTGATTGGGTTTATTTTGAATTCTGTAATTTGTGATGCCATCGTATATTTATAGGTAATGTTGGACGCGGATAGTTTTATATTTGTTAATTTGTCTCAAAATCTGGTATTGAGTGACGGGAAATTAACATTTTGTTTAGGTAAGTATTTAATTTATTATTTAATTATAAAGATTTATACTTACGTAGTATTTAGTAAGATTTACAGCTTTTGAAGGAAAACTAGAAATGAAGTAGCCCACCTGTCGCTTCAGGCGTTTTATAGTAAGGACACAAACATCCCAAATTAGTTAGAATTAAGCTATGTCGCAAAAAACATGCGTCGTCGTTTCGAATACTACTGCAATGTCCATCTCATTATTATGGTAACATAAAACTTCTTTCATGTGGCTTAAGTAATGCTGGGTTACCATTTCATAGGGAAGTGGATCAAACCTAAATATACCCAGCAATTTCGGACAGTGATCCATAAAGAATTACTTTTAGGCAAATATAACAAATACAAAAATTTACTCTGACCTCTTTGCCCACTAAGCAACACAGGGGAAAATTGAATGAATTTTCTTTCATTCGCCTATACCGCTCAACAATACATAACTACCAAACCAAGTGATTTTTTCAATTCCCAACTCAATATCATTCGTGTTAGTAATGAAACCAATTATAACTAAACGGTAGAACATCAATCAAAATTGTTACAAAATAAAATTACGTTATTTCAAATCAATTTTAGATGCCATGGCTATCTGTTAATAGCACTATAAATTACTACGGCCATAATTAAATCCATTTGATATAACGAATTGAATACGTAGCTCAAACAATAATAACACTTAAAGTTTTGGTCATAAGTAAGACATGATTAAAGTACTGAGAACTATAACATAATATTTTGATACCATGGCATGAATCTATAAACTAGCTATTTGAATATGTATAAACATTCTCATACAACATCATCTAGCCCAAATTAAGCTACATAATATAAGCTTGTGCTACGTGTTCTAGATAACTGATAAACATACTTATATATTTCTAAATAATTACATATCTATACTAATATTATAAAGAGGAAAGATTTCATTGTTTGTTTGCATCGAATAGGCTCCGAAACGACAGGACCGATTTTAAAAATTATTTCACAGTTGGGAAGCTACACTCTTTGCGGTGAACATAGGTTATATATTTTACCCGTATTCTCACAGCAACGGGAATAACGCGGGTGAAACCGCGTGACGTTCGCTGGTCATAGATAAATATACACCCAGACACAGATCAAATCAATATGCTCATTACACAAATAGATTTGTTCTGATGAGGAGTAGATGTAGGAGTCCTCGAAATCAAAACAACTTAAGAGCCTACCAGACGCCAAATTGTTAAAATAAGATAGAAGATATACATTTTAGCGTGCAAGAAAGAGAGAGATGCGATCGGTTTTTGTGCGCTTTTAACGAAATAAATTTATTATAATAAAACTATAACCAATATGAAAAAAATGCTCTAGTGCAAATGAAGATTTTACTATTGTCTTTCTTATAAATATTTAATATTATAAAAACAACTTATAACATACGAGATCTAGCTTAAAATTTCACGAATTCGAGGTACTTTCAACACAAAAATCTATCGAGGATTTTATCAGTAGGTAATCGTGTTTCGAGCCTAGAGCGTTTTTAGTTCATGAACTGAAGTTGTCTGTGTTCAAATTTTAATTCAGCAGACCTCACGAGTCCTGAGATCTAGATCAAAGTAATAGTCTATTTGGCGTCATATGGACTCTTAAGTCATGGGATTTGGTTGTTAGTACTTGAAAGTATCCATTTTGCGATAACCAATAAAGATGTGAATATGATAACGATATGCACCTACTGAATATTAAATTTAGACAGGAAAAGAAAACATTTTCTAAAATGAATTTGTAGCAAACAGGTGTGTGAAGGATTACACACCTTGGGTGGTATGGTGTCTTTGTCTGCAATACTTAATAACAACACACATTATTGGTATATATTAAGAATTATTATACGCGTTTCAACAAATCATGTACTTTGAAGTTGATATATTCGAATTTTCTTCAGCCTCTAAAACATGTCATGCTATTATTCACAGAAAATATCAAAGAATCCCATATCTATATATATCGCGGTATATCTAGTCGTGTTCTAATGTCGTCTAACGGCCAATTTTTCAGTTGTCACTGCCGGATTGAATAAATTGTGTCGAAATTATCAAAACAATTCATGAGCTTGACGATGATGAGTAGTCTGCTTGTGACTACGGTTGACGAAATCCGGTCACATTGTGAGATTGATGTAGTAAATAAATAATAATAATATTCACGGACATTTTTTCACACACGCTGATCCCAACGTAAGCTAGGAATATCCTAAATATGCATGATTATTTGAATTTCTGTTCTATGTACTTATTTATGTAATTGTAATTGCTGACCCACGAACTTTCCTCGGTTCCCGAAACTTGATGGCTGTCAAATTCTATCCTGAGTAGGTATAGTAATTTAAAAAATATTGAAACTTGAAAGGACATAAAAAAAACAATTATAATATGGTTGTATACTATAAGCTTTACTTTTTAACCAGTTAGTTAACCAGTTAACAATTCTTTGTATGCATGTAGCACTAGATAGGTAGGTAAGGTACTCTATATAATTTCTTTGGTAGATTCGCCACCAAAAGATTTTGCTGACGGGCACTGTACTTACGGTCATTCGCCTGTTCGTCTCGACCGATTTCACATCATTGTGGAGATAGGATGTAAATAGGTGCACAATTCATGATAAAGATACTTAATCAAATATATTTGTTGCATAAATCATTTGACTTATAATTAGAATACTAGGCGCGTACGCACTCTAGATCACTCGCTAAGTGCCACAGTCAACGAAAGCATTCGCCAATTGATATATCACCTGACTATGATTTTAGTTCCAAAACGGGAAATATGTTCTACTAGCGAACGTCACGCGGTTGCCGCGTTTTACCCGCGTACTTCCCGTTCCCGTGGGAATACGGGAATAAAATATAGCCTATGTTCACCGCAAAGAGTGTAGCTTCCCAATAGTGAAAGAATTTTTCAAATCAGTCCAGTAGTTCCGGAGCATATTCGTTACAAACAAACAAAACAAAAAAACAAATTTTTCCTCTTTATAATATTAGTATATATCACCTGACTATGATTTTAGTTCCAAAACGGGAAATATATTCTATCTCCATACTTTATTTTGTTGTTGGCATTATTGTGAGCTTGTGCTGACCACTTAAACCATGAACAGGGGCCTATAGCATACCTTCATCTGTCCATCAGCTGGCGAAGTTGGCTTCGACCTCATAGATCTTGGTTCATTCACTTTGTCTACTTATCCAGTGGTAGCCAAGGTATATTGGGCATCCTTGGGAGATCCTTCCAGGGCTCCAACCAACCGTAGGCAGTACCTACTTAGTAGAGAACGTGTGGTTTTTAGTCCATAAAGAATTTTACACACGTTGAAGAAAAGACTATACTACCCATTCGCTCTAAGTTTGCCGCTGGCGTAGAGGCGTATACCCGAATTAATAATTAGACGAAGTAAATTGACAGTAGCTAATGTCACTTCGTCATAGAAAATAAGCAACATTGTATATATGAAGAAGTGACATTAGTTGCTGTCAATTTACTTCGTCTAATTAAAAATTCGACTTTAGTATGAAGCCGAGCGGCAAACTTAGAGCGAACGAGCAGTACTACTTTAATAAAATCAAAAAAGCATACTAACGGTTCAATTCAAATTCGCTAAAGGTGTAGTCTACCCTTAAGTCGTGTCGAAACGGACAAAGAAACTGTAATCATCTACACTTTGTCTATTTATCTAAAACTTATTAGGTTTTGTGTTTTAATTTAAATTTGTTGAATTTGAACTGGTATTGGTTTTTTTCGATGGACCGACGACCTGAAAAACTTTGCAGAGAGTGACTGGTTGTGGAAGGACCATGTATTGTGGCTTAATTTGGGAGAGGCTTACGTCCAGGAGCAGTCTACCATTTTTTTTTATACTACTAGAGTGGCAGACAAGCATACGGCCCCACCAGATGTACCGGTGGTCACCGCAGCCTATGGACGTTTGCAACACCAGAGGCTGGCGCCTCTCAATCGCGCTGCCGACTCTTTAAAAACCTTCTAAGTCCCCTTTTAAAGAACCCCATACTGTAGGCGTTTGGGAAAACCGAAGCACGGAGATCATTCCACAACCTAAGCGTACGCGGAAGAAAGCCTCTATTAGATCTCACCGTGCTCGAGCGCTCAGAACGCAACATGTGAGCATAATATAATTATGATGATTTGATATTTTTTTTTAACTAGGAATAAAATGTCAAACGTGGGTCTATAGTACACCTTTGCCTACCCCTTGGTGCCTATATAATGTTTTCCTGTGTTGTTTTCACTCCATCTAATTATTTTATCATGAATCTTGCATGCAAGCGGTCGATGTATGTTCAAACGGCATCGAATGTGACGTGTCATTTAGTGTGTTAACAAGCAGGTGAGGCCAGGGCTGACAGTTGGGAATAGCTATTTTAATATTTAACTTGTAAGTAGAATAATAAATTATTTCAATAGTGGAATCATTAATGAAATGGCAATACATAAGGTAAAGTTTCCATTAAGAAAGTCTGGGATGGCGCAGAAAGTCTGTTTCGGGAGCCATAGAGTTATATATCCGAGGGCGCAGCCGGGGCTTCCGTACGTAGGCGGACGGTTAGGGCGCTTTGTGATTTTAACCATAATGATTACCACCAAGTAGGGCCCGCGGAATCAGTGTTCTGTAAACGATCACTGAAGATCAACTTACACTATGGCCAGTCCTTGGATGGGTGATCATCCATGTCACCACTTTGTGACATTTATTTGAGCGTTGCCGTGCTTCGGAAGGCACTTTAAGTCGTTGGTCCCGGTTGCCAGTAAAATGACAGTCGTTAAGTCAAGTTGAAGGCCTTTTTAGGCAGTCACCAGTCACAATCTACGCCTGTCCATATTAACACGACAATACGACTCACCACCTATTACGTGGGACAAATTCAAAAAATATGAAATGTGGGCAAAGGGTAAATATGCCTCTACCTACACCTTCGGGACCATATTATGATTACCATACGTAAAAAAACAGATGAAGTAGGTACTTTTTTAACCCGCATTGATTTCAATCGCAACTATTTAATTGGTCATCGCAGATGCCACTTGTCCGTCATCTATCACGCTCATTACCCCGCCATGCACAATACCACCCACCAATAAACTAGGCATGCACGACACGCGCGTCTAAATTCTAAAACAGTGACTGTAGCTCAAAGGGTTTACATAAATACGTCCTTAAACACACTTGTCATTACACGAACGACAGCTACAAGGCGTCCTGTTCTATCCCAAAAACAGGTTTGTTTCATAATCATGTGCCAAGCAATTATAAGTCCTATGTTGTAAAATGATACAGAAGCGAGCAGTTGTAGTGTTAAAATTGCGCGGTTGTCGGAGGCGTAAAACATCTGTCATTGGCTAACAAATGCTGACAGAAATTGATGCCTACACTGACAGTGAAAAACGCGGAATCGTGCGTCCGGCGACTATTTTTAGTCGCGCAGCTGTCGCGTCGCGTCGTCGTCAAGACGCTGCCGTGGACTAACCTTTCCCTGATAGACGTGTATTGATATCAAAGTGATGTTGAATTCATCTTGAACGATTGTGAACGAACTATTCAATAATAGACACTAATTACTGGTGGTTATCAAAGTTCAGTTTTACTTTAATTAAGTTGAAAGATCTGAGTAAATTACGAAAAGCTGTTCACTTACTCAGCTGCCATTTATTTCAACAATAACAGATGCTCGTATGTGTCTCGCTTGCTCTATTTGTTGACTTGTTAACTAAGTCCATACATTTTTTACTCAATAAAAACATAATCCTACCTACAACTTAAAACAAAATATTAACACAAAAAGAGCAAGAAATGGAGAGAAAACAATGATTGTGACTGTCGAAACCATATCTAAGTGACTTATAATTCTTTCGCCGAATAGGCACCGAATGCAAGATCTCTTAATAGCAAATCTAAAAATGGCCGGTATGGAGGTCTCTCAATCGTTTACGCATCCTAGTGAGCCGATCTAGACAAAAATTATGCCGGTGGGGAATGAGAGACTCCGGCTTAACCGCATGTGACTGCGGAGCCCCAGTGCAGTCCATATTGCACTTGCTTTCATGTCCCCTATGTAGAGCGATCTTAACGAGGCCACTGACAGTGCGGTTAAGATGGCAACGTTTTATGCCCAAACTATCTGAGAAGTAAAACAAAAATCATCATTAACACGATAGAAGAAGAAGATAGCAAATCTTGATGCACTTTCTACAATCTCACTACACTTAAAATATTAACACCTAGCCGGCAATCCGTCCTATGAAACATTACGATGGCGCGCACTGTCTTGGCACCGATCTCAACGGATAAATATTACGTTTTGATTGAATGAGACATGGTGCGAACTATCATAATACTAAAATATTTCTACGAATAACCTGCTCCGAGACATACCGACCGATCTTAGAAGGTTTTTCTACGGTCAACAGCGCGAATGTAAGGCCTCCGGTGTTGCATACGTTCACTGGCAATCGTGACCACCAGTCCTTCTGGTGGGCCGTATGCTTGGCTGCCAACTTAGTGGTATATAAAAATGTATTACTTCTCAAGGGAGAGGAGAGTGAGTCCTAACATACATAAATGTCACCAAAACCGGTAGAATAGACATTACTTTAAAACTAATAAACTATTGATACTAATAATGAGTTAAATTAATAACTATTGTGTGAGCTATGTGGGTTACTCGAACACGAAGTGTATGTGACCATATCGAATATTTCGAAACTACTGCTTTTGTGTTAAAATTTTGTGAAATGGCTCTTAACTTTACTGGGGGAAATTTTGTAACGTGCGTAAGGTAACTAAAATAAATAAGATTGTGCATGTAACCACCTGTTGGAGAAAATCTCACTACCTCTTTAACAGATGTAATATCTTAAACGTAATTTTACTGAAATAAATAGACATCAAGTGTGTTAATGATCTCGAGTTTGGAACGTACCCTTGTTTGCTACCAGAGTAGTTTAAAAATAAATGTCTAAAATATTCACATATGATGTTATCACACATCAAGATTCACAGAAATCTTCCATGTGTCACAAACCATCTCATAAGTCACTGTGACCCCACGCATAAATACTTCGCTACAGATACTAGGAAATCGAATTTCTATTAGTTGTTAATTGTGTGCGAGCAGTGTGACGTGCCCGACATTCAATAAGATGAAAGCGTATCGTAAAATTTTATGTGTCTTCGTTTAGGTGATAAACTTATGAAGTTTGGTGATTATCATAATCGTTGGCTTGAGGACGGCTAGCCACGACGCTAATCGCGATCGAGTGATGACATTTGTCACCTATATTTATGACATTCTAGTGTTACTGTCGTATTCGTAACGGATTTTCACTTTGGTGAACATAAATTTACTGTAAACTATTGGAGGAATCCGTCGCAGTAAGTATATTATGTACCTAACTAGTCACATTTGTCCAAGTATATATGTATATTATATCCATTAACAGGAAAGCCTCTTACATAAATGCTATAATCAATCAAATCGGGGCAGTCGACTCCTGGATGTAGGCCTCTCTCAATTCACGCAACAACACACGTCCTGCCCCTTGCGCATCCAGTCACTCCATGCGCTTTCTTCAGGTCGTCGGATCCAGGTCGCGATTTCCATTCCAAAACTAGTTTGCTCCATCATCGGCCATCGGTTCTTGTACATAATAATTATGCTTAGCACAATGATATAAAAACTATAGATACGTTATAGACACTTGAAAATGGCAACACGTAAAGTAGGTAATTACCTGAAAATCTGTGTCGCGGCTGTAGGGTTAGCGAAAGTTCGATTAGCACTGTTTTAAATTCTGTGAGCTCCATGCCTTCATGTATCTTTAGATGATGCACAAGCTACACAGCAACTGTTCAATATAAAAACATGTCATTTCATGCGTAAGTACAATAGAAATAATAATATTATTTAATTTTCTCGGATCGATTAAATGGCGGCAAGCATAATAAATACACAAGGAAAATGTACTCTATAGTCTGTGGTTTGGCGCCCGCGACCCGTAAGGGGATGTCGGGGAGATTTTGTACTAATGTGTTATTTTGCTATTTGAATATTTTTTTTTATTTAGGTGATTATATTTCTTTAAAAAATAATAAAATATAATAATAAATAATAATATATTAAGATTATTTAAATTACAAATATTTGGATTACTTACTAGGTACTAAATTATTATCTACTTATTTAATAAATGTTTCTGTATGATATTGTTATATATTTATTTTATGACTTAAATTACGGTAATAATTACTAATCCGATAAACTACATTAACATTTTATAAATTTAAATATTACGTACTTTACCCGTAAATACATTAATCATATTATGAATGACTCAGTAAGTGAAATTCAAGTTTCCCTTTTTCCCCACATTCTTTTGATATTGACTTCATGCATGCTACCACAGATAATTCATAGAATTCTTTTTTCAAATTTATAAATGTTTAGCTGTTTTTGAAAGCCGCAATGTTCGTGTATAACGTGTCTATATACGTCTTTGGCTTAGCAGGCTGTAAAACAGTCAAATATGATATTCGGAGGACAAGCCAAGCTGAAAATATACTGTTTGATAGACAGGGCTACGAATTTTGGCTGAAATAGTGAATTTAACTAATCCGCATCTAGTCACACCCTACACCTTCAGGTCGTCGATCCAAGTCGCGATTTCCATTCCAGAACTCGTTTGTTTGCTCCATCCATCGGTTTTTCTACAGAATATGCTTAGCAGAATGCAAAAGATATTCGGAGGACAAGCCAAGCAAGTTGAAAATATACTGTTTGATGGAGGGATATAATAAACCGAGCCTCAAAAGTTTTTATCGTCCACGGCATTTTGCATCTGATTTAATAACTAAGCCACGCGAAAATGAAATAGTCTCTAATATGCTAATTCGTCCTCTTTACAACGTCACCTAAAAAAATCCATAATGAGCATCAAATAAAGATCAACAATTATTTTAACTTGTCCTGCGTATTAATATATTAATACCTAATTTACTAATTCAGCCACAGATTTTATATGTAATCGCCATTTTATATTTTACAGCTTCAAATCGAGAGCCTCAAAAAATTACAATTTAAGCCTCCACAGACAACATCAGTTTTTATAACTTAGCATGTAAAATAAATATATCACATTCCTTTTTCGTGAAAATAGCCACTGCAAGGTTTTATCTAAGTGCAAAGGACGACAGCGACCGGCCATTTGCATCAATCAGAGACCGCTATTTGGTGTCACTTTGTAACTAAAAAGTAAAACAGATTACGCTTACCGAACAAGAAAGTGATATCTTATCCCTTTTTATTTCAAGAAAGCAAATACTAAACTTAAAGGTGTATAATACATTATACACTTTGACTTTAGTATAGGTATATACATTAAGTAAACATGTGGATAATGTCGTCATAAATTTCACGATTAATGAGAAATTACTCGTTACGTGTTTAGCACTGCCACGTTATAGTACTCACTTTTGAGTTTAGTATTTGCTTTCTTGGTCTTCCTTTTTGGTTTGGTGAGCGTTATCTGTCTTTAGTTCTATAATCTGTATTACATGCATACATAATGTCACCGACCGAAATCAGTATAATGTCTGGTCTATAGAATACCTGAAACTTGCAGGCAAGGCAATGCATGAAATAATTATATACGAGAGTATGGAAGGTTTATTGGCTGCTTGCGAAGGTTAGGTTAGGTTGGAACAGTTACCACTGACGTGCGAAAGCGAGCGAGAGAGCGAGCATGCCGCGGCAGCGGCCGCCGAGCACTAGATGTCAAAAATTTAATATTTAGCATTCTGTAACAATTTATAATTTCTCGATAGTTTATAATTTTGCGGTATTTACAATTTTATGAGTATGCGTTGGCAGTGGGCTGGCCACAATTGTAGAAGATCTGATGGCCGATGGAGCAAGCGAGTTCTGGAGTGGAGACCGCGTCTTGGTAAACGTGGGGTAGGAAGACCCCCTGCCAGATAGAGCGACGACCTAAAGCAGGTTGCAGGGATTAATTGGATGCGCAGAGCGCAGGATCGTGAGTTGTGGCGAGGTTTGGGAGAGGTCTATGTCCAGCAGTGGACTGCTATAGGCTAAATTGATTGATTGACATTTTATGGTGCACCGGCAATGTGTAAAATACCTATTTATTTTACACATTGCCGGTGTACCAGCAGGAACTCTATGCAATCCCTACGAATTTTGTACAATACCTAGACAAAGTATGAACAATCATATACTTATTCAAAACATTTCATACATTGCTTGGACGGGGCGTCTGGAGTCTGGGGCAGGTATTCCTTAGAATGCAGGTATTGTATAGAATATCTGAATAATAGAGACTGCAGGTAACATTATAATAAATAAAAGCATTTATGCCCGAGGGTCTGTCCTACGCTCCCGTGTTGAAACGAACTCGCTTGTCCATTTCCACCACCAGATTGTGACACCCCATACAGTCATCTTAACGTGCCTTTCAAAGCAAGGAAACTCTTGCAAATCAAATGTTACAAAGTGGTAACCCATCTGAGCACCAGCAATAGCGGTAGTTGCTAACTGCAGTAATCGTTTACAAAAGACTGAGTCAGTGGCTACAAATGGTTCTAGCTATTTACGTAATGTTAGTGGCCATAATTTGTTTTTGATGGCAATTTTACTTAACTTTGATGATCCATTAATGTGGGATGAGTTACATTTTAAATATGCTGAATTAGGAAATTAGAAGCTAAGATATTAATAAATAATGTCTATTTTGATGCCATTTTTTAGTAATTTAGAAGTTCACTGTTTGAATGCAGGTTACAAAATTAGATGCTAAAAAATAATCACGATGCTGAATTATATTAACAGTGGCTAATAAAGAAGTTAAACGGTGGCTAGAATCTATAAATACTGACGCTCATTAATTGTGGCTGACTTATTAATTTGGGGGGCAAAGTATTTTTTCGGAGGCCAATAATGCTATTAAAAAGAAGTTCGTTTAATTAGCACCCTTTGATGGACAAGGCAATTTTGGCTGGAATAGTAAATACAACCAACAGCCTGTGGTGGATGGATGGGATGATGTGTGTGGCAGGATGAAACTAAATCTCTGCTAAATTCCTTTTACTCCGTGATAAATTTAGCGTTTTTAATACCTACAGTTTATAACACGTTAGTTTTAAGAAAGAAAAAGATTCCTTACATTCTGAAGTGGCTATAGGTATAACTTACAATATATTTTATAGTAACGTGTATTATACATAAATATTATCAAAATGGGCCCCGCCAACTGAATTAAAGCCAACGACGCGAAATGCCACATTTGCCACAAATCAACATTTTTTATGTAAATGTCCGTCGTACCTGGTAGGACTAGTCCCTCCGTTATGTGTTATTGCATCCAAATATTACTTTGGATAATCTTATTGTTGGGATCATTCTTCTTAAAATACTGTAATGACTCTAACATAATATATGATATTTCTTTTGTGAGAGGTTGTCTTGCGACTGAGTATTTTTTTTTGAAGTAAAACTTCTTTAGGCGCGACTAGGGAGTAACTCAGATTTTTTTCTTACGGAAGTAGGTAACGCTTACTATTTGAATTTATAAATTCGAAAAATTCGAATATTAATATAACTTTCCATGCCGTCAATGGCAAAGAAGTTTTACTTCAATCGCGCGTAAAGGTTACTCGCAAACACTTTTTTTTTACACGACTAAGGTGGCAGACAAGCATACGGCCCCACCAGATGTACCGGTGGTCACCGCAGCCTATAGACGTTTGCAACACCAGAGACGCCACAATCGTGCTGCCGACTCTGTAAAAACCTTCTATGTATCCTTTATACTTTTGATTGTTTGATTACTAATGTCAAAAGTTAGTGTAAACACCTTTGAGAATGCTATAATAGCGAAACCGGTTAGGTATTATTAAAATTAAAATAAAAGTTGTGGAATAGTGCAAGTGAGTGAGTTTTCATAACCTTCTAAGCATATTGTATTCTTTTTTTAACTTTATATTTTTAATGATATCAAAAACTGCGATGGAACGCTAACGCGATCTTCGGAGCCCATGCTAGGGGTGCAAGTTTTTCATAGATGCATTGCATGCAATCAAGTTCTTGAGGTTAAGAGAAGACAAATTGTAAAATATCGCAAACTAAGTTTTTTCGAATCAAATTCCTCTTTATAATACTCTGACCTGTCCTGTTAGTTTCATCCGAAAATTAACATTCTGATTTCTAATAAAACCTAATACTGCCCATTCCATTCGAGAATTTTGACCATGACATATTCTTAATTATGTATATTCATTCCCAAAGGCCCATCAAAAATTTCTCGACAAAAACTAAAGTTACGATCATACAAAAAATGCCAACACCGCCATTCAAGCTAATATAACATTTGGCTACAACGATAACAATAAATAACGTTACATTAAATAACATTAAAAGCGCTGTAGCATCCGTCACGGCGACTTACCGAAATCTTCCGAATCTCCAAGTATCGTTTCATCAATCGCCGTAATAATAACATATCTTAGTTTTCTCATTGTGTTTGTTATAAACTATCTACGGGCTATATCCCGGGGAAGGTTTATAGCCGTTTTTGACATATTTGTGATGGTTTCAGAGATCGGGCCGCTACACTCGTTAGATTTATAGATTTCGAGTCATTTCTTCCGACTGTACGCCGCGGTCATTCTTTTGTGAGTGCCCCTTTTTTCTCGTTTTATGTTATGTTTATGATTTAGTGTTATGTGCTCGTGTTATTTTGTTATATAGTTTTCTGATGTTCTACAAGTAAAGAATGAATATTATTTCTAGGAGGTGCTCAATAACCGCTGTTCCTGTTGTAAAATGATGTTATTTTACACACCTATTATGAATTGACGTTTTTGGGTATTTTGAAAGTTGTGATAAAAATTAAATGAATTCGATTAAATCGAAAACATTTTTCTTGTGTACTATGATCATTTAATTACACATAATATTCACCAATAATACAGAGGTACCTACTTAAATTTAAAATGTTGTAATACTCAGTATGTAAAATTAACAATATCAAGATTAAATAACCGACAATAACGATTTTACGTAACGGTTGAAATTCATGTTATTTTTTTTAAAGGTGTCGTTATGCTCAATGAAAAAAAAACGCTATAACCTTACTCCTTTGTAATGACACACATTTGTCCGAACTGTAATGCTCTGAAAGTCATCAAATTATTCTCTTTCTAATCGATATATTTAATCTATTATATCCGTGTACAAAGAATTTTATCATTTTATACAATTTCATCAGTTTCTTACTTCGCAATATCCGTATGGTTTTCAGCAAAGCAGAACATCTCGGTCTAAACTAAAGCATGTTACCTGTATAAGCTTGTCTCCATGACGTCAAGCTATTATTGTAAGATCTACCGTTCCTACTTCAATCTACAAGTTTGCTGCTAGAAAGATGCTCTCGTAGTAAGAATAACTTAACATTAACGTTAAGCATCTTCAGCTAGGTCTGTCCTGAGATGGGTGACCGCTTGTGGCATTTACATCTACGAACATTCTGCACAAGAAGACACATTAAACTGTTGATCCCGAGTGCCACTAAAATTTTAGTCGTTAAACCAAGTTGAAGGCTTTATTTTATAGGTGGGTTGAACATTTTCAAGCAGCATGTTTTTTAACGCGAGGAAATTCCTACAGGGATCTATGGCGGACTACGACCGACTAAAAACCTCACGTTTCCGACTTAATGTCTACGGTTGGGAGCCTCAGGTTAGCCCTCGGAATGATGACCCCAGGGCTCCCAATCAAGCAGCTGGTAGCCACAGTTTTATCCCTTTCGCATGAAAAAGTCGCTACGTCGAAGGTTCTTGCAGAGTTAAGCAAACTTAAGAAATAAGAATAAATTGGCTGTAAAATAAGCAATTCTTTTGCGGGCAATTGTATTCGAATGTACAATACATTGCCGACAGCCGTAACAGGTTAGTCAGTTCATAAATTTAAAAAACCAATAAAACTTAAATTGTGCCAGAAAGCTTATTATAGCATTAAAGACTTTCTAGAAGACAAGGCTGCCTGGCAGTGACACGAATTGCTCCTTTCTACATTAAAAAAAACTGTATTAGATACTGAGATGAATTAAGAGGGACCGGACTGAGTTTCTTGGGATGTTCTTCTCTGTCTGTAGCATTTCCGAACCCCCGGTAAAGTCACAAAAATTTTGACAAACCTAAATAATTTTTTTAAAAATTTCAAAGGGAATAAATTTTATTTTATTTTATTTTATTTTGAGTATAATGCCTCTGCTGTAGCAAACGCAAAATCTTGACTACTGTCCATCAGGTGGGGCCATTAGCTTGTCCTTAGTAGTATAATAAACGTACAAACTATATAAATTGTCCAAATACATAACGCAAAAGTCTAAATTTGCATAAGTTATTCACAAAGTTGCAAATCTTGACCAAACAGCCCAACAAATGATGATCACGTCCGAACCGATAAGTACAGTCAGAGTCACGGAGAAAAGTTAAAGGTCACCAAGGATCGATCGCCGCAGATGTCGGCATTAATCGGTGCGTTTAATCCCTTCGCCGGCGAATAAATCAACGTTAATTGTACCTATTTATATTTATCAACCACTTGGTTAGTTTGTGCGCGACTGTACACCTAATGCTCATTAATTACAAGGGTTAAATTTGATTTTGTTCCTTGGGTTTTAGTCGTTTGTATCAAGACCGACTTACTTTTAGTTTTTAACTTAGATTTATAAGATTTGGTTTTAAAATAGCTTTAAAAAACTATTCAAGAATAAGCCTGTTGCATTTTGGTCGTGCAGAGTTCTCTCAACATCATTCATTGAGCACAGCTTCAGTAATTCCCAATCAATATTATTCATACATTAATTTCATGAATGAAAATGTATGAAAATAGGAACACTTTGTATGCCTGAACTGACACTAAAGTAAAGCCATGTAAAAAGTGAAACAACCAAAATTAAAAAGCGAAACTTAAGTAGAACTGACTGTACCGTACCTACTGTATTCGAAACTTCAGACTCTAGAAAATGGGCTTCTTGGTACATTATATAATCAATGCATTTAGAGTAAGTGTCCCCAATACGCCAAATAGTGGTTGTGTATGTTTGATCATTTCTACCTACTTGCCAAAGTCGATGTAATGCTCTCTCTATACTAAACCATTAAGTGGTATACTTGTTCGCACTGAATGCTATTCCAGAATCATTCATTCCTTTTTAAGAATTACAAAAGTCGGGCATCTAGCGCATTCGGGGAAAAAACAAACGGACAAGAATGATAAAATGCAAAAACTGTCTCGCGAGCTCCGGATGACGTCCTCGCGAATTAACTGAGACAGGAAACCTGTAGAGTCGACTTATTTCTTGGACATTTAAGATACCTTCGCCTTCGCAATAAAGAGTAATATTATGTTAAATTGGTGTTTGGAAATATCACGGAAAAGGAACGCGGAAAACATACAACAAAAATCTTCTACTTCTTGTTGTACCACAGACTGGACTAAAAGTAATGTTCCTAAACTGTTGTGCAAAAGTGTGCTTTTAATAACATTCTTCAATCCTAGTAATGAAAAAAAGTTAAGATTTCCTGCACTAGTTGTAACTAAACGAAGACCTCAAAAGTGTCTCTCATAACTGTGTTACTATTTAATTTGCCAGTGGCTTGTACTGCAATCATCATAATCGTATCTTGTTTTAAACGCTCAATCTGAACCTGTTTACATGATCTTACTACGGTCTTCTCTCGTTTCCCATATATTCATTTGCACTAATATTGTTTGCCATAATCATCCCCGATCATAATATTTATTTGCACTATTATATTTATACTAATAACGTTTGCCTTAACAACTCAACAGTCATAACTTTTATTTGCCATAAAATGACTTTCTATAACAACATATATCATAATAATTAGTTTCCATAAGTAACACATCTCATAATCGACTCTTGACATAATTAAAATTTGATATACCTAATTATGAAAATAATACATAATATTGTTAGGTCGAAATTAATTATCGTTAACACCCCGACTCGGTGCAATCCGACTCGGATAGGTTAGGTTAGAAGACTACGAAGACTTAAGACTTAAGACGGGACGGGACCACGAAGACTTAAGGCGGGAGCTCCGCTTCGCTTCGCTCCCGCCTTAAGTCTTCGTGGTTTTTTTTTAAACCACCCAGAAGTGCTTAGTTAGTAGACGCCATATGAGGTTTAGTTTTAGGTTTATTTGTGAATAAATTATTTGTGTCGTATAAATTATCTTTATTTATATTATGGTGAATAAACGTTATGGAAAATGGCATTATTGAAAACGAAAATTATGGCAAATACATTTATGGATTTTAATTATTATGACACTTGATCGATTATGACCAATGGAATTAGTGAAAGTCATTTTATGTCATTTCACGATTATGGCAACTGAAGCGTTATGTCTAATGAAATTATGGCAAATACCAGTATGGCATTTGAAATTATGGCATTTTAAATTATGGCAAACATTAGTAAACCTCTTACTACTATTATAAATGCGAAAGTTTGTGAGTGTGGATGTTTGTTACTCTTTCACGCTCAAACCGCTGAACGGATCGGGCTGAAATTTGGTACAGAGATACATTATAGTCTGGAATAACACATAGGCTACTTTTCATCCCGGTAAAAAGTTCCCACGGGAACAAATTTCACGCGGGCGAAGCTGCGGGCATCAGCTAGTAATGTATAAAAAAATATAGAATCGCGACCGCTCCACGCCCCTGTCCACACACCGCCCACGGCTTGCAGCGCGATGCAAGCGTCATACCTTGTCTATTCTCTATTATTGTACACATGTTATTTTACAAGTACTGTACAGCATTTACTTTTATACATTATGCTACTTTATACAAAATCTACTGATACATACTTGCCGTTTGTAATTTCCATTTAAAACGTCCATTGGAACGGACAATGCGACGTAATGTTGACGGTGTCGATGTGTTTAATATGTACTTAGGTATGTATTTCGTACTCTACGATCTTTTTTTACTCAGACCTAGGTAGCATATGGCTTATATGCTACCTAGGTCTGAGCTACACGCCTGGTTATATTTGTTTTGATATTGGTTTTTATTTTTTATATTCAGCTTTCCAAATTGACGTCGCCACCAGCTCATGGAAAGCCGTGGCGCATCTAGCAATTGGGGGCCACTTTTGACAGTACTCCTCAAGTTGGCGGCCCTGTGATGTGCCTCTCCACGCTCCTCTTAAAGAACCCGGAATTGTAAAATGAGGGAAATACGTCTGCGGGCAGCTCGTTCCAAGTTTTTATAGTTCGACTAGGGTTAATCTACATACATACATACCACCACATCTGTCTCCCATCGGGGCGTAGGCAGAGACTATGGCTTTCCGACCAACTACGATCCTAGCATACTACTACCACTTTCGCTTCTTCTACTTTCATAAATGCTTTCATACACGCTCGCCGGTTAATGGTACACTTGACCTGGCCTTTTTTAAACAGGTCTTTAATTTGAGGTTAATCTACTTTAAACATTCTTAAAAATTTACCCTTAAAACCGTTTGCTGTAATTTCAGATGTGGTTTTAGTCATTTTGTCAGAACTATAGAATTTGAACGGAGTTCCATCACAGTTTCACTTTTCTCTCCCTTCATTCACGTGGAGGCTTTATAAATTCCATCAACTGACACTATACATCTAAACTCAGCTGTCAACTAGTGTGTACAGTCGAGCTCAATAAGTCCACGTGTCATTGACAGGTATATCGCAAGACGCCACTCGGACCCTGTCACTCACATCGTCGGCTGATCTCATAGTGTACAGTCGCGCACAATCTGTGGAAACGCCTGTCACTGTCAGTTAGATATTTACTGTACTATCTGTTTCATATACTCGCTTGTAGCCTTCTTGGGGTAGGCAGATGTTTATAACATACTAGTGGACGTCACGCGGTTTCACACTTTCCGGTAGGAATACGGGAATAAAATATAACCTACTAGATGACGCTCGCGGCTTCGCCCGCGTGAAATTTGGCACCCGTTCCTGCTGCCCGTGGGAACATTTTCCCGGGATGAAGAGTAGCCTATGTGTTATTCCAGACTATAAGCTATCTCTGTACCAAATATTAGCCCAATCCGTTCAGCCGTTAGAACGTGATTGAGTAACAAACATCCAAACATCTAAACATCCAAACATCTTCACAAACTTTCACATTTATAATATTAGTAGGAAGTAGGATAGTAGGATGTTCACCGTGGATAGTGCAGCTTCCCAACAGTGAAATAATTTTTCTAATCGGTTCAGTAGTAACGGAGCCTATTCGATGCAAACAAACAATCAAATCTTTCCTCTTTATAATATTAGTATAGACAATAACTCATAAATTCTGCTGATAGATGAATAGTTCTTAAAATTGTAGAGAAGCAAATGACCTTTAATTTTTCAAGAGAATTTTTTTTAATGAGAAAAAAATTTGGTCCCGAGCATGACTCAAACCTGCGTCTTCTGGTTTGCCAGACCAAACGCCCCCTAACCGTAAGACCACCGGGACACTACTCTCCGAGACCAACATTTTTTCACATTAAATTTGTGATTGACTCAGCGTATACTAATTCCCAGTAATTGCTTTTCGAAATTAGGTATAACTTACAATAATGTTTAAAGTGTAGCTTATTGTGACTTCGAATTAATAACACACATGATTTTGTTTACCCCTTTGAAACCTTCATTAACTTATCATATTAAAACATTCATATTATTTCATATTTTAAAACTTCTATTACTGGCTGAAATACTGAAGATACTTCAAGATTAAATACAGTAGGTATATCAAGAAAAAAAATTTCGACGAAGTCATTAAGTACAAATTAAGCTACTTACTGTTACTTGTGGAACCTACACAATTGATGTTATTTACTTAAATACATATGTAAGATTTTTGTTACCGTTCCCACTTCCCACGGGAACTTATTCCAGGAATTAAAACTATCAAAGTATTGTTCCAGGCTATAATCTATCCCTGTACCAAACTTCACCCAGTTCCGTTTAGCCGTTAGAGGGTGAAAGAGTAACAAACAGTCACACATTCAGACATCTAGACATTTTATAGTAAAATAGGAAACATCCAAACCTCCAAATCTCAATCACACAAAATTGGGTTTACATTTTTGAAACTCAGCTAAGGCAGGAAATCTTCTTTTTCTTAAGCAGTGTTCTTGCAAAAGGTTCAGAAAACAATTTGCCTCATAAACAGGGGCAAGTCGGTGCATGCTCCTGTTAGCTTCTATGCTCTTGTAGGTACCCATCCATCCGTGTCTGCGAGTGATGAATAGGAATATTGCAACATGTTCAGTCTAATATTGGATCAGATTGGTTTTAATGGATCGTGGGAGCAACTGTTTACAGTAGGGCTAAGTTTTTATATCTTTCTTTGCGTAAATAATGATGCAAATGGATTGAAATGATATATTTCTGTACCTACAAGCCATTACTTGCAGCTTCGTTCACGAAATCCTCTGGTTTTAGGTAAAGTATCATTCACTGTGAAATTTATACTGAAGCCAAATTTTATCAAAAAATATGAAGTTTAATATATAAAGCCCGAACGTTACCGACGCTGCATGGGTATTAAGGAAGATTTCATATACCTAGTATATGTGCGAGACTTTTATAATTATGAAGATCTTATGAGAGATTTGTACCTAATTATGAAGATACGTCCTTTACTTACTTACTGAAAAACGGAAGATTTGTGATTACCTGCTTTTCTACTTTATATAAATAGTAATAATCTAAATTCAACCTCACAGAATTCTGTTCCACAAATCGATCAAAATAATTGGCGAAGAGCCTTTCGACATATAGACTAACAATAAATGCAGCTAAACAGGGTACCTAGTCTAGGTCTAAACGGTCTAAACTATTCCGATTTTATCTAACTGAGCGCGTGACGATATATTTTTGTCCCCTCTATCAATAAATAATGGGCCACAGGTCAAAGTCTGAGAGCTAATGTGTGTTGATCTTGGTCCAGCTTTTGTTATGTTTGTAACAGCACTGTTACTATTGGTCTGTGTCACGCTTTTGATGGAGTGAGTGAGTTGCTTTCTAGTTGCTTTTCAGTTTACTCTAAAGACATAATAATAGTTATCTACCTCTGCTTAAGGAGTTAGGTGGCGAAGACAAAAAGGCAAAACTTACGAAACTCTTAGAAGGTTCTTGCAGGGTCGGCAGCTCGAGTGTATCGCCTCTGGTGTTGCAAACGTTCATAGCCTATGGTGACCTCCAGTCCATC
Organism: Miltochrista miniata; assembly: GCA_933228765.1. NCBI lineage: Eukaryota > Metazoa > Arthropoda > Insecta > Lepidoptera > Erebidae > Miltochrista > Miltochrista miniata. Next base: position 35,462,046 of record OW121755.1, on the reverse strand, counting down.
TGTGGGCCGTTTGCTTGTCTGCACCCTTAGATACCTATATAATAAAACTCGCTACAAACCTGCCGTTTGTACGCATTGGCATTATATTTTTACGCGGGTCTAAAGAATTAATGACATGAGTATTTAAAATAATATAAACCCGATTTGACCATCGGTTGCTGTGAAAAAGAAACTTAATTGACTGACATACAAACTGAACCCAAAGGGATCCAAGGAGATTTTTGTCTTGGAGGTACGAAATACTAAAAATAACTCTAGTAGATCATTTTTTGTTGGAAGGTAGGCCAGTTAAATACATATAACATTCTTTGGTTTTTGATGTACTCTGCCTTCTACGTCAAATAGCATAAGTCAAAACTCATGAGTTTATTGGAGCAACAATAAAATTTCACATATCATTATTCATGCGTTAAATAAAATTATGGCTTTTATCTGTAACGAAAAACGGATTAGTTTAATGATATAATTCAATGAAAACTGTCAAAATATTAATAACAATCACAACATGTTTCTATAATTATCAAAGACAACTTATCTCGATTTTACAGGCTGAAGCACAGATTTGATTTAAATATCTAGAAGAACAATCAATACACTTAAAACTACATTCCGAGATTGCTTCAATATTTGACTCACAATTTATTCAAAGCAATAAAATAATTATCTAAATCACTTGATTGGTTACAGTCGTCGTTATAAACTAACCGAATGGTATTTTTATAAGTAGAAATCTAATAGTCTCACATATAAAAATATAATTCGATAAGTATCGTGTGAATCTGTTTCCGAGAAAAAGATGCGATCGTGTTTGTATCGAGGACTTGTAGTAGTGTCTGTCTAGATAACGGTTAGAGGGATGTTTGTATGTACTTTACTAAAATAACTAGCTACATATTGGCTTGATTGGTGGACTTCGTACGGAAAAGGATGTCCCGACTGCTACATAGAATTTAGAATTAGATTCATTTATTTTAAACGTCGATAAATTCTTTGATTTGTCGATCGATATATTTGCGTTCTTGTGAATTTTTGTTTATCATAAGAATGTATCATCTTTGCTTTGACGATAATTATATATTTGAATTTATTTAAATTAATTTATAAATCTACTGCTAGAAATTCTTCCTGGAATTGTTCGTGTCTGTCAGACTGTCTATGTCAAATTGTTGGCAATTAATATGTTTTAGAGAAACTCAGTAGTATTTTAGACATCATTTAGATTAGGTATAATTAACATTACCAATAATTATCTCAAAAAAATCGCTTTTTAACAGTGTCTAAAGAAAATTTAAGGGATACACACACCTACTAAAGTACTTGCTAATGTTTTCGTGAAACATTTTATGCTAGACATAAAATATGTTTCATCTATTTTTTTATATAATTCGCTATTAATAAGAGCACATACCTACTGTGAATTAAGTAAATCAATAACACAATCAATTGTCTTACTGGTGACCCAAGGGCTGGCAGTTTTCTCGCTCAACGAATAGGTATTGCTATTCAAAGGGGGAATGCTGCTAGTCTTTTGGGCACAATGCCACGGGGGCCTTATTTAGGTTTAGTTTAGATAGTAATAATTTAAATATAGATATGTAATAATTATGTTTCTCTGTAATTTTTAATTGTCTTATTATACTTTTAAAAAGGGGCCAAGGCAACAATATTATAAGTTTAAATCTCCCTGGGGTCAACTAATTAAATATTTGATAGCTTTTCGATGTAAACGCGTGGGCGAAACATTTATAAAACAGTTAAACAAACGCTCGTAAAGACACATTCAAAATGGCCGATCCAATCTGTTATTGTGTTGTTATCGGCTCTTTAAACTTTTCTATGTTCCAGATATATCTAGCGACCAATCTACCGACCAATCTAGCGATAGATCTTGTACATGGTAATTTGTGTGGGTTATTTTATTGTTATGACTATTTTAATACCGTTATTAGTTTACACATTTAAACAATGGGTGGCGTGGATAGTTTGAATAATGAATGATGCTTCTGTATTTGAAAATGATCTACTTCCGTGTGGTAACATTATATTTTATCTGTTACTGCGGATAACAAAATTATAGACTTTCAAAAGTAAAAAAAAATCTGTAGCAACTATTAAAATCCATTGTATACCCGCGTAAGAACAATGACGTATTATATAGACACGTCATGCACGAACATCACGGCTTTCAAAAACAGCAGAACTTTTATACATTGCAAAAAAAGAATTTCTATGAAATTATCTATGGTAGCATGTATGAAAAGAAGGCAATTGCCTGACGTTTTTGTTGCCATTTTTCAGTGTTGGTAACGTATCTATAGTTTTTTATATCATTGCGTAAGAATGATTTTTCAAAAGTAATATTTTGTTAGATATAAGTGGAAAAAAGTCTTCTTTGATTTTGGTAGTCGTAACATTAATGCGATTGTATTGTAGTTGAATGTGTTCATAGTTTGACACAATGAGGGACAAAGAACTACGCCCAATCACAAGAAGCTTGCATTGGCGTATTTAATTAAGTTTTCTTCGTTGCACAAAGGTTTTATTGCAGCAAGGCGGAACCCGAAACGTGTCCTGTTAGAAGCAAGCCTTTGTCTGTCACAGTTTGAACGACTGAAACATTAAGCTGGAGTATAAGCGAGCGAGGCCGACATCTCTGCTGATGAGCAACAATGATTGTTTTCATTGCTCTCTTTCGTTGAAGGTTTTTGTCTATAAGTGCGGAAGAAGATGTCTTTAAGACCTTAATTTTTTTTGGCAAATCTGTGGGCACAGCGGTGTCCCACCAAGTCAAGCAACATTCGTTTTGTTTCTTCTACAAAATTTGAAAAAAAAAAAAAAAAAAAACAACAGAACAGGTGGTAATGTGGCCCCCCATTTTGTTTTTGAAGCCTCATGTAAAAAATATCTGCCTCAGGAATCTAATAAATATGTTAAATGTTCCTTAGTCATTTGCCTTTACAGGCCTAACTATGAAATAAATTAAACTGCCACAGTATAATAAAAATATATGAGTTTTCTAAATAAAGCTAATTTTGTAAGATTATTAAATGTATTGACTCCAATCGTAACCTAGGGGTAAAAATCGCAGATATAATATTCGCCTTCAGGACCCGCATAGGCTGAATGAGCCCTTAAATTGCAGCTCTGGCACTATATTCACTCTTCCCCATGCCGATCGCTAGAATAGTCACTTTCAGAGCTGCTACTGGATGAATCTACGGCACTGCCGTGGGTATCATGATGGAGCCTATCCGCTCCATCTTGATACCCACGGCGTCCACGGCGATGTCCTCGGCAACGTCTGCGACCTCGTTCGCGAGCCTCTGCTAATTGTAGAGATTCAGTTAATTGATTTTTGTAAGGTGATGACGTGATCACGGTTGCTGTTGTTGCCTTTCTGTCACGATTTGATGTCCTAGTCTTAGCTTTTGGGATTGAATTGAATGTCTTCTGGTAAAACTAGATCAGTCTGCGGCTGTTGTACCGCTGCCTGTAGGTACTTAGGTACTCATGGAACACTACGGTCAGTAATTTTCTTTGAAGATGAAAATAATATACTTTGTCGGGGCATCTGAAAGGGGGCAATGATCAATATATCATTCATACATGTAATATGGCCCCCGGGGTCATAATACAAACAATGCGAGGGGGCCAAATTAAAAGTATTATAGACAGTACAAACAAGCTACATTACAAACTTTTATCATTATGGTTTTTCCAAATTACCTTAAAAATTCAGTAGAACAATGTATATTGAACACAATGTACAAATCAGCAATCCAAAGACCCATTTTTCTCAAAAAATATTATTTAATGCAGAACAGTGTTTAAAAGTTTGCCGGTTGCAAGTTTTGATAGGTTCGCATAATAAAAGAACGTAACGCCGTCTCACGGATTTCCTGTGTAATTAATTGATACTGTCGTATGAGGCCCAGTTTGCACCAAAAACACAGTAGATGGCAGGTTTCTAAATTACAAATTTCAAAGGGGGCCAATATACATGCAGGGGCCACATTAGCACCTTCTCCTCTAGGTAATTCACAATATTTATTAATTATACCCATTACGTCTCACGGTAAATTCTAAGGTCTAGATGGCTACAACTATAAAATCATTATTATACTTACTGCAACCTAGTCAAGTCGGTTTGTTCAATATGTGCAGCAAGTTCCACCAAGTGCCATCAAGCAACAGTATATTATTACAATAATCTTCTACAGATACATCGGCAATAAATTAATATTGCTTTTTATAACGTGTGGAAATTCTTAAGGGGCGCGTCCGCAAAATGCACAAAAAGACATTTTTGTGTTTACCTATACTTATTTATTAGACTAAATCGATACTTTCCTTAAATTTTTCATTCAACTTTTATTTTTCAATTCTAATAATTTTATTATTTTTTTCAGGTAAGTTTCTTGTTGACTCAGAAAACTACCAACATACGTAAGTATTTACGGGCTTTCACCTCTAACCGCCGCTGTAGTCCACCGGTTCAATTGTAAGCTAATAAAATGGTTTATTTATAATGTTTAGAACACGAACATGTAAATTGTGTCTCCATTATTTATAGAAGGCAAGTGATATGTGTATCAATATATTTTACTGTCTTTAACTCCAGAACCGGTCACTGACCTAAATTAAAACACAGTAAATGTCACGTTTTGGTTTCCTTTTTGGTACTTTCGCGCTCTCTCTCTCTCTCATCTTACTCTGTACAAATCAGTTGTATCCAAAATCTACTCTTGAAGCACAGGGTTCACTTAGATCGGTCCTGTAATTCGACCTTTTGCGCCAGACCTCTAATCTCCCAGGCACCTACGCCAAAGTTTCATCTCTCATTCAGCTAGATAAAGCTATTAAATCGATACTTTATTTGAACTTTTTTTTAACCCTTAAATGGACAATGTATGTCGGGACGTACGCAATATTCAAAAAAATCTGAAGCATAATTATAAAGTTTATTTACGGTTTTGTTTTATTATTACGATGGTAACATTATTATATTTTTAAAATAAAATATAATCTTAGACCTAGCAAGACCTTCGACCTTACAAAATTACTAAATGGCAGCTATGCAGAAACAAGTGACGGTCACCGAAGTAAAAATCATGTGTTTTCTTTTTACTTTGTAGATATTTTGAGTGGGTTTCACTGTTATTTTGTGCTTGAAATATCAGTGAATACTAATACAACCTAAAAACACAATATAATGAAACTTACTATACTTTTATCTGACGTCAAACTCGTTGTATTCCACCACATACACTGCCAACTTCGTATTAAAGTAGTAGCATTTTCGTGTGTATGGTGTGAAATACACTGCCAATTTGAGGTTGCGTTTTTTTGCTAATTATATTTTTAAATATGTGGCCTACCCGCAATTGCTTAGGATTTTTGTTATTCTTTGCCTGCAGCAAAAGCTACTAATACGCGGTGGTAGAATTATTGCACTGGTCCCAGCTTTAAATGCACCTTCAGAGTGTAGCGAATCGTCTGACCCTGAAGATGAGCTCCATGTGCATGCTTCTCATTGTTCTTCTTCGCCAGCTCCCCCTATTAATAGCTCTCTAGAAAGATGCATACTATTGTCCGACGATGACAGCTACAATGACCATGGGCAAGTTTTACACCTATAATGCATGAAGTTTATCCCAACCCGTAACAAGAACCAAACTGCGTCAATGTTCCAATAATATTCGGTTTAGCATCACTGCCATCTATTATTATTCCTGAACTACCTGCATGTACTTCGACACCTGCAATGCAACTACTTCTACTAACACTCGAAGTACCAGATCAACAAGGCAACGGATAGAGTCAACGTTGACGGTTAACCGAGCTAGAAAAATAAAGAAGTTTGCACAGAATTTTGAATGGCGAAACAGAATCTTTCACCATACTGCTACAATAGAAGATACTACCAAGCACGAGATATTCAGTGTTAAATCTCCTGTAGAATATTTTTTCGTTAAATAATAATCCAAGACCAATAGGCTATAACTGAAGGCGTTCTTCGCGATTTCCTGGCCAATCAAATAGTGATGGGTATATTTTGGGTATAATATGGGTATATTAATCAGTTGCTAGATATTTGCATAAAAAATCCATGGATTATGTACAGACAAGATCTCGTCAAAATTTCCAACTAGGCACCCAGGATTTACTAAGGTTTGAGAAAAACCGGCTGATTTGAAACTACCGTCAATAATGGAGAAAATATAAAAAAGAGACAGTCTACTGAAAATGAACCGATCCCTAGTGTGAGGTATGATAATGTATGTCACTTCATGAATATGACTAGTATCGATGCCGGCTTTGCTCGAAATTGGCCACAGTAATTTGTATGAAGTGCCAGGTAAGGTTGTGTTTAGTCACTGGTAAAAACTCATGAAACTGTCAACTTGGTCATTTTTTGGCATGGTATGCAAAAAAAAATGATTATATTGCTGTCATTATGTCAATTAAAGTACTTATTTTCGTTAGTTTTAAATTTTATTTTGACCTGTTTTTTGCATCCGTATATTGGCAAAGTATGCCATAGCATACATAAAAAATATTTGTAATTTTTTACGGAATTGGCAGTGTATGCCAGAAAAAACATAGGCTTTTTCGTATACTATTACATATTTTTTGGGGCCTATTTATACATATAATGTCTCGTTAAATTGAAAGAATTCATATTTTTAAGATTTTTTTTCTCTGCCAATTTAAGGGTTAAATTAATAAAAAAATTACAGGTGAAGGTCACTTGTGCCTCATAGGTCTTTGTGGAGCCCCCTTTCCACGCTATAAATTTGTGATTTCACTTGTTTTCGGGTTTATTTTGTCAGTGTTTCATTTTTTACTGTTTCTTATTTGTTATTATTGTCTGCATCAGTTCTGATTTTGTGTCTGAGGTAATTTTTTAGATAAAATAATCATCCAGAATGATATAAAATGAAATGTGTAAAGAACTTTAAAACCATAATAGTGTGGCTATGTGTAGGCTAATAAAATTACAGCATCCCAGGTATACAGAACTCATGATACGAGCATAATTAAAGGTAATGCAAATGAAACAGAACTATCTGTAATTAAAAATACACTCTATCAACATAAATTCCAATTTTAATGGTACAAATCCAATTAATGGTCAACATTATTGGGATCAACGCGCCAATATCACCGAGCAGCTAGCTCCTGAACTAGAGCGTTTTAAAGCCCCTAATGACCGTCAATTAAAATTGCGTTAAAACATCAAAGACTCCGAACAACACTAAACCAATCAAGAGTTCTGATAAAGTCACATACATTTCATGTATTTTATACATATTCTCCCATTACAGTTTATTTTAAACCATAAAAATTTATGGAGTTTAAATATTTTCACCGCTTCGCGATGGGCGTCCGTGACTATAAACTTAATCGTAAAGTTCCTACATAAAAAGGTAATAGCTAGTGACAGATGTGAGGTGCGCCCGCGCAGGGTCGCCACTCGCCGGCCAATCACTGAGGGGCGCGCGCCGCCATATTCCCGTCAGCCGTCAGCTAGGAGCGCTGAGGAGCTTCCGGGTATCGACATTTGACTCGAATAAATCGTCTAGATACGGTATCGAATAGAACACTTATCCAGACAGATATAGTTAGTTGACTATTTTGATTGTGACTGTTGATATACAGCGTGTTATCTTTTGTTGTAAAATAAATATTAGGTGCTGATGCTTTATACCTACTTTAAAGATTCATTTGATATGCCTAAAGAAATTCTTAAGTGGTTATGTCTATTAATATCCTTGTAATGTTATATGGCCGGCAATTATTATTCGTTTAATGAGTTTTAGAAGCCCACGTTCACGCATAAAACGAGTGTGAGAGCATAAAATTAACGTCTAAATGCCGATTTACGTGTCGCGCTCCTTTACAAAGGTCCGTTTTATTACTATTAATAAAACGTTAAAATCATTTATCACTTGGATAATTGCACAAAAAGTTTTTAAACGTTGCAGCCTCCAATGAGAGTATAAAAACTCGAAGCATTTACTTTGCGACGGAGATTGATAGCTCCCACGCTATATAACATACACACACAACAATGAAACTGCGCTGGGTACTAAAGTGCGCGTGAGTCGAAGGGTCGAATCCATCACTCTCTCAATGTAAAAAAGTGATCTGCCGCGGACCAATCGCAGTGCAACATTTGAATAATTGTTCGTTTAGTGAGGACCAATAGCGTACGCCCCAGGCACTTCTTATTCTGTATTCAAAATGATTAATGTTACACTCAGACGTATTTACGATCGGCTTTCAAGAGAGTTTGAATGATTTGTATGACTGACGCGTCAGTGCTGAGCCAGATTTACGATTGCGTGTCCGCTATAGCTCGATCGGGGTTGCAACACTATGACGGATGACGGTCGTATTTTATAATATAATTCCCTAGATATGCTGAATAGAATGTTGCACCGTGTTATCAAGTTGATGCGCAGCCACTAAGCAACATTGCATAGGTAAACATCTCACATGCTACTGACTCTCTTATAACCTGTAGGTACACGTTTATGAATCTGTGTGGCGTTTATGTAAACGCTGGATAGCATTTGAAAGAATCCAGTCACCTTGATTAATGTTATCTATTTCTAAATCATTAAATTTGTTTTCTTTAGTGATAAATAAAACAAAGCTGAAGCCCAAAGCTTCATCTGTCTAATGCAGAACAGATAAGTAGTTGAATGCACGTAGCATACAATCATGTAACATATTTATTTTCATTGCATAAACCATTCAAATTTCCATGATCTTCAAAAGCTAATTCGAAATAGTTCTAGTCACCTTGTAAGACAGTAGCAAGAAAAGATAGAGTAGTTATTCTTTACCAGACACCTGTTGTCCGAGTCGATTGCTATACTGTAGAAAAAATGTCACCAGATGATCAAAGAATAGACCTGTTTTGAATAAAATACTCAAAGAATACCACAAGATAGCATCTAAGGAACAGCTGCTGTATGCAGTGCAGCATATATTATGGCTATTAGATGGGTGCAGCGCGTTTTGCCCTCCTCGGACGCATGAAGGCCTTAGTTGCAAGTCTTGAATCAAGCAAACTGTTGGTATTGCTGCGATGACGAAAAAGCATCGAGAAAAAACACTTTCTAAAATTGTGCAGGAAGAAATAGAAATAGGAAGCTTGCTAATAGTGTAATGGAAGACGTAGTGGCATTTATTTCCAAATAGGCAAGCAACAATCAATAGGTAATCAAAAGCACCCCAAATTGTGAAAACCTAATCTAAACAAAGAATTCTAAGTAATTTGCAACTTAATGTAGCTCTTTAGCAAGATTTCACACCCTGTATTCAAATACGGCGCGCGAGATAAGGCCGTGGATGTATGGTCCCATTTAGCGTTATTTAAGGCCGGTGTAGGTGAGTTAACGCATCGTTTTCTGTATGAAAGCTACTTTATAACCGCGTTATAAATAGTGTGTAGTAATCTTTAGCGATGGGAATTACTAGTTCATGTTCTGAGTGACTAATACCAGAATTAAGTGGTGATTAGTTTGGAACGATTCATCGCTTCGTCAGGGTGTAGTGTCTATTAATTTTGCACATTTGTATTTTATTTTACATACATACATACATACACATGGTCACGCTTTTATCCCCGAAGGGATAGATAGAAGCATATTATTATATGCCCTCATTCCACCTTTTTTAAGAATTTGTCCCATGGTGAGCTGTATTGCCGTGTTAAGATGTACAGGCGCAGGTTATGACTGCCTGCTGTTCAATTTTTTTCAAGCCGCCTAAAAAGGTCTTCAACTTGACTTAAAGATTGCATTTTACTGGCAACCAGGACTAACAGCTTAAAATGCCTTCCAAAGCACGGAAACGCTCAAATAAGTGTCAAAAAGTGGTCATCCATCCAAGGACCGGCCATAGTAAAAGTTGCTTACTACAGTGATCGTTTACTGAACACTTCGATTTTATTTTATGTTTTTATAAAGCATTATGTATTATACTATTAATAAATACTATTTAAATCATATAGGTCCTCTCTGAATTTTTTCTTTTTCTATATCCCTAGATAGAATGGTTTTCCTTCTCAGAGGGGTGATGTTTACTTAACATCTGTTGTACCGTGTGGGGCTTCATTATAAGTACCTTTTAACTATGCTATTATTTCTAATATGTCTTGTTAAAATTATAACCGTAAAATTATAACTTGTTTCATAATATAGCTTAATTACAATGTTATACTTAAGTACAACTATTAATTATAAAGTTACTAAATTCAAATTATGTTTGTTTTGTCATGCATAGATAATTAAGTTTAAACAATTCATTAATAAATTGAAAGGAACTGTCGTATAACAAAATACTGCCCGGAAGTTGAAAGAAAGAATTTTAACATAGTTAAGGTAGCACTTCTAGCTCCCCCAAAAACGCGGGATAGCACCCGAACCCCCCCTAGGTGAGGTTGCAGTGGTAGCCGTAGGTCTGTTGGGAGTATCTTTCCGAGGGTTTACCCAGGGCTCCCAACCGTAGGCTGTTAGGTAGGATACCTGTGGTTTTTAGTCAGTAGAAGTCCGGCATAGCATCCCTGTAGGATTTCCCTCACGTTAAAAGAAAAATAGCACTTGCTCCAAAGTAAATCTTGCTAATCAGTTCAAATGCAAATGGTTCAACCATCCCGCCTTATAACGTCTTCAAACGAATAGTTAAAACACGTTAATTATCGAAAACGGTGCGGACGGTTCACCACGGAGCGTCCCACATAAATCTGTCGTGCGCGTGAGCGAGTAATGCACACATCTTGATCTAGAGGTCGGTACACTGATGCCTGTACCCAGTTGCATTCTTAGGGTTCCGTACCCGAAGAGAAAAATCGGGACCCTATTCATGAGACTTCGTTGTCCGTCAGTCTGTCTTTCCGTCATGTAAGGCTGTATTTCAGAAACCGAGACAGCTAGAGAACTCAAATTTTAAACAGATGATGTATTTCTGTTGCCGCTATGACAACAAAGTAATACTAAATCAGAAAAAATGGGGTAACGTGGCTCCCATACAACAAACGTGTTTTTATTTTGTTTTTTTTACGGAACCCTTTGTGTGCGAGACCGACTCGTACTTGGCGGGTTTTTATTCCCTTTATTTCTTTACAAGGATTGAGTGAATACTCAGTGTTGAATTAATGAGGATAGTTTACATTCTTTTAGTGTATACTGTTAGTTTATTTTTCTATAAACTAGTTAAGTGGAAATATGTTTAATATGCAATTTATCTTTATCTGTCAAGTTGAAATACCGAATGTAAGGTGTTTCCCATTTAATTGATTTTTAATTTGGTCATTTGAAGTTTTAATTAGATTTTTGTTTACTTATTTTTAGATTCATTATACAATTGTAAACGTCTCTCTTTTGGCTATGAATAGATCAATGACTCACAATATTTGTACATAATTTTAGTGGAAAACAACCATTTTGTTTGCTTGTTTCACGGACCTTAATTGAACTGCCACTCTTTATCATTTATTTTACAATTAGCTGTTGCCCGCAACTTCGTACGCGTGAAAATTATGTTATAATGCCAATTTGATCGCTCTCTGCTTAGCTCCTAGGATATGTAGCGTGATAATATATAGCCTATTTGAAGACCCTACCCCTAGGTAATATTTGTGCAAAATTTGAATCAAATCTATCGAGTACTTTTCGAGATCCTTCCGGACAAAGCAAAGCAAACAGACAAACAGATAAACAAAAATTTTTCTAACTATATTTTCGGCTTCGGTATCTTAAGTTGAACACCCAGTGAGTATTTTTTTTCAAATATTTCCAATGTACAGTTTTGACTTTTCTATCATTTTATTATATGTATAGATATCCAAAACCACAAATAAATTTAAAAACTGTAAACAAAATTGCTAATATAAATAGGAGTACATTTTCTCTAGTAAATTTGAAGTCACTTCTATACTTTCTCGATCTACGGTTTGGTTATACATAGGTACTAAAGTAGGTAATCTGCACCAAATTAAAATAAGGGTATACTTACCAAAATCAAATTTTTGGATTCCATAATTGCAAGTTTGTTTTGACGGTTTCTTTTCTTCTTTCTATCTTTCTTCAACAGTCTATTGAGTAAAATATTAACATCCTGTATAACATACGAGTAAATCGAAACATTTACAATACACAAACGATTAAAATCGAATCTGGAGTTAGTTGTCCGACCCTACACATCAAACACAATACTTTCGAAAACAAAGCGTTTAAAATTTCCCAAACACTATATCAAAGCAAAACAGACGTCCAGATACACAAGATTTATACAGAAAGTAGATCAGTATCTTCCATCTTTCATTGCGCTATTGCGTCAGGAGATGGCAGGGCCTGATAACACCAGCACTGGCCAGTTCCTGAGTTACGTACTGCATAGACGGACTGACAGCCTGCAGGCGCTGTAATGGATTTATAGAGTTAAGATGTGAAGTGATATTTAGACAAAGACAGCTTTGGAGCTGACGTCTATTTTTTGTAAGCTGTTTTTCATTTTGAGTCGGTTATCCCTGTACATCTTCAATGGATTAGGTAGGAGTATTTAGGGTAATCAGTTCTACATATCAATAGAGAAGATAACATAAATTAGTCTCTTGGTATCGTCACAAATTAGAGCTAGTACAGATGGAAAACTCACAAAATTTTTTTTCGGACCTACCCTCTGCTATACACACTCGCGCACAAATTCGGTTGGGACCGCCTGACCTAGTGTCTGTGAGTAAGTTGTCTATGTGTGCGTAGCCTCAGCGAATTTAGTATGTAGATTTCCACCTGTACTATCTCTAATTTGTGGTATCGTACTCTTTGTAAGCTTTCATTTTGAGTTTGTACTCAACGCCATCTCTAAAGGCAGCAGGACTAATTCAGCAGCAGTGGTAATGACGATACATTCCATTAATGTCAATATTATGACAGTGTAATAGTTGGAAACGGAAAGTATAAACCAAAGGAATATTGATATAGTTTTTGCTGACCGTGTTTGGTCTCCTAATAGTTGAAATATCGTTCTTAATCTTAGTATTTTCTGCACGGTGTGTTGTGTAGATATATACCTAACCTATTAAAAAACATTATAAATTGTTTCATCCAGTTCATATAAGAAGCACCAATCACAACACGGAACATCTTAAAGTAGCTAGATAGAGATCTAAACTCCTCAAAACATTACATAAACAAAAACAAAAATCATTAACGAAATAGTAAGATCGGGGGGATTTTTTTCTACAATAGCCATTAACCAAGTGATTTATCGCTCGATATGAAATTAACAAGCGCCTTTTAAATAACAAAATATCACAATTTATGAGTTCTGTCGACCCCTCCCAGCTAGCGTTGAGCCTTCGTGTTTTGTCTTCAACGTTATATGAGAACATTATTCAAAATTAATTGCTCTACATCATACAGACACGGAGGTGGGAGAGGAATGAGACAAGAGACCTTAGCGTCAGTAGCTTGGGTGGATAAAGAGGAATCATCTCTCCAAATATTTGTGTGATCCATAAATTTAGAAATATATTAGTGTATCTATTAGTCGTCGAGATCCCATAGCACAAGCTTATATTAGCTTAGTTCGGGTGAGATGACGTTGTGTTGGAATGTCCACCAATATTTATTTATGAATATTTTAGTACAAATCATCTAGTAGCCTCTTCGCCGAAGACTATCGGCCTCCTTGACCGGGGGCCTGAGGACGGTGAGAGGGTTGCTCGCCGTCCTTACGGAAGTAGGCCCATGACGGCAGCGTGACGTTAGAGATTCACACACGCCCCCTCTTAGAAGCGGGATCACCCGAAACCTCCCAAAGACGCGGGTTAGCACCCGAACCACCCCCTAGGCAAAGCCGCAGTGTAGCCGTGGGTCTGTTGGGAGTCCTGGGACATCCTTCCGAGGGCTTACCCGGTTCTCCCAAACATAGGCTGTTGGGCGTTACGTGAAGTTTTTTAGTCGGCAGGAGTCCGGAATAGCATCCATGATGGATTGTCCCTCACGTTAAAAAAATACCTGTGACTTCAGTTCGGTGCCTAAATATCGGGAATTGCTTTCAAAATTGCTTGCTAGTTGCTTAGCGTTTCGTATTCTTTGGAGTAGGGGTCGGAATTGATTACCTCAATGGTGCTGTTGTAGGCATGCCAGTCGTATATAAGGGATCGGGTTCGAATCTCGGATTGGAACTTATTTGTGTTACTTATTCACAAATGTTTGTTTTAGAGTTTGATTTTAAGTATCTATGTATATTTGTAAATCTCATGGCACAAGCTTATATTAACGTCTTTATTAAGTGTCTTTAAAAGTCTCATAGAGCAAATATAATAAGACCAAATACCTCTTTAATTTGTAAATAACAAAGCACGTTAGGAAATTTTCTCATGAAATGCGAAGTGGTGCAGCATATCAATGTATTATAATAATAAAATTGCCCTTAATCTCAATCAGTAAATGTTCATTGTGACGATCAAAAGCGTTATTGTGACCCACAAGATTCAAAAAATATCTTGGCATATCCCACTACCGGTAGCTAGGTAACAAATATCGGGCCTTATGACCGTCTTAATTCTAACACTGTAATATTATTTTGGTATTTGGCATGTAGCATACGCGTAAGCGATTTTCTTAATTGTAATTTTCAAATTCTGAAACAATAATAATATGCAGCGTTTGCACGACTAATGTCCAAAACGAAAAATGTACAATCGCTTAATGATACCCAACTAGAGAAATGCCAAATCTGAAATATGACAAAATATAAATAGCCTTTATAATATAATCCGTGCGCAACGAGTAGGCAGATTTTCGAACCTTTTTGCTAACGCTATACTTGAAATCTGTCATTTTCAAATATCGAAGTCCTGGGACATCCATCCGAGGGCTTACCCGGGGCTCCCAACCATAGGCTGTTGGGCGTTACGTGAGGTTTTTTAGACGGTAGGAGTCCGGCATAACATACATGAGGCTTTCCCTCACGTTAAATAAAAAGGTTCCGAATTGTACTCGTTGCGCGCGGATTACAGACACAAACTGATTGTTGACTAGTTTAAAAGCTAGCGAGTGATTAACAAAGGCATAGTAAAAACAGATTGTAAGGACTAACCAAGTGCGAGTCGGACTCGGGCATGAAGGGTTCCGTACCAAAAAACGGTAAAATGTCACATTTTTTGTATGGGAGCCTCCCTTAAATATTATTATTTTTCTGATAATAGTATTTGTTGATATAGCCATGGAGCAGTTATAGCGACAACAGATATACATCTTTTGACTGGCTTCGTAGTCCAGTGGTTAGGTGCCTGACTACTGATTCGGAGGTCGTGGGTCCGTTTCCCACCCAGGACAACGTTTTTGTGTGATGAGCATATGTTTTTAGAAATATAATTATGAGTTTGTCAGTCGTCTAGATTCCATAGAACAAGCATATATTTGATTAATTTGGGCTAGATGATGTTGACGATGTGAGAATATACAATTGTCCACAAATATATAAAAACTGAAAATTTCGGCCTAGCCTAGACACGGAGAGACAGACCGACAGACAAACAAACAGACAGACGGACAGCGAAGTCTCATGAATGGGGTCCTGCTTTTGCCCTTTGGGTACGGAACCCTAAAAAGCTCGATGACATGAAGTGACTTGAAAGGGTCCCCGCGAACTCGATATCCATCCTCGGCTTTACTTACAGCTCATAATTAAAGTCGCTGCAATCCACGACTTGCACCACACACGTTCAAATACGAGTACTATGATCTTATTGGACTGTTACTGCCCCATTTCCATGCAAATTTTATGATGCTAGGCTATTGGTAGCTACAAACTGTCCTGGACTTCATGTGATTGATATCTTTATAGCTTAGCCGGACTGTCTGTCTGTCCGTTAATGTATTGTAGATTGGGGATACTGTTAACTGAATTTTGTAGTGTGGTATGTTTTCTCTCAGTGATTTTAAATGTCGTAGCATTTGTATTAGGACTTTAATTGGGTTGTATTATACGTACAGCGCCATCTAGTTTCAAGTTAAGCAAACTTGTGTTTTAACTTAACTTTTATAATATTTATCAAAATTAAGAAATGGACTGACCACTATTAAGACACATCTAAGTTAAGTAATTTTAGATGTGTGAAAGAGAAAGAGGGATTTTTTTAAACCATATTTTTGCTTTTATTTTTCTAACACTCTTTTCCTACGAAAATCTGGAAGAAACCCACTCTATCTATTATGAGTATGACATTAGAAGCAACCAAAGAAAAGTAGCTTAAAGTAGTTAATTCACGAGGTCATTGACCTCCACGATGCCTAAAACATTTCCTACACAATGGAACGTAAATTCCGAAAAAGGATACAAAAGGATCAAGCTAGAATCAGACGCGACACTTTATTCTTCCTAAAATGAGTTCTGGCCCAAAGTCTTGATTAATTAATTGTAATTTTATATTATGTGTAGATAATATTGTTTCATGATTTTAAAATTACAATACCGTATAAATGTATTATGCGTTAGTTGTAAAAATATGCTTTAATTTGTAAGATTTCGCTATTTTAGTATCTATCTTTTTATTTACTTCTAAATGCTACTTGAATACTAGACGCGGTTATGATTAGACACTTTCTGTTGACATTTTTCTTTTAATCTCCCTATCATCAGCAGGTTGCCGTCAGCAGGTGACGTCAGGTCAGCCACTTGCAAGTAAGAATGACAGTTTGTAAGCTATAAGATTAAAACAGCTGAGATAGACTTCATAAATAACAATCATCATCTTAATGATATATAATCAGATAAAGCAGTTTATAACACCCACCAATTACAAAGACATGATCATTCAAAGTTCTCGAAATGCTGATCTAATTATTGTAATCCCACCACGATAGATATTTATGACTTGGCACCGAAACCTATGATAAATGATTAGTATGACATTAAGCGGTGTTATAATAACATATTGAGCTGATGGACTGTATTTTACATAGTGATTGCGGTATTACTCGTATACTAATATTAAATTCATACATTAATTATTGTAAATTGTAATGACCGTTTTTATTTTACACAAAAAATATACTGGTAATCGATGATCAAACTTGATACAGAAACTCGTAGCATAGAATTAATACGTTTGTATTTCCGTATTATTATTAATGAGCTACCTTGATAATGGCCATACTTGCATACGAAACCAACTAGTTCCACAGAGTCCCTTATTCCACAATTCGGTTCAGTAACTGTTTCCTTTTATAGCGGTTCTCACTCAGTCCGATTGGTCGCGTACAAACGTAGGAAATTGTCTATAATAAGTTACTGCTAATAGCAGCATTGTACTGTTCTCTTATTCTCAATTTCTGTGAAAGGCATTTTAAATTTTGATGTTTGTCCTGTTTCTAGTTATAGCTGGGTGCTTACAGAATAAACTAAGTGATCATTATTTAGATTACACAAAAGTTGTTATGTTATCTCTGAAATTCGTGGGATAAAGGCCACCAAGGTAGTCAATTGAGACGTTTTGTTGTTCACAGAACGTGTCAAATATAAAGTAAAACCTCCTAAATTGTGATCTATAAAATAAGGGTTTGCTTAAAGCTCCAATTTCAGTTTGTACATAAACTTTCTTCTCTTGATACCGTTATAACACAGTGATGATCAGTGTTACTCACCAACTAGCGCGAGGTAGCTATGCAGAGAACTCTTTCCCAGGGCGCCTTACTACAGAGATTCCAGTGTGCGTGCAAGGGTAGGCCAGGGCTCTGACGAAAACAGTCAGGTAGGGTGTACACACATATATTTATATAACCCAGAGATACACAGAGACACACAGAGAGCTTATTCACTGATAGACACAAATATCACAGGTACACAGAAGTATAGTCAGTGCTTAGGTACTTATGCTACTAAATAGACCACTGCCGCGTGAGCAGGTAACACGGGTAAGCAGCTAACTACACTGTAATAGGGTGACAATTACTGGCCTTGAGTTAAGATGAGAACAGCACAGCCCGAGAATGCCACGTGGAGGCGGCTGGTCCCTCTCAAAACACCTCGCTCATGTAGTCCACGTGTCATTGGGTGTGGTTTTTGCTAACCGCGGACGGGCCGCTTTTCCCCGTAGTAAAAAACCCTGTCATGAAAGAAACGACAAATTAAGATCTTGGCTGCGCGACAGACGACAATCGACCCGCTTTGCAAAAGAAGAAGTGACTCACCAGTTTTCTGGGAAAAATGTAGTAAGATGCAATGCAGCAACCCAATCACAGCCCGCTAGACCATGCGAGGCAACAAATAATCGCGCTTGAGCGAAAAACTGATTCGCGGCACAGTCTCAGAGCATAAGCCAAAGGACCTCCAACTACCCCAAAGCAGGTCTCGGTCAAAGTCCCGTCTTTCACGAAAAATCTTAACAAAACCTGTTCCTTTAAATGCGAAATCGATTCGTTCTCGAACTTATGACATCCTGTCATTCTGACAGCAGAAATGTCACCACTGACAACCGATTAAAAAAAGATAACTCGATTAAGCTGCTTTCACATCCTGAATACTGCATCTATAGAAAATAAATGCTACACCGTAAGTATGTTACTTTTCACCTTATTAGTGCGTAATCGGATGAAGGTGAATGAATTTGGAGAGAAATCAATCATAGACAAAGTGTAGTTTAGAAAAAAATAAAAGTATAATTACTTTCTACGACCATATCAAATGCATCGTAAAATGAATTGCACCCATAAGATAATAACTATTTCAATTAATAAGAGGGTAATAAGAGGGCTAACTAAGGGGATATCATTAAAGGGGTTTTAAAAATTGATTCATTCAGAACTGTGCAATTTTATTTTTACCGACCAAAATCTCCCTTCACTCAGCATTCTTGGTTCTTTTTGTATACCTGGGAACAGAAAGTTTGCTTAATATTTCTAATTTAAAAAAGCAAAAGCCACTTTCATTGTTCTGGCAAAAATAAATCCGAAGTACGGAATTGACCATTTTAAAAAAAATATTTTTTATCCAAATTTCCAGATGCAAAACCTTTTTACCTATTTCCACGTCTCAATTTGGCTATTCGCTGTTTATGGCACTTTTCACTCAACGCGATTGGTCGTCGCAGAGAGCAGAATGGCCCCTATTGTGGCATAGTGCATTGTCTTGTAGCCATCTCGATTACGATGATCATCAATGGTTTCTTTATTCGATAGTTTGTGTCGATAATGGCCGGAGTATTGACTAGCTTTCAATCCTTTTATAGTTGAGAGAGGAGCTATGTAGATATCGATATTGTGAAGTTATATTTTGCAGGCTATGCTTATGAACAAGTTGTAAAGCAATTTGATGCATAAATAGCACAATATTATAAATTTTCTAATAGACCTCTCTAAGGAACTGAACTACCAAAGTTCGTATTTGTGTCAAATCGAGTTCTTTCAACAGATAATAGCCGCGAGTGAAATTAAAAATAAATTAAAATCGGCGATGAAAGAAAAGCTGATTACTGAAACAGTACAGCCATCCGTCTGAAAATTGTTGTAACTTTCTGTACAATTTAACTCTTCTTTGACTTGTTTAAAGATATTGTCTTTCCTTGCTGTGTTAGCAATCCATCATAAATATGAATTCCTGTGATAAACGTAGTAGAGTAGAACTGGAGTATGTCCACAAAGCTACTTCTGCCATCTGTCACTCATGGTCACAGCGCAGTCCACCTATTGTTTATTCAAACGAATTCTTCTCGAGTAAACAATTCCAAAAGGAACCACTCAGCTTATTTCCTTATAACATTTGCTTAGAATTATCATTACCATACCAAGTTTAATGCAGGGGAAATTGTGCTTTATCATGTCCGAAATATAGTTGGTTTTAGAATGCGGGTTGATCTCGTTCGTGCTTCGTAGTCACAAGTTGGTTATAGTAGATCGTAATAGTAAAGTAATAGAGTCGAGTTTTGAAGTGTCACGTCAGGGTATTGTCGGCAAGGATGGACCGGTAATGCGACAGTTTGTAAGCATGAGATCCGGAGTCTAAGGTGGGAGGGCAAGAGCGGTAGCGGGAGGGGTGGTCGTGTAATAGTAAAGAAATACGTAAGTTGTTGTATGTGAGACGGTTTTATTTATATTTTTTTCGCGTAGGTGTGCCAAGAGCATGTTGTTTTTAAATTAAATTTGCTGAAGAACTGTGTCAAAGTGATATTGCTGCAGACTTCAGGTAGTTAGGACCATCTTATTGTAGCTTTTATTTCTGATAAAAGTGATAGTACATTTTTAATAAACAAAGAATGCAATTAGACCTCACTACCTAATCTCTAAGGAGTCCAAACCAACTGCACCTGAAAGTAATAAACGAGGCTCTGGCGAGGCATCATAACAGGATCGTAACGTCAAACCATAGTTACTCCTAGCAGCCAAAATAAACAGATTCAGATTTTTTTATCTGGTGGTAGATTAAGCACACGCCTTATTTAATCGACAGTACCTACTACTATTCACGTTTTCAATACCATGGGTATTGAACTTATTATACCATGATAATACGGTCTTATTGTCCTGTTGACACGGACAGAAGCTTAGCAGGCTTAGGTTAGTATAGACAGTAAGAGTTCCAAAAGCTCTAGACATTATGAAGATGAATAAGAGGAAAATACATGTGTATTTTCTCTAGTTGGGTGCAAGGACCAGCAACAACCTTTCAAGAGCGAAGCTCTAGGCTCCCAAATTCCTAGATTAGCACAAAAATGAGTTCTAGCAATCAGAACAAATTGAGTTCATCGACACCTCTTTTGATACCTAACAAGTACAGTCAGTAACAAAAATCCTTCGATTTTTAATTAGCAACACCCCAGGCCGTTTCGCACGTGAGCGGAATAAGGGGGTGGTCATAGATTGCATAACTCGGGTAGCGAGTAGCGAGGGCATCGCACGCCGTCCGATGTCGTATTAACGAAAGAATGTAATGAAGTTAGGTAGCGTTCGATTTGACTGCGCAATTAACGATTGTGCTTAATGAGCTGCTCCTCCTTTTGTATGTGCTTTTGTTGCGGACTTCATGAAAAGAGGGGCGTTATAATTGTGGATATTGGACAATGAAGAGTGTTAAATATTCTAATGAAAATCAATATCAATACATATAATAAAATCGTAACAGGTCGCTGTCTGTACATGGAAGATAAATAAGAAAAAATATTATAGGGGGACTTTATGAACGCAATAGAACCCAAAACAATGATTTTTAGAATTTTTGTCTGTTTGTCTGTATGTCTGTATGTCTGTATGTCTGTATGTCTGTTTGTCTGTACGGTTGTGCACGCTAATCTCAGTAACCGCTTAACCGATTGCAATGCGGTTTTCTTTATTGTGTTGAGGTTTGCTCCACTTAACATTTAGCGTTTATTTCATGTCAATCGGTTTATAAATAAAAAAGTTATAACACTTTTAAGAATCAGATATTTTTAAAATTTTAATTGTAGCGGTTTCTTTGAATGAGAGTGTAAATCTAAACTGGCGTGTTGGCTTAATCAATACATCAATATCATCAATATCAATATCAACATCAATCAATCAATATCAATCAATACATATAATAAAATCGTAACAGGTCGCTGTCTGTACATGGATAATAAATAAGAAAAATATTATAGGGGGCTTTATGAACGCAATAGAACCCAAAACAATGATTTTTAGAATTTTTGTCTATGTGTCTGTATGTCTGTTTGTCTGTACGGTTATAAATATAAATAAATAAATAAATAAATTCTTTTATTTACCAACAATAAAAATTGGATTACATTTTCTTATATTTACAGAATTACAAGATAATTTGGTTGTGGATCTCTGGTGCCTGAATTAGGTAATAAATTACCTGTGTTACTGGTCACCAGGTTTCCACTACACACATTAATACAAAACTGCGAAAGTAGAAATGTACATTGTATTTTTGGTGTCTCAGCTAACAATTGAAAAGTGGTTGTGCACGCTAATCTCAGTAACCGCTTAACCGATTGCAATGCGGTTTTTTTTATTGTGTTGAGGTTTGCTCCACTTAACATTTAGCGTTTATTTCATGTCAATCGGTTTATAAATAAAAAAAGTTAAAACACTTTTAAGAATCAGATATGTTTAAAATTTTAACTGTAGCGGTTTCTTTGAATGAGAGTGTAAATCTAAACTGGCGTTTTGGCTTAATCAATACATCAATATCAATCAATCAATCAATATCAATACATGTAATAAAATCGTAACAGGTCGCTGTCTGAACATGGAAGATAAATAAGAAAAAATATTATAAGGGGGCTTTATGAACGCAATAGAACCCAAAACAATGATTTTTAGAATTTTTGTCTGTTTGTCTGTATGTCTGTTTGTCTGTAGGGTTGTGCACGCTAATCTCAGTAACCACTTAACCGATTGCAATGCGGTTTTTTATTGTGTTGAGGTTTGTTCCACTTAACATTATCGTCTATTTCATATCAATCGGTTTATAAAAAAAAGTTATAACACTTTTAAGAATCAGATATGTTTAAAATTTTAACTGTAGCGGTTTCTTTGAATGAGAGTGTAAATCTAAACTGGCGTTTTGGCTTAATCAATACATCAATATCAATCAATCAATCAATATCAATATCAATATCAATCAATACATGTAATAAAATCGTAACAGGTCGCTGTCTGTACATGGATAATAAATAAGAAAAAATATTATAGGGGGGCTTTATGAACGCAATAGAACCCAAAACAATGATTTTTAGAATTTTTGTCTGTGTGTCTGTATGTCTGTTTGTCTGTACGGTTGTGCACGCTAATCTCAGTAACCGCTTAACCGATAGCAATGCGGTTTTTTTTATTGTGTTGAGGTTTGCTCCACTTAACATTTAGCGTTTATTTCATGTCAATCGGTTTATAAATAAAATAAGTTAAAACACTTTTAAGAATCAGATATGTTTCAAATTTTAACTGTAGTGGTTTCTTTGAATGAGAGTGTAAATCTAAACTGGCGTTTTGGCTTACTCAAAACATCAATATCAATCAATCAATCAATATCAATATCAATATCATCATCAATACATGTAATAAAATCGTAACTGGTCGCTGTCTGTACATGGAAGATAAATAAGAAAAAATATTATAGGGAGGCTTTATGAACGCAATAGAACCCAAAACAATGAATTTTAGAATTTTTGTCTGTTTGTCTGTATGTCTGTTTGTCTGTACGGTTGTGCACGCTAATCTCAGTAACCGCTTAACCGATTGCAATGCGGTTTTTTTATTGTGTTGAGGTTTGTTCCACTTAACATTTAGCGTTTATTTCATGTCAATCGGTTTATAAAAAAAAGTTATAATACTATTAAGAATCAGATACGTTTAAAATTTTAATTGTAGCGGTTTCTTTGAATGAGAGTGTAAATCTAAACTGTCATGTTGGCTTAATCAATACATCGATACATCAATATATACATACATACATACATACATCAATACATATAATAAAATCGTAACAGGTCGCTGTCTGTACATGGAAGATAAATAAGAAAAAATATTATAGGGGGGCTTTATGAACGCAATAGAACCCAAAACAATGATTTTTAGAATTTTTGTCTGTTTGTCTGTATGTCTGTATGTCTGTATATCTGTTTGTCTGTACGGTTGTGCACGCTAATCTCAGTAACCGCTCAACCGATTGCAATGCGGTTTTTTTTATTGTGTTGAGGTTTGCTCCAGTTAACATTTAGCGTTTGTTTTATGTAAATCGGTTTAGAAATAAAAGAGTTGTAACACTTTTAAGAATCAGATATTTTGAAAATTTTTATTGTAGGGGTTTCTTTGAATGTGAGTGAACCTAAACTGGCGTGTTGGCTTAATCATAAAAGAGTCTATTTTTAAACAATTCAGTCCGCGCCGAAGGCGTGGACTGAACTGTTTTAAAATAGACTTAATCATTAAGCTCTTTTATGATTAAGCAAACAGGGCAGTTTCAGACGCTGCTTGATGACTCTGATGAAGAAAACCTTTCCTTTCATACACCGTATGTGACGTAAACGAAGTTGCGGGGTCAGCTAGTATATAAATATACTTAAATATTTGTGGACATTCTCTCACAACAACATCATTTAGCCCTAATTAAGCTAGTATAAACTTGTGCTATGGGATCTAGACGAACCTACTTATGTACATATGTATTTCTAAATACATACATATATAAATAAATTACACCCAGACACAGTACAAATCAATGTGCTCATTCATCACACAAAGAGATTTGTCCTGGATGGGAATCGAATCCACGACCTCTGAATCCGCAGTCAGGCCTACTAACCGCTGAACCACGAGACCATTTAAAGTGACGAAGCAAAGCTCTCTTGCTCAATGCCATCAAGAAACGATGGGAAACGTTTAAACCATCACTACCACAAAACATTAATGAAATTGAATGATTGAGTCACCGATTTTATGGTTGTGTAATCCTTTCACTAGGTCAAGCAGTCGAAATCTAATCAGATGTAAAGACGCAAATGTTTCGATTTGTAGAAAAAAACCTTTAATTTTCATTTCTACTTAACTGTGTACTTAACTTATACCTAAGTATATCGTGATGGCATTTGTCTGGGCTACAGCCACACTTTCAAATCTTTTATTTTACACTCACATTAAAGATGGCTTTAGATGGTCAGCGCAGACTTTGGTAATTTCAAAAAACAAAGACCATTTGAGAGGATAGAAAGCTTGAGATGAAACTCTAACACTAATAAACATGAAACGCTGCTAACTTAAAATTAAAAATTACAAATGTTAACAGTACTAGCTCAAAGGTTGGTCTGGCAGTCAGTCACCCCACCCTCAGCCCCTTGGAGGTAAATAGCTAAAAATAAAGCTCTCGACGTGTGCAGGCGTTTCTTTGCGAGCAGTTGCTTTGAGGCGATTTTAATTCGCTTATTTTGCTAGCGGGTAATTGCTTATGTGTTGCCGAATTAAGGTAGTGGTGTACGTAATAAGAGATAGCGATCTCGGGTTGATGGTTCTGCGATACTAACAAAATTTACATTTTTTTTCAAATGTTAGCCAAATTTGATAGAGTTAAATTATATTTACAGAACCTTCATTAAAAGTTCTTCCATGCTATATGTGGCCTAGTTTGTGTGTTACTTTGTTTATAGTTTTAGGGGATAGCCAACACCGGGTGAATGCACAGATAATAGTAAGTTTATTGGGTGCACCATATCTTGCACATAGATTAGGTAATCGCTATCATATAGATAGAAACTTATTGGAATCTGTTTAGCGCGACTTGATAAAGCGATTGTCGGGGCAGTTAACTTGGGATGAGTACTTGGAAGCGCGCTAGCTGAAAAAGATTAGTCATGGCATTGAACTCCTGGTCAATTGGAACTTACCAATAGAAAGACATTATAAATTTGATATGACATATACATATATAAACATGACTTCATGAAGGATACATTTGCTTATTCCTGCAAGCTAAAAAATCGCTGTCTCCAAGTGTAATGTGTCCTCACCCTTGTTGCGGCGGAGGAAGTCTGCGCTTGTCAGTCGGCGATTGTAAAGGCGCGATGTGATCCTGTATGCACTCAGCTTAAAAACAACATCCACTGTAAGCTTTCTGTACTACCTAACACTTTTCCATAATCAGATGATACAGATAAATCAGCCAATGTAGTATACTTTGATTTCAGGTATCGTCTTAGAACTAGTACTGCACAGCATTTTATTGTAGTAGTAATTGATTTGTATCTTTTTACCCGAACTGCCGAAGACAGGAAGGTAATGTTTTTCGAGATTATGTTTGTATGTATGTATAATTCTTTGTCATTATTACATTTCTTTTGTGATTTTCTTTAGCTACTTACTGTTTTACTTTGTCGGCAACATTTGCAGGCAGGAAAAAGCTATGAGAACATGTAGCTATTTTGTAAACCACCACTCGCTTGACATAGCTTCTTCCCGCCTGCAAATGTTGCCAAAAAAGTAAAACAGTAAGTAGCTAAAGAAAATCACAAAAGAAATGTAGCGCTTGTTTTTTGGTTTTTAGTAGTATGTTAACTTGGCAGTCGGGTTTTTTGTATTCTAAATAGGTAATTAAGTTTATTAAACTTATGTCACAGTAGGTTACACTATTGTGACAATAGGTTACATATCACTACGTGTCAGTTACATTGCAAGCATAGTAGGATTAGATGGCAAGCGGACAAATCTCGCGGAAAATAAAAAAGGTTTGCTTTTTTTATTCTACCGCATGGAGAATAAAATATCCAACAAAAACAGCAATCTGCTGCATTCACACTGCCAATAGTTTATAATTAGACATTAACAGCATGTCCTGGGACATCCTTCCGAGGGCTTACCCGGGGCTCCCATCCATAGGCTGTTGGGCGTTACGTGAGGTTTTTTAGTCGGTAGGTGTTCGGGATAGCATCCATGGGAATTTTTCCTCACGTAAAAAAAAAACAATAACAGCAAAAAAAACACTAAGGTAGAAATCTCCTTTAAAATTACACCTGTATCCTCTGTTCACATTTTTCTTCATCAAACCATTCCTACAAAAGCAGTCCTCGTCTATTTTTCACAACAATCATCCTGCCTTCAAACATGTAATCTTACCCAACATTTGCAAGTTGGGAAGCAAAAAATATATAAAAAAAACATGGCCGAAGACAACGAACGTTAATATGTAAAGCTTGCGTGCACGCTAAAATGGAGGTGGCTTTTTACGTGATAGAAAAAAAAAGTATTGCAGTGAGAGACAAAAGGAATTAATGTGGCGAGGCACCTTGTGTACAGCAAGTTAAGTAGGTGCTGCATTTAGAAAAAAAAAAATGTTAGAGAATTTTCTATATTATTTCTTTAACAATTAGCATTTGATAACAAGGAGCTTATTCAAAATGTACCTACTATAATTGTTTTCGAGAAATTATAACCAATTCATAAGATGTGTCGGCATGACGATCGCTTGACAGCGCGCTGTCAAGCGATCGTCACGCTGCAACGTGAGCAAAGTTGTCAACTGAAAGCTTTCTGTGAAAAGTGATCATACATCTACGTAGTTCAAATTGGAACATATTATGAATTTTATTGAAATGGAAACCTTTCTATAGTAGGTATACAGTATGCGACTGCTGTGCGAAACTGTGTTCGAAACAAATATTTGTGTGATCCGCCAATTTTTGTTTTAGAGTTTGAATATTGAGAAGATGTACATATGTAGTTAGAATTAATTTATTATAAGTAATTATGTGTTGATGCGGAAGGCGCAGGACCGTGTATTGTGGCGTGATTTGGGAGAGGCCTACATCCAGCAGTGGATTGATAAAGGCTGATTTGATTTGATTGAATTATGTGTTTATACGTATTTGACGTTGTGTGAATATGTCCCAGTTTTATTTTGAATCGAATTGTCTGAATCTGAACGCTTTTGCAGGCAGTCTTAATCGCTGCTACTGAGTCTGCAGCTCGTTTGAAAGAGTTCGCTCCTCAACAAAATTTTTCCATAGACAATTTGAAACAAACAGTACAATACCTGTCAACCGTATATTTTTGTGTTTAAAAATCGAACGCTCGTCAATGACGTGTGCGCGACAGGATGTGACGTACCGTGTGAGTGACAGCTGAGAGTCGTTTCCGGCGGAGTGTCTATATTATTTGCAACTGACAGTTTTGTGATCAAATTCTATTCAGTGTTGTATTATTGACATGTACCTAACAAAAATGGCTGTTCTTTGGAGACTTAATTAATAATATATTTTTTACGAACAATACCCTAGCTATAGTAACTACTACATTTTAATTTTTACAGGATGTATTATTTAATGTAATGAATCATGTAAAAATTGAAATGTAGTTATAGTGTATTGTTCATTACTAAACCTATACAATCGTTCTCTTGTCATCATGAGAAATCGGTAGGATAAAAAGCTACTGAAACTTCCTAGTTTCTATTCACTTGTCGTTTGCAGGTATACTGTTTTTGTTTACAGATATTAATATTGAGTTTAGTTTTAGGTAAAACGTTAAGGTAAGTTCATTTAGCTATCGTAAAATTTAAAAGTTGAGATTGTATAGCTCCGAAGCATATTATTTAATTCTCTGTTTTCACTTTTCCGAACAGGAAAACCTTACAAAAAACACCTGACAAATCTCCACGCAAAGTACCGACATCTGTCGTTTAGAACAGAATGATTAGCATCATGACTCATTATCCCAGATTACTCTGCCCATCCACTAATCACAGGCGACCTGTCCTCATCACTCACCGTCCGGCACCCATCGCTCAAGGGAAACCACCACCAACTTTTACTTCACATCTTCATTATCTCTTAACACCTAGCAATAAGGTTCATATTTGAACCTAATATATGTCTCTGATATTTTTTTCAATTGGAATATCAAATCTAACTTGAGCTCTTTGTGTGAGTTGTTTAAACTTCTGAAAAGGTCTTGTCGATTGGTTATGTACTACGTATGTCACAGCTCAGTACATTATCGGAGTTTCTTAATTGAAGATAATAAGGGGGGACATGTGTCTTTGTCCGTTTTTATGGCGTGTAAGAGAGGGATGTTGTTTTTTCCTACTTGTTAAGAACTTTTGACTATTAATTTTGTTTTTTTTCTTTTTCTTTTGATGTGCAGGAATGGTTTATTGTGTCCTTAAGGGTTGACAATTTATTAGAAAAGGAAGCCTGATGAAGGTGTATGTGTGGATTCTATTTGGACGGGAATTTAAAGGTAGTTTGGAACACGTTCGTTATCTTAGGATTTTTCTGATAAGAAAAGCTCTAGAAAGGTGAATTTTGGCATGCCTCCATCGAAAACTAGACACTTCATCAAAGACTACTTAGTAGGTACTTGTATAATCTACTCCAGCGGAATTATAAAATTGGGAAATTTGGAAGAGTCCTACGTTCAGCAGTGCTATGATTGAGTGGAATTATAACAGCTAACCACTTTCAATTGACATATCTTCCTATTTCCACTTAGCAAAAGAAAGCTATATCTTCCACACCACTCGACAGTTAAAACACAGAAGTTCCACAATATAAAACCCGACTGTAACAGTCAACATAAGACAGTCCTTATAAATCGTTGTTCCGAGATGCCCACCTGCATTCGCGGGGCAATATCAATCCATCTGTTGGGGCAGTGGGGTGGTACTCCCTGACGTCCGAGGGGGCGGTGATGGGGGAGGGGGAGGGGGTGATGTCTTTGAGCGGTATTTAATTTTGTGCAAATGACTTTGACGTGTTGACATTTCACGTTCCAAGCAAGAGTTGAGGGGGCGCCTGTTCTGTAAAGACGACTTTTTTATTTGTACTTTTTTAGGATGATTGACAGATTTTAGGGATGAATTTTTTTCCGCATAAGATTATTTGACTGTAGCTAGTGAAGTTTCGCGGTTTAATCTCAATATTTTATACTAATATTTTAAAGAGGAAAGATTTGATTG
Organism: Miltochrista miniata; assembly: GCA_933228765.1. Taxonomy (NCBI): domain Eukaryota; kingdom Metazoa; phylum Arthropoda; class Insecta; order Lepidoptera; family Erebidae; genus Miltochrista; species Miltochrista miniata. Next base: position 35,432,598 of record OW121755.1, on the reverse strand, counting down.
TTTGTTTGTTTGCATCGAATAGGCGCCGGAACTACTGGACCGATTAGAAATTTTTTTTTACTGTTGGGAAGCTACACTCTTTGCGGTGAATAGAGGTTATATTTTATTCCTTTTGCATTTGTATGCTGACGCCCCTGTTTTTTTCCTACAATTTTCTGAAGTTCCAACTGGAACTGAAAATTTTCTTACAGAATCCAGAAACACTAAAACATTTTGCCTGATCTGAGAATGTATTGATTCCAACAGCACAACAGTGGTAATTATACATTTTCATGTTGTAGTTAGTGTGTAGGTTAGGTTTGCATTTATACCGAACCTTTTCAGTCACGAAAAGCTTTGATCTAAAAACCATCTTAAAAAAGGTACGAGTGTTCTCAGCCCTTTGAATGTCGGTCTGAAACCTAAATAAAATAGGAAGGTCTTGGCGTGATAATTAGAATATTTTGTTTATTAGGGTCAGATGTTACGCGTTCTGTTTGCCATTTTACAAGGGATGCTGAAGACTTTGGAAGTGGTAGAATAAGACCAACAGGAATTAACGTTATATGATGGTGGCCAGGAAGTCAATAAATAACTCGACAACGTATATTAGAATAAAATATGTAAAGTTCATTTGACAACAGGAAAAATCAACTTGGGAAAATATTTCTAGTACTTCTTTGAATCTAATAAAAAATCCAATACAACATCCAATCAGATTAGTTCAATACCGTCACAATTCTAAATGAACTCGCCACTTAATACTGGTTTCGTTTGACATAACTGAAGTATCGGAACCAGACTACACTTCAAATCAAGGATAAAAATGAAATAAAAAACACATTCAGTACAAAAGATGGCCCGACTTGTGCGCTCCTCAGTGCATAGCCCCCTTATTATCCGGGGAGGGTCAATATGCAGCGCCCCCACCCTGGGAGGAGGGGGTAGGGGGGCATCACGTCACTGTCTCAGAGTCGCCATCACGCCGTCCCGGAGTCTCGTTTACGTCCGTCCTGTACTTTTCAACTTGAAGCGAAATAGAAATGTTTTAGATTCTCAAATGAGTATGTTGTTTTTGACATGTTTTGATGAAATTTTTAATTATAAACGAAGAAGCACATTTTTTCTTTGTTAGTTAAACTAAGCTGAAAGAACATTATGTGTATAGAGATCGAGGACACGGCCTTGGAGCCCTTGAAAGCGTCATAAGGTTAGAGGTCAAGGTTGAGAATGTAAGCTGAACATTGCGATGAATCGGGGTAAAAGGGTCTACAAATATCTGGGCCTCAATTCAATCTTACCTTCAAAATTAACTGATAGCAAAGTATTTTGAATTTGCTCAGAACCATTAAAAATAATACTAATCTAGCTACCTTGGGCAGTTCATTCTTCGTTTGCGTATGAGATGGGTAACCGTTTGTGGCATTTCTATTTACGTGCAATTCTGTACTCCAAAAGGCATGATAAATCGTTGGTCTCTGCTGCAACTAGCATTGTGGTATTTAAGCCAAGTCTAAGTCTTTATGCGCGACCTGGAAAATTTTCCCACCAGGCAGCAACACCTGCACACCAGATCTCTCATTGGACAAAATATAACTAGTGATATGTGGACTTTTAGTAGTCTTCTGCTCACCCCTTTGTCGATAAAGCGTGACTATATGTATACGTAAAATAAACGTACACATTGTATGTCTGTGTTATTTCGCAGCACTAATTCAAAACTATAAAGACACTTATTTTTTATTTTCTCCACTATCGTATCTTGCGTCTGCTAGCTGCTGCAATATCAATCCATCTGGCGGGTGTCGGGTGGCGGCGAGGGGGTAGGCAGGGGTGTAGCGGGTGCATGTCACGTCACTGTCTTAAATGACTGTCACGGGTGTACTCCGACGTCCTCTGAAGAACTGGACGGTTGTTCACAATGGTATTTGATAGCGTGCAGTTTTGACGGGGTTATTGGTGTGGGTTGTGTAGTGAAGGGGTTTTAGTTGTATGTAGTTTTTATGGTTCAGATGGTAATGGTTGGAAATTTGTGTTTTTTCTGTTAAAATTGGCTAAGCTTAGAACTCTTCTTTGCTTAGGATTTATCTGATTGAAAGTTTTCAGCGTAGACGTGTGCAATAACAAAGTTGTTCATTGCAACCAATTCAATAATACTGTTTGCAAAAATAGTATGTAGATATCACATAAGCGTGCCAAACTCTTAAATCATAACAATTGTAAGAATAAGGTTACATAAGTAACACACGTTGAGTGTACTAAAATGAATGTTCTATTACGCATTCATGGGGAATAATGGATGGGAACGTGTGTTTATGTATCCTTGGGTCCAGGCACCCCGGTCCAATCCAAATACACCTGCTGGCCAATAAACGAGGCACTCGGCCAGGCGCCATTACGAGGTCACAAGGTCACACGGCAGTCGCTAGCAAAAATTCCGATAGCCAAAGTCTAATAAATAGCTCTACGTCCGGAGTGTTCGAGCATGGTTAGATCCGATAGGGGTTTTCTTCAGCGCACGCTTAGGTTGTGGAATGATCTCCCTGACTCGGTTTTCCTAAACGCCTACTGTATGGGGTTCTTCAAAAGGGGCCTTAGAAGGTTTTTACAGGGTCGGCAGCGTGAGGCGCCTCTGGTGTTGCAAACGTTCATCGGCTGCGCTGACCACCGGTCCTTCTGGTGGCCCGTATGCTTGTCTGCCACCTTAGTGGTATTAAAAAGCATAAGCCCAGGTTGGATTTGTAAGCAACAGGGAAAACGTAAAGAAAATATTATATTTCCCAGTATATTAAGTTTGACAGATACAAGTGACATTGAAACGCTTTGATGCTCAAAGAAATCTCCAGTTCACGAGATGAAGTTAAAACAGCGGCGCGTCAGGCACACTCCTGCATTATCTACTGCATCGGGATGACGCGAGCTGGCTGTCGCTGCCACGTCCCCAAGTTTACTCACCTCCGTTGGAAATTTCACTCCAGACTTGGTTTTGTGGTGCAAGTCAGATGCGATGGGGATTTAAATCAAGCCGTGCTTAAAGGCTGGCGTGCGTGACAATGCTTAGGACGTGACGTTTCTCATAATTCTTGGACGATGAATTTGCATCTATAGTAATGAAATTCTGAAAATCGATTATTTTAAAACGAACTGGCGTTTTTCAATTCTGATCCATCAATCAATCATCATTCAATTTGTCCTTTTGATGCCTATCAACAGCTGTTTTGACAGAGGGTTTGCGCGAACCAGTAACTTTTCTCCACAAAGTACCTACCAACATTATAAAGAAGCTATTCCATCCATAAAAAGTGTTTTACGAAGTTTTGATAGCAGATAGAACAGTATTTGAGATCTGCTATCTTCTATCAAAACTTCGTAAAATGCTTTATATCGAGCTTTTTTCAATAATATCAAGGCTTTGTAAACATACTGTGTAAATATAAAACATTTGCGAAATGGCTCAGTAATTTCAAATTAGATACTCATGGCGTCGCCGCTACTTCCTCATGACTTGCACCAACCGCTCCTTGTCACGTCAGTGTACAGCACTGTCTTACTGACAACGAGGACTGAATTGTTCAGCGTAGAACTGACGCTTCTTAGTTGTTGCGATGTTATTGATTGTGCAATGTGGTCAAATGTAGGTATTTAGTTTTGATAACATTATTATAACTTTTTGATTTTTGTGCTATGTGTACCGAGATTTTTAGGGCCAAACTAGCTTCACAAGAAAGTCGCCTGCTGAATAGAAGACGAGGTAGTTCGAAAGAGGGATAATTCGAAACAAAGCCAAAAACGAAATATTGTCTATCTACATTCAGCAGTGGAGTCTAATAGGCTAAGACGGGCTTCTGATTGATTGGCTTCTTATAGGTAAAGTATGTAACTGTGTATAGTCCGTATACTTACGATGTTTTTCAAAACTCAGTTATGGATAGTGTTGAGGTGAAAACATACAGATCGGCAACTCCCTGTCGCGCCACAGCTGTCAATATAGTTGACGGTCGTGTTGACGAACAATTTGCTTACTTTTATTGATCACACGCACACATTCAAGCTGGAGTTTCCGCCCTGTAGTAAAATACACGTAACCACACTCATAAAAAACTTTTCACAATAGAATTTATTAATATTTAAAAAAAATCGGTTTTGATAGAAACATTAGTAACTCTCAAGTTGTCAATCTCCTAACCACTGTCAAGACTTTCCATACGAGGGATGGACCAAATGATGATGTTAAAAACATTACCCTCCTTTCTTCGGCAGTCGGGTAAAAAACTGACTGTATATTTATAAAGATAAATAATAAATAAATAAATATTCGCGGACATTTCACACAACGCTATCTGATCCCAAAGTAAGCTAGGAATAAACCTGCTTGTGTTATGGGTATCAGACCACGGATATTAATTAATACTTATATACTTTTAAATACATACATATTATACATAGAAACACCCAGACTCTTGAGACAAACATTTATGGGTCACACCAATTTTTGTCTCCGGTGGGAATCAAACCCACGACAAATCTACCACATTTTTCCAACTATTGTATATGTATATGCACATCAAGAGATATTTTGATAGAGGTTTGCGCAGACGAGGAACTTTAAATCCACAAAGATAAATTATGCTCTTTCCTGCTATAAGTTAGATATTAATAAAAAAGTTGATTAATGCCAACAGCCAATTTGTATAATTTACAAAAATATTAATAAATGAATTGGACATTTCATTCATGCAGGTTATTTAATGAGTTATGTATCTCAAATATTGACATAACTACAAATTTTAATTTAAAATTATGTAGTTGACCAATATTAATATTCAAAATTGTGTTAGTGAGCTTGAATGAAGATGATTTAGGAATGCTAGATTTTACCATAGACCTTAGAATTGGCTATAATATGTAATGTGTGGCCTTAAATTATAATGTAGAAAGGTCATGCGTTATGACATGTCATGGAAAATTCGAGCAGTAGTAAGTAATTCTTTTCATACTAAGATCGTAAGTGATAATATAGACCACTCTACTCTGCCTAAAAATACTGTTGCCGATATTTTAAGCCACTATTTATTATTTCTTTATTTTACTTTCACTATTTATTATATACACTATTTATTTAAGCCAAAATCTACCCACCCAAACGTTTACCTTCTCATTCAAGTTACTTCTTGAGAGGGTAAGTAGTAGCAAAGATAATGTAATAGTAATAAACAGATAGGCAACTTCCTGCCCCTCACTGAGCAAGCTTCCCCACCCCCGCCAGTCCCGCTACAGCTGACACTATAGTTGGCGGGTGTCGTGAAGGAACATTTGGTTAGCCTTATTGGTCCCATGCACACATTCAAGCTTTGTACGATGACAGTATTGAAAACGAATCCTTTTTATGGAGTTTTCGCCCTGTGATAGTAGTAAGATATTGCTGAACTCGATCCCCAGATACTCCTAGCAAGCAAACCCCCTGCGACATGAAGGTAATAACTAGTAGTAAAGTACTAGCTGTGCCCCACGGTTCCACACGTGATATGATTCAAATTCAAATTAAGTGGGTTATAGGGCTACCCTTTAACCTATATGTATAGAATCTTATATTGGATGGAACCATGCCTGATTTGTAGACGTTTATATAAACTGACCTGTTCATATCGAACATAGCGTAAAGTATAGCCTAATTGTCTTTCTAGGTAAATGGGTTATCCAATGTTAAAGGAATTTTTTAATTCAAACAAGTACCTATTTCCTAGATTTACGAGTTGAACTGAACAAACTTTCCAGCTCTGTGACATTTGGAAGTATAGATAAATACGGCATTTACAAAGAATGTACAGCGGGTTTACATAGACTGCAGTAACATCAGCGAGTGCAGGGTGTCCGTGACAAGTTGTCACTCCGAAACAGGCGAAGTCGCAAGAAATTCGCCCGTTCACAATTTCACAAAGACTCAACCGTGTGCCGCTGACGGCGGTCGAAACAACCCGCCCGCTAGCTTTAATTTGGATACATTTTGATTAGGTTTTATTTTTTATAAGTTATACTTTAGTTATGCTGTTAAAACTTTGGTAATGGAGTTTTGTAATGGTGCAGTAGGGTTGAAATATTGCGGTAGTGTTTTCATGGGGCTATTATTAGTTAATGACGTTAGGTAGACTTTGCTAAGTTCAAATAGACGTCTCAAATGTCGTACTGTGCTCGTGTCTGACCTCTTAGAATGAGTACCTAAGTGTTTTCATAGAAGGCTACTCTATTTGTATCTTGTCGTTCCTATTGTACCATAGGCCACGTATCATCATTAGTATACTGTATAGGTTTGAAAAGTGAACGCGGCCGACAAAACTCGCGTAAGACGAACGCGTAAAGACTCATAAAATTTTGTAACAAATTTATTATATGTATTGATGGCAACAATTCATCGATAAATTTCGTTCATATCACGTAATATACAGCTCAATTCACAATTCGCATTAGAAGAGAGCCAAACAATTAACTCGCCCCCAGAGCGGTCCGCACAAAGACGCATCAAAGAAAGTCCTCACGTATGCACTTGATCGGGCGCTGCACTAACGTGACGCCGTCCATCGATTGTTGAGGGTGCCTTTCACCCCCTACTCTACCCACAGGTGGGGGTGGGGAAGAAGAAAGCTTTAAAAACAGAGAGCCAGCGGCGTCTCCGCGACGGCCCAATACGTCCCCAACCGGCCGTCGATTACGAACGTTGCATACGTCGCGGTGGAGGGTTAGCAAAAAATTTAATCATAATTTTTCAGTTGAATTATGTTAATGTGATACTAAAATTTGTTGTTTATGAGTTGTGGTTGTGGGTGGTGACAGTATTATGAGTTAAATAAAATATTTCGAATAGTTTTAGAAACTACTTTATTTTTATTATGAAAAATTTGTATGCGGTTAGGTATTTTATATTTGAGTAATAACTTGCGCCTGTCTTCTTTAAATTTAATGCCCTGTCGAACTTAACTAGAATCGTTGAGTTTCATCATTACCTATGTATTTTTATAGTGATTCGTTCAAAGACAAACACAAATTAGAAGATTAAAGCTTACTTCAGAAATAAATACAACCTTTTCTACATTGATATTTATTTTAAGTCTCAGTAGGTGTGTCAATTTAATATACCCTCCCCATTAAAGACTTTAGGCACATTGACTAGCAATCATCATTAAGATGATGACAACCAGTATCTTCAGAAAGCTTACGCGCACCTTAGCAACCTTTGCACAAGAATTAAGAAGTATTACGAGTTCAAAGTAAGTGAATCTTAGTAAACACTAACGCATAATATAGCCAACGTAGACACAGAAGTGTAAACTTGTTAAAAAAAGATTAATGTACGAAATATTCGCAACCTACTACGTACTTAAAATCATAGTCTTTATAATAGCCATTTAACCATTATGGGATGGACTAGCCGACACCGAGGCAAGAATTTTATGACCGAACATCTGAGCTTAGGATGACGGTATCGAGCATCACTTACGATAGTAGTACCTATGTAAAACTATTTTGCATAATATGCTTTTTTTTGCTGCCAGTACCAGAAGCATGTCGAGCGTACGGAAACACACGATCGTCAGTAATACAACATTCGTTATTTTTCGCCACCTTTCGCGCTACCGTATTGATTAGTGCTCATTGGCGCTTGCAAGGTTCAGATGCCACCATGCATTTTACCTACATCTGAATATTTATGCCCATACATCATAATTCAGACCCTCTACCATGACTTTTAATTTCTAGATAAATAACTAAACATTAATGACAGGAAATTGTGCATATCTATGGCCCAATGCTGATAAATGCGCGGATGTCAGTAATTCAATATTGAATGAGCATGGGTTTAGATGTTTTGTAGAAGAACGTTGTTTGGTAGAAGAACACTGCGAGTTAACACCAGAAGATCTTTTGGTGGTTGAACGAACTTTCGTGGAAATGGCTCGTTATATTAGTTATATATTCAACATTTTAAAATGTTATTTAAAATAGTGACTTTCATAAAAAAACGTGGTTAGTATTACGCCAGTGTGTAGCGCCTCTCAAGGCTGCGTCCTTACAGAGGCAAGCCCATGACGGCAGCGTGACGAGAGGGATTCACGCCCGCCCTAAGAAGCGGGATCACACCCGAAACCCCCCAAATACGCGTGATAGCACCCGAACTGCCCCCTGGGCGAGGACGCAGTGGTGGCCGTAGGTCTGTTGGGAGTCCTGGGACATCCTTCCGAGGCCTTACCCGGGCCTCCCAACCATAGGCTGTTGGGCGTTACGTGAGGTTTTTTAGTCGGTAGGAGTCCGGCATAGCATCCATGATGAATTTTCCCTCACGTCAAAAAGAAGCGCCTCTGGTGTTGTAAACGTTCATAGGTTACGGTGACCACAGTCCATCAGGTGGCGCCCGAAGGCTGGTTTGCCGCCTTGGTGGTATAAAATAATGAGATGTTGACGACTACTCAGAAAATATAAGTAACGAATTTTCAAAATCGCTAACTTTAAACTTCTTCATAGATCGCTTAAAACAACAAGAAGCCGTGAGACGGTCTCACCGGACTGCCCCTCTCTAAAACGTTTATTGTGAAAGTGAAAGTTCAATCCGATTGACGTTGTCATTTTTGTTTTATTTCAAACATTGAACAGATGATCGACGTGACCTCTAGTGACGTAGTTTAATGCAACCGAGTCACAGACTACAGACACAAGTCTCGCCAAAAGCCCCTCTGCAATCTATTTTATAGAGAGGGGCTAAAAGTGCACTGCTTTTGACAGTGAACAACATGAACTTGCACACATATGATAAAAACAAATCCGACACTAACCATAAACTCATTTTCACTAACAAATTGATTCCACCAAAGCACCGTTTGACACATACTTTCGTAGGTAAACCAAGTTTAATTTGAAAACTTCACACTCTTGCTAATTTTGTTTGATGGTTAGACTAGTGTACGACTGTTATAAAGGAATTCCTTTATTTCTATATATTCCTACTGGTTTTTTTTGAACTTTTTGAGGTTGTTTAATTACATTAATTGCTTTAAAAACAGCAGTGATTGAGTTTTCTCAAATCAAATTGAACATTATCATTAAACAAGCAAATGTATTGAAATTCTTGTCAAAACATATTGATACGGAACTAGAAATCGAAATTCAGCCCTACCTTTAGCAGTAGCCATTTTACGACTATTAAATAGTATTAATCAATAGGTAGGTAATAACTATTGCGTGGTATTTAATAGTGCTAAAATGACTACTGCTAAATAACTCAATGGCATTTGTTTTATTAACAATTATTTACAAAATTTACGTTTTGTTAGAAAAAACATGAGCTATAATAATAGTTTTCCGTCAATATTATACATCATATATTATTGTCGCTTATAATATTTTATCAATGTTTTCCGTTTAAATTATTATTTGAAATGAACTTGTAAAATGTAAACTATTAATAAGCTATTAGTTAGTATTTCAGAGTTTTCTTTACGATCGACAGTTGGGCGGGCGGTGAGCTGTGAATGGTACAAAAAGATGCGTGTAGCGATTTTCATAAGGAAATTACTTGCTGACATTTATATTTAAACGGAGAGCTATGTCAGAGAACGCATAGAGAATGAAGGATTATAATAAAATAGTATGAGATGAATGGATACTGAAAATATAAGATGTATCTATTCGGTTCCTAGTTAACAATAAAATAAGTAAAATTACTGCATGCGTTTTCTACAAATAATACCTCATCTGCATTTTTTTTTAACGTGAGGGAAAATCCTAATGGATGCTATGCCGGACTCCTACCGACTAAAAAACCTCACGTAACACCCAACAGCCTACGGTTGGGAGCCCCGGGTAAGCCCTCGGAAGAATGTCCCAGGACTCCCAACAGACTCACAGCCGCCACTGCGGCCTTGCCTAGGGGGTGGTTCGGGTGCTATCCCGCGTCTTTGGGGGCTTTTGGGTGTGACCCCGCTACTAAGTGAGGGGGGGGGGGTGCGTGAATCCTTCACGGCACGCTGCCGTCATGGGCCTGCTTTTGTAAGGACGGTGAGCAGCCCTTTTACCGTCCTCAGGCCCCCGGTCATGGAGGTCGATAGTCTAGTAAGGTTCAAAGGAATCGATAGGTACTTTACTTCCAAAGGAGAAGAAGAAAATAAGTTTGTATTTTATGTCAGAAGGTTGTTTGCCTTGCTACTGTTTTACATCTTACACTACCCTTTAAGCATTTAAAGATATAAAAAGTTTACTTAGTTAAAATTTTCTCATTACGTAAGAAATGTAAATTGTACCTATAATGAAATATTATGCACTTACGTGAGTGGAACGGATATTTGTGTAAACGCCAATATAATTTCCACTCTATCGTATTATACAAGAAACGTTTAGAAAAAGGAAACAAAAATAGCTATGTTAAGAAATCTCACTGAAATCGAGTCCAATAATATCTGAACGAATTTACTTATTTTGACGAAATTGCAGTACCTATACTAGTGTAGAAAAACCATAATATTATTTTTTTAATGGTTTCATTTAAATTTTTGATTTGAAATGACTTCATAAGTTATATTACGAATTGAGTCCAATACAAGACTTCCAGCTTACCAGCAGCAGGGCTACTATACAATCAATGATTATTTGTTGGATAAGGAAGCCTGGAAATGACCTGCTCTGCTGGATTCTCAAAAAAAAAATTAAATGCATAGCTTTTAGATTCTTTAAAATTGAAAATAGAGCACAAAAAGAATAACCCACTGAGTTTTTTGCCAGTTCTTCTCAGGTGGGTCTGGTGGGTCGCGTTGTGAACTGGTGGTACAGTTTTTGGTTTATATATTCTGGACGTTTTGTAAGCGCATCTGTATAATGCCTAAGTGAAAAGAATATATTTTAGATTTTTAAATTTTGCTAACATAGAAAAGTAATTTTCTCAAACGATGACTTAATTTGTATTTTACTAGCGTTCTCGTGGGAATACGGGAGAACAATAAGCCCGGGGATAGTGTAACTCCCTAACAGTGAAAGAATTTTTCAAATCGGTCACGTAGTTTTAGAGTTTATTCGATGCAAACAAACAAACAATCAAATTTTTCCTCTTTATAATGCTAGTATAGATTGACTATTCATTGACAGTCTGCCCTGGTCGATAACGTGGCCCGCTTTTCTTCAAAAGCGTGGGATGGTTTGTCATCAATATTACTACAAATTATATTACATTAGCATAAAAATGGTATTAATTAAAATCTGGCAAATGCAAGATGTTTAGAAACGGAAACACTGACTGTAGAAATGCAAGATGGTTCCGTACAGAATTTATTAAGAAGGTGTTTATTTTATCATACGCCGAAGATAAAAAATAAATATAAAAATAAATAGTAGATATTAGGGTAAGTACCTACTCTGAAAACAGTCAAATTAGATATAATATACCCTGAGATACTTGTCGCAGTACCTACAGAGTGCGTTCTGTATTTTTTTTGAAAATATATGTGTTTTAGCCACTCTCTATAAAATAGAGTGCAGAGGGGCTTATGGCGAGACTTTGTCTCTAGTCTGTGACTCGTCGCATTAAACTACGTCACTAGGTCACGTAGATCATCTGTTCAAAGTTTGAAATAAAACAAAAAATGACAACGTCAATCGGATTGAACTTTCGCAATAAACGTGTTAGAGAGTGGCAGTCTGGTGAGAACGATCTCACGGCTTTCTTGTTCGTAATGCACATGACTTTTTAGGTAATTTAAAAGACGTATGAAGTAATAAGGATATTTTTACACAAATATCGCGGGTGTGTTCATTTTGATAAACGTCTAGCATTCCGCATTAAAAGTTTTCGTACAGAACTCTAAACCGTTATAATATTTGAAGTACGCTCATAATTTTGTCATTAACCTCGATAATATTTCGAAATATCAATATTTTGCCATAAACTTATCATCATTATTGTAAAACTGATGGTATTTATTGACTACTGAAGTCATTAATTACTGCCCACCGTTATAGCTACTAGTTTTGTTTTATGTGAATTAATATTTAATGAAGTTTATTAATATTCAAATTTTAAAGCTTCCAATGAAACTTGTTTGTTTATTCGTAGTTTATGGCGTTATGTGACCTTGTAACATTTGGAAAATGGAAATATGTTTATATCTAATGCGAAAATTTTGAGATCAATATTCATCTATCCATAGTTTTACAATTATTTAACTCTGAAGAATCTTACTACATAATAAATAAATGCAAAGGTCTTTGATTGGGGTGGTCTGTATCTTGCTGTTTTTACCCTTTCATATGCTAAAAATCTGGGTAAGTAATAGATTATATTACAACAAAATCTCTAATATTTACAACATATAACAACGGAAGCTATAATTTTATATAATTATACATACATACATACATACATATGGTCACGCCTTTATCCCCGAAGGGGTAGGCAGAGGCATATTATATGCCCACATTTCACCTTTGTATAATTTGTCCCACGTAATAGGTGGTGAGCCGTATTGCCGTGTTTAAATGGACAGGCGCAGGTTGTGACTGCCTGCTGTTGAAATAAAGCCTTCAACTTAGCTTAACGACTGCCATTTTACTGGTAACCGGGACCAACGGCTTAACGTGCCTTCCGAAGCACGGAAACGCTCAAATAAATGTCACAAAGTGATCACATGGATGGTCACCCATCCATGGACCGGCCATAGTGAAAGTTGCTTACTGCAGTGATCGTTTACAGAACACTGAGTCCGCGGGGCCACGAGCGCTTCGCTTATATAATTATTGTGATTAGTTAATATAATAAACGATTGATATAATTTTAAAATAACTTATTTTTATAAGCATAACATATATTTAAATATAACATTAATTAAGATAACATACATTAAATATAAAATCGTTTTTAACATATAACAACGGAAGCTATAATTTTATATAATTATAGTGATTAGTTAATATAATAAACGATTGATATAATTTTAAAATAACTTATTTTTATAAGCATAACATATATTTAAATATAACATTAATTAAGATAACATACATTAAATATAAAATCGTTTGACATAACTATTTCTGAGTGGTTTACAAAAAAAATAACCACGAAGACTAAGGCAGGAGCTCCGCTCCGCTTCGCTCCCGTCTTAGCCTTCTAACGTAACCCATCCAAGTCGGGGTGTTAACCATAATGACGTTTTTTATACACATTAATCGTTAGGGGCTTTATGCATATTAAACGTTAGATCAAATAATTTTCGATTACATAAACGTTATGTCAAACAACGTTATACTAATTAAGTTTTAGAATAAATAAATGTTGTAGGTAAAGAAATTTTATCAACAGTTGGTACATCTCACGTTGATTATATCTTATGAACGATAATAAAATGAAATTAGACCAAATGAGTTTATACGTTATGAGACGCACCCTATAAATTCATTAAGATTTAACAGAAATTAATGCAAACGTAGTTTTACATCCTGGAATAACACATAGGCATTAATTCCGGAAATAAGTTTCTGGAATGTGGGATCGGGAACAAAATTCTATCGGTGCTATTTAGTACTTCCTATTATCCTACTATCCTACTTCCTACTTCCTACTAATCCTACTAATATTATAAATGTGAAAGTTTGTGAAGATGTTTGGATGTTTAGATGTTTGGATGTTTGTTACTCAATCACGCTCTAACGACTGAATGGATCTGGATGAAATTTGGTACAGGGATAGAGTATAGTCCGGAATAACACATAGGCTACTTTTTATTCCGGGAAAATGTTCCCACGGGAAGCGGGAACGGGGACCAAATTTCACGCGGGCGAAGCCGCGCGCATCAGCTAGTTTAGTATAAATTTTATAATCAAGGACTTAAAAGATCTTTCTCGTAAGATGCAAGGAAGATTAAGTATGTTATTAAACTTTCTGTAAACGCATTATTACCGCTTCCGCCTGTGACTAACGCCATCTCTAAGTCCGCTTTTAAATCGCCAACTTTTCACAGTTTTAATTAACTTGACGTCACAGTTACAATGGTGTTGTGACTTGTGTTTGAATGCGCCCGAGTCGATTGGCAATGTTCAAGTAAACTAGACATCGATTTCAACACCAGCAAGTTTTTAAACTTTGATTTTTTTGAGAGGTTACTTTTAGCTGTGAATACAAAGGTATTCACAGGTTAGATTACAATTTGGGTATTAAAGGCCGATTCTACCACGAAATGAGCGGGTGTGTTAATGAATTCATTAAACTCTGAACAGTATATTATTATCTACTACTGTGGTCCGATGGAAAACAAGCTCCTATGCAGTTTATTGTTAAGAGCTAGACGGATTCATAATTCCGAGGAGATGGACATAAGGTGGTAGACCCTGCTATAGTACCTAGTTACTTAATAAGAAGAGAAACTGGCGAGTTTACCTTCAAATCATTTGATCTTACCCCTGTATAACTTGCGTATTCCTCAATAGTCATTTTAACTCGAGAAGAGAAACAACACATAAGTTTCTCTCACCAATCTACTATTATAGAAAGGACGAAATATTCTTAATTACTTGTAGAACAAAACGCCGTACGTTTAAGCAAAGTTTATGGCGTGTTTACCATCAACAATAATTAGCATGGCAACACAAGACTATATTGGCACTGAGTCAGATATTGTGATATTCTAACTAGCTCTAAAGCACGTTTTATTTTCAGTGACTAGGGTTTTATGTTCAAAAGGTAAAAGCGGGACTCTTTACATTAGAGATTGCCGTCTGTGTCTGTCTGTCCGTCACGAGGCTATCTCAGGAATCGTGATAGCTAGTGAGCTGACATTTTCACAGATGTTTTCTGTTTCCGCTACAACAAATAGGTACTAAAATGAGATACCTATAAAAAATTAAGGGGAGCTCCTTTATTACCAATGTGATATTTTTGCCGTTTTTAGGTAAGTACGGAACCCTCGGAGGCTTCCCCGGTTTGTTGTAGGATATAGGTACATGTTTAAAGTTTTAAGGTTGTAAAGTTAGCTTGTAAAGAGTATATTATATGGCTCTGGGTCAAAGTAAAATGGTATAAACGCTCTAATACTTTTACATCATACTCTCATCACATTCGGTTCTCAACAAACCTTTTGATCAAACTTCTGAAGAGTTTCATGGTTTCATGGCTTCTATCAATCAATTTAATTTATTGTTTTGGATGTTACCCTGTCTAGGTGATGAGGGTTCTACTTTTATTTTACGAAAAGGTACATGTAGAGCTTATATGAGTGATTTATATAAAATTAAAACTTGATATAATCTGTTATTGTAAAATATTTTCAAATGTATTGAGTCTAAAATAACTCAAACCTAACGGAACAACCAACCAAAAAGTACACTTAAGGTCCGATCTTTTTGTAGAGAATGCTATGATGTCTAATTCAAAGTCCTAATGAAACACTCAAACGGTTCAGAAATAAAAACTCACGGATACAGTCACAGTTTTCGAGATAATACCTGTAACTGTAACAGACTTCGGTGTCACTTAGAAACGACAGCTTGGACAGACGGACGACATTTTCGCCTTGTCGCAAGAACGAACGCGACTTTAACTTCCAATTTTAACCCTTCCGACGCGATGGTGTGACAGGTCGGACGCTAACTACGTGGTAAAACTGCGGCTCGACACTTTTTTGTGTCGAATAGTTCTCGGACAAATTAATTTGGGTTTTAATCAGAACTTTACATTACAAGTTTAAAGGATGAGTCATTTTAAGTGAATGCACGAATGATAGCATTTAAGTGTAAAAGAAAAAAACACAGTTTACATTTCATGAAAGTAGTATAGAGGCTTCCACAATTAATAACAGTAAAATACCTAAATATTTTTAAGTTTAAGTAGAATTGTGTTTAGTGAAATTACTTCTTATTACAATGTGTCTTTAAAAGAAAATAGTAGTGTTCAAAACCTTTCTTTCTTGTAAAATTGTATGAGATAATTATTTTTTCTTCTTCATTGTAAGACCTTTCCAATTCCCACCACTGTTTTTAGCTCCCGTTGATGTACTAAACAGAGTTATGATTTGACTTTTTATTTTAAGCTTTATTGGGAATGGCTGTCCTTTGACTGCCATACTCCTAAACCACTTGTGCTAAAGACTCTCTTCCGTTACTCGGCACCTTCACAGCCACATGTGCATGAGCTTGGCTTCTTGGGCATAGAATATCATAATTATTTATGTGAAATGCAGAATTCTAAATCATATTGTTTCATTTCCCCACGAAATTTGGAATATCTACTTTACAATATAATTATTTCAAAACTACAAAATTGCTTTTTGTTGTTTTAAGATAAATTTAAATAAATGTAAACCTAAATACATAACACGCCAGAACATCTGGATATAAGTACTACCTATCTATATGAATACAACTTCACTTAATTAACACCGATAATAACATAGTCGACCCCTGACCAAAGCTTTATCAACAAAATAAGTAAGTAAGTTACCAAAAAACATAAACTGAAATTGGATTACGGCTTGAACGCGAACTCTCACCGTTGCACCCTCATAAATATTTTAAAAAACCCGAACCCTGTGTGTCCATATCAGTGATCTTTTAACCCTGCAAATGCCACGATACACATTCCCGGAGCTCGAGACGATATTAGATGGGCAGGTAGGACCAATATTCGTTGAATCCCATCACTGTATTGCAAAAGAAATCAAATTAGATATACAATAAGCGGGATAGTGGTCCTATTTACATAAGTATCCAAGCTATTTGGTCGGTTGATACGAGATTGCGGCCGGGTAACAATATTGCTCGTGTTTACAGCGTCTGTCTTGACTTCAGTGGTGGCGGCTGATGTGGATCGTGCCAATTTGTTTTTCTTTTTTTTTCAATACTGTTTTTATTCCTGTTGTGCAAAATTGTGTAATTCTAAGCATGTGCATTGGACAAGGAGATGCAACGAGATTGAAAATAGTTTTGTTTAAATACAATAATATTTAAATAGAATGGTGCTTTTCCGGAGATTATAATATCTCCTGGTTTAATATAATGTGCTCGTTGGAAATAATGATGTAAGAAGGGCACACGGAGGAATACGATACAACGCCACTCTCATGCTTCTCCTACTATAATGATAAGGCTTGAATATCTTAGTCTAACAATTTTCTATGTAAAATTCACCGTAAAACAGTCCCTCGTATTTTCAAATTTAATCCACTAATGTTACGTCTAACCCTCAATACACTTTGGTAAATCAATATCAATCATTTACCACTTTAAGCTGTACTCTTTTGTACCATTAAATATAAATGGTAATAAAAATGTGCCTTGTCCGTACCTAATTCGAAGAAATCATTTTTATACCCTGTAATAAAAATTTAAACGATATTTGAGTATTATTACGTGCCCCGAAAAGGGTTGTCCCAAATCCAGTGTCGTCTATCCGATGGGTATCAAATACATGCAAATCCGCAGGATTGGACGTTAAATAATACATAAACAAAAAAAACGATGGTCCGCAAGTAACTGGGCTCAATAAAAGTTGTCAGTACGTAAAATAAAATTTGATCAGAAGAGGTCTCGGCCGCAGAGGGACATGTTATAAAATTTCAGGTCGCATTGCAGGGTTAAAGTGACAGGGCTGACTGTGGCGACGTGCTTCTTTCGTCCTAACACAATATGGCGTTAGCTGCTTATGTAATTTTATTTGGCTTTAATATATTTGGGTGTCATTTTAATTATTCCAATTAAAATTATTGAATCAATCTGTATTTAAATACGTGGAACTTTTTGGATTATTGCACCTTTGGGGATAAAATAGATTCAATAATTTGCTGTTAAT
This sequence comes from Miltochrista miniata, assembly GCA_933228765.1. Classification (NCBI taxonomy): domain Eukaryota; kingdom Metazoa; phylum Arthropoda; class Insecta; order Lepidoptera; family Erebidae; genus Miltochrista; species Miltochrista miniata. Next base: position 35,414,810 of record OW121755.1, on the reverse strand, counting down.
AACTTATATGTTCCGCTTGTATTACTGAAGGACCGGATCGGCTCCTTTGCTAATTCTGCTGCCCTGGTAATTTATCTTCGATCAACACTTTGGTGCGAGTATATCCTACTTCCTACTAATATTATAAATGTGAAAGTTTGTGAAGATGTTTGGATGTTTAGATGTTTGGATGTTTGTTACACAATCACGCTCTGACGGCTAAACGGGTTAAGTTGAAATTTGGTGCAGAGAGAGCTTATAGTCTAGAATAACACATCGGCTATATTTCATCTCGGGTATATGTTCCCACGGGAAGCGCGAACGGGAACCTTATTTCACGCGGGCGAAGCCGCGAGCATCATCTAGTTGTTTTATAATGAATATTAGAAACAGTACTTAATTTCACATATTTCCGTTACGTTCTTAGCTAAACTAAATTGCTTGTATGAAAAGTGGAGTCACACCGAAAGTAAATCGAGCGCTGGTGACATAAATGCATACCCGACTTGGTATCCACTAAACCACCTCCGCTTTTTCAAAAGGCAAAATCTCCCCAAAAATCGCCCGTCCGTCCGTCTGTGCGACATCGGCCGCTATCTTTCAACGCGCATTCCTCCCGATATTAAGTTCACTTCATTCTAAAAAGAATTTCGATGGACTGCGCCCCTTTGGCCCTCTGTATGAACGACGCAAGAGGGCTGCCCGCTTAGGGGTAGACGGTACCTACAGCTAACAAAAATACAAATTGCAGAATCTTTAGAAAGAGTTATTGATTTTAGTTGCTTTGTTTTTAAAGTTTTAATGAGTTAGGTACTACCTATGTACTTGAGTAACATAATTATAATAGAATTACGATTTCAGTCTCCAAAAATTTAATAATCAGGTCAGAATAACCTCTTACTACTAAATTCATTATTGTAATTAAATCTTAATTTAATTCTTACTGATGATTTTTTTTTATTTTCAGGTAAGAACTTCAAATCACACATCGAAAAGGTAAATTATAAGGAAAACTAGTTTAGAAAACGGAACGATTTTCAGTCCACGCTCTCACTGCTGTAATATCAAAAAAATAGTTCTACAATCTCGGTAAGTTCTCAATTACTATTCCGTGGAACACACCTGTACCACTAGAGAAGATTCTATTAAAATCGTCACATTATGCCGCGGCCCGGAATTACCAATCACCCTGGGATTCGATCCCTGATCCCTGCCTCTATATCCCGGTAATAAGTGCATTTTGTGCCGATTCTCGTATTCCGATCGTATTCGGAATTGAAATATTTTTTATGCACCTAACTACTTTTTAGGGTTTCGTAGCCAAATGGCAAAAACGGAACCCTTATAGATTCGTCATGTTTTTCTGTCTGTCCGTCCGTGTGTAACAGCCACTTTACTCTGAACCTATAAGGCCTATGCCATTGAAACTTGGTAACTAGATGTATTCTGTGAACCGCATTAAGATTCTTATATAAAACTATAAAAAAAGCAGTAAATTTTAGGGGTCCCCATACTCAGAACTAAAACTCAATTTTTTTTTTTCATCAAAACCATACATGTGGGGTATCTATAGATAGGTCTTCAAAAATGCTATTGAGGTTTATAAGATCATTTTTTTCTAAAGTGAATAGTTTGCGCAAGAGACACTTCCAAAGTGGAAAAATGTGTGACCCCCCCCCCTCTAACTTCTAAACTAAGAGATGATAAGTCTAAAAAGAATATAGGTATGATGTACATTGCCATTAAAACTACCAAAGAAAATTCGTTTGAATGAGATAGAGCTGGTAGTTTTTTTTAATGCGTCATAAACCGTAATTTTCGGTTACAAAAATCACTACCACTGCGAACGTGATAAAACATCAAGCAAAGTTACAACGAACTATAAGAACTTTTAAATTATGTAATACTTGCTGCTACGAAACCCTTCATGGGAGAGTTCAACTCGCACTTGGCCGGTTTTTTTTTTCTATTTTCCTATGATAAGATTGATTGGAAGCTATTGTAATGGCAGCATAAAAATTTTTGTGTTAAAAATGAAATTACTGGTCTGGTAAGAGACGTTTTTTTTACGGGTGGAAAATCAGTCATGGATGCTATACATATGTATAAGACTTAGCTATCTTCTTTATCTACGACCTGCGTCTGTCCATTTCAACACGGCAATAGGCTCACCACCTATTACGTGGGACATCAAACTATAAGGTGAAATGCGGACGTATACTATGCCTCTGCCTACCCCTTCGGGGATTAAGGCGTGATTATATGTATAAATGTAAGTATCTTCTTCCTACTATATTCATATCGATTAACCCTATGTGGGTATGTACTATGCTTAGAAAGTAGGAGCCCTAGAAAATTTAAGGACCAAATACTACAGATCTGATCAATCATCTACTCCAAATTTCAACCCGCCCCATCATAATAATCGTTACACATAATTTCTAAATTACCACCGCCACCGTCATTTTCGACATTTTTCACTCTCCATCATACACTTATAGCTCGTTACGAGGGGTGATGGGGGGTGAAGGGGTGAAACGTAATTGGGTATTAACAGACAGTATCCGTCACCCGGCGCCACTCGCGGTTAGAAAATTGAATGGATTCAATTAATTTTTCGTTTTAATCTCGTTTGTTGCAATATCGGCCGGCGCGGATAATTAAACTGTCTGTCATTATGATGCTCAAGCGAATTTAACACCTATTGCAAATGACAAAGAGTCATTTTTGAGTGATTATGGTTTTATAGTTTTATTTGTGTCATATTGTTTTCGAGTAAGTGACATTGCTCTGGCCTTAATAGTAAAGAATAAACATATTCTGGTAACGGTGCTGCCGTGCCCATGTTATAGTGCTTATGGAGGTTTTCTTGCAAGAAATTTTAAACTTCTACGAGTTTTGTGGTAGAGTGGGAACATTCAGTTTTGTCTATCTACTAAAATATATGTACTTATTATGATGGTATCTTCTGCTATACTATAACACAATTTCTGGACTTAATATACCAACACACTCGATTTAACTTGTCACTCCTTTTCCAACAGTCTACAACAATATTACTCAGAATTCCATTAGACAACCAACACAATCAAAACCTTTAACCCTACAATGAACACGACGTATTCTAAACAGAGCGCACAGATCAGAAAGTTGCGACGTAAAGTCCCGCGTCGCGCACACAACGCCACTGGACGTCGCTGCTGGACCGGAACGTCCCCACGGAAGCGACATTAAAACTTTTGAGTGATTTCGCTCAGTCAAACGTTGCAAGACGGGCGCGGTCCGGCTAGTGTAGGGCTGTCACACATTATTAGTTACAATTACTTTGGTTTTCCAATGAAAACGAATTGATTTCTGGGATCAATTTTCTGGACACACATACGGGATTCTTTCCCTAGTACCGAGATTTGGTATTCAGTAAAAATATCGTGGAAAAGAAGGCAACTGTATCACTTATTTAGACAATATGACTGAGGCCATAAGGTCTAGTGGTCTTATGATTATTTGGCGTACTTATATTATTTGTAAGCTACTTATTCCAGATCAGTCATTTACTTATACATTACAGACCAAGTAGCTACTTAACATTTTTTTATTACGTACCACCTGAAAAAAAGTGGTCACCGTAGCCTATGAAATTTTGTAATACCAGAAGTTTGTAATACCACCACCACACAGGAGGAGGATATTGCAAGAACCTTCTAAGACTTCTGTCTTCGAACAACCCCATACTAAAGGCGTTTGGGAAAACCGAGGAAGTAAATACATTATAACAGTTTGATTAATTTCGTTCTGTACAACCTTAGCCTATCTGGCGAGTAGTGACCCTAGACGGATGTGGCGACGGATGAGTGTGGACGAGTTCTGTGCCGACTAATTTGTGGATAGTTCCCTCACTCGACCGATTTCTAGTGTCGTAGCTAGTCGTTTTGTGACATTCGTTACCGCCCATTGTTTCGTCTCTTCGTCCTCTTTTTTAATAAGTTTTTTTTAATTGTACGACTAAATTCAACTGTTCTATTGTCTGCAATAAAGTTCCTGCTTTAAAATACACAATCAGTGTTTTTTTTCCTCTGTAGATAAAAAGTTAATAATATGTCTAAGCCAATAATGAAGGGCAATCTAATTACATTGATCCCTTTATGAAAGATTTCTCACTGAAAAATTATATGCAATGTCGACCTTTGAATCCCTGCCCGCCTGGTTTAGATCATCTTACTTGATTGGAGGAGTACAAAACACAAATATTGTTGAACCTCTATAAATGAAAATACTTCTGAGAAATGTGGACATGAAACATACCTCATTCTTTCGCCCTCATTTTTTCCCATGTGCGCAAAAGAATGAGTTTTAAAAAAGCAAGAACTATATTATTTTATTATTTCTCATAATATTTTATCTATCCAAGCATCTAGTTTATAGGTTTCAATTTTATTTCTGCACTCAGAGATCACATCATGCCTAGGTACTTCACTATAACTATTTTACTTGGTAATAGTAATAACATTCACAACGTTAGCTGTACTCAGCCAACGTAAATAAATAAATAAGAAAACGTAACCACCCCCCTTATCAGCACATCGCTAAGCATGTCCACACGTCCACTAAGAGGGAGGGAGGGTGTGTGGGGGTGACATCTCCATCGTCCAACGTCACCGCCAGATCAATGCCGGACAGACCCCACCTGCACTTTTAATCGCGAGACGAGATGGAAAGAGACGGGCGGGCCCGACGCACGATAAGGCGCTCTCCTGGACATAAGTACCTTTGTCTGTACAAGATGTTGCATTGACATTTGGAGCATAATTCACATTTAGATCTGTATGCTATAATATATAGTTATTCATAATGAAAAAATCTCATTGTTTCTAATTAATAACAATTTTAATTAGGTACTTATCTACACGTTATTTTATCATATCATTAGTTTTGGTCATTTATTCAAGTCAGTAAATGACGGTCTAGTTTATTTATCTGAGTTATTGTAAACAGTTTTGACCTCAGTATAAAGCACATTAAACCATCATTGTAATTTATTTATTGCATCTAAATAAATAAACCTGAATCGTAATGAATTTGAAAGTTATCCCAACTGTAGTCTTTTCCCTAGTTAATTCGTATATTGACAGTTATCACAAAAATGGAATTTAGATAATATGAAATCTTTACAAGTATAATCCCCGTACTTAATACAACTGAAATCCTTTAAAAGTTACTTCAAGGTTACTAAACTTGAAAAACTTCGTATCTCAAGCGACTAAAACCTTTTTTCTCTAGCTAACTAATTTGCAACTAACCATCACAACTAAAACGCTGAAATTGTTTTCGATTCGACCCATGACAAGCCCTGATTTCCCACTGCGACAAGTAAGAGAATGGGTTTACAGTTTGGAAGATGTCTTAAAACATAATGTTAAGTAGTTTGAGTTTAAAGTTTTATCGTTTTGTTTTAAGTGTGACTTGTTTATTCCCTGGTGAGTCGAGTTTTTGCGTCGATCGCGCTAGTAGCGGCTTATATTTATAATTTATATTATAGCTTACGAATTTTCGAAATCATGTGGTAAATGTTTATGTATATTAAAACAAACAATTGACTTAGTCCAAACTTCTTAGATCATTTTATTTTGAAAACTTCATCATATTTCTGAAAACGAAGCTAACCTGTTATGTTAACACATCTAATATGCAGATCAGCACCTTTTCACTAGAAGTCAAACGGCGGTCGTTTCAATAACGTTAAAAAATCTAAGTTTTCAAAAATTAGGTCACCAACTTACTAAAACTTTTTACGAACATCAACTAAAATAATTTCATGACTTCTCCTATAATTTCAACTCTCGATATCTGTGGCACACAATCGCCAGCCTTTTCACAGATAAGGATTGCTTTTTTTTTTTCATACTTTTGAAGCGACGGAACTCAACCCTTTCGACGCTATCTGACGATACTTGACGTCTTGTCCCGAGTCAGGAAAACGGAAACGTTTTGCGTTAAGCTTTGTTTAGAAAAACATTTTTATTTCGTATTTTAGTATTTTTAAGATATACATGATACATTTTTGAACAACAGCTATATGAAAGAGATATTTTCCCTTTTGATTTTATAAAAGTCGCAAAGGAAAATGGCTGTTTTTGTAATAATATTTTCTTACTTCGTATATAGTTTGAGTTACGAAAGGTAGTTTATAAAAACTGTAATATTAGTTCAGCAAACTTGGTTCGACGAAACTTGCCAATCATGTCATAGTCAACAAACATCTAACTAGAAAAATCAATCCGCACAAACAGTATTGACGGATATATACGGTACGCGTACGGCTGTGGACGTCGCGTCCGACAGACGGGGCGACTCGTCTTAAATTATGTCCGGGACGTGATAACGAAGCGAGCAGGGGGTTAAGTCTATCTTATTTACTTTTCTTGATGGGTGTGTATGTAGGTACTGTTTTAGGTGTTTGTTTTTGATTAGATTTAATTTAAGTACCTACCTAGTGAAATAGATTTAAATCTTAGCTAACTTAGTTAATATTCAGGTATCTCTTATAGAAAATAAGTGCATATTTATATTTCCAGAAAACACATGGTAGGATATGTAACACTGTGACACATCAGTGTTACAGTATTTTTAAAGCCTTTAATTTTAAAAGGTGCACACCTTTGCAGCAGTCCAAAAATCTGATATAGTCTTTTATATAAAGCAATTTTATCTTGAGGTGTTCTGACCGATTCGAATTCAGGGTCAGAACCAAAAAAATGTTTGATGCGTCTTTTTCTATCTATTTCGGGGGCGGGACGTAGTTCCCACTTTCATACAGTGGTCAGGTTTTCTCCCTGAACTGAAAGTTCAGGTTAGCCGATAGCTGGTTTAGATACTGAAAATATTTATTTATTTTTAATAGAAGTTATTCGTGCGAAAATCATATCGCGGTATTCAGATCAAAACAACTCAAATGCATAATTTACACACACCAAATAAAAAATAGAAACTTAAAATCCATTAACATACTAAAACTATGAGGTTTGCACACTGAAATCGGGGTACAATTATTATAAATATGTCGACGATGTCGGTCAGGCGAATGCGCTGGGGGTGCAAGAAGGAGTAGTTTGATGGCAACCGGGAGTAGGGGGGAGGAGGACACCCGTCAATCGATTGTCAAGGAGTGCAGCGCTGCGGGATACGCGAAGATGTTTTTAAACTGTACTTTGCAGGTAGATGTGCATGTGGACTTTTGAGTCATATTCGATAGATTTTTTTTTGGAAAGGAAAAGCTTTTTCTTTTTTTAAAACAGGTTTGTGTTTGATTAAAGTTCAAGTTGTAGTTTTCTAGTGCACTCAGTTTAGAACTGATCAGGAGTAGGGTAATTGTACGAAAATCTCTGCTTTGATAGTGTAGCCGCTTTGATTTTGAAGGCATTGTTGGGAGTGACAGCCGATTGACCTTTGAAAGTCCATGGATATGTCAGCGTCTGGTCCCTTAGAACCGGTGAGGTTGGTTTTGACCTCAAAGTGTTTAGTTAGACGAAGCCCTGTTTCTTTCTCTGTTGAATTCTCATTTTTTTAAAATATTTAGCTCGCCAAATTCGCCTCGCCAGCCTGATGGAAAACTATGACGCATCTAGCGTTTGGGGGCCACTCTATTGCAGCGTGTATATTTATCGCATCTTTTAAAAAACAGAAAGGTCATAGCAAGGTATTATAAAAGTTCCTCTACACGTAGGTACACATCGCGAGTCGCAGCGACAATGCTGGAGTGTTTTATTGGTACGAGCTGTCGTATGTCGTGGGTGGGGGCTTCTGTTTACGACATTATCGCGCTCGTCATATGATGGGGCGGGGAAGGCTGAAATTATAGATGTGGTTGTTTGTGAGAAAGAAGTCTTCTTCGATTTGTATTCCTCTTTGCGTTAAAGAACTTTCTGTGGAGCTCTGGGTCCCATATTCTGCAGTGGCTTCAGTCATCGGGTATATTTTATAATATATCTATACTAATATTATAAAGAGCAAAGATTTGTTTTTTTGTTTGTTTGTTTGTAACGAATAGGCCCAGTAGTTCCGGGGCCTATTCGTTACAAACAAACAAACAAAAAAACAAATCTTTGCTCTTTGCGGTGAATATAGGCTATATTTTATTCCTGTATTCCCATGGGAACGGGAACTACGCGAGTGAAACCGCGTGACATCCGCTAGTAAGCTATAAGACAGTGCCGTTCTGTCAACTGCCCAAAGTATCAAACCTGTATCAACAAACCTTTCAATAGACAATTTCACTAAATAGGCTAAAAGACAGTAAGTACCTGCCTGATGATTGCCCAACGTTCCACTTTCACTATCCGTCGCGTTTCTGTACTAAGTTATAAGTTTTTAATGAATTTAATAAAGAGTTTGGCTAATCTTTTCATTTCTCGATTTTACAGACCTTACATAAAAGCTGCACTACTGCAGCCTGCAATAGTGCAGCTTTTGAGAGATCGCGAAGACATGAAGCTTTTTCTCCTAGACGTTTATATGTGTGACATTTGCAACAGAGAAAATACATTATTTGAACAATCAAGTGCCACATCCATTTCTTCCCACTCAACATAATCCAGTTCCTTGAGCGACACACATCAGAACTATTTCTGAGCTATTCAGCTATAAATATATTTTATAGCTCCATCAGTCGTGCACACAACAGCTGTAGCACTCGTTAAGGAGACGATGATTGATCTCGACTAAGACGTGACGCCATTCGGCATTATATCTTGATGTGGATTATGGGATTTACTGCCTCTGTAATTGTTTTTATAGTTGATGTTATTCTGTATTTTGGGGCTTTGATCGTTGTGGTAGTTTTTTTCGTGCCATTGAGGTGGTCATCAGCTGCTTTTTAACGATTCTTTTTATAAATAACAGAATATATCATTGCTGAAAAGTGCTTGTTCCTCAAGGTCGCTATGATTGTCACTATTGGTATGCACAAACATATTTGATCTTTGACTGACAGCAAAGTTCAGAATATGGTCACTATTATGGCTGCTGTGATTAAATATACAAACTTTACGTGAACTTACAGTCTGTAAAATATTTTGTTGCACGCATTAGGCACGCTCTTGACATTACTACTGCCTTAAACCTGACATTTAACCAACACGAATTAGGAATAATAACAATCTGCCAGCCTGGCAGACAGGTCTGATGGCAAAAGACCGGATGATATGACTTCGGTGCCATGGCGGAGTGGGTCTTGGCTGGTGTGGGTCGCCACTAACGTCAGCACAGTTGCTCCCAGCCACATCAGTCGTACGGTCCGGTTACCGGCTGCTGTGGCCAAAGATGCGGCTGTGGGAAAACGCCCCACCACTACCAGTTGATTTCTTTCGCGGTGGAGACAATGGTCTATTGGGGTTTGAAGGTGGAGCATTTTGTATAGGAGGCGTAGATTAAGAGAATGGTGTGCAGAGTTCCGCGCTGAAGCCATGGTGCAAAAGTTGGACATTACCATACGAGGAGGTAATGTGAGCAGTGTAATGGCTACTTTTGCACCGAGTGGTAGCCTTGTCGACGATTAAGGATTGACGAGAATTGTATTTTGACATATAATTTTAAGAAAGTTGATGAGCATCCTTATCTGATAGCTCAAAATATAACCCTATTCTGGTCTTCCATTTGTGCATTAGCACTGCAGAAGCAAACAGCCTTCCTTTCCAAAAAAACTGACCACAAAAGACTATGATGTACAGCGTCAGAGCAACGAATAAAAAACCCAGAGGCAACGTTGACGTCTCACTTGTGATTTATACAGTAAACACATAAATCTGAGTTGTATCTGTCAGCCTCCGCGCACCTGCGACTTGCGACCGAAATAATGTCGACAATCCCGCGAACTACGGAAATTATGTGAAAAATGCTGTTTAAATATACATGATGCGGTTTTGATGTGAAGAATCGGTAGGGGATATGCAATATCTGTCCAATCTAATCATACTATCACAATCCTCTGCTGGACAAAGACCTCCCACAATTTATATTGGGAGGTGCTTGGTCTTAAGTGTATTGCAATGGCCACACTAGTTGTGACTGGCTTTTGTTTCGAGTTTTCCTTCTCTTAAAGATGAACTATTAGTCCGTTCTGTTAGTCAGCGACTGCTTGTAAACGAAAATTTCCGAAAATATAGAATGGGTGCAAAGTGTTACGTACACTTTGCAACCATTCCATATTTTCAGGATTCCGTCCAATTTATGTCGATTCTACATTTGTTCGAGTTACTGTGGATCGGATATATTGTGCAGTAATGAGACCGCATCGCCGACACTGTCTGTTGGTGACAATAAACATAACTTTATGCCGCAGCAGATGACTTGCTCACAATTCTTAATCCTTCACGTCGCGCTGGTGGGGCAATGAGCAGCCCCCTCACCGTCCTCAGGCCCCCGGCCACGGAGGCCGATAGTCTTGAACGAAGACATGTCTGCGATGCCTCCATCGCAGACTGCGGAACTCGGGTGGGAGAGTTCTTTCCTGCTCCCTCCCCGCTGTCTCATTCACGTGCATGACCTGCTCTGCTAAGAAGCAGCGGTCCCACTTACTCCCGCTGGAGATTGTGGCTCGCACCATGGTCTAGAGCGAGACAGTGTCCACGTCTAGACCTGGCGCTGTGCACTCCACTAATGTTGGTAGCGCTGTGTCCTCGCTGCGCTCCTCGCAGTGCTCATGGATGCTATGCCAGACTTTTACCAACTAAAACCACGCGGTACCTTGCCATCAATCTAAGACCAGTAGTCCCGGGTAAAACCTCGGCAGAATAGCCCCAGAGCTCCCGACAAATTTTGTCCACCATCGTGGACTCTAGTAAGGGTTGGATCCCAGTTCTTGGAGGGGGGAGGGGAGAGTACTATTATCCCACTTCTATAAGTATATATCACCCTGCTCCTGGAAAGTCGTACCCCTATGTCCACAGAGCGATGTTCCAAATTTGGTGGAATGTGAACATAAAGATGACCACAATCTTTATAATACTTGTACTACTTTTCTCGTATGTCGAAGAAAAGTAAGAAAGACCCCAGGATATTAATAAAAGACTTCGGATAGAACCATACCGCACCCTAATCGGTAACATAGTTATGCAACAATTGGCAAAGACTTATTTATCTGAATCACTTGCTGTTACTTTTTGTCGACACAACAATTTACTTATTTATCAACCTATTTACTGTCAACAAAAAAATTGCAATGACAAAAAAAGTCGTTCAACAACAAGCCAACATAAAAGTAACGAGTTTAGACGAAAATACGGCTATGTGTCAAGATTAACGGGCTATGAATTGGGACATTTGCTGCGAATACACGCGTTTGATAGACGCACTACGAATAGACACGGCCATCACATTTTATTAACTTCTGTGATTCTGAATGTACTATAGACGGGACGGTTTAGTATACTATGTTAAATATGTAGCCATTCAGTCTCCTATTTATATTTTGCTCAGTACAATATATTTACCGTGGCTCAGGGTTCTCTATCTTTGTCTTTCGTGTGTACGTGTCCGTGTGACCTACCTAAAGAAATATTTTGTGAAGCAGATGTCTCCAACGTCCTAATTATATGGATTACTCGAGATTACTTGTTCTTTAACGGCAACAAACAAACAAGAAAACTATCCAAACCCATTTGTGCAAAAATGTACTTGTATTAGATCGTACTAATATTATAAATACGAAAGTTTGTGAGTACAGATGTATTGATGTTTGGTACTATTTCACGTCCTAACGGTTCAACGGATCGGACTAAAATTTTGTACAGGAATAGATTATGGTTTGGAATAAGACATAGACTTATCCCGAGAACAAGTTCTTATCCCGAGAATAAGTTCTTATCCCGAGAATAAGTTCCAGTGAGAAGCGGGAACGAGATCAAAATTATAGAGTAACGTTTGCCAATCAACCCAATAACCCGAATTCGACAGAGATTATCTTGTGTGTTGCCTTGACTGCTTTGCAATAGGTACATAGCCCAATGTTTCCCGGTTCGAACTAACTAAGACATGTACTGCAATAATACAGAACCGTAGATAGCACTGTAACTCTAGTGAATCTAGAATCGATACAAATCGCTACACAGAATACGGCCACTGTGCAACCATTACCATATTTTCGGGCGCACACTGCTTCAGCACTCGTAAACATCAGACAAAATGAGCACTAATTCCTCGACGGCTGCTTGCCACACAAAGAGTTTTACATAAATTTGTCATATTTGCACGCACTCCCCACGCCACTCGGTTGCCAAGTTTTCAAAACGCGGTAAATGGTTTATAGTTGTAATAGGCATTCATGAGCCGAGTTCTGCAGTGGTCGTTAAGTAAAAAATAATATCTCCCTATTATAAAAACCAAATTTTTGTCTGTTGAAGAGAGTTCAACGCAAAATTGAATAATGCCTTTTGGACAGGACCATCTTATATAATTTTCGTAATGTTTTTTTGAAATCTATGCGTAAATATTTTGTAATTAACAACGAGTTACTGAATAACAAAATTCAGATGCGACAAGGTAATTAACTCCGATTTTCTTTTTTTCAGGTAAGTCAACGACATTTTACAATACACCTTAGGGTGGCAAAAGTGTAACACGTGTAAAACACAAGAAGTGTAAAAAGTGTGACAAAGTAAGTACACCAAATAAACCATAGTTTTACGAATTGACCTTGAACTTCATTCGTATTGACGAGATGTTTGGAATAAACATCTCGTCAATACCGTAACTATTTATGATTCTAATCTATTACATACAAGATACAACAGATTGTCTCATTTTTATCTGTAAATACATTTGTAGAGGAATTAGTTACTGAAACACTTTTCTTGTGGAAAGAAACACGTGGTGGCTACCAGCCAAAGAACATTTTCAAGCGACCGATGAAGCCTTCATTTTGAAAATCACCACGTGAAAGGCAGCCGGGTCTAAAGGCTTACTGTGCGTTGTGAATCGTGGAAAAGATCATTGTAAAATAATTACCTACTACTTTTAATATTCGTTAATTGCTCGGAGTTTTAAAATGTATCTCTGACTTATTGTAGCTCCGATTGCGAAATTGACCTATTGGAGTTTATCACTTTTCTTGTCGAATCCCATCCTTACAGCTTGGATTTTTACAATCCTTATTAATTTCATAAATTTTTTAACCTATAGTGGGATATATTCGACATCCCTTTACTTGTACTGTATGTCGATTAAAAAAAATATAAAATATATAAACAATATGCAATGCAGTTGTACTTTATTCTCAAGGAATTGCTTGCCGTAGGCACAATACTAAACATTTTTGTGGGATATATTCGACATCCCTATACTTGTACTGTATGTCGAATAAAAAAAAATATATAAACAATATGCAATGCAGTTGTACTTTATTCTTAAGGAATTGCTTGCCGTAGGCACAGTACTAAATATTTCTAAACCGTTTCCGATACTTGGTCTATGTGACCCTGCAAGCGTACCCGTCCAAGTTAGACATTTTGTAGCTGTAAGTTACAGTAGTTTTACTTAGCAGTGACTTATCGCTCTTGACTCTACTTCTTTTGATACGTGACTGATTGGTGTTTAAAAACTCAGAATCTAGTTTATATTGAACATTATCACAAATCTACAATAAGGCTGTTTAGTGCTTTTTAGTAGTTAGTTAGTTCTAGTAGATATACTTATTAGAAACTATAATCTACTAAGAAAGTAAAAAACTGTGGAGTGCAAACACATAGTGTTCGAAATAACATAGTTTTGCGGTCTGATGAATAGAAAAATATTATTGAAAAAATATTAACTTATTAAGTATTTTATTTGCTCTTTTATTTTAGTTGCCAATTTGAGCATGAATCTCGTGAAGTACCTATACTGCCTACTAACTTATCGATGTAAAAGCATGAGGTTAGAAAAACCGGCCAAGTGCGAGTTGGACTCGCCCATGAAGGGTTTCGTAGCAGCAAGTAACATAATATAAAAGTTCTTATAGTTCGTTGTAACTTTGATTGATGTTTTAACACGTTCGCAGTGGTAGTGATTATTCTAACCGAAATTTGCGGTTTATGACGTATTAAAAAAAAATTAATAGCTCTATCTCGTTCAAACCAATTTTCGTTGGTAGTTTTTATGGCAATGTACATCATTTATTTTTTTTAGATTTATCACTCTCTTAGTTTAGAAGTTAAAGGGGGGGGGGGGGACACTAATTTTTCCACTTTGGAAGTGTCTCTTGCGCAAACTATTCACTTTAGAAAAAAATAATGTTAGAAACCTCAACAGCATTTTGGAAGACCTATCTATAGATACCCCACACGTATGGGTTTGATGAAAAAAAAAATTTTGAGTTTCAGTTCTGAGTATGGGGACCCCCAAAATTTACTGCTTTTTTTCTAGTGTTATATAAGAATCTTAATGCGGTTCACAGAATACATCTAGTTACCAAGTTTCAATAGCATAGGCCGTATAGTTTCGGAAAAAAGTGGCTGTGACACACGGACGGACAGACAGACGGACAGACAGACAGACAGACATGACGAATCTATAAGGGTTCCGTTTTTGCCATTTGGCTACGAAACCCTAAAAAGTAGAGGCCCTTGCACACAAACGTTTGAAAGCAGCCAGTCTTAGATCAACATAAGATTAAAACGAGAATTAAAATCCAAACCAAATTATTGTCACCTACCCTCACGTTACAACCATTCTTAACTCAAACAGAAAAACGGAATAATTTCTTTATAAATTATTACGCCCGGCGAGAATTGAACTGGTATCCTTCAAAGAGGGTGGTGGAGGCGGCGCCCTGGGACGTACGTCGTGATTTATAGGGCTATAAAGTATTATAATTAAAAGCTGGAAACGAGGGGTGAAACTATGGGGGGGGGGGGGAGGAACTATGGCCAGGTGGGGGCGATGTTGATGCGGTTATCAGGAGGTTTTATTGAGTACGGTCAGCAGATTAGTGTCTCATTATGTGAGACAATTAAGGTGATTCATTGGGACGTCTGAGATGTAAACGGTTAAGCGAGGAAAGTGGTAAAAATTAACAAGGACTTGGATGGGTGATTTATAACAAATGTTCACAATAACTTTGAAGACAACTGCAAAACAGAAGGTGCATTAGATATATTGGTTTTTTAAATATTAAGCTCGCCAAATTGACTTCGCCAGCCTGATGGAAAGCCGTGGCGCATCTAGCGATTGGGGGCCACTCTCACAGTCCGTAAGACTTCTGACAGTGGTCCTCAAGTTGGCGGCCCTGTGATGTGCCTCTTCACGCTCCGTTTGTAGAAACCGGGATTGTAAGATGAGGAAAACATGAGTGCGGGCAGATCGTTCCAGGTATTTATAGTTAAGTATTATAGAATAATAAGTAGTAGTAAAATTATAATAAGTTAGTATTATAAATATATTGTTCCCAATACATCCCGAGGGTGTCGTAAAAGGCGATTAAGGGAACGCTTCCGCAAAACGATCCATTGCGTAGAGAAGGAGAACTCGAATTGAAACCGGCTTAGAGTACTTTAAGTCGCTAAACCAAGTTGAAGGCCAAGGCTTGAAATTTTTTTTCTGGATGTAAGTTTTAGGATTCCACCCGATCTCTGCAAACAATTGAATCTGGGCGTATGAAAAAAATTCTCGGCCGTAGGTCAAATAAGAAAACTACGTCACCTGTTGCTATGTGCCATACAAATTTTTACGGCCTTTGGTTGAATATCCAAATGTTTGTGCAGAACAATTAATGGTTTCTGGCTGGGGTTTTCTTGACTTATGATGTCTGCATCATATGTTGGGACGTAACTCTCTCTACGTAACTAACGTCTCTAACTTATAACTAACTAACTAACTAACTATCTTCACGCCAAATCCCTTGCGGGGTAGGCAGAAAGAACCGAGCGCCACACGGCACGGTCCATACACACCTCACATGCTTCTTCAACTTTCATTTTTCTTTTCATGCATGCACGTCGGTTCCTACGGCTCTTGACACCGCCTTCAACTAACACACTATTAATTTGGTCGTGGTAGGTGTGTCGTGGCCTTCCCCGACTCCTACGTCCATCCACTTTCGCGTTGTATATCTGTTTTGTCATTCTTTCATCTCCCATTCGTTCCACATGCCCGAACCAAACCTGTAACTTATAAAGTAGTAAATATTCTTGTTGTTCTCAACGGTGCAAGGTTAATCACACAACTTTTTATTGAATCGATAGTGGTGATTTGATGATGTAAAGTAAAATGTTATGTTTAACAATGGCGATAATAGGGGTTCCATCAAAAAGGTATCAAATATAAGCTGCAGTCTTTGCCGTAAAGGAAAACGCATAATTATAGCTACGTTACAAAAATATTGTTATTATCTCTACATGCAACTCAATATGATATCTTTAGATTGTTTTAAATTTTGTTTTTGCCATTTGTACACTATATATTTTTGAAGTAAAACTTCTTTAGGCGCGACTAGGGAGTAACTCAGATTTTTTTTCTGACGGAAGTAACGCTATTTGAATTTTGAATAGCGGAAACTGTAGTTTCCGCTATTCAAAATTCAATTTTCATTCAAAATTCCTACAATTCAAAATTGGAATGAATGATATTAATATAACATTTGATGACGTCAGTGGCAAAGATGTTCACTTCAATCGCGCTGTTATCAATTTCATGTTTGGTGTACAATAAAGTTTTACTTACTTAAACAACAAACATGTTTATGCGCTATATGCGTATATCACAGAGCATTATCACAACATCCCTGAATCACTCAAACAGTGTTTCTATTAGACACACAAGTTCACACAACTTGCATCAAGCCATAAAACTTAGGCTAGCGTCGTCGCCCGGTCTGCAATGACAAACGCTCTGTTTATTAAAGTCAAAACATAATACCGGAGTGGCGTTAAATCATACGCCTCGGTATTGTAAGGCGCCCTCCTACCCCCAGGGGGTGGTAACGTCCACTAATTTTCAGAAATGGCCACTGAACTTCAGACGTTCGCTTTTGAATGCATGGAGGACGTCGAAAAAGTCTAGGGTGTGTGCCGAGTGTGATTTAAATAATGAAGAAAGTGTTTTAGACAGGTTTAAAAAGTTTAAGATTATTATTGTTTTTTGGTAGGTGTACCTAAGTCCTTGTGGTGCCTTTGTTGTGCACTTACAGACTTCTCCTTATTTTTCAGATTATTTATTAGTTTATTCGAGTTACAGAAAGACATGCAATGTACAATATTTTGTCCCACAGACAGTAGGTGTATATCCCTTTTCTTTAACGAGTTTACCTCCCTTCCATTCAGCTGACGACGATATAGGTATGGCATGGTATTAAGCTTTAATTATTGTGAGTTCTTACTATTTTCAATTAAAAAAAAATTAGAAATGCAATTTTATAATCAAATTGAAGAAGGTGTAACGCGGTGGTAATGTTATCCATTTCTATTTAAAATTTACTAATTTTAAGGTTGTAGCGGAGAGAATTCAGGGAATAATTTTTTTTTGTGAAAAATCTGTTGTTGTGAATACGGCATAAAAAATATTTTTCGGAACCTAAACGTATTTTGAATTTTTGAACACATGTTTTTTTAGAAGCAATTCCTGTTACCTTCAAAATTCATTTATGTTCATTCTGGTTTTTCGGAATGGCATCTTTAAAATGTTTTGATTATAAGTTCTAATTTCAAAAACATGCACGCCAAGGAGGACTATGTTTATTCATTTAAATAATTACAAAATGAACGCACACAATAAAAATCGATGATAATGCAAATGACTAGGGGTCATTAAAAATAATTCAAGATATTCGCGACAGAGGGAGCCATAACGAAATTAAATTCTGTCAGAGACGGTCCAACAAATCATGTTTATTTAGACCTAAAAATACCTCGGGTGGCCATTATATTGTACAAAACGCGGACTGAGCGCCGACCGCTCAGGAGATTAGGCAAGGAGGACATTAAAGTGAAAATTATTTATTTAGGGCCCCCACCAGCTAGATTACATTACTCCATACACATAAATAACGAAAACAATAAGAGCTATACTAATAAATTATCTTTTTATTGCCGGATTGTGAAAATTTTAGACACTTATCCGGGGGCAGGGGGTTGAGGGGCGCGAAGGTTTTGTCCCAATTATTTATGACGGTCGAGACGCTGCCGTTTTGAATTCGTCGGCGCCTGTGACGTCCCATTCTTATGGAAAGTTCTTGGCTTGTTTTTTTAATTAAAACTTTAGTGTGGGTTAATTAATGGCTGTGAATAATAATGTTTCTCTTTCCAAATGACGCGACTATCGGCTTTGCTTCCGGTGTGGTGACGTTTTATTCTACATTAATTCTGTTTGAAATGGCTTCTATTAGATGTTAAATAAGAATTAGTAATCGAATATTTCCTAACTTCGATCAAAAGATGATGCAATTTTACCAAAATGAAACAAAAGATTTAATATTAATATTGAACAGCCAAGTAATAAATCAATATAAAGTAATGTGACATGTTTGAATGCATGCCATATTGATTGTAGACGGGAGAGCTTTTTTTATAATTATTTAAGTAACATTTCACCAGTTGCATTTTATCCCACCTCGCCTATTGACGACACATGATTTTTCCTGCATGTGTTCAGCAGTAGAAATATCACAAATACACTCGATAAAATTATATCATACATTTAGTTGACTCTGGCAAATGAGTCTGCATTTCTAACTGCTGCAGGCGCAAAGTAAGAGCTAAATTTAAAATTAAAAATAGCATTTTTTGGTTTAATTTGTAACTTGTTTGGTCCTACTACGGGAGATTATAATCTAAAATTCATATCTTTCATATCTTCAATTCAGGCATAGACGTGAGAAAATTTAAAAAATACATTCAGCTCATCAAATTCTAAGATATTCATTCATGAGCTCGTTCGGTGGCCCAGCACGATTTTAAATTGCATATTAAACGTTATTTAAAACATAATATAAAGTGAGATTGTTTGCCTTGATAACAATATTGTGTACAACTCGACACATTACACATGTGCCCACTTATGATAACATCATTTTCGACGCAGGTGGTCAAAACCAGTTTTATCTCTATAACAAGATGTCATACTGTTACTGTTCTAATTATAACTGAAGCTTGTTGAATATTCTTTCTTTCAATAGGACATGTTATCAAAATCATCTTCTAATTAAAAACCTAATTGAAGAAACTGAGTGCTTCGGCGGCAAGCAAAGGAATTATTATTGTGACATCATCCACCTACCTACCACCTACCTAGGTATATTATATTGTGTACGTTGCTATTTTCAAACTGTCCATCACGTCTAATAAAGTCGTCTTCACTTCGTAGTTACCCAAGCACGAACTCGTAAGTAATACATAGCAATCCCTAGTAACGACGTTATTTTGAAGATTTTTATACGAGATATTGGTAGCAAAATAAATTTATGATGATTAAATATTATGATGATACTTACATTGCGTTTAAAAATAAATACATCTAATGGTATCTGAAAGTCTTGGTAGACTATCAAATTTTGAGCTAATCATATGAAACAACGGAGCTATTGAACAAGGAAAAAAGTCCTACTTACATCCCAAATGTATAGGCTTACTCCTATCTTACATGCAAAACCACAATGTCACAACATTGAACAAAATCTATAAACAAATCCTAACTCGTTTGATATCACGACACGACACACGAAACGCCACAAATCAATCACAAAAGAAAAAGCCAGAAAAAGACTGCATTGTTATGTCCCAAAGACCAATACGGCACGGGAACACTCCGCCATGAATAATCTAATAAATAATCTTTTGAATCGTAATTTATTAGCTACGGCATTACGGGACGGAAGCCTTGTGTAAGAGAGATAGGATTATAAATTTTGGTGAGTTAGATAAGGATGGGTAGAGCGTCGTCCGTCATAAATAACAGCAGGCAAAAACAATGGACAATGGATTGCGGTGGTGAGATACGTCTTCTTTAGGGTTACTCCAAATCTCGGAGTGAAGCGGGGGAATGCAAAACAGGACAGTCTCGGTTAGAGCCGAACGCGTGCGCAGCCTAATGTTGAAATGAAACGCGCTGAAGTAAATTTATACTGTTTTCATAACTATGTCGTACGTACTACATGCGATCATGGCCAGTTGGGGTAGGCAGATGTATAATATACATAATGAATACGTCATGTGCGTAGTCGGGAACAATTCACGATAAAGTATTGATGCTTGAAGTTGTTCAAGAATATACTTCCTCCCTCAGGAAGGATGTCCCGTGACTCCCAACAGACCTACGGCCGCAAATGCGGCCTCGCCCAGGGGGTGGTTCGGGTGTAATCCCGCGTCTATGGGGGGTTTCGGGTGTGACCCCGCTTCTAAGGGGGGGGCGTGCGTGAGTGCTCACGTCACGCTGCCGTCATGGGCCTGCTTCTGTAAGGACGGTGAGCGGCCCTCTCACCGTCCTCAGACCCCCGGTCATGGAGGCCGATAGTCCTCGGCGAAGACACGTCGGCCGCGCCCAGGGCGCCGACTGCGGAACTCGGGTGGGAGAGTTTTCTCCCGCACCCGGCCCGCCGCCTCCTTCGCGAGCATGACCTGCTCGCAGAAAGAGGCGGCGCAGTCCCACTTACTCCCGCCGGAGAGCATGGCTCGCACCATGGCCTCAAGCGAGAGAGTGTCCACGCTCAGACCCACTACGAGGACCTGTCGCTGTTGTGCCCACGCCGTGCACTCCACCAGCGCGTGGAGCGCCGTGTCATCGCTGCGGTCCTCGCAGTGCTGACACTCGGCCGTGGTTTCCCGGTGTTTTCGCCACAGATACCTACCGAAGCTACCGTGCCCGGCAAGCATCTGTGTCAACCGGTAGGAGAGAGCACCGTGTCTTCTCTCCAGCCACTCGTCCATGACCGGTCTGACGGCCGCGATTGTGGCGAATCCCCCCTTTGGTTGCTCAAGTCGTACCTTCCATGTCTCCACGGTTTCCTGGTGGAGCAGGGTCCGCTGGGCCTCGATTTCTCGAGACGCAGGCCTTTGGACCCGCTCCAGCGCCTCCTTGCGCCATCTGAACAGTGACGCAAGGGCTCTCGCTTCCAGGTCCCATGGAGGGGTCCCGGCTAGGAGACATGGAAATGAAGGAGACATTATTAAATAAGAAATTAAAATATAAGGAACGGAAAGATGTTGTGTCCCTCTCTGTAGAGTGTACAGTTGAAATATCGTGCGTAGAATTGGAGCAATTCATAGTAGTATGCGTATATAAACCTGGAGTCTCACCCTTTTGTGAGTTTGAGGAAGTAATGGATAAAGTGCTATTTAAACTTGGAAAAACTAATAAACACCTAATAGTGTGCGGTGATTTTAATGTTAATATACTTATAAATACGCGTCAGACCAATGATATCTTAAATTTATTTAAATCACACAATCTCACTAATTTATTTTTAGAGCCTACTAGATATTGTGATACAACAGCTACTTGTCTGGACAATATATACAGTGATATGTTGCCAGAAAGTAAGAGTATTATAAATAAGATAAAATCTGATCATACTGGGCAAATAGCATCTTTCAAGATCACAAGAGAAAAAGTTAAAAGACGTAAAATATTATGTAGACCAGTAACTAGTGACCGCTTGGAACGTATGCGAGTTGGACTTTGCAATAAACTTCCATTTTTAGACACTGGCTTAGATCCAAATGTAATGTATAAGTTATTTTTTGATTCCTTTTACAATGAGTTCAACTCCATATTCAAGTCTAAGGAAGTCACAATCGGTGATAGGCCAGCCTTCAGTGAATGGGCCACTGAGGATATACATAAAAGTAGACAAAAACTGTATGAACTATACTCAGAAAGACAGCTTAATAGAACAGATGAATTTCTAAATTATGTTAAAACTTATTCAAAAAAGTTTAAAGCAGACTGCTTAGCAGCCAAAAGAAAGTATATAAGTAATAAAATTCTCAATAGTGTAGACAAAGTTAAATCTACTTGGAAAATAATTAACGCAGAAAGAGGCCAAGCAAAATCGAATGATAATAATTTTAAACTTAAAGTAAATGGTAACATAATTACAACAGATGCCGAAGTCGCTAACGAATTTGAACAATTTTTTTCTCGAATTCCAGTAGATTTGACCAGAGCCCTAGGTTCTTCTACCCCAATAGCAGAATCTTTGTTAAAAGCAAATGTTCCTTGCTGTAATGAAATATTCAAATTCAGTAAAATTAGTATACACACTGTCATAAAAACTTTTAAATCTTTAAATATTAAGAAAACTGCTGACCTCTGGGGAATTTCTGTACATTTAGTTAATTCGTTAATTGAAATGGTTGCCCCTGAATTATCAATAATATTTAATAATTGTGTTGATAGTGGTGTGTTTCCTGACTTAATGAAGTTTAGTAAAATAACTCCTCTGTTTAAATCGGGTAGCACCTCAGATCCGTCCAATTTTCGTCCTATTTCTGTACTACCCACGTTTAGTAAAATCTTTGAAAAGGTAATGCTTAATCAAATGCAAAATCATTTTAATACAAATAAACTATTCCATACTAAACAGTTCGGTTTCACGCGCGGTCGGTCTACCACGGATGCTGGAATCAAATTGTTAGAGTGTATATATGAGGCCTGGGAGGAGTCGTATGATGCTTATGGTGTATTCTGCGACTTATCTAAGGCCTTCGATTGCGTCCAGCATCAGACTTTAATTAAAAAACTTGATCATTATGGAATCCGGGGGACGGCCTTGGATTTAATTAGTTCTTACCTTAGAGATAGAGTACAGAGAGTAGTTATAAATGGTAAACAGTCAAATGGTTCTGCTGTAACAATGGGGGTGCCTCAGGGTTCAATTCTGGGACCTTTTCTATTTTTAGTGTACATAAATGATCTCCCTCACCTTATAAGAGACGATCATGAGGTAGTTTTGTTTGCTGATGACACATCTTTAATATTTAAAGTTGAACGTGGACAACGCGATCTTGACGAAGTAAACAATGCCCTCTCTAGGGTAGTCCACTGGTTTAACGCTAATAATTTATTGTTAAACGAAACTAAAACAAAATGTATTAGATTCACCTTGCCAAATGTTAGGCTCGTTAACACCAGTATTAGGATTAGGGATGATCAAGTAGAATTGGTCGATGAAACTGTCTTTCTGGGCATAAAGTTAGACTCCAACTTGCAGTGGGGGCCTCATATCGAGAAAGTCTCGGGCAGACTGAGCTCTGCAGCCTATGCCGTTAAAAAGATCCGACAACTGACAGACATTAGAACAGCGCGTCTTGTCTACTTTAGCTATTTCCACAGTGTCATGACCTATGGCATACTATTATGGGGTAACGCTGCCGACATCGAATGTATCTTTGTGTTGCAGAAAAGGGCTGTCCGGGCTATCTATGGTATGGGGTTTCGGGAGTCATTAAGAGAAAAGTTTAAGGATATCAACATCCTTACTGTGTATTCACAGTACATATATGAAAATTTATTATATACTCATAAAAATAACAGTAAATTTATTAAAAATAGTGATATCCATAACCTAAACTTAAGAAATAAGAATAAATTGGCTGTACCTAGATTTAGGCTTAATAAAATAAGCAATTCTTTTGCGGGCAATTGTATTCGAATGTACAATACATTGCCGACAGCCATAACAGGTTTGTCAGTTAATAAATTTAAAAAACTAGTAAAACTTAAATTGTGCCAGAAAGCTTATTATAGCATTAAAGACTTTCTAGAAGACAAGACTGCCTGGCAGTGACACGAATTGCTCCTTTCTACATTAAAAAAAAACTGTATTAGATACTAAGATGAATAAGAGGGACCGGACTGAGTTTCTTGGGGTGTTCTTCTCAGTCTGTAGCATTTCCGAACCCCCGGTAGAGTCACAAAAATTTTGACAAACCTAAATAATTTTTTAAAAATTTCAAAGGGAATAAATTTTATTTTATTTTATTTTATTTTATTTTATTTTATTTTTGCCGCCTCACCGTTCCTCTGAACCTAGAATAGAGAACTCGAACAAAGAAATCGCCAAAAGAATTTTGTTGGATTCGATCATAATTCGATGCTGAGACGTAGACATGGACAAGCAGCGAGCTATAGAGCGAACTATGATTCGAAGGGTGAAAACGAGGCCCTCTATTAATGAGATCCCGCTGTCCGTGTCTGCCTATCTGTATGTCCATCACGAGGCTGTATCTCAAAAACTGTAATAGCAAAGATTATAGTAATAGTTAGTGAGCTGAAATGTTTACAGATGATGTATTTCTGTTGCCGCTATAACAACAAATGCTAAAATCAGAAAAATAGCAGTAGCTAAGGAGGGTTCTCATCTACAAACGTTATTTTTTCCGGTGTTTTTGGTACAGAATTTTCCGTTCGCGAGTACGACTCGCACTTGGCCGGTTTTTTTAATACCTGTTACTTTTGAAGTTTCAAATATTTACACGATACATCAATAAATAACAAACATGTCTCTCCATGACTTGTAAATATTTAAGACATTCATAATTACCAGTACTTATTTTACACGTGTTTTTGTAGTGTTGAAGAGGTAGTCACAGATGTTGAATTAATTAATTTCATTGTTGTTTGTGCCTGATATTTATCGCTGTGTGGTGGAAACCATTCGAGTGTCACCTGTTTGAGGGACATTAAAGGAGATGATGTCATTTTATTTGTACACTAGCGGACGACACGTGGTTTCACCCGCGTAACTCCTGTTCCCGTGGGAATACGGGAATTAAATATAGCTTATGTTACCCGGGGATAGCGTAGCTCCCAAAGAGTGAAAGAATTTTTTAAATCAGCGCGTTTCTTTTTTTAGTTTATTCATTACAAAGATACACTGCCAAAAAAATACATGGACTTATTTTAATAGAATTTTTATTATTTATTAAGTATTATTTAATTTTAATGTTGTATAAGATTTTATTATATTTTAATATTTTTAATTTTAATATGGATGTACTTAGTGTGTATTATTTATTCAGATTGTAAAAGTGACAATTATGGGTTTGTAATTACCTGAATTAAATTTATTTTATTTTATTAATTTAATACACATTTTTTCTCTATAGAATATTAAGTGTGTTCATGCGGAATCTCCCACGACAGTTTAACGTATTTCTATACTATGGTTTAACGTCTTCACTGAACCCCAGCAAGAGTTATTCCTGAAATCCTGGCTTAACATAGTACTAGATGTATTATGAATCGTATCACTGAAAAAGATCCTGAAAATCCAGTAAAGGAGAAAATCATACCACATTGTTTGTGTCATAACAAAAAAATACAACAAGCATACTTTCATAAGCCACAGTAACTCCTTACTGTTATGTAGTATCGTAGTATCATAGTGTTAATTTATTACTATAATCAAACAGGAAATAATCTTCGAAATAAAAATCTAATCTGTTAAAGTTTATACTACCTCAATAATTTTCTTTAATAAACCTATCAATTTCGTGCCGTCTCTTACTATCTTGCCTAACAGTCAATTGACCATCTCCCTCCCTTTTAATCAACGCCTAATTAAATCAACCCTTTGCCGCGAGAACTGCCGAACAAGACCGAACACCCACGAGGTGCGCCGGCGCAGCTGTCGAACGCAATTACAAAATGGCGCTCGACCCAACGAACATACTAATTGACTTTTCATGTACTGAATACTTACGAATTTTAATGGGAGCTACCTGTGTGTTCGCAGTGGCATGTTTTGTTAATGGTGTTTTTATGAATTAATTTGGTTTATTAGTTTGTAGTTAGTTGTGGCATAACTTTATTTATGTCAGTGGAAAGGAGCGGTCCCCGTCCACCTGACTGGAGACAGTAGCTCAATAGTTTTTGGACATCCGTCCGAAATGTAAAGGTGGCACTTTTCCGGTTGAGCCGCTAAGTCTAAGTAAAAATATCTATAAAATGTTGACATTTCCAATTAAATAAAATAGCTTCTAAGTTCAGTCTGATGTGGTGCACCTGGATAAGTAAATAGATACTACGAGTATATCAAGATAACTAGAACTAGTGTTAGACTTTTAAAATTTCAAAACGTACCTACTCCAGGAATTTTATTACATTAAATATTATATTCAGGAGCTGCATATATTTATTTACCAGTTTAAAAAAACCTTGCACCTCGAAGAGGGTTTTTAATTCAATTCTTGGTACTTATAGAAACAACTTGCAAAGGACTGTATAAACCTAAATAAATATATATTACTATTCAATTAATTAAAAATGTCAAAACATGGATGGTTTTTTTGTGGTACTAGAGGACGTAACGCGGTTACACCCGCGTAGTTCCCGTTCCCGTGGGAATACAATATTTTTTCTTCCATAAGAACCTTCTCCTGACAATACCTTACACAACAAAAAAAGAATTAGTGAAATCGGTCCACCCGTTCTGAAGTTATGCGCTTACCAACTCATTTTGCGATTCATTTTTTAGGGTTTCGTAGCCAAATGGCAAAAACGGAACCCTTATAGATTCGTCATGTCTGTCTGTCTGTCTGTCTGTCTGTCTGTCTGTCTGTCTGTCCGTCCGTGTGTCACAGCCACTTTTCTCCGAAACTATAAGGCCTATGCTATTGAAACTTGGTAACTAGATGTATTCTGTGAACCGCATTAAGATTCTTATATAAAACTAGAAAATAAGCAGTAAATTTTGGGGGTCCCCATACTCAGAACTGAAACTCAAAATTTTTTTTTTCATCAAATCCATTCGTGTGGGGTATCTATAGACAGGCCTTCAAAAATGCTATTGAGGTTCCTAAAATCATTTTTTTCTACAGAGAATAGTTTGCGCAAGAGACACTTCCAAAGTGGAAAAATGTGTGTCCCCCCCCCCCCTCTAACTTCTAAACTCAGAGAATGATAAATTTAAAAAAAATGTATGATGTACATTGCCATATAAACTACCAACGAAAATTGTTTTGAACGAGATAGAGCTGGTAGTTTTTTTTTAATACGTCATAAACCGCAATTTTCGGTTAGAAAAATCACTACCACTGCGAACGTGTTAAAACATCAATCCAAGTTACATCGAACTATAAGAACTTTTATATTATGTTACTTGCTGCTACGAAACCCTTCATGGGCGAGTCCAACTCGCACTTGGCCGGTTTATTTTTATATATAAGAAGATTAGCGTCTCGAGCATAAAATACATTGATTTTGATAAATGAAAACTGGTGCTATGTAAAATACGAATTACTTAACATTTTTCTTGTCAGAATTAAAAGTCTTACACACACGCTAAGATACCAAATTCGTGTGGATTTATGATGATAAGTGTGTGTGCAAGACACAGTGATGGATGGGTACCCATCCATCTATTGAGGAGTAGATACTCTCAAATCCTTTTAATTAAGGAATTTCAGAATCAACTATCTTCATTTATCAAGCGAAAATAGACTTGTTAAGTGTTCCAAATCCCACTGGGACACGTTTCAAAAACTGTCAGCATTCAACTCGTGCGCAGTCAATCGTTTTTAATTTCTCTTGATAAATTGCTCTGTCGCTTTGTGTGATTTCATCATTTTGTGCTATCTGTCCTATATTCTTTAGCTACGGACAAGTAGCCAATATTTTTGAGAACTGTTTTCTAGCCCTGTGAGGCTATCACTGCTCAGTTTGATTGCAATCAAAGTTCTAGATCTTTACAAGCTATTAAATAGGCATCTATATATTTATATAAACGATCTGCTTATATTTTAAAGACCTTTAAATTATGTAAGGTCATTTTTTTTTGCAAACAGTGTATTCCATAGGAATCATGCATATTGCATATAGTATAACTTAGATAACTTTGAAATACATAGCCGATATGTCCCTTTGGAATAAACCTATGCCAGACTTGAAGTCATTAACTACATATAATCTACAACTTTCAGTCTGTCGATAGTGGATGTGAACATTTTAAAATACCTAAGATACTGCGATATTCACTTGCATTACACAACTAACGAACGCGAATGCATTCTAGATTTACTTTGTAGTATGGTAATTATACTTTTTTTATCTATATAAGACTTCTTACCGATTCAAGGTATCCACTAGCAGCTCAAGGTGCGTTTTATTGAACCCCGAGTATACTGTCAAAAGTGGCATTTTTCTGATGTTTGAGCTGTGCGTTGATAGATCAATCAAGCTTTTTATACACTGACTAACTGTGCCACCCGACCTCGTCCGTGATATACTTCCATGTTCCAACTCCAATTGCACTCTATATCTCTAACTAACCCATGCCCTTTTAAACTGTTTTCAGATATTTTTACACAAACTTTCATCCCCTAGGTATTTTACATAATATCCTTATAGGTAACATTTTGAAAAGTCCTGAAACAGTCATATATAGTGTTGAATTAGAACCAGGTATATAAAATTTGGTGTTGTTGTCTTCAATGTAGCTAGAATATAACGATGAGAGTGAACCTGATGGCGGTAAATGCAGCATCGGAGAGATAAGAAACAACTGTACTTTTTTAAGAAAGCTAGAGCGTCCGCCATCTAACGTTTTTTTTTTCATTTCAACTAGTGCTTATTTCGTGAATGGTAACACTTAGCTCATGTCTGATTGAATCTGACAGATAATTAGTTATATCCTTCCGCTGAACGAATATGGTTACCCGCACGCATATATTGAAAAGCCGACGCACCCTTCAAATAAAAAAAGAAATTTGAGAAAATATTCAGTAGTTTTTTATACAGCATTTTCAAAAATAAAAGTTATCTGGCGGAAAAATGTTGACGAATAATGCATTTCTGACCATTCTATAGCTAGAGAATTTCTAGTCGTAAACTAACAAACAGTGTCAGGGTGAACCAGCTACTAGTAACCTAAATATTTCTCATATTTCTCGATCGTTCGTAAAATATTTCCGAAAACTCTACAAACAGTTTTCCCAGAACAGCTCTCCATATGTTGAAGACGCTGGAACACTTAAATATGTCAAATGGTGATCAGCTCCCTAATGTCAGAGGTAATTGGCTCGGTGCCAATAAGATAGATACTTTAGTGTTAAGTGAAGAATTTATACGGTGTTTGGTAAGGAAGGAGTTTTGGATTTAGTATATGGGTTTTAAAGGAATGTCTGATGGGTTGATAGAAATCTTCTGCATCTTCCCAGTTGCTTGCAAACCTTAACTGGATTTGGAGCTATTTTCTTACGTGTAGATTCATACTGAACTTGATATAACCATACTGCCCTACCCAACCATCCGTCTGACGCTCCAGCGCGCCGGGCTCCCCGGGTAACTACTCCGAATGATGTCCCAGGGTTTGCAGTTTTGGGTAAGGTTTTGTTTTTGTTATCTTGGAGCGGTTGTGATTTGGCTACAGATTTCTTTTTCAACATTATTGCTAACAGACCTGATGACCCCTATAGTCGTTGCCTCGACCTTTTTTAGGAGAAGACCATGGTGACTACAGAGAATAACCCTCAAGTGATGCTGGACATTTAGTTATTGTATAATATGCTTAGGATAGTTGATGATTCACATTCTAACAACATCATCTCTACAGAGTTCATTGCCCTTACTCATGTAAATCACAAAAGATTATTATTCTTTCACTTTACACAAACCAATATAGCGAGGCGATACTCTCCAGATATTTACAACTTAACACTTGGGTGCGCTGATTGACCGGCCATTTCGCGTATTTGCGTTACCGACGCTGCACATTTTCACCTGTGCGCACGCGCATGCCGGTGCATCGCGTACATACATCAGCGCGCGCATAATTCTGGGCACCTGTTTAGTTTCTATCACATTGTGCACAGGGCCTCACTTAGCATGCATATCATTTAATATTTATCGGTGATTTAGTCGCAGGGGTTGGTGTCTCTTAAATTTTAAGACTTGCGGTTGTAACTACTGTTTATCTTATTATTTTAGTAGTTACTGTTGTTACATAAACTGGGCTATGTACCCCTTTAGTTAATAATAACTTGACTTTCCAACGATCAAAAAAAATTTAAAATCCGTTGAATATCCTTACAGAGTTTGTTGGTTACAAGCAATCAAATCTTTCTTCTTTATAATATTAGTGTATAAAGTAAAGATTGTTTACTTACTTCATTTATTTTAATTATGTATTAATATTGGGATCAGGTCCCGTAAATCATAAAATTAATAAAGTTGTCAATAAACTCGTAGCTGTTAAATTAAATGCAAATAGCAATTTCATCATTAAGTATCGTCAGCAAAGCAAAAATAATCAAATTTTACCGAACATTAAGAAGTAAATGCCTGTAATTTGATTAACATTTAAATTTAAAATAATGTTCGTCGTATGCAAATGTAATAGAGTAGACAAAGCAATATTACCATTTAAACATCTTCAAACAATACCGCCTATGTATCAACGGGACATTTACCAAAACAATCTGGGACACGATACTCTACTATCTAGTTAATATTATAAATAGATGTTGCCTTTGTTTGCTTTTCGTGATTCACATTGAAACCGTTTATCTCATTAAAATGTATTCGCAATCTGATAGATTTCGTGCTCAGACTTTTGAAAAGTCTAATCTAATATCAGACCTAGCCTACAACCATTACTAATGAATGCATTTCCATAATCATCATCAATCAATGCGGCTCTGGAAATTTACTCAATAAATCTACTAGAGTATTAAATGAAAGTATTTGTATGCAAATATTCACGAGCCTATACAAAGTAACTTAATTTATTATTATTTACTGTGACTTTAAAATGTACACAGTAGAAAGCTCGTAACTATAATCCCACTAGGTTAGTCTGACCTATTCAAAGACGTACAGCATGTCTAGTAAAACAGGATTCAAACTCTGAATATATATAACTCTGAAAGAAACTTAGAAATTAACATCTATTACACAAAAATCTTACACTCCTCCGCTACTGAGGCATTTTCAAGGTGATTATGCATTTACTGCACTTTCTATCGAATTAAAAATTGTAACTGTACCAAGTGCGGCCCTGAAGTCCAAACATCTTGCAAGCTGCACCCGATGACTGATTGCGACGTTTTCGCGTCTATCAAGCTTTTTATTGATTAGGTTGTAAGCACACCAATATATTTGCGTGTTTAATTTATTAAAAGGCATTGATGGACATCTGTGTAATCTGAGTGTTACGTGTGGTATTTTTGGATGGATTCGTCACATAATTATAGGATCTCCTTTCTCTTTATCTTAACGTAATCTAACATGCTTCCAAATCTTATCTGCATTTGGAGTAAGACATAAATACATACATACATACATACATACATACATACACACATACATACATACATATAGCCACGCCTTTATTCCTGAAGGGGTAGGCAGAGGCATAAGCATACTCCCACATTACACCTTATAGTTTTTTATGTCCCATGTAAGAGGTTCGTCTTTTTTTGCTTTTTGTATTCGACATCATTAGAAATGACTACCATCTGATTTGCCAACCTCGTTGGTTTTTCCGCTAATCAGTACCGCAAGCAGGTAAAGTCGCTAGTGTTCCGGAGATCTTGGTCATGGTGCTTATTCTTAGAAATTAATGATCAGTGGTATGCTTTTCTTGATTCTAATGTCTCCTTTGTACAGGAGACCGGGGTCCACAATAGTTGACACACTATCTTTACACTACTATGACACACTAGACATAATATAAGTGTCTGATTCAACACAAAAATAATTCAAAACACTGCAGCCATCAATCGCACTGTCAAGTCAAATAGTAAAATCAAAATGGGTCACTGCTCCGAGTATCGCAGAAATAGACACCGACATAACATCTATCAACAAACATAAAAACGTTTTTATGTATTATTTGATATTCATAATAAGTTGAATGTTAATGGCGGCATAAATTATGTTAATATATTCGCTTATGTAACGTCTAATGTGTGTGTATTCTCGATTTATAGAATGGAGACAATTTATAACTTCAGTTGTATTACAGACCGACTCGTTTTACAAGTTTACTACAAATTGACAATTTAAAAATAAACATAATCGCACCTGACAACTGAAAAGTATACCACAAAAAAAATAGGGATTTTCTACCACTAAAGTAGCAGACAAGCATACGGCTCACCAGATGTACTGGTGATCACTGTAGCCTATGAACGTTTGCAACAACAGAGGATTTATCTAGTGGTAGTATGCCGCCTCTACCCTTATCGTGGCCTGTCGCTATAGCCAAGACAGCCAGGCACGGGCGAGGCAAGTGGCTAAGCAGCTGCTCCTCCCATATTTTCTTTGGTATAGTTTTCAGTAGGTAAGAAACATTTTTTTTAATCTTCACCTTTGGATCTAAAAAATCTAAAATATTTTCGTTATTATCATTTTATTTTTGGAACTATATACATACACATTTTCATGGCAATCGAGTTTTTGGATTTTTTTTCCTTTTTTCGGACTTCACTAGTTGGAAAGTTATATTTTTAGTAGGTCACTTGAGTTTTACCTCACCGTACTCTTTGCTGTTTTACTTCCTAAACTCGGATTATAAACTTAATTACGTATTTAGAATACAAAAAACCCGACTGCCAAGTAAACATACAACTGAAAAGCAAAAAACAAGCTCTACATTTCTTTTGTGACTTTCTTTAGCTACTTACTGTTTTATTTTGTCGGCAACATTTGCAGGCGAGAAGAAGCTATGTCAAGCGAGTGGTGGTTTACAAAATAGCTACATATTCCCATAGCTTTTTACCGCCTGCTAATGTTGCCGACAAAGTAAAACAGTAAGTAGCTAAAGAAATTCACAAAAGAAATGTAGCGCTTGTTTTTTGCTTTTTAGTTGTATGTTTACTTGGCAGTCTGGTTTTTTGTACTCTAAATAGGTAATTAAGTTTATTTTAAACTTTTTAGTTATGTTAGTAGTGGAGTTATTAATTTTCGTGTAGTGAAGGGACATCACCAAAATTCAACCTTATTTAATATATTTTTGGTCATATTTCTGGTGCTACTCAACCGATTGTAATAAAACAAATGTTAGAATGTAAGTCGGACCAAGGCCTTATAAACACATATTACCGCATCGAAATCGGTTCAGTAGTTTTACGTTCATCGCAGTTAAATAATTATAACTTCAAAAGTCCGCCATTTTGATTTTCCATGAATTTTATTTTACCTGGTGTCACGCACACAATCACGACGAATCAAATGACACCTTGTATTTAAAAATCCATCATGCCGTTCAGGCTGTAGAACGTCCAAGAAAAATTATCAAACTTTACATTTTAGCGCGAAAAGTCTGCCATTTTCATTTTTCAAAAATTTTAATATACCTGGTGTCACTCACACAATCACGACGAATCAAATGACCCCTCGCATGTCAAAATCCGTCAAGCCGTTCAGGCTGTAGGACGTGACAAAGAGTTATACATACATACATACATACATAGGTACATACATACATACATACATACATACATACATACATACATTATCTCGAAAAACATTACCCTCCTGTCTTCGGCAGTTCGGGTAAAAAGTCAAATCACATCTGTTGATGTTTGAAGTGTAAAGTGATTACTTAACGGAAATGAACGTTAGGATGAGATGATTATAAATTTATTTTATAGAGTAACTGAAAATTATTACACTAAATACCTAACACGAATCTTAATTAATAATTACAAAAGTGCTCACGTACTACCAAAAGCTTCAATTGAACTTCGCCATAACTAAACGCCAATTAATAAACAAAACCGGTTGCCAAAACAAGAGTAGCAATAAAGACTGACAAAAAATCTTGATTTGTTGATTCATCTGCACTGACATTTCTAACGTTTTAATATAAATATCATTAATAATGTAAATTTATTTTTTATAATTACACGATTTAAATTTATGCACGGACTATGGATCTTTTGCCTAAAATAAAACACTGACAAATATTCTGCTGATCGTTTCGTGACAAACATGTCGTTTTGGTTTTTAATCAATTTGAATTCGCAACTACTGCTCGTTCGCTCTAACTTTGCCGCTCGGCTCCATACTAAAGTCGAATTTTTAATTAGACGAAGTAAATTGACAGCAACTAATGTCACTTCTTCATACAATGTTGCGTATTTTCTATGACGAAGTGACATTAGCTACTGTCAATTTACTTCGTCTAATTACATTTACACACCAATACAAGCTGTTAGAGTAGCCCCCAATTGCTAGATCACTTTTCATCAGACTAGCGACGTCAATTCCAACTATTATTATTTTTATACAAATAAAAAAAATGGAATTGAACATTATGTGAGCACACACTTTAGTTTAAACTAGTAGGTAATTCATAATAAGTCGTGCGGTCTCGAAAGTTTTTCTTCAAATTTAGATTATGTCTTTCAGTGATAATGTACTTTATTTTCATCGTGCGGAAATCCCTAGCTAGTGTGCACATTAACCGGTTAAAGACCGAAAAATATTTATTTCGATTTTGGCTTTATAGCCAGTAAAGGATGGTTATGTTAGGTCAGTACCGTGCCATCGTTGCGGCTGCAGAGCGAAAGATGGAAGAAAACTAATTTTATCTTTTCTTTGAGAGTAGGTACACCTAAGTATGTATAGCCAGTTTTTTTGAAATTTTTTTACGTGTGAAATAAAGGGATGCTATAAATAAGGGACTCCTGCCACTAAAAAACACGCTTTTTTTCCTACTTAATGCCTACGGTTGGGGGCCCTGGGTAAGCCCTCGGAAGAATGACCCAAGGACTTCCAAAGTTTAGCCGGCTAATCTTAAGTTTATGTTCACATCTATCTTTAGCAGTAACACATTCTAAGTAGAACTTTTACTGACAAAAGTATGTCACATCACTAAGTAGGTACCATCCAAAGAAGCGCCATGACACTACATTAGTGTCACCTTGTACACTCATTTATCGTCGCCCACGACATGGACATCACTATAGCGTTATTTTTCATGTTTTATGAATACCCACTGTTTGATTTTACGATCGTAAATTATGATTATGATGATATTTTTTGAAATACCGCCCACAACATCACTATTTGTTTGCGGTGTCTGACAATGGTAGTATGTGGAGACATGGATCGTCAACTTTAGCGCCCGTATATTTTACTTAGGACAAGAATCTTTAGTAAATTATAAAACGTGCTTGAGTTTCAACTTGGCATCAAAATTGTAATATCTTATTCAAAAATATCACAATAAGAAATTTATCACGAAAAGAGTAAAGAATTTTTCTTCTTATTATGTTTTTTTTGAGCGAATGCCCTTACTTAGCTACAAAGTCACAGTAATTTATCTTTGCAGTCACTATTGGCCTTCTTTAGACTCAATGAAGGCGAGACACAACATCTTAGTTGACAGTCTGACCCTCCTAGACTAGGAGTCTCAAAGTTGCCCTAAAATTAACAGGCCTCTAAAAGTTTTTCTCGTAAATAAAATTGACCTAAAACAAATGCCCCGTGTTGCGACGGGGTCCTAGTCGTAAGGGGCTACTAAGAGAACACTTTCGCAAAAAGATCCGTTCTGTAGAGAAAGAAAACTCGAAATGAAACCCGGTTCTCAGTAAAGCCAAGTTGAAGGCTCATAAAAATTTCAACTGCGGATCGCGGCGACCTGCGTCTGTCCATTTCAACACGGCAATAACCACCTATTACGTGGGACATAAAAATATAAGGTGAAATGTGGGCGTATACTATGCCTCTGCCTACCCCTTCGTGGATAAAGGCGTGACTAATGTATGTTTGTATGTATGTATGTAAAACAAAATTAAACCACCACAGATCCCTTCTCTAAGTAGAAATTTAAAAAATACTTAATACTAAGGTCTATGAAGATGACATCAGTTAAGGCATCACAAAGGAATTTAAGGAATTTATTGTTGTAGAATCACAAAAAAGTTGTTATTTGGTCTAAACTTTAACCCACTTTTACTTTTTCTGCTTCGATGAGATGATTAGAGTGATAAATATTCTAACTTGTAATCCTAAAAACCATTCAAGAGTATGATTAAATGAGTGTGGGCATGTAGTGATTATTAGGAACATTCGTTTTATATATTGCTTATACTCGTAGTGCTACTTTTTGATCGATATATTATAATTTCTTCTCCGACTAATAAAAATATGTGTCAATTGTTAAATTACAATTTATTACAAAATTATAACCTAAATTAATATGATTATTGTACAATAATACTATATGAAATGGTTAATAAGTATGAGAAATAACCATGACTGGTCTGGTGAACATTTTCAGGTTCCGTAATGCCAATATTTGAGTAGAAATTACAATAATGTAGATGTATGTAGAATGTAGAGCATACCTACCTACCAATCAAAAATTCAACATCTGTTTTA
Source organism: Miltochrista miniata (assembly GCA_933228765.1). Lineage (NCBI taxonomy): Eukaryota > Metazoa > Arthropoda > Insecta > Lepidoptera > Erebidae > Miltochrista > Miltochrista miniata. The sequence continues at coordinate 35,378,543 of OW121755.1, read as the reverse complement.
TTCATATCATGATTACAGTTCCCCATCTGGCACAGATAAAACATATCTCAATACTGTATATTTCAACAGTCTATTACAATTCTAAAACAACAAAGCTACTTCAATCTAATTATATTAATAATCGCATTCTTGGCAAAAAAACACATACAACTCAACAATACCCATAATAAATTCTAAGAAAGAAACACATAAAATGTAAAAAAGTAATAAAAACACATAAAAATGACGGGCGTCCAATGCGCCACGTCTGTGAAAGGCGGCAGCCGCTAGAGATCCGTCATTGGGACGACAGGTTTACGACCACTGGTGGTGAAGACTCCCATAAAACAGGGAAATTTTAGTAATTTGGGAAAATTTACTTTTGTTATGTGATAGTTTGCGTTTTTCTTGTGATTGATTGCTCGATATTTTTAAACGTTGGAGACGTCATTCCGTTTTTACCAACAATAAAAATTCTTTTACAACAATTTTAAATTGTTAGTTAACACTTAAATACTCATTACATTTTTTTTTAAATGAATGGCAGTGCCAAACAAGTTCATTAGACCCAAAATTCATAAGAAAGCTGTTATTATAGTCAATTTTATACTAATACTGTAGCATACAACCATTCTACCCCCTGAATCGAAAGTCGTCACCGTAATCTTTGGGCGTTTGTCATACCAGTGGTCACTAGAAATTTCAACAGCAAAGATCGCGCCCGATACTATTGGAGATGGTGAGAAATGTGCCCTGGACTCATAGCGCTACAGTAAATGGAGTTTTCTTAGCGGGTTACAAACTTGTGCAACGATAGGAGTTAAATTACACGAGACTTAGTCTTCACTAATATTGAAATCGTTTGCCATAGGTACCTACCCTCTCCCATATATGGCGGAGGGATACCTGGATATAAAAAGGAGATTGATGTAGAGAAAAATGGCTCCTTTTCTTGATGAAGTCCTCTGTTGCAATCTTCTATGAAAGTCACTGCTCTGGACATAATCATTACGTTCTTCTTTTTTCTATCGTCACTGTTGTCTGTATACCATCTTGAGACATCCTTCCGAGAGCTTATCCAGGGCTAGACCGTGGGCAATGGTCGGACTTGTGTGGTTTTAGTCGGTAAGAGTCTAGTATAGCATACTTGACGGATTTGCATATGAAAAAAAAACCTACCTACTTATTTATTAGTAATCTGATGATGGCGTTTCATTAATGTGTATTATGCAAAACATCTTAAGAAGTGAGTGATTCAGTAATTTCGCAACAGAGTGTCGCCGACAATAAAACTGAGTTATATCTACACTAAACTTGGTGTTTACGTCTGTTTGTAGATCGTAAATCGGTCCGTCCGTTTGTATCAACTCGAGAGCTATTAGCTTAGTTTTATTAGGTTTTTATTTTAAAGCTTTTTATACTTTGTAGGGCGGTGAGATACAGCTGTTTGTATTAAATTGTAAAAGATCTTATGTAAGAGACGTTTAATATAATGATGTAAAACAGTCGTAAAAACGTTTGTTTTAACGTGTCAATTTGATAATCTTTCGTTTTGGAAACTTATCGATTGCCTTGGAGGTAAACTAGAACCAGTAATTAAATCAAAGATCCTGTTATTGTCAAAATACTTCGATCAAATTTTCAGCGAATCCGTTATTGGCCAGGAACATATTTCATCAAAACCACTGTTCACCAGACTTTTCATTCTTATACTTACTGATTTCCTCAATTCTTCAAATATAGATCAGTTAGTTTAAACATTTTAACCTGCCATGGGCATTATAACAGTTTTAAAAAACATATACCTACCTACGATCGAATTGAATAAGCTCCTCCTTTTCTTAAGGGGCGCGTCCGCAAAATGCCGATAAAGACATTTAGGATTTTGGAAATATTCAAGAACTGACTTCATTAAATGACACTAAAATGGAACCTTAAATTCTTAATAGATGAGACTACATTAACACCGTGCGCTTTTTACAAAATAGTTATTTACTTGCGAAAAATCCTCTGAAAATCATCGAAATTTACCTTTGTTCATTTGATTATTTCTGCTATTTAGATGATTTTTTATAACTTTGAGAGGTTTTTTTTCTAATATAAATAATTATTTTGTAAAAAGCGCACGGTGTAATTGTAGTTTCATCTATTAAGAATTTAAGGTTCCATTTTAGTGTCATTTAATGAAGTGAGTTCTTGAATATTTCCAAAACCCTAAGTGCATTTTTTGCGGACTAGCCCCTTACTTGAAGTCAGTTAACAATAAGTCAAACAACTAACTTCCAGATTATAATAATAATATTATTGACATTTTCAGTACAACCTCGAAAATCCCACACTCAAAAATACCATAGCAAGTTTCCCATGAAAACCGGCAAAGCAATCGCATGGTTCCGCGACTTATATTAATGTACCACCATTAATAACTGGCCTGGCGACGTGACCGAAATATTCACTCTTCAAGCATCATTATTATTCACTTACACCTGTACCATTTGTCCGCGAGAGGGCGGCACGGGACGTTCCTTCTCAATTTGGATAAATGATTTTTCGGATCTCTCTTTCTGTTTTACATGCTGAAGATGCAACGGTTAATTGCAACATGACTTAAACGTATTAATAATTTGTAGTAATTTATTTTGGATTATAAGTTTGTGAATAAAGTGTCTTTTGTTCAGCAGGCGTAACAAAAATCATTTATTTTTGAACCGACTTCAAAAAGGAGGAGGTTACTCAATTCGACCGTATATATATATATTTTTTTTAAATCAAATTCATAGAACACCATACGTTACAGTGTTCCATGTATTTGTATGTGGTCTCTACCTCATGAGTAAATATTTACTGATGTGACTCTTTATCTACATAAAACACTTCTTCTTTGAAATGAGATAAGTGTAAATCTTATTAGGTAGAGAGAGCACAGCACTCAGAGACAAAGGTGGTGTAGAATGTGGTTCTCGATGAGCCTTGTGCCATAATTTTGCCTGTTCCATTTAAAATTACGGTTTGGTTCTAGGTTTAACGGAAATTGTAGTTTTTTCACATTTCCTGTAGCCTGTGTAACCTGTAAAATGTGCAATGAATTAAACAACTCATTCCTTTCAACAATAAACTATAGGTTCCAAAAAAAAAATCGTTCAAAACCTTTGTGTAATTTCTAAAAAATTAATTACCCAATCAACTTGCATAGAAAACTAAAATCAAACAATCTCAAAGCACTTCAAAAATATCTTTTAGAATTCCTTCATAATCAGAATAAACAGCGATATATCTGTCTGTCTGTGAGTGACATAAGCGTTGTATTAATTCAGCGGAATAAAGCGAAGTGTAAATTTGCATTTTTATGTAATAAATTGTCAATCTGACATGTGTCAGCGTCACTCATGTCACGAGAAATACTCGTGACTCGTTCATCTACCGATGTCACATATAGCTGGCTACATTACAGTAATATACCTACAACAAATGTAAAGTGGACTCGACGCTATCATTAGATACGTATACAGTTCCGTTTTTATGCCCAAAGGCCTTTTTAAGGTGAGGAAAATCCGTCATTCTATTACCGACTGTTACCGACTAAATACCACATGCACCTTAAATAAACACCTTCTGCCTACGGTTGGAAGCCCATGGAAGGCCCTCGGCAGGATGACTTTAGTATTCCCAACAGACCTTGGCTACCACATTGGCCTCACCTAGGGGGTTCGGGTGCTATCCCGCGTCTTTGGAGGGTTTCGGGTGTTATCCCGTTTCTTGAGGTATGTGGCGTGCGTGAAACCATCACGTCATGCTGTCGCGTCGGGCCTGCTTCTGTAAGGACTGTGAGCAGCCCCCACACCGTCCTCAGGCTCGAAGGAGTTGACAGAGGCATAATAAGCGTCCAGATTTCACTATATGTTTTTGTCCCACGTAACGTTACGGTGGTGAGCCTATTGCCATTTTAAAGGGGCCATGGCTGGTTCAGGTTGCTACTATCAGCTGTTGAAATTTGCAACTTGGCTTAATGACTCCCGAGTTACTTGTAACCGCGGCTGTCAAACGTGACTTCCCAAGCAAGGAAACGCTATAAATGAATTTGCCCAGTAGTTTTTACCCATCTGAGAACCAATCAAGGCTTGACGTAGTGACCAATGTCAGTGTACAGATGTCATCGCCGAAGGAAAAGGAACAACCAACAATAATGATGTCATCTTTACTGATAGTGTCGGGTCTGATTAAGAAAAAATATTTTAACACTTAAACTCAGCAATGATGAATCGACTCGTGCGCAAGTATTAACACTGATGGATGATCAGACATCAACAATAAATGATGGACTCGTGATGAATAAATGGTGACCTTGTTGATCAATTCTTGCACATAATCACGCCTCTTTGCCCACTGGATCTATATACATTTATATTTAACTTCTTAATTAATAAATTTAAAATAAAATGTCCTCATTGCGACTCGACATCCATTAGTTATTAGTCATTTTCATTCTACTCGAAAATGCTACGAGCAGTACGGTCAGATAATAAATTTGTCTAAAAAGTTTTTTCATTTTTCTGTATAGAAATCTTTATATTGTTTTGACCGTACTGTATAGTTGGTAAAACACATTTACGATAGTATGTGTAGGCGGTGTCAATGTATGGAGTGAGTGATAATAGTACTATGTATGGATAAGAGCTATCTGTGAAGCAGACCTGCGTAGCATAGCTCTGTATGCCGCGTAGCATCTATCTGAGATGGTTGCCTTTTCAAGGTGCAAGTCTCCTAGGTTGTAGGAGTGTTCCTACTGCCGATTGTAACTTATTATACTAGCTGACTCCACGGCTTTGCTTGACATATACATACTACGAGTCCCGTAGCACCGAATGAACCCATCCATGTTCGTATTTACAATAATGTATAGAAATAGGTATGTTAGAAGTGTTGACATTTAATCGTACGCATCTTGATCAAATAGCTCTTGGAAAAAGGCCATGTATGAGAACACTTATGAAAGTAGAGAAGCGAAAGTGTTATTCTAGACTCGTAGCAAGAAGCAATTAACACACCGATGGGAGACAAGCGTGATGATATAGATTATTGATATTTATTATTACTGGTAGAACTTCTGGGGTTGTGCCTCCCTCTTTCTAACTTCTATGGGGAAAAGTATAATATGTAAGAATTGCCAATGTTTGTGCTACGACGATTGACATCCTACGGCACAGATGTCGCGGCATAAATCAAGATTTAGTTCGTCACGTGCGTTCCAACTACGTAATATGATAAATAAATCAAATTAGTGGGACCTGACGTTTTTATTGAGATACATGTAGAATGGTTCTGATGAAAAATTGCTTGTTTAAAAATTGGGATCAGGTTAACGGCGGATTCTCATTTATTTACGTCTTCGTTACCTTGTATGTGTTTACGTAACCTTTTCTGGGTACCAACCTACTTATCATACCTAAGGTTAGACAATTCTTCCATAGGTAAAGCAATAAGGTTGTTCAGTCAACATACGGCTACAAGAAACAGGCTCAACTTTGCTTGGAATACTACTTACATCTCCTTTGATATGATCCTACAAAATATTTCATTAGATGTAATCAACGACGTAATAAAATATAGACACGTCATGCACAAACATCACGGCTTTCAAAAACAGCAAATATTTCCTACATTCAAAAAAAGAATTTCTATGAAATTATCTATGGTAGCATGTATGAAAATTAAGGCAATTGCCTGACTTTTTGTTGCCATTTTTCAGTGTTGGTAACGTATCTATAGTTTTTTATATATCATTGGATGTAATAGTTTTCAGAGCCGAAGCCCACTTTAGGAGTTTTGGAGTCACCAAAACCTGCAGTGCTATGACAACATCACCATTCTAGTACTATGAGCAGGGGCCTGAGGACGGTGGGGGTCACCGTCCTTACAGAAGCACACCCAAAACGAAAGCGTGACGTGAAATTTTCACGCAAGCCACACGCCTTAAGAAGCGGGATAGTACCCGAACAACCCCCCAAAGACGCGGGACAGCACCTGAAATCCCTATGTGAGGTCGCAGTGGTAGTTAAGGTCTGTTGCGAATCCTGGGGACAACCGTCCGAGGGCTTACCCGGTGCTCCCAACCGTAGGCAGTTGGTAGGGAACGTGTGGTTCTTAGTCGGTAAGAGTCCGGCTTAGCATCCATGACGGTTTTTCCACATGTTAAAAAAAGTAAGTACTGCTCGTTCGCTCTAAGTTTGCCACTCGGCTCCATACTAAAGTCGAATTTTTAATTAGACGAAGTAAATTGACAGCAACTAATGTCACTTCTTCATACAATGTTGCTTATTTTCTATGACGAAGTGACATTAGCTACTGTCAATTTACTTCGTCTGATTAAAAATTCGGGTATACGCCTCTACGCCAGCGGCAAACTTAGAGCGAACGGGTAGTACTACAGTCAGTCGCCAATTGTGAATAACCCTACTTCCCTACTAATATTATAAATGTGAAAGTTTGTGAAGATGTTTGGATGTTCGGTTGTTTGTTACTCAATCACGCTCAAACGGCTGAACGGATGATGAACTGAAATTTGGTACAGAGATAGCTTATAGTCTGGATTAACACATAGGCTACTTTTCATCCCGGGAATATGTGTTCCCACGGGAAGCGGGAACGGGTACCGAACTTCACGCGGGCGTAGCCGCGAGTATCATCTAGTTGTGAATAAAACACAATTAATAATGTAATTAATTAGTATTTTTGTCAAAAGTCTTCATTCGGCTTGTCCTCCCACGCCCTGTCCTTATTGGTAAACGGGCTTGTCAATGCCAAAGGTCAAAGATTTACTGTATAATAATAAAATAAATATCTTCTTTTTCTTCAAAACGAATTGACATTTCTACAGCTGCCAGCTGGACCGATTTCATAATTTAAATTTTGAAGAAGCGGAATAAATTCTAAAAAGATGAAATGTGAGCGTATAATATGCCTCTCCTTACCCTTTCGGGATAAAAGTGTGACCATATGTATGTAACTTTAGTTACAAGCAAAGCTTTTTGTATGTCAGGGTCAATAAAATGAAAATCCACTGACAAGCCTTTTGATGTATAAATTATGTAGAATTTAAATAATTTGTGTCTCTCAAAGTGGGTGTTGATTTAATTGCAAGATTCCATCATCTAAATATACATATAGTCACACACCATTAAAATCCTTTAAAAATATTAGAGATGCGCCGAATGTTCGGCCGAATATTCGAATTCGGTACATTCGGCAGGTTTTGGATAGTTCGTATTCGGCCGAATATTCGGTTTATTTGCCGAATAATTACCGAATGTTGAGATTATAGGTAGGTAGGGGTTTTCCAATAACTAACGTCCTAGTATAAAGATCACGCACGTGACGCACAGTGACATAGTTATTTAACAAAAACAAAAAAGCTCGGAGTGCTCAAACTTGCTTCCTTAAAAATGCCCGATTTTTACGGCGAGCAGAGCAGACCCATTAATGAATCCGTTGAACTCGCAAAGTACTTGTTTTCCCACCAAAAAATTATCAAGATTAAAGAACTGAGTGTTGTAATGACCTGGCTTAGTTCTAGTTATTACGGTCCGAGTTATTACGTATTTTGTTTTTATCCGTTCTTTTTTTTCTTTTCTTTTCTTAGTTCTTAGAGCTCCTCGCGGCGATCGGTTGCCGCGCATAATAATCAAGCTTTTCCGTAGAGCCCCGCGCGGCGACCGGTCGCCGCACCTACCCAGACGACTTTAAACTTAAATTTAGCCTTCTTACGTCCTACTTTTCTATGAACAAGTTTATTGCATGTGTAGTTTATAACATTTTCTTGTTTTTGGAATCTTATAAAATGACGTCAATGGGCCAGAATTTTTTACAAAAATCGAACAGTTGAAGTTGAGAGTGGATTGCGCATGGATGGCGTGCGTTTGTGTAGTACGTGTGTGTTTCGTGTTTTTATTATTATTAATGTGTTTGCATTATTATTTATTATTATACACAGTAAAATAAACAATATATCAATAATCCGGTTGGTGTTTACAGAATCGTAAAATATGGTGTGGTGGTAGAGTAATCAATGTTTTTTTTTGTTGAGTGCGTGTGTACCAAGTGCGTGTGTGCGTGTGTGTTTTGTTTTTTTATTATAAATAATGTGTTTTCATTATTATTTATTATTATACACAGTAAAATAAACAATTTATCAATAATCCGGTTGCTGTTTGCAGAATCGTAAAATTTGGTCTGGTAAGTGAGATAATTTTTTTTTGGAAAATGGGAAATCTTTTTTCATTTTTAGGGTGGTGGAGATAGCTCCTTGCGATTACCGATTTGCGATATATTTTTTTAGTGTGTTGAAGGGTAGTTACAATATGCAAGTACTTTTTCTTCGCTTGATTCAGTGTCACACGACATTATCACTAAAACGCTACATAACATTACTCTTTGTAAAAATGAACTGCTCATTTTCCATTTCACATTTCACATTCATATCACTCATCTCAATCCTAATCTTTGTTGGTGGAAAACAAAAATCATTTCATTAAAAACAAGCCCGCTCATTAATCTATCGGCGCGTGCGGCCACATATTATATGGCGTGCTGTTTTCGTTTTTGAGCTAGTGCTGCTGAATACCAGCCTTGCCCGTTCGACTCGGCATAGAGGCGTGCTATGATGATTATTAACTAACCTCTACTTAGGCGCCTTCGCGACAACTTCGATTATTCATAGCTTGATGGATCTGTAGACCTAAGCGAACTACTATAGTAGCAACAGAGTGGCAATTCTCTGCATAGATAGAGATTTACTGGTGAAATATTAGTGACTAAAGGTATGACAAAAGACATTTCAACTGTAAACTTTCTTCACGCTTGCAAGTTTTTCGTTTGAGAATACGCGCCCTGGGGATTAGGGCTGCGCGCCCAGCGCTAAAATAATGTCGCCAACATCGTGGACTGACCTGTTTACCGCGTTAATTTGAACCGAATAGTTCGGCCGAATATTCGGTTCGGTACATTTCATACCGAATATTCGGCCGAATGTTCGAATTCGGTTCAAACCACATTCGGCGCATCTCTAAAAAATATCTATAAATCACACACCTACCGGTGCACTATTCTTAGAAATCAGCATTTTATGCAGCTTCGGCCCATATTGGTAGAAAATAGGAATATTAAAACTGAAAGAAAACACTCGCAAACGATTCTAATGAGACACAGGAGCGATAAAGTACAAGTTTTGTTGTAAGAGAAATAATAGAGGCACCCGATGTCTCTGAAGCTACTAGGTATACTGTAATGCAACGACCGGGGCACGACTGCAGCACGGGAGGAAACCTCACACTCAAAAATGAACTGTACTCCTTAAGCATAAAGTTGAGATTTCACTATCATCACACAAATGTTAAGATTTTGAATTCAAACGCAGACGCAATGCATTAAATTGTAATCGAACACTATGGAGGAAACATACGAGGCGGCGCCGCGCGCGGCCGCTAGTTTATTTCGCAGTAAAAAACGCTAGAACTGGCCTTATTTATTCGCGGCGTGTTTTCTCGGAGCAAAGTGTAAATGGCTTCAAAACTAATGTGTTGGCAACCACCGCAAGTTATGAGTGACATTAACTAAGAAATAGCTGCAGATTGTTTTTGCGACTTACTAGGCAGTAGGCAGGGACTTTTAAACCGACTTTCTAAAAGGAGGTTCTCAATTCGACTGAATGTTAAAATAAGTACGTTTTTTATGCGATCATTCCGATCCTTATGAATTGTTTTTGATGATGATTTCGGATTGACCAGAAACTACATCAAAACCCCAGTAGCTTAGCCGTTAAGACATCCAAAATGGTTTCGGTGGTTTTGGACTTTATTCCTGATCAATGTCCAAACTGGTTGAGAGAAATCTGAGTTATTGAATAATTTCGGTCATCTCAGCTTTACAGTTAATTTTTTCTTTATTAATTTTTATTAATTTCTACTGTATTGTTTCAGGTAAGCTCGCCAAGGTTCAATTTGTGATTCACGATAACAAAAGCAATTATGTGTAAGTAGGTCTTCATATGTTTAAGTTTTTTTTTGTGAAAATTTTAAATCGAGCTAGACTCTATTCGTGAGGTATAACCTGGTGACAGATAGACAGACATACGGATAGCGAAGAATTAATAGTGTGCGGAACTTGTATTTTGACAACGCTATAGTTATATTTTCTTCGATTTGGAAAATACGCGTTTTGTAAGTGTAAAAGAAGTGGAAAGTCACTGTGAAAAATGTCACGTGACTTAACTTATAGCGGCTTATCAAATAGTCCAAGCGCGACCACGGGCGCTGCAATGCGCCTGAAACGTCGGTGAATGTAATGTAATAAGTATTTCGCGTGAACTCCCGAATTTTATAATTATGAGTGTTAAAAACACCGATAGTTTAAAAATAACATTAACTGATGAATGGTCGAACAACCTGCCACAGTTTGTTTCTTTTTCTTCTTAATGATAGACAGAGATAGATTACGAAGCTATCATTTCGTAATGAGCTAGTTAGCTGAATGACTGTAGCCCATAAATGTAGACATACTGTCGTTGCGACGCCAATAGTTCGCAATGACAATTGTACGTAGAAAGTTTACACTGATGGTCCAGTCGAACACCGATTGCATAAATATTCACTTATATTTCTTTTTAGCTAACAGGCTCCTGCATTATGCAGGCTAGGGATGTAACCCACGTGTGCTACCAATAAAATTTTACTACGCCCGCATTGTTCCGTTCAGTTAGGCTCTTACCAAGTGCGAGAGGGACAGCAGATAGGCTATTTTGTTACGGCAATAACGGAACGAGGCAAGTGACTATAAGTCGAATCCGGCTCTGTGTCGGCCGGTCTAAATGGCATTATTTTTTATCGTCTACAATGTAAGGTAGTAGAATTTTTCTTTTACATTGATTTTTTTGTTTCCTTTTATATGATATTTATAGTATTGGTTGTTGTTTATTATGAATTTTAGTGGCTGTATCGACGGTGCGGGAATGGAAATATTGATGAGTACCCAGGCAGGTATTTGGCATGGGCTCAGAACGAGTAGGCCTCGCCCGTATCATAACTTTATCATGTTATGTAAAATCGATACCCGATATTGTAGTTTGCGTCAGATCGCAACACTGGGAAGAACCGAAACTTGTAATCTAAGTTTAAGACCTGTTTCATAGAATGATGAGAGAAAAGAAATATTTTTACAAAAAAAATATTAGAATATCCAACTGAAGCCTAGTGAAAATCAGCACCAGTCATTTATACTTCGTATATTTTTACCTTAACTCATCTCCCATTTTATTTCCTGTAGGTACCTACGATAGTTTGTAATTTCCTATGTTTTTATTTGGCACCAAAATGAACCGCCTTATTTATATTTTTCGCTCTCTGCCTATCCTAACTACCCCGTCAACAATTTTGTTTATCGGCGTGATAAGGTACATTTCACTTACACACACAAAGTGTGAAATAAAAAATTAATAAGCCCTCATTAATTAATAACGAACACGATAGTGATTGATGCAATGAGTGTATGATAAATCCTTGCCTGTCTGTCTGTGTGATTGACAGATTTTGGTTATAATTGACGCGCCGCTGTATTAATTGAACGCGTGTGTCATGGGCAAGCCGATTACCAACGATGTACTTATTGTACTTATAAAACAGGTATATTGATATTGAAAAGGGGCCCCGCCATTATAATCTGCGGGGCCCAAAATGCACGTACTGAATTATGAGTGAGACCCTGGCATAAACATCCTTTTTATCGTGTGGAAATCCTACATGGATGCTATACTGGACTCCTGCCGACTAAAACCACACGATGCCTTACAACTGTTTACGGGCAGGAGTCTCAGGGTTCTTGGGAGACTTTGGCTACCACCGCGGCCTCTTAAAAGAAAGTTCCCACCTGATCCCACCATCCCCTTCAATTCCGATACCTGACAACGCTTGCTGGGCAGAGATGCCAGATGCCACTCATACACAGTGGAGAGAATCTTCGCCAGAACTGAGCGTTTCAAAAGATCATTCCTCTGTCGTACTATTAAAGCCTAGAACGACCAGCCCGCACACGTGTTTCCCTCACCTTACAATCCAAGGTTCTTCAAGCGGAGCGTAAAGAGGCACATCACAGGGCCGCCAACTTGAGGACCACTGTCGGACGGACTGTGAGACTGGACCCAATCGCTAGCTGCGCCACGACATTAGGCTGGCGACGTCAATTTGGCGAGCTTAATAAAAAAACTAAATACAAAATCTTTAACACGTTTAGTAACAATATTTTCATAAATAATGTATTTTTGTGAAGCGTTGTGCGCTATGGTAGGCTCTGAGATGATAAACCGCTGTTTGGCATTTCCTTTGAAGAGCGTTTTCATTAACATGGCAGTAGTTAAGCCAAGTTGAAGGCCTTATGAGCAGTTTGAAATATTTTAACGGTAGGTAGTCAGAACCTGCGCCCTTTCAGCTCGTTAATTGATTCACCTCACTGTCTATTACAGAGGACAAAAACAAGTTATGAAATGCGTATAGTTTATACCTCTGTGCACCCCTTTGGAAGTGAAGGTATGAGTATGTATCTTATTTGTATGCTTCTTAATTTTATTTTGCAGTAGGTCGATTGTCATAAAATTAATTTTCATTATTATAAATTCCCAAGTCATAAAGAACAATAATTAATAACGATTACAGCCTAAAACGCGTTGACCTCGGTGCGTAACACTTGCAATCATGTCAAGTGCACTCGGTCAATCAATTTTCGGCCACAGATTAAAGTATTATGTAGATGGGACAATGATTATACCGTTTCGAATGCAAAGTTGTTTTAGTGTAATATATTTATCCCACTCGTACTACGCTTCAGATTTGCTCAATTTGTATCATTTTGGGTTTTCAATGTGTAGGTAGATATTTACCTACCTTAAGATTATTTTTGAAAGCAATGAGTATGCTAACTGATCATAAATTTTAAATATGAAAAACGAATTGGTTTCAAGCAGGATTCGAACCTGCGACTTCGGCGATCCGTGCCGACGCGTTATCCACGTTACGTCTTGGGGCGACGTAGGCGCACCATCTACCGGCACTTTTAAGATCGGCTCGCCGAAGACGCAGGTTCGAATCCTGCTCGAAACCAATTCGTTTTCCATATTTAAAATTTATTTACCTACCTATTAGCTAAGAGAAGAAAAATCAAAATAATAACTATACTAAGAATCTAGATACCGTCGTAGTAACTGACTACCACTAAAAGACTACCATTATTCTTTTTAGACATAGTGTCATGTGATCATGTCATGAAGCCTGCATAAAACTGCGCGTACGGCTACCCTTGCGCTTCCTTAACACGGTTACATAGCTTTGGGCAGCTTTTCATTGGGGCGTGGACCGCGTTACCATAAATACCATTCGCAAAATAAAAATTTCAAAATAATGTAGGGTCTGCGTGGTAATCTTTGATGTGTATTTTCCTTAAATTTAACAATCGCACACACAAAGGATACTTCAAGGCGATTACCGTAATGATTAATTGATAAGTTTATTTTAAGGTGGATACTTAATAAAAAACATTGACATAATTTTGTATTATGTATGACTTGTGGGGTTTTCATGAATTTTACCTATAAAGACATTATAATAATTATCATCTAAATACAGTTCAGTAATCAGGTTTTTAATGATTACGTGCTACAAAGTTCCCATTCAAGTGATGATATTTTTTCTGGATCGGGATGTTGAGTACTGAAAGCCGGCCAAGTGCAAGCTGAAACAAGCAATAAAAAGATCCTAAGTTATAAAATATATTTTCTAAATACTTATGTAAAAAGAAATAAATACCAATACGAATATTGCAGCATCGTTTTTAAAAAGTAGTCATTACATTTACTTTTATTTTTTGTTTAACGTGAGGAAAAAATTTTCATGGATGCTATGCCGGACTCCTACCGATTAAAAACCAGGTGTCTTCGTAGGAAGGAATCCTACTCAACCTATCTATGTCCTTACTAATGGTCACACTGCATTCGTCCAAATAATAAGCATTAGTTGCGATAGAGTATGAATGCTTGCAACACCAAAATAATACAAATATCCTAGGGAGGGTCTTCCAAAGTCTAACAAAGACTTCTAGTTTAAGTTTATCTATGCTACAACTTATCTGCTCCAAATATGATAAAATTATTCTTGGTGTTTAGTAAAAGTTTACTCAAATAGAAGTACTTATTGCATACAAAAACGAAATAAAATTATTTAGATATTCGTAATCATTTTACATGTTACTTTTCCCACAAGATATTAAAATATCAAACATTAACATAATTTTGTATCATGTATGAATTGTGATTTGTTCATGAATTTTACAAAATAAATAAAGACATTATGCCAACTATCATCTAAAAAGTGATAGTTCCCATTCGAGTGATGATATTTTTTCTGGATCGGGATGATGAGTACCGAAAGCCGGCCAAGTGCAAGCTGAAACAAGCAATAAAAAGATACTATGTTATAAAAAATATTTTCTAGATACTTAAATAACAAGCCTGGTTTAGTTTCGTGCTTAACTTCTAGAGTGAAATGAATGTTAAAAGAGACAAAAATACTAATGTGAATTTTGCAGAAGATTTTTTGAAGTTATTACTCGAAAGTAACAAAATCAGTAACAATTCTATTTAGTTATAACCATCGAAATATAAAATTCTCCTCTCATGTTACTCACTCTTCGCCTCCTCTCCCTCCATCGATAATGCATTACAAATGGAGTCAAAACCAAACATATTATCGAAACTAAATAATGTCTTCCATCTATTCGACATGTTGCAACAATGTCCTGCCGTGAAAGCCATCACTCAGCTGTCAGACGTCCGTTGCACAGGTCAAGGGGTCGCGACAACCCCCCACCCGCTCCGGAGTGGGGGTTGGGGGGTCGCAAGTCCAATTTGATTGATTTCCTAGCTGTTTACACATTTCTACTTCCAACTTACTGATGTATTTTGTATTTTTTTCTTGACTAGTTTTGATACGGGCGACTCGTAGGTAAAGATTTTTAATACCCTTTAAAAAGTTTCATGTATTTTGCTATAGGAAGAAGCCATATAACTACGTCAGTATATTCCCGAAGGATTGAATTTTCTTTTACTATAAGCTGCTATTGATCATTGCATGTGCAGAAAATACATCCAAGATTAATTTTTATAAATTGTAGGAGTCACTAAACATAGGTTTTTAATGATTTTCTGTAGATGTTCTTTAAGTTTGATGATTTTCTGTAGACGGCTTACCATCAGGCTGGTGGTGACGTCAATTTGGTGAGCTAAATATAAACATAATATTTATTTGGTGAGGTGGTTTTATTTGGTGAGCTAAATAATAACAGAAAAACGTTATTAAAAAAGTAATAAGCTATAACAGTTGAGTGAAATTCCTATTGTTGCTTACTATAGTTACTATTAGTGTTTTTCTTTGACGTTGTGAAGTTTGGAGTTCATTGAATCTAGACTTCGCCATAGCTAAGAAAAAAGTTAAATATTTGTATAGATTTCGATGAGTGCACCATTTACAGAATGCAAGCATTTACAGAAACCGATAGCCTTCTAAGAATCTGTAAAGTCTGGGTGTCTTTTCCTCCACTTAGCCTATCTTTTAACTTTCAACTTGAATCCTGAGGGACGTATGGACTGTTTGAGACAAAATAGATATTAAGGTGTCCGTGTGTAAGTTCACAAGCCATAGGGACATGGAACCAGGTGTCTTCGTAGGAAGGAATCCTACTCAACCTATCTATGTCCTTACTAATGGTCACACTGCATTCGTCCAAATAATAAACATGAGTTGCGATAGAGCATGCATGCTTGCAACACCAAAATAATACTAAAGTCCTAGGGAGGGTCTTCCACACTACAAAGACACTTATCTGCTCCAAATTATGATACAATTGTACTTGTTGTTTAGTAAAATTTTACTCAAATAGAAGTACCTACTTATTTCATACAAACACGAAATAAAATTATTTTGATATTCGTAATCATTTTACATGTTACTTTTCCCACAAGATATTAAAATATCAAGACTCATCGGACGGCGTAATATCTCGTGAAATATTAATTCTCATCATATCGTGAATGATTGACGGCTGTCTACGAGGGATATATCCGTCACGGGCGCGGTAAACAGACCCTCCCCCCTCTCCTCTCCCGCTATAAGGCTGGGGAGGGACTACCCCCGTCTGCCTCCCGAGTGGAATATCTCAATCTTTAGCGCGATTTATTGATTGATAGATTGATTCCACGCGGTCGGGTAATAAAGTGATTTGTGTTGTTTGTGGTTCAACGGCGTTTGTAATGATGATAATAACAAGAGTGTTCGCGGCAGACGTCGTTTGTCTCAATGGCTTATAATTGATCTGCCCACTTTTCAGTCATACACAATTTTCGGGACCTAGAGTTAACTTTTTGAGACTACTTCAATCTTTCGAGCTTTTAAATTGCTGAGATTTACTGTTCTGGTTTTCATATTTTATTCTTTATGTCTACCAAATATTGAGGGCTCAATAAATGGCTCCGATAAATAATGTCAAATGACCGTATGTGTCGTACTCAGTAATTTGTTATACTTTTGTTTGAACTTGAACACAATATTAAAAAAACTTAACAACATTTTAGATAATTCGCTAAGAATTTTCTCCCATCAGCTCTATCCTCGAGAACAATCTTTAAATATTGCCAGCTCAGCGATTTGGCACCAAACAATGTGGAAAAAACCTTTCCTCAAAAGCGACATCTGTTAGTTATTTTTGTCAAAATAAGTCTACTATTTGTGGAGCGTGTCTCACGCCTGGTTGTGCATAGAACTTTTTGAACTTTTGTAGTTAGTATTTTGACTTCCTTTTCGGACAATTTCAAATTTTATATTATTTTAGTGAATTACTCGAGTGTCCTGTAATTAACTCTACCTGTCTGGCTTTGCTGATGTATTTTGTTGCCGCCATAAAAATAAATACTAAAAAAAAAGAAAATATATTTTTAGGGCGCTCTATACAGCAAATGCTACTTCCTTACCGATTTTCTCGCCTCCCCTCCGTGCGCAAATCCGACTCGCACTTAGCTGGTTTTGATTCTTGGACATGATATTGAGAAACTCTTTTATTATTTTCTTTGACACAATAATTAACTTGTAGGTATTATCATGTTTTACTAAACCTCAACAAATAAATTACATTTCATTTAATTTCATTTCAATGTTCAAAAATAAAATATGAGTTTTTAGATCCCCAGTGTGACAGAAACTAATAATTTATTGTCAATAAATCAAGCCATTTAAATATAAACCTAACATTATTGTTATTCTTAGAACTCGTTTGTACTAGCTAACTCGTT
Organism: Miltochrista miniata; assembly: GCA_933228765.1. Classification (NCBI taxonomy): domain Eukaryota; kingdom Metazoa; phylum Arthropoda; class Insecta; order Lepidoptera; family Erebidae; genus Miltochrista; species Miltochrista miniata. Next base: position 35,361,190 of record OW121755.1, on the reverse strand, counting down.
TTCGCAAATGCATCTTTGTGATACAATTTCTGTTTGGAATACTTATTATTCGTTTTGGTTGCTAATTATTCTGATTTATTGGTTTTAGGATGACCTTTCGACAATCTTCAAAATGTCTCACCGTTTTGTAACCGTTGATATTATCTTTTCTCACGTTAACCGCCTATTTTAGTTTATTAGCTAGAACAACTCTGGTTTTTCAGTTTTTAGTGAAGTGACTGCTGACTAATCTCCTAACTTATTACTATATTTATACATTGACACCCAATTTTAGCCCCTCTCTATAAAATATAGTGCAGAGGGGCTTATGGCGAGACTTTGTCCATAGCTGTGACTCTGTCGCAATAAACTACGTCACTAGGTCACGTGGATCATCTGTTCAAAGTTTGAAATAAAACAAAAATTACAACGTCAATCGGATTGAACTTTCACTTTCACAATAAACGTGTTAGAGAGAGGGAGTCTGTTGAGAACGATCTTACCGCTTTCTTGTTCTGTCTTGTCGAATTTCTGTTAAAACTAAAAGTCACAACTGGAGTGGCAGCCTAAAAATTCCTTTTCTGTGTTAATAAGAATTACATACGTAGGCTTACCTACCAAACAAGTAAATTTTAAGCATAGCGAATATAGCTAGAATTTGTCTGATAAGGCGAAGGCAAATTAGACTAGATCTCTATCAAAATCTTGTAAAATACATGTACAATTAGGTATCTCTTATACAGATAACAAATAGTACACGATTTTGTTAAAACTCGACGATAACTTCGACGAGTTAGTCTCATTTCCCTTCGCCCTATCAGTCAAATTTTATTTATTTGCAAGTTTGTAGACACTATATTTAGTTGTTTAGACCAAACGAGTACAACAACAAACAACAACACACAAAATAAAGCTTGTCAATCAACTACCTGCATTAGCGAGTTATTCATAACGCTATTTACGAGGAGGGGTGTAAAAATCGATGATCGGCACTGTCCGACCCACATCGCCTTTGCTGCGTCAAGTTTGATTGAATCAACATGACAGACAGATGTAGGTGTAGAGGTGACTTGTCACGTGTACTCGTTGTAAGTGTGTGGGTGGGTCGCGGAATTAAAGAAACTTTCTGCACTCATTGTTTTATTATCATAGAACATAATGAAGCTTCGGCTGAAGTATTATAACTTTTATATTTGTTTTTGATGACATAATGACATCTAAATGAAAGGTCGTAAATGAAAGTGAGACCCACTAATAATTTTAATGTCCACTCCGACTAGTATTTAATACACTTGCTGATTAAAATTATGCCCTTTATCGGAGTTTTATAGGTCGCACAATATTTATTAATCTAACGGTAAGACGAAGAAACAATTGACAGCAATTTTATTATGATATTGGAGTCCAAACTCTCTAGATGACGAGAGTTTGGACTCCTGGCGAGGTAACTGTCCCTAGGCAACTTCACGCCTTTGGCACCTTCTAAAAAACTTTGAGAACTGTGATACCTCGATGTGTTTTTGTTTTAGTTTTAGACCTTTAATTGATTCCTTTTATTTGTACTTACTACAATCTCACGATATTCTTTATTTACAATAAATATAAGCTAAACTACAATTTCTCAAATAAACCAAATCCATTTATATCAAAATCAGACACCCTAATTAGTAAGAACTCAAAAAAATGTTTGTCAAATGCTGTCACTTCTAGCCACTGCGAGTCCACACGAAGAGTAAATAAAGCGTCGGTCGACAAAGACGTCCGTCTGTGCGCGACATCTGAGCGACGTGTGTCGCCCCCACCGCCCGGGGAGGACCGGGGCCCCCTCGCGGGCTCCCGCCTGCGTCCAACGCCTATAATGATGTTAACTCACCGTTTGAAACCGGCCCTGCTTTGTTGAGTTTTTTCAGTTAATGTTTTGTAGTTTAGTGTGTATAATGTGGACGATGACAATGAAATGAATGACTTCATGTCATTGTTATGTTTCAGTGTATGATGTATGTAAGTACGAAGATTTTCAGAGCTTTTTTTTACTAGAATACTCTGTTCAGAAACTAAAGTAAAACGTGCTAATGTTACAATTTCTGATACGAATGTGTAGTAGTTTATGAACCGCAGTCATTTCTCTGTCAAAATTGTGAGGCACAGATTTTTATTTGTATAATTTTCATTATTCATTGGCGCAGTGTAAGCGACTTCTCTTGCTGAGGTCATGGGTTTGAATCCGGAATCCAAAATATAATATATTGTATGATCTGGAAATAATTATTATGAAGTTTGATTTGAATACCCGTGGTTTCACTCGCGTTAAATTTGGTTATCGCGCTTAGGTGTGACCTGTGGAAAGAAGATGTATTCTAGAAATAAAGGTCTCACTCTCCGCATCTTCAACAACCAATTATCTTAATTTAAAAAATACTTCAATTCGTTCTTGTGACGCGAAAGCGAGATAAGAAATAAACGCTCTTTGTGAACTATGAACATCAGTTGTTTAGCACAAGCAGTTTAGGTATTAGATTCAGTCTAAATTAAGCCAAAGGCATTGTGTAATAAACATTACACAATAACAATATAATATAGCCTTCGTAAAAAAACAATAATTATCATTCATGCTCTAAGATATTAAAAAGAATCTCATGATAAAACCGTAGTAGTAATCGGAAAGAAAACAAACCGATAAAATCGTATTAACCCGTACTTGTTTTCAAATGCGAACAAAAGTTACACAGAGCTTCATAAAGATCTCAAACTGCATTCATACGTAACGGAACTAGAAAACATACATTCCCATTTCCAAGCACAAAAGTCCATAAAAATATAAGTTCTAGTCGCTATGGAAATCCCATAACAGAAGGAAACTGCAACACAACTTGGTCCAAATAAATTTCATCAACGTACGAATCCCGGACGGCGAACTCGACTTGTACAGTAAATTGTCTTCAAGAGCTGACCATCCCCCCTTTTCACCTACAGGGTGGAGGGGGTTCAAAGGAGGCCACCGACATTCCCCCGTTCGTCTTGCTTATGAGTGACGGCCGGACAGCTTGAGTGATTGAGAGTGACTGGAGACTTAATGCGCGAAGCGAGATAGTACGCTCGCAACAAAGCGCGCGAAGCGACGTACCGCCTCTGTGCCATACATCGCTCTATGGCCATCGAGTACGCTCTCCTTTCGTTTGTATTCGCACTCATATCAAAGCACATTTCGCGCAAAATTTCACACATGTTATTATTATAAATTAAAATATACGTTGCATCGTTTTAATACGGTTTGTGAGGTGTTTGTAATTAGTGATGCGAGTTTGACACTTGATGGATGGCTCGGGAAATATCCGGTGTAGCAATGTTATTATAATTAATTGACACTGAGGGCAATGCACATCGAGTGTTTTATAAAATTAGACGCATAGGTATGTGTTCATTCGGTGACAAATAGCGATCGATTATTTATCTCTTTGTGTGTGACAGTTGTGTGTTTATCATGATTAAAATTATTATCCTTGTGTTTTAACCGGTTTTAAACTTCACACGTTGTAATAAGATATTATTTATGATGTTTTCTTTTGAGCCACGTTAGCTTTTTTGAACTAAAAATAGAAGAACTAAACTGAAGCTTTCGTAATACACTTTAAAACATAGTAAGGTTTTAAAACAATGTTATTATAATATTAGTAGGTAATATGAGTACAAAATAATATTTACACGAGCACGCAATGTGAATACGTCCGTTTACGCGGACGGACGGACGGACGGACAGGCAATCAGTTCGCCGCGTCACGTGTCCGTCATTCCGCGTAAAACGTATAATTTTTGCTTATAGTCTTCTGTATACATTATAACGTATGTATTTCATATAGGTAGTCACTGTAGTTAATATTGTGACTTATTTCTCTTAAGATTCACTTTTAAATAGGTACATAGGGGTAGAATCTTTTTCTTTTCTTTTATATTGAAGAGATTGGCATACACTTATAATTAGGTCGATCACACCTAAAATTATAGAGGTAAGCAAGTTTATATTTACTAATAATCTTTTGAGCACATTAAGTATGATACAAGTTACACACACACATTAACATATTTATTAAGCCAAAAGGTACCTAATTACAATACATTGAGATAGGTCATGTTGTCAATCTTTTGTCAATTGATAGTTAGAGACAGAATTAAATACCTACTTACCTTTTTTTGAAAATGTCAAAAAGTGTCGATGCTCTTGAATTTTAAAATATAACAGCTAAAAATGAATGTCAATATAAAATAAGCTGCTTCGATTTCTGTTATTGAAATTAAGTGTATCATTTTATATCGGGATAAATTGCGAGAAAGTTAAGTAAAATTATTGTCTTCATGGTAAAGTCAGTAAAACAGCAAATATGTAAGACAAAGAAATTCAAAGAATGACTGAGAAGAAGCAAGGATATTAAAAATTTCCCATGTGTTATCTAAAAATAAACAATAATTACGAAAGTACATTAATTGGTTAAACATAAAAGAAAGAGATTTCATCGTAACTAAAGTGAGCTATTTTTTTTATAAACTGTATTGAAGAGTAAGAAACATGGCTGTCCTGTGTAATTGAGTGGAGAAATCTTGGTGAAATGCAATAAATGAACGCCAAGGTATTCAAATGATATAAATTTTATTGACACCGGTCATTATAATTGATAGGTATAATGAAATAAACTTGTGAATATTTTAGTAAAATTTATATCGGTGAATCGACATCTCAGTACCAGGAACATATAAGCATTAAGAGGTCGCAAATTACTCAACAACATCACAATAAAATATTTACAGTTGTTTTACACCTTATTGCAATGAAATAAAGATGTTTTTCTTTTGTTACACTTTCGATTTGTTTTGTATAGCGTAGGAGTCCGACACGATGATCGGTCGACAATTTGATTCTGAATATATCGCTGCGGTCGAGTTGTAAACAAGCTTTGTAGGTGGGTCCGGGTTCGAGTCTCGGACGAAAGTTCTGTTTGGAGTGTGGCAGTCATAAAATGTCTAGTGTGTTCAATAATTTTTAGACTTAAAGAAGGGATTTTAGGAGACTCAGTGTCGTATATATTCCGTTTTAGAGCCTTTAGATTTAATCATATTGGACCGGCCGAGAATAACGTGTGTGGGAATAGCGATATTCTATATAGGTGTATAATTTTGCATTGCAAATGTATGTTATTAGAGTATGAGCAAGATTTCCTTCTGAATATTTAAAAAAAAAATGACGGTAAATCCTTAGAGAACCAAGTTGAGAATCAACTGAGATGTCATCTGATCTCAAAGTAAGCTAGAATTAATCTGCTTGTATTAAGGGCTACGGATATTTTTTATTTTTTTATATTTTTTGTGACATATTATATATTTACATTATTACTTTCTAAACTAAACCTAAATAAGGCCCCCGTGGCATTGTGCCCAAAAGACTAGCAACATTCCAACCTTCTACGGATATTAATACTCATATACTTATTTTTGTTGTTGTAAATACATACTATAGTAACATACGTATAGAAACATCCAGACTTTTAAGACAAACAATTATATATCATAATATGATAATATGATGAAAATGTAAATAATACATTTTTTTTTGTTACGGATGGTAATGGAACCTACGACCGACGTCGTCATTAGCAGTCACATTTTACGACCTCTAGACCAACGAGGCAGTCTTTGAATTCAATTCAGACCAACCAGTTCAAATCTTTATGTTTTTATTGTTACGACTTTAATATCATCATTATTTGTATATTTAACGTCATTCACACCAATCATACCTCACACTTGAAGAAACACTCGCTCAAAACTTTTTATAACTCATCCTTACTCACACTTCTGTACCTACTCAATACCGTCAAATAATTATTATAAATTGACCAGCACTCATCGCGTCATATGTCAATCAATCAAACTGATTGAATCAATCGTGGGGTCATTGTCGTATAAGTTTGGACCATTGTTTGTAGTAATCGTCTTCAATTTTGGACGTTCGGACATCAATTGGGACATACTTTGTTCATTAAAAGGACTTTGTAGGATATTTAGTTGTCTGCAATTTTGTGTGACTATGACGAAGACCCCTGTTACCTTGAGAGTTCAAATTCAGGTAATATAAACAATTTCTTTATAATTTTCTCGGCACTTCGACTACAATTTATTATTTAGCGTAAAAACCTGGAGGCCGATTCTCGATTCACACGCCTATGTCTATCGCCAGACCTTAAGTCTTTGGATTGAATGCTGTTAAAAATTGTCTGGTGATCACTAAATTGTGTATTCTGGGCAGTAGTAGACTTCAAATTCCCCGCTTTTGTTATTGTCTATGAATGTCACACAGTGATGTTAACAAATAACGTTCCGTTTTCGCTTGGGTATTACCGGTTTTCTTACATATTAGCACCAATAAAATCGATTAGCAATTTTCTACGTATTTTACCTTATTAATAATATCAAAATAATACTAACGTATTAAGAATACATTTAATTTTTATAATAAGTTGTTATTGGGGGCGCAAACTATCATATTAAATAAAAATAATAATTTTTAAATGAAGGAAATAAGTAAGCAGTATGCGTGTAGACGGAATATTTACTTAGCATTAAAAAAAAAACAAGTATGTAAACAAACTAAACAAGACAAATGTCGGGAACTATAGTTATCATAAATATTTCAAATAATTCAAAGTATTCAAACAAAATAATGGAATTAGAACCAGCTATGTAACGGAAAATAACAATTCAAAGAAAAGGAAAGAGCAGCGTATGCTTCCGATGTGCAAATACATCGTTTGCTAGACTATATTATTATGCTGAACTTGGAGTAGCGTATTCTTCCAATGTGCAAATACACCGTTTGCTAGACTATGCTGAACTTGGTGTCGTCCTAAAGGTCCCAAAACTCGGTGCGAGAAGAGAAAAGTAAGTAATACTTATCATGCAATGTCTTGAATTATTCAAATTTCGTTAATAGTCTCAACTAATCCGTTTTTCTTTTTAGATTTATCAAGACAAGATAATAACGTAAAGCGATGTCGTCAGGGATGAATTGAATTGATCAGCTGGAGCTATGCGTGGAGGTTTCCCCGAACTAGTTATAAAGGAAGATGAGAAACTCAAGAGCCAAAAGTAATTTTTAGAGGTCAGTATGATAGAATACCTACCTGTCTCCTAAGTGATGTTTTAAAAGTAGGTACTTACCTACTATGCACAGACATAGTAGTATTAACAAAAAACCATGAGTGCCTGTACTTTGTGTGCCAAAAGATACAAGATTTCTTCGTTCAAACTTCAATGTGGTGTCAATTAGTCCAAATACTTGACATCACAGTAGGTGTCAGGAGAGTGGCAGGCTAGGTTTTATATAAACACAGGCACATGCATGTCTGTGGTACTAATGCTATATTAACTTACCTTTTATTATTTATAATGCAAAATTGTTGTCACTCTCTGTGAATGCTACTGTGGTGGGTCTCTTCAAGATAGTCAGTGGTTAATCTATAACTGCTACTAGTCTAGCCTAGAACAACAGCAATTTATCATGTACCTAATGCATTGCAACATGTTAATATGATATCTTTTATGTCATACATATCGCAACAGTTGGTCGGAACGGAGAGACAGATGTTGTGTTACTTATTGTAATGTTTTATAATTTCTTAATACAATCTGTTGCATCTATTTCAGGTTTGAACAATACCATAGGCTGTAAAAAGGAGTGTACTTATACACCAGGATCACAAAAATGAAGCTAACTTCAACATCATTCTAACATGTAGTTCCTGTATCCCAACTTTAAAGCGGCAACAGAAATAGAATTCATCTTTCAACTGTCAACCTGTAATGGTTCTTTAGTGACTGTGCTATTTCTTAGTTGTTAGTAGTTCTAAAATAGGATTATTAATCTCAGTTAGTAAAATGAAAAGTGCAACTGTCACTGATACAAAAAGGTTGATAGCCGAACATCACTATGGTAGCGACCATAGTGATGTTCGGCTATCAATAGACTTCGACATTTTATACACTTTACATTAACTGAATGCTTTAACTGCTGTATGCTGTCATTAAATGCACTAATTAAATGTCATTTTACTGACTGAAATTGATAATCATACATAGTATAGTTGTAATTCTCAAATTAAAAGGGTTAATAAAACTTATTATATTAATGAAATTAACTTTCATTTATTCCTTGAATAAAACACTTAACACATTTTTGTTAATATTCTACTGCATGTAATGTGGCTCTGTGACCTGCAAGTGGTGGACCTGTTGACGGAGGAATGTGATTCTAGCTAAGATGGTCAGACTGATAATTAGTGGCTATTAATAAATTTGTTCTGTGACCAGCATCACTTGTCTTTAACATGACAAGGTGTCATCATTCAGGTTTGTTGGTGGGTCCTTCCTCATAGTCTTGTTGAAGTGTAAGACACCATAGCCTTAGGGCATATCCATTATCTCCTGAAATAAATAATCACCATTTATTTGTTATTAAGTAAGATGGAAATTTTGTGTTGTTAAAAGGGGTAAGGAGTTAAATTTGAAGCAGACTCAACTATCAATCACTGCAGTAAGTATCCTAGACCTAAGCTATATCTACCACCACTGGACCACGTTGTGACATTCATTTGTAAGCGTTTTCTACCTTCAGAAGGCATGTATAGACTTTGATCCCGGTTGCCTTTAAAATGGCAGTTGTTAAGCCACAGTGAAGACCATATGCTTCAAAAATGTCAACAACGGACAGTGACAAGCCACACCTGCATACATTACCACATAGCTCACCACCTATTACGTGGGACAAATACTATAAGGTGAAGTAAGTATGCCCTTCCTGGCCCTTTTGGAGATAAAAGAAGTGATAAAATATAACTAACCGATTATGTGGTATTGCCTATCGCTTCTTATTGCTTCATTAGGGTCAATGCATTGGAGCTATTCAAAATGTGGTAAGGTAAACATTGCAGCTTCCGGCAAACCGTGCATAAACATTCAGGATTTTTTATTTTGAGCCATGGATCTGAAAGCAAATGACAAGTGAATAAGGCAAGTTCTGTATATGAAACAGTTCATTTAGTTGTAGGTATTTTTTCATCAATGCCTTACACATACTAATACTGTATTAGTATGTATCATATTGCATATTGACCCAGTACTAAGGATATTAGCGTACACAGCGCCTATAAAAGAGTAGAAGACTGTCAAGATAGTAGAATAAAAGACATACCTATCGATATAATGTTATCAATAGTATGTTCTAGTGTCTGTATTGAATAATCCGGGCTTTGAATAGAGTAGAAGACTGCCAAGACAGAGGAATATACCTACCTAAGTCAGACGAATCGAAATTATGTTAACATGTTCTACGATGTTTATACCGGGCTTTAGATTGTAATAGTAGGTAGACTGTCAAGACAGTGGACTAAAAACATATTGATACATGTAATGGTGATATGTTATCAACAGTACCTATGTTCTACTGTCTGTACCTATAGATAGACCAAACCCCGATTATACTAGACTGTGGCGTAAATACTTGCCTTGAACTTCACAAAGTTGTATAGCATACCTATTCGTAAATTAACATCGAGTAAATCAAACTCCTCTACTCTCCACGTAATGCACCTCCAGCTCCGTGGCGTTTCATTTTCAGTGATTGTATATTGTTAGTGTATTTCACTGTCGTTTGAAAATTAACTTTTAACTAGGTAAACTATAAACTTAAAACTAGTGACAACAGAAGTGTGGGATTACAGATAAAATACCATACGACTTAGGAAATACGTGTGATCTGTACCATGCGACGTAATCCGGGTGAAAATAGCCAGACAATTGTCGCCCACGACTCTCCGAGAATAGGCAAAACGGCATATCAAGAGAAAGATGACATTTATCGCGGAAATTGTCGGCCACGGATTCAATCCGAGTGGCGGAGAATTGGGGTCCTGGTGTAATTTGAAAAAAAATCTGACCAATTTCTTTTGACCGAAGGTCAAAGCATTCTCGAGCGTTTCTATAAAAAAGACCAACCAGCTCTCCGACTTTAATAATTCAGTTCCAATCATGTCCTTTGAACAATTTTAAAATTTGCATTTTATATCTTCTGTACAATATTGTGAATATATCTAGACAGACACGACATGCAATTGACAGCACAATTTCTACCTATCTTCTTGTACTTTCTAAACGTATTACACAAACTGATGCTGAGCTGTCCGTAACTGTTGTGACAAGGGAATACTTCCTGATTTGTTGCGCAGGTGGGGCGTTGCACCTCGGTAGGATGGTGGTATAGTGATAAGCGGAGCGGATTTACCGTTCTGCAAATAAAATATCTTGGTAAATAGGTAAAAAATACTTATCAAGCTTCTAGCTACCGATTTTGTAGGTCGGATTCATAACGTAATTTTTCCTAAAATTAATAAAATTTAAATTAGGTGATTTGCTGTTTTACTATGTAATACAGGTATATTCACGTGCAAACTTAGCATTAGTAAAAATCTGTAATATTTTTTTATGACAAATCCAGTAGCTTGGTAAAAACTCCTGCTTAGTAATAACCATAGCTGTAATCTAGTCCTCGGGCACCTTAATGCTCTATTACACTCCGTTTTTTTTTAACGTGAGGAGATTCCTATATGGATGCTATGCCGAACTCCTACCGACTAAAAACCACACGTATCTTACCTAACAGCCTACGGTTGGGAGCCCCGGGTAAGCCCTCCTCCGTTTTGAGATGAATATCGCCAGTATCTCATGAGTGTGGTCTCTCCCGAAACGTCACGGATCTACACTATAATCTGACGTGATGTGCCGGCGCATTCTGATTAAGGGCGTCGACGCAGACGCACCGACCATCTTGCTTGTTGCGATTATTATTGCAGTTTTGCGCTTATATGATGGTGCAGCGTAGATTATTAAGGTGTGCTTGAAATACTATAATTTTGGAAATCAATTTAACTTAGCATAACCATGTAACTTAGAAGGGATCAAGCCCGGACAAGCAGAGGAGACATGATATTTCGAAATCGAAAAATTTTCTTATTGGAAGCAACATTTCATAGAAAAATCTTATGATATTAATAAATCTGAAATAAGCTGTATTATTCAGCAACTAAGTTTTAGTTCTTAAGTCCCAGTTCCAGTGTAGCGCCTCCGTTGTTGCAAACTTACATAAACTACAGTGACCACCAAGTACATCTGGTGAGCCGTATGCTTGTCTGTTATAAAAATCAACATCTAAACGTTGAAGTCCAGGGTCATTTAGTAAAAGTCACTAAGTATTAACTACCTGTTTTTCTTTACTGGCGTTTAAGTGAGTAAGCCAGGTCAAACCACTAAAAATCTTGTTGGCTTGTGCCTTTACTCTATACAATATTTTAATTCTTATTTTTTTATTGTTTCAGGTAAGCTCATCAAGATCTCGATCCTGTTGCTCTCAACAGGCCACATATAGGTACCATTGCTCGCACTTTAGCCAAGTAAAGGCGATTGCCCACCTTTCAATGGACCGCCGTTTCATAACAAATAATTTAGTATGACAGTGAAAATTGGATATTAAATTGAATGGATATCGCACTTTCATAGGAAATAAAAAATATTCTGTTATTTTGTAGGGTTTTCTCTCATTCTTTGTTTTGCTGTTCAAATTAGAGGTTAGTTTTGAAGCAAATGCCCGTCCATTCGTCAACAATTTGTCCAAAAAATGCTTATCGTTACATAGATGAACGTGGGTTTAATTCAAAAAAGAAAGAAGTAATACTTCCAACACACTTATATATAACTCTGAAAATGTGTAAACTTATCACATTTCAACTTATTCAGATAATGTAGTAAATAAACAAATTGGATCTCGGTTGTTCCATAGTTACTTACAATTTAAATATCAATCCTGATCATAATCACTTTATAGGAATCATACATTGTTTTATACAAACATTTCACACCAATTTATCTTTAGAATATAAAATAATTTCATGAAAAATACTTCGGTGATAAAACATTTTAACTGTCATTTTTCCTTGTTGTTGTTGCTTTATTCGTCCAAAGGACAGGCGAAGGTATTTAAAACCATACTGCCAACTCTTGTATTATTTAATATTCAGCTGCTTATGTCATTTTTCTCGGTCCTCGTCCTCAAAGTCAAAGTCAAGTACGGTCCTAAGTTAAAGTCAGTCTTCTCTAGTAAAGCGGTGGGACTTTACTAGAAGTGTCTCAGGAGTTTGTCGAAAAATTAAAGAGTCACGTTTCACTGCGTTACATCACTTTCCAACACTTGTGCACGTTGTCGAACTTTTAGGTTTAAAAATCCACCATTTTTACTCATAAAACACTCATAATGCACTAATTTTGGAAAAATTTACAACGGAGTAGTCCGCTTGTTTTCAATTTCCCGCGCAAACGCCCATTTTTTCCTTGTCATTAAATTATTTTTTCTCAGTCTTGTTTGTCTTTGGTATAGTGTTGCAAATCTGTTGTACTCGGTAATTGATTTTAAAAAGAGGTCTTCGTCAACGTCGGGGCAGAGGATGTATCAAAGAAAGTGAACAATTCACACAGCGTGGCATTTTTATCTGATCTACTGCAAAACCGCACATTCGTTACCGAAAAGACGTTTTGTTCAAAAGTTTTCAATTTTTGACAGTTCGTATTTCGTTCAAAGAGCTAGCTTCTAGCATTTTTCACAAATTCACAAGCGGCATGGTCTCGTATCTGATGGACTCGCAACACGGTGAATAACATTGAGTCAAGACTGATATTATATTTTTAAATAAAATAAAAAACGTTTATTTTTAATCACTAGCCAAGATTTCTACTATAATTAGAATGCTATTTTATATGAAAAAAGAAATAATCGGCTAGTAATAGTACCTACTTCTATGTCAACCATAGATTTAGAATTTGTCAATACTAAGTCTATGATCTCAACAACATTGTTGCATAAACTAATACTTTTGAAACTACCGTAAAATGGGGGGAATCGGGACACTTTCTAAGTTTAACCTTAAATTTCATTGCTTTTTCCTTTACCACCACTAGTAAAAATACAATGAAATTGTTTCCGGTGGTCTATATTTTTATTTTCAATCGATTATAATATATGTTTGTTAAATAATATCTTCAAAAAGTCAAAAAAATATACTTGTCCCAATTGACCCACGGTCTGGGGTGAAAAAGGTCGTCAATGGGGTCAATAGAGTTTTTCGATAGGGCTGGCACTTTACTGTCGTTTCCGAATAGGTAGGTACTAAGGTTTGTAAAAAATGAAGTAGTTAGGTAAGTAATATGTAATTTTATAGACAATCTGAAACTATTTCTCAATATGTAATACTAGCTGTTGCCCACGGCTCTGCCCGTGTCGTTCTTCGTTATTATATCAGTGAATTATGAAAAATAATACAATTTATGCATCGTGACAACCCTACCTATAAAATCCCAATTCCCCCATAGACGTCCCGATTCGCCCCTGTTTGGTCCCAACCGAACCCATTACTGACCCCATTCCCCTCACATACGACCCTTTCCACCCCATAGCTGGACCCTTATCCCCCCATTTTTTTCTTAAATCCACCTCAATGATATTTTATTACAATATTAGAAAAACTAGTGTGTTAAATTACTTATTTTATATCTTATTCGAAGCCTTAAAAACTGCTACTATAAATACAAACTTCACTTTGACACAAATATTGTAAACGCTTAGGTAAACTGAAATGTTTTACTGACCAAAATTCTAATGTTCTTGACTCCACTGTATTGCAGACCGTTTTTCTCCTAATTCTTAATGACAGAAACACTAAATGTTGCCAGGGTATATAAGAAATGTTACAAACTTTAAAATAAATTTCCTACCATATAATTTTACACGAAAATACTGTGGGATAAAAGAGTCACAAAAAAGATCTCACGCTTGTCCCAATTCACCTCCTAAACCCCATTCCCCCCATTTTACGGTATCTATGATAATGTGCATTTGAGTATATATTAGGCGCCGCACATTGATATTTGCGATTGGCGGCCATCTTCGTCACGTCAGTACCATTCATTTGGTCAGTACGCTACGCGTAAAAACGATAACACCACGAATTATATCAAAGTTTAAACGCCACAAAAGATTTTGATCGAGTGAATTAAAAGATTGTTAAAAAAATATTCCATGATTTATCAATTTACTTAGATAGCCATACACTTTTTATTAAGGTTTTTCAAAAAGAAACGATCTGTGGGCGTTCTCCTTTTACGCAACCGTAAATATATAAAGGGAAAATGATCAAGCATTAAACCTAACCATCCTAGGTTCAGATATCTATCGTCACTGGAGCCCTGACCCCCGGACACTTAAATCGCACGGTATTAATAATCGCATCATACACGGATCTCCTTATCGCCACGATCTGAGCAACTCGGGACTCAAACCCAGCCCCGAGCGGTCAGCTGATTGATGGCCGAGGCGCTAGGGCTTGCTTATTGCCTAGAATTACATATTTCTATCTTATGCTTGCCACTTCATCCTTGTATTAATTATATTACCAAAGTAGGTATATCTTTGTTTAAAAAATGCAATGAATTATTTTAATCCTAATATTATTTTAATAAAGTATTTTGATGATTCGTGGAATATTCATGTGCAGTTGAATTTCTAAATCTTACTTTTTCTTTACCTGCACTGAACATTACTAAAGTCTCTCTTATAGTTCTTAAATGACTTCCTGAACTTTTTCCACTTGCGGCACCATCTCTCTTCTTCCTGGAAAATGTCGATTGCTTATGCAAACGGCCTTATAGGACTTCTCATGAGGATCTCTGAAGCTATTCTAAACATAACCAATACAATACAATACGCTTTGTTGTACACCATATACATATAATAACATGACAAAATTTTCTTTTGATATCTTAATACTATATGGAGGAATATTAACTATGGATAGAACTATAAAATACCTATGCAATAATAACCACCATATAATAAGAACTAAAAGATACTTAGGACAAATAATCACCATTAGATGCACTGGCAACCCTACGAGCCAAGGGCAGTATGCGCATACGCAAACGCCTCGGTGCAATTATAAAATTCACGTTACGAACAAAGACGATCCCTATCTGATCCTGAATGATAGAGTACTCCGTGTGTCGGTCTGTTGCAACTATATAATGCTATCTACTCGACTTCTCTCCAGCTAAAGTTCATCTATAAATTGTTTAATGTGACGGCTATAGAGAATAAGTACAGAGTTTTCTAGTAAATCAGTCTTTAAATATTTTTTGAGAAAAATTTTGCCGCAAGTAAGTCTATATTTCTGATGTTAGATCCAACATACATATATACATATGTTCACGCTTTTATCCCCGAAGATGTAGGCAGAGGCATATTATATGCCCACATTTCACCTTTTTAGAATTTGTCCCGCGTAAGCCGCCTAAAAAGGCATTAAACTTGGCTTAACGACTGCCATTTTACTGGCAACCGGGACCAACGGCTTTAAGTGCCTTCCGAAGCACGGAAACGCTCAAATAAATCTCACAAAGTGGTCACATGGTCACTCGTCACCCATCCAAGGACTGGCCATAGTGAAAATTGCTTACTACAGTGAACGTTTACAAAACACTGAGTCCGCAGGGCTACTAGCGCTTCTAACCTATTATCGTATTACATAAACATCTTATCATACCGGGATAATCATAAAAAAATGAATTATAAATAATAGTAGGTACTTACGTTTCAAAGTATAAAGTACCCTCTTTGTGTTCCCTCGATTTAACCCTAAAAATGATAAGTACTTGGCTCTCATGAAAAATTACACTCATTTAAGTTTAAACTTTGATTTCAAAATTCGAAAAGAGACCACTCAATATGTAAAACACCGAAATTAGTCAGCACGGTCGTCGCCTGCGCATCAATCAAGCGATAAGCCAATTTAATTGATTGCGTCACTCAATCGATAACTGTCGTGTTCAATGCACAACAGGAAACGTACAGTTTCTTTTGTTCTGCCTTTTGACCTGGTTTGTTATGGTTTTGGAATAAGGATTTCTGGGGAAGTTTTTGGTCTGAACCATATAATAGTATGTAGTAGGTCAGGAGTATAAGCTACAATGTATTCTGATTGTTCAAGGACATGACATTAACTTTGCTATTACTTCTTCTTCTTCTTAGAGTGCCTCTCCAACTAGTGAAGGTTGGCGAACAGCATGGTACAGTCCTCTCAGTCTGTCGCTCGTCGGAACAGTGCCCAGTGAACAGCCGCTTCAGAAATTCCGGTCCACTCTCGGATGTTTCGTAACCATGACATTTTTCCACATCGCCGTGTTGAACTAGACGTGACGACCCGCAGTTGAAAATTTTCAAGCCGCCTATAAGGTCTTTAATTGTCACTTTACTGATAACCGGGTTTTATTTCGAGTTTTCCTTCTCTACGCAATGGATCGTTTTGCGAAAGTGTTCCCTTCGTCTGTATCTAAAATTCGCCTAAAACCCCACGGTGCACCTTCAGACCTGTCAGTGAGTTTGGTTAACAAGGTACCAGAAGCAACTCCAACGGTGCACCTCGTATTTTGTGTGTCATTTCGCAGTTCAGTCCAATATATGAGACCTTAGAAAAAACATATCTAGTGTTTGAAATAAGGTCATTGGATTTTATTAGGCGTACGTTTGAGTGTTTCAATGTATATCTTTTCATTTAGATTTCATGACTCAGTAAGATGATCAGTACAGTTAGAACGTTTTATAAATTAAGATAGTCATTAATATTAATATCTTCTACATGTTAAATGAGATTTAGCTTAGTATTGAATACTCCCAGATTATGTTTCAATATTTTGACTTTTGTTAATGAATAAATGCAGAAAGTCGTAGTCTAGATTTGAGGTTAAATCTCTTGAAAATAAATTTCTTTACCTTTTCTCGCAGTTGAATACCTTCACGCAACTTCATGACTCATTCGACTTCAAAATAAAGACAGAATCAACAAATTGTATTTAACTAAATAAAAACATTTCAAGCAAAATTGCGTCATTGTACGTCAGATTCTCTCTTGTCCCACCAATCAGTTCCCAGTTGTCTCCCAGTTCCGTTTCTCTCGTCAGACGTCGTCTCCCGTTCCCGTCATGGACTTCTTTTTGCCTGACGCGTCGGGTCGATAAGGACGTCAAATGTACAAAGGACTTGCTCGCTCTGTATTGTGAAATTGTTTTGTTTAAATGTTGTTTTAGGAGTGACTGATGGGGGAGAAACGTGGGCGTTTGGATTTTATTGTAAATAATGTTGTTGGTTTGTTGATAAACTATTGCTTTGGTCAACAATTCACAATCTAAATGTTCTGAATTTTAATTTGTAGGTTGAACTTTTCATTTAATACTCAACTTAAGTAAATAATTAATTGGAAACATGTCATGAAACTGCAAATTATGTAAAACATTGTAAATTAGCGTCGAATTCTATGTAAACTACAAAGTTCCCGTTTATAGGTATTATTCCCTAAGTCAAATCAAATGAAATGAAAACACGAGTTCATTTGAGAGGGAATGTTTTTACCTATTTGAAGATGTCAGACGACTCATTGTTTTCACATCAGAATGTAACACAATAGACTTACACGATAAAATCGAAAAATCAAATGTAAATCTGAGATAAATCTTTAAAAAAGTAACTTCATGTATAGCAGAAAATGCTTAAGAATTTAGGAGGACATTTAGACTGTAGCACAGCCGGCAAAGGGTTACGATATGCAAATGAATGCAGTTCTTTCAAGTTTCATCGTTATTGCTCCCAAGGCGCCTCAAGTTGGGAGCGAGGGGCGAAGGAGGCTGTGAGGCAAGGCGAGGCGAGGCACATGCAGTGTGTCTTGCCTTATCTCAGCTGGCCGTTAACGTGTATGGGAGGATTCAGCCAGAGTTATTGGTCGTCCAAACTGATTGAGATTTTTAAGAGTAAAATGTCTAGAGTTCGATATTTTTTTATATATAGACGAGTTTCTTTTTTATGCCGTTTGATTCTGGAATTATTATAGTAAGTACTTACTTATGCGATTTTCTTTTTCTAGCATCTTAGTTTTTATAGTAGACATTGGCTTAACCTTCAAACTGTCTACAGACATTTACCCATACTGATGAATCACATTTCCCGGTTTTTGACAGTCTGCAGCAGAATTTCTGGACCCAGGATTGAATCAGTCAATTGAGCAGTTTTGTAAGTTTGAGTGGATTGTAAGTTACAAAGAGAGAGAGTTTTTTTTTTGAATTAGGAAATCTCAGGAATACTAATATTGAACAAAACATCTTGCTTAAAATTAAAAATGAAAAATACGGTTACCAGTAGCGTAAGTTGCATAGTTTAATATTATTTTGTGGGATAACTTAGTGATCGTTTACAGAACATTGAAGTAGTAGGGATGCCGGACGTTTCACAGAAAATTGCCTTTGCTTATTGTTGTTGCTCGTAATGGTGAGTAGGTTGCAATTTGACAGCTGTCGGTTACATTATACGAATTTATGTCACGTTCGTTTTATTTAAACACAGAGGTACTGAAAACAAAACGACTAATCGTGGATGCCTGTTAGTAAACTTTAATTTTCGATTATGACATAATATTATAGAAATCGACATTTTAATTTGCAAATTCCATTAAAGTTTTAGTGCATTGAATTATTCAGATTTCAACGAGACCACATCAAACTTGAAGCTGACGTGTAATAATTAATTACCTTCGTGGTTGGCATTGTTTTGACATGGCTAAATTTAATGATTTTTAGTGAGGTATTGTGACAACTGTATCCGCATGAATTTGTATCAATATAAAATTATAATATTATCTCTATCAATCAATCAGCAAAACCAGCGTAGGTAGCTATTGGACGTAGGCCTCTATCATTGTCCTTATTGTTGGTGGGGTATCACGCTGATCTGATCATCCTTTTGCTATTAACTTGTCCGTTAATCGGGGAGTGCACCATTGCAGGCGAGGCTAACTCGGGTCCTAAACATTCAGACCCCATATGTCTCTACCCCATATGTTTGGTCCATGATGTCCACCCACTAATCTTACCTAAAATATCAAATTGTGAATAATAGATAGAGCGTATCTATTATTCACAATTTGATATTTTTTAGATAAGATTAGTGGGTGGACATCATGGACCAAACATATGGGGTAGAAACCCAAAGGATACCGTAATTTATATGCGACTAGAGGACGTCACGCGGTTTCACCCGCATAGCTCCCGTTGCCGTGGTAATACGAGAATAAAATGAAGCCTATGTGCACCGGGGCGAGCGTAGCTTTCCAACAGTAAAAGAATTTTTAAAATCTGTCCAGTGGTTTCGGAGCCTATTCGATGCAAACAAACAAACAAACAATCAAAAATTTCCTCTTTATAATATTTTTATTTGCGATTGAAAGAAAGAAAGAAAGAAAGAAAATGTGTTTATTAGCGATCACAACGTACATAAAACAGTTTCAAATTGATCAACAAAATTATCAAATATCCATAAAAAAAATACATTATCATAGAAGTACAAAATAAAAAAATAAAGTGCACAACCACAATTTTGCCTTTGCCTGTCCTTAAACGGATAAGAAAAAAAAAAAACTACTAAAACACATGGCCGCCGCCACATGTTGTTGACATGTATTGTCAACGTGTCATCTTCCTGACGTGGCAATTTGGCAAATGTCGCACGTGGTTAAAAAATAGTTAAAATACATAAGTACTTTCTCAGAAATCGCTAATATAGTTTATTTGCATTACCTTTCAATATGTACGCTGTGTTCACAATAAGGGATGGACACTCAGCAAACACTGAGTTGGCTATCAACCAACTCAGAACTGATTTTCAGTGCCACCCCCGAGTGCCACCTGACGTCTTCAGGCAATGTCGTTTCACTTTATCACTACCTACATAATATGATTCCTAAACTATCAGCAAACATCTCATCTCAAACTGCAGTAAATGTTATCAACACGCCAAGGTGGTAAGTAATTCTTAGCAACAAGTAATCTAGCAATTAACACTAATTCTAAACAAGGTTAAACAATAGCATTGGTTATTTATTATCTTACATAAGACTTTCACAACCTAATCCACCATTACTCCCATCACAGGATCTTCCCAGCAACAGTCAGTCTCAACCAGTGGAATTTACACAAACCAAAGATCCCTGATGCACAGAGATGCTAATTATCAGGTGCCAACAACTTAGAGAAGCGACTCTGGAATGAAATGTAGCGGAGGGGACAGACACCACGGCAAGTACCTATATATATGGGATGTGTGTATGTTTATTATAGATATAGCTCAAGGCACACTCTTTTGATCTTGTAGGAGTGAAGCCTTGTACTTTACTTTAAATCTGTGTTTGGATTTTAGGTCCCTGATAGGCGGCGGCAGATCATTCCAGATTCGCATCGCCATATATTTAAGACACTTTTTGAAAGCAGTGGTTTTGTGTCTTGGCACTGATATCACACTGGTAGCAGACCTGACAGAGTAAGGATAATGATCCTTTCTAAAACATATCTTATCATATAAATAATTAGGTTTTTTATATTTTAATAAATCAAACAGTAAAGTGGCAAGATGTAACCGTCTTCTGGCTTCCATCTTGAGTACATCATTATTATTAATGTATGGGGTCACATGGTGACGTCTTGGTATCTGAAAGCAGTATCGGGCACATGCATTTTGTATGCGTTGTATAAGCTTTTTGGTTTTAGCGAGCAAGCATGGACCATAAACTATGTCACAGTAATTAAATCTAGATAGTATGAGACTGTCCACCAGTTGCTTTCTCAACGATGTCCCTACAAAGTCACGAATATTGTAGAGAATTTTTAACCTATAGAAACAATTTCTAACAATTTTATTTATATGTCCCTCAAACTGTAACTGAGGATCCATCACAAGACCCAGGTTAGTGGCCTCTTCTACCCTAGACACCCTTTGGCCATTTATAATTATGGCAGGATCACATAGCAAGATAGATTGAATTTGTTTTTTACTACCAAGTATCATCAATTTAGACTTTACGGGATTCAAATTCAGTGAGTGTTCTTTCGACCATTGAAACACTCTTTCCAGGTCTTCATTTACCCTAGACACTGCCACAAGTGTGTCATTGGGTTTGAATGATAAATATAATTGTGTGTCATCCGCATACATATGGAACCTACAGTGGTGAAAGGAACCTGTGATGTCTGCAGTATATAAAATAAACAAAAGCGGGCCCAAAATTGATCCCTGAGGCACCCCTCTAGTCACCTCTAGGGGGGATGATGACATCACAGAACCATCCTCTCTTTGTATCTCAACATACTGTGAGCGGTTTGTAAGGTAACTATGAAACCATTTGACAGTGTCCGATGAGAACCCATAGAAAGACAACTTGGACAATAAAAGTGAAATATCTAGGGCATCAAAAGCACGGGAGTAGTCTAATAGGACCAAAGCTGTTCCCTCCCCACGATCCCTAGCCTCCAAAATGTTGCCAATTACATCACTCAAAGCCATAGCAGTACCCCGCCCTTTCCTAAAACCTGACTGCTTATCAGGTAAAACACTATTTTTTTCAAGGTACTCCATAACCTGCATATGTACCACCCTTTCCAACACCTTCGACAAGCATGGGAGTATACTGATAGGCCGTAGGTCTTTAATGGTGTTTGGGTGACAATTTTTAGGTATAGGCCGAACTGCAGAGCACTTCCACAACTTGGGATATGTGTGTGTTGTGATAGATGTATTGATTATTTGTGTGATTGTGTTTAGTGAGTTAGGCAGTGTGAGCGTCATCATCTGCGCACTGATTTTATCAATACCCTGAGCCTGTGTTTTAATGTTGTTTAGAATCTTTAGAATTATAGATGAATCCACAGGTTTGAGTTCAAAACTAATACCAGGATCGTACCTATGGTGTTCATAATATGTTAATTTTGATAAACTCACCACACACTGCCCTGGCACATCAAGGAAGGCTTTATTGATGGTATATGGGTTGCTGAAGTGACCTGGCAAACATGAATCCCTATGCGAGTGGAGTACCTGATCTTTTAAATTCTTCCACATAATCTTAGGGTTATTAATGTGTTCACTTATATTTCTGGAAAAATAAACTGATTTTTCATTATGCAACGCTACAACAGCTTGATGTTTCAACTCCAAGTAATACTGTTTTTTTGACTCCAGTTTTGTCCTTTGATAAGCCAACCTTGCTTTGTCACGCAAGCTGAAGAGTAACTTAACATTGTCAGTTATCCATGGTGTACTCTTGGTCTTGAACAGCTTTTTCTTCACAGGGGCATGCATGTCAAATAGATGGACAACCCAGGTGGACAAGGCCTCCACCATATCATCAACAGTAACCTGTGAATCCATGTGGCGCCAAGGAATCATTTCAATATCACTATCAAAAAGATCTGGCAAGATGTCTCTAAATGGTCTGTATGTAACCCACCTGGGTTTCTCTTTAACCTTTTTAAAGGTTGACTGACAAGTCACAACTGCATGTTTACCTACTTCCGGGACATGTGAAACTGTAACGTTATGAACATTCATATCTGTACATATAATATCTATTAAAGTGCTCTTGCCATCAGTGAAATGCGTTGGAGCATTTACTACCTGACACATATCAGTGTATTGCAGGAATTGTTGAAGCTTTCGCGTGTTGACTGCACACTGGATCAACATATTTATGTTGAAATCACCCAAAAGTATAATATGATCGTAGGGTGCCAATGCACAGATACTGGCAGTCAAACTATCCAAGAACCGATCCTCACTCAGCCAGGGTGGTCTATATGCTGTACCTATCAGAATTTTTTTCCCCATACTAGTCAAGGACAGCCAATACTCCTCTACTTGTGGATCCACAGGGTGGCTTCTGGTCCTCACACTAACACCATTTTTTATGTAGAATCCGACCCCCCCACCATGTCCATCCTTTATCACTGTAGGTCTTGGAGTATGCCTTAACTTGTAACCGGGTACTGAAGGAGCTCTCCCATCCTCCCCCAACTTTAACCAGGTCTCATTGATGGCCATAATATCAACTGAATGGTGATTCATGGCAATCAAGAACTCATCCTGTTTAGTTCCAAGTGAACCTGCATTAAAAAGCCCAAACTTTAAATATTTCCTATTATTTATCATTTTATATGTAATAGTAGATAGTATAAGAATGTATTAATATTAAATATGTATAAAAAATATATTAAAAAGTTATATCTATGTAGTTTACACATTCGCAGTATGCAAGTATAACTCAATGCCACTCTGACCGATATACAATAAATTATTTTAATCTTATGATTGTGCATTTGTTCATTTATTCCCATTACAATACGCCATCCAATATTTGAAATACCCAAAATAAACATACAACTAAAAAAGTGTACAATATTGTAAAATAAACAACCCGGACAGTCACATACCATCATACTCAACCCGTATTCTGATTTCTGTGTCACTGTAATTTGTTGTCTGTTGCAGATACAATAACTAAGATCACAAATCTTGTCATGTGTTCCATTAATGTCTGTACATAATACTAATTTTGTGAATCTATAAAATTCAAAAACAAAATCACTGCAAGTAGTACCATGCATGAGTACATGAACTCTGTAAATATATGTAAATAATTTTGTGAATAAAGGATATCCTGATGTAAAATAATTGTAAGTACTCTGTATGTAGACCTTGTAAATATTATTTATAAATAATTTTATAATTTTTGCAAATTCAGGGCATTCCAAAGCAAAACCATAACAAGTAACATGTATAAAAACACTGTAAATATTACATTTTCTTTGGAATTCATTCTGGCCACTACCAATGCCAATAACACAAACAATCACTATATAGAACCCGTAGATAAGTTTTTGACAATATTCTGTCCCAGATCTATCTTCCATGCTACCAATGCTACCACATAATATGTTCATTACAAAATAAAAGTACCCAAATACACCATGAAAAAACTTAAATGTAACAATGTGAAATAACTTAATCATGATTTGTATTGACAATATTCTTGCCAAAAACACGCTCCAGATCAGCTTCCGAGCGGATAGCATGGGTGCGCTTACCATCAGCTTCCTTTGCCAATATTCTACCCCGCTTTGTCCAGGTATATTTCCAACCCAGGTTTGCAGCAGTCTGGCGTGTGAGGAAAAACAGCTGCTTGTTGGTCCTCGTCAGTCTCTCATTGAGGTAGAAGCGGCGCGGGGGCCCCTCGAAGCCATCCAGGTCAGCGGTGGTGGCGCCGCGCCTCACCCGCGCGCTCTGCAGCAGCTCGTCGCGCAGCCCGCGCCGCGCCAGCCGCACCACAATGCGCCTGCCCCTGGCCTCGCCCGCACCGCCCGCTCCATGGGTCCGCTCCGTTCGGGGTCCCACTCGCTCGGCATACACGATGTCGGTTTTATCCAGCGTTACACCGATCTTTCTTGCCACTAGCTCGACTGTATTGAGTATGTTTTCACCAGCACACTCAGGCAGATTCGAAATTTCCACGTCAGAGAGCAGAAGATCTTGCTCTCTGTCGTTAATCTCGAGTCTTAAGTTTTGAACGGTATGTTCTAGGTCATGTGTAGGCTGGACGTCCTCCTGACGGTTCTCAATCAAAGCTAAGCGGCTTTCCATGGAGTCAACTTTATTTCTACACGATGCCAACGACTGTCGAAGATCGGCCACCTCAAGTCGGAACTCTCTCAGTTCCAGCTTCAGATCATCCCTCAAAGACCGAACCTCTGCCCTCAGGAGCTGCATTTCATGTCCCACATCTACTCCAGGCGACGGACAGCTGACTCGTTCCCCGACAGATACGCCAGAAGCGCCTGTGGACGCTGAAGAGACCAGCTGACTGGGGGGCGTATCTACACCACTGTCACCCGGCATAGGAACCGCTTGGGAGATGTCTCTGTTGACCTTGGTCTTATTTCTGCACTTACAGCATGCCGCACCTCCCTTCGTGGACAGAAACTTCCCACATGTTGCGCATTTACCAGCCATCTTATTAATTATTGTAAGCCTGTCAATAAATACAGAACGGTACGGATAGTTCGTCTACCGGACAACAGATGGCGTTGTCTTCACTTTTTGAAAAAAGTCTGTTTCAGGCTGTACTAATCACAACTTTTGTATGGCTCACTGAAAGTTACAATCACTATTCACTGGTCTACACAGAGCGACACAAAATAATAATGTTATTGTTTTATTATAGTTTATAGTATTTTATTTTTGTTTTTATAGGGTAGGTTTTAGACACTGTTTCTGTTCATAATTTAAATCATAGATTTTTTAAGTTTACACAAATATATGACACTGGATAACAATATATGTCTTTTCTTGTAGCTTCCCACGAATTATTTTACTAATTTTACTTCAATTATACTAGAAAGCTATTTTTAATCACAAAGTAAACACAGATAACGAACTGCCAGCGACGTCAAGCGCCATCTATCCCTTTATTTATTGAGATTGGAGCATGTCATTAAGAGTAAGAAAGCTAATCAATAATAATTTACCGGCTTAAAGGCTACATCAAATTATAAAATCCATCTGTATTATGGAGAACCTTCTTTATCTTAGATGGTTAAAATTTATCTTATTTGCAAAGCAGAGACTAATTCTGTAGTGCACCTTATTATTATAAGTAGTATTTCAATTCAACCTCTATAGCGGTCAGTAACAATCTATCGTGGCCTAGCAACTCTCCATTAACATATACGGAACCATCATAAACACACAACAATACAGTACAGTTTTCATTATAAACAATTACTCTACATTTTTCTATAAATCCATCACATCAATCACGTTTTCAAACACCACAAAACGGCTATCAATCCAAATTAATTAGGAAAGAAACCCTGAACCGACCACAATGATTATCAATCGGAGATGATTGACCGAGTGGCGAGTGGCCGCACAGGTGCTGTAATGATGAATAATATTATAATTGCGACGGGATACGTCTTAATATCAATAAAGCAGGTACCTACGGCAACTAATGCCCGTTGAATAAACATCAATCAATCAATACGGGTGATGGGGAGTTGAGGCAAAAAGTGTGCGTCTCGTGGCTTAGTGTGGATGAGGCTTTCGTCTCTCTAAACTAAATAGTTTTAGAAATCTGTACCAACTGCGTGCAAATGCTAGCAATATATGTGTGCTGTTGTTTTACCTTGGCAGCCCCGGGTCCAGATATATTATGCGAATGCTCTTGCTTAGTGCTCAGGTTCATATTTGAGGACTGTGTATTGTGTCTCCAAATTAGAGTTTTTCGCCGACAATGAGCCGTGGAAGTAAGGTCGTCGCCACCGTGTGTGTCCGTGTGTCACTCTGTTTGTTTTGTTGCTCTGTTGTGTCTGTCTGTTTGTCTTCCATAGAAATGCTATTCAGGTGTAGGCTTTTTAGCTTTCATAGGATCGTTTACTTTTGAGTTGTGTTTGAGCTTAGAGGCTTTTGTGGTTTCGTTGAATAATGGGTGTAGTTAGATGTTGTGTTTATAATATGTAGGACATAAGGAAACTGCTGCTATCTCTGGTTTTGCAAACGTCCTGTGCTACATCATTTTCTATCAAATAAACAGTATGTTGTATGGTTGTCTGTTACTTCAGTGGTGTGTTATTTGTAGGTATTATAAATAAACCGGCCAAGTGCGAGTTGGACTCGCCCATGAAGGGTTTCGTAGCAGCTAGTAACATAATATAAAAGTTCTTATAGTTCGTTGTAACTTTGATTGATGTTTTAACACGTTCGCAGTAGTAGTGATTATTCTAACCGAAAACTGCTGTTTATGACGTATTTAAAAAAAAACTACCAGCTCTATCTCGTTCAAACCAATTTTCGTTGGTAGTTTTTATGGCAATGTACATCATATATTTTTTTTAGATTTATCACTCTCTTAGTTTAGAAGTTAGAGGGGGGGGGGACACTCATTTTTCGACTTTGGAAGTCCCTCTTGCGCAAACTATTCACTTTAGAAATAAACCGGCCAAGTGCGAGTTGGACTCGCCCATGAAGGGTTTCGTAGCAGCAAGTAACATAATATAAAAGTTCTTATAGTTTGTTGTAACTTTGATTGATGTTTTAACACGTTCGCAGTGGTAGTGATTTTTCTAACCAAAATTGCGGTTTATGACGTATTAAAAAAAAACTACCAGCTCTATCTCGTTCGAACCAATTTTCGTTGGTAGTTATTATGGCAATGTACATCATATATTATTTTTAGATTTATCATTCTCTTAGTTTAGAAGTTAGAGGGGGGGGGGGGGGGACACATTTTTCCACTTTGGAAGTGTCTCTTGCGCAAACTATTCATTTTAGAAAAAAATGATGTTAGGAACCTCAATAGCATTTTTGAAGACCTATCTATAGATAACCCACACGTATGGGTTTGATAAAAAAAAAAAATTGAGTTTCAGTTCTGAGTATGGGGACCCCCAAAATTTACTTCTTTTTTTCTAGTTTTATATAAGAATCTTAATGCGGTTCACAGAATACATCTAGTTACCAAGTTTCAATAGCATAGGCCTTATAGTTTCGGAGAAAAATGGCTGTGACACACGGACGGACAGACAGACAGACAGACATGACGAATCTATAAGGGTTCCGTTTTTGCCATTTGGCTACGAAACCCTAAAAAATGATGTTAGAAACCTCAGCAGCATTTTGGAAGACCTATCTATAGATACCACACAGGTATGGGTTCGATGAAAAAAAAAATTTTGAGTTTCAGTTCTGAGTATGGGGACCCCCAAAATTGACAGCTTTTTTTCTAGTGTTAGATAAGAATCTTAATGCGGTTCACAGAATACATCTAGTTACCAAGTTTCAATAGCATAGGCCTTATAGTTTCGGAGAAAAGTGACTGTGACACACGGACGGACAGACAGACAGACAGACAGACAGACATGACGAATCTATAAGGGTTCCGTTTTTGCCATTTGGCTACGAAACCCTAAAAATCAAAGTACAGAGTTATAGAGGCACCAATTGAATGGTTTCATCACACAGGTCGAATTTATTCTTCCATATTTCAATTAAGAAATCATTAATTAAGCCTTTCGCAGTTATTGGCCTGAGCCTCTCAACATTGACAGACCTTCGGGGCCAAGTTAACATCGCCAGAAAGTGGTGCCGGTGAATCTGCTGAGTATGGAGAATGTTCTCGAATTTGCCTGTTGCTTTTAACATATTTCATTGGCACGATTGACTCCCATACTACTTGACTTGTTGTCTTTTGGCAATGTCGATGGTTCATAAACAGATTATCCTCATTAAGTCATCCTTATGTGTCTCTCTGCCTAAAATCCGACACTAACATCTTCATCACAACAAAATGTCAGACCTCTGACTGTCTTCATCAAAGTTTATAATTCTTCGCCTAAAAAAAGCTCTATTATCTTTGCTAAAATTTACTTCGTCACATTTCAGATTTTAAATATGGAAAAAATTTATGATCAGTCTGCATACTAATTGCTTTTCAAAAATAATCACATTTCAGATGTTTGCTATGCGTATTTGAAGTAAGTCGCAGAAGTCAGTTTTAAAAACATTTTAAAGAAAACATACATACATACAGTCATACATTTATCCCCGAAGGGGTGAAAAGTTATTGAAAAAATAGTTTAGGTTACTTAGGTTACTGGATACGCGCACTTAGTAAGTGAAATAAAAAATTGTATTGTTTCGAAGACAAAACAAAATACACTATTCCGTTTACTCAAACTTTCTCCCTTCTCCTTTCTTGATGTCCAGTATGCTACGATCATAAATAATAATATTATATCATGTGATCTAGATGACTAACTAAGTACTATGTATCAATATCTAGCACACTTTATAAAGCACCAACTCAATTCCTACTTTAAATCCCAATAACATTGACGTAAAATCAATCAATAAAAAAAATCAAACGTCTAACTTAAAAGCAAAACGAGCTACTAATGAACAGTGTTCGAATAGGTTTACCAATTACCACACACAAACTATTTAAACCCTATGTCTTGTGTGATAAAGTCTATAATCCCCTAAAAGGACCGCAATACAAAAAGTCGTCATGTCAATAAAGATTAAGCGGATTCCCAGAGTCGAGTTACGCGTTTCAACGGACATATGGACTGACGGACGGACGGACAAAATCCGTTGACATGTGATTGACAGTGAGAAGGTGGCTCTATCTGCTGTCACCTGTCACTTAAGACCGTTTGACGTTGAAGGGTTAATCTTTGTCACGCCTTGGGTTTTATTTTTAGCGGGAATATTTTGGAACATTTGTGGTACCTACTTGGGTCTAGCTAGAGAATGAGCTTTGTTCGGATAGTCAGTTCGATAAACGGTTTTGATGTATTGAGGTGAATATTTACACAAAAAAGCACTTCAAAAGGAGTCCTATGAGGTTCTTGCAGAGTCGACAGCGCGACTGTCACCTCTGATGTTGCAAACGTTCATAGGCTACGGTGACCATATTCCATGAAATGGGCCGGCTTGTTTGCCACTTAGTGGTACCTAAGTATAAAAATAACTCCCGCACATATCAAAATTAAAGCAGATCGTAACTTCTGTAAACTCTCACTGTGCAATTTAGGTGTAGTCAGATTGATCAGCTGTGAGAGAAAGATGTTCATACTTTCTAGGTTCGTGTAAGAAATTTTGTAAGAATAAGTATAAAATTACTGATTGGAAAACGTACCGATTCATAAATTGGTTATATAAATAATTTGTGAAACTTTACGTAGGTAGTGCCACAAAGCTACAATCCAATTACACCTTATACTTCAGAATTGGTCAAGACCTCAAAGTTCACAGAAGGTCACACTAGAACGATCACACAGACATACATACACGCAAAACACAATGCACTACTTCTGTCCAAATCGCGTAAAATACAAAATATTGTAGAGTTTGAAAAATATGACTTTTTCGTTGCGAACCTTAATACAGACTTCAACAGACATTGAATTGATGACCGATGACAGACGGATAGACAGATATAATTATTGTACGCAATGTTTTATGCCAAAGGAATATTATATTTTCTTTTCTAATCAATCATTCACATGTCAAAGTGAATAAAGATTCGTTTCAGCGAGACAGTTCTTTTCTAGGTCATTATAGGAAAATGATCGGTACTAGATAGAATTCCTCAGTATAGAACAGACCAGACCTTAGTAGTATTTTTAGGTACCCTTTAGGCTCACTTTAGGGAAAGTGAGCCTTCGATCTGTAGGTATGCCAATTTTCATCAACATCGGTTTATGAATTGCAACACAAAAACTGACACATTTATTCAGTAAGGTCGATGGATGATAACCCGGATACAGATTTATTGGTGCAATGCACCTCTACTTACCCACCTCAACTGAAATTATGAAGATAAGAACTAAACACACTACCCAACAGTTTAACGTTTAACGTACATTCAGAAATATTTTCTCTACATTTCAGTACAATTCTCAGATTTTCATTACAACTGACTGACAGCTTGACTGCTCTCCAAACGTCAATCACCGTTGACTGACAACACCCTTATTTACCTTTACTTTACCAACAAATATATTTAAAACATGAGTAATGACTGTAAGGCACACTTTGTCCGTCGTCGCGTGTATTGGAACGCAACTTGGCAATTATATCGTACGTACGTCAACGCAACGCGGACTTATGCGTGTGGTCTTCCGAGAAACGGAACGTGTTAGGTCCAGTGATGCGCCTGAGTGCATTTTTGTTAGATTCTGTAATGAAGGTGTGTGAAGTTGCTGCAATGTAGATGTTCTTGTAGCATGGGAGAATAAATACTCCCAGAGATGCTGTGAACGAGATTATGAAAGTAATTATACGTACCTACATCGCATATTTAAATGAATTAATGTTCTAATTCCTAAATACTGAATGTAGTGTTAATCGAGTGATTTTACTTTTGCCCGGGGTATTAGTCGATAAGCTACAGACACTCAGCATGCATTATGTGCTCATAGTGTACTAGCTTTTGTCAAACAGATGGTATCAAATGAAGGTCAAGTTAGATTTTCAATAAAGAAAGTTAATGTTAAAATGATAGAGCTTCAATAAAATTCAGCAGTCGATAACAATCCAAATGGAATATCGAGACAACAAAAGACGTCAACATAATAAGCAAGAAAACGAAAAATCTCAATCGGCCCATCAGAACGAATCGATCGCTCGATAATAATCCGTGAAAAAATGAGTGGGTGCCCCTCAGATACAGATCAAATTAACGGTCAGACCGGCACAAAGAGCGGCCAATCAGCGGGCCGATTCTTTCACAAACGCTTCACGTATTTACGTCACATTGCTTCGATTCTGCGGCACGTTCGCGACGTAATAAGCAGACGCCGTCCCCCGTCCGTCGCGTCCGTCGCGTCCGTCACCGAAGGAGCGGGGTGGCAGTAACGGGGTGGCAAACCAAACCGAACCAAACGGGCGGCGTCCAGCTCACTTAATGAAGTTTTCTCAGCGATTCCCACAGGTCGTCACATGTGGGCAGAGTTTGCTGCGCACATATTGTACTCGTCGACATCGTCAGATATTGCCCGGGTGAAAATGTTTTAATAAGCGCATCCCTGGACGCGGCCGGCCGTTATGCTACCCCGTATCCCGGCTACTCGTTTCCCTGGACCGTCTTATTAATGTCTATTGTTTGCGAATTTTGCGTTATTGCGGGTATTGATGGCGCGGAGTTTTTATGTTCTTGGTTATATGTCGCCGTTATAGCGAAATTTCGGGGGAAAAGTTCTAATAACTAAATGCCAATGGGTCGAGACGGAGTTAGAGGAGGTAATATATTATATTACATGTGTCTGTACATTCATTAACTATCTTAATAAAAACTAGATTTAAAGATATATAATAGGTAGAGGCCTAGAGATAGGTACCATTTTTAAAATTTTAATAGTTACATGACGCAATAAGTACCCACCCATCAAACGTTCTTCCCTCTTTGTATATACAAGAGTCATTCAAGGAAGCATTGTTTAACAAAAATGTAGACAGACTCACTGCCAGACTATATTGTCTCTACATTACTTCTCAAAAATTCAATATTTTCCAACCTGATTATACATTCCAATGTAAGATGATAAGGCTATAATATTCTTTCCTAGATACAAAAGCCTATTTAAAACAACATGACAATATTTTTCAGTCGCTCAATGTCGATGACTATGATCGTCCGTGCATTAATAACGCGAGTCTAAACGTCACGTTGACACGGCGGGTCCAGGTCAGCGTGTCACTCGTCCAGTGACCTTGACCTCTCTGATCGTCCCTCGTTAATCTCCATGTGGTGACACGATGTGCCAAATTGTGGCTGTTTGATGCGGGACAGGTGGATTGTCGTATCGGACGGAATTTCATAGAATTGAAGTTGATACTTATTTGACCGGGAGCGCGTTACTTTATGTTTAGTATAGTACCTACTCTACCGTTTACGTCATATTGAATGTATATTATGAAACTAAAGTGCAACCGGAACTTAGCACTAAGATGAGATTGAATTTGATGAGGGTGTAGACGCCTTTTATACTCAGGTACCGGACTAGTTATAATCTAAATAATTAAAATTACTGAATGTACTTACTCACATAACATCAGTACTTAGTCGAAATCCTGAAACCTAGAAACTTAAACGTTTTAGGTTAAGCTACCATTATTCATAGGCAGCATACCCATTTTACATACATAAACATTCTCCGGGATATGTCCATATCTGTTACCGGATACTGTTGAACTGCGTGAAAATGCGTTTTGTTGCTTTTAAACTTAAAGCGTTCTGAGAGAGACGTGGATCAATTCAGTTATTAATTTAGGTACGAGTATATGGATAATCAGATTCATTCCTCGCAAAGTATAAGCGAAACATTCCTATGTACAAACGGATATGAGTCCGCCTATCTGCTCTAAGTGCTTGCAATACAAAGTTCGTGCGTTCGACATTTGCTCCTATTGTACGCGACGCCGACGCTGGCCAAATTAACAAACTTTGTCAACGGCCGCACTTGTACCCTACTTCTTACACTTATTTGCATTACTATGTTTTGTATTACAAGCCTTCTGACCTAGGGCTAAGGCACAGGTCCAAAAGTCCAGGCTTAGTTACAATCGTAAACAAAGATAAACTTGGTAATGATCTTATAATTGTAGATGCCGTAGAAACGTAACAGGAGAAAGCAGAAATTCTGCAATCGGGACAACACTCGGGTGATCGTGATGATATCCTGACAGTGCCTGCGTATTTTTTCCAAATGTTTCAGATTTCATTAGGTACTATTATCATTAAATTTGTCAAACGATTCAAAGTTCCACATCGTTGCGGTAAGACATAAATTCAACAAGTATTTCAATACATTGTCAGTCAAAAATCTTGGCAATTGACATCTTTGACAGTTATTTTCATCCATCTGCCAAGATGTCACTCGGTTAGATATCGAAAAACTGCGTTTCGATCAGCAGCTTTAATTAGGCTCTTTTGGCATTGTTGACTGACACCTGACCTTTCAACCCTTCTATAACAGCCTTCATTAAAACCTTATTCGTATCTAAATCCGCAGGTGCCAAATTGACACATAGGATTAGTTTGGGTCAACTAGACCTTGGGGCTTGCAAAATTACATGAAAATCGTAGTATACATTATGTTTTGTACACGTCTTTAACTATCGCCCAACACATAAACACAAACGCGTAACTATTCCCCTAGTTCACAAAGTACTCAATAAGACGCCACGGGAGTGCATTAATGACATTTTTCACATGTTTCTAACTCGGGTCGCAGGTCAAGTCGGTACCTCCCTCCCTCCCCCTATTGAAAGTGGGTGAGGGTGGCTTGAAGGCGCAGACGTCTCCCGTCAATCAGTTCGACTGGACGTGACTCGAATGTTATAGAAAAGTTCGCAGACCGTTAAGACGGGTTTTTTTATGATCGGCGATTATTCGCGGTGGTAATCTCGTCGATGTGTTCCATGGTTTATGTCGTGTTTATATTGGTTGTGCGTTTATGGGGCGGGTGCGATAGATGGGATTGTATTTAGGAACGATTTGTTTTTGTGGTAGAATTTATATTTTAGCTGCTACTGTGGAGTAACGAAGTGAGATGTTCTTCCGACATACCGTCCTTTAAGAGTAATTAGAATAAAAAGGGCTATCTCTTGCTCAGAATTTACTTGTAACTTCAGTCTCGGTCACACAACTAATAAAATTGCGTCGAACTAGAAAATTATGATATTTAGTTCCAAAGCAAATACGATTTTAAACGACAGTTATTTTCGCAAGGAGTAAAGAAATGGTGTACTTTAAGAAAGTTCAATCGATTAAATTATTAATAATCCCACGCTACATTATTATTACTCTGGACTATATAAAAATCCTGTATTAAAAAGTTAACCATTATTACAGAATAAGTCTTCCCGCCACCCTCATTCTGCTCGGAGGCGAGAGACAACCCTACGCCCGTTGACGTTCCTCAGTGACAGCTGTCAGTTGCGTCTAGTGACGGGCGCACTTGTCGCACCTTGACAAACAGTGTGCCGGACGTCGCGCTGGGCAAGACATGAAATGTAATTATATTGAAGACACAACATGTTATTCTTTAGTAAAAATATGTTGGTTTAATTGTTATTGAAATTCAATGTAAAAAGTCAGTTCTCTTTATAAATATTACAGATTATTGAAGATAGAATAGGTAGTTTACGTGTGCTTCAATAATAGAAAGAATGTGAATTTACACGTACTTATTGTACCTAACTGTTGTAAAAATTTATAGAAAAACTAATACAATGTTAGCCAACCTTATAACAAAGTAATCACAAACTAAAAATAAAAACCTTAGCCCAACTGGCACAACATTTAAAAATCACTGGCCATTTCTGCATTCCTTTTTTAAATTCCGCTTACGAACGAATAAAAACGACGTAAGGTGATCGGTGATCACTCGAAACCGACGTCGTTGTGAATGAACGAACGGATGAATGAAGTGAGTGAGTGAGTGGAGGGCCACAGGACACCAGTTGATCAAGCATGATGCGCTCGTGTCCGTCAAAGTCATTCGGGATAAAATAATGAGGAAAGAGATTTTGTATCGCTTTCTTTAATTTTTTAAAAATTGCTAAAATTGTAGCACCAGGATATCTAATAATGGTCATTCTAGCGTTAGGCTTGGTGCAACCGAATCGTCACTTTACACAGTAATTAAGATGTCTGCAGACATGTGTCTTTTTTTGTATTTTAGATCATTCATTGCCTAGAATCGGCCTAAAAATATAAAACAGCAAAATATATTCAAGGCATTTTGCTGTCATACAACAATGAAGCGACTGTAATATTGTGTAAAATATAATCAACAGATGGGTGCCATCTTTTTGGAAATTTCTTTGCCTGCTATACCAAATCTTATTGCGTCATTTTGCAGGTGCAAAATCTTAAAATTGAAGCCGAGTGCGATCATAGCGTAAGTATAGACTCCAGCGGGAGTAAGTGGGACTGCGCCGCCTCTTTCTGCGAGCAGGTCATGCTCGCGAAGGAGGCGGCGGGCCGGGTACGGGAGAGAACTCTCCCACCCGAGTCCCGCAGTCGGCGCCTTGGGCGCCGCCGACGTGTCTTCGCCGAGGACTATCGGCCTCCATGACCGGGGGTCTGAGGACGGTGAGAGGGCCGCTCACCGTCCTTACAGGAGCAGGCCCATGACGGCAGCGTGACGTAAGCAACTCACGCACACCCCCCCTTAGAAGCGGGGTCACACCCGAAACCCCCCATAGACGCGGGATTGCACCCGAACCACCACGAGGCCGCAACGGCGGCCGTAGGTCTGTTGGGAGTCACGGGACATCCTTCCTAAGGGCTTACCCGGGGCTCTCAACCATAGGCTGTTGGGCGTTACGTGAGGTTTTTAGTCGGTAAGAGTCCGGCATAGCATCCTACGAGGATTTTCCCTCACGTTAAAAAAAGCTTAAGTATAGAGCCCCTCTACAACCGAGCGCAGTCATAAACGCTGCCAAATGATTATTACTGATATATTATATCCATCGTCTGTTTTGTTGTTTATGGCTCCTATTAAACATTATTATTATCTTATTCAACCTAAAGTCGTAAATTACTATCAATAGCAATGTCAAGTGTTTTATAAAATAGACTAATGACAATTGACTTGTTAAAACGGCACTAAACTCAAAAGCAGAGCTAGCGCAGTGTGTATTAAATTTTGTGTTTAAATGATAAAAAAATCATACGTAATACCTACATAACTGTTATATTTAGAGCTCTCTGTAAACCTTAATAGGCAGGAATCAATACCAATTCATTTGAAATTATTGAATTGAAATTAGTTCGAATTGAGATCATTTGAAGGAGGACTAGGTATTTTCATAATGCACTTTTAAAAATAACATTTTGACCCGACCAAACCCGCCTTCTTCATACACACAAAGAAAATAACTAACATTGAAACTAGTAATCAAAAATGTCAGT
The DNA here is from genome assembly GCA_933228765.1 of Miltochrista miniata. Lineage (NCBI taxonomy): Eukaryota > Metazoa > Arthropoda > Insecta > Lepidoptera > Erebidae > Miltochrista > Miltochrista miniata. Next base: position 35,324,723 of record OW121755.1, on the reverse strand, counting down.
CACTATACAATAATCATTAGCAAGTAAAATTTCCAAATCTCTGTAGGTTTTTACCCAAAATAGTTTGTTCATAACGTCCCGTTCACCGATGTACTGCTCTACGGGAGTATTTTTATTGAGCGATTTTAGAATTTTATTTACAGTTGCATGCACAGACTATCGAGCGAACATTAAAATACGTAGCGAATAGTGGTCGTGTAAATCAAAAGGCCATAAAATGCCACAATTCGGCTGAAGCCGACTCCACGCTAGCGTAGCACTTGATTTATTCGCTCGCCGTTTGCCGGTGCGAAAACGTACCTCGTGACGTCACGGCTTTTGTTTCTCTGTTTTTACAGAGTTTTTTTATTGATGGCATTCAGATAAAAGTGCTGTTGATAGGGCTACCGTGTTTTGAAAATTTTTGATATGGAACAAATAGGGTGTATTGATTCTATTAATGATTAATAATAGCTATAAACCAACTAAGTTATTATAGTCAGTCCCAGCGCTCACGTTCAATAAATCGATATTTCCTTTACCTAGTAACACCTTAAATAGAAAAGTGTGTTAGTGTTTCTTATTTTCTTTGTCCTCTTTCTAGGTCCCGAGAAAGCAATGGATTTTTTTTTATATCTACGGAGAGACTTTTAGTGTTTTTTCTTCTTAGAAAATTTCTAAAGTATTCTATTGGATTTTCGGATTCACTTTGATTAACTGCCAAAGGCATGCAATTTTTTTACCCTATATCAGAGCCCGCACGAAGAGTTTGCGAGTCAGCTGGTTTACAAACCTAAGGCTTCATAGATTTTGCCGGGACCTCTAAATTCTATCTTAAAAAATATTAGAACGATAGAGCCATTAATCAGCCAAACACTTCAGTGTTAACCCTGTGACAGCGAGGCTAAGCGCGGCGTCACAATTTGTGAATGATTTTGCGACCAGAGCGTCCCGCGCTGGCCCGTCCAGGCCATTTCATAGCCATTTGTCAGCCGAGCGAAAAAGATGCATGTTAGGACTCGATGGGACATTTTTGTCCATTTTTAGGCTTTTACGCGAATCCATCGACACGTGAAAGTGTGTTAGCGTTCTCGTAGTTTATCTACTTCGTTGTTTTATTGGTTTAGGCGTTTTGATAGTACAGCCTTATTTTTTCAATTTTTCTGACCTACTTATTTACGTCTCGATGTTATAATATTCTTGATGTTAATTTTTCAAGATTGCCCGATTCTATGCCGCAAAATTAACTTCAAAGTAGAATTAGATGCGCATATACATGATGGAATTATATCTTTACGTTCCTAACTAAAAACATTAAAAAAAACTTAAAATTAACTTCAAAGTAGAATTAGATGCGCATATACATGATGGAATTATATCTTTACTACTTATGCTCTGAAATCAAATAAGCATTTAACATAGGTACATAATATTATTTATTTATTTATTTATTTACATTTTATGTACACACATGTATTTAACAAAGAAGGAGTTAGGAGAAAAGAGTACAATGGCACTGCTTATTTCTACAAGAAATCTCTTCCAGCAGGCCGGCGAGAGGAGAGCATGACAACAATAGAGTTGAAAGAGGTAGAAGTGTGTAAAAAAAAAAGATCTAGATAAAAACAAGCGATTATACATACTTTAGAAATAAATATTCCAAACACACATATATCATATACACATATACATAAATACAGATATATAAATAGGTACTTATTATTATTAGTTATAAATATATACATAAAGATTATGGATATATACATATATACATTTATACATACATACATACATACATAGGAGAAATGACGACATTAGCTATTAAAAGTGGTTGAGAGATAGTGTTCGCGGACTTTTTTCTTGAAACACGCTGCTGTATTAATATCTCTGATATCTGGTGGCAAGCAATTCCACAGCCTAACCGCATGTACCGTGAAGGAATAGGAATAGAAATCGGATTTGTGGCGTGGGAATTTAAGGATGGAGCGAAGGTGTGTCCTGCAGGGAGCTTCAGGAGAACGTGCATATGAGAATCGCTCCCTAAGGTAGGACGGGGACTTTGGGTTGTGCAGTATGTTAAAGAGGAGGCAAAGTATCCGAGTGTTCCTGTGAAGTCGGATTGGGAGCCACTTGAGTTTTTGGCGAAATTGAGAAACATGGTCATACTTCCTTAGGTTAAAAATAAAACGAATGCATAAATTCTGCAGCCTCTCAAGTTTGTCTAGCAGCTCCTCTGTGGCATCTAAGTAGCAGGCATCAGCGTAGTCTAATATGGGTTTAATAAGAGTCTGAGCAAGAGTGATCCTAATCTTCAGGGGCAGGAAGGTCTGAAGGCATTTCAGAGAGTGGAAGGTGAAGTGTACCTTCTTGCTGACTTCGTTGACGTGGGCACTCCAGGATAGATTTTCATCTATTACGACTCCCAAATTTTTAATCTTGTTGGAGTAAGGAATGTGATCTCCATCCATTAGCACAGGCGGCAGCGCCACCAAATCAAGTTTGCCCTTCATATACCTGCTACCTATTAAAATGGCCTGCGATTTTTTAGGGTTAATGAGCAAACCAACCGACTTTGCCCAATTGCTAATGCAAGCCAAGTTCTGATTCATGCTTGCTACACCGGACAAGGCCGCACACGCACTGAAATGGTGATATAGCTGTAAGTCGTCTGCGTAGAGATGGAAGTTACAGGAAATTAAGCTTGTGACTGAATTAATAAAGATAGAGAATAAAAGAGGAGAGAGAACACCACCCTGAGGTACGCCCGCAACGAGTTGGCACCAGTCCGAAGACTTTTGCTCCAAGTGAACGCACTGAGAGCGCCCCCGAAGATAAGAATTGAACCAAGAAATAGAGGAAGTAGAAATATTGATAGATTTCAGTGTACCCAGCAACATATCGAAGTCGACTGCATTGAAAGCGCTACTGAAGTCCAGTAGTGTTTATATTATTATTCTTTTGTACAACAATTTATCGATAGTAAAGGAATGTTCACACTCAGCAACAATGCACAAAAAAAATTGTAAATATTCATATTCCAAACCGCAGAATTCACTAACGCACGTGCATTTATAAAACGCGTGATTGAAGCGATCCCGCAAAAATGTCGGCCAACGACCGAGGGCGCCAAACCACGGCCAATTTATATTTCACTATTATGCACGGCAACTGAGCCGATTTACGATTTCATTATACACCGGCTCCCAACTCGGTAACCCGTTGATTTAAAATGTACCGCGATTTTTGTGCGAAATATGTCCGACATGTTATGTGGTTATTTATTGGGCCTAAGTGGACTGATGAAGTCTAACTTCTAGTTCTACTGAATTACCCATTAGCGGTAGAGGCAGCTGAACTAAACCATTCCTTGTTACCATCAATATACGCAACTGTTTTAAATATTGTTTTCGGCCTTACGAGCGTGTCCGTGCTTCGATATTTCGTATCCATGTTCTCACTAAGTAAGTTGAAGGCGTTATGCGCGGATTGAAAAAATTCAACAGCACTAACCACTACTTGTCTCTGTCCATTTCAATACGGCTATAGACTCACCACCTATTACGTGGGACAAACTGCAAATGGTAATTTGAGCGTATACTACTTACGCCTCCAAATAGCTCTTGATTGTTATCTTTTGACACAGTAACAAAGTCGATTCTTTACGCATAAAACGCTACTAAAACTAGTTACCGTTTCTCCCTTGAAAGTACAACGTCAGATTACCAGTAATAACGCGTTACTACTCCTTCAATTACACTGTTGCTTTGAATGATTGATACCAATTGATTACGGGGACACCGTAATTGCAGGTCGTGCTACTTTGTATTGTCATGACCGGTAGAGTATTGATAACAGAGACTGTAGTATAGAACTGACCTAACGATTGAGATTTATCGTGCTTTTTGGAGTATTTTGATAAATATCCTTGAATATAGGGTTAGTGCGGTAAGGAATTATGTATTCATGTTTTGTATTTTTTTTTGCAGCAAAATGTTCGTCTTCTTGAATGTATTGCTCTAATTGAGGCTTCGAGTTGCTTAAGGTACTCTCCTGCGGTATATCACACATTTTCTACTGACATTGATAATTCTCTACCAGAAATTTAGAAATTGTCCAAAAAAAATCTATTTATAGTACCTACTGTATTGTATTAACGTACAGCCTTTCTCAATTTTATTCCTAAAATATTTTTTTAAATTCGTACCAGAGGTTAGCCAGATTATTACGTTCAAGTAAACAAATAAAAAATTCTGCTTTATAAAAGATAACCCAAATAAAATACACAAATTAAAACAGCTCTGCTATCATTTCAAAATAATATATAATATAAGAAATGGGTGGGAGGGGGCTAATACAATTAGGTACCCCCAAAACCACACTCCAAACGGGGTTGAAACACATTCAGCGGAACCCATAAACTGGGGTAGAGTGCTCTGCGCTTTAGTTACAGCATGCAGCGATGGAAACAATAAAAAATAATTTATCCAGACACCCGCTTTGCTACATAAATAATCATTACGAAACGCATTCAGACACAATTACATACTTGGGGATGGCTCGTTAAAAATCATATTCTAAGGGCGGCTGCAGACTGTGCGACATGCCGGTAGTAGAGTATTTTGGTGAAAATTTATACTTTAATTAACTACATACACAGTATCTAAAAGACCATTTTAATTATGTTAATATTGCATTGCATGAGAAAAAAGTGTTCATGAGATTTATAGTTTAGTAGTGTTACTTACTGTATTTTCTTATTAGGATTATCAGATCAGGCTAGTCATATTCATATCTGGTTGAATGCACGTTGCATGCTTGTCATGAAAGTAACCAATACGCTCAATTAACTGAAGTCAAGATCAGCGCAACCTTTATTATATATGTTTTACTAATGTCTTTCATTTCACACGACACTTAATCATAGATTTATCTAAAACTATACCAATAGATATAACAATTAACTTTCATAAACAAAAAGCATGCAATTGTCATATTTCCACGATCATTCATTCATTTTGTACACTGTACCACAAAAAGTCGTCCTTCAGTCGCTCTGTGTAAGAGCGCTATTGCGGCGCCTCCCCCCGTTAACACGGTTAATAATAGGCTCCTTATCCCCCCTTTCTTATCTGCAGTATTAAACCATAAAACATTATAATTTACAACGCTATGTCGCTACGCTATGACGTTCCGCAGGCTCTCAAACTTTTATTCATTGAAGAGAGGGTTGATGAGAAAGTCTTTTTCGTTTTTTTATTCGGGTTTTTTTTCATTGTTTGTGCTTTTGAATATACTCGTAGATAAAGGTTCAAAGAAAACAAAAACGAACGGAATGTTGAAATCTGTTATTTTTTCTCTGAAACTCCTTACTCACACGAATTATTCGTACTCCGCTCCCTAATCAAAAAAGACATAAAGGAGAAGTAACCCAAAATTAACGTAAACCCTAGTCGTATTTACACAACGTATACCCTTCCTCAAACTTCTGAAATCCAACACATATTTTAGACCCCTTCGAAAACTTTGGGTGCCGATTGATACTTAAAAATAACGAGATCCAAGCAAATATTGTAATAACCCGTTTCTCGTGTGTTTAGTTCAAAAGCATTGTTTTAATAATGTTTCTTTGCTGATTCGCTTGGGCTTTGCCACCGAGGCACCTCGTCAATATACGCCCCCTGTTTACATTTCATCGATATATTCCTGCAAATTTCACTTTCACATCCCTAAATATGATACGTGTGTGCGTAATTGAGTATGCTTTAATGGGTGGCTGTGTGTGTTTAGGCATGTGTAGGTTGTTATATTTTCAAAATGTTGGCGTTTCGTTTTTCAGGACAGGTTATTGTTATTGCTATTTTATTAGGGAGAGTACCTATGTTTTTGATGTGTTCGGACGATAATGATCTTCTAGTTATTATAATTTGGATGGCATGCAGCCTATAATGTAAATTAGAAATTATTAAAAACATAGGTACTCTTCATAATAAAATAACGATAATGCGTCGCGTAGAGACTTGAAATTTTGCTATAGACAATATTTTTACTTTTTTCAGTAAATAATGCTAGTTGTAGAAAATTTTAATTAAAGTTTTACATTCTACGTGAATTTTGTAATAAGATAACCCTGTTCCTAAGGAACCACAACCTATCTATAATTATGTTTATAAAACCACACATACACACAAGCAACCAAGAAAATTGCAGAAAAGTAAATGCATAATATGAGTTCCGAGCTTTTTTTTTTTCAAAGTTCCCAACAAAAGAAATGTTGAAAATTCATCTGTTAAGAATAGTTTTTCCAAGCATTCCCTTACAATTTCGACAAATCATTCCAAAATACATCAATATGGTCACAACGACCGCCGGATTACATTTTTCAAACGAGTTGATAGCCTTGTCGGCTAAACTAAACGACCCAATAAAAAAGCTAATATCAGCAATCAGAACTACACTTTGTGATAATCCCGGCGTTGTTTGCGGTAACTATTGTACCTAATATTTACAATATCTCACAGATAGAAGGCATGTGGGACGAAGTACCCGCCATCTTAACTTGGTTGGTTTATTTGAGGCTTCTATCAATATTGCATGGTAATGGGAGGTTTGTAATTGATAAGCGTAAGCGGTTTAGCAAAGCGCCACTACGTGTTTTGACATACATAGGTTCATACAGTCACACCTTTATCCCTGAAAGGGTAGGCAGAGGCATAGGTTAGGCCCACATTTCACATTATAGTTTTATGTCCCACGTAATAGGTGGTGAGCCTATCGCCGCGTTGAAATGAACAGTCGCAGGTCACCGCGACCCGCAGTTAAATTTTTTCAAGCCGCTCATACGGTCTTCAACTTGACTTAACGATTGTCAACCGGGTTTACCACCGGGTTACATTTAGAGCTTTCCTTCTCTACGCAATGGATGTATCTATTGGGGTGGCGACATTTTGTAATCTTACCCGTTGCACCACAGGACCCTGTCGCCACACGTGCTTAGTTAGATATTAGTTTTCATCGTGTTTTGACGAAAACTAATATGTGTTGAATATGATACATTTTTTCGTAAAATAATCTAATAGCGATAGCAAACTAACGGTAAGAATAATTTTAACCCTTTATGGTGCACGAATGACTTTTGAATTATGGAAGAAAATGAAGAATAAAATATGGGAAATTTAAGAAAACAAAATTATGAGTAAATTTATACAATTTTAGGAAAAATCATGGTGTCAAAATGAAAAAAATAAGGCTTGTAAAAATTCTTAAAACATTTTTTACTCTTGTACCTAGGCATAGAGCAACTCGACACTTTCCACACACTTGAGCAAACTGGCCAGGGCCTAAACTGGTCAAGTCAGATATATTTAGCTGGAATGTTAGCGTAAACCGCTACCTATTAACTTCTATCGGGACTTTGAACACTAAGAACCGCATCTCTTATGATTTACGCCACAATCACCTTCCTCTTTATCGCCGGTGCGTTTGCCGAGATTACGGCAAATCTACTGATTGCGAGTCCAGAACTATTGGTTCAAGCATTAACTCCACAACTCGGCATCGCGTAACATTCACTAATCTCCCGTAATGCTTGCTTTGTTTCTGTAAATTTACTTTAGCTGTACCTTATCGTGTGATGTGATAGCGAATATTACTTTTATTTTACTGTTCAAAGCTTGTTTGCAAAGTAGGCTTAAGTCTTTATAGGTTGTTTCAATAGACAATGAGTGTTATTAAAATAAGTCTATGATTAGTGGTTTACGTACGTATTAAATACTAGCCGACACCACGCGGTTTTACCCACGTAATTCCCGTCCCAGGGTATAAAATTAGCCTATGTTCACCGCAAAGAGTGTAGCTTCCCAACAGTGAAAGAATTTTTCAAATCGGTCCAGTAGTTCCGGAGCCTACCTACTCGATGCAAACAAACAAACCATCAAATCTTTCCTCTTTATAATATTAGTATAGAATTTTGTCTACTAAATATCAAGGTAAGATCTTGTTTATTTTTTAACTCCCAATTTTCTATTGGTATTTCATCTAAGAGGTACATTTTGATAATTTACTCGTAGATAAATATAAAAGAATTTAATAAATTTACATTCTTCTTTCCCCAATTCCGTAAAGAGAAAAATATATCTCACTCGTATAAAAGTTACTGAAGTTTTCCATAAAGTTACTACACTGCTTAGTGCTTATGTTCTTTCAATCTTCTCTAAGCACGGAGTTCACTTCATTCAAACATGAAAAAACGAGAAACAAACATTGCGATAGAGATCCTCTCTAGCTTAGATAAGTGTTGCGAGTATTGGACAGGTATCATTATGCGGGCATACTTAGCCAGAAGGTAAGGGGTGAGGGGTGAATCGGGGTGGTGGGGAGGCAATTTAATTCTGTCCACGTTCTAATAATGACCGTCATAATTCGTTCAAAGTGTCCGGTCTGGGACATTTTCACCCCCCGCGCCTCCGTCGGGTTGATTCCTTTGCATTTTCCCCCCTTAATTCCATTTTCATGCCACCTTGCACACATTTGCGCTTCATCTGTGGGTACTATTTGTGTGTGCGTATGTATATTATGTTGTATCGCAGGGTTTACTGTTTAAACGAGATTTTCTATTGGTTAGCAATGAAAACGTACTACAATACTGTGTATTAAATGTAAAATGACAGTAAATTATCTGCATTATAAACGTGCTTAAACAACAGTAGCTACCTAGACTTATTAAAAGATTTTCATGAGATAATTTTGTATTAAAATAATTTAAAAAACATTAAAACTCTAATATATACCAGTTAATACACTTGAATAGACTAAACGTATAACAATTGGTGGCCTTATTGAACAGGGCAATCTCTTACAGGCAACCTTTGGATGGTATTTTATATTTTTTTCGTCATGGATGGCGGGGGTTAAGACATTGGATTTGCGAATCACAAGCCAAGGTTCCAATTGCTTTTAATACTACTGACATTAAAATTCTCTCACCAGCAAATATTTTTAACTTTAATATAAAATTATAATTTTGATTCCTTGTTATGTTTTTCAGAAACCCTATTCCGTTATACCCTTTTACGTAACCCTTTGGAAATATAATTCATAATCTATGAGATCGTTAATGTCCACTGTTGAATATGAGTTTCCTAACACTCGCCCTCCCAGGGGAGATATCACATTCACTACATTATGGGCGGGATAGTGATTGCACGACTTACTGTCACATATTATTTGTTTAATAAACGTTAATAATGGGTAAATATAAAATATTTATTTCAGGAATCCCTTTTAGTAGTTAGTGGACTTATTCTACTTAATACCTACCTATTACAAAAGTAGCTTAGTTTGTTTCTGTGTATGTAAATATATCAGTTATTTGAGCATGAGAAAGCATGCAAGCAGAAAGTACGTACCTAGGTATGTGGTTGAAAAAAAAAACAACCGCATACGTGATAAATGACGGCTCGTTAATTGTCGTTCATTGAGTTGACAACAACTACGCGTAACTATATTTAAAAAAAAGTTACTGTGTTACTTACTGTGTTTACTAATAAAAATTACATAAAGTGTGTATAATCCTCTCCAAATATAAATCCTACAAATACACAAAAAATAACCCTTAAATTTCTCTGCGAAAAAAATATGTAGAACAATAAACATCCGTCATTTTAATCCGAAACACACATTAAAAAGATAATCTCACGTGTTCTCCCCAAGACGCCATCTTGTTAAAATGGCGGGCTTTATCAACACATGTAGCTAATATTACATTTGATTTATAACTCTTATATCGTAAATGGATTAGGGAAACGTCCCTTCAGTGCACTTGTGTACCACTGTAAGGTCTTTGTTCTATGTTTATGTGTGTATAATTATTGTTGTTTATTCTGTAATTAGCCATGACGCCATTTTAAGTATTTGTTTTTTTTTCAGGTACGTATGCTAAAGGTGTGGCTGTGCAATAATTTTATGTAAGTTTGTAAGGAGCGGCAAAATTTTATTAAGTAATGTATTTATTTCTTCAAGGATAATGTCAACTTTATTACGTATTTTAAATCAATTTTAGGAGCCCATTATTTTGAAATCGTTTTCATTAACACAGGGATCGTCTAACAATTAAAATTACAAATCAGAAACAAGTTAATTTTTTATTCGGACACATATCTTATTAGAATGCACACACATTACAGACATTGCCCCGCGGGTATGTTTACGATTTTTAATTAGAGCGCCTCGATAGTCAATACAGTACCTACGTGATACTCTGATACAAGCGCAGATGTCTGATATTGTACTACAGTGGACTCTGTGTAGCGACAGAAAAAAAAACGTATCTGTTATCGAAGTAGATATTGAAAATGCGAGGCAATGAAGTGATCGTTTAGTTAGGGAATCCTTGAAAAGGGAAAAGGACAAGTTTAAAATAGAGACGTATAATAACGATGTGATATTCAGAATAAATCTCTGGAAGCAGTTTGAAATCCCTTTACTTACCTACTTAAAATATTTTGTAAAATATCACATCATAGACAAATTGCAATATTAGATAAGGACAACAAATCAATTAACGAAAAGATATGCCTATCTAACGATCATTCTCAAATGGCAAAAAAAAATCACCTTTTGACTTCTCTAGAATAGGTCGTTTGCATAATTAATGTACATGGATATTGGACTTGAACGAGACAATTGTATGGATTGACCTTTGTAACGAAAAAGTATTTAGCCTCCTTACTTAATTACTTAACTCTCAGCTACGCTAAATAGGATAATAATACTATATAGACATAAATTAAAAAATAAAAATAAAGAAAACTAAAATGTTCCAGCAGAAGGATCGGGAAAATTTGTATATTTAATAATTTTCTAACAAATGAATACTTAATTCAACGTCATGAGTTTCCCAACAAGACCTACTTCATTATTTTTTTGCTTGAAAAGAAAACGTATTTACCAACTGAACAGACAGCCAATGCTGCAAACAACAGAGCTCCAGACAAAACATTCCAATTTTCCACAAGATCACAGTGAATTAAGAAAATGCATTCGAAGCGAAGTTCGTCAAAAGAAACCTAAACAGCGGAGACATTCCGTCCACTGAATACAAAGAGATAGGGGGTCAATGGGAGGGTAGTGTAAAAACATTCGCTTCTTCTAACGAAACAATCGCAGGCATAATTGATTTCAACAAAGAGGAGACTGCAAATTAAGTTGTACTGCTGACTTTTAATGTGGTCAGGTGGATTGGGCTTTTTGGACTGAGTTTTGGTTATTTTGTAGATAGTCAGTCACGACATTACGATAAGTAATATACCTATTACTATTAAATTAGTTATAAACTTTCAAATAATTTTGCTTGTAACATCAAATTACATTGATTCTGTAGTAAACGATATTAGCAAACTCACCAAATTGTAGTTTATTAAATTATAACTTAACTACGAGATGACAAGGCACCATTTACTTCAATTTCAAACCAAGGTAAAATTCTAATTCAAAAACTCCAACCACAGAACATTTCCTACAATTCCTTTTTATACCGCCTTCTCTTTAGAAATAACCGCTGAAACACTTGAAACTTTACACAATCCAGATAAAACTGACTCCGACTGTTATAATCAAGAACCCTGTACCTGATTTAAATATGTACACGGTCCTTTCGATGTTGCATTAAAGCGGACTGATTCATTAGTGTGGACAAAAATTCTGCCTTGTGGCAGTCCTCGGTTGGGATTCCTGTGTACCGTATTTTTCGGATTAGAGATTGCGGGATTCGTAATGAGTGCAATTGTTTAAAATATACTCGATTGTACCGAGGGATTTAAGTAGCTTTAGTGCATAAGAAGTTTAGGTAGATGATAAAATGCCTTGATATTCTCTTGGTGAATAATAAATGTTGGGGTTATTTTCTAATATTGATCCCGTGTAGGAAGGGTTTGGTTTCTTTTTGGCGTGGTATAATATAGTTTATGCGTAGACACCAAGGTTAAATATAGCAAAAGATACCATCGTATGTTGAAAAATATACTGATATAATTTATTGTGAACGTCAATGAAATAAAACAAAGACCGCAAAAGCTTTACCAAAATCTATTTTGATCTGATTTATAACATTGTCTAAGACATGATTTAATGTCAAGTAGACGCACAAATAGCATGAAATCTTAATGACATCTTCAAATTCATAAAAACAAAACCAACCAAATCTATTTATATAGACAAAAAAGATTTTAAAGCGAAGTATCTAAATAAGGGTCGATCCAAACCGACTACTGGTTGGCGAGCACGATCGCCTAAATATTCCGATTCTTCGTTCGCAGCGATTCATACGCGATGCATGAGCTAGATAGCCAATTTGCAGTACTGCTCCGTCCATTTGACTCGCGATTCTCGAACGCAGATATGGTAATCTTTGAAAAAGTCGGTGCGTTCCTGTTTGCGATTGGTCGCACGGCTGGGCGTGTATCGTAGGTCAGTTTATTCCAATGAATAATTTATATTGAATTATGTTAATGGCGATTGACTGAGATCTGGTATAAGTCGACTAGTTTGATGCGCTCACTTATTCTTCTGTTTTTCATACATAAAGTCGTTTAAATCTTCTGTTTTTATTGTGGTTTTAATCTGACAAGGCCTAGCTCAGTACATATTCATTGATATTTCTCTCTTTGTTGACTTTTCACTATATTTAATTTTTGATATTACATGAACAATAAGTCGTTTATTTAGCAAGGTCAGAAAGGGTCGTGCATCAACTCATATTTTCAGATTGCTTACAGAGCGCTAGCATTTTAGCAGTCAATATTCGTAGTGAAATGAATAAATAAATATGAATGAAAACGAGACAGTAAAAAGTGTTATAAATTTTGACAGACCAATGGAATTCGTAGGTATGGTTAGCAAATAAATTTGCTCTAATTGAATTTTTAAGTTCTTTTAGGCTAAGAATTATCATCACTTCATCTGTCATCTGCGAGCAATTAATAAAATAAAAGAAAAATAAATTACTCTCAAAGAATTGAGAGGGCGAATCGCGTCTGAGTTTCTATATTTCATTACACAAGTAATTGGAAACAGTGCCAACCTTTCAAACATTAAAAATCTAGCAAGACTGTCCCACAGCGCCGGTTGTCTAATTGATAATTAGTATTCAGCCGGCCGGTGCAGGCCTACGTGTGGGCCCCGCTTCGCCCACCGAGGCCCGCGGACCCCTCCCCTTGGGCGGTCAGCGCTGCATCAGCACGCCTAAGATGTCTTATATTGACGTAAGACGCCAGCCGCTGGGATCGTAAGACGTGATTCCGAGACGGTTACATTTACTTGTTTGTTTGAGTGATGGACATTGGAGTTTGAGAGCTGCCACGAATACATATGGCTCTCAATAAGATAATAGAACAGTAATATACGTCTGACATCTTGAAATATATTGAGGGTTTATTATATTTAGGGAGAGTCTAATGGAACCTTTGTCAAGGTTATTTCAGAGTCTCATTTAGGTTCGATTGCTATTCAAGTACTACTACTACTGCTTACTATTAATTCAGTAATTTTATTTCATTGGTATACACTGCCCTGACATTACTTTGTTCTTGTAAGTGAGAATGACCGAATTCGAAGTAAAGTTTTTGAATTTTTGAATATAACCCAGACTAACGGTCAGATGAATGTAATCCAGTTCCATAATGAAGTCAGTTTACGAGACTTGCAAACAGATTATGTATTTCTTCGTAGCATTATTACGATTGTGAATTTTACTACCTTATTATTAATATTTTATTAAAACTGATGGTTTTAATTTTAATAAGAACTCAAAGTGTATCCAGTAACCGACGTTTTAATAATTGTAAATCATAACCTGCAATTAATATGTAATAAAACTATTTGATGCCGGTTCTGTACAATAAATAATATCAATAAAGATTGCAAGTTGCAATTAATTAAATATGCATAAGTCGTAAAGCTGTAATATCGCTTGGTTTAACAAAAAATGTACCATATTATTATAAGCATTAGCGATATTACAGGGCTATAAAATGTTTTATTGTAATTAGATACTTGTATTAAATAAGTTTAGTAATGTAGGATTGAAGGGATATCTGGCCATTAGTAAGTAGCTAGATTGGGTTGTGAAAGTCCTAATAGATAAAAAAAATAACATCCATTTTTTTTTCGGAGTGTGTTTCAGATGCACGTGTATAGTACTTACTGGCTTACAAACTATGCAAGTTTTTCAGCAAAAACCACAATGTACGCATCTAAAATCCTTTTAGTTATTTCTTTTGACAGTTTTGATGTCCGTCTTATCAGTCGCTAAGACTTAAATCAAACGAAATACTGCGATACATACTTATAAAATCATTTATATTAAAAAACTGAAATGTATCATTCAAAAACTTTACAAAGATTGATATTTATGAGACGCTTTCATTTTTGGTAGAAAAAATAAACAGAACATTAAAACCAAATATAACTTGCATTCTTACACTTCACTCAACGAACAATAAAGCTGATATCTCTCAACACCAGTCGTATCGTTCTCGTGTCGTCGGACATAAACATCTGATTTCATTCAATTGATGGATTTATACAACACGTTCTTCCGGCCCTTTAGTTTTCTTTAGTCCTTACGATTTTTTTTACACAAATTTATCATTTCGAAGATGAAACGATGGTTACCATCTTTGATTATGAGACGTGATTGAGTGGCTTGCTTCCGCTTTAATTAACGCGTCTCTTGATATATTTTGGATGTAAATATAACCGAATGTGTTTCGTAAGGAAATACTCGAAACGGGAAGGTGGCGATTGATATTTTTTATGGAACGCATTATTAGGTGGTGATGGCACAGAGCTTTTGTAAATTAAAAGGGCATCGAGGTTAGTCATAGAGAGTTATCATTTTGCCTAATTTAGTAGATGCGCGGAAAAATAAATTAGTAACATTTATTTTTCCGCGCATCTACTAAATTAGGCAAAATGATAACTCTCTATGACTAACCTCGATGCCCTTTTAATTTACAAAAGCTTGCCCATCTACAATTACGTCAATTTCATTTAACCTGGATTTTTCGATAAGTGCAATTATCACCCAACTAAAAATAAGTATTTATCTGTGTTTCCTGCATAATTATTTTTTCTTTATCTAGCACTCATAATGCTGCTTCCAATAAATTTCCATAATTAATTGCTGAACATAGGTATAGAGTAAACTTACATATATATTTAAGATTTTAGATGAGAACAATGTGCAATTCAGGGTCCCCCACTTGACTGCAACACAAGAACGTTAACCACTACAGTTAAAATAAGTCTAAGTTAGTTTAGTTTACTTTATTTTCTATAAAATTTAAACCCCCTCTTTCAATGTCAGTCTTATCAGAACGGGAAAAATCTTTTTTCAAAGCCAGAAATTTAAAAATCGCCGTTTGCAAAACTTGTCAGCTATGATAATAGTCAATAGACAGTCATTGTGTGATGATATAAATTATTTTCCCAAATTACAGCATAAGGAAGAGCACCAGACATCCTTTAGGATAGCAGCAATATACAAATCAGTTCATATACGTCAATCCTTAGGATTAAGTTGTAAAGATTACTTCTTATATTGCCCCATAATATATTATTATTTGTTCAGACTATGACAGACTGTAAAAAATATCAAGTTCAAGGCTAAAGAATAAAATCGTTCGTCAATGATCCATTCGATTGTTGTCTAATTAAGAAAAAACTAGTATGTAAATAGCTGAGTTTTATAACATAATAAAATAAATCGTTCCGCACTATTTTTAAATTGAAGCGTCTCATGTCTTCATCAAATTTAATATTTCAACCACTTTATGACGTATATACCATGTTTATTAATTTTATTGAATATGACTTTTTACGTTGACTGTATTTAATTGTCCATAAAAATGAGTTCCCGTGAAACTTTTATGGGGTTTTGATGAAACGTCTTTAATGCAGCCATAGTTTTATGGCCAGCATTGGAATGGCTAATTGCTGAGCCATGATAGATATGGCCTGTAGCTTAATCATGATGTAGTGATACTTAAACATTCATCGATTTCATAGGAATTTTATGAATTCAATTGCAACCGTCAAACGGTAATGGAGCGACGGAGTATTTATTTTTATTTATATTCCGGTTTATAAATGTACATCCGAATGGATAAGTAAAGGTATATTTTATTCCCCGATTAAGTGTACACCTTGCTTTTAGAAGGCTAAATTTAGTTTCGTATAATTACAACCAACCTCGTTATAATCTATCTAACATTGGAAATTACATATTTCTTAATGTTAAGAACTCGAAAAATAGACAAACAAAAGATGAAAAATAAATTATAATAATTAGTTTATACCACGTGAGATTATAATCTTATATCAAGCAGTAGACATAAAAATAGACTTATTGTTGATTGAACAAAAGCTTTATTAAATAAACCAAAGTTTTATCAATATACACTCATACACTGTTAGTCTGCAACGATATCCGTAAATATAGATTCAACCCAAACTGTAAATGGGGCCGCGTGCTGACAGTATGAAAAAAAATCTAATACTAATCGAGTCTTAATTCGATAATGTTGCTAACTCGTTAAATATATATCCTAATAAAACGTGAAGAAACACTTAAAAAGACATTAAAAAGTTTAACAACAATGAAAATTAATCTACCGACATACGCAATAAAACTAAGTATAAAATCATTGGTAACATTTATAAGACCTACTATCGGATTTCTCGTCGTAAAGTCGTGTAATAAAAAGTGCCTCATTTGACAGAGTTTTAATGTACCCACTAAACATGACGAAATAAAAAAAATATTTCCGGATTTTTTTGGACACGCAGGGTGAATGACCTACTAAAGATGACTGATTATACAGATTAAATGACATAAAAGGTTTGGTGATACAAAGCCATAAAACAAAATATCAAATTAAATAATTGACTCGATATTACAGAAATGCAAATAAACACTTTCCTCCAAAGTGTTTCTTCCAATTTCTTTGTTTCATGTGATTAAATAACAGTAATTATATAAATTACTGATATTATTTTTTCCTTCTGGGTTCCACAACTTCTACAAAAAATGAAAAACATAGGCACTGCGTTTTTTTTTCCGTGAAAAAAATGTTGAGGTTTTCTAATAACATTTCCTCCAATAGAAAAATGTTCTCCGAAAATCTGTATGACTAATTTTCTCCATCCATATTTAATAGATTTCACGATTGATACTATCTCGTTTCATCAGTTTTGGTAGCAGAAACATATTTTATACATCGCTAAAATTAAGCACATCTTTGCTTTCAGTTATACAAAAAATAACTAGTGTCAACATCCATTCAGATATTTGTGGACACATCCTAATTTACAGGACGTCTCTAAATCAGCGACAATTTATTTTGAAATTATCATGTTATCAATATTCTAAGTATCATTTTTAATAATTTAAATTTGACGCTAAAACATCATTTATGAAATCTTGGGAAATAAATTTCTTTTCTAATGAAGAGGGAGATGGTTTTCTAGTTATACAATTTGCAACACCAGAGCCGCATTAGAACAAACCTAAATGTTGCTAACTTTATAAAAGTGTTATAGCCTTTTTTAACTTCTAATAACTGCCAAATTGCTTTTACAACAGTTCATTCAATCATTACGGCGATGCTTTATGGTTCATCTCACTTGAATTGTGCGTGTTAACGTCTAAAACAATTTATTTATGACCAAAACGGTTAAGCGGCGGCCATAAAAGTTTTAGTGGGTTCCGATTGAGGTGCCGTGTACTATATTGTGTGTTCTTTATCAACATTGAGCCGCTTTTAAGGGCCTGTTTAGGATTATGATCGACGTCAGTCGGTAAAGAAGTCATGAAATTGTATTGTTCTTCGTTATGGCTCTCGCAAACGCGAGACTTAATTTTTCATTGCTTTTTTACTACATAGTTGATTCCACGGTGAAGTTGTTTTACGACATTTACATGTAGCATCGATTGAACTTTGCCAACAGAATTAAATTATAAACTACGTTCTACAGTTCCATGGCTACATGAAAATCCATTAATCAGTATAATTATTGTAATATTTATAAGGTACAAAACAACACCTAGCATGAACCCTAAAAAGAACCTTGATACTGACATTTCGCAAAGATTAATCTTTTGTGATAAAGGCAGAGACTCAGAGAGTAAGGAAGATTTGTGCTTGCAAATCAACATTAACACCCGGTTGGAGCATAACTATAAACTTCATCTAACTTTCTTGTACAGGTGACTGTTAACCATCAGATCATAAATCCAATCATTCACTTAAAATCCTAATTCACGAAGAAAATATTTCTCTTAACCCTACCAATGTAGCATTAAGATTCATCCATTACAAAAACATTAGCGTTAGAACATTAACACTAAAATGCGGACGAAAATTCGTATCTTAACCCGAGAATGGTGCGGCCGAAACACCGTTCGCGACGATAATAATACGTCAACGCCACTGCGCTATCTAAACGACGTTTGAAAAGCTTCCATCAATGAACTCTGAGTGTGTATCCCTGTATCATTGGAATCAATGTCTCGTAGTCGACAATTTATTTATTTTATTTATCTTTTTGTTTGGAATAAGGACTTCGAGATAGATTTAAGTGATTTACTGACATCAGTTTCCATTCTAAATTTAAAACGTCAGTTGAATTAATTTTACGCTGGATCTTTTGACGGCTTGATATTTGTTTGGAAATGAACTTTATTTTTTACGGCATGATTACTACTATAAAGACGGTTAATGAGACAAATTCTTTAAGTAACATCTTGCTTTGACAAAGAAGAGTCTTTTAGCCTTTGTGGGTACTGTTTACAGTTAGGACGCAAATTCGGGAACGATACAATTTCGTATGTAACTGCCACATTTCAATGTCCGTCCATAATTGTGATAGATAAACAGTGTTGCCAATTTTTCGTAAGTAGTAATTTGTTCTATGTCGTCCAGTTATATTGTTTTACGTCTATAGTCTATTCACACACTCTCACAAACTTTTGCATTTATAATATTAGATTAACGTATAGCCATGGATAACGAATTTTTGTTGTCCCATCACTCTACTAGTAACATATTTATTACGTTTGGTACTCCACAAAAAGAAGACTCTCATCCAGTACACATTAAAATAAATTTAGCCAATCGCCGTCTATTTCAGCCACAATGGCAACCGCAACGGATGTTACTTTAACCCTATAGAGGCATAAGAAAATAAAAGTTGGGACTATCTTAAATATTAGCTCACTGTATTTACAGTGGAGAGTAACTCTCGGCGCAATAATTACAGCCTTGTATCGGTATCTTATGCGTGGGCTAGTGTGACAAAGCGTTGCATGTCTGCGGACAATGTGCTTGGGACACGCGGACAGCGTGTTCACACGATCAGATTGTGCTGTTTTATGGCACCGAACCGATGCCATTAGTACCGGCTGCTCGAATTACCTAATTAGAATTACAGTGAACAACCGGTTTTTTGATTTTGCTATTCGTGTGCTTGCATCTAGATTGTGCAGTGTTTTTAGTTTGCTGTGATTTTATGACTGTAAAAGTTTCTACAATGTTGGGAATACATTAAAATACCTTTGTAGCAAAGCCGCAGCCAATGCATTTACGAGTGTTTTCTTAGTTCCCGGGAGGAGGCAAAGGGCCGAATGGACATAATCCCGGAAGGCGAGGCTGTCATAGATTCGTTTCTTTTTGATGCGACCTAGTAATGCAATATTGCTGGTATTTATGGTCGATTTGTTTATAGACAAATTACCAAAAGTTAAATTTAAATTCGTTTTCTATGTACATGATACCTACAAAAAACTGTCTCATCTATTAATAAACAGTGATGGATAGTTTCGAAGATCACATTGACTTTGATTCCCATATTAATATACAATATACAGTAATGTCTCTCAGTTGTTGTTATTTGTCACAGCATGAACTACAAACTTTATTATAATCGATTCCCACTCTCATCCGATTCTCGCATCGTATAAAAATCAAACGGACGCGAACATAAAAAGTATCTTTATCCGACACAACAAATAACGTTATCGTTGAAATATCGATACAATTTCCATGATCAGTAAAATAAAATCGGACTGTCTTGACGTTTGTCCAAATTTATATGCATGCGCGTCCAGCGCAAGATTGTCGTAAAGTTGAAGATGTTATGTCCGTTGATAAGTGCGATGTTGGGTATCGGACTGTCCGCCGTGACAGGTTTATGTATGGACACACTACTAAATGGGTGATTCGTTTGCAAAAACGATATTTTGCATTCTGACGAGTATTATGTTCCTCTTTAAATGGACTTTTCATTTATTTATGATATTTATGCATTAATTGCTATTTTATGTAGCGCGTGATATCCATGATGTATCAACATGAACTCAAATTCGCAACATTTTAAACCGAGTCAACACTCAATCTTTACTTTAACATCTCAGTTTTTTATCCATTGCCAAGTTTCCTGTTCTCAGCAGGTATCGCAGTACATCCGGGGTCCATTTATTTTGTTTATCTGTTGACATTCGCCCGTTCGACCCCAAAATTATTGTCAAATCATCAATCACTACTATGAACAGACAAATCCATCATTCGCTTAATTAATTTGTCAAACAAACTTTGTTTAGAAACTTCGCGAGCTGAACATCGGACGAATATGAACCTTACGTTTACATATTAAAACTTGTTGGTTATTTTCAAATTTGTTAAAAGTATGTTGGTAGTTTTACGTAGCAAAGTGATAGTTTCATTTCATATATAGGGTGTTTACCTGGTGTTAAATGCGATCGATCAATGCGCGCGCCGGCGCCGACAAGTCGCCGTAACTCGATAAATGTGACAGGAAATCGATAATTGTTTCCACCATCAAGTTGTGAAGAACGATGTCTCGATCATAGAAACTAAATTTGCGTAACTAAATATCTTCAAATTGATATTAATAGTTTTCTTTTATCGATTTATGGAAACAGTAATTAAAATGAACTAAATGCACAGCGTCTCGCTTAGCAATGTGCTTAATTATGAAATACCTCCTACTCAATATTTGTTTCTGAAGGGTGTTATGTAAGTAGAAAGATGTGTATTTGACTGACTGATGCATTCATTTTCCGACTTGACCAGCTTATAGCCATCTTTCGATAAGTATCACAGCTGTAAGGTAAGCTCATTGCCCTTACACTAACACCTGTCTATTTTATGCTAACTTCCAGACGTAGGCCCGTGTGTATCTATAGACCACCAGTTTACGTGCTGCCTGCCACCAGTTTACGTGCTGCCTGCCACAAACCTTGTATATTTGCTTACAATGATAACTCACCGATTGGTAAATAAAATGGTTTTATTCCCCACCTCGTAACTAATGCTAAGATGAATGGAAATCAGTACCGCAAATGACTCTGAAGAGAAGAGTAAATAATATGAAATGATGTTAAAGTGCAAGTGCAGATACCATTATATGAAATGCACGGCAGCGGAGTACGAATTGTGTCTCGATAACGAATGTATTTCTTTTAAAAATTGTAGGGAAACCAGCCTATCCAAATAGGGCTACTCCAATCTACCAAGGGTGTCAAACCAGTATACTACTACCCGTTCGCTCTAACTTTGCCGCTGGCGTCGAGGCGTATACCCGAATTGTTAATTAGACGAAGTAAATTGACAGTAGCTAATGTCACTTCGTCATAGAAAGTACGCAACATTGTATAAGGAAGTGACATTAGTTGCTGTCAATTTACTTCGTCTAATTAAAAATTCGACTTTAGTATAGAGCCGAGCGGCAAAGTTAGAGCGAACGAGCAGTACGCGATTGTATTTATGTACAGTCAGCGTGATAGAGGTTTCTCGTAAACTTGCTTTCAATTGCCACCTCTGCAGGAAAATAAAGAAAAAAGTGGATGGTATTGGTAGCATGGGATGGGTGCCTTAACGCCGTATTGTTTGCAAATAAATACCTATAGGTCGCGCATAACATACAGTTTGCATTGATAGGGTTGGTAGAGACGTGTATTTGTTTTTGTTTTGAAATATATTAACATGGTTCACACTTTCATTAGGTCGTAGTAGGTATTGTGGACGCAACTGGCGTCTGACCATCCAATACAGCCAATGAATGTTTGAGAAGGAATGCTCTAACACAAAAACTCTACCACAAGTAACAGGTAATATACGTTGGTCACACTAATGTGGTGAAATGGTGTGAACACGAGTCTGTAGTCATCTAATCAATTCCCGCACCTTGTCTTACGGTCTACCCGGGCTGACAGCCGGATGAAGTACTCCAACTTTATCTCTAGCATTGGTAGGAGAAGAGTGAGTATTAGCGCTCAGATTCAATGTTTTGAGCAAACGTTTCGCTTGCAAAGGGTGGAAAGGAGCTATAACTATGAGACCGTAGTGGCGGAATTTAAGATTGAACCGCAGATCCGGTTGAATTCCAACTCTCCATTTCAGAGCATATGCTGTTCGCTTTGTCTAGTGGGGCATCTTGCTTTGCGTTTTTAGTCAATATCTGTACTGACTGTTTCCTGGTTACAGACTTATCAGGACTGACCTTTATTATTTTAGTGTACGCATTAATTTAACCAAGAAACTGGGTGTGTGTGTTTAGTGTCTGATGTCCGTTCACGTCATCATAGGCTAAATCACAAAAACAAACCAAAAAAAGTTTGCCCTTAACAATAGCTGACTGGTCACGTTCATAAGGCCCAGACCACACCGGCGACACGTTGATCGATCGCGCGATTGTCTCCAGCGCGTATCAATCATCAGTCGCCGGACAGTCGCTGGTTGTCACTTGACGTCTTGATCAATCAAAACCCTTTTAACAGATATTATTAAGGTGTCATTTTAAATCTGTGTGGTATTGTTTATTTTAGTGTTCAAAAATCCTTTGTCAATAGAATTTGCGTCACATACTTATTTAAAGTTCACATTTTTCCTCCTACTCAATAATTTGCTGTGAGGGCAATAATGTACTTTTAGGTACTTCAAAATGTGCTAAACTAGATCTGTATCGCTTTCTGAAATCAAATATTATTAAATCTTCTTTGTATTTAAATAGTTTAAAATAGTAAGTAAATAATCCATTCGTGTAATTGTGCATCCATTAATTAATTTATGATTCATTTATCGCATTACTCAATCATTGTTTTTATTGTAAGAATAATTTTGTTGTTATTCTAGAGCGTCATTTTAATTTTCTTGATGTGTTAATAATACGAAAACCCATGTATTCCAAAACACCCGCAAACTTGACCTATCTCAGATCGCGTGGTCTTAGCAAAACGAGGACCGTTGCGTGCAAATCCCAATTTATTCTAAACCTTCAGACTATTTGTCAATTACACGTCCGCATATCCGATCTTCGGCTATCTTGGCTTCGTGTAAATGTCAAACGGCGGTCGACCAATTACAAGAGTGCGCAAGCGCACGTTGACGGCAACAACGCACCACCGATACCATAAAGTTTCAAGCCATTTATAGAAGTGAAATCTGCTCGGTTAAGATCGTCTGGTCCAATTAATGCAGACGCGAGATGGCTGATAGTGGGCATAGGACTTTATTTGTGGACTGCGCTGTAGCCTTCATAGGAAAATTTTAGAGATTAATGACGAAGTTTCGCTTGTCGAATGAGTTGACATAGAGCTAAGATTTATCTCTGAACAAGGAAAATCAGAAACCGTTCATAGTACTCTTGAATTGAAAGGATACGTATAGGTATTGTCCTTTATGCAAGTTGATCTGAGGTGAGTCCTGGCGATACAGTTAAGTGATGCCAGGTTCATACCTGATTAATGGTAATGGTAACGCATTGATGAAGGCAAGGCACTGTAACAGCCGCCGGTCATATTTTGACTATTATACTATTGAATTTATGACCTGTCCTGAATGACTTTCTTGGTAATCTAGTAATAGAAAATCAGTACCTATACTCGTATTTTTAATATATGTTAAAAATTACAGAGAAACATAATTATTACATATCTATATTTACATTATTACTATCTAAACTAAACCTAAATAAGGCCCCCGTGGCATTGTGCTCAAAAGACTAGCAGCATTCCCCCTTTGAATAGCAATACCTATTCGTTGAGCGAGAAAACTGCCAGCCTTTGGGTCACCAGTTGACTCCATAAGGCGCTTTTTCAAATTCTTGAAAAATTTTTGCGCATTGGGACCCCATGGACCTAGGGTCACCAGTTGACTCCATAAGGCGCTTTTTCAAATTCTTGAAAAATTTTTGCGCATTGGGACCCCATGGACCTAGGGTCTCGACACCGACTGGACAAAAACGATACGATGAGTCGAGACCCTTATATTTATTAATTTTAATATTTTCAGCCGCTTCCGCTGCTGCACTGGCTTTTAATTTTGTTTTGGGAAGATGGGACGGGGCTAGAGTGTCAACACAAGTTGCATCTCACACCAGGACCCGACCCATCTCCCACGGTATCAAAGTTATACCATCCGGTCTCTTGCCATCGTTCCTGAAAACGCCGTTTGGCTCTAAGAGCGCAGGCACATTGGCGGTGGCAAGAGCACGGCGGATGATGTCGTTCAGCGCAGTGTGGCGTGAGAAGCGGCCTGCGCTCTTTAAACATGAAAGACCATGATGCCCCAAAGGGGCATCGATGTGAAGCGCAAAGCGTGACGCCAAGTCTCAAACCAACTGAAATTCTTAGGATGTCCGGTTCCAAAAAAGTTCCGGTGTTGGCTGTAGCTTTCAACCAATCACCGGATTCCTTTCACCAAATAAATATATTGATATCTGAGTGGTGAATATAAGCGTACTTAAACATAGCTCTAATTTATTTTATCGTGTATATGCATAATGGACTCAAAATTATACCACAAGAGCACCGGCCAAGTAAATTACTATCAAGCATTGCAATGTAGGAGGACATCAGAGCGTCCGATAATTTAATAGCATCGGCGCTTCGCCACCCGCAATTTAATGTAACACCGTACGACCGGGGGGCATTAATAATTTTCTCGGAGTTGGCCATTGTACTCACTACCGGAGGGACACTCACGATCCTAGACGTCATCGGTGCCTATCGTAATTCCGCCGCGTCCATGTACAGAGTTCTCTAACTTAATATGTGCATCACGACCGGCGCGTATATGGTCCGCACCCCGCCCAGCATCCACTAACCAATCCTATCGCGCATTTTAAATGCCGCCAAGCATTGTATGTATATCGCGGAGAATATATTGAGTGGTTGACGCGCGTCACCCCGCTCGCAGCTCCGCGGAACCGCAACGCACAGCCCGGACCCGGACCCGGCGACGTCTCGCGATAATCCTCCGTTGATTTAAAACCGCTTATCCCCGACACTCTCGCCCGAGGAATCTCCCTCCTAAACCTACAAATCAATCGCACTCCCGCACTCCATAAATTAAGAGGCAAAACAATGACCCTAAATTATTGGGCCGTCTCCTTTATCGGGAGCCTCCGTATTGTTCGTTTTTTAAACGACTCCTTACACAAATGAGACTCGGCTCGGACTTATTAGGTTTCGGTATTTCGCTCGCAACAGATCGACAGCGCCGATAGCGTCTCTGGGAATGCACGTCGGACTGACGATTCGCGAGCCTTAATTATTCGACTTCCTCGTGCGTTTGAGACAATGGCCGGCGTTAGGTGGCGATCGCCGGCCCATAGCTCCACTCATCTGCTAACGATCGCCGTCTGCGTATCGGGTATTCCATCACGGTGGACGTCGGCGCGTTATTTTTCCAGCAGCTAGCCGTTTATGCCTCGCATTAACATAAAACAAGCGGGCATGCGGCGGGTTGCGTCCATATTTCTGCTACCGTCGTGACGGCCGGCCTCGGTATTGTGCGCACCGATACAGATCTCAGAACGCATGCGCACGCTGCCACTGGATATTTAGAAGCTGTCCTTTAAATCCATGGTTACTTAACGGGTCGTATTCTGCGCGAGCGACATGCAATCGTTTAATATGTGGAGTAATGACAATTTGTTTGAGGTTAATGCGAGATGAGTCCTCTAACGCTCGGGTGACGGGCTCCATTAGGCGGGGGATGGTTTCATAAATATTTTATTGGTTGTGAGGAGGGAGGTCGCCCGCTCTCATTACGAGGTGCAGACGCCGGAGATCATTAGTCGGTGATAAAATGCGGTTGGGACGCGTCCTCTCTCGGAGTCGGTGCATTCTTAACAGGTTAGCCTCGTCCTCGCCTCGAAAGCCTTTTGTTTTCGCGTCCGCCACCTTTATAATTACTGTCGTTTTAGGGTTAATGGACTGGTTAATGTCGGTTTTGTTCGTTTGCTTTGGTTTGCTTTAATTGATTGGGAATCGGCACTTAGGCTTTCCATTTCATTTCTAGTGGAAAATCTTTGTCACATTCACATCTATTTCATTTTCAATCAAAGTTTAGTGTCGTCATAGTAGCTATAAGTAAATATGGTTTCATATTTTCAAGCTTTTACATACACAAAATATGATTCACATTTCAGTTTCGTAAACCAAACCCATCGACATCTCTGTGCTTAGATCTTGAACATATTCTAGTCAGCACATGGTAATGAGATCATATCTATTCCACTTCTACTCTGAATATCATTCGCAAGTCTACGTAGTCAAGTGTCTTAACAAGTGGTATGGAAATGGACCTCGATCAGAACATTCCTCGGTTAAAGATGACTCTTAATGTGCATCTAAATACTACATAAAATATTCTGCGTCTGTATCGAATACACAGATGCTAAGTGTAGCCAACAATTTTCTACGATGGGACAGTGTGGACATTTTCAGTTTCAAATCGATGTCTTCTTTTTAGTTCTCGTTTTCTAACTTATTTTGCTACAAAACTGCCTGTTTATATGTATTGTTTCAGGTCAACAATCGAGGGATTTGAATGACGATGTGATTCATTTTGGGTGTGAGCTTAGAGTCAACATATTCGATGATGCACGGATCGTTGAAGTTATTTTTGTACAAATATTTGTTATAAATCTAATAAGTATGATAGATCTTATGTAGATACATAACATTCATTGGGACTGTGTTGCCTTCAATGTTGTTATCTATATTGTCCACTTATCAATGTAACTTAAACAAAGACCTATAACTTTACACCTTCGTTAATAAATTACAAATGGTTATAGATAATGTTAATATTGTAGATTAGATAGTGAGTGCGTGAGTGCACTTTAAAGATTTCAATGCTAACTGCCGCCAATGCCGCTCTTCAACAATGCAATAATTATAAAAATATTATTAAAGACCGACATTTACTTCACTTTCAATGTCATCTCTGAGTGACAACCAGACAATATTATTGTCGTCAGGATAACTAAATTAACAAATTTAACACTAACAAACTATTAACATATGTTTGGAAAAACAATAGTATAGTTTTATTAAATGCCACTTGACTGTTATAAAATTCTCCGTTAAATAGTATTCTTAGTTTTCAGTGAAGAATAAATTGCGTCATGTGGTAATAAAATAAATAATATATATTCTTTTTATTCTACTATCACTGGAAAATCTGTTCAGCAAATAATACTTCCAGATTATCTAATAATGTAGACTATGACAAATACTCTTATCTATCAGATCAATGAAATTAAATTAATCATTTTTATAAATCCTTGACACCAAAAATTTGCTAAATAGAAAATCACGTTTTGAGCAACTGATTATGTATAGAAGATTGTTTTCAAACTGTCAATAGTAAGTAAAGGGGAATAGATTTTGGTTGCGATATATTTTTCCTATGATCTTACTTCTGAGCCAAACGAATCGTCTAACAACGATTTGCAACCTTCCGAACGAGTCATTTTCTGAAAAAGCTTTTGTATCGATCAATACCTGGGTTGTGCTTTACATAATTGAATGGTGAGCCTAATAATCCATTCAGTCTGTTCCAAAACAGAATCAGACCTCCACACATCCCATTGTAGATAGATGTGAAACAGGGAGATGTGGTTTCTCCAAAGCTATGCTAGAAGATATAAAAAAAAGAATTCAAAAGACTCGACATTGATTGAGACACGAATTCCTCACATCCCTTCGGTTTGCCAATAGTCATGGCGGAGACCCCAAAGGAGCTCATTCTCAATGATTTTTTAAAGTGTTCAAAAGGTTGGGCTAAAATAAAATTTTGTCGAATGTATCAGTGAAATGTTAGCGATCTAGTCCGCCGACATCTAAAGCCGTGTGTCACACAGCCGGCCAGTGCACCGCGCACTCCTGCACTCGCGTTATGGTAATGTGATCGAATCCGAAATTGGACGCCCTGACCGCCGAAGGACTTCACACACTAGGATTTATATAGAAAGCATATTTTAGTGCTAGACTTAGAAGTTGTTTGGCTATTCTAATAGGGATTGAAGTGTTAAAGTTCGTTTTAATATGTAAATAAATTTATTTCATGTATCTTTTCTTAAAAACAGTCTTTTTTTAAATTGAATCTTTATTGGCAGAAAAGTGGTGTTAATTGACAATACTCGTTTAATCAATAGATATAGTAAGCCAAGATAATCATTAAACGATATTAATAATTTTATAAGTAGTAGAACGTCTACAGTATGAGTTTCTGTAAAGGGGTCTTTGAGAGGGTAGCTCACCGTCCTTACAGAAGCAGGCCCATGACGGCAGCGTGACGTGAGGGATTCACATACGCGGGATCACACCCGAAACCCCCCAAAGACGCGGGATAGCACCTGAACCACCCCCTAGGCGAGGTCGCAATGGCGGCCGTGGGTCTGTTGGGAGTTCTCCTGGGACATCCTTCCGAGTGCTTACCTGGGGTTGCCAAGCATAGGCTGTTGGGCGTTACGTGAGGTTTTTTTTTAGTCGGTAGGAGTCCGGCATAGCATCCATGAGGATTTTCCCTCACGTTAAAAAATAATAAACAAAAGGGGGCTTAGATGGTTTGATAAACGTCCATGGACTACGATGACTACTACTTATCACGCCAGCTATATGCTTTTCAGCATTTTTAGTAGAATATAAAAGAAATTAATGGGAAGACATTCACAAAAACCTAATACCCTTTTTTCTCAGGAAGGTATAAGTCCATAAAAGCGTGATTAACTGATGTGCACTCATGCGCTCCCTCAGCAACTCACTAAACCCTTGAACACTTCACCCGTATCATAGGATTATCAACGCTGGAAACTACAAAACACTGATAAATGAATATGATGATAAATATAACATATTATCATAATATTCTAATCAATCAATATCACGATAAAATCATAAATTATATGAAAGTAATAAATACTAGACGATTAAACTGTCGTTACCGATAACATTGGATCAGTGTTTATGTGAGGCGAACTTTTATGTTGAACGTTTAGAAATCCCCACGTAAATGCCATGCCGGACTCGAACCGACTAGAACTACCACGGTCCTAACCTATGCATCTAGCACCGGATCAGAAAGACTCAGTCCAACCGCGACCACGGGCGCTGCAACGTGCTCGAAACGTCGGTGAATGTAAGTAAACAGTATTTCGCGTGAAGTCCCGAATTCTATAAGTATGAGGATCAGAAAGATGTCCCAATAAATTAAGACACTCTAATAAATTTTTGTTGGTTTATAAATAGCAGAAAGAATTTAACATTTCAAAGAGTTAATAAAAGAAAATGAGATTGAAGTAGTTTATGGAAAATGTAATGAAAGTTGTAATAATATAATAGAACGAGTGTAAATAAATTAAAGACAAAGACAAAGACAAAAGACAAAGACAAATCATCAGGATTCTTTAAATGATGATAGTAAAAGTGATAGATCTTAGTTCTAATAGTATTAAGAGGGCCCGACACTGTCAATAATGGTTGTCTTTTCTTACTTTTTCTTCGTTAATGATTTGTCATTTTAACCAGTACCTACATAATCAATAGTCTAGTCTGTATAGCGAGGAATTGTTTACTTTTCTCTCTATAGGAACTGCCTTGAATTGATAATTGATTTTATTTTCTTCTGACTATTTTGTTACACTAAATAATATATTATTTAGGAGATTGCCTATTTTACGTGTTTTTAAATCATTAAAGAATCATCTATCCTCTTGTATCTCACTAGCTTCTTCACTTCTTCTACATCACTTTCTAGTACTACAACGAAACTTACTGTCCGATGACTTACCTATATCAGAGGTGCTAGCATTTACACAGTTAAGTGGCTTTGTCCGCGACGCCATCGTCATGCACCGGTCAGTTGGTCCCCTCTATCACAAAATCATTTTTCATAATTGCGATCGGTCGATCAATCTTGCGTCGACGGAAGCCACTCAACCTCGCCCCGTTCGCCATAGACTTCTGTATATTATTGTTGTTTATTTTTGACTGATAGCCCGCCATGACCCACTTGGTTTATCGCACGCGATTAGACGGTTACGTGAAATACACACGAATTGTTAATGAAAATGATGAATTCTTATGGTGTTAGATTTGTCGTGTGATTGTTTTTTGGTAGTTTGATATGGCTTTGTTTATGGAACCTTTACACCGTTGTTTTATGGTTTTTGTAAGTGATTCATTGAAATAATGTTTTGACTTTGGTAAGAAGAAATTTGCGGCAACTAAAATACAACAAAGCAATGTATTCCAAAAAAGATAATAGAAGCATCCAACGCTTGAACAAATTAAATGAAATCTTTCTAAAATTCCACACATCTAAATCTAAAGTTTCGTTATCTGAATCAAAACTCCAACAAATCGCATAAAACATCCATTCACATAAATCTAACAGACAAGAGACCAAAGAGGAATAAATATATCAACTCCCGGTAAAGCCTTTGGATTCCAACCAAAGAAAATATCGCACCCGAATTCCGGTGGCGATTGACAGGGCAAATGGAAAAAAGCGCGAAAACCGCGCATTCCAAACAGGCCCCGCCCACGTGCGCGCGCGCACGAGACAGGTGAATGGTGAATGCGACGCGCCGCAGCTGCCGACGACACCACTGGGTGCTCACTTCGCTTGACTTGGACCGGACTGGAGCTGAATATGGTTAATAAAATATTGATGAGCAGTGAATGGTTGCGCAGTACGATAGCTGTTATGTCTCTGGAACTCATTGTAGCTGTTGGTGTCGTTTTTTATGTATTTCAAGTGGGTTTTTGCTTTATTATAAATTTTGCTTAAAATAATGGCAAAGCTGCTGTAGATGATTTTACTCTACTACTGTATTAAATGGCTAAAGAGGGTCTGCTCTTATGTATATGCTATACTAGTTCGAAACCACAATATGTATTAACTTTAAGTGACATGCAGCATTATGATTTTGAGAGTAATGTTCACTTTTACAGTATAAACGTGGTCATTGCTAAGTTTAGTTCCATATCACCTTGGATAAATACTTCCTTTTAACCACGTTAATTTCATTGAATACTGACCACATGATCTTAGTCAACTTGATAGTGAAATAATGAAATTAAGGCAGCCATAATCAGAGAGACTGCGAGTGTTTTTTCCACACTTCATTTAAAGGTTCCAGATTGTGAAATAGAGGTTGTTGTGATAGAGCTCCGCAGAGGAAGGGAGAAATTCAAATTTGGTACTTAAGTTTCAGATTTCGCATTTTCTTCGTGTGTGTTATATGGAACATAGTATACAAGAATCGACGAATTTGTACGAAATTGCAATTTGCTCTCTGATCATCTTATTTTTAACAAAGTTAATCATTTTGTGTTATGTAGGATTATTTGAGGGACACCAGTGCAATTTTTTTCAACGTCAAATAGCAATGCCTTAAAGTAAACTAGTAGAATAGGTTAGGCACCGTGTCCATAAAAATATACAGCTAATTACAATCGTAATTCACAACCGGGGCGAGTCACGAAAACATATAAAAGCAACAAAACGCGATATATCAAGTTACTCACTTATCTACATACGAATATGGGTTTGTAAGTGTACACTAAGAGAAAGACATAAAACAATGAACAATGGGAGCATAAATCTGTATAATTAGTTTTGCTTGAACGGAGCGAAATCATTGGTCAAAACGCATGCAGTCCCCGCCCCTCGGTGCAGCGTGCATCGGACGACGGCGACGCGACGGCCGCGACGGTGCACGTTAGATCGTAGTTTAGACTTATAGAGCGTCCGCACTGCGCTCACTGGACACACATCACTCTTATCTAATGTATCGACAGTTGCGAGAGTACTGTACTCATTTAGATATAAGATGAATTTACGTTTAAACTTAATAAGTCAGTATAATAATAAATTTAATGTAATTGACTTTAATTCTGTATTTGACACAAATTTGTCACATAGCAAGTATAAAGTCTATAATAATCACAAGGGTAGGTATTGTCTACCCAATTATTATAAAAGACAAATAGCAAGTTTGCTATTCAGTTATTTTTACTCTTTAGCCAAAAACTTGGCTGACAAAACTGCTTTATTTGAGCAGAGTAGATTTAGGACTTTGGAATCTGTTCCAAGTAATTTAAACTAACTTCTGGGACAACAGAGGAATTACCCTCTAGCCAAAATTGTAAATTGATAGAGTTGAATTTAATTGCAAACCATAACTATATCGGAAACTGTCCTCCGAACAAAACTAAATTTAAAAATGTAAATTATATCAGCCTGGTGCATTATAATATTGCAACATTAACGCAGGTCAAAGAGTTTGAATTGGAGCTGTTCATGAGCTCAGAAAATATTGAAATTGTTTGTCTTACAGAGCATATGCGTAAGGAGTATGAGCTCATGTTCAGTTTCAGTAGTCACCGGGTTGGTAGTGCGTTCTGCAGGGTCAACACAACACGGGGGGGTTCGTTGATTTTATTAAATAAGAAATTAAAGTATAAGGAACGGAAAGATGTTGTGTCCCTCTCTGTAGAGTGTACAGTTGAAATATCATGCGTAGAATTGGAGCAATTCATAGTAGTATGCGTATATAAACCTGGAGTCTCACCCTTTTGTGAGTTTGAGGAAATAATGGATAAAGTGCTATTTAAACTTGGAAAAACTAATAAACACCTAATAGTGTGCGGTGATTTTAATGTTAATATACTTATAAATACGCGTCAGACCAATGATATCTTAAATTTATTTAAATCACACAATCTCACTAACTTATTTTTAGAGCCTACTAGATATTGTGATACAACAGCTACTTGTCTGGACAATATATACAGTGATATGTTGCCAGAAAGTAAGAGTATTATAAATAAGATAAAATCAGATCATACTGGGCAAATAGCATCTTTCAAGATCACAAGAGAAAAAGTTAAAAGACGTAAAATATTATGTAGACCAGTAACTGGTGGCCGCTTGGAACGTATGCGAGTTGGACTTTGCAATAAACTTCCATTTTTAGACACTGGCTTAGATCCAAATGTAATGTATAAGTTATTTTTTGATTCCTTTTACAATGAATTCAACTCCATATTCAAGTCTAAGGAAGTCACAATCGGTGACAGGCCAGCCTTCAGTGAATGGGCCACTGAGGATATACATAAAAGTAGATTAAAACTGTATGAACTATACTCAGAAAGACAGCTTAATAGAACAGATGAATTTCTAACTTATGTTAAAATTTATTCAAAAAAGTTTAAAGCAGACTGCTTAGCGGCCAAAAGAAAGTATATAAGTAATAAAATTATCAATAGTGTAGACAAAGTTAAATCTACTTGGAAAATAATTAACGCAGAAAGAGGCCAAGCAAAATCAAATGATAATAATTTTAAACTTAAAGTAAATGGTAACATAATTACAACAGATGCCGAAGTCGCTAACGAATTTGAACAATTTTTTTCTCGTATTCCAGTAGATTTGACCAGAGCCCTAGGTTCTTCTACCCCAATAGCAGAATCCTTGTTAAAAGCAAATGTTCCTTGCTGTAATGAAATATTCAAATTCAGTAAAATTAGTTTACACACTATCATAAAAACTTTTAAATCTTTAAATATTAAGAAAACGGCTGACCTCTGGGGAATTTCTGTACATTTAGTTAATTCGTTAATTGAAATGGTTGCTCCTGAATTATCAATAATATTTAATAATTGTGTTGATAGTGGTGTGTTTCCTGACTTAATGAAGTTTAGTAAAATAACTCCTCTGTTTAAATCGGGTAGCACCTCGGATCCGTCCAATTTTCGTCCTATTTCTGTACTACCCACGTTTAGTAAAATCTTTGAAAAGGTAATGCTTAATCAAATGCAAAATCATTTTAATACAAATAAACTATTCCATACTAAACAATTCGGTTTCACGCGCGGTCGGTCTACCACGGATGCTGGAATCAAATTATTAGAGTATATATATGAGGCCTGGGAGGAGTCGTATGATGCTTATGGTGTATTCTGCGACCTATCTAAGGCCTTCGATTGCGTCCAGCATCAGACTTTAATTAAAAAACTTGATCATTATGGGATCCAGGGGACGGCCTTGGATTTAATTAGTTCTTACCTAAGAGATAGAGTACAGAAAGTAGTTATAAATGGTAAACAGTCACATGGTTCTGCTGTAACAATGGGGGTGCCCCAGGGTTCAATTCTGGGACCTTTTCTATTTTTAGTGTACATAAATGATCTCCCTCACCTTATAAGAGACGATCACGAGGTAGTTTTGTTTGCTGATGACACATCTTTTATATTTAAAGTTGAACGTGGACAACGCGATCTTGACGAAGTAAACAATGCCCTCTCTAGGGTAGTCCACTGGTTTAACGCAAATAATTTATTGTTAAATGAAACTAAAACAAAATGTATTAGATTCACCTTGCCAAATGTTAGGCTCGTTAACACCAGTATTAAGATTAGGGATGATCAAGTAGAATTGGTCGATGAAACTGTCTTTCTGGGCATAAAGTTAGACTCCAACTTGCAGTGGGGGCCTCATATCGAGAAAGTCTCGGGCAGACTGAGCTCTGCAGCCTATGCCGTTAAAAAGATCCGACAACTGACAGACATTAGAACAGCGCGTCTTGTCTACTTTAGCTATTTTCACAGTGTCATGACCTATGGCATACTATTATGGGGTAACGCCGCCGACATCGAATCTATCTTTGTGTTGCAGAAAAGGGCTGTCAGGGCTATCTATGGTATGGGGATTCGGGAGTCATTAAGAGAAAAGTTTAAGGATATCAACATACTTACTGTGTATTCACAGTACATATATGAAAACTTATTATATACTCATAAAAATAACAGTAAATTTATTAAAAATAGTGATATCCATAATCTAAACTTAAGAAATAAGAATAAATTGGCTGTACCTAGATTTAGGCTTAATAAAATAAGCAATTCTTTTGCGGGCAATTGTATTCGAATGTACAATACATTGCCGACAGCCATAACAGGTTTGTCAGTTAATAAATTTAAAAAACTAATAAAACTTAAATTGTGCCAGAAAGCTTATTATAGCATTAAAGACTTTCTAGAAGACAAGGCTGCCTGGCAGTGACACGAATTGCTCCTTTCTACATTAAAAAAAAAACTGTATTAGATACTAAGATACTAGAAGAGAAGGGACCAGACTGAGTTTCTTGGGGTGTTCTTCTCAGTCTGTAGTATTTCCGAACCCCCGGTAGAGTCACAAAAATTTTGACAAACCTAAATAATTTTTTAAAAATTTCAAAGGGAATAAATTTTATTTTATTTTATTTTATTTATTTTACTGATATTGACAGAATTTTTGACGAATATTCATGAAATTTATCCTTTCACACCAGGCATTCCCTTTATCTACCTTTTTCTTTTCAAAGTGTGGAAAATCCTACAGGGATGCTACCGACTAAAACCCACACGTATCAAACTTACCAGCCTACGGTCGGGAGCCCCGGGTATGCCCTCGGAAGGATGTCCCCGGGGATCCCAACAGACCTACGGCTACCACTGCGGCCTTACCTTGGAGGGTTCGAGTGCGAAACCCACGTCGTAATTTGGGCGTGCGTGAATCCCTCACGTCACGCTGTCGTCTAGGGCCTGCTTGTGTAAGGACAGTGAGGGGGCTGCTCACTGTCCTCAGACCCCCCCATCTATGTACCATAAAACTTAAGTCTTAGAAATAAGTTGCTGTACTGAGACTCAAATATGCCTAAGTATGTAGATCAGCTGTTTTGCTTAGTTTATTTCCATGACGTAAGCCGATACAGTGCCTAATCGCAAATTTGATAGAAATCTTCAATTATAGAATTTCAATTAGATTGTTATTTTTACATAGTTACAAAGTCACCTGTAGAGAAAAGTATACCGGGCCGCCTAGCAATTTGACTTACATTCAGAAGAAGAAGTTAGAATCTTTTATTTATTTACTGTTGTTAGTATTTTCACTTTAATTACTTTCCCAGTTCTGTATGAAATCACCCTCTAAACAGCTTGATCAAAACTAATCTGAAAATGCTGTTTGCGATCTGTCTGTACTTGACCTAACTAGCCGTAAGGCGTTCGTGCGTTCGGTCGCTCGTGTGTACACATCCTTACAAAATGTTACGAGTTACCACAAGATTGAAACAATAACGTTGCACTAGCCAGGATTCGCGTGAACATTTCATAGTAGCGTAACACTCAGAACGCAAAATGCTTTTATTTCGTATTTAGACCTTCAACTACTTAAAAAAAAGTTCTTTGAAAATCTATATACAGATATTTTATTACCTAATGTTGAACTTGTGTCGGGAGCACGGAGGTTATCCTTCAGAGAACGTGGCATGGAATCAATGAGAAGATTCACACTAAAAAGAAATGCTAAACTTAGAGCGCATAATACCTACCTGTGTCACACTGTGACTACTCCTAAGCTTGCGATGGTGAGGAACAATATCTGATTCTAAAGCAAGACCTAACTTTAACTAGGTAATGAGATGGTCCTGGGGTATCCTTCCGAGGGCTTACCCGGGGCTCCCAACCGTAGGCTGTTAGGCAGGATATGAGGTTTTTAGTCGGTGGGAGTCGGGCATAACATCCCTGTAGGATTTACCTCACGTTAAAAAAGGTTATGAGATGTTGTTTGTAGATAAATATAAACTAGAATTTTGTTGATATTGATTTCACATTATAGATAAATATTATTAACCCTTTTCATCTGATAGACACAACTTTATTACTCAAATAAATTCGAATAATTTACTAATTGATAATATCGAATCTGTTAAGGGGCGGTTAACCCGCACAAGTAGGCATTTGGCGCTCCCCTCGCCCCGGGCGCAAGACACACCGCGCGCCGGCAGCGGCAGTCAACTCTCATGCCACAGTATACAGTATAGTAGAAAGAAACAGCATGCTAACTTTGTTTGACGTAGTAAATGCATCTAACTTTATTAAGTGTAGTGATTTAGTAGTTTCGTAAATAAAAATAAATGAGTTAATCGTTAATAAATTATGTATATTATACTATTATTTTTAAGCTAAAGAGTTTGTTTGTTTGTTTAGTTGTTCTAACTCTAGAGTCTAAGAGACTGCTAGTTGAATTTCAAGAGTTTCTTAACAGAATGTCCATTTTTGAAAAATACCAAAATATATAACATCACGCTAAGGCGAGTAAGAGCTTAGCAGCAACGAAACATTTTTCGACAACTAGGATATTTCATTTCTTTTGAGAGTTTCCGTTGCGTACGTTTGCTACAGTTGCGTAAAAAATGTAAATTACATAATAGCTGGTCATAAAAATTTCTAAAGTTTTCTAAAGTTGGTATGCTAAGTATGAATCACGGGATCATTGTGCAATCCAAAATGGCCGCCGCGGTGTAATCACAAAATTTCATGATGGGTGTCATTTAAAGGGTTTTTTGGTATGCTGAATACGAATCACGTACTAATTTTGCAATCCAATATGGACGCCGCGCCGTAATCACAAAATGTCATGATGGGTATCGTTTAAGGGGTTTCATGGTATGCTGAGTACGAATCACGTGATAATTTTGCAATCCAATATGGGCGCCGCGCCGTAATCACAAAATTTCATGATGGGTATCGTTTAAGGGGTTTCTTGGTATGCTGAGTACGAATCACATGATAATTTTGCAATCCAAAATGGCGGCCGCGATGTAATCACAAAAATTCATGATGGGTATCGTTTAAAGGGTTTTTTGGTATGCTGAGTACGAATTACGTACTAATTTTGCAATCCAATACGGCCACCGCGCCGTAATCACACAATTTCATGATGGGTATAGTTTAAGGGAATTCTTGGTATGCTAAGTATGAATCACATGATAATTTTGCAATCCAATATGGCCACCGCGGTGTGATCACAAAATTTCATGATGGGTATCGTTTAAGGGGTTTTTTGGTATGCTGAGTACGAATCACGTGATAATTTTGCAATCCAATATGCCCGCCGGCCATATTGTATTGCAAAATTATCACGTAATTCGTACTCAGCATACCAAAAACCCTTTAAACGATACCCATCATTAAATTTTGTGATTACGGCGCGGCGGCCATCTTGTATTGCAAAATTAGTACGCGATTCGTACTCAGCATACCAAAAAACCCCTTAAACGATACCCATCATGAAATTTTGTGATTACGGCGTGGCGGCCATCTTGTATTGCAAAATTAGTACGCGATTCGTACTCAGCATACCAAAAAACCCCTTAAACGATACCCATCATGAAATTTTGTGATTACGGCGCGGCGGCTATATTCGATTGCAAAATTATCACGTGATTCGTACTCAGCATACCAAAAAACCCCTTAAACGATACCCATCATGAAATTTTGTGATTATGGCACGGCGGCCATATTGGATTGCAAAATTATCACGTGATTCGTACTCAGCATGCCAAAAAACCAATTAAACGATACCCATCATGAAATTTTGTGATTACGGCGCGGCGGCCATCTTGTATTGCAAAATTAGTACGCGATTCGTACTCAGCATACCAAAAAACCCCTTAAACGATACCCATCATGAAATTTTGTGATTACGGCGCGGCGGCTATATTCGATTGCAAAATTATCACGTGATTCGTACTCAGCATACCAAAAAACCCCTTAAACGATACCCATCATGAAATTTTGTGATTACGGCGCGGCGGCCATATTGGATCGCAAAATTATCACGTACTTCGTACTCAGCATACCAAAAAACCCCTTAAACGATACCCATCATGAAATTTTGTGATTACGGCGTGGCGGCCATCTTGTATTGCAAAATTAGTACGCGATTCGTACTCAGCATACCAAAAAACCCCTTAAACGATACCCATCATAAAATTTTGTGATTATGGCACGGCGGCCATATTGGATTGCAAAATTATCACGTGATTCGTACTCAGCATGCCAAAAAACCCCTTAAACGATACCCATCATGAAATTTTGTGATTACGGCGCGGCGGCCATCTTGTATTGCAAAATTAGTACGCGATTCGTACTCAGCATACCAAAAAACCCCTTAAACGATACCCATCATGAAATTTTGTGATTACGGCGCGGCGGCTATATTCGATTGCAAAATTATCACGTGATTCGTACTCAGCATACCAAAAAACCCCTTAAACGATACCCATCATGAAATTTTGTGATTACGGCGCGGCGGCCATATTGGATCGCAAAATTATCACGTACTTCGTACTCAGCATACCAAAAAACCCCTTAAACGATACCCATCATGAAATTACGGCGTGGCCGCCATGTTGGATTGCGAAATTATCATGTAATTCGTAGACATTTTAATGCATGGAGTCACGGGACATCCTTCCTGAGGGCTTACCCGGGGCTCTCAACCATAGGCTGTTAGGCGTGGCGTGAGGTTTTTTAGTCGATAACATCCTATGAGGATTTTCCCTCACGTTAAACAAAAAAAAAAGACATTTTAATGCATTAGGTAGCTGGTTACCATGTCGTGAAAACACTTAAAAAGTAAAAGATCACCACATTTTTACCATGAGTCGCGTATGTATTTGTAACGGTTAATCTAATTACATTTTGCCCATTACTGATATTTTTATACTGTGGCGCGATTTCAACGTAATTTGGCATAATAATTACGAAATAGTTGCGAAAAAAACTGACACAGTTCCTGCCTCCACAAGCGCCAGGGCGAGACCATGGTGTTATCACTTAGAACTGAGCATTGAATTATAATGTAACCAACTTACGTAGGTTCTCAACGTTGCAGTTACATTGAGACTTGTCATGATATTTAATTTCGTTTCATTATAACGTAAGAGTTTCCAGAAACACGTGGTAGTCGGCGCTGTATGCAATATTAAAAAATCTAATATTTTAGTTAAAAAATCACAACTAGATGGCGCTGTGCCTTTTTTTAAATCGCGGTATGGTTTCGTTACATAGGGTCATATAAGTAAGACTACTTTTCTGCCTAAGGTAGTTTATTATTATTTTTTACGATCTTAAAACTATTTTTTCTAAAAGATTCAAGTTAACTTAAATATATTTGTAACACTCGATTTTTATTTCATGGCCACGCAGTCAGAAAGTTTCTTGAAATAGCTGCTTGGCACCGCTGGTGTCGTCACTTAGTCGAGTGACGTCTCTATCTCATAATATACAAATGTACTCTGTGGGCGAGACTGATCGGCCGTCAGCGGCGCAATTCTATTGCGTTTGGTAGATATTCGTACATGATAACTATGTAAATAGTTGTTTATAGAAAAACGCTCGGAAAATGTGTATAAAAACTTAATACCTTTAATTGAGTGCAAAAAAAATATATAAAATGTTAATAGTTTAGCCACAGTATTGAAAAAACTTTTCTGAGAGAGTCAACTTTGGGATTTTTTTCTATCTAGTGAAATTTATTGGATCGTGTAACGGGCTCGGAATATGTTTAGCTTATATCCTTAACTATTATATATATATTTTTCAGATTTAAAAACCCTTTACTTTATGACTAGGATTGTTTCAAAAAACTCAAAATCTGACCCACGCGGCCTTAATTAACTTACCAACGTATCTTTTGTTTCATTAGTGACACAAAAATATAGGAATTCGGTGTTTTAATATCGGATTCTTATACTTAGCGTCCTGTTATACATATATTTATACACTCTATAATCAAAGATTTATACATTTACATACTAATGAATACTTTCTAATATCAACCTATTGAATTAACACTTAATTATGATAATTTTGACGCGATGGGCTATTATATGTGTGACTTGGGTCAATAATGATACTGCTGAGGTTAAGCAACCTCAGTTTATTTGGTAATGGTAATGAGATATGTCAGATCAACTTAATTGTATGCTTCTGAAGATCGTCGTCTGATTTTCTATTTTGTTGTGTATAAATAATGTGAATAGATCGCATAACGTATAAAATGCCGGTATAGTGGCAGCCAATTAGGAATATTTTATTTCAAACTAGCTGATGCCTGCAGCTTCGCCCGCGAAAAAAATTGTTTTCGTCTCCGCTTCCCACGGGAACTTATTGCCGGGATAAAAAGTAGCCTATGTATTATTTCAGACTATAATCTATCTCTGTACCAACATTCAGTCTGATCCGTTCAGCCGATAGAGCGTGAAAGAGTAACAAACATCCACACTCACAAACTTTCACAGTTATAATATTTGTAAGATTCTAAACCAAACGGTAAACGCGGTATTCTACCACTGAGACTCCAATCTCCAACTGTCTGTCTGTCTGTCTGTTTCCAGGCTGTATTTCGGGAACCAAACTAGCTGAACAGCTGAAATTTTTACAAATGATGTATTTCTGTTGCCGCTACAATAACTACAATACTAAAACAAGAAAGCCGTGAGATCGGTCTCACTAGACTGCATCTCTAACACGTTTTTGTGAAAGTTCAATCCGATTGACGTTGTCATTTTTATTTTGTCAAACAGATGATCCACGTGACCTAGTGACGTAGTTTAATGAAACAGTCACACAGACTACAGACAAAATCTGGACATCAGCCCCTCTACTCTATTTTATAGAGAGGGGCCAATTAGACAAAAAATACTTAAGAGTACGTAGCACTCCGTGGAAGAGTTTTTTTTCATAAAGGACCCGACTGACGAATGCACTGGCACTCGGGTCCTTTATGAAGAAAATGCAGTCGCTATCAAACTTATTCAGATATATCGTACTTGAAGTAGCTTTTTAGGGTTCCGTAGCCAAATGTCAAAAAACGGAACCCTTATAGATTCGTCATGTCTCTGTCCGTCTGTCTGCCTGTCTGTCCGTATGTCACAGCGACTTTTCTCCGAAACGACGACGACGAACTTGGTAAGTAGATGTATTCTGTAAACCGCATTAAGATTTTGACATAAAAAAAAGCAATAAATTTTGGGGGTTCTTACTTGGAATTGAAACTCCATACGTGTGCGGTATTTATAGATAGGTTTTTAAAAATGCTATTGAGGTTTCTAACATCTTTTTTTTTTCTAAACTGAATAGATTGCGCAAGGGATACTTCCAAATTGGAAAAATGTGCCCCCCCAACCTCTAACTTCTAAAATAAGAGAATAAAAAATCTAAAAAAAATATATTATGTACATTGCTATGCAATCTTCCACCGAAAATTGGTTTGAACAAGATCTAGTAAGTAGTTATTTTTAATAAGTCACAAACCGCAATTTTCGCCTAGAAAAATCACTACCACAGCGAAAGTGTTAAAACATCAATCAAAGTTACAACATACAAGAATTTTTATATTATGTTACTTGCTGCTACGGATCCCTTCATGGGCGAGTCCGACTCGCACTTGGCCGGTTTTTTGACTTCATAACAAGTAAACACAATGGAAGTCTGTTGCGTTGTGCACTAACCACTTTCGTTGCGATGCGTTCATACCACATACTTGATCTGCAATCGGTGCAAAGGCAAGTCAACGTCTTGACCAAGTTGTGAAGAAAGTGATTTTTAACTCACGAAGAAAACGAGGGGTTGTATA
This sequence comes from Miltochrista miniata, assembly GCA_933228765.1. NCBI lineage: Eukaryota > Metazoa > Arthropoda > Insecta > Lepidoptera > Erebidae > Miltochrista > Miltochrista miniata. The sequence goes on along the minus strand of OW121755.1, from coordinate 35,281,905 downwards.
AATGTATAAGTGTGTTTCTGTGTATGTCTGTCTGTGGCAACATTGCTGACCAACAGACTTGCGGACTAACCACCCTGGGAGGCTGCCCCACCAGGCCGCGCATAATCCCGATGTGGTTCGTCGTGCCGGATGGTGACCGGACTGGGACCCCGGCGACCACACTCGGGGGGGTACGGGGGCCCTTCCGTCCGGCGGGTCGGCTTCCGTCTCACCACACAGTCATAGATGAAGCTAGCCCCTACGCCTTGTCACTCACTGCTGCAGCAAATGTCACTCCGTCTTCACGTCTCCCTTTCCCAGCAATCATGGCAGTGCAGAAAAGAAAATCAGGTACCACAGCGGCCGCTACTACTCCCAGTAACGTACTGTTTGAGGTGGAGTTCGCTAACATCCGCGGACTCCATGCCAACCTCAACGTCGTCCATCACCATCTAGAGACGGCACGGCCAGCTGTGATGTTCCTAACGGAGACGCAAATACTCCGCCCTGCCGATCAGTCGTACCTTAGTTACCCCGGCTATATCATCGAGGAACTATTTCGAGAAAAAGCCGGGGTGTGCGCGTTCGTTAGGGCGGATGTTTGCTGTCGCCGGCTGCGCTGCCTTGAGGACCCTTCCCTCTCCATCCTTTGGCTGCACGTAGATCACGGCTCCATGAGTCAGATCTACGTGTGTGTCTATCGATCCCACACAGGGACAGCTGAGATGATGAGGCTGTATCAGCACCTCAGCGAGGGGGCTGATGACGCGCAGGTACGGTTCCCGAACGCCGAGTTGGTTTTTCTGGGGGACTTCAATGGTCACCACATTGAGTGGTTGGAGTCCCTCAAGACAGATCCTGCGGGACGGGCCACCCACGCGTTCGCACTCTCCCATGGTCTGACCCAGGTGGTACGCGGGATTACGCGCATACCGGACAGGTCAGACCATGAACCCGCCCTGCTGGACTTACTGCTGACGAGTAATCCAGCACAGTACAGTGTGACGGTTAGCGCCCCACTGGGTACATCCGACCACTGTATTGTGCGTGCCCGCCTGCAGGTACCGTCCCCTGCAAGGGCAGTAGAGGTGACGCGGCGACTGTGGCACTACTCGTCAGCAGACTGGGACGGACTACGAGAATACTTTGCAGCCGTCCCGTGGAGTCAGCGCTGCTTTGCAGGGAGGGCTTCATCGGAAAGCGCCTCTGCGGTTGCTGGTGAAATCACATTAGGTATGGAATACTACATTCCATACACTGATGTCGCCAGCATCCGCAAAGCCCGCCCCTGGTTCGGGCGTGAGTGTGCCGTAGCTGTTCAACAAAAACAGGCGGCTTACCGCGCCTGGATCAGGGCTCGAGCTGTGCGCGACCCGAATGTGGCCCGCCTCAAGGCAGCGTACAACAGAGCCACTAGGTCCAGTAAGAGAGCCTTCAAGAGAGCGGACGCCCAGCGCGTCACGCGGCTTGGTCAGGAGCTCACGTCACATCCGACGGGCAGCCGTGGATACTGGCAACTGGCCAAAGCCGTGCAGGCCAACTTTTGCAAGCCCTCGCTGCCGCCGCTGCGCTATCCTGACGGATCACTGGCTCACAAGGCCCAAGAGAAAGCGGAAATGCTGGCCAAGCTCTTTGCGGCTAATTCCCGGATCGGTGACTGTGGCAAGCAACCTCCCACTATCGCCAACTGTGGAACCACGATGCCGGAAATTGTAATCCGGCAGTGCGATGTGCGGGCGGTGCTACGGTCACTCGACACGCGGAAAGCCAGTGGTCCTGATGGCATTCCGGCGTGGTGCTGAGGAATTGTGCAGCTGAATTGTCTCCAACGCTAACACGCCTGTATCGCCTTTCGTATTCGTCGGGAGAAGTGCCGGAGGCTTGGAAGGAGGCGAATGTCCAACCGATCCCCAAGAAAGGGGATCGGTCGGATCCAGCCAACTATCACCCCATAGCCGTAACCACCGTCATCTGCAAGGTGTTCGAGCTAATCATCAACAAACAGCTCATGCGCTATCTGGAGGATCACTCGTTAATTAACGATCGCCAATATGGCTTTAGGCCGAAACGATCAACGGGTGACCTCCTAGACCTAACGCACACCTGGGGTGAGGCTATGGAGAGGCACGGCGAATCTCTGGCTATTGGCCTAGACATCGCAAAAGCCTTTGATAGGGTATGGCATGCGTCGCTTCTTTCCAAGCTGCCGTCATATGGTTTATCGCATCAGTTGTGCCGCTGGTTGGCCAGCTTCCTGAACGGGCGACGGATTCGGGTCCTCTGTGATGGTCAGGCTTTCTGTTTTTTTCAGGTAAATGCCGGAGTACCACAGGGATCGGTATTGTCCCCAACTCTCTTTCTTCTGCATATCAATGACATGCTGTCCCTTGGGTGCATTCATTGTTATGCGGATGACAGTACTCTTCATGGGAGCTATTCTGGCCGTCCAGCGGCGGGGCGAGGCGACGTGGATGAGAAGAGACGACAACTCGTGGCGGATCTCGATCTGGACCTGGGCCGCATTGCCCAATGGGGTTCAGACAACCTGGTAAAGTTCAATGCCAGAAAATCACAGGCATGTGCGTTTACAGCTAAGAAGTCCCCATTCCTACCCCTGCCCTCTCTTCAGAGCATTACAATTCCACCAAAGGACAACCTGGAGATCCTCGGTATAGACGTCCGGCGTGAGCTCAATCACAAAAACTACATAGAGAGCTGTATTGGTCTGGCCTCGCGGAAACTGGGAATCCTGAATAAGGTGAGACGGTATTTCACGCCACATCAGAGATGTTTACTGTACAAGACGCAGATTCGTCCCTGCGTCGAGTACTGTTCTCACCTTTGGGATGACTCCGCGAGGTACTTGTTAGACGCGCTTGACGCTATGCAGAGACGTGCTATCCGAATAATTGGTTGTCCTGAGGTGACGGGAGGCCTCGAACCTTTGTCGCAGCGAAGAACCATAGCGTCCTTGGCTGCCTTCTGTCGAATGTATCACGGCGAATGTTCTGAAGAGCTCTTCAACCTGATCCCACCATCTCCTTTCCGATCCCGAACAACGCGTGCCGGGCAGAGATGCCACTCATACACAGTGGAGAGAATCTTCGCCAGAACCGAGCGTTTCAAAATATCGTTCCTCTGTCGAACTATAAAAACATGGAACGACCTGCCCGCACACGTCTTTCCCTCATCTTACAATCCCGGGTTCTTCAAGAGGAGCGTGAAGAGGCACATCACAGGGCCGCCAACTTGAGGACCACTGTAAGAAGTGGCCCCCAATCGCTAGATGCGCCACTGCTTTTTTACCATCAGGCTGGTGGCGACGTCAATTTGGCGAGCTGAATATATAAAAAAAAAAAAAGAGACTGAACAATTTTTGTTTGAGATCCGATGTAATCGATATGGTTCTTAGTTATGAATTTTAAAGATCATCAGCTCACATACAGGGTGCAGAAGGGGTGTTGGGAGTCCTGGGACATCCTTCCGAGGGTTCACCCGGGGCTCCTAACCATAGGCTGTTGGGGATTACGTGAGGTTTTTTTGTCGGTAGACTTTGACGGTATTTTCACAACATTAATATAAATTTGCAGGATATCAAGCTTGAGGGTTTTTAATTTGATTTAAAATTGGTAACTTATTTCTGGGGATGTGTGTGGTACCTACTATAGGGCCAAGACATCAATAAACCAATCAAAATGTAAGAAAACTTTTTCATTTTGGCTTCTTTCTAATTACTTCTAAATAATACTTAAAATTAGGTAGGCGATGCGACAGCAACAGACTAAGCTGGTTTAAAGTTTTTTTAAATGTTTTAACATTTGAAATGCTCGTTAATGAGTAAGTATAATAGTTAAAATGTAGTTTGAATTTTTTTAATTACTTGATTTATTCAATCAAGTAATTAAAAAGCTATAAACTAAAAATCGTAAATAATTAACGTCAAAATTTTAACAATTTATTATACACTGCTACAAATAAAATATAAGAAAATGATTATTAATTGCTATTGATTTTTGAAATAATATATTAATTATGTTCACTCAGTTCGTTAATTAATAATGAAGATCGAAGATTATCATTTGATTTGCCATTTATTATTTTATTGACATCCTTCGACATTTTATAATGTCAACACATTTCAAGTCAACGAATTTTGGGAAAATAATTTTATATTTACACATATTTAATGAAATATTCTAAATTGTAAAAGATAAAATATTTCAAATACCTATGTAATTTTATCAACCTAGATCACAGAATAAATACCTAATTAATGTGTTCGAGTGTAAATTCTCTAATATACACTCCGTGTAATACCAATTTTTTCTTGAAGCACCTATTATTAAATCAGTAATCATTAACCAACCTTAAAATTCTACCACCATAATCCGAGAAAAAAAAGAATGGTCTGGTCATTTCTACCCCATCTGTTAGCAAACATTGGTACAAATGGCCCAGACTCGAGCTGCTAATGAAAATGATGTTCGGGCATCAGAGCGTTGACAAATACGGATTGCATGGGCCGGGACACCATCCGTCCCGGATTTTTCCCGAGTACCCGCCTAATCCAACGTTAGGGTCGGTTAGACCGATAGACATGTCTCAATGTTTATTTTGAGACAGCATTTTTTTTTGTTATCTCTGTCTATTGTGATCAACATTAATCTGTGTTCAATAGAGTCGATTCTAGTCTGGTTTATTTTTTTAGGTTTCCGTGAAGGTAGCACGTTACACTATGTTCAATTATTGGGTTCATACGAAACTAAGTTAGGTTAAAATTTTGCGAAGTTAGGTTCCCGAATATGCAATTGTATCAGAGTAAACTACGTAAAGTACGATTATTAATCTCAGTCAGTAAAATGACAAGTGCAACTGTCACTTATACTGAATTTAGTACTGAGTTTTCATTCAAGAAATGTCATTTTACTGACTGAAATTAATAATCGTAGCATAGGTACTTACATGTGTCAAATGTTTAAAAAAAATGAAAGTTAAAAAGAAAATTGATACTAGTTAGTTGAGCAACGCTAATATTAAGAAAAAAGTTACAATTGTCGCTGCCTAACTACCTGATTGATGATCATTAAATTTTCCGAGTTTCTTTAATTTTTTTATTGAAAAATAAAATTAAGTAATAAATACAACACCACACGGATAATTTTATAAATTTTGCAAAAACATGACGCAGTTACGCGTCCCACCTAACCCCCCAAACGCTCGCAGCTAATTTTATAAATGAATAATGTCACCCATCACCAATGATATTCGTCGATAACATGATTGATACTAGATTCTGTTTCGTCGGTCGACAGCTCCAATCAATCAACGCCACCGGTTGATTGATAAGCGACGACATTCGATTCATGAGCGTATTAATTTAACTTGCCTGAGACATTGATCGATATTTATGATATTAACGAGGTTTATAATTATCTGTTCGTGTTCAATCTTCGCATAGGTAAAGAGTTTTGTTGGTTGTGTTGGATGAAGGAGGACTAGAATTACTCTGGTGTGAAACGATGTGATGTTAGAATGATTGATGCAGCTTCCAGCCGTATTACTACTTATTGTAACATTATTTTATGTCACCAATTACAGTTTTCCTTTCAAGACCCGTATAGTAGATAAAGACCTTTCCTTGAATAATTGAAATTTACTTGAATAACTGAATCACCACAAGATTGTAATGTAAATAGCAACGACATGGTTGTATTTTTTTTAACGTGAGGAAATCCTACAGGTATACTATGCCATATTTGTTTATTATGTATTTAAACTTACATGGTCGCTAAAATTACAGTATTAGTGTTCACTGGATGATTATTTAGCGTGTGTTATTCTTTGTTACTGTTCTGAACTTCTTCCACAACCACACCATTTTGCAGGATTCTGTCAGCTACCTCTTTCAGGCTGTTGTATCACATTATTCCAATATCATCATCTTTTTTCAAAAAGAAGAGGATCATAACACTCCTTTATAAAACATTAATGTAAGAAGATTACTGACTTAACAATGTGTAGAAGGCCGCTTTAGCTGAAAAGCTTAAGTAGAGTAATTTTGTAATTACTCATCATTTTCATCAACAATTATGAACTTTATGATTGCATTTCAATAGTAAGTTAATTTAAATTTAGTCTCTAATCTTAGGTAATTTATATTTATAGGCAGTCAAATAAAACAAAACACTGATTATACGTTCTGATGACGTCGACGTACTGAATTTTATAAACCATTTGAATCAAAAGTTTGAAAAGTATTTGGCACACTTTTTCTTTAACTTATCGAACCACATTTTTGGATCACTGTTGTAAATTATAACGATGATGTTAATTTTATAAATAATATTCTTTTATCTAGTTAACAAGAGTTTTCTTTACACTTCTTACAAAAATCTGGATCCAAATGGCAATCAATTACAAGATCTACATTAGTAAAGCCCAAATAGTTGATACACTAAGCAGAGTCAACCCTCCAGCTGCCGCGGAGTGACAGCGACAAATTGATACTTGTTGCGTCGCTTTATACTGCGAATGTTTAGACACTTGATACCATACGTGTTTATTAATGTATTGTGAAGGAAAATATGGTTTGGAAAAAGGGTGAAGAAATGTTAAATCTGTATGTAATTTGACAATGGAAAAGGTATATTTTTTAGAAGTTTAATATGTTGACACGTGTATTTTTATTATGACAATATAACTATGCAATGAAGTTAGGATGGGAAGTTGTTATTTGAGCATTCACTGTGCACCTATAGTAGCTTTTACACATATCCTTATTTCTAAATATTTTTTCTATGAAGTGAAATTTTGAAATGTAATAAAAAATAATCATAAGAAACTATTGCCTGAGGCTCAGCCCACGTGGAGAGGTGTTTCCCACAGCAACTAGGCAGTTACCGGAATAATAAATAGTCATTCATTTCCAAACTCTATTCTATCTTTGTACCAAATTTTGTTAGAATCGATTCAGCGGTTCAGATGTAAAGACAAACAAACTTTACTTTTGCATTTATGCATTAGATTTATGTATTACTAGCTGTTGCCCGCGACTTCGTACGCGTGCAAATTATGTTATAATGCCAATTTGATTGCTCTCTGCTTAGCCCCTAGGATATGTAGCGTGATAATATATAGCCTATTTTAAGACCCTACACCTAGCTAATATTTGTACAAAATTTGAACCAAATCCATTCAGTACTTTTCGAGATCCTTCCGGACAAAGCAAAGCAAACAGACAAACAGACAAACAGACAAACCGACAAACAGACAAAAAAAATTCTAACTATATTTTCGGCTTCGGTATCTTATGTGGAATACCCAGCGAGTATTTTTTTTTAAATATTTCCAATGTACAGTTTTGACTTTTCTATCATTTTATTATATGTATAGATGATGCCCTGAATCTTTTATATAACTCCAATTTAGTTTATACGATTTAAGTACCTCTTCCGTCATGACATATCTAAGGACATCACTGTCACTGTCACCACGCCTAAGATTTACGCACTATTGCAAACACTTCGTCCCGACGAAGTTGTCCCACCAGTCCACAAAGCGATAAACAACGCGACGCTTGGACCAGCCAGCTCTCCTGACTAGCTCACTTGAACCACTGTTTGTTACTTGTTGCGTCGCAGCGACGCACGCGACGTCTAAACACCTCCGTGATGACACTGCAGTCATTGGAGGGTTGAACTGTTCTATTGTCTATAAGTCACTACAAGTAATTACACCGTGTTAAATCCTTACTTTAACGTGCTTTAACGTTTATGAGATTGATTTAATTAATAATTTCATGTGAGTTTTAAAACTAGAGTCAAACAGCTTTTATTCTAAAACGAGGCTATTTTTATGTTCTCCATTCTGATAATATTTTAAAAATGATAATTTATTTTGTAAAAAACACTTACATTTTCACCATTACAATTTTCCGTGTTTCAGTCCTGTCTTCCGTGTTTCAACTCCAAAACGAGTGTTTAGTAAGCACTTACAAAATACTCGTTTTGAAGCTGAGAGTCAGCTTGATTTAAAATTCTAAATTAGTCCTTGTTGGTGCAGGTGATCTACGGAACTATACAATGGGGAATCTGTATATCAGTGAAATCAGTCTTTGGCACTCCATGGATTATCACGGTACCTATTAATAGGTTAAGTTCCTTTTTTTATCAGCGACAGAAAGAAAACTCTATCAAATTAACATTGATAATAATCCTTTCTCTCAGTCAGACCTATCTTACATTGTAGATTTACTTAACACCTGTAAAGAATACTGTATAGAATTCAATTTATTATCATCACCTCTTATAATCACATTTCTATCACCGCCATTATACTCACTACTTATCACCTACTCACTTCGGAGGCCGCTATCGAGAACACACTCTCAGAACGCGGTATCTGACATTTTACGAGCGAACCCCCGGCCCCGGGTACGCGCCGGTCAATTACCGTAGATACCGGGCTTTGTGTAGGGACAGTCAGGATTCAATATTGCGGTTTTTTGTATGTATAGTGGATATATGTTTTGGGTTTTTTTTACAAGGCTTACTTTGCTCTGATTTTTCATACTGTCGACAGAAATTAGAGCTGAACAGTGTATTACAGCTTCTCTTTTGACATGCTACGAATTTCGTAGCAACATTTTACCCGTACACGCCTGTTTTTACAATAATGTACTTATCTCTGTAGTTTTTTTCATCTATTTATCACAGCTGTCATTATGCCTTTCTCAGCGAGAAAATATAATTGCATCAAAAAATTTTGACATGTAGACCCAATGTTTGGCCTCACTGATAAGGAACCAGTATAATTTCGTGGGGATTGCCGGTAGTCCTATAGGCACCAACACCACAGCCTCGTTCGTTATACTTCTCTCGATATTTAATACTAGTGGACGTCACGCGGGACGTTCACCTGCGTAGTTCCCGTTCCCGTGGGAATACGGGAATAAAATATAGCCTATGTTCACCGCAAAGAGTGTAGCTTTCCAACAGTGAAAGAATTTTTCAATCTTCAGGAACTATTGGACCGTAGTTCCTGAGCCTATTCGATGTAAACAAACAAAGAATCAAATCTTTCCTCTTTTTAATATTAAGTAGTATAGATTTAGACCATTTCAGTACTGGGAAGCATGCTCAATCTTTCTTCATTGACTCAGAAAATAATGTAAGTCAAGGAAGACATTAATACCTTTACTATATCCGCTTAAAATTATGTGCCATAATCTCTACTTTTTAGAAAAAAATGAACAAAATCCGGATCAGTCGCAAACCAGTCGATTATAATTGGATCGCTTAATTCAGAGGTAGAAGGACAAATTCGATACATTTGATCTACAATCGATGGTGTCAGTGGTGCGCGGGATTTATGGCGAGTGTGCGTGCGTGCGTGCGTGAGATTTATCGTCACGCACGACAGTGACAGATCCGCGATGGCGCGATTTTGATATTCTTTTAGAACATTGTGTAGTAATTAGCAATTCGGTGTTTGTTTCAATGCTGAATGTAAATGAAACTAATGAAAACAGATTTTATCGATTTCTCAAAGTTTTATAACAACAAGTGATGGATCTCAAAGATCTTAAGAAGTTACGATAAATGTATTTTATGGCATTTTGGCTTGCCATCTCATTGGTGAGCACTGCCTCCTCCATTTCTAAGAGGCTGTTAGATATCAATTTATTAGGTGCAGATATTTTTTAAAAGCAACAATGACAACAAAAACACTATAGGATAAGTATGAGTCTGCCGGGAACCTACCAGGAATTATCCGGGACGCACGGTGCGTTCGGTTTGAGTCCGGCATGTCTTATTAAATAAGATATGGGATTAGCAATGACTGTTTAAGTAAGACGGTTTCCGTTCATTAATTGGCATTACTGGACAGTATATTTTATGTCACCTCAAAAATATTGAAATAAACAATCACAAAAAGACAATCGGAGTCATTAAATATTAAAATACCCTATCAATACCGACGTATTGATTGCTGATAACAAAGGGAGTTTAGCTTTTGTGCGGCACAGACATCGACACGACTGCGATACGATGCGCCCGAGGCACCCGAGGTATACCCGCGAGCCACAAGGCTACGAGTGATTGAATAGTTAAAAACTTTAAATTCATTAATACGGCATAATATTACAACCTAATGCCCACAGCTTCGCCCGCGTAAAATTTGTTCCCGTTTCCGCTTCCCGTGGTTACTTATTCCCGGGATAAAAAGTAGCCAATGTGTTATTCCAGACAATAATGTATCGTAATACCAAATTTCTCAAGCAGATCCGTTCAGCCGTTCAAGCGTGACAGAGTAACAAACATTCACACATCCACACTCACAAACTTTTGCATTATTTTATATTATTAGTAAGAAGTAAGATGAGTCGTTTTATGAGCCTTAGGTACTGCTTTCTGTATGTTTTCAATTCTCACGGTCTTTTTGAGTATCTAAGTATCCCTAATTATGAGAACATTGACGAACATGACATCATCTGTATACAATGAGAAGCTAAAAGCTTTACCAAAAATTTTCGAAATGTAGCTTATAATATAGCAATTGAAAACTTTGCTTGGTCGCAGTACAGTTTTATAAAAATAATAGAAAACTAACTAGGTATTCTAAAGCTAAACTACAGTAAAACCTCTACACTAGATGCAACTAGCAGGAAAATTTTAAAAAAGAAGTAAAACAATAATGTTATTTAGGGACGAAGACCAATCTACGTGAAATCCAATACCGACAAGGTTATCTTATTTGTACCTAAACATAAACATAATATAAAAAAAAAACTAATAAAAACCACAAACCCTACAATGGTTAGGTGTTCGTAACCATGCAAATAAAACGATTATCGGCATCAAAGGTGCAAAGCAAACATTCTAACACCGTTATTGCGAATATGATAACACCGAATTTTGGATTATAACCATCTGCCGATTGATTGATCACGTGATAACGGGTTGATAAGTGAAACTTACTACTGCCTGTGAAATTACACCTCAATGTTAAATAGAGGGTTAAGATATATTTTTTGTCACAACACATCACAATTTTTTTTTAATATGTATTTTACGGCCTTTATCCTCAGCCTTTCAGCCAATCACAATATTAATATTAGTGTAGTGCTGTAGAATAGGAATATTTGTGATCTGTACATGATGCGTTTCTTTTGGAATAGGCGATTATTTTTTTGCAAAGATATTGAACATTTTTCGCCTACCTTTATCTGTGATGTTTAATACTACGGTTGCATTGTAAAGGTTTAAATTTCGAATCCCAAGTCGGATCAAATATTTATGTGATTCGCAAAATATTCGTTTCGGAGTCTGAATGTTTTCTACGTAGGTATAAAACGTATTTAGTTAGAAACATTAATTTTATGTTTTTATCAAATGTCTAGACGCAAAGTACAATCTTATTATAATAGATAAGTATTTGTTTTGTTGTTAACTAAATTTACAAGGACTATGAGAAATCATTTTATAAATTCGTCACCATGTCGTTTCTACTTGTTTACTATTAGGTCCTTTTTAATAAGTATAAAAAAATATCTGAATAGTTTAGTAGTAATAGTTTAGTAGTCGCTTTTGAGTTTAAAACCAGGTCAAGAGAACTGAGGTACCAAAAAGATTCATGACAAGTACTTTTTAATGGCGAAAGCAAGATATGTAACTTCATTAAATTTAAGAATTTTACAATCTAAGATTACATTTTTGATAACAATAATTTAAAACCGATTTTTTTTTCACTCCAATTCGTCACACAAGAAATTGACAAAGAAGTATGGAGTTTTTCGAAACAATAGATCAATTTCACCAAAATCGCCGTGAAACCGATACGAATGACGATTACCGATTATCGATTGTTAAGAGGACAACGTTAACTAAAGCGTTTCTTAATAAAGCGTTATGAATCTTGATTTTATCGATTCTATAACGAAATGGGTCAATACCACAGTGCCAGTTGAATTAGAACTTTATGGTATTACTTTAAAGTCTTTTTTGCCATATACTATTTGCTGTAGAGTAAATTACTTTCATAAATGAAATATAGTTAATCTTGGAATAGAAAGGGCCTTTAATTGCAAACATACATACACCAACTAAAGAAGCAAATGTTTCTAATATACTTTTCGGAAATCTCGCAAAGACATTGATCACCTTTTCTTACCTTCTTATCTCTGCTGTGTTGTGCACTCTCTGAGGTATACGCGGCGAGGTGAGAGCCGGGGGAAAAAGAGCATGAGTACACATGCGATTAATACACGTCGGACAAATCTTACGATATCAGTTCACATTTTTAAAACTGATGAATTTTTCTTCTGATATCTCCAAGATCAAAATCATCGACGACATGGAGTGTACAGCAGTTATGGTCAGAATATAGAAGAAAATACCTATCAAGTCTAACTTTGTACGAATTCGTGAATACATTTTTATACCATTTATAAAATTAAATTTTGTTTCGGATGCGCTAACGTCTGTGATTTCGGTGATGATGCGGCGAGCAGCAGAGAGGCTTTTTTTTTTTTTTTTTTTTTTTTTTTAACGTGAGGGAAAATCCTCGTAGGATGCTATGCCGGACTCTTACCGACTAAAAAACCTCACGTAACGCCCAACAGCCTATGGTTGAGAGCCCCGGGTAAGCCCTCAGGAAGGATGTCCCGTGACAAGGATGAGAGGCTTGACTAAGCACTCAGTGCTAATCTGCAAAATAAGCCAAAAAGTATTTTAAATAATAAAATAGCAAAAGTTTTACAGTGGTCTGCAAATCTTAACAAAAAAGATAGATCCCAGAAACACTGAAACATTATTTTCGAAGTACAGAACAATATTTATTTTTACGACAAAAAATAGGCTTATAATTGAGAACCATTATTAATACAATACGCGAATATTAGTCACCGCATAAATTCCCGTACGATCGCCACTAGCTAACGACAAAGGGCTTCATTAAAACACGCGGCTGCAGCCTATGAGCGCATCATGGTCACCGGCAGGTACCGCCAGAGGCTGATCAACTCCTTTGATCAATTGGTTTGCTGGCACATACGGCCCGTAGTGATGGGAACTGCTGTAGTACAATTTGCGGGATAAATGCGGGATTGACTTCGTGTAGTTATAGCTCGAAATTCGAATTTCATGTTTTAAAGGCTAGAAATTGATTGAATTGAAAATATACAATGAAAAAACGATGATAACTTAAACATTTAAGACTTTTTTTAACTTGATTCTCAGTGACTATATTTTTATTAAAGAACACTTGTACCTAATAGAAATGTTATATCGTAGTTCCTATGCTAACAGCTGAAAACGTCACGAAAGAAGTTGGCTCAAATTTTGTGTACAAAATATAAGTACTTGCGATATTTGAAAACTTGAGAAAAAGGGAAGTGGTAACGTAGTAGCAGAATAGCAAACCCAGGCTTCTAAGCTAAAGATTCCTAAGCAACGTAAATAGTAATAAGTAAGCTAATAATATATTGAATAGAGTTAACAGTTCTATTCAATAATTCACAGAGTGTAAAATATTAAAAGTAATATTACTATTCTACCTGCAATAGTTATACAATTTTCAAATTCAACCAAAACATTCCCACCGATTCACATATCCCGCCGCATCACGTAACCCGGGTTAAATCCCAGCACTATAAACAGTGCAGACCGCCGCGGGCGATTCGTCCTGAACCGCATCTTTGCCATCCGGCCCGGATTGACACGTTGCGTTTTAATCAATTAACAAGCAGAAACGTGGTTCACGACCCATTGGACAGTGAAATAAGCCGGCCGGCCACCGCGGCGCCAATTCGGCTATCCGGTTTCAAATACTACGGACTTTTTTTTCAATGCATTTTTCGGACAGACGATAACTTCATAATCTGTGAGTTCTCTTTTTGTTGAACGCTTTTGTTACAGTCAAACGGACGCTTTGTTTTGAGATCAGATTCACTACTTTCGAAATTTGCTTTATTGTGTTAAACGGTACTAATAGTTTCTATGTCAACCATTTTGTCTGCACTTCTAACAAGTCGGTCGTCTTCAATGGTCGAAGTAAGAAAAAATTAGCTTCGGAAAACAAAACCGTTTTTGAACCCAAGGAAAAATACAACCTGAGTACGTAGTATGTTTTTATGGGTCATGAAATGTGATGAATTTATAATGTCTGTTATAGTACTGTTTAATTTCTTTAGTTTTGCTATTGTCTCATTTCGAAGTAAATGTTTGCGATGATCGTTAATGAGTTCACATCTTCGATAAATTCTATAAGCCTTTAAAACTGTATACTTAATGATAGTTTCCGAATGACAATGGTTATGAGTAAACTTATGAAAATTACTTGCAAGTGAGTGAGTGAACAGAAAATGTCTGTGATTTGCAATTTGGCAGTTTGCCAAAGCCAAAATATTTGAAGTAACGAAACCTAAGACCGTCACAGTAACTTAAAAGAATAAAATAGAAAGTTTTAACATTTAGCTTATGTTGTTGACATGAGAAAGGGGTTAAACTCGGTAACTCTAGAATTAAGTACGTAGTACAACGTAGCTTAGTAAAATAAGGGGATAATGTAAGAGCAGCAGACTGCATTAGTATCCATACATCTTTAATACTATGAGTAAAAAAAAAAATTAACAAAAAAAACCGACTTCAAACAAAAACTGAGAAATGAAAAATAAAATTAACTTAGCACAAAGTAATGGGTAAGTATATTTAGATTTATCAGATATTATTGAATGTAATACTGAAATCAGTGCCAAGTAAACCTATAGATTTAGTAATATTAATCTCTCATAGAAATATTGGCACCGACTTCAATATTACTTTCAATAATATCTGATAAATCTAAATATATACCCATTACTTTGTGCTAAGTTAATTTTATTTTTCAATTTTTAGTTTTTGTTTGAAGTCGGTTTTTTTTGTTAAAAATTTTTTTTTCATCATTTTTAGTGACGGGTAGACTGAAAATATTTGTTCTAGGGGTATTTGTTCTCCCCAATACAAATTAATCAAGCCCAAACTCAAGGTAGCTGCTGTAAATCGTTAAGGAATTCCCTCGATTCGAAGGATTTCTTAGATTTCTCCAGGATGCCAGCATCCGATTCTGACTTCCTGTATATGGGACCACATGGGAAGTACCAGCTTTCAAATAAAAAAAGAATCATCCAAATCGGTTAACTCCTTCAAGCGATTTGACGGTAACAAACATAAAAAAAATACAGACGAATTGAGAACCTCCTCCTTTTTGGCAGTCGGTAAAAAATAAAACTACCCAAAATCCATATTGCAAAATTATGTAGACAAACCTCAGAAGTACCTGTATACCTTTATTAATTAGGTGATTTCATAGTTATCAGACAGACATCGGGTATCGATATCGTTATCGACCCAAATTATGTCAGAAGATAATTTAAGCTCTGAATAAATGATCGGCCAATATACAACTAATCAATCATAAATCGATCTGATGTTTTGCGCAACGTTCGATGGCCCCGTTACAATTGTATTTTTTTCCTTTTTATCGATGTAATATATCTATCATATCACTTCATTATTACATTTAGATGATGAACAATCGCAATAAATTGATATTATTTTATCTGTTTCCCCTAAATACGGTTTTAAAATGTCTACGTTATCGTGATTAATTTGTGTTGTTATTATCTTCGATTATAATTGATTCGATCTGAATTGCGTGTGTCATTTTGTTTGTAATAGAATTTTCCATTTGTATATCATAGACACTGATGTTGAATGAGGTAATTGTTTGTTGTGTGCATGATTTATTGACTGGATTTGACGTTTAGTATCTCATTATGTTGCTGATTCTAAGATATCAAGTTAATTCACGGATATAATATTCGAGATAGACATTTCTACGCCTTTAATTAGTCATTTTATATTGATAATTAAAAATACTTTAAATTTTCCTGTTACGAGTACTTTTACTAAAATCAGATCATAGCACCAGATTCGATTCGAATGATATAAACTTGATTAAACGTTTCTTTAAAGTCTAAATTGTACTATTTTGTAAAAAAAACATGTAATTACCTATTAATATACTTTTTCTGGAAACATCTATATACATATAATAAAATGATAGAAAAGCCAAAACTGTACATTGGAAATATTAACAAAAAAATGCTCGCCGGGTGTTCTACATAAGATACCGAAGCTGAAAATATAGTTAGAATTTTTTTTGTCTGTTTGTCTGTTTGTCTGTTTGTCTGTTTGCTTTGCTTTGTCCGGAAGGATCTCGAAAAGTACTGAACAGATTTGGTTCAAATTTTGCACACATATTACTTAGGGGTGTGGTCTTAAAATAGGCTATATATTATCACGCCACATATCCTAGGGGCTAAGCAGAGAGCAATGAAATGTTTAAACCGTTGTATTGATTTAATTAAAACGCCGCAGGAATATTAGTAGGAGATAGGTTTTACACTCAGACAACATATTATTACGCTAAATTTTTTAGGACCTCGGCAGAGAACAATGAAAATCTGTTTGTATATTTTTGCAAAATACAGAAATTACTGAATAATTTTAATTAATCTTTTATTTGAATAGCAATCTAGAGGTTGGATCTTTAAATAGGCTATATATTATCACGCTACATATCCGAGGGACTAGGCAGAGGCTAATGAAATATGTAAGTATGTGGATTGATTAAACTAAAACGTTGCAGTAATATTAGTAAGAGATTGGTTTTACACACCGGTTACATATTATCACGCTAAATATCTTGGAGGCCCGGTAGGGAAAAATTAAATTCTGTGTTTGCTACGATATCCAGACGACTGATATACATACCTATATAATTCTAAATACATACATATTATACATAGAAAACACCCAAACTCCGAAACAAACATTTGTGGAACACACAACTAATTGGAACAACCCAAAAATCGAACCAAGCCCTCCGGCGCGACAGGCAGTATCACTACACCGACTACGCCACAGAGGCAGTCAATGAAATCATATTTCCTATTCTTTCATATAATTATTCTAACGGTTTGACAGACACAAAATATATTTGTTTATGTATTTACGGGCAACAATCAAAAGTACCTAACTGTGAAGATTAGTAGTAGTAATTTATAGGCTTGATAAAGAACAATAATCAAATTCATTAGAGTACGTGTTTGTTTTTAAATATGCATTTAGTATATAACATAATAGGTAAGTTTATCAGTTTTCTAGATCTCATAGCTCACACTAATATAAATCAAATTTAGGCTACGCTATACTATTGTACAAGCCATGTAATATGTAGTATACTTTTTTATAACGTGAAGGAAAATCCATCGTGGATGCTATGCCGGACTCCAACCAATTAAAAAAAACCTTAAGTAACGCCTAAGAGCCTATGGTTGGGAGCCCCGGGTAAGCCCTCGGAAGGATGTCCCAGGATTCCCAGCAGACCCACGGCCGCCACTGCGTCCTCGCCTAGGAGGTGGTTCGGGTGCTATGCCACGTCTTTGGGGTTTCGGGTGCGATCCCGCTTTTAAGGGGGGGGGGGGGGGGGCGTGAGTAAACGCCTTCGGCGCGGACTGAATTATTTTACAATAGCCTTAATCATTAAGCTCTTTTATCATTAAGCCAACACGCCAGTTTAGATTTACCCTCACATTCAAAGGGATCCTTGAATTCTAGGTTTTGCAAAAGTTGGGATGTCTCTAATTCCTGAACTAGAAAACCTTTAACATGGAAACTTATGTGAAACATTCCTTACAGTATTCCCTTTATAACACTAAAAAAAAATTTTGGAATCCGAAAACGCATTGAGAAGTAACAACTAAAAAACCGTTTTGTCTTTCATCCCTTCTCCCAAAGGAACCGCGCAAAATATCGAGATCAAAAGTATCCTAGAACCTTCCTCGGATTATAAGCTCTGATTGTACTAAGTTTCATTCAAATCCATTCAGTAACTTCGGCGTGATACTTACTCGGAATACAGACAGACAGACACACATGAAAAATGTAATTTCATTTTCGGCTTCAGTAGACTCTCGACCCTCAACAGTTTTATTATATGTATAGACTAGCTAACCATCGCAACTTCGTATACGTCACATAAGATCTATGAAAGGAGAGGTATTTCTTCATCAGACTCATCAAGCAGCGTGTGAAACTGCCCTGTTTGCTTAATCAAAAAAGAGCTTAAAGATTAAGTCTATTCTAAAGCAATTCAGTCCACGCCTTCGGCGCGGACTGAATTATTTTACAATAGCCATAACCATTAAGCAGCTCTTTTATGATTAAGCCAACACTCCACACAAACGTTGTTTATAATGAACATTCTTAAAACAACTTTACTGAAAAATGTTGAGCTTTGGCTACAGTGACATAGGTACATAAATTAAATCACCTTAAACATAATAAGTACATGCATACGGTCACGCCTTTATCCCCAAAGGGGTATCGAGTCATATTATATGTTTACCTTTTTTTAATTTGTCCCACGTAACGTAATAGGTGGTGAGCCGCATTGCCGTGTTGAAATGGACAGGCGTTAGTACTGCCTACTTTTGAAAATTATTAAATCTATAAGGTCTTCAACTTGGTTTAACGACTGCCATTTACTGGCTACCGTTAGCGTTAGTGTTATCGTCTCAACTCTTCCGATTATGCGTAAAGTTTTCAGTCTGTGGCCCTAATCTAACAAACGTTTCGTATTCGCGCTTCGCCATACTACTTACTCTTATAATTATTAAAGGGGCTAATTAATAAACACGTACGTCATACCGGCCTTGGACCCACTAAAACCATGAGGTCTCTTCCTATCCATCTAGCGCAGTCCTAAGGTATCCTTTAGTGGGCTTACCCGGGGCTCCCAATCGTAGGCTGTTAGGTAGGATACGTGTGGTTTTTAGTCAGTGGGAGTCATAGTACATTCATGTGGGATTTTCCTCACGTTAAAAAAATCCATCTAGCGCATAACTCCCCGGGTAAGTTGGAGGATGTCCTAAATTTGTTCCCACATTTTGGTTACGACTTATCCTAGAGGCTCAAATAGAATACGGTTCATACTTTGCTTATAACATACTTAGAACTTGCTACGGCTTTTGAGTGAAGTCTAATCTCTTTCTCTCTTGTCCACAGAAGAAGCCAACAGCCCTGAAGGCGGAGTGAAGGAACGAGGTGACCGGGGGGAGAGGCTGGAAGGGGGAGAGGCATCAGGCTCAGTGTCCCCCGCGTCCCGCACCTCCCCCGCACCTGACGAACGAGACGACATCGAGCATAGTATACCAGCAACGTTGATCCAAGACCCTAATGCTGAAAGGTGAGCTGCTCATCTCATAACTTGATTGTAATATTATTATTTGCATTAGTTAAGGTATCTTTCACTTTCATTGAAGTCTAAGATCGCTTGAGTCTTCAAATCTGAGCTTCGTGCAGATAACCTCTTGTGAGTTCTTGGTGTGGTGGCAATATTTTGAAATCAGGTTCTTTTGTTGTAAGCTTCATATCGGTTGTGTAGACATCTTTTGATTTAGATTCCTTTCCTATTGTTACTTTATCTCACATGATACTATTATCAGGGAGATCAAGCAATTCAATCGGTCACTCTGTTTGTTAGTTAATTCAGAAATTAGGTTTATCTTAAACAATGTCCTCATTCATTGCATTATTGATCGAAGTTCCATAGGCATTGTCAACACGGCGGTCCGCGCATCACTCCACGGTGTCCACTTTAATGATCCTATTGTTTTCAACGATTAGATGACAACGGCTGTCCATCCAAAGCACTACTTACACACCCAACATAACTTGAACGAGAAAATTATTCTTATTACCAATGCACAAGATCGTAAATTGAATGTTCTGTTGAAAAGTAGCATTGTGTTAGAATAGAGAAACGACGATTCTAATATGCAGTCAAAATAAGTCTTATTTCATGCAGCTTAAGGTTCTATTCGGAATTCTGATATGTTAACTTGACTTGACAAAGATACAGAAATGAATGGACTGAACAATGACAGTTATAGTGGGCAGAATAACTAAAAATGATCCAAAAATTTCGAGATGACGTCCCATCAATTATCATTTTGAAATTATTTTTGGATAGAATTTATTGATCTAGGATGTTGAATGATTGATGTGGTCTTTTTTTATGTTATCTATGAAGGAGACATAAATGTTGCTAGATGTTCATAATAAGTTTCACGAGTCTATTGTATTCTCTATATCTATCATAGCAGTAAGTTACAAATGTAATATCATGTGTATGTATACTCGTATTACTTTCATGAGGACCTCACTATGGGGTGCACTGGGACCCACTAAAATCTACGAAGCCAGCCTCCTCTGTGAATAGTACACCTGCCAAATAAGAGAACAAGTCCTGACAATTAGAAGCAAAACTCAAAATAAAAACTTAAGATAGATAACCGCACCAAGAACCTATCTATGACCTACCGCGACCCAAATAGGCTTGAGTTCTTGATCACCTTGTTAAAGGATATTTGTTTTGCAATAACATCTCACCCTGTTCTGTGTAAGTAATAGGTGGGAGGGAAGAGATTTCCCAGGTTCTATGACACGCAGATGTCATATCATAATGTAATTTTAAAACATAAAAATAGGGTGTTAATATATTAAAATAAAAGAAGTTAACCTTCGATTATTTATTCGGCGCTTGTTTTCTTATAATTAAAACAATATTAAATTAATTGTTAATATAATCAGTTGACACTAAATGTCATTTAGCACATTATGTAAGTGATCAATAACCGATATGTATCTCAAGCGGATGCATTGTGGCTAGACTGGTGTAGACAGGGTTTAGCTTTTTATTTTCTACAATACTATCATTACTCGTTTTACGTATCTGTACTTTATAGTTATTTACAGTCTTACAGTGATAACTAGAAACTGCAGACGAACACTAGAGAACATGACGCGACTTGGAAACCGAAATGGTTAAATTAAGAAATACAAGTGAATCCTAAGGTCAAAAGATATATAGGCTTTGATTTTGATAGTGATCTGACACAGAAGACCAAAACACAACCCATAAGATGTTAAGGAATATAAAGCATTATAACATAAAGATAGACAAGCTAGTGTTGACTCTGTAAGTAATAGTAACTGGATCAAACCAGCAAATAATATCAAATAATATAAAAATGAAAAGAAGTCACATCACTCGGCCAACAATAAGCATTATATCGATTATTTGCATAAAATATCGATACTTTTCTGATTTATATTGTTATGTAAGTCGTTAATCAGATCATAAGCGAAACGAATCGACTCGATATATGGACAGGTGCGATCGATTAATTTCAATATTTAATTATGAATACTGACGTACCTAGTATGTTTAGTTTATATAGGTTTTGCAAATTTGCAATTTGATCACCTGCCTCTTGATATTTCTATTCAATATAATTCTGCCAGTGTTTTGCTAGGGATGACAGTAACAAATCTTAGAATTGAGAACATAGTCTTCTACCTCTATATCTTTAAGTAAAGAAAGATAAAAGCAGTATCTTTGAGTAAAGGAGGTCTATTGACTTCAAATATCTTGATACCGGTGCATGGCCCCTAAATCTACATTCTATTCAGTAGACAATGATTTTGTTAATTAATACGAAATTCATTTATAAACACAACTTGTCACAATTTGCTTCGTAACCGACTTGAGAACGTTATTAAATCGTTAGTTGTACGTATTAATATCTTAATTTTCAAATCTTTATCTTCTATCTTCTAACATTCAATTTTATCTTCAAAAGTAGTTAGTCGAATTTCAACTTTATGTTTATTTAGTTTAGGAGTTTAAAGGTTTGCAGCGAGGACTATCTAAGTTGGCTATGTTCTGTGGCTGTTCAATCAATGTCAATTATGTGCACTGAGGTGGCGTGATCGATCATTTTGAGGTTCTAGTGCCCCTTCACTGTATTGTGTATTGTTTAGATTTTTGACTGACTGATTTGTTTTGCGTATTTTAGATTGTTGTTTTTCTCAAAAAACGCCAATTCAAATTAATGTATCGAATCGTGAGGTTTAAAATAGTCAAAACAAACCTCCTGGGTCTAACTGACTTTAGGTTCTGCATTTTTTAGTATGTTTTTATGTAATTTTAAGTAGGTTCTTAATGTTGACTGCTGAACAAGAAAAAGGCAATTATACTCATAGGGCTTCGCAGATCAGACACCAATCTGATTCTCATTTTCCTTAATGTAGAGAGTAAAAATGTGCATGATAGGGATACGTATTACAGAACTAAACGAATAAGATATAAAGCATTAAACATTATGGGATATTTTTACATGACGCCAATTAGACAACTCATAAAAACACTTTAATTCTTCTAGAAAATACCCAAACTCCGAAACAAGCATTACTAACATTACTTTATTGTAGGAGACAGAAATACATGAGTGAGGAGAGTGTGAGATGAATGTTAATATAAATAAATTAAAGAAATAAAAAAAAAATATTTTTGGACATTTTCACACAGCATCATCTAGCCCCTTCGATCAACAGTCTAGCCCCAATTAAGCTAGTATAAGCTTGTACTATAGGATCTAGACGACTGACAGAGACTTAGACTAGACATAGACTTGTATAAGTATATTTCTGAATACAATTTAATAAACAAGCATTTTATTTCACTGTATTGAGTAGGCTGTGTAGATACCAAGGGTGTTGTAACATAAATAATAGGCTCAGTATAAATATTTGGCTAAATAAATATTATTCCTAGGGGGATATTAACCTGCGTCCCCTGTATAACAGCAGAGTGCTACGCATTTAAATGGTCATGAATGACTGTCGGGACATTAGGTTGGTGTATTTTCTCTTTCGTACTGTTTAATTGCAACTATCTAAAATACAATAGTCTACAATGGCGTTTAGCTAAAAAGGAGAGTTTTGAAATATAACACTATATTTTGTGTTACTAAAATATTTGCAAACAGTATCGATAAAAGAACTCAATGTTTACCGAAAATTACCTCCTCCAAAATTAAAAAATATGATGAATGTGTCGTTTGGGCAATTAAATAAGTTAGATGCTGGATATTGAAATTGAAATGAATGAATTGTAACACATGATTTTAATGAATTTCCAAATACTAAAATAAACCTATAAGATGCAAAAGTAAAGTCTAAATTTGTACACAACATAGTTATTTTGCCCAGTTAAGACCCAAAAGTAAAGTAGAAAATTGAACGAGAAAAGTCTAAGATAATAAATTATTTAATTCAATAATTTCACACCCAAGTTTGGCCTGGGATATCATTATCTTAGACTGAAGAAAATTTGATCTGCTGATTATAATATCTTTGCCTAATTTGGCGTCTGGCTGAATTAGACATTATAGAACTCAGGTCCATCCGAATTTTACTTAAATGTACTAATTATTTAAATATTTCAGTTCGTTTGCTGAAGAAAATATAATTTTGAAACAGTTGCTGAACATAACACAATTTTTGTGTTAGCAAATCGGTTTCAATTTTACTGAAATTTGGAAATTATCTTACTTCAAACCAAAATGCGTGAGTCGTGTTCATAATCAAGAGCTTCAGAGCCCAAAGTAGGTAATATTATTGTGCTGTTGTGTATAAGATTTTGTCGCCACCATGCATTTCTGTTGTGATGGCCCTATAGCAATCTCAAGAAAGAGAAACACAGTGGAATTAAAAAACGTTGCACTCGCTTCATTATCAGAATATCTTTTAGCTTATTGGGTAAAATAAATACATATAAAATAGAAAATCCCATTAGCTCCATCACTTCAAATATTTCTAAAATTGTGTATCTTTCCAGTACAGTTTTTTCACTAAATATAGCAACTTTGACTGTCCCAAATATGAACAACACCATCTGCCGAGATTTGATTGAAAGATTATTTTTTTAAATTCAAACTCCTGTAACTTGATTCAGAAACACTTGAATACATAATTTATACTTGCTGATGTGTGCCATGTGTTGCGACACCCTTACGTTTTTTTTATTTTTAGGGTGCTTTGCATGAATTTCTTAATGGGTAACATAAATAAAATTTACCACTTTCTGATGGATGGTTAAAGAACCTGCTGCCTTCCAAAAGTTTAGTAATAGTTATTTTTAAATCTATAACGAATGTGTTACTGTCATTTTCATCAAAGAGTCCTGGGGTATCCTTCCTAGAGTCATGGGGTATCCTTTCGAGGGCTTGCCTGGGGCTCCCAACCGTAGGCTAATAGGTAGGATACGTGTGGTTTTTAGTCGTTAGGATTTCGGCATACCATCCATGTAGGATTTTCCTCACGGTAAAAAAATACTGTAATTTTCATAAAAATGTATGTAGGTACGTTACCTAGCTGCAAATTATCAGATATGGTACCAAAAACAACTCCAAGGACAGTTTTTATTGATTCCTCTGGGTATAATAGCCCACTGCAAACGCCAAGTTCACGCGGAGTCACGAGCACCGTCTAGGTTAGAATAACCGCTCGAGTTGACAGTTGAGGACAAGCATGAGTTAGCACAAAATGAAGATAGAATCACAAATCAATTGTGTTGTTGATATAGTTCAAGGATTGAGGAAATAAATAATTGTGCAACAATCAAAATACTAACGTTTTTTTATGGACTCGATCTTCTTTACTAATGTCTTGAAGAATGCGTGCTGGGTAGCACTGCCGACAGTGCTACCCAGCACTATTTAATCCACAGTATGATAGGTACCTACTGGTATTATGCTGTGGATTAAATATTGACCTAAACTAGAGATAAGCAATTTATTTTTTTATACATGATGGTTGAAACTCGTCACTACAAAGTACACGTGTTTCTCTTCTTTTTCAACTCCAAGTTCTTTTCTCTCAAGGTCGTCTACTCGGACCACTACTTTTTAGCATTTCAATGTATTGCTATATTGACTCCATTAATTTAGCTAGGTACCATAAGACGGGCATTGTCACTTTGTCGTTCTTTCGAAATAGTAGCACTCGTATCAATATTGAGCCTTCCGGCTCTCATAGTCAGTTCTGGGGTATCCTTCCGAGGGCTTCCAACCGAAAAAAAGGCTCACAAAGTCAATAAACCACATCATTTTGTAATGTTAATACTTACTCAAATATGTTTATGACATTTTAACTATCTTTTCTTATAACATTGCATTGAGTGAAAGAAAGTAATAAAGGTTTTTTTTTTTTATTGGCTAAAATTTTACTAATTTTATGCTGAAATAGTCTTGCGAGAGAGAGAGGGGCTATGTGGCTGGAGTTATGGCCGATGCAAATCTGACACTTAAATTTTGACTGCGATCTGAAACTTGACTGATCTCTGATGTCGAGGTTAGGTAGACTGGTAACTGAACCAGTTTAAACTTTAAAGGGTGTGTTTATGGAAATAGATAAGGTAGAATCTTGAAATTTTGTTTATAAATAAATAAACTAGCTAAGTAAGTACATAAATTAATAAACAAACTATAAAGTAACATAACGCGGCAACAAATTTATTTACCTAGATAAACAACACACTCCAAAACATTAATAAGTACAATGACTCTAACATTATACAAAGTGCAATTTTAATATAATTCCTATGACATCTGTGACTGATATACGACTCGTTCTGTTACTGCAAAATTATTCAAACGATGTCAGGTGTCCCACATCGACCCGCACTACGATGTTATACATTGACGCATAAAACCTCTGTTCTAATTCCTACATATCAAACCGACCACAGACTAAATAATTCTCCTTACATTTTTATCATTCAAAAAAAGAACTAGAATTCTTTTGTTTATGTCACAACCCACTCGGGTTATTTTAGTTGGTTGTGAAAGAGACGGCGCTAGTTGTCACATAAATACGTGTGATTGATTGACCCGCAGCCGACTAATGCTCATAGGAAGCAATAAACAGCTGTGCGATTCCAAGTTTAAAATTTTAAAAAGTTTTCGTTAACAAAACAGCATTCTGTCAAATCACCGTAACAGTTGTTCCGATTGAAATCGTCGATAAATATTTGAGATCGTTCATCGATAATGTAAAGAAAAAAATACTGTAAGTAGTTATTGAGTATAGAAAATCTGAGTAAATTAGTTTCCGGGGATATAAAAAAATAAAACTTCTTTACTTTTGCTAATTTATTTATCTTTATATTGTGTTGGGTTATTCTCGATTTCTCATGTGACATTTATACTGTCGTTTGAATGTGTCCTATCGTTTCCTCGCATAAGAATAAAATAAACATCAGAAAATATTTTCCCTTTGTCAAAGCAGGAAATCTGTTCGTGATACGCGTAAATCCGTCCTCGTCCCCTGTCTGTCCGTGAGTCGTTAAAAGGACTCGTCTCAGCGTTTTGTGAACGCGCCGTTTCCTTGTCATCGCCGTCAACCCTGTTCGGGTAATCTTCTGTAAGCCTTCAGACTTCTATCTCCCACGTAAAGCGCCTCTGTGTTGCCGACACTATCTATTTATGTATATGACATACTGTAAACAATCTCGTTAAAAAGTTATTACGCCTATTGGCCATCAAGGATGGTCTGTACATTTTTCATTGGTGTTACGACTGTGACTCAGCTATGCAGAGTAGCTCCGCTCTGTCAGTCGGCTGTCATCGAAACGATCGCCCGTCACTGCACGTCCACCTCGCGCATCGCACGCACGCTTGCATTACGCAGCGCCACCCCCCAAAGTGGGATATCTATAGCCGTCTCTCTCTTTTTCGTTGCGAGCGTCGTAACGATAGCACCTGTCCTGCTCTAGCGAGGGGCGTGCGGGGAGAGGGCGCTGCAGGCGGGTCGTAAATCACGCGGCGTCTCATTCCACGCGGGACCGCCGCTGCCGCCGCAGGCACCGCGCACTTCCCTTCCGACCGCCGGCATCGCGGCGCGTCTTTCGCGACGTGTTTACTATTTCACCAGTTTTTGGGAGGTCACAATTGTTGTATTGTAACTAAGTGTTATCATCGGTAATAGTGTTTTATTGATGGATCCGCGAGTTTTTCAACGTTGCCAGTTTGGAGTACTTTGAAAAGATTTCGTCCAAAATGATCGTCGAGGCCGACCACGTGAGGTAGGTTTTATATTTATTCAAGTGTTTTAAGATTGTTTTTGTATAGTTCTTCAGTCATAATGTTTCATATTGTTTCCTGGTCAATTATTGAATTTACTTTGAGTGATACAATTTCGAATTCTTCATCTTCGATATTTCTGTCTTTGTTATGTCAAATAACTGTTATAAGTCTCCGTGTGATTTGTTTAGAATATTGTTTATGAGTTTTCATTAATCTTCCAAGTTTACTAATCTTACTGTAGTAATAATAGACTTGCTAACATTTTTCAAAAAAGAAAATCAACAACACAAGCTAAAGGAAAATTAAATTAGAAGTGACTTTCTAACAGTTAACACTGATTTAATGGAAAGGTCTGGATAATCGTGTGATTTATTATTAGATATCATATTAAATATATCAGAAAGCTATCACTTTGATTCCATGTATGGTAAAATCGTTTCTCAAACTATCATTCCAGTGTGTTAAGATATTTGACTATCAAGTGTTGGTTGTGTTTCACATTTCCAATTTATTGAACGTGTTTTTATTATATTTATTGGTTCATAAATAACGTGATGTGGTGTCATCATCCATTGTTCGTGATGTTTATCACGTTAGATATCGGCACGGTTCTTCGAATAGTTGTATTAGTATGTTATTGATTTAATATTTTAATCTATTCTGTACGCTATAAATGCTGATTGTTAAATTTTAAAGTTGTCATTTATATGACTTGTTTGATATTGATTATTCATGTCGCTATTTGTATCTAATTTGGCTAAGATTTATGTTATTAAAACATGTCAGCAGACCAGTATTCCAGTATAGTTGAATAAATAAAAAGAGAAGCGGCAGTACAGATATCATCAACTTTAAGCCAAGTTTTGTCTATGCAAAATGTAGCTAAATATAAAAAATTAATACTTACAAGGACATCTGAATAACTAGTACCTAATGAAGTGTTTTTATGTTAAACTATATAAATCCATTAGTGTCTCTATTTACCATTCACGATCAAGCTAATAATTTATCAAAGATGGTCGTAAAAAAAGAACTTGCATTCGTTTTGTTTACCGCCGATATTCAAATGTCGATAACCGGTTTAGCTTAACGAGTGGCCAGAGACAGGGACTTCAATTTTGGTTAAATGAATTATGTCAGTCGGTCTAACATTGTGTCACATTTTTGTCCCCAGGGAGAGCCCAAGATGCCTGTCGAGGGAGTCATCAGGCGCGCCCCGCTGTCCCTCCAATGACTCGGTGTACTCGAGTCGCAGTGGGGTGGGTCTTCCCCTTCCCGCTGCACTGACTGCCGCGCTGCCTGCTGCGCTGCTGCCTCCTCACTCTGCAGCCGTTGCAGCCTATTTGGGTGCTGCAGCCGCAGCTGCTGCACAGCAGCGCCTTCTAATGTCATGCCAAGACGATATGACTGATTCTGAACGAACTGACGCAGTACTCGACTTTAGCACTAAGCGTTGCGATTCGCCACAAGATGATGAGGATCCCGATGATGCTGTCAATCTCAGTAAGAATGAGCACGGGCCACTTGACTTGTCTGTTGGTACGAGAAAACGTGGACCCGCAGACTCACCTTCACTTGTCCCGTCCAGAAAAAATTCTAGGACTGTCGATTTCAAACCTACTCCGTCTCCGTGGCCGACGCCTGTAGCGCCCCATCTTCCTTATTTTGCAGCTGCAGTCGCAGCGGCTAGCCTGTCCCCAAAAGGAAGTGTTCCTACTGATTGGAATGGCAAACTTAAACACGGTGCACCTACACCGAGTGACGCTACGAAAGCTTTAGAAAAGTTGAACGAACTAAGCAGACTTGGAGGCGAAGAACTTTTCCGGTCTGTTCAAAGTGCCGCTCTTGGTGCTGGACTAGCACCAAATGCTGCCGCTCGGCATTCTGCGTGGCAATCGCACTGGCTCAACAAAGGAGCTGACCAAACTAAAGACGTCCTTAAATGTGTATGGTGTAAGAAGAGTTTTAATTCGCTCGCAGACCTAACTGTGCACATGAAAGAAGCAAAGCACTGTGGTGTCAACGTGCCTGTACCATCGTCCACTGGGGCACCCTTGCCTCCTTCCTTGCACCCACCCTCTAGCTCACCATCCACTCCTTCACATAATTCGTCTTCCTCAAGTGGTTCGTCTAAGCCGAGCCAAAATGATCTGAACATGCTCATTAAGGAAAACATGCCCATTCCAAGGAAACTCGTTCGCGGCCAAGATGTGTGGTTGGGAAAGGGTGCGGAACAGACCAGGCAAATATTAAAATGTATGTGGTGCGCGGAAAGCTTCCGTTCACTTGCTGAAATGACTAGTCACATGCAACGGACTCAACATTATACAAATATCATATCCCAGGAACAAATTATTTCATGGAAATCGTCTGATGACGGCAATAAGGGGTCCAATTCTAGCGGTCCTGGTGGCGCCAATAATTCGGTGCCACCTGCCACCGGCACCAGTAGTCACGTAAGCGCAGTTTTAACTTGTAAAGTTTGCGACCAAGCATTTAGTTCATTGAAGGAATTGAGTAATCATATGGTTAAAAATTCTCATTACAAGGAACACATTATGCGTTCCATTACTGAGAGCGGCGGTAGGCGACGTCAAACTCGCGAAAAAAGAAAGAAGTCATTACCAGTTAGGAAACTCCTGGAATTGGAGAGAGCACAACACGAGTTCAAAAATGGTGAAGGAAACGGAGTACCAATGGGTAAACCAATTAGAGATTTTGGATCTGGAAGCCGGATCACTTGCGAAAAATGCGGTGACAAAATTGAGACTGCAGTATTCGTCGAACACATAAGACAATGTATTGGTGCACCCATGTCGAATAGTCAAAGAAACTTTTTGAAGAGCGCCCTATTATCTAATAATATAATTCCACCCGACGTACCCGGCCACGTCACTCCCTCCGGTCGAGATGGTCGCAAGAGCATCAATGAGGAACTTCCGTCTCCTGGCTCGGGTCATCATCGATCCCCGTCCTCCGTCAACGATTCCTCCCCGAGTTCCAAGGACCCCAACACGAGCAACGATAAAAGCTCATCGCCCTCGGTTCTCAACGCCATAGAACAATTAATAGAGAAGAGTTTCGACACCAGGTCGCGGCACACCGTGCCCGGCATGCCGGGCGGAGCATCCCACGCGCCAATCGGTTCTAGTATCTTAAAGAGATTAGGAATAGACGAGAGCGTCGACTACACAAAACCGCTGGTCGATCCCCAAACTATGAACATGCTGAGAAATTACCATCATCAGCAGGGCTACGGACGCAGGGAGCGCAGCGGAAGCGAGTCCAGCTCGATGTCCGAGCGAGGGGGCAGCAGAGTAGAATCGTTGACTCCCGATAGAAAGCTAGACACCTATCACATGACGCCCCGAACCACCCCGGACACCCGCGGCTCCCAGACCCCGGCGTCCGAGGATCGCCCCGCCGACGTCCGAATAAAGAGGGAGGTCGAGGACGAGGAGCGCGAGAACGGCGTGGATCTGAGCGGCCCGCCCGTGCGCGTCAAGACCGAGGTCGACGAGGACGAGGAGCCCGCGCGCCCGAGCAGCACCGCCGACGACGACGCCAAGCCGCTCGCCCCCAAGCGCGAGAGCGAGGGGCGCAGCCCCGCCGCCAGCCCGCGCAGCCCCGCCAGCGACCGCTCCGGCAACACGCCGGGCGCCGACAGGAAGCCCGCGTCCAGCCTGGGCGCGCTGTCCTCCATGTTCGACAACCTGGCGGGCGGCAGCGCGGCCGGCGAGGGCAGTTCGGCGCGGCGCGGCGGCAGCCACCCGCTGGCTGCGCTGCAGAAGCTGTGCGACAAGACCGAGACCAACCCGTCCCGCGCGCCCGCGCCCGCACCCTCGCCCGCCGGCCCGCCCAGCATCCTCACCTTCAGCTGGGCGTGCAACGACGCGGTGGTGACAGACTCCATCATGAAGTGCGCGCTGTGCGACACGCCGTTCATCTCGAAGGGCGCCTACCGCCACCACCTGTCCAAGATGCACTTCGTCAAGGACGGTGCGCTGCCCGAGCCCGTGCCGCTGAAGGCGCCAGCGGGCGCGGGCTCGCCGGGCGGGTCCCGGGGCGGGGGCGGGTCTGGTCCCGGGCCCGGGTCTGCTGCCGCGTCGCCGCAGGACCCGCGCAGCCCGTCGCAGCCGTTTGACGAGAGCCCGCACTCCAAGTTCCTCAAGTACACGGAACTGGCCAAGCAGCTCTCCAGTAAGTACGTGTAGGCCGCCGCCGGCCGCACTTGTGATGATACCATATCTTGCTACGTTAAACCTTGCTAGAGTTAGGTCGCGGCCGCGACGCCAAGTATTTCGAAACTCTTTGCCAATTTAATTATATAGGTAATTATTGTTAGATTTCACCGCATAGATCGGTTAGTGTAATAAATTATAGCGACTTAAGTATACGCCAAACGTTTTACGTTCGTTTTAGGTGTTAAGAGAATATTTTCAAAATATTGCCTTTAGGTGATCGGTTGTTGTGAGGGCCGCGCGCCCGTGGCTTAGGTTGTTGTGAGGGCCGCGCGCCCGTGGCTTATCTTCCACACTACGTTATAATTCCATTTCGATAAAATAATGTAAATATAAGTCACGTTAAGTCATAAAATACGATTCGATCTCTTTTGTAAATGTATATTTTTGCCAATTAATTCTTTGAAAAAAAGATAAACTATGGAAATTGATTCGATCACTAGCGATCACTCGTGGCGAGTGATTCGATCGCCCCGCACTAGTCGCGTCGTGTGCGTCACTTTCAGTATTTTATCAGAAATTCGTTGCAATATCATTTTTTGTGTTACTTAATTTTTATGTAAATCAGAGTTAGGGTTAAAAGTTAGTTTATGTATATTTTGATGACTTTTGTTTTATGTTCTGGAGTTAAGAGATCCGTCAGTGCGTATAATCTCGGAGATTCAATCTCATTCGGTTCATTTCGTATTGTACATACAGTTCGAGATAGAATGCAATATAACAATCTCCTTAGTGTAAATTTCGCTATAGGTATGCTCTCAACGCGAGGATGCTATTTATTATTTAGTATTAAGTACATAATGTTAGGTAAACTACATCTGTGAACACTTGTATACCAGTATACCAGCTCATAAAACGGTTGTTCGTTCAACCTATATTTAAAAAAAGAAATACATATACATTTTTTTCTTTAAAAGGAATGATAACAATCGTATACGTTTAGAACATAAAGATATACCAAGATATATCTTCCAATTAGTAACCACAGATATACGATTATGTATATACGGCACTCGAGAGTGATGAACCTCTTTTATATTTAATAAAAATATTATAAACTGTCTATTGTAAGTTTCAGACCATGTCAACAACAAAGTTTCAATTGTAAACTGGATATTCGTAACAATTCAACTATTATAATACGAATACTCTGATGTATACGACATTTCCGATGGAATATACAATTAAGGAAAATATTATATTTTCTATTTTATTTTTTGATGCATAATTTTTTTGAAATTATTTTAGAATAGTTACGAATATCCAGTAAATACATGTAACAAACGAAAATCTATTCGGAATCTTAAACAAATGTATCATTTTAACGATAATAATGACAACATACGACAAATATTATGTATACGCTAGCTCTGATGAGAGACTTTTGCTCATTCTTAAGGAAAAAAATTAAAAAAAGGTGTTAAAATATTGATTTTACCAAATTTAATAATCTTATTTAATATTTTATGTTGTATTTCAAAATGCAATTAAAAGCTCAAAGAAATATATATGTTACATACTTTAAACGTTCATTTTATTTGACCCAGTACCTATAAACCCTGCACCAAACTGAATAATGTCAGTAGTCATGACCCGAATTCATCTTGGACCCAGCAGAAGAGGTTGAGACAAAATGTTCCAACTTAGAGTTGAGAACAATGTAAATGTGTAGTGTAGCAATGTGTGGTGAAGAATTGGCTAATGCACCCTATACTGCCCTTTCGCTCTAAGATTACCGCTGGCATAGAGTCTTGTATAGTAACGGAAAGCGACCAGCAAACTTAGCGTGAACGGGTAGTACTTGCTAAATTGAAAAGACAAAGTAGATTAAACTGAACAAAAGGTCAGTAGTTCTGACTGACTAGAAGAAATGTCAGCGTGAAAATTGCTGACATTTCATATTTTTAGTTTCGTTAATGAAACTGACGTGGTTGGTAATTGAATTGACAAAACTGAAATGATGAAATAATAACGTTATGAGGTTGTTTATAACTGAAAGCAGGACTTCGGATGAAACCGGGACCAATGATGATGATGTAAATTTTTATGGACTCTATAAACTATGAGCTTTGAATATAGCAGGGCTTTAATGGTAAGATGGTGACAATATATCAAAGTAAGAAGCTCATACCTGGATAACAAAATCTTGTCATTTTATTGGAGACTAGCGGACGTCACGCGGTTTCGTCGGCGTGCCCGTGGGAATACGGGAATAAAATATAGCCTATGTTCACCGTAAAGAGTGTAGCTTCCTAACAGTGAAAGAATTTTTCAAATCGGTCCAGTAGTTCCGGAGCCTATTTGTTACATACAAACAAACAAAAAAACAAATGATTAAATGAATATGAATATGAATATGAAAAATCTTTCCTCTTTATAATATTAGTACAGATAGATATCTAAGAATCTATCTATCTCCGTTAAAATGACTATAATGTGTTAGGTATCTACCTAACACCGAAAACTATAATAATAAAATGACTGGGAGTTCAGTACCAAAATGTAATGAGGTATGAGTAGGAAGGTAAACTGTTCATATTGTCAGCTACATCTATGTAAGTATTCTGCTGAGTTCAAATTATACCACCAGTCACCACCGAGAGTCATCTATGCGTCGTGACCTGAGAGGAAAGTAGAAATATAATGATGTAGGGAACCACGTAAGTATTGACATTACTACAGAAAATTAACAATTCAATATAGTCCTGCGATTTGAATGATACGTTGGGTTACTCCTTAATTTTTTAACTTGAGGAAAAATTCGTCGTGGACGCTACTACCGACTAAAAAACCTCACGTAACGCCCAACAGCCTATGGTTAAGAGCCCCGAGTAAGCCCTCAGAAGGATGTCCCAGGACTTCCAACAGACGTTGGGTCAGTCCTATAAACCAAATGAAAGACTACCTACCATGATAAATATATTTTGTGTAAAATTTTCACGCAACAATATCTAGCCCAAATTATGCTAGTTCATTTTACAAGCTTGTGCTATGGGATAGCTAGTGCTAAACAACTGATAAACATACTTGCAACCAATGATATATGAAAACTATTTATTACGTCTTTGCTTGCAACACATATTTGTAAGTAGGTACATACATGTTACATACATACATACATATGGTCACGCCTTTATCCCCGAAGGGGTAGGCAGAGGCATATTAAATGCCCACATTTCACCTTTGTATAATTTGTCCCACGTAATAGGTGGTGAGCCGTATTGCCGTGTTTAAATGGACAGGCGCAGGTTGTGACTGCCTGCTGTTGAAATAAAGTCTTCAACTTAGCTTAACGACTGCCATTTTACTGGCAACCGGGACCAACGGCTTAACGTGCCTTCCGAAGCACGGAAACGCTCAAAATAAATGTCACAAAGTGATCACATGGATGGTCACCCATCCATGGACCGGCCATAGTGAAAGTTGCTTACTGCAGTGATCGTTTACAGAACACTGAGTCCGCGGGGCCACGAGCGCTTCCTTACATACATGTTATACATAGAAAATACCCAAATTCCGAAACAAACATTCGTAAATCTCATATATTTGGTTTGACCAAAGACCTCAGCGCGCCAGACAGTTACACTGATAGAACTAGGGATATCGTAGAACGATAATAAAGGGAGTAGGGACTTACCCGGGGCTCCCAACCGTACGCTGTAAGACATGATACGTGAGATTTTTTAGACGGTAGGAGTCCAGCATAACATTCATGAAGATTTCCCTTACGTAAAATAAGGTAGTAATAAGTAGGAAGCATCCACACACCGTCATCTATTCTAGAGCATAATAGTAGAGGATAACTTCAACCAATTATGACGGATAGGAATGACGAATCGAACTCCTCAAAAAAGAGATTTGGGACAAGTCTAGGTAGGAAGATACTCTTATCTTTCTGATGGTTAGTAAATGTGCGAAAGTTTGCAAATTTCGCTGCCAAGTAGAATCGATCTCTCTCATCTTGTCTTTTTAGGAATCCATACCCAAAGAGTAAAAACCCTATTACTAAGATTTTGTTGTCCGTCTGTCTGTCAACTCTACAGTCAGGAACCGTAATATGTAGCTGTTGTCGCTATAACAACAAATACTAAAAATAGAAAACAATAATTATCTATGGGGGTCGCCCATGCAATTAGAAAACCACCATATATGCGGATAACACAAATATTTGTTCTGACTCCGAAACGAACCTGAGACTTATCGCATTCACTTAAATCTGCAACATCGAGGCAATCTCTAGTATATATAGTACAGGTACTTACTTTTACTTTATGCACTAGATGAGGCCACATTGGTAGACGTAGGTCTGTTGGGAGTCCTGGGGACATACTTCCGAGGTCTTACCCGGGGCTCTCAACTGTAAGCTGTTAGATAGGATACGTGTGGTTTTAAGTCGGTAGGAGTCCAGCTATATTGGTAGGAGACCAGAGTCAGGTATAGCATCTCTGTAGGATTTTATTAACATAAAAAAAATAAAAGGCTAAGTTTTAGTAATCCTTAATACTTTACTAATTATGATCAATGCTGAAAGCAACTTTATCTTCTGTTACGATTTCACGCCTAAACCACTGAAGCGATTTTAATGAAATTTAATATAGTGATAGTTTCAGTCCCTCGAAAGGACATAGGTAGGTAACATTTATTTTTAACCAACTGCGCAAAAGGAGGGTAATGATTTTATGCGAAAATGACTTCCACGTGGACGAGGAATAGGCTGTTCCGAACCGCTCTAGTGTGAAATATTGTACAAGATTTTGGTGCCAAAAAGTCTTGAGTGCCTGGTGTAAAGCGATTGACGAATCAAGGGTTTAGAGTGAACTACCTCCCTCCCCGTCTTTAAATTATCACTAGCCATCTAGCTGCCTTTTTAGAAGACATTTTAGGAAATTGTCTGCATTCCCTGATTTTATCAAGAACCTCGAGTCATCTAGCAGAGTGACCTATTGAAAGAACTATTTTTCAGGATTCTACTACTATTTTAGAAACTATTTTCTAGACTTCTATTTCCGAAGTTTGCGTTAGATTTTGACGAGTTAAAACTATGTTTACAGATGATGTGTCAAAAATTACATTTAATCCACGAGACCTATTATACCATTAGGAGAAAACCTGATAGGTACCTACAATAATACCTTGTGATCGTTATAAATAATGGCCGACAGACGTTATCAGAAGACGAACGAATGAAATAGTTCCTTACACTTTAATAAACAAAGTCGGGAAATATGACTACTCAATAATATAAGCATCAAATGATCATTGATTTCGACAACGAAATGTAAAGTTAAAAGTATAGTAACGCCATCTAGGAACACATTCTCGAACTAATGGTTTCGATTATTTATTGAATTGGTACTCCGTTTTCACTCGCGTATTTCCCGTTCCCGAGGACAACCGGGAATAAATCATACCCTATGTCACCCGGGTATAGTGTAGCTTGCCAACAGTGAAAGAATTTTTCAAATCGGTTTTGTAGTTTTGAAACCTATTCAATGCAGATAAACAAACCAACAATCAAATTTTCGTTTATTTTAACGTGAGGAAAATCCTACATGGATGCTATGCCGGAGTCCTACCAACAAAAAACCACACGTATAGATACGTGTGGTTTTTTGTGCCTATCATATCTGACAGCCTACGGTTGGGAGCCCCGGGTAAGCCCTCGGAAGGATACCCCAGGACTCCCAACAGACCTACGGCTACCATTGCGGCCTCACTTAGGGGGGGATATCAAATCTGTCCTAATATTAGTATAGACTAAGGGGACTAGTTGGTTGCTGCGGATCCACTTATGGAGTATTCTAATGTAACTGTTGATGAACAGGGGGCCGAGTCTGCTATTTCAATCGCATCAGAATAGAATAGATATCGTAGCAAAATAGAAGCTCATCGGTACAATTTGACAGTTTTCGTATTCGCTAACTCGATAGCTTCTATCTTGTTTCTATTGAAGTGCGATTATGGTCGACCGATGGCCTCTCGATAGAATCGCCAGTGTATTTGACATTTAGGCGTAGTCTGCTAATATTTGATGGGATTTGTTTTGGAAGTCGCGTAATTAATGTTTGACAGCTAGAAATGTTTATTTATAAATGTTTAAATTAATCAATTTGCAGATAAACTAAATAGAAGCAAGTTTACAATTTACATCAAAATGATGAAGATTGATTAATTGTGAGACATAGCATAAGTAACATTTTATCCGAAGCGGACTTTATTTATTTCACCTACAAAACAAGACCATATATAGAGCCTCATGGAAGAACGTGGAACATAATAAATTGTTGTACCTATTGTATTATAGTACATTGGATGGTCGTAGTGCTATAATGAGTCTCCAAAAAGTGAATTTGCTGTGAGTGAGCCATTGTCGCAGGGTCAATGAACTTTATTAGTTATAGATACATAGATGGCAACTATTCCAAGTAGCCAACTCCACAAGATCAGCAAAATAGTATGAAGACATGTACCTATGCAATTGACATGCATCTATTTTCTGTAAGTACTGTCCAATATTCTTTACAATCACTCATATCTAAAATACAAGTCACATTTCTAATACTTACAGTAGGTAGTTATTATTGTTTTAGTACCTATGTACACTCAATTCCCAATATACTTAATAGTTTTTTACAGTTTTTATGAACATTTAAAATACCCAGTTTACCCGGGTGCACAGCATATTTTCACCGTTTCACCCACATAGCTCCTGTTCCCAAGGGAATATGAGACTAAAATATAGCCTATGTTCACCGGGAAGAGTCTAGCTTCCCAACACTGAAAGAATTTATAAATCGGTCCAGAAGTTTTGGAGCCTATTCCGATGCAAACAAACAAACATCCTAATCTTTCCTCATACCTAATAATATTGGTATAGAGAACGCAGGTTTTAAATTATATAGGCATCCCTAATGACTTATATACCTATAAACTCTCAAGAAACTGAAATAAGTCAGGTGTTAAATGGGAATATTAGAGTATAGGTACTTAGGTATAAATAAAAAATCAATCACTTTTTGAACTCTACTGTAGGGTACCATTCCAAGCAAACTCCACCTGTAAGTAGTGTTGATGGGAGTATGAGACTTCATTACTAATATTCTAACAGATCATTTAAATTCTGAGTTTTCAAACTATCTTCCGGTTCCAAATTTAAAGTAACTGGCAAGTACCTAGTGCACCAGTACACCGACGGACAAGGACTGGGTTGGTTGGAGAGCAGCCCGATGATAGTCACATTCACATCTAACAATGCTGATACAAAACTGGTCAACTCACAGTGCTCCTAATCAATCAATATCAATCAATCAATACATATAATAAAATCGTAACAGGTCGCTGTCTGTACATGGAAGATAAATAAGAAAAAATATTATAGGGGGGCTTTATGAACGCAATAGAACCCAAAACAATGATTTTTAGAACTTTTGTCTGTTTGTCTGTATGTCTGTATGTCTGTATATCTGTTTGTCTGTACGGCTGTGCACGCTAATCTCAGTAACCGCTCAACCGACTGCATTGCGGTTTTTTTTATTGTGTTGAGGTTTGCTCCAGTTAACATTTAGCGTTTGTTTTATGTAAATCGGTTAAGAAATAAAAGAGTTATAACACTTTTAAGAATCAGATATTTTGAAAATTTTAATTGTAGGGGTTTCTTTGAATGTGAGTGAACCTAAACTGGCGTGTTGGCTTAATCATAAAAGAGTTTAATGATTAAGACTATTTTTAAACAATTCAGTCCGCGCCGAAGGCGTGGACTGAATTGTTTTAAAATAGACTTAATCATTAAGCTCTTTTATGATTAAGCAAACAGGGCAGTTTCAGACGCTGCTTGATGACTCTGATGAAGAAATACCTTTCCTTTCATACAACTTATGTGACGTAAACGAAGTTGCGGGCTCAGCTAGTACCCTAATAAATGTGATTCAGATCATCAAGCTTGGTGAAGATGATTAAGTCCTTAACATTTTATGTTAATTTCAGATGTTTGCTGTGAGTACATTCATTACATTATGGTCTCAAAATAGCAGGGAAGATTGTTAATGCATGTTGTGCATGGCATAACTGTGTTATAAAACATCTGTAGTACTTCCTATCTCTCCTTTAGAAGAAGAACTCACAATGGCCATGGAAACATGAGGTGGGTAAATAAGAGTTGACAAAATTGGTAAAATTATTTATTTAAAAAATCAATTTTTGACACTTAAAATCACAGTAAATCACAGTCATTTAATATTTCTATCAGATAAATCTCATTTCCTTTTAACAACATCTTGAAATCACTTTTTAATCATCAATCATAATTCACAAGCTTGCAATAGCTGAAATAAAACTAATTGTATTGTAATCTATTTCAGGATACTCGAGTTGAAAATTGAAGTGTTAACCCTGATCTTCAAGCAGCGTGGCTATTACAATAGTATTTTTGGCAAGATGAATATAATGTAAAAACAATAATTGTAAAATATGAATATTAAAAATATTTTTCCATATTTCATCATTTTTAATGTTTCCAAATCCAAAATAAGCTATCAAATAACCCTATTACAGTCTACCACTATGCTCAGACCTAGGCCTTACCCAATTTCATTTTGAGGAGGTATTAATCGAAATATTGTTGTTGGACATTCTCACACAACACCGTCTAGCCCAAACTAAGCTATAAACTTGTGCTATGGGATCTAGACGCCTCATAGACATACTTATATTTCTATATACATACTTATTATAGATAAATTACACCCAGACACAACAAAGCAGTATGATCATCACTCAAAGAGATTTGTCCTGGGTGGGAATCAAACCCACAACCTCCGAATCCGTAGGCAAGGAGTACCTGACTACACATTAGAGTTACAGTTAGTATGTGAGTTACATGTTAGTGGTTAGAGTAGTAACCACGAGGCCAGTCAAAACAACAAATTGACATTAGTCTAGCTCTAGTGCATTGGTCATTGGAATCGAAGGCATGGCTTCTCATCATGGCAGGCTTGGATGGCCAAGATCTCTGTACATGCACATTACTCTTTCATAATCCAACATACTAGCTGTAGTTGACGGCTTTACCTGTGTCATACTATGAACCCATACATGCCAGTAAATACAAGATTTATTAAAATTATCGCTGCTCAGCTTCCTTGAGTATTAACAAAATGATAATAGCATATTTATTTTTACTATCCATCATAATATCTATCACACACGGGCACTAATAAAAGCTGTCTGTATTGAGATTGTTTGGCTATATCACATAGTTGCTGTGGAATACCGTGATTTCACAATGATGAAATAACTTTTTAAGTCCGTTGATTAGTTAGGTACACTGGGTACACTAGTGTTAATCAATTTAAAAACCAACTTTCATATGACAGAGTAGTTGTTTGTAGATAAAAACTTTCACTATTCACAATCTTGAGTTATCATGAGGTTATTGTTCAATATTTTTTCTGTAAAGATGTATTTGTAGAAGACTTGAATAAACTGCTGTTATATATGTATATGAAAATATACAGTCTCCTGCGTTTATTCTATGAATTTTAGCATCCAAAGCCCTTTCTTCAAAATGAAATTCATTGCTGGACCAGTTTTGTCTCAAATTTCTAGGATATAGTTCTTCCAACCGCGTCTCGGCAACCGTAGATGCCACCCGGGTGGGGTACCACCCGTTAGATGGACCGACGACCCTGGTAAAGGTCGTAGGCTGGGACTGAATGCAGAAGGCGCAGGACCGTGAATTGTGGCATAAACTGGCAAAGGCTTACGTCCAGCAGTGGACTGCGATGGGCTGATTTGATTGATAGTTCTTCTGGATAACACTGTCACTCTTTGCTTTGAAGCCGTTTATAAAGTTCACGTTTGTTTATAGGTAAAGTCCACAATTTTACATCGTAATTCTCTACTAAAGTCTCTTTTAAGTATAGGTAATTTGTAAATAACCTAAAAAACACCTACTAGTACCATAGTACTGACTGACAAGAGTCAAAACAACCAAAATAAAGCCCATGTCTCTGCTTTTGCGATTCTATTTATATTCTATCGATGTTCTATAGTGGCGATAGACAAGATTTACGCGACTAGCAGATTTAGGACCAATCGCTATAATATCGTAATAGAATCGCACTGGACCGGCTTTTTGATGGAAAATAGCAGACTCGGCCCCCAGGACAATACTTTTAACCCTTAGAAGGATTAAAAATTCAAACTATCCCTCAGTTGAAATTAATTGTAATTGCTTCACTTTGATACAGACGTAGGTAAATTATTAAATGTACTGGTTGCTTTATGTATTAAAAAAATTAAATTATTATTGTACAAGTAGTACTTACCATCAAATGTATAAAAATGTTGAAAATTAGTTAGTAATTTTAAACATATTATTTGACTTGATTGTAAGGTTGTTTTATTTAAAAATTTAATGATTTGACGACATTGAAGTATGAAATAATAATATTTATTATTTAATAGTTTGACATTTTAATTAGCGCATAAATAATAAGTCATAGTAAATTTATGTAAATGAGTTTTATTTATTTAAAAATAAATCTAATCTTATATAAAAAATTCTCGTGTCGCGTGTCGTGGTGTTGTAGTTAAACTACTCCGAAACGGCTTGACTGATTCTCATGAAATTTTGATTCACCCCCTAAATGTTAAGGGTAGTCCCACCCCCAAATATATTTTTAAAACATTTTTAGATTTTTTTTTATTTTATTTTTTATGATACCGTATTTCAAAATACACGCAACCCTGAATTCTCAATCCTCTCTTTACAATGAACCCATATTATTCCATCGCAATTTTTATTTATTTTTAATAATTTCTTTCAATTATGATTTTTTAACGGCTGTACCGATTTCGCTAATTCTTTTTTAGGTTGAGTTAGGTATTGTCAAGAGAAGGTTCCTACAGAAGAAAAAATGAATAAAATTGTGTGGAAAATTAGAAAGTTTGTAATTGTAACTGGCTCGAACTGTTCAAAGAAATGGTTTCTGTTGCGATTTTGGATCGGGTCTTGGAACTCGAAGCACGAAAATGGGTACCGAGAACAGAAAGACGGATTGTCAGAAAACTAGGAACGAGAACTCAGAACTCGGGATACCGATTTCCATATTCATAGTTATGGCAGGACACGTCTATCGTGACAGCTAGTCTAATATACATATAAAATTCTCGTGTCGCGGTGTTTGTAGTTAAACTCTCTAAATCTATTTTTCATCCCCCGAATTTTTTTTTTATATTAACCAGGTCAAAATGATGCCGCCGCCAGATGGAAAGTCAAAGCGACATCTAGCGATTGGGGGCCACTGTCACAGTCTGTAAGACTATAGACTGGCCTTCAAATTGGCGACCCTATGATGTGCCTCTTCACGCTCCGCTTGAAGAACCCAGGATTGTAAGAGGAGGGAAACACGTGCGCCGGCAGGTCGTTCCAAATTTTTATGATTCGACAGAGAAACGATCTTTTGAATCGTTCAGTTCTAGAAAAGATTCTCTCCACTGTGTGAGAGTGACACCTCTGTCCAGCACGCGTTGTTCGGGATCGGAAAGGAGAGGGTGGGATTAGGTTGAAGAGTTCTTCAGAACACTCACCGTGGTAGATGCGATAGAATGCAGCCAAAGACGCAATAGCTCTTCGCTGCTCCAATGGCTCAAGACTTTCCGTCACCTCGTGATTTTTGAATATTTTTTTATGATACAGCATTAGAAAATACATACAACCCTGAATTTTCAACCCTCTACGATCAACCCCTATCTTTCCATCTCGATTTTTATTTTTAATAATTTTGAGGGCATAACCAGGGCTCCCAACCGTAGGCTGTTGGCGCAGCCCACAGATCAGTAGTTCTTTTTATACTGTGCTGTTAGGTAGGATAAGTTTGGTTTTTAGTCGGTAGTCCTCACGTTTAAAAAAAATGAATTATTGTATTTAATATATTTTTTGTTTGTAACTAGCAGGAAAATGACTGAACATTATTGTGATACTATTTATTTTTGTTATACAGCTCTTTGTTTAACTTGAAATACCGTATGCCGTGTAATGGGTTGAATAGAACCGTAGACATGACCAAAGATATAGAAAAAGGAATTTGGTCTTGATGGAATTTGCCATCGAAAGGGAATACAGATAATTCAAGGATGGGACCTTTTCAGTCTGATACACGTCGCTAAAAGGTCAAGTACCTACTTATTATATGTATATACCCTTCAACACACTAAAAAAATATATCGAAAATCGGTAATCACGCGGACCTAGCTCCACCACCCTAAAAATGAAAAAAGATTTCCCATTTCCCAAAAAAAAATTTTTTTCTCACTTACCAGACCAAATTTTTCAATTCTGCAAACAGCAACCGGATTATTGATAAATTGTTTATTTTACTGTGTATAATAATAAACAATAATGAAAACACATTATTTATAATAAAAAA
The DNA here is from genome assembly GCA_933228765.1 of Miltochrista miniata. Taxonomy (NCBI): domain Eukaryota; kingdom Metazoa; phylum Arthropoda; class Insecta; order Lepidoptera; family Erebidae; genus Miltochrista; species Miltochrista miniata. Next base: position 35,238,223 of record OW121755.1, on the reverse strand, counting down.
ACAAAACACACACGCACACTCGCACTTGGTACACACGCACTCAACAAAAAAAACATTGATTACTCTACCACCACACCATATTTTACGATCCTGTAAACACCAACCGGATTATTGATATATTGTTTATTTTACTGTGTATAATAATAAATAATAATGCAAACACATTATTTATAATAAAAACACGAAACACACACGTACTACACAAACGCACGCCATCCATGCGCAATCGACTCTCAACTTCAACTGTTCGATTTTTGTAAATAATTCTGGCCCATTGACGTCATTTTATAAGATTCCAAAAACAAGAAAATGTTATAAACTACACATGCAATAAACCTGTTCATAGAAAAGTAGAACGTAAGAAGGCTTAATTTAAGTTTAAAGTCGTCTGGGTAGGTGCGGCGACCGGTCGCCGCGCGGGGCTTTACGGAAAAACTTGATTATTATGCGCGGCGACCGGTCGCCGCGAGGAGCTCTAAGGGTTTAATGAGATAATGAGACTAAGAACAGTAGAAAGCTGGTAGAAAAAAGGTACTACCGGGAATAGGCAATCATGGAAAATAGATAGTTTATCATTTCAATCGATTTGATGACTACCTGCAGCGGCTTCAGCATTGTACCGATCTTATCCAGCACACTTTTTTCCAGGTAACTACCTACTAATACGTATTCTCCATACATTTGCATCTGATCTACTCACGCCGAATAAAGTGTAACAGACACTTGATCTGCTTTATCGATTTTGATAAAATTTGGTACAAACGTAGAATAGGAGCTTCTTTTATGATGCTCAAATTATGATAGCAGTTCAAATGTTTAAAGACGTATTTATTTATTGTATACTTTATTGTGCGCCAAGATAGTATTCCCATTGTACAGTATTTAATATTGTAAGTATTAAATATTGAAACGAGCCCACCTGATGTTTGGGAATAGGGAATTGTAGCCAATGGAATACTGTGCTATGCAATGATATATAAAAAACTATAGATACGTTACCAACACTTAAAAATGGCAACAAAAAAGTCAGGCAATTGCCTTAATTTTCATACATGCTACCATAGATAATTTCATAGAAATTCTTTTTTTGAATATAAAAAATAATTGCCGTTTTTGAAAGCCGTGATGTTCGTACATGACGTGTCTATATTATAATACGTCGTTGGTGCTATGGACGTTTGCAACACACGCTGGCGACTCAGGCACAGGTTTTGACAACTGACACATTTTGCTAAACAACTGTCATGTTATTGACAGTCGGGACTAACTTAACCTGACTTCCTTAATAAATGTCAAAAAGTGATCACGTGGTGTATCCCTATTCAAGGGCTGTTCATGACCGAAGCTAAATTTGCTGACTGCAGTGAACGTTCACAGAACACTGAGTCCGTCGGGCCACGATCGCTTCATACATATGGCAATATGGTCACGCCTTTATCCCCGAAGGGGTAAGCAGAGGCATATTAGTTGCCGACATTTCACCTTTTTAGAATTTGTCCCACGTAACAGGTGGTGAGCCGTATTGCCGTGTTGGACAGGCGCAGTTAGAGACTGCCGGCTGTTAAAAATTTTCAAGCCGCCTAAAAGACCTTCAACTTGGCTTAACGACTGCCATTTACTGGCAACCGGGACCAACAGCTTAACGTGCCTTCTGAAGCACGGAAACGTTCAAATAAATGTCACAAAGTGGTCACATGGTGGTCCTCCATCCAAGGATCGACATAGCTAAATTTGTTTCCTACAGTGAACGTTCACAGAACACTGAGTCCGTCGGGCCACGATCGCTTCATTTATAATACAGTCCCGTAGTTACTACTAATAAGTAGTGAATAATTGCATATTTTCTAACCAATAATGATCTTAGAAGGTTTTTACAGGGTCGGCAGCACTTGTGTAGCGTCTTCGGTGTTGCAAACGTCTAGAGGCTGCGGCGACCACCAGTACATCTGGTAGGCCGTATGCTTGTCTGCCACCATTATTGTAAAAAAAAACAATTCGTAACTAATTATTAGGTCATAATAATTATAACTATTACACCTTAGACTAGCAGAAAAAGCCGCGACCCGCCAATTAACCACTCATAAAACATATCCACGCTGCCTCTAAATCTGTCGGGACCCGAAATCACTCAACGAGACGTCTTAACTCTGCGAAACCTCGTCTTTATCACAATAATGACGTCATTCATCGCCGTTTACGCACCACCTTCACTATCAAACCACACTACAAAGTTATCTCCAAACCATCTTCCATTGAAGGTTTAGTATGTAGTGTAAGTCATATACCAAATACATAACGCGCAATGGATGAATGGTTATGCGAAAGATGAAGGTTAGAATTGGGACAGTCGGCAGACGGCCCGTCACTCAAACCCTTGAATGCGAGTGTTCGCCGCTACAGGTAAAGAAAATATACGGAGTGGATTTGTGAACGTATTTATGGAGTGGTAATGGATAATTGGTCCATACGACATTAGTTGTAGTTACTTTTTAGACTTTGTATGATACGAGCTCAGACTAATGAGGATACGAGTATAATATTACTGTGTTCTGATTTTGTAAGTTTAGTGAAACTTTCACTTTTGGTTGGTATAAGTAATATAGACCGTGAAATAATAAATGACAACTCTGATGTTTTTTTTTTTTAGTTTCTGCTATTGTTTAGCGTGTTCTAAAGCCTCATTCGTTTAACAATTTATTGTAAAACTAGACACCGGTGACCTTTATTAGGAGTAAGATGTTTATAAAATTATAGTTTACAAGCTATCGCTCGCGGCTTTGCCCGATTAGAATTATGCTCTCGTTCTCGCTTATCATGGGAATATGCTACCGGGATAACAATAGTCATGTGTTATTCCAGAGATCTATCTCTGTACCAAATTGCAACCGTTTAGCCGTTAGAGCGTGTAAGCGTTACAAGCATTCACACATCCACACTCAGGAACTTTTGCATTTATAATAATTTATGAAAACTTAGTTTGGTCGTCATTGACCGACTTCTTTGTCTACTAATTCCTGATAATATAAAAAAAAACCCTGCGTCTTGCGGTTCTGGACCTAATACCTATTCGTGAATCCTTTAGCCTCGCCAACTCTGTCCTAACAGACCAAACAAGACGCGCGTCCCCAATCCCCAGACCACTGTCTGTCATTGTACGTCTAATAATGGCGACTAATTAAAACGACATTTTGTTTTATATCATCAAATTAATGAATACAGCGCGGGAGGGGCGGGCCCCCTCACCCCCGACCAGCCATCGGGGGCCCATTGCCCACAATTTATGGGGCTCCGCCGTTACGAGATGGATAGCATGATTTATGGGCTGTTTATCATCTTTTTATGGCACCGAATGAAATAATACCATGTTTATTTTTTCTCTGTTTTAATTATAGTTGTTTATGGCAGTAAATTCGCTTATTTATGGTACAAGTGACGGGTACGATAGTGCCGAATGGATATTACTTTGGTTGGGGCGGCTTCGTCTCTTCGAAAAAAAAAGGTCACGTATTTATTAAAATCGTTACGGAACTGTTCGGTTATAGATATTTTTTAAATTAATACTGATTGAACATCTGTGGGCAAGCCTGGACATGTATCATTCGGAATGATTGTAAAGTTCGATCGATGTTATCTCCGGGAGTATCTGTTTTGTGATTATGACTGTTAATTATGCTTCAGCTATCGATGATAGAGTGATAGTTCATTAATTTGAGCAGTTATTACGATGATTTGCAAGATTCGTTTTGGTATGGTAAGTATTTCTAGTATCAGTAATTATTCAAATATTATAACGTCTTCACGTTCAGAGATTGATTACAACGTGATAGCTCCAGGAAATGTTGCTAAAATTACCTAAAACTGAGAGAAATTTTTGTGTTTTGTAAGTACCTATCATTGAAATGATCGATACGAAATAAAGAATTTTGACTTTGCAAATTATTAATCCTCTGAGAAATCACTAGGATAACAAACTTGAGCGATCCATCCATCACCCATCAATTTTCATTACTACTCAACCAAAACTACCTCTCTCGAACTGACCGATGTACTCTGACCTTCAGAGCACCCCAATTTATACTACAATATAATTCATAATGATTATTCTCCTAAAATTATTGACCAAAAACATTCTCTAAGTGCTTGACTGATAGCTTGGCGCGACCGTGGCGTAAATACCACGATTTAGATCGCACAATAAATGATTTAGTCCAGGTCGCTAGTAATAAGTAGATTGATGTCGGCGACCCCCGGCCCATTTGTCTCGGCAGTGTAGGGTTAAGTTGCGAAGCAAAAACAGATGCGTTTTTCTTTGAAGTGAGTTTTTCGCTATGAGGTTTTAGGGGTTAAGTTTTGATTTAAGAATTTTCATTTTCGTCTAACGTAGGTCTAGAAAAGGTTGTTTTTTTTTACATAACTGGCGTTATGTGCGAGAAGTTTCAAGATCTTTAAGGTACAAATAATCTTGTTCGCTTTAGGTCATGCTAAAAACTGCTAAGGGTTGGAAAATCAAAGGCAGTCACTTCTGATTATTCTGAAAAATAAGTTAATAAATTAAATTTATTATTTAATCGTTTTGCGATGGAATCTATAAGTCAATATTATAGAATCGAACATAATTGACCGAAATTGATTTTGAATAAAGATTTTTTGTAAGGAAAGTATTGAATGGCGACAATCAAAGGTGTATTTTGTAAAACCGCTGATACCACGTATAAGCGAGTCTATCTATAATGGCAGCTCCATTGGCAAATAGTGCTTAGTTTTGGCACCTTATTGGTACAGCTCATAATGATTATGCCTCGCCACAGTTGTATGCGTGAGTAGAGTGAGTAGAGCGCCATAGACTGGGATTTCAACCTCACACTCTACGTCCGAAGCGTTCGAGCACGGTTAGATCCGATAGGGGTTGTCTTCCGCGCACGCTTAGCTTGTGGAATGATCTTCCTGCCTTCAAAAGGGGTCTAAGAAAGTTTTTACAGGGTTGGCAGCGCGAGTGTGGCGCCTCTGGTGTTGCAAACGCTCATAGGCTGCGGTGACCACCAGTCCCTCTGGTGGGCCGTATGCTTGTCTGCCACCTTAGTGGTATAAAAAAAAAACATGCGCCCCTTGCGTTTCGACCTTGAACTTCGACGAAAAAAAACTTGTCAATAAAAAATATTCAATGTCAACCTTCTGATTGCAAGTTACGAATAAGGTATAAGACAGATTAGGTTGATATTTATCTCGTTAGAATAGAAGGGTTCGTTTTTGAGTGGTCACCCGAACCACCCTTCTATTTCTTCATCAAATTAATGAATATAGCGTGGGAGGAGCGGGCCCGCACACACAACTAAAGTTTTTGACTAGTAGAAAGCACTGCATGTAGTTGTAGTAAAGAAGTCAAATTGCTAAGTCTGAAAAAGAAAAGAAAATGCCTACTAACTAGTAGAAGAGTTTTCGAACTCCGACGTAAAGGGGTCTCAAAAATTTACTGCTATGCATGTTAGTATCTCTCAGTGATACGTTGACTTTACAATGGTAGAACTGATATTAAAGCTTGTTTATCTTTATTTGACAGAATTTAGACATGTTTTGTATATAAAATATTCTAAGTACAGCAGATTACTTTTTGAAGTGATTGGTATGTTTCTTTTGTAAAGATATTGTTGATAAAGTGCTACGGTAGACCTACTACCTTTAATAATTTAATAAGTAGGTAGCTTTTGAAGTTAAGCATTCTACTATCTCCCAACTTCATATTTTATACACTGTGAACAGAATATTGATTACTCTACAAACTTCAACTATATTGAAATGGAGCGCACTCCACTCCTATAATTCTTGTCGAAACAAATGCCGTCCACTCGGCGGCATCTGTCCTCACTGATGGATGACGGGACATATGTCCATTATCGCCTGCACATTGCTCCGAGACTGCACAAAAGACGGACAAAAAAATAACGCGTGAAAATGACACGATCGTTAATCAAATTATGCTATTTAATGCAATAAATTTTGGTAGCCAACACGATTTCTCCGAGGGTAACGTAACAAATATTGTATACTTTTTTTTATAATAACAAATTACACTTTATTCATATTTCCACAAAAGTTATAAATAAAGTACCATGATTGGTACGATTTATGACTGAAATAAAGATGGCAGTTAAAAAAATAACGGCGATATAAATATCGGTTCCCGTTTGCGAATGTGCTTAAATAACAAACACAGACAAACCGTTGAAACGTAAACGATCTCATAGAATGATAGAAAAATTATGCATAGCACGCATAAATGTCTTTCAAACGATTACCGAGTTAAATTAAGATATGTTTATATTTAGGAAGCATTAATCCCGAAATAATTCGTAAACACATTTTTTTCTCTTCTACGAATTCTCTACATTCTTAATTAGTTGCTACTACCAATGTACCTATGCGGTTTTGATTGATTATATTCTGCAAAACAGGAACTTTCATTTCTACTTTGTCAAAATCGTAGAGATAAAGATAAAAGACCCACGTGTTCGAATACCGAATTAAATACATACGGGTACTATTATTGTCTCAAACTATAGCTTTCAAAGTACTCATTACTATAATTTATAAATCACCACAACTTAAGAAGTAATTTCATATTAAATAAAATTGTCTAATGCCAAGAGTCATTTTCACGCAAACTTCACGACAAGTAAAAATACTTTCAACCCCTTTTTATCACAACCTCGAAATGACACACACTCAAACATCATTTCGTGTCAAAAAAACTGAACCAAAAACCACCTGCCAACCCTTTTGTCCGAGCTACATTCGCATAGCTCACTGTGCTCACATTTGACGATGACGGATGACGGACGGACGTTTCCGCGGGGTTGCGAGGGGGTTCGCAAGACCCGCTCTAGATATATTCCCGTCTATCAATCCGGTTGACGTTGACGGGTTGCATAAAATGTCTGCTCGCATGGTATTTTCGACCTAATGAAAATCGTTGTATTTTAGTTGAAGTTTCAAATTAGATAATGTGACAAAGGTTAATGTTATTCTGGTAATTATTTTGTATGTACGACCTTGGTTTTCTATTAACATAACAGCGTCATCACATTTTCTTCCAAACCATACCTGCATTCATTCATCCTTAGGTGGAATAGAGGTGGTTTGAGCGTTGGCACGACCACAGTACAGTGTGCATGATACAATGTACCTAATCGCGAACGTTACCAAGTAACAATCAATCAATCAATCAAATCGGTCTATGGCAGTCCACTGTTGGACGTAGGCCTCTTACAAGTATCAAGGGTAAATATTGCTTTTTGGGAGTCCCGGGACATCCTTCCGAGGGCTTACCCGGGGCTCCCAACCATAGGCTGTTGGGCGTTACGCGAGGGTTTTTAGTCGGTAGGAGTCCGGCATAGCATCCATGATGGATTTACCCTCACGTTAAAAAAAAGGTAAATATTGCTCTAAAACTTTTAACACTTTTCATAAAAGTTATAGAACTCAATAGTTATTTTCTACTTCACTTTGAGCTTATTTAAAACTGTAATATCGCAAAGTCATCATCACAAATCGTAATGCCTCAACCGCAGGAGCATGCTTTCGTGCTAGTTGTGTTAAAACTAATTTATCTAGCAAGGGCTAGGGTCTACGTCCCCGGGGGAGGCGCATTGTCCAACAGAGGATTGTGACAGGTTGTTAATGATAATGAATGAAGCACGTCACGCCGTGTCAACCTCTCAAAGGAAGTGCGGAAATGGGTCAGTAGCGGTATTAAAGTACCCAGTCATTAGTTTAGGATACGCTAATGGTGATCGACCATTCGTTTCTGAGCAAATTCTGAAGTATTCCTACTCTATGTTAAACTAAACGGGACCTACCATTTTTTTTCAGGCTGTTCTCGTATTATAGTTGTCAAGTTGAACAGTAGGGAAAATATTATCGATTTTAAAATAACATATTTTGGTGAACATTGTATTATTCGTAGGCACACGTCAATTAACTCAATTGAACACTGAAAAAAATGTCAAAGTCACGCCTCCGCAACCTTCATTTGAAAGTTTATGAAGCGCAAATAAAAAAATGCTAGAGTAGAAGTTGATACAGGAGAATACGGTAATACAGGTGAACCTTTGAGAATGCTATAAAGCGAAACCGGTCAGGTGGTGTTAAAACAAATTAAATTGTGGAATGTAAGTGCAAGTGTGTGTTTCAATAATGTATTACAACAAGTTCCATCAAGTGCCGACAATCGAGAGTATAAGTGATATATTGATACAGGAGCTTTATTCTAAAGTCGGTTTTCCCAAATGCCTCTATTAAGGGGTTCTTTAAAAGGGATCTTAGAAGGTTTTAAAAGGGTCGGCAGCACCAGTGTAGCACCTCTGATGTTGAAGATGTCCATAAGCACCAGTGAGCACTTTCCATGAGGTAAGTCGTAATGTAGTCTGCTACGTTAGTGGTATAAAAAAACCATCATTCGAGCGTTATCTTCGGTCATGCCTTAAGCCTGTCCTTACAAAATTTGAGATCCACTTTCTTGCTGTTAAGATACCACTTGTCTCGCTCTCACAGTGCGACCATTGACAAACATGTCAACATCTAAAACGTTATACCATGACATTTTGTGTCTGTCCATCTGTCTATTCACTAATAGAGAGGTAGATACCATAGCTATCGAACCCACAATGATCACAAAACCACATAACTTAACAAAGAAGCAAGTATGGCATGATAAATATCTTATTGTCTGCGCACGCGTCTCGCCCGCTCAATATGATTGACAGACGATCGACAGGCGATGTTATCTCGATACCTATTCACTTTCGAGTTCTCGCTGCATATCGTATGTCTTTTATTGAGTTATTCTGATCGTTTAGCATCATCACCCGAGCGCTAGTGCCGGTTGTGTTTACAGCCCTGTCTTAGAACACCTGGATCTGGCTCCTTTCGCACGACCTTCACCATCTCTTGTGTTGAAGTTATCTAGTGTTATATAATGTTAGCCCAGACACACATTCAGTAGTCCGTATATCCATTTCATTTTTGGGTGCACTTTTAAGAATTTTTTATTTATTTATTTATTTTACATTTTTTGGGGAGCTTACGGCTATAATACAAATGGTTTTGCAAGTACATTAATACAAATGCCAACTACAAACTTCCACAGATAGTTAATAACATGCATAATATACAGAGTTCCACAGATAGTTAATAACATACATAGTATACATATACAGAGTTGAAACAAATCCACCTGAGTACAGCCAATCAAACAATATCATCATTATTCACAATATTCACAAAATCTAAAGTTAGATTAGATCTGAGAGAACCTACACTAGTGGCAAATAGGTCATATTGCCTGTCCACATTAAGTCTATTAAAGCTTGAACAAACTCTGGGCAAGAAGCTATTTCTCCTGAAGTTCGTGCGAAAAGGTGCAACATGTAAAAGAGGAGTATGCCGTAGTCTTCTGACTGGTACTCTCAATTTTATCTTGCTGAGAAGATCAGGGCAATTAACTCGTCCTTGGGCTATTTGTACAAGAAAAGTTATGTCAGAAATATTGCGTCTCACGTACAATGGTAATAGATGTAAATTCACACAACGTTGTTCATAAGTGAGATCCGCAAGATGGTCCAGTTTAAATTTAAACCCTAGGTAGCGGATAAATTTATTTTAAATCTTTTCAACATCATTAGAGTAACAGTCATAAAATGGGTTCCAGATTTGAGAACAATACTCCAAATAACTTCTCACATAGGCACAATAGAGGACTTTGACAGTTTTCAAACTTCTAAAGTCATTGGAACAGCGGATAATAAACCCTAAAGCTTTATAGGCCTTACTAACTACCCCCTCACATGCTCATCAAATAGGAGCCCACTGTCGTGCAAAACACCAAGGTCTCTGGCAATGGTTTTCCTTTCTAACTTATGTCCATCTATTTCATAATCAAAATTATAGGCCATTCATTTCCGCGTGAAGCTCATGAAAAAACACTTTAGAACATTAAGGTCAAGATAGTTTACACGACAGTACGCACCAAGACGCTCTAGATCATTCTGTAATAGGTTAGCATCACTAATATTATTGACTCTAGTAAACATTTTTAGATCATCCGCAAAAAGTAGAAACTGTGAGTGCCTAAAACAGATATTATTATCATTAATGAAAATTAGAAAAAAGAGGGGTCCCAAGAGAGATCCCTGAGGAACGCCAGACGGTATACTACGCTATGACGATGAGTACCCATTCATCACAACCGACTGAGACCTGTCAGAAAGATATGACGAGAATTAATTTAGCAAGCTACCGCGGACACCTATGATAGAGAGCTTGTCTAGAAGTGTAACGTGGTCTATACGATCAAAAGCTTTACTGTAATCAGTATAGACCACATCAACCTGATTACCTCTATTCATATTACTGGTTAAAAATTCATTAAACGTCACCAGGTTGGTGGCAGTAGATTTGCCCTTTAAGAAACCGTGTTGTTCCTTGATGAATATAGATTTAACCTTTAAGTATGGACGTCATTTCTTTTTTACACAACTGTGGACGTGGAGTCTCACAGGCTCCTATATGCACACACATTTATTTTGGGGAAATTGTTGTTAGATCATTTTAATACTTTTTTTTTTTTTTTTTATACCACTAAGGTGGCAGACAAGCATACGGCCCACCAGAAGGACCGGTGGTCACCGCAGCCTATGAACGTTTGCAACACCAGAGGCGCCACACTCGCGCTGCCGACCCTGTAAAAACCTTCTAAGACCCCTTTTGAAGAACCCCATACTAATTTAATATTAAAGTTCTGGGATTTTGCAATAAAATAACGTGATTATAATAATATATTTATATTAAGAAAGTTGTAAAAATTTTGAAAATCAAAAGTTATGGCACTTTTTAGTCTAAATCTATTTAGGCTACAATTTTAGATAATAAAAACAGCCAAACTTATTCTTAGAACAAAATTAGTAATTTTTTCTCAAAATATAATATTATGAGAAACCAAAAACAGAAAACACCTACTTCAGGGAACAAATATTTTTTTTTTGACAACCGTCTAATAACGTAAATTTATTGGCAGACAGTGCACAAAGATATAGAACATTGGAGACACACAGGTTTGTTGCACCGAACACAAACATGGGTAGTCATCCTATGCTTTTCGCGGGACATTACATTGGTCACTCTCATGATTTTGTGTCAGTTCGGACTCCAATATAAAAAAATCTTCATTGTCAGAATCATCCAAAGCTAACAACAACTCACTCACTTCTTGTTCAAAAGAAGGATCTTCTGCACGAAAAGTTTTTCTTACAAAGCCCTGAACAGAACTCGTTGATGGTCGTTTTGATTTTGGTCTACCGGCTTCATTATTTTTTGACATTTTGTACTACAAAATCAGTAAAAATATAATCGCCCATATTTCATATTCATATTTCATAGGGCAACAAGGGACGTGTAGCCTGAAAGGCTCCGGTCAATATTTTGATGGTTATTACTCACGTAATATTCATCGGCAGACGCAATCTCCTCCCTCGTTGACAGTTTTACAACCGAATCAAAAGCTACTGAGCCTCTCAATCTCGGGGAGCCGGGGAAACTAGGTAAAACTAACAAAACGCAAACATCGTGTAGCCTGTGAGACTCCACGTCCATACTTAAAGGTTAAGCGAGCTGTAAAGTACATTGAAGATAATGCGTTCAAATAATTTAGCAATTAGACAACTTCAAATAATTAACAACAATACTTTTGGACCCACTTTTGAGTATAGGAGTGACAAGAGCAGACTTCCAGATGGGGGGCATGCTACCTTCATTGAGGGAACGGCGGAACATCATGGTAATGGGAATACATAATTCATAAGCACATGATGTCAAAAATATTGCTGGGATTGAATCAGGTCCAGCAGTCATAAACAGATTAAGACCCTTTAACAAATCTAACACCTTTTCTTCCTGGACTTCGTCTGCAGAAACATCAGTAATCGTACCTTCATTCCGACCGTCAACCAAAGAGCAAGTGGCACCCCGCGCGTTCCTTAGGAAGTTCGCTGAAAAATAGTCAGAAAATAGCTCACTTATACCCGCTCCAGTATCACTAGAGCGTCCAGCGTAAGTCATTGACGCTGGGTAGGTACTGCCTACTCTTGACATGGAACCAAAATAGCTTCGGGTTATCGGCGATCGCAGTCTCAATTCTATTTATATAGTCCCTATAGCAGGTAGCTTCCATTTTTTAACCCTAGCGCGAAGCAAGTTAAAGGTATACTTATCGGAAAGTCGGTTGTAAGTTTTGAATTTTTTGAAATATTAAAATTTTTCATGTATACACTTAATAAGGGCAGAACTATACCAAGGAGGATAATTGACATTTTTAATTTTGCATGTGGGTATGTATGCTCTTCTCAATTTGTATAAAATTTCATAAAATCTATCCACAGCATCATCAAGGGCACTGGTATCTAAAACAGTAGACCAGTCTATTTCTGAGAGCTCGCGCCGAATACTATCAAAGTCACCACGCTTGTAACAAAATATCTGCCGAGGGCAGTTCTCAATAAGAGGTTTTCCTAGGAAAGAAGGTTCAATAGTCAGGCTTTTGTGAAGAGGATCTTCCTTGACTAATGGCTCCAAGTACGCTGTAATCGTAACATGAGCATTACACAAGACTAGGTCGAGGATGCCTCCCATGTTGTTTTTATGTGAATTATATTGGACAAGACTACAATCATTCAATGCAGATTAATTATTAAAATGAGAATGGTTTGTCATAGTCGGCAGCAAACCCTCCCCACCCGGCTCCCACTGTATGTCACTCATATTGAAATCCCCTACCACCAGGAAAAAATCCGTCGGGTTATTACCAATATAATTCGAAAGTGATCCTAATAAAAATAGGTAAAAAAACTTTTTAAGTTAAACGGTTTTATGTTAAACATACATTGCAATGTTTAAGATAAATGTACTAAAAACCAAAAAATAATAAAATAGATACAGTCGTGGGAATTATAAACATATGCATAGACTAGACTAAAATAAAACCGTGGGGCACGTCAATTGTCTACAATCGTTGATTAAAATGTTTATTTTGTAATGTTACACTATAATTAGGCAGTTGTTCAACCGATAACGATGGGCGTGTGATAAGTACGGCTAGAATGTGGAAACAAGCTAGCAAGCTCGATTATAAGCGAGTTTTCGCGGTTTCATAGTGGTGAGCGAGTAGTACTTTTATCATATGTTTTGTCGATTAAAGACAAACTACGAGCAGTGAAACGATTCCTCGCCAGCCAGCAGTGTGAATGTCCAACGATAAACTAGTTGAAACATTTCTTTTATTTACATGGAGTGTATAACTATTGGAATTTCCATGAGCAAGAAAATAGTGAGTAATTTCCTCACCGTCTGCGGGCCAACTGCCTAACGACGACTTAAACGGTTCTTCTATCGCACATTAAGTCGATAATTTGTAGACAATTGACGTGCCCCACGGTTTTATTTTAGTCTAGTCTATGCATATGTTTATAATTCCCACGACTGTATCTATTTTATTATTTTTTGGTTTTTAGTACATTTATCTTAAACATTGCAATGTATGTTTAACATAAAACCGTTTAACTTAAAAAGTTTTTTTACCTATTTTTATTTTCTAGTTTTTAGTTTTTATTTCGCATTCTGTTTAATTCATTTAGTGCTTCATTATTGCAAGGTTTCTTGCCCGTTAGTTTATTGCAGTCCAACTTCTCTATACGTAGTCCCTGCAAAGATCTTACTCTACTAAGAGCCACGTAGGCTTGACCTTCTTCAAACAGTTTCGCACCTAAGTATACGACTGCGTGATCCACAGTGCTGCCCTGCATTTTATGTATTGTAGAAGCCCATGATAGTATTAAAGGCAACATTCTTCTTACAGCTTATTATATATTTTTTTATCATTTTGTTCCCACGAGTAATGAACATTTAAACGGTCGACCCCCCCAGAGGTCCAATAAAGGGGCAAGGCTATGTACAACAAGATGCGCCTGAGTCTTGAGGGGAAAACGCTAACGACATATCATTTTTATCCACCCTAATGCCATACAGTTCTCGGCGCGTTTTAACCTTTCACCTTAACTTGGGTGGTGTACCGCTAACACAGACTTACAATAATTGTACGTCTGTGACCGCTAACGACGTATCATTTTTAGCCACCCTAACGAAACACAGTCCTCAACGCGATACAAAATCTTGACTTGGGTGGTGGATTCAGGCTGGATTAATCAGATACCTAAATTACAGATTCAATTTCTAAATTTAAATCTTATTATTATACGCCATTTAGTGGCTGTGCCCAACTTAAATATTGAGGTTGTATGGTGCATTGTATTCTTCTTGTCAAGCCCTTTTATTTGATACCCATATTGGTGGGATTGTAAAAAAATTGTTATCAGCCATTTGGTAGCGGCAGCCATCTTAGATTTCAATTTTGCATAGTAAATTGTATTCTACTTGTTGAGACCTTTCATTTGATACCCATGTTGATAAAACCTACGTTGGCCGCCATTTTGTAGCGGCCGCCATCTTGGATTTCAATTTTTTATAGTATATTGTATTCTGCTTGTTGAGCCCTTTCATTTGATATCCATATTGATGTGATTAATAATAAATAAATTATTCGCCATTTTGTAGCGGCGGCCATCTTGAATTTATAAAGATAATGAATAAACATAATTGTATTGTCATCAAAATCCGAAGTGTATACAAAATTTCATATTAATCGGTTGACAGGAAGAGGGTGAAATTTGAATTACTAAATTTGACCCAAGAATAAATAATAAAACAAACGGGGTGAGCTAAATAAAACCGTTTAAAAAGTTGTACATCTGTGAATTAAAAGAGTTACCTGCATTCTACTGACATAAGTACAGTACACAAATATGAATCTTATCTACCCCTCTATGTAAATTGGTAATTTTTAGTGTCACCCAAATATCCTCCGCACTTGAACACCAGTCCGGTCTAGGGTTCACTATAAGGTGGCGCAGCACTGCAATCAACACCCCGCCTCCTTTAGTCTGCCGCGTAAAAGCGAATAGTCCAATCCTGCCCGATCTGGCAATAATGTAAACATGTCATGTTTTGACAATCGTGGTCTAAGACAGGTGAATAGAAAAATATAGTACGACAAATCATTGAATTATTTACTATCCTGAGTAGGTATTTTGAATGAAAATAAACTATCATAAAGAAGTTATTTGGTGCCGAAATGATTGTAAGAACACTGTATGACTCCTGGATACTGGAATATAATCAGGGCGAATACTCAATTGCATGTAACTATGGATATATAGGATCAAATGTGTTTGTTTACATTTTTGCACAAAGCTATTGAAATACAGTATAGTCGCGATCACGGCGGAAAACCAAATAATGAGTGTCAAATAATTCAGCGTCACCTATGGAGTCAAGTAACCAGGTCTCAGTCAGCAAGATGATGTGGCAGTAAATTTGTAAAGGCAGGAGCAACTTAATTAAAAAATAAAATTGATTCCTGTTGCTTGTTAGTGGTAAATTTTAGTTATTTATTATGTCCCATGTCAGTCATACTTACATATGATGTATGTTGAACAGAGGAGTTCATGGCGAGAAGAAAGTCAATCTACTTCCAAACAGGAAATTAGGTGAGATCTACGTCCAGCAGTAGACAGGAATAAAGGATTTAATCCAATACTGGTAGGACACAAAAAAATAGTAAGTACTATAAAAATATGATCAAATTTATTAAGTGCCGTCGTTTGTTTCCTTCATTCCCAGTAGTTCCGCGGCAGTTGTTCCGCGACGGAACTAGTGAGACTTTTTGTCCCAATAGTTCCGTGGCTGAACTAGTGAGACTTTTTTTTCCCAGTAGTTCCGCACCACGGAACTACTGGGACATTTTTATTCTCAGTAGTTCCGTGGCGGAACTAGTGAGACTTTTCTATTCTCAGTAGTTCCGTGGCGGAACTAGTGAGACTTTTCTATTCTCAGTAGTTCCGTAGCGGAACTAGTGAGACTTTTCTATTCCCAATAGTTCCGTAGCGGAACTATCATGGATTTTTATGGACATTATATTATGTCCACTTTAATATCTTAAAGCCTTAAAGTATTATATTTTTTATGAAAATGGATCTTTTAGGACATGCGAGTGGAAAAAGATCCATTATACGAAGAACATCTAGTTTAAAAGTATAAAGTAGTTAAGTAATTTTCAAAACAAATAAAGATCTACAAAAACAAATGAAGATCGACAAAAGCAAATGAAGATCGCCGAAACAAATGAAGATCAGCAAAACAAATGACAGTTGTAAAAACAAATAACGATCGAAAAAACATTATGCAGATCAATAAAACAAAAGACTATAAGCAAATTGATAAGGTCAAAAGTTACTTGCAGCCATGTTTTGTAATCAAAATGCGATTAGCATTAAAAAAAATAGATGCAAGCAATTCTCGACCTTAATAGCACTTATTTAAAAATGTGCTTTTAGGCGTTTATAGACATCACAGATCACGAATATATAAAAAATAAATAGATATTATGCATGCTCATAAGGTCGAAATTGGCATGGACCTTTTTTGTAATCTAGATGCGATAACCATTCAAAAAAATAGCTGCAAGCAATTCTCGACCTTAATGACACTTCCCTAAAAATGTGCGTTTATAGACATCACAGATCACGAATACTAAATACTACACGAATACTAAAAAAATAAATAAATATTATGCATATTCTTAAGGTCGAGAATTGCTTGCACCTATTTTTTGAATGGCATTTAGCTTACAAAATATGGCTGCAAGAAACTTTCGACCTTATCAACTTGCTTATAGTCTTTTGTTTTATTGATCTGCATAATTTTTTTTTCGATCGTCATTTGTTTTTCCAACCGTGATTTGTTTTTCCAACCGTCATTTGTTTTGTTGATCTTCATTTGTTTCATTGATCTTCATTTGTTTCATCGATCTTCGTTTGTTTCGTCAATCTTCATTTGTTTTGTCGATCTTCATTTGTTTTGTCAGTCTTCATTTGTTGTACCGATCTTCATTTGTTTTGTCGATCTTCATTTTTTTTTAATTGTATGAGAAAATAGCCGTAAGACACCGTAGGGAACTAATGGGAACATAAAATATTCGTATGTAAGAGATGCTTTCTCCCGCGGGACTTGATTTATTAGTTTTTAATTTATGCTTTGTTCCGCAGAACTACTGGGAATGAATTTATTATTATTTCATTTCTACTTTGTTCCGCGGAACTAATGGGAACTGAATTATTGATGCTTTGTTCCGCGGGACAACTGGGAAAAAAAGTCTCACTAGTTCCGCCACGGAACTACTTCAACCGAACAACTGGGAGTCAAAAATTTCGTTCTTCGTGATCATAACTATTCTTGAAAAGAAACATACGATCATTCATTATTGGATTACCACCTGATAAAATACGATCGATCAAAAATAAAACAAATAAACGCACACCGGTATCGTATTTAATCAATATGCGGTTGAAAATTGAAACTAAAAGAGTCCAGGTCAAACTATAATAGCCATACTTATGTGTACTGAACAAACCCCAACTGGTCGTGGTACAAGTGACAAACTATATAGCTTCCTCTACAATGTTCGCAAAGTTGAACGAAGTTCGTCGGCAAAGTCGCCCGAGGCAAAGTAAAATTTTGACGAAGTAAGCTGATGTGCCTCTCTACACTATTCGCCCAAATTCGTTCAACTTCGCGAGTAGTGTAGAGGAAGCTTAACGAGAACAGAACTTCATTCGTTGCTGCCCGGATCTACGTGGTGCATACGGCGATAAATTGACAAACATTTACAAAAATCGGTTCAATGCATCAAAAAATTATAAATATCATTCTAAAAATGACATGATAGTCAATTTATGTAATTACGTGGCTAACAATCTTGTGGTGAAAATTACGTCTTGAACAAAAAAATAAGAAATGACTGTAATTTTGACGTTGACATCAATTTGCATTATAATGTATGCAATATTAGTCCAGTCTTAATAAATTTCAATATCTTTAGCAAAAGGTCGAGTAAATAAAATTAATATTACGTTGGTACGTAATGCACCAGATTAAAATAACGTCTATGCTATGTTAAGCGGCAGGGGTAAATAAACCAAACAAAGTAACTCTACTAATACCTCACATAATAAGTAATTTTGTAAATGACTTATTATGCGAGGTAGGTAAAAAAAGTTATATACTATTCTATTCTATCCCAATACCAAATTTTAGAATGTGAAATTATTTTTCAGTACCTATCAAAGTCATACTAATGATAACTTAAAACGACCCGCTACCTCTCGTGTCTAGTCCCACTCACGCGCCACACCCCACGTCTCTCACATGTCAGTCAGCACACATCAATCACTGTTGCCGTGACAGCGCCACTCATATTTCAGAGGGGGGGCACCTCCCCACACCTCACCCTTATTACCAGGTCATAGAGTTCATTTCAGGTGCGGGTTAACCTTCCAATCGATTAAGTGCTGTTACGCGTAATGAGTAGGCCATAAGTTTGGACTATCAGTTCGCTGTTGGGTATTGGATTGCATGTTTTTTTTACGATAATTTAAAGCAGAAGAAATTATGATTTACATACATATGCGATGTGATTTTCAGGCATTTGTAAATTTCCTATTCTTACAGCTTAGATTTACATACTACTTATGTTTTGACACAAAAAAAATACTAAGTACTCGACTGAAGTACAAGAATAGTGCAAACTACGCTTAAAATTGGCCGCCACCGTTTGATGATAAAAATCAGACACCGATTTTTTACAGGGGAAAAAATAGATTTTCGATGAAGTATCTGGGGCTCATACCTACTCGATGGCCGGTGGAACTTCGGACATCACTTTCGAAGTTTGGTCCCAAAACTGAGGGGGGCATCAGCCGCACTCAACATCGGGGGACCCAACGCTCCCTACAGGAGACCCTGTTGATCGTGCGATGTATGGCCCTATACCCCTTCCAAGGTCGGCGCGTCAAACGGTCAACGTCAACGTCAGGTTACCGGGCGACGCGAGCAACGCGGGCGGGTGTTCTTCAATCGACGATATCTCATAACTTTTGTATAGTACCTCTATGATTCTTATATCAAATGTGGCTTAATTGCTGAGCCCGCAGTGTGCGATGGCCGTCAGGGTGATAAGGGGATACCGCACGATCTCAGATGAGGTGGCATATGTCTCCTAGCCGGGCCCCCTCCACGGGACCTGGAAGCGAGAGCCCTTGCGTCACTGTTTAGATGGCGCAGAAAGGCGCTGGAGCGGGGCCAAAGGCCTGCGTCTCGAGAAATCGAAGCCCAGCGGTCCCTGCTCCACCAGGAAACCGTGGAGACATGGAAGGTGCGACTTGAGCCACAAAAGGGGGGATTCGCCACAATCGCGGCCGTCAGACCGGTCATGGACGAGTGGCTGGAGAGGAAACACGGTACTCTCTCCTACCGGCTGTCACAGATACTTACAGGGCACGGTAGCTTCGGTAGGTATCTGTGGCGAAGACATCGGGAAACCACGGTGGAGTGTCAGCACTGCGAGGACCGCAGCGATGACACAGCGCTCCACACACTGGTAGAGTGCTCGACGTGAGCGCAACAGAGCCAGGTCCTCGTAGTGGGTCTAGACGTGGACACTCTCTCGCTCGAGACCATGGTGCGAGCCATGATCTCCAGCGGGAGTAATTGGGTCTGTGTCGCCTCTTTCTGCGAGTAGGTCATGCTCGTGAAAGAGGTGGCGGGGCGGGAACAGGACAGAACTCTCCCACCCGAGTTCGACGTGAGACGTGTCATCGCCGAAGACTATCGACCTCCATGACCGGGGACCTGAGGATGGTGAGAGGGCTGCTCACCGTCCTTACAGAAGCAGGCCCATGACGGCAGCGTGACGTGAGGGATTCAAGCACGCCCCCTCTTAGAAGCGATATCACACCTGAAACCCCCCAAAGTCGCCGGATAGCACCCGATCCGCCCCCTGGGCGAGGCCACAGTGGTGGCCGTAGGACTGTTGGGAGTCGTGGGACATTTATAGATTTTAGGATTACAGTAGGTCTTTCGAGTTGAATATTAGAAATTAGGTTTGGTTCTATGCGGTTGGGATTTTTATTATGTAGGACTTAGAACATCACTACCTCTCTCAATCAGTCATTCGTCGCGTCGTCGCCTTGTTCTATGCTATAGGGCCAATCTTATCTACAACTCTTGCAGTTGGCTGATAGATGACGCCCCTACAGATGCATACAGGAGTCGATAGATTCACTGGCAGGCACTCACGATAATGTGTCAAAAAGTTAAAAAATCTATTTAAGATACAGACACACGTAGCCATGTCTTTAGCCCTGAAGCATAGTAGAAATATTAAACTCTGCCTGAAGGCACAGCATACATAGGTATACTACACAACACACCCACAGTTTTGTGCCACATGGGTGATCTATGGTAAGCTTATTGCCATTTTGAAATGGGCAATCGCACGTTATGATTACGCACTGTTTCGCTGCCTATAAAGTCTTGAACTTGGCTTACAGACTGCCATTTTTACCGACAACCGGGACCACAGGCTTAACAAATAACGATGCGCATAACTAAACGTGGCAGGCGGGGACTGGATGATGAAGGTGCAGGACCGTATGTGTGGCGTTAATTGGGAAACGCTTACCTCTAGCAGTGGACTACCATAGGCTGATTTTTTGATATCTCTATTATTACAAAAGAGGTCGAAAAAAGTGTAAACAAATTTAGTTCCTGAGAATTGTTAGCGGCACAAGTATGTGCCGCTAACAATTTTGAAAATATTTAACAATTAACTATTTTATCTATTAATCTACAAGAATGCTGGATTGCATATTTACATACTATGAATAGATAGTTATTTTTGTATTCAAGAGAACCAAGCATCCCCAGTTGCTTGGGGAAAGTGGAATGTTAAAAAATTTCATTTCCACTTTTTACCACTAAATTACTAGGTCGATAAAACAAATAGACGAAAAATAAAACACTATCACCAAGTTCACAAGGTCAAGATTGGCTTGCGTCTTTCTTTTTTTTTTTAATAGATTTCATAAACTATACAAACAACAACAACAAATATCGTCTTTCATCTTGTTAAATTGCCGATAGTCTTTTGTCTTAAGCCCTTCTGAATGACTGACGAGGCAGCGGTGCAGGTCCAGCACCTGCACCGCTGCCCCGTCAGCGTCAGTCCGAGAAGAGAAATCCCTACAACGGACAGCAGTATGGCAGTCACGACGGAGTCGGGTTCGATTGGGTAATAAACCATTACCTTTTCATTGGAGGTAAGACGATAGTCGTAATCAGTACAGTGAAAGAAAGTTTCAATTAGGCACTCATGTTTAGAGTTATGCGAAGGACTTCGAATAATGTGTGTTGCTGGTAATGAGTTACAAGACGGAGACGTGACTGTTGACAGTGGTCCTCACCGAAAGTCTTGTGGTGTGGCATCCTGTCACCGCAGGGATACGTTTTGGTTGGCGAGCTGCATAACCCGGTTACATCATTGTGGAGAGCGAGTGAAGATTAGGATAGACAGTATTTTTGGGACTTTAGCCCTAGATAAAATATATTTAAATTATTATGATGTTATAAAAATATTTGTAAGTGATTCAGTTAAACAAAATCTTAGACAACAATAAGACAGACTCATACAGAGATTTTATGTACCAAAGATATCGATAATTACAAGTGAGACAAACGAATTCAGTTATATCAAGACAAACATGCCAGTCACTTGAAGACCTAAGCCACGATCTGAGCATCCAATCAAACACATGATACCACTTGAGGCCATCGATCGGCTCCCACGGCTAGGATATGATACAACACGTTTCTGTTGTCGCCGACGCCATTTGGACTTATTAAGCTGTGCCCGTTGCCCTTTAAGAGGGAAAGATTACCATGGATATGAATGATGTTGAAATTATGAACAAGGATACATTTTCTTTTTGTACCACTAAAAAGTGACAGATAAGCTAGCCTTTAGACGTTTGCAACACCAAAACAATAGTAACCGCCTGTTTACTTGCATCTTCAAATTTTGTTTCATGGACGAATTTAAGGTAAGTGTAGTTCAGTTGGTTTGCAGCCAAACCACCAATTCTTCTACTATTATGTCTTGTTGAAACGTTTTATAACTAAAGATGCACCGAAAGATACGTTTTGTTTCAAAGAATTTCTTGATGTTCCCTGCGGAATGACTTTACTTTTTTACTATATTAAACTTCACCTACATACTAGTGTTCAACGGACTCGTAAACGAGAGACATGCACATGTGCTAGAACCTAGTTAGAGAGTCAGCCTATAGAGGAATCGTAAGCTCAAAAATCCGGTCATTTTCCACAATGCAGTTGTATAAAGTTATTTCATATTGCAGATTTTGTATCCAATTGGATGAGATAGAATGAGATCTTTTTACAATTTCTCTGGTATTGTCATAAGAATATCGGTTACAATGCGCGAGAAATAAACAAGTACATTTTCAAGGATATTTCCTGCAATTTCAGCAGCATAATATATATCAATGTCACTGTCATTTGTCTGTCTGTCAATGTCACAGTGAATGATCCACTACGATAAAAATCTTATCATGAAGAAGAGCACTTTTCTCAGCGCAGTCATATGATCTGCGGTAACATTACAAATCTTTTTTTATACTTTATCTAGACGAATCTATATTGGGATTCATCAATCAATCGTTCAAGTGAACTGGTGCATGTGCTTGTGACTGTCAGTTTGTTTGCAAACATATTCAGATATACATACTATCTATTGTTCGCGATTTACTAGCGTTAATATTGTTTTATTTTCGTCTCACAATTGCTCATAAACATCCATTGATAAATCTTACTTGAATATTAGACATGCATAGAGCAGTCTTTATAAATAACTGTGAAAGTGTCACTCGCATCGCAGGGCGCCTGATAATGAAATAAATGATTTAGGTGTACCACACATTTTTGAAACTCTCCATGTTATTTTTAGATCACTATTTAACGTCTAAACTACTACATTAATCCTTGTGAAATTTGGTACAGAATCAGATGTTGCGAATGGACATTGGTTATTTTTTTACCGGGAACAAGAAGTTGCTGCTAATTTTTTTTTTTCTAATTTCACGTTCAGTAGTATCAATGATCTGAAAGAGAAAATGCCTATTTTCTTTATAACTTGTGCCAATTTTTGGTCTTTCACGAAATATTTCATTCAAACACGAACGCCACATCCACACTAGTCTGTCATCCATTACTCGAGATTACCGCCGATGCTTTGACAATTGATTTATGTCTGTCAAGGCTCGTCATAGCGGCGACTGCGCGCGCGCATCTGTGCGCCCCTCCTCCCACTCCGGGGAACGGCTAACAAACATTGGACATAGAGCAAATAATTATGAAGAGAATTCTTGTCAGTTTGTAATGATTGCAAATATTATGTACGTAGGTAGGTATTATGTATTTAGTTTAATGTGAAGTCTTAAGTACATTTTTATTGAATTAAAAAATGACTAATGTGCAAATACCACTTGTCCACTTATGTGTAGTGACGATTATGAAGTGAAATTTTTCTTTTTATAAGATTTTTATTAATCTCTTCTTCGGTTTCACATTTTTGTGTTTTTTTTAACCTTAATATGGAGTCTCTTTTTTTCCTATTTTATTTGTATTAGCACGCAGGGATTCAACGATTCAATAATGCTCCGATTAAGCAAAACTCCTGTGTTAGGTAGGATGTTGGAAGTGTCAATGATTTAGGACCGAACTGATTCTCTGATCATAATACTAACGCCCGAAACACTAGATGTAGGCATAGGTTATTTACCTATTGTCGCATCTGTTTTCATAAAACCAATCGCGGGAAAGTCGGCAATTTATCATCAAATCTAAAATAGTCGGGACGCGTTTGCGGGAGCGAGTTGTAGCGAAAAAAGATACATTTTATTTTTAATAACTTGTCTCTTTCCCAGCTGTCTGTGATTATGGATGTTATGAACAGACAAACAAGCTTGTTGATTTACTTATATAGATTTTTTATTGCTTTTTGTTGTGTGTCCTATGATCGTTTTTAGAACTGGTATTGTCGTGATGCACCACCAGGAGAGACGAAAAGAAACAATCAAAGATTAAAAAAATGTCGTAAGAATCGTATGTTAATGTTAGTTGTATTGAAGTAAATAATACTAAATCTGAGAGGATAGAAATTTCTTTATTAGGTCAGACTATGCTTTTTAATTTATATTTTCCTTGAATACTAAACTGAGATTAATATTAACAAATATCCATCAAAGAAAAATCATAGTGCTCGGGGTATTAATCGTATCGGTAGATGATTTAAGAATTTAAAATTCAGATCTTTTTCTATAAAGTATTTTGCTTAGAAGTGTTTGAGTATTCACAGCATTTTTAATAACAATACAAATGTTGAAGTATCACATCGCGTGTCATCAATCAATTAAGCACCATGAGCAGGCAATTTCTATTTATTCATAGCTTTCATGAATTCCAGAAATCACACAAAATTAATAAAAACTTACAATTAAAAATTTACGCACGAAACATCATCCAAATATCATCAATAAACATAGCAAGTCACTACTGAACCATTTGGAATATAAAAAAAAAACAGACTGCTGACAAAAGTTCTTTGTCAGACTCGAGCCTGACATTTGTCAATCAACCCTCGCTCCTGTCAACTGTCAATGACAATTAATGGCTTCCCATACAAAGTTTTATGGCTTTTATTACCCGAATTGTATGAAATGATTAATGTAAACACTAATGCAAATCCACGCGGGCGAAGCACGGAGGCGACTATTGTGTGATTTTAGTAGTTTTGTATAAAATTGATTTATGACGAATTTCGCAGTTGCACCGTTCTGCGGAACGATTGTGGGTGGACAGTGAAAAGCATAGAAATATAGAAATATATTTGAGAGTGTCGCTGTGTGGCGGAGTGATTTAATAACTCCAAAATATTTGAAATGGGACATTCCGAGGTACATAAATAAAAAACAAAAAACTTACATTTGTTAAAATAGTTGTGGTGGTGGTGGTCTTTGGCTATGATAAGACTTCTCGACTGTTTAAATACATAAATATATACACTACGTACCTACGGATATAGGTTGACTCTGTCATATTATTAGACTCGTCATAGATGATGAAACGATCGTGGTCCCGCGGTGTCAGTATTCTGTAAAAGATCACTGTTGTAAGCCACATTTACTATGGCCGGCCATGGATGGGTGACCACCACGTAACCACTTTGTGATATTAATTGCGAGCGTTTCCGTGCTTCGGAAGGCACGTCAAGCCATTGGTCCCGGTTGCCAATAGAATGGCATGCGTTATGCCAAATAGAAGACCTTAACCGGGCGGCTTGGAAAATTTTAACAGCGGGCAGTCACAACCTGCGCTGTCCATATCAACACGGCAGTACGGCTCACCACGAATAGGTGGGACGTGGGACAAAAATCTAAAATGTGAAATGTGGGCATATAATATGCTTTTGCCTACCCCTTCGGGGATACAAGGCGTGATCATGTATGTATGTATGCCATAGACTTCGTTCTCGTCTGGGAACCCTAAATCGTAGATAGCTCGTCAAAATGACGCAATGACATCCATAGATTAAAGGCCCTTCACAATAGGGTAGGTACTGACAGTACCCATCAAATTGACGGCCCTTAGACATACCTACATACACTCTATTTTAAGAACACCTCTGCCGCGCACCTGTTTCTGAATAAAAACTGTGAAATTGTAGCTGCATTAAATCATTAAATATTGTTGGACATAACACAACATCATCAAGCACAAATTAAACTATAAGCTTGTGCTATGGGTTCTAGACGACGAAAGATATGCTTATATATTTTTAAATACTTACATGTTATACATAGAAAACACCCAAATTCCGAAACAAATATTTGTGGACCACACAAATATTTGGACCGACCCAACCCGGGAATCGAACCCATGACCTCAGAGTGGCAGTTGGTTACACATCCAAATGCGCCACCGAGGCAGTCATATTGAAGAGCTGTTTACTTTAGGTTTTATTTGGTAAACTTCTACCAATGAAGCAATTGGTAGTTCATTTTTTCCATCCAAATGTCCTTATGCTGGTAAACACTTTCAATCAGGTGGCCAATACGCTTGTCTGTCTATTAGTATAGCGAAATATCTGTGAACCGCGAGTGTAGCAGCATTCTACGTTTGCAGTTCAAATTGGAAGTTTCTTATTGTTACCCCAAGACAATCTAAGACTTATCAAAAGGGGGCGTCATCTTGAACAAGCTATTAAAATAAATAAAACAAGCGAGGGCCAAACTCACGCAGGAAGGGCTTCGTACCACTACAAGAAGCCGTGAGACGGTCTCACCCGCCTGCTCCTCTAACGTTTATTGTGAAAGTGAAAGTTCAATCCGATTGACGTTGTCATTTTTGTTTTATTTCAAACTTTGAACAGAAATGATCCACGTGACCTAGTGACGTAGTTTAATGCAACAGAGTCCCAGACTACAGACACAAGACACTCTATATTTTATAGAGAGGGGCTAAAACCCCTTTACTACTTTTTCTGATTTTAGTATTTGATATTACAGCGTCAACAGAGATACATAATCCGACGGTTTCTAAGATACAGCCACAGGTGGACATACACACTCATGTTTTCATCGCGGGAATATATTCCCAAGGGAAGCGAGAAAGGGAATTGAAGTCCACACGGGCGGAGCCGCGGTTCACATCTACTGTTAATATGAGATCAGATTAGTTTAGGTTTTCAATAAAATAATCGCAAAATTCCTTAGACATCTTTCGGTAATAATTAATTTCGATTTCTAGACGGAACGACTGCTTTGTTCGTTCTGTTTCACTTCAGTAAGGATTAAGATACGAGCGACTAGCGTTGCTTCAGATTTATAATTATAGTTTAAAACATAATTATTATCAAGGTAGATATGAACATCGAAAGTAATGTCCTTATTTTCATAAAATTAAAACATTTAGTATTCATTTGACATCGAATTCTATGAAAATTTGTAGATTTTTATATTTCATCATTACATTATTATCACAGTAGATTTGTAGAGAAAGATTTACAAATACCGGCAATCTTGTGACTTACCTACCTGGCGTAAGTTAATCTATTTTTCTATCAAAAGGGATATAAGAGTTATTAGTGGTGAAAATAAATTATGCGGTAGTTAATTACGGCGAGGGTTTGAGGTGGAGGTGTACATTATGTGGATAAAGTTTTGAAACATTGTATTCCTAACATAAACTTATATAAGTTGTTTCCCTTTCAGTTAACAATTGGGTTCCTTGATGGATTGCTGTTTAATTTACACAGGAATAAACAATTGTCTCCAACATTATCTAATTATAACTGAAAATAAGCAAAAATAATACAAAAACCATAAAACATAATACCTAACCCGTCGTTATCTTACCTCTTGCACCGTCCGTCAACGTCACAATTTCATTACCGCCGAGATCTGCGTCACATCACGTCACTTGTCAGTTGTCACGTCACTTGTCACATCAGTTGTCAGTTGTCACGTCAGCCGTCATTTACCTGCCACTAGCGGTTCAGACAGTTGGTTAATTAGCTGGTAACTTGATGTGACTGTTTTTAGTTATAAACTTCGCATTTTCGTTGTTAATTTGGTGAATAGATGCGATGTTTTGGAATGCTTTTGTTCGAATATTTCAATACTGTAGATTGCACTACTTTTATTTTATCGACTTAGGGATCTCTTCACTCTAGCTCATAATCCCCTTGATGGTTTAATATAAATAATAAATATTTGTGGACATTCTTACACAACATCATCTAGCCCAAACTAAGCTAATCTAAGCTTGTGCTATAGGATCTAGATGACTGATAGACATACTTATATATTTCTAAATGCATTCATATTATAGATCAATTTCACCCCGACACAGAACAAATCAATGTGCTCATCACGCAAAGAGAGTGATCCAGGGTGGTTATCGAACCCAAGACCTCCGAATCCGTAGTCAGGCACGCTAACCACAGGACCACGAAGCCAGCCTAATGGTTTCAACAGGCGAATGTTAAGAATTTTTCTGAATTTTGAGGTTTGATTGCATTCTGCTCCAAAAACGTTACAAGAAAATAACCAATAGTTTCCCAAATTTCTTAAGCAAAAAATGATTTTACCTTCAAGTTTATCTAAGGACGACAACAACAACAACAAAATATGTACCTATGATGTTCTTAGATATATTAAGATGCTCATCACCTATAGCCAAAACAAGCCTCAGAAGATGTTGCGTATCGTAATTCGTATGCCAGCCAGGCAAATCACCAGGCACCAAGCACTGCGAGGCAAACGATACACGCAATTTAATTCGGTTTATGTCAGAATTGATAGAACGCGATTTATTTTTTATATCACTAAAGTAACAGACAAGGCCCCCCTGATTGAGTTGGGTGTTCGTAGTCTTAGAACGTTGAATAGAATAGAGTGGGTAGTAGTTGAAAATGTCTCATGTCAAAATTTAAGTGAATACTTATTCACTTATATCAGCTTCAAGCAGCTCCTAAGACCTTGCCATGATATTGGCAGCTATGATCACAGGCGTTTCAAAAACTTTCCTTGCGAAACACGAAAACGTTTGAAGTGGAAATGCCACAGACACGTACCACATAAGGAAACCCTTTTGTTTTGTGCTTAGCATGACCACAATATAAGTACAGACCGTCGTGTATAATGCAGTCAGTGATTTTTCAGGAAAGATTTGATTGTTTGTTTGTTTGCATCGAATAGGCTCTGAAACTACTGGACCGATTTGAAAAATTCTTTCACTGTTGGGAAGCTACACTCTTTGCGGTGAACATAGGCTATATTTTATTCCCGTATTCCCACCGGAACGGGAACTACGTGGGTAAAACCGTGTGACGTCCGCCAGTCATTTATATACATACGTACGCGACCACGACTATTTATACCTCATGAATTAGTATCACAAATAGTTCCAATGTAACTAAATAAAGTAAACGCAAACTAAACTTAAATCCTTTTCAAATAAACTCTCTACTTTAAAATTGAAACGTACCACAAAAACAAGGATGTAAGTGCAAAATTGACATTTTATTCAATCCTACGGTTCGTGAGTGACGGCCGTCAGAGATACTGTCGCAACTGACAATTGACGAAGGATCCCCGATCGACAACTGGAGATATGTCAAGACAGAACGTTGAAAGAGATAGCGATATTTTTTGTTGAGAGCGAAAGGGACTTACAATGCTCATGTTTCTAGTAAATAGTGCGGATTATTGTGATTTTACAATGAATGGTTTTAGTTTTGGAAGTTTTTTATGCCGTTATTATAGTAATGCACTTCAATCGATGGTTATCTTTTCAAATAGTGCTGGAAATATTTGGTGCTTTGTTATTATTTAACGTGATATCACGACTTTCCAAGACACGGTATGAAGAATGTATACAGTTAGGTGCGATGGCAATGATCAAGGTCCGTCAAGTGATTGACAATGTTATTCAGGATACCCATTTTTAGATTCATATGTCTGTGTATGTATGATTCTTTAAAGCGATATAACTTTTCTATTTATAAACCGATTGAAATGAAATAAACATTAAATGTTAAGTGGAGCAAACCTCAACACAATAAAAAAAACTGCATTGCAATTGGTTAAGCGGTTACTGAGATTAGCGTGCACAAACGTACAGACAAACAGATATACAGACATACAGAAACAGACAAAAATTCTAAAAATCATTGTTTTGGGTTCTATTGCATTCATAAAGCCCCCTATAATATTTTTTCTTGTTTATCTTCCATGTACAGACAGCGACCTGTTACGATTTTATTATATGTGTTAATGATAAGTCCAAAAAGATTAAGAGCTGAGTTCTAAATAGCTATTGAAGTAGTTGCTTAAAATATTGCTTAAGCTATACTAAAACCTAATCTTCTTTTCCTATGTCCCCAAAAGAAAATAGATCATACTCCGGCACAACATCTTACATGACCATACCAGACTTGCCCCAACCATATTTGTACTGTTACACCCCATTGATTTATCGGTTATGAATCAACCTGCACCCCTGGCCATTACAGGGCTTGATGTATCGCCCTGATAATGAATCTAGTTGTATTTTTGCGAGCTACGTATGATGGAAATATGACGGGTGGGGTGGGGTGGCTGAGTTATGCGTCTGATCTAGCCACCCCGGCCTTACTGGAATGGCGGGTTCAGTAGTCGGGTAATTTTTGAGGGATAAATGCTTATAATTACAAGGGTAAGCTTTGGGACAGACTGAATACTTTAGAGTGTAATGATTTTGCTGTCAACAGAACTATTTAATATTGTCAACAAAAGTTGTAAATTTTGACAGTTGATATTTATATCAGTCTGTTAAAACTTCATAGACGTGGATTTGTCGGAATTTATTTAATAAACTTCGAGTACGCTTACCGTTGTTTCTAAAATCTACTATTCAATTATTTTTTAAGGGCTTTAACGCGGTTAATTTGCATGTTTTTTTGGTGGCTTGAATTTTCAACCACTCCAATCGATTTTTGGATCGAAACCATATGACTTGATCGCGGAACGATCTAACTCTATCAATTAATGTCGAATTACTGTGGATCACTGTTCAAATATTGTCGTTTCCACACAACGTACTCGTAATGTTGATATTTTAATATCAAGCGGTCAATCAAAGTACGAACTATATTTTTTGTGTTTATATTATAAATATAAACAAAAGGTCGGCACTTAACATCTTAATTACAATTGGCGTTTGCTTTGGCGGCGCGGCGGGTAGAAAGAGGAGACAAAATAAACGATAAGCTTGAGCCGTGGCTTGGGTTTATAATTCCTAGAAAATAATGAAGGGAGGTCAAATAGCGAATGAACCTAATAATACTAACAATGTGTTTTATTGTACGTCAAGAATAATTTTAAAAAAACATTGACAGTACTTGGCAACCCTAAAGTAGGTTCAGGAAGCAATTTTAGGGACGCGTCATTGTTTGAAATACAAACATCTAATTTAAAGATGTTTTGAATTTGTTTTTGTCCTTTATTTTATCTGGAGGTACTGTTTAGTTTGTTTCTAAATAAGGAGTTAGCACTTATTAGCACTACGTAAAAGCAGCCAGATTGACAACAGTTACTTCTCAAGTAATAGAAAGAAACTTGAGATAGGTACACCCCTTGCAAAAAATGCCGAAAACTTTCTTAAAGCTAAGCCTTTAATATTAATTCGGTCAATAAATTCAGTAACCAATCAAAAATCATTCGCTGAACGATATTAATTTAGCAATAAAGGCGACATTACACGGCCCATTTTTCACCCCATGAGGGCTGGATGGACGTCGCTCTCTCGGTGCAGCGACATCGTCAGCATTTGTCAAGTGAGCGACGACGTGCAATCATTTTAGAAAAATATAATTTTGCCGATTTGTCAATTACCTACTTTTTAATATTGTACATTTTAGTGTTAAAAGGGGTTTTAGGATACCTGATAGGTATAATCGGGATCCTATTACTAAGACTCCGATGCCCGTCTGTCTGTCTGTGGATGTGTCTTATGAACCATGACAGCTAGAAGGCTGAAATTTTCACAGAGTTGCCTCTACTATAAACAGAAAAGAAAAATATTTAATAGGAATACTAAAAACAGAAAATGAAAATATTAAATAGGAGCTCCCATACTACAAACGTAAATATTGTTGCCGTTTTTTTTGTACGTTTGGTATACAACGATTCTATATAAATCTTTGGTTACTATTTGAGTTAGTTTGTGGTTATGTTTCTTGTAGTGGCACTGTGTTCAGAAAAATATTCGTAATAACTATATGACTTTACTTGTCTCGCCGTATTTTACTCACCAATTGGGACTTTTTAGTTGCACAAACGTGGTGAAGTTATTAAAGCTATAAAAACAATGTTTTTACTGCACGCGTTCGTGTATTAAACAAAATTCCCCGTGACGTGATACCCGTGTAATAAAATGAAATGAAACAATCACATGAGTTATTCATGGACCGCTTTATGCAATGTTTGTTTTGATTTTTTTTAACGTTTTATTTATGTGTTCATAAATGTATGGAAGGCAGGACCAATTAAGCGCAAAGACAATATTGTCTTTGTATTAAACGTCTTCAATACAAAGATGGCACATGTTTACCTTGTAGCATAATATTTCGATCTGATTGAGTGTGTGAAGTTCGTTAAGTTTATAATCATTTCAAAGTGTTATCAGCACTTACATTTCATTATTTTTCCTACTGCGGGTCGTCGCGGCCTGCGTCTGCCCATTTCAACACGGCAATAGGCTCACCACCTATTACGTGGGGCACAAAACTATGTGGTATGGTGAAATGTGGGCGTATCCTATGCCTCTGCATACCCTTTCAGGGATTAAGACGTGACTATAAGTGCGTATGAATGTAGGTATGTATTTTTCTACCAACTCTATCAATTAATCGAACTGCTTTTGGACTTCACCAAGTTCGAGCCTGTAGGTGTAACTATTCTTGTCTTATTCTTTGCTGTGGATACTGGTTTTCACAGTTAAATTACATTTTTGCAGCAAGATTTCCGGACTCTAAGATCACCTACCAACTAGTTGATAGTCAACTCGAATAAAACAATAACAATAGTCCTACTAGCCTCCCCAAATAGCTAGGCAGGCGGCACCTGAGATCCAAAACTGGTGTTCATCCTCACACTTTGCGTCCGAAGCGCTCGAGCACAGTAAGATCTGAAAGAGGCTTTTTTCCGCGCACGCTTAGATTGTGGAATGATCCCTTGCTTCGGTTTTCCCAAACGCCTACAGTGTGGGGTTCTTCAAAAGGTGTCTTTGAAGGTTTTTACAGGGTCGGCAGCGCGAGTGGGGCGCTTCTGGTGTTGCAAACGTCCCTAGGCTACAATGAGCAACAGTCCTACTGATGGGCCGTATGCTAGTCTGCCAGCTTGGTGGTACAAAAAAAAAAAAGAAAGAGCGAGCCGAAACCTAACGCTAATGTGAAGGAAAGTTATAAAATAAATATGTCTTTTCTAAACGTATACCAAACGCAATCTTAAACACATAACTTGGTCGATCAGTTAAAGGGAAAGGTCATAAACATTGAATACCCTTTACCGACAAAGCCGTAACATAATTATTTAAATGTTTCGCGTGTTTTACTGCGGCCCTGAGGGCCATAAACTGTTTAGTAGGTCTACGGCATTATAGAGGTTTAAAAAACTTGAAAGTATGTTAATATAAAATGTTATTCGTCTTCATCTTAACGTTAACCTTATTTACAATGCTCAGATTTGGAAATGAAAAATTCATTTCCATTATAATAAGTAAATATCGAGTTTGAAACTATAATAGTATAGAATATTTTATACAATCTGTGATAATAGTAGAACATCAAAATAAAGTTGTGCACGAGTTGAAAAAAAAATCTAGAGTCTTTTTTACATGCACATTACCATCTACTACCAATTGAGAAGTTTGATAGGAAGTTAGAGTTTCATGTTGCAAGTTGAGCTTTGATTTAGTCCTGAAATAGATGGCCATTTTTTTTTCATCTATTGACTTATTTAATCATTGTGTCAAGCTTTTTATTCCAAAAAAGGAAGCGACCATCAACCCTACCAGCAAGTACAGCTCTTGTTGACTAACTGGCGAGATGTTTTAGAGAATGATACTCGAATATGGAAGAATACCAACACGTCTTGCTCTTCTTGTTTTTTAACGTGAGGAAAATCTTACATGGATGCTATGCCGGACTCCTACCGACTAAAAACCATAAGCCCTCGGAAGGATGACCACAGGATTCCGGGCCTACAAACCTTGGCTCTCACTGCGGCCACACCTAGCGGGCTAGCGGGGGGGGGGCGGGTTCGGGTGTTATCCCGCATCTTTAGGGGGTGGTTCGGGTGTTATTCCGTTCTTGGGGCGTGTCACGCGACATCTAGGGCCTGCTTCTGTAAGGACAGTGAGCAGCCCGCTCACCGTACCAACCCGTCTGGCTAGCTTGGCCACCAAATATGGTGAACGTGAAAATTAAGATAAAGTTTTTTTACGTGTAGAAATTCCTCATGAATGATATGCCGTACTCTTACCAACTAACCGATGTGATGCCCTACTACTGCCTTCGACCAGGAGCCCCAGAAAACCCTTAGAAAGATGTCCCAGGGTACTTAAGAGAGGACATTCTTTTTCTATTTTATTTAACGTGAGGAAAATCCGTCATGGATGCTATGCCGGACTCTTACCGACTAAAAACCACACGTTCCCTACCTACTGCCTAAGGTTGGGAGCCCCGGGTTTGAGAGAGGTCTTGAATTCATTCTTCAAATTATTGTACGATGATCATATAAATAATATTGTTGATAAGGCTGCCAGGGCCCTTGGATTTATACGGAGAATCTCAGTTGATTTTAAGAATGTCAAAACAATTAAAATACTCTATTGTGCTTTTGTTCGCAGTCACCTCGAATATTGCTCACAGGTATGGAATCCTGTTTATAATACTTATACTGATAGAGTGAAAGCAATTCAAAGAAAATTTTTGCGTTGCATTCAGTTCAGATCTGGTACCTTTTTGCCTAATTACTTGAGCAGATGTAGGAAATTTCACATTCTCCCACTTTACGAACGCAGAAATATAGCAGATTTGACTCTTCTGTTCAAGCTGATAAATCATTCCATTGATTGTTCTGAACTGCTGCATAAGATTGGATTATGGGTATCATCTGTGCGTCTAAGAAAACCGAAGCTACTTTATGTGCCACTAACAACCTCCACTTATAGGCAAAACTCCTATTTAATCAGGGTGTGTCGAGCGTATAATTCCATTTGCCATGCATATGATATTGACCTTTTCTTCACCAGCATTAATGAAGTTAAAAATAAATTATGCGCGGCGTTTTTTGACGGAGTGTAATAAGGTTACCTGTTTGAAATTTTTCATATTTCACCTGGTTTATCGTCTCAGCTGTCTTGTTCTAATCAAAAAAATAAATAATAAACATACGTAGGTATTAAGCATCTTTTGAACTGTCTACTGATTAGTTTCTAATATAATTAATTAAGTACTATAAGCAAAAACTTGTAATTGGCCATTTCATGCTAAACTTGTATGTACTCTGTATTATAGCTGTAAGTTTTTTCTGAAAGAATAAAATAAAATAAAATAAAATAAAATAAATAAAATTCACTTTTTACTTTCATCACTTTTCACTTATCATCATGATCACCTCTCACAGTTAATTCCTGAATGGCAATAACGAATACTTATTATTCAATAATAATGATTATTTTTGTTAAATACACCAATGTAGTGTTCATAAATCATCGCTGTGTAGGTAATTAATGAAATTTATGTTGGACATAAATTTAATGTTGTTGTTCTATATTTTGGCCTCACGTAGTGAATGAGGTCATTGCTTTTAGGGACCCGCTTATGAAAGCTTTGTTCTAACCTTCCTGTGTTAAGCTATGTACCTACTAATTTGGCAGAAACCTAAAAATACCACACTCGTTTTAAAAAAACGGTTGGCAAAAATTTGTAGTTAATGGAGCGTCGTGGAAATTTATTACAATTGGTAGATTGATACATACATTACATATATGCATATGATCACGCCTTTTGTCCCCGAAGGGGTAGACAGAGGCATGTTATATGGCCACATTACATATAAATGAAGTGTGGATATATAAAAAAGAATAATAAAAAAACTATGATAAATAACTAATAATAACTATAATAACTATTTTTGACTGCCTCTGTGGCGCAGTCGGTAGTGATACCGCCTGCGGCGCTGGAGGTCGTGGGTTCGATTCCCACCGGAGACAAATATTTGTGTGACCCATAAATGTTTGTCTCAAGAGTCTGGGTGTTTTTATGTATAATATGTATGTATTTAAAAAAAAAAGTATATAAGTATTAATATCCGTGGTCTGATACCCATAACACAAGCAGGTTATTCCTAGCTTACTTTGGGATCAGATAGCGTTGTGTGAAATGTCCGTGAATATTTATTATTTATTATTTATTTATTTTAATATATGTATACGTGTCATCCATTAGACATTGACCTAAATGTTTCTTAATTGTCTCTGGTATGTCCTGGGATATCCTTCCGAGGGCTTACCCGGGGCTCACAACCATAGGCTGTTGGGCGTACGTGAGGTTTTTTAGTCGGTAGGAGTCCGGCATAACATCCATGAGGATTTTCCCTCATGTAAAAAAAAATAAAAAAAAGGAAATAAGGAAATAAATATGTTTAAATGAACGATTAGTCCTCGACGAACGATTTTCGATGATCTTGCGGGAGGGGTGCATACAAATGAAAACTATACACGGTCGCGTCAGATTTTCGTAAGGGGTATTTATGTCATAACTTCATCATGTAAAAATACTGTCCATTCACAGAATACAAGTAGTTGTAGTACTTTGTTGTGCACCTACGACTCCTACGAGACTTAACGTAGCAGTAGAACCGCTACGCCGAACAAATGGATGAAGTTGTAGAATAGACTACGTAGAATTAAAATGGATCCATTGGTGATAATTTCGTCAATAAATAGAGAAATAAATATTATACAGAATGTAATATTGAAACAAACCTGATGTAGGGTTAATTATAATCCATAATTCTGAAAATTGAGGTATAAATCCGTTGATATTTTTATTCTATTTTTAGAATTAAGTAGTAAGTTACATTTTAGATCTGCCACCAGACTTCCAACTACCACCAGACCTTGAAAAAAATTTAGAACATCTATCCCAAAGTTTTAACAACTTCATCTAATGCTTAAATTACAAAAACACTTCACTTTCAAGACATTTTTGTCCATTCTTGAACTCAGATACCTCTTTGACTGTAAATAATAGTGTCAAGCAACAGATATAATCAAAGGAAGCCCAATTCTTCAACATTTCCAATAACAAACTATCCCATAATATCAGATACGACCGTCTAACTTAACACAACATATTATATTGAAGTACAATGTCATAAAATAGTTGAAATTACGCGGGGCCGATATCCAAAAACAATGTCCCGATTGAAGATTGTTTAACAACATATTTTGAACTCTATAACCCGAAAAATAAAGTATATTTTATATATTATTATAAATGAATGCAACTACGCGACTGAATTTTTTTTTTTTCAATTACAAAAGACTTAATTTGTTCGAACCGAAACATGGAAATCTCTATCGTTTTAATAAGCTATAGGGTTGAAAATCGTTCGCCAACGAGAATGTTTTATGACCTACCAAAATCTAAAAGGTTATCCACGAAAATGTTAATATAATAGTTGCTTCAGTACTACGGGTTTTGTTAGCGTGAAAGCATAAATCAATTTTATGGCCTCATCTAAATCAAACGCGTTTTAATGGGCGGCCCACGTCATATCATACCGTAGTATGATAATTTACTGCTACTATGTGACGAATGTTAGAAATAAAGGCCCCTCGGACCCCCTCTTGGCCCCCACCCCTCCCTACGAGCCCCCCTCCGTCGTAGGGATTAGTTTTATGCCCTAAACCATCGTCGTAAATATGTCAAACGTATCTCGGAGCGTGTGTCATGAACGAGATAATTTTTGAATTTACTTGTTGTAAGGTTTTTGAGAGAGTTCATTGAGGCGTGTGAGTGAAGACTTTAGTTATGTTGAGATCTTTTAATATTGTTACCTATAAAGGTATTAATTTATTATTGAATTTTTAGTAACACAGTTTTCTGAATGTTCTGTAGGTAATCTTTGCGTAACGTATTTTTACAACATGATTAGTGTTGAGATCGTTTATGTCGTTTCCATTTTACAAGGTTTTATGGGGTTCCCGGCTACCAAGGCTACAAGGCTACAAGGCTACCAAGGTAATCGTGAAGTCAAGTTGAAGGCCTAATGGGCCGCTTGAAACATTACGACAGCAAAAATTAACATTTTGCATCTGTCCAATTCAATATTGCAATCGGCTCATCACTTCTTAAGTAGAAAAAAATGTATAGTATCTACCTACCCCTTTTTTTCTTATTTTTTTATATCACAAAGGTGGCAGACAAGCATACGGCCCAACAGATGTACTGGTGGTCAACGCAGCTTATGGACGTTTGCAACTGCCGACCCTGTAAAAACCTTCTAAGGCCCCTCTTGAAAAACCTTCTGGGTACAGGGTTTGACAATAGGCATGTGTAAGTAAGTAATGTAAGTAATGCATTACTTGTCATATGACTCGCTCGAGTACCATGACAGTGTAGGTACGTTACTCGAGGAAAGGAGATCATTCACGTTTCATACATTTTTGGGCCAATTCTGAAAGTGCCGGCCAGAAAAAAAATGTAATATTCGCATAGAACACACAAATTCTAGCAAAAAATGCTAAAACAATAACCCTGTGCGTGCTATGGTTTTGTTGTTACATGCTTTTAAAATACGAGAAAAATGTTATTTTGATGATGTATTTTAATACATTTCATCACTTGAATAGTGATTTGTTTTTACGTTATTCTATTGTAATAAGAAAGAATTGTCATTTTACTAATTATCTACGTACCTACGCACAGACAAAACGTACCTTACGATTCACAACAAATCAAAACTTGTTTCAAAAAACTTAGACAGAGGTGCTGC
Source organism: Miltochrista miniata (assembly GCA_933228765.1). NCBI lineage: Eukaryota > Metazoa > Arthropoda > Insecta > Lepidoptera > Erebidae > Miltochrista > Miltochrista miniata. Next base: position 35,199,545 of record OW121755.1, on the reverse strand, counting down.
GCGCAGCCCCCCAGGCTCAAGCGACAGGTACCTGGCAAATCACCCCGCCACCTCCCGACGCCCGATGGGTGCGATGGGGCTCTACCACCAACCCCGGGGTCCAAGCCAGCCTCACCTGCGAGTGATGCACCAGCTGATAAACGAACGAGGTCATGGCGCATAGAAAAGGAAAATTCGAAACTAAACCCTGTAGCAACCCATCTGGCCAGCGTGATACAGTAAGGCCAAATATCCCTCCTATAATACACACAACAAAACAAAGGCCCCCAGTTCCCGATCACAGCAGTGGTCGGGGTGACGGCGGGAAGAGCAGGGGGGGGGGTGCTAAGAATCTCCGGGTTACAAGAGGCTGCCATACAAAACTGACCCTGGCTACGTTTAATGGAACTACTCTGCGCCTGGGCGAGCGGCTCACCGAACTCGAGGTAGAACTAGGTCGTATTAACTGGCACATCCAGTATTGTGCGAGGTCCGAAGAAAGGAGGAGGACACGCTAACCCTTCCATCAGGCGACCTGTTTTACTTTCGGGAAGGTGTCGGAAGACATTCTTCCGAGGGCGGGATCGGCTTTATGGTGAAAAAGGACCTCGTTAGCAGCGTTGTGGAGATCAGCAGTGTTTCGCCTCGGGTAGCGTACTTAATACTGAGACTCACCAACAGGTACACCCTGAAGGTGATACAAGTGTACGCCCCGACCTCGAAAAGCACTGTCGAGGCAGTTGAGACCGTGTACGAGGACATAGCAAAAGCACTACATGGTACTGCCAAGACTCACTACAGCGTTGTGATGGGGGACTTCAATGCCAAAGTGGAAGTACAAGACCGCGGCGAAACGAAGATCGGCCCCTTTGGTGTGGGGCGCAGAAATGACCGGGGCCATATGCTTGTCAGTTTTCTTGAGTCTCAGGGGCTCTTCTTGATGAACTCTTTCTTTAAGAAGAAGCCCCACAGAAAATGGACTTGGCGATGCCCCGACAAGGGCACAAGGAACGAGATAGACTTCATCATGACGAACAGGAAGCGTATTTTTAGAGAAGTCTCTGTGGTTAACAGGTTTAATACTGGTGGTGATCACCGACTTGTACGAGCATCTCTGCATTTGGACTTCCGAGCTGAAAGGGCCTGTATGATGAAGCCTACTCTCCGACCTACCGCGCTCCAGTTAGCCTCAGGGGCTGAGAGGTTCCAGTTAGAACTTCAAGATCATTTCGATCTGCTGGAAACCACTGGCAATATTCACGATAAGGCCGATAATGTGGTCAGGACGCTACAGCAAGTGTCCCGAGGGGTTTTGCCTGGAAAAAGCAATAACAGGTGCTCTAAGCTCTCGCCCGAGACTCTCGAACTTATGAGAATAAGACGGGAAACGCCAACTACGCACTTGTCTTCGTCAGACCAGCGGGATCTAAATCTCAGAATCCGAAAGCTGATACGACGCGACCTTCGCTATAACACCAGCATTGCCGAGGCAGCGATCGAGCAGAACAGGGGTACCAAAGTATTTGCCCAACAGCTTGGAAGACCCCGTCCGACGAAACTGAAGACAGCGAATGGCAGAACTGTGACCTCAAGGTTCGAGATTCTCAAGGAAAATAAGAGCTTTTACAGAGACCTGTATGCATCACGGACAAAAAGGCCGACGGGTCCTACTGATTGGGACCACCGAGTCCCACTATCGCGCCACTATACCGAGGACATTCCGGACATCGACCAGGGCGAGGTGAGGGCGGCTCTCGGGCAACTTAAAAACAACAAGTCCCTTGGGGAGGACGGAATTACAACTGAACTACTGAAGGCAGGGGGGGGAGCTCCGGTTCTCAACGAGCTGAAGAGTTTGTTTAATTCCGTCCTCCAACAGGGACAAACTCCTGAAGCGTGGAGTGGGAGTGCGGTGGCTCTGTTCTTCAAGAAAGGTGATAAGACCTTGCTGAGGAATTACAGACCCATGTCACTCCTGAGCCATGTTTACAAGTTGTTCTCGAGTGTAGTCACAAACTGCTTCGCCGGAAGGCTCGACGAGTTTCAGCCAAAGGAGCAAGTCGGATTTCGAAAAGGCTTCAGCACCGTGGACCACATCCAAACTGTACGGCAGATTGTACAGAAAACAAACGAGTACAATCAGCCGCTGTGTATGGCTTTTGTGGACTACGAGAAGGCCTTTGACTCTGTCGAAATAAAGTACTCTTTATCTTTATTTTACATGCTCCTTTATCTAGCAACGAGAAATCAAAATGGGCATAAAATATGCCTCTGCCTTACCCTTCGGAAAAAGAGGTATAATTATATGTATGTGTGCTTATATGTGTGCTGAAAGACATAATCTATACATATAATAAAATTATAGAAAAGCCAAAACTGTACATTGGAAATATTAACAAAAAAATACTCGCTGGGTGTTCTACATAAGATACCGAAGCTGAAAATATAGTTAGAATTTTTTTTGTCTGTTTGTCTGTTTGCTTTGCGTTGTCCGGAAGGATCTCGAAAAGTACTGAACAGATTTGGTTCAAATTTTGCACAAATATTACTTAGGGGTGTGGTCTTAAAATAGGCTATATATTATCAGGCCACATATCCTAGGGGCTAAGCAGAGAGCAATGAAATGTTTAAACCGTTGGATTGATTTAACTAAAACGTAGCAGGAATATTAATAGGAGATAGGTTTTACACTCAGACAACATATTATTACGCAAAATTTTTTAGGAGCTGGGCAGAGAACAATGAAAATCTGTATGTATATTTTTGCAAAATACAGAAATTACTGAATAATTTTAATTAATCTTTTATTTGAATAGCAATCTAGAGGTAGGATCTTTACAACTTACAATAGCCTTAATCATTAAGTTCTTTTATCATTAAGCCAACACGCCAGTTTAGATTTACCCTCACATTCAAAGGGATCCTTGAATTCTAGGTTTTGCGAAAGTTGGGATATCTCTAATCCCTGAATTAGAAAACCTTTAACATGGAAACTTGTGTGAAACATTCCTTACAGTATTCCCTTTATAACACTAAAAAAAAAATTTTGGAATCCTTAAACGCATTTTTAGTTGTTACTTCTCAAAGTAACAACTAAAAACCCGTTTTGTCTTTCATCCCTTCTCCCAAAGGAACTGCGCAAAATATCGAGATCAAAAGTATCCTAGAACCTTCCTCGGATTATAAGCTCTGATTGTACTAAGTTTCATTCAAATCCATTCAGTAACTTCGGCGTGATACTTATTCGGAATACAGACAGACAGACACACATGAAAAATGTAATTTCATTTTCGGCTTCAGTAGACTCTCGACCCTCAACAGTTTTACTATATGTATAGACTAGCTAACCCTCGCAACTTCGTTTACGTCACATAAGATCTATGAAAGGAGAGGTATTTCTTCATCAGACTCATCAAGCAGCGTGTGAAACTGCCCTGTTTGCTTAATCAAAAAAGAGCTTAAAGATTAAGTCTATTCTAAAGAGAAACAGTCCACGCCTTTGGCGCGGACTGAATTATTTTACAATAGCCTTAACCATTTAGCTCTTTTATGATTAAGCCAACACGCCACACAAACGTTGTTTATAATGAACATTCTTAAAACAACTTTACTGAAAAATGTTGAGCTTTGGCTACAGTGACATGGGTACATAAATTAAATCACCTTAAACATAATAAGTACATGCATACCGTCACGCCTTTATCCCCAAAGGGGTATCGAGGCATATTATATGTTTACCTTTTTTTAATTTGTCCCACGTAACGTAATAGGTGGTGAGCCGCATTGCCGTGTTGAAATGGACAGGCGTTAGTACTGCCTACTTTTGAAAATTATTAAATCTATAAGGTCTTCAACTTGGTTTAACGACTGCCATTTACTGGCTACCGTTAGCGTTAGTGTTATCGTCTCAACTCTTCCGATTATGCGTAAAGTTTTCAGTCTGTGGCCCTAATCTAACAAACGTTTCGTATTCGCGCTTCACCATACTACTTACTCTTATAATTATTAAAGGGGCTAATTAATAAACACGTACGTCATACCGGCCTTGGACGCACTAAAAGCATGAGGTCTCTTCCTATCCATCTAGCGCAGTCCTAGGGTATCCTTTAGAGGGCTTACCCGGGGCTCCCAATCGTAGGCTGTTAGGTAGGATACGTGTGGTTTTTAGTCAGTGGGAGTCATAGTACATTCATGTGGGATTTTCCTCACGTTAAAAAAATCCATCTAGCGCATAGCTCCCCGGGTAAGTTGGAGGATGTCCTAAATTTGTTCCCACATTTTGGTTACGACTTATCCTAGCTAAAGCCTCAAATAGAATACGGTTCAAACTTTGCTTATAACATAATTTCCACGCGGACGAAGTCGCGGGTAACAGCTAGTTCATAAAATAAATGACTATTCAACTGCTCAAATCAATTAGAATGACACCTTCGAAATAACATTTTTCACGAATTTTAAAAGCATGTAATAAAAAAACCATAGCGCGCACAGGGTTAATGTAGTAGTATTTTTTGCTAGAAATTGTGTATTCTATGCGAATATTACATTTTCTTTTTCTGGCCGGCACTTTCAGTTTTTGGTCCAAAATGAATGATGTCCTTTATCATGACACAACAAAGTTATATGATGCGGTACGAACAGCTTCATGGGTACGAAATGTAATGCCATAAGATATTACTTTTTAGTGTAATGTTTTGCGCATGTCTATTTGACAACATTTTGTAGTTATGTGTACCAAACCTCGAAACGAATACATTTTAAATAAAATAAATAAATAAATATTCTCGGACATTTCACACAACGCTATCTGATCCCAAAGTAAGCTAGGAATAACCTGCTTGTGTTATGGGTATCAGATCACGGATACTAATACTTATATACTTTTTAAATACATACATATTATACATAGAAACACCCAGACTCTTGAGACAAAAATTTATAAATCACACAAATATTTTGTCTCCGGTGGGAATCGAACCCACGACCTCTAGCGCCGCAGGCGGTATCACTACCGACCGCGCCACAGATTTTGACCTTGGTACCATAGATATTCCGTGTATATTAGCACAGTATCAAGAGAAAAAACCTATGATCTCTCGGCTGTGATATTAGTGAGACCAAAACCGAGACATAAGTGGTTTTGGTCTTCGAAGCACTGCTACAGTCAACGTATTCTAAGAACTGTGGTAAGTAATGCAATGCAACTAGGACTTAAGGCTAAGATTTAAAAAATCTTATCATAATATGCATCTAATGCTTATTTTATTCCGTGGTAGTGACGATTCATCAATCGAATCTGGTATTTCCTAAACCAATTCAATGAATGACAAATCGTTGATTTATTACATCTTTACATGTGAATATTGACGTTAAATATAATATAATATATTATTACTATAACCGGTTCAACATATGATATATTTCCGATAACGGTTACTCTATATGAATAACCAATAGTGCTATAATTCAAAATAATGCTTTATTTTTCTATGCATATTATTTTATTATTCCTCTACATCCTTAGCTAAGGTCGTTTACCGGATTAGCACTGGTATGCATTATATTCGGCACGTGTCAATAAAATCAATTTAATTGTTTATCATTGATCTTTGTCTAATCTTAGTGGAAAGTTCCTTTTTTATATCACTAAGGTAGCAGACAAGCATCCGGCCCATCAGATGTGGTCACCGCAGCCTTTGGAGGTTTGCAACACCAACGGCGATACACTCGCGCTGCCGACCCTGTAAAAACCTTCTAAGACCCGTTTTGAAGACCCATACTGTAGGCGTTTGGGAAAACCGAAGCTGGGAGGCCATTCCACAAGCTAGGCGTGCGTGGGAGAAAGGCCCAATCGGATTTAAGCATGCTCGAACGCTCCCGGATACTAGACTAGGCTTAACGCTTAGGCTGTGAGGTATTTCACTTAGTATTTCTGAATACTATTAAAATAACTTTTTTTTAAGTAAGGAAAATTCTTCATGGATCCTATGCCGAACTCTTATCGACTAAAAACCACACGTTCCCTATTCCTACCTAATTCCTACGACCCAGGCAGGTATTTATGATTTACTTACATAATAAATAAAATACAGAAGTTGCAACCGTCATAGGATTATAATTTTGTAAATCAGTTTCGTAACTTCAACATTTCAAAGACTCTATACGAAACAAAAGAATATTTAAACAGATTTTTTTAAGACATAAAGTCTTAAAAAAATCTGTTTAAATATTCAAATAAAGACATTATTAGAAGTATATGTTATCCGACAAAATAAAAAACGTCCAAAATCATTATTTATCTATTTTACGACACACGCCACTCCGGATTGGTGACGTAAACCTTATGGTCCATGGTCATAAAGCAGGCGGTACACGATTGGTTATCCCACACTAAATCTACCATTTTAGTACCCAAGAATTTTATGGGGATACCATAAAACTTAAAGGTGTCAATTGATTTGAAATAAAAAGGTAACATGTCCAATTAAGTACCTTTCTCGTACTTATATGTTATTTTAATTGTAGATAAGATAAGATGATCATCAAAGGTAGGTAGATAAGGGTGGACGGGATGTGCTTTTAGAATAATCTGAGCTTATATAAACGAATGAAGGAATGACAGCTGCTTTCCTTGAAAGGCCATAAAAGCTAGCTCTGTAAAAAATCTCTGTAAACATAGCCCCAAATTTAGTTAAAAACTTAAGTTGGCTGCCCCATGTTGTGCCTCATCACGCTCCTTGTGAAGAACCCAGGCTTGTAATAGGAGGGAACACTATTCCAGGTTTTTATAGTTCCGAGAATCTATCTTTTGAATGACGTATTTATCTTTAAAGTTTTGAGTAAATAGGCTCGTTACCTTTTTTTTTACAGGGAGAGCTCCGCTTACGGACTACCAATGCTGGAGAGGCATGGGCTCATGTGAGGGTCGCCCAGCACCTGATCACGATAGCACTGTGAATACTCATTAAAACTACTTGACACCGATCTGCCCCTGTGGGGGTGTTCTGGGATCTGCTTAATGCACCAGAACACCGCCGGGCGGCTAAGGGTAGCTGAGCTACTGCGCCGATGGAGGATTACCCCGGTAGGTGCCAAGGTAATCCTCAGACGTGGTGACCTGTGCAATGCACACGTGAGTGCCACTCGACGTGTGCAGGCCAACCCCGGGGTTAGAGGCGGTTCGCGGCCAAAGACGCTTGCCTTCTACCCCTCCACCTACGCCGAATAGGAGCGGCAAGAGCATCCTCTTCCCGCACCCTCTCCGCAGCCTCCATCGCCGACATGACCGTGTCGGCGAAATTGACAACCGCCTCCCAGGCGTCCGCGCTCACGACCATAGCAGATACTATGTCCGGCAGCGTGAGGCCCCGCCCGTCGAGCGCAGCGCTGAACTAGGCTCGTCACCTATTACGTAGGACCAAATAACGCAGGTGACGTGTGGGTGTATTTTAATAGCCTGACAACAACACAATACGGATTTAATGTTATGTAGGTTTCCTTTGGCAGCAGATCCGCAACATGTATGGCCAACCTTATCATCAATGGGGTCCTACCGACATCTTTGGAGCTCAAACTAGCCTCATCTGCAGCAAGTGGTGCACCTTCTGACTACGAGTTGGTTGTGAAAAACTCGCATCGGGTCCTCAATCGAACCAGTTCTGCCAATGTTGTAAGGTCAAATACCTCCCCACAGAAAAACATCGAAGAAGTCTGTCTCTTTCATCGACTCTTATCGAATGGTTTAGATCATATATCTACATAGCTTAAATGGTAGACTTCGCGGTCTCCACTCCAAAATTTGTTTGTTTTATCGAACATCCGTTTTTCTACCAGATGCAGGCAGTCCACTTTGCTCTATAACGTAATGTATTTTAATTAATTTTCATTGCAAATTCTACAAACATCGACAAATTGAATAACACAAAAAGTTCGCAATTCAAAGTTGTTGCAGCGCGCGAGTCAAGTCGGTCTAAGCGACAACTTGCCGGTCCCCTCGACTACATAAATCAATTTGTCAGTTACACTGTGACGTAGGTGCATACATACACACACACATACACTTAATGTAGTAGATGACAAGTTTGTGATGTTATTTTTGTGTAAAGACGGACCTTGTGTGTAAATATTGATTGATGGATTTTTTTTTAATATCATAAAATTGTTAATCAACAAGAAGATAAAGTTTGTTCACAATAAGAGGCCCCAAATACCTACAATTATATTGATCAATATTTTTATTGTCCAATATTATTAATCCCCATCTTTTGAATACACACCTTGAATAATATTGACTCAATAACATTGCATCAATATTTTTAATTTCGTCGAAGAAGTTAATTCTAAATTCAAAATTCCGATATCCAACTAACACTGATCTGAAAAAAATTCATCAATATTAAGCCTACACGGTGCAAGAAAAAAATATTGATCAATAAAATTTAAGCTCCGTCAAACATTTCTTTAGTGATTGTTTAAACCTCAATAATAACTCTACACGGTCAATTTATTGAACAATCATTGATCAAAATTATTGTCCGTGTTTGGGACCTCTAATATTTAAAAATACTAATTCATAGCTGCCCCTCTTTTTTTCTTATTTTTTAACGTGAGGGAAAATCTTCATGGATGCTATGCCGGACTCCTACCGACAAAAAAACCTCATGTAACGCTCAACAGCCTATAGTTGGGAGCCCCGGGTAAGCCCTCGGAAGGATGTCCCAGGACCCATAGTTGCCCCTAGTTCCTACTCACTCAAAGTGCTTTTTTTTAAATGAAGCAGAAAGATCTTTCTTTATTGGGTAGAACAAAGTACAATATAATTAAATTATACTGCGAAATGTGTTGCAGGCAATGATAATGCTGCTATAAGGAGACTAGAATGTGAGTTTTTCTTACCGATATTATTAAAAGCCACTGCCTAACCTCAGAAGCTGACCCTCCAAAGCCTCTCTATAAAACTCTCCAAAGTATGCTAACGAATGTGCCTTGTGGATTCTAAAATGAATGGACTGGAGTTGCTAAGCGCAATCTTCAATGAAGTTTACTTGCGATGCAGAAATAATTATTACCCGTCCAATACTGGGTTGGGTCTCTAATAAAATTATGAAAGGAGATAAAGGATTTCTTATATAATCAAATGACATGAAAAAGCTGCATTAAATAATGGTTATAGTTCTGTTTATGAGTTGAAACATACGTAATTCGTTGAAGACCACGAGATGAGAAAACAAATTCCTTACAAGTAGATTTATCATCTAGATTTTAAAATTATGATGTACTTATTCAAAAATATAGAGGGGTCAGTGCTCACTTTTATTTATTTGATCGCATCTTTATACGGATTAATCTCCACACTAACTGGTTTGTCACAGGTTTTTGCATGATAATTTTATCCTGTCATTTCATGTCTATAAGACATTATCTTAATAATTGATATATTGATAGACACGGTCTAATGTGTAGTTTTCATTATAAATTGCAATAAATTAAAGCTAGGTATGTTTTTTTACGTAATACTTACATTTTTTATAACTTGGCGTCGTCGCACTACGTCAATTCAACAGATTTATGAGTTTTAAAGACATGACAGATTATGTTAATTCCCAAAAATCTGTTTTCAACCTTCAAATTAAATGGGTATCTATTGATTACACTTTGCACTCTATTATTATTTCTTCTAGTCTGATTTAATATTAACTAGCAAAGCATACACTTCCATTAAAGTTTTTGCTGCTGGATACAGTATTTACGTTGATAAAGAGGGTTTCGTTAGTAAAATACGTTTAGTTGTCAAATGAATTTATGACTGTACCTGCGCTTTATATAAATGGATTTTGACTGTCTTTTGATAGAGACAACATAATGAACCAAGTGGTTTAATTTACTATACATTTAATACAACCGGTTAGAGAAAGAAAAAAAGAGATTGAAATGAGACATCCAAAAACTGTCATCGGGTATTTTATAACTATACAAGCGAGGGTTAACAGATAAGGATCGGTCCACAGTTGTGTGCCTTGTGATTCAAAGAGCAGTCATATCAATATGATTGACGGTGTATTGTTTGTGACTGAAATTAACTAGCAATGCTTCCAGTAAGTATGACTACGGTGGGTGAGTTATTATTTAAACGATTAATACTTATACGTATGAAGTTCTAGTCAAATCTAAGGTTAATATTCCCTTTAATAAAGAATTGTCGATATTGTATTCAATCAATCAAGCAAAACAGCCTATCGCAGTCCACTGCTGGACGTAGGCCTCTCCCAATTTACGACACAATATATACGGTCCTGCGCCTTCCGTATCCAGTCCCAGCCTGCGACCTTTACCAGGTTGTCGGTCGTCCTACCCCACGTTTGCCGAGACGCGGTCTCCACTCTAGAACCCGTTTGCTCCATCGACCGTCGGTTCTTCTGCAGATATGGCCGACCCACTGCCACTTCAATGTGCTTATTCTGCGAGCTATGTCAACCACTTTAGTTCTCTGCCGGATAGTCTTATTTCGGAGTCTATCCCTCAGAGACACCCCAAGCATGGCCCTTTCCATAGCCCGCTGCACAACCTTTAGAGCATTGACTAAACTCACTGTAAGTGTCCACGTCTCGGCACCGTTTGTGTAGAATAAGATATTGTATAAATAAATCAGAATTTCTTTAAACAACTAGAACTTCAAACAAGAAGAATTCAAGTTCCTTTTTGGTATAAAATCTACTAAACATGGGGTCCAACTTAGGGCTGACGTCAAACTTATCAACAAGTAAACCAACGATGAGGCTCTAGTACAGACGTCCTTGCAGATAGGAGTTTATACATCAGTCACTCTAAACTAAACAATAATGAAAAAAAAATGTCAAATAAAAGCAGAGCTCAGGCTACATTTTAGGAGATGCTTAGATAAAAAGAATCGTGTAAGTAGGTACAGGAATCTTTACAGTGCCATTTCCAAGATTTTACAATTTCACATCTGCGATCCAATAGTTTTAATTCAAATCCTATTACAAGCATTGACACTTTTATATTAGGAAATATACGAAGCAATATTTCTCCTGATACCCTTGCATTGGTTCTAAATGAAACGATCGCGATTACACTACGTGTTTACTCAATAATTCGATGCGACTGACTTGTTGTTGTAAGCGAAGAGCGCTGAGCGTTTACACCACACATGTAACTCCGTGTAACTACTATCAAGGTTGGATACGTCTTGGTGTTATTACTTATGATTTCGGCTTAAGCAGATTTAAATAATTAGATTGTTTCTGAATATAATGACCAGGACAAGACTATCGGCCTCCTTGACCGAGGGCCTGAGGTCAGTGAGGAGGCTGTTCACCGTCTTTTCAGAAGCAGAACCTAGACCACAGCGTGACGTGAGGGATTCACCCCCCTCCCCCCAAGAAGCGGGATAGCACTAACCCCCTAGGTGAAGCGGCAGTGGTAGACGTAGGTCTGTTGGAAGTCCTGGGGTATCCTTCCGAGGTTTTACCTGGGGCGACCGTAGGCTGTTGGGTAGGATACGTGTGGTTTTTAGTCGGTAGGAGTCCGACATAGCAGCCATGTAGGATTTTCCTCACGTTAAAAACATACTGACCACAAGTCCAAAAATAAATAAACATTTAGCAAATAACAGTTGGAACATTGGTAAAGTAATAAAGTTGAAAAATGATGTCAATTTTAAAAATTATTATGTGAGTAATTCCTGTGTATTGTTGAGTGAATGAAATGAAAATGAAAATGAAATGAAAATGAAATGAATGAAATGAAAATGAAATGAAAATGAAATGAAATGAAAATGAAATGAAAATATCTTTATTCATTTAGGTTACAAAGTAACACTTATGAACGTCAAAATTTTTGCTTCTACATTTACATTTACTGCCAGATTCGCAAAGCAATAGGTAGAGCCTGTGAGGAAGAACCTGGCAAGAAAACTCACGGCCACTCTTTTCAAATAGTCTTAGTACATTCGTTTGTCATGCAATAAAGATCAACAATTTTGTCTACACAAGCGACATTTACAATCGCGCCTAATTAAGTGAGGAGCAAGCAACTCATGTCCATGTCTCTGTATCATTAAAATAGTCATCAATAGTATAGTATGCCCTTTTTATAAGATGTGTCTTGATTTCCCTTTTGAATCTATATAAAGGAAGGTTCATAATATTTAAAGGAATTTTATTGAATAGGCGTACACCAAGTCCTTCGAATGAGTCGTGTACCTTATGTAATCGAAAAACCTTTCCAATCAATTTATGCTTATTTCTAGTATTTATTGAATGTACGTCACTGTTCTTAAGATAAAGATGTATGTTCTTTTTAACAGACATGATGTTCTCAAATATGTATTGCGATGCAACCGTTAAAATTCCTATTTCTTTAAACTTCTCTTTAAGCGATTCTCGAGCATTTAATTTATAAATTGCACGTATAGCTCTTTTCTGAAGTACAAAAATTATTTGTATATCTGCTGCCTTGCCCCACAGCAAAATGCCGTAAGACATGACGCTATGAAAATAACTAAAATAAACCAGCCTGGCTGTTTGGACATCAGTGAGCTGTCTGATCTTGGTAACGGCAAAAGCCGCCGAACTGAGTTTTGCTGCTAGACACGATATTTGGGCAGTCCACTGTAATTTACTATCTAAAGTGATCCCCAAGAATACGGTTGATTCTACAAGATGAAGGGTGTCACTGTTCAATGTTATATTTGTTTCATAATTTTTGACATTGGGCATGGTAAATCTAATACATTTTGTCTTTTTAGCGTTCAATAGCAAATTATTGGTTGTGAACCAATCTACAACTTGGGCTAGTGCACTATTTACGTTGTCAAAAGTATTTGGATTGCGATCAACTTTAAAAATAAGTGATGTATCATCAGCAAATAGAACAACATCGCACAAGTTCTGTACATAGAAAGGTAAATCGTTGATGTAAATTAAAAATAAAAAAGGTCCTAGAATTGATCCTTGCGGCACACCCATAGCTACAGAAGCTCCAGAGGACCGACTTCCATTAATGTCAACATATTGCATTCGATCTTTAAGATAGGAGGCAACAAGATCCATTGCAGAGTCCCTTATACCATAATGATCTATTTTTCGTAATAAAGTGTTATGATCAACGCAGTCGAAAGCCTTGGACAGATCGCAGAATACCCCGATAGCATCCTGTCGATTTTCCCAAGCGCTGAATATATGTTTTATAAGTGTCACTCCTGCGTCAGTAGTAGAACGACCTCTTGTAAACCCATACTGCTCGTTGTGTAGTAACATATTTGAACTAAAATGTGATTGTAATTGCTGCAGTATAATTTTCTCAAAAATTTTGCTAATGGCAGGCAGTATTGAAATAGGTCTAAAGTTACCAGGGTCTGTTTTGGATCCGGCTTTAAAAAGAGGTATCACTTTACTGTGTTTCATTAAATCTGGAAACACGCCTTTATCAACACATATATTAAATATTGCAGCTAGATGAGGAGATATAATTAAAATAATTGACTGCATTAATTTCACAGAAAAACCCCACAAGTCTGCTGTATTTTTTGAGTAATATACCTAACTATTAAGTTACAAATTCTTAATGTTTCTGCTAACTTGTGCCACGTCCCTGTATCGCTAGCGATCCGGCCGCGACTCGTCATTTCTCGCATTGTCGTAATCCGCTGATTTACTAGCGACATTAATCAGGTTGACGGCCGATAGGGACTAAATCACAGCCAACTTGTCACATACCACCACCATGGACCCTGCCGTCAACAATATAAGATCTATAATAGCATAACATACAACTTTCTTACGTGCGTAATATTAACACTACTGCATGTTATTGCTTGTAATTCTTTTTGCGAATTTTGTGCACATGTATACTTTTTTTTGTTTCATACATGTTTTATTTGTCTAGCCCGACGGTTTGCTGATTTATTGGCCGTTTCCTTTTATGTCCGTTTTAGAGGGTTTGACTGTAACGCGAGATTTTAAAGCGTGTTGAGATTTTGAGTGATATATCGTGATTATTTATTTTGTATTGTTGCTACGGTTCCTGAATGGTAGTTATGAATACGTCTGATAGGCGTGGAAGCAAACAAGCTCACTGTCATTGATATCGTCGGAAGTATCAATATCTTTTTACAGGTACATTGTATTTGGAAAAAGAAATGTGGTTTGCAGCTGTTGTATTACATTAAATATTTTGAAAAACATTGCCATCTAGTCAAAATTATACCAATATGTTGTGAATAGACTGCAAAGTCAAAATTCTTTGCGAAATTAAGTTCTTATATAACTTTCTGTTTAACGTGAGGGAAACTTCTACATGGATGCTATGCCGGACTCCTACCGACTAAAAAACCTGCCGCCTAACAGCCTACGGTTGGGAGCCCTGGGAGAGCCCTCGGAAGGATACCCCAGGACATAGTTCCTTTAACTTAGTTTTTAGATTTACATTTACCAAAAGCATAACTCCAAATTATCTTGTAATCCTGTGTCCCACTATGTGTAACTACGTACTATGTGTAAGACATAAATATCTCCAAATTACACTCACCGTGTTCTCAACAGCCACTTGATAATTGTGTTGAATAACCCTTAAGGGATTTGAACGTATTGTAGTACACACAGTACAGGTAGGCAGCATAGTATGTCTAGTTTCAAATGTACAGGATATGAGTTATATCAAAACTGTCTTCTAGCAGCAGAACTGTGTGCTATAAATATACTAATTTACTAATTTATAAAAATTGTGAGGTGTCATTTTCAGTCAATCATCAAGACCCGTTCATTAATAACGCGATAACAACCTTCACCCCTATTTTCTCAAATTTTATACCTTATCAAAAAAAGTTTTCGACAAAAGTTGTATTTAAATCAAAGAATTGGTACGTAAGTCAAGTTTGGTGAAAATTTGTTAGGTAATGCGTCCTCTAAACCGGAACTGACATACACACAGACATACGAATGAAAGCAAAAATGTCCATACTGTCGAATTATAGATAAATCGTCGCTTCGCTCGATCGATCAAAAATATTGTTGAACATTCTCACACAACATCATCTAGCCCAAACTAAGCTATAACCTTGTGCTATGGGATCTAGACGACAATAAATTGTGAAGATTTTATGAATTAGAACATCACTATCGTTGATCGATCAACGATAGTGTTGTTCCAATTCATAAAATCATCAGACACAATCTTCTAATGAACATCTGTTAACAGCAGTGCATAATAGATCTTTACTCAGGGGTGCATTCTATGTCCCACTTTATTAGAAAATCTTAATGATATTGCTTAGTATAAGACATGTAAGTCGCATTTTCATCCAGAGGATCAAAAGAGTATTGAATTGCAAAGTGCACACCAAGAAAATTCTCACATTTCACCACTAGTTGTGTTTATCCCCAAATAACAAGTGATGAGCCTATTGCTGTGGTGATATGCGAATGAACTGATTGAGGATATACTATAGTTGATTTTTTTAAAATTACCTACATGCCAACTTGACTTACCTACTACTTGTTACTATACTATGTTACGGGTAGCCGGGAGCAACGGCTAACCACAGAAATGTTCGAAAATGCAAATATCATAAAAAATCGCCAAGTGCGAATCGGACTCGCTCGTGGAGGGCTTAGTGCAAAATTAACTTAAAAATGTCACGCTTGTTGTATGAGAGCCCCCCTTATTTATTATTTTCTGTTTTTAGTATATTGTAGCGGCAAAAAAAACATCATCTGTGAAAATTTCAGCTCCCTAGATATCACGGTTCCTGAGATACAGCCTTGTGAGCGACAGACAGATGAACAGCGAATTCTCATGAATAGGGTCCCGTAGTAACCTTTGGGTACGTCACTCTAAAAACGTCAACACGTTTCACCCTTCCAGGACTGAACACTGCCTGCGTAAGACGCTAAATAAGCGGAATACGAGCTCTGAAGCGAGACAAAAAGAAAAAAATTAAACACTTGATATTTTCAGGAAGAAGAAATTTCAACTTTTATAAAGGTACTTCCCCACTCGAGCGTTTCTAACTTATAACAAGTCATAACAAGCGTCTCACCCCGTTCCGTTCACTGTAAACTCTTCCCCTTTAATCAGAGCTCGTAAATCGAGATCAATGTATTATATTTTTAATTCCGCGGCTCTAATACATCAGACAGATTTATGTCGCGGCGAAGAGTTATGGATTTATTGCACTCCTCACTGGCAGCCATCTTGGATGTCCTATCACGTACGGAGTGTGTTGGTGGAGAAGTTTGGAAACAAATATGTATTTGCTTGTGTTACGATGACGTTATTATTTAGCTTTATTAAAAAAACTAGTTGTTGCACGCGACTTCGTACGCGTGATAATTATGTTATAATGCCAATTTGATTGCTCTCTGCTTAGCCCCTAGGATATGTAGCGTGATAATATATAGCTTATTTTAAGACCCTACCCCTAGCTAATATTTGTACAAAATTTTAATCAAATCCATTGAGTACTTTTCGAGATCCTTCCGGACAAAGCAAAGCAAACAGACAAACATACAAACCGACAAACAGACAAAAAAAATTCTATCTATATTTTCGGCTTCGGTATCTTATTTTGAACACCCAGCGAGATTTTTTTAAAATATTTCCAACTAGCTGACGCCCGCAGCTTCGCCCGCTCAAAATTCCCGCTTCCCGTGGGAACTTATTCCCGGGATAAAAAGTAGCCTATGTGTTATTCCGGACTATAATGTATCTCCGTATCAAATTTTAGCCCTATCCGTTTAGCGGTTTGAGCGTGAAAGAGTAACAAACATCCACACTCACAAACTTTCGCATTTATAATATTAGTAAGATGTACAGTTTTGACTTTTCTATCATTTTATTATATGTAGGTATAGATACTTTCATACTAATTTCACAAATGTTAATTTTTAATTATTTTGATAATGATGTGGTAAAATTAATCTTTAAAATAATTAGAGAAACGCTCGTGGCCCTGAGGACTTAGTGTTCAGTAAACGATTGATGCAGTAAGCAACTTTCACTATAGCCAGTCCTTGGATGGGTGACCGTCCATGTGACCACTTTACGCTCTCCACCTATTACGTGAGACAAATTCTAAAAAGGTGAAATGTGGGCTTATAATATGCCTCTGCCTACCCCTTTGGGGATAAAGGCGTGACCATATGTATGTACGTATGTGGTAAAATTTTGAATTTAAATAAATAAATAAATAAATAAAATAAAATAAATTCATTTATTCAGTTAAAATATACATAATCATTTCACAAGTTTTGTTTCTGCTAGATGGAGCTGTGTAAAAATGACTCAAAATATCTATAATTTTTAATTCATTTTTAATACTAGCTGTTGCCCGCGACTTCGTACGCGTGAAAATTATGTTACAATGCCAATTTGATTGCTCTCTGCTTAGCCCCTAGGATATGTAGCGTGATAATATATAGAACCCTATAACCCTATAACCCTATAACCCTATAACCCTATAACCCTAGTGATAATATTAAGACCCTACCCCTAGTGAATATTTGTGCAAAATTTGAATCAAATCTATTGAGTACTTTTCGAGATCCTTCCGGACAAAGCAAATCAAACAGACAAACAGACAAACAAACAAACCGACAAACAGACAAAATTTTTTCTAACTATATTTTCGGCTTTGGTATCTTATGTTGAACATTCAGCATATTTCCAAGGTACAGTTTTGACTTTTCTATCATTTTATTATATGTATAAATGTAAATAAGCAATAACAACGTTGGCAAGGTACTTAACCGATTTATCCCCAGTAGACTTTTGGACAAGTGACACCAGTATTGTTATTTTAGTCCCGAAGTCATGATACAACTTTAACGGGTCTTTTTCCTAGTAACTAACCTGCGATCGGTAAAACGAGTACGAAATGAATTACGATACTTAGGTACTTTTTTTGCTGTGATATCTAATAGAGCAATATCTTCGTGAATGAGTATGAATATCTTCGTGGGCAAATAGTAAATGATATACTTCTAATATAATACCCATCCATCACAACTTTGTGTTGGAAAGACGCCATAAATTCATAAGTTACAGTTATCTAATGGTCCCAAGTTTGAATCTAGACGTCCTTGCCCCCCTCAACAAAAACTATTGCTATTTGACTTGCTGTAGGAATTAGTTTTCAATCTAATTCAAAATTGTTGAATTATGATGTCACTGATAATGTTTATTTTTGTAAAGTTTTTTAGACATCATCACGTAGGGTGAGGATTTCCATCTCTACCAATTAACACTTTTTTTTTTGTTTAACGTGAAGGAAAATCCTCATGGATGTTATGCCGGACTCCTACCGGCTAAAAAATCTCACGTAACGCCCAACAACCTATGGTTGGGAGCCCCGGGTAAGCCCTCGGATGAATGTCACAGGACTCCCAACAGACCCACGACCGCCACTGCGGCCTCGCCCAGGGGGTGGTTCGGGTGCTATCCTGCGTTTTGGGGGGGGGGGGGGGTTTCGGGTGTGAACCCGCTTCTAAGGGGAGCGTGCGTGAGTTAAGTGAAAAGAATTAAGTGTACCTATCCCAAGCTTAATAAAACCATTTGATTTAATGTGAATTTGAACCGCATATGCCTCTGCCTACCCTTTAGAGATAAAAGGCGTGACTATTTTATGTGGGTAGGTAATAGCAATAATATTCTTCATGGTGCCTCGGGTCGCGATAGATCTAGAAATATCGATCACCAAGTTTCTCAATACTGAAAACTGTAATTATAAAATGAAAGTTTGAGTTGCTAAAAATAAGGTCTGAAAATAATTATTCATAGCGTTTTTAACAACCAAACCAGACGGTGAAGAATTGTGAAAAGCCACTAGGAGGGCAAGGCGTAGCGCGAACGTAAGTATCGTAAAAATTGTTTGAACAAAACTATGGAGTCGACTTTAGAGTTGCATAATTATTATGATTTTGTTTTGACTTTTAAGTAGATGTGTTAAAAAAATAGTTATTTCGACCAGTGCATGACGGAAGGAATTTTGTGCGGTTTTTTATGTCCACTAGTGATCACCAATGGGCTTATTTTTTCTAATTCACTTTCCAAGTAAATATTTTGCCGTTCACTATTTCTTATCGAAAGTGATGATTGGAGCCTGATTAGCTTAATGAGTCTTATGTTGAAAATAGAAACCATTCAATATGCCATGTCATTATTTAAAGTAATAGATCAATCAAATAAGCTGTATAAGTCCAATGCTAGATTACTTAATATAAAACAATCTTAACAATAATACAAGAAACAATAAAATAATGATAAAAAAAAAATTACAAAAGAAAATTAAAAATACAATTCAAAATTCACAAATTACCTTAATGTAGAACAATGGCCGTCTCTCAGCTTAATGCTGCCTGCATAATAATATGCGACAGCGCTGATTTTTAGAGACGGCCCGACGGTGATTTTGACACACTGTGATATACCTTGTAGTAATATTTTGCTATCACGTGATTTATAAACAAAAATAAAAATTAAAAAAAGAAGAACTACATTGCCAACTACATTTATCAATTAATTTGGGCTGGCAACCCTTATTCCGATTCCGACCGATTCGCACTCCATCCAATGACAATGACATGTATGTGTGATCCGAGCGAGCGACGCCAGAAACCAAATAAGATAAGTATAAGATGAAGTAAAGTTTTACTAGACTGCTCCATCCCATCCTTATTCCTCAAAAATACAACCATCTCCTGACTTGTTAATGCGGTTGCCAACCGTCTTAGCATATTGCAACTTCTAAATAACGCCATTATTTCTAACATTCACCGGGATCACCCGACTACACCCGGCTTCATTCGGCAACACCCGGACGAACATTATCACTAACAAAATATTTGATGGGTCAAACCGTGAGCAAATTGAATTTATTATTCAGGTTCAATCAGAAGGGCGGGAACTACTGGGTTGCCAGCGTCGGCGGAAAAATTGATTATATTTTTACGGGTATTGAGATGAAGCTCGAATCGAGAGAAACAGTTGGATTGGAACAAATTCCATATCGGATGTAGTTATGTGTTCCTTGAAAACAATTTCATTTTATGTTGGAACGCTAGTGCTACTTTAAACATTTTATGTAGATTCCATCGATACAATAGCATAAATCTTAGCTATGACACTTTGCAAGTCACAATATTTTCACAATTAAAATGAAAATGGCGTAAATTGAAAAAAATATCCCATAAAATGGGCGTGAACATATTTTGCCTGAAAAGTATTTTGCGGGATTGGAAAAATTAAGCTCTCACGAAAACGTCAGGTGTTTCACTAGAAGGCTCTGTTGCCAAGTCATTTTAGAATTTAAATCTCTTAAAATTCGGGTATTGTAGTGTTTATTATTATGGTGATTTCACTCGTTTTCATTTTGTGACAGAGAAAGTTGTTTAAATTACCTAACTACATATTTGTAAATATAAAACAAAACTATCGAAACCAGACCTGAAAACACGGAATAAGTGCCACAGCTTTCAGGGAAAATGTCCTCAAAACTATTAGAAGCTTGCCACACTGAGGGTAGTGTGTAATGTTGCATATTTATGAAATACCATTGACGGATATGAGGACGCGGTCCAACAACAGTACAGGGACACCTTACGCGGTCGGACTGATATTGTCAATCTAACATGATGCGTTTTTTACGGAGTTGAGTTAAAAATAAATGGAAGAAAGTTCTTGTTTTTTTGTTTGGCTTGTGATGACCATCACTTGTCAAGAAGAAGAAAAATAATAAAAGTTCGACATTCAAACAATTCTGAATCGCGATAATGTACAATGCATCCGCTGATGACTATAAACCGTATAAACAACATCAACCGTTGGGCTTAGGCCAGGCTGATCCCCTTGCCTGGTCGGAGGATCCTCCCTTTGTTGGAGGCTTTATAGATTTTGCCCTTCCAAGATTGCAAACAAGTGTATGATCGATCTTCATCTACCACCTTAAGGCCCTAGTCCATAGCGATGATTCTCATATTCGACTTAATAAGGCTTGTAAAGGGTGTACAAAGTTTGTAAACGTTTTCAAAATAATCATTAACTCCGAAAAGTTTCCATAAACCTTTCATACTTTTAAACTAACTTCATTACATTAAATCAAAGAGAAATACGTATCAAGGACTTCTAGAAAACCTTAATTTCCTGGAAGTAAAAATTACATCACGCGACCAAAAAGCATCGGTAAATAACTCTGTGTATTCAGTTGGAAGTACTTTTTAAATTTATTGCGTAATGCTTAACCGACTCGAGCAAAAAGCATTGAACAATGTAGAAAAGAAATACAGAGTCATTCTAATGTTGAGAGCGGTGTGAGTGAAATACTTCTGTAAGGGGAAGCTTAAAATAAAATAAATTTATTTGGCCCACTGCTCAGGAAGTTTGGGAACTGTTTAATTCTTGAGCCTTGTTTTGGTTTGTTGACTGAGATAGGTCCCGTGTTGGGCGCCAATTTGATTAAATATATTCTTGACATCGATGCCAAAAAGTCTATAATGATATTATAAGCAATGGAATGTTTTTTTACAAACTATTTAGCCAAATACACTCATCGCGGTTCTAATTTGCTGTGCACTTTTTTTGGTTAATTGAGAGCATTTTTTTATTTTTTATTTGTGTGGAAATCCTCATGGATGCCATGCCGGACTTCTAAGTCTAAGTCGAGTAAAACCACACGGTGCCTTGCTATCTGTCTAAGGCCAGGTGTCACGGGCAAGCCCTCGCCAGGATATCTCCAGGAAGGGTCGGTTATCAAGGGCTGAAAACTGACACAACGTTTGTAACAATGACTAATTTGATATTGAAGTAATTTTTAACGCGTCACATTGGTATACTGGATTACAAAGCGTTTGTTACATGATTGTCTTGCAGCATCCCAACAGAATTGACCTTTGATTAGTTTTACCAGTTGTACCAAGGACGATGAAAGTCAAATTATATAATTTGGATTGTTTCTTCGTTTGCAATGTTGGCAAGCCTGGCCTCCATACCCTGTCCGGGGGCATAAGAACAGTGAGGGGCTCCTCTGTCCTTACAGAAGCTGGCCGAAAATGAAAATGACTCGAAAGTTTCACGCATGACACACACCCCAATAAGGGAAATAATATCCGAACAACCCCTGAAAGCGCGGAAAGGTATTCGGACCCCCTAGGTGAGACCGTCGTGGTAGTCAATGTCTGTCGGGAATCCTGAGACATCCTTCCGAGGGCTTACCCAGGACCCTGGAATTTACTTATATGAGAAAAAGTGTAGGTAAGAATAATTACGAAACAATAAGAAACCAATGCAAAACTTTTGATCGTACCCACCAAACAACGAACTTATCAGTTAAACTAAGTACACAATCGAAATACAAGAACCGCATTGCTAAACAAATACCTCTTGTGAGATGCGTGTGCGCACACAGCCCAGCCGCCATGTTGACACATGCGCTTACGCAGCGGCGAGTTTGAAAAGAGAACAAGTGGTTGTTTGAAAAGGCGGTAGATAAGGAGAATTCGGTTTCGTTTTTAAGTTTTGTATGTCTTGGTTTGAGGCAAGCATTAGAAAGAAGCTGATGTCGACATTTCTTAAATACTTAGTTTATTTTTGTCTGTTTCGAGACTAGAGTAGAGTACTGAAGTTTCAGGTGAAAATAAAGGGAAATTGGCATTGTGACCAATGACTCAGAATTTAAGACCTCTTATATCTTGCCGCAGTGTACTACGTATTTGCATCTATAGTCCAATCCTGCCCGATCTGGCAATAATGTAAACATGTCATGTTTTAATGTACAATCGTTGTCTAAGACAGATGAGAAGAAAAATATAGTATGACAAATCATTGAATTTTTTACTATCCTGAGTAGGTGTTCCTTACGGAATGGATTATAAGAGAAACGTTTCAAATCTTTATGGAATTTAATCTTCGCAAAAAAATATTACATTGGCCGTGGCCTGTGGTACGAACATAATAGGTTAAGTATAGAACTGTCACTCTGTCGTGGAAAAGCGCGTGCCGAGCCCACACGTCATACCAACTGACACCTGACAGTTGACATTGACAGAGGGCTGCCTGCGCACACATTCGTCGTTGGCCGGAACATACTCGGGGCCCTTGGAAGATGCTTCCAATGTGCTGTCTTCTAGGGGGTCCAACAAGGGGCAAAGATATTGAACGCCACGACGAGAAGTCCCAGTAGCGGTCTTCACCTCGGCTACTCTTACTACTCCATCCTGCCCTGGGAATAGAGAGACGATGCGACCCAATCTCCAACGCATGGGTGGGGCGTTCTCTTCCTTTAGCAGGACTAATTCACCCAGCTGCAGTGGTCGAACAGGAACGCGCCATTTGTGTCTCTGCTGCAGCTCCGAAACATATTCTCGCTGCCAACGGTTCCAAAAGTGCTGCCGTAGCTGTTCCAGTCGCTGGAAACGGTCTAGACGGAGGCTGTTATGGTCTGATAAATCTGGTGAAGGCAGAGCTGCTAGGGGTCGTCCAATTAGGAAGTGCCCAGGGCTAAGGGAGCTTAGGTCATTAGGACATGGGGACAAAGGAGATAGGGTTCTACTGTTCAGGATGGCTTCAATTTGGCTGAACAACGTTGACAACTCCTCAAATGTTAAATGAGTGGTTCCTAATATTCTTTTTATATGAAATTTAGCTGACTTTACGCTAGCTTCTACTAACCCATTAAAATTAGGTGCATAAACAGGCTGAAACTTGAATTTAATTCCTTCTTCTGTGGAAAAGCCACCAATGTCGTTTGCTTTGGATTTAAGAAATTCACCTATCTCTCTAGCTGCACCCACAAAATTCCGTCCATTGTCGCAGAAGATGTCCTGAGGCCTTCCCCTGCGAGCGATGAAACGACGCAGAGACAATATAAACGCATCCGTGGAGAGCTCACTAACGGCCTCTAAATGCACACATTTGAACCTGAGACAGACAAATATACATAAATAGCACTTAGTGATTTTACACCCTCTTCCCTTTCTATCTGTTATTAAGAACGGTCCAGCAAAATCGACTGCTGTACTGATAAACGGGAAGCCAGGATTTACTCGCTGATTTGGAAGTGCTCCCATCAAGGGAGTAAGCGTTTTGCCGCTTGCTCTTCTACATACTACACATTGTCTAGACGTAGTACGCGCTAGATCTCTACCTGCTATAGGCCAGATGTGTTCCCTCACAGAAGACAAAAGAAGCTGTGGACCAGCGTGAAGAAGACGAAGGTGTTCTTCTCTGAAAATCAGTTTGGTAAGTGTATGCTTCGCATGTAACAAGATGGGATGACGCTTTTCAAACGCATAGCAAGAATTGTCCAATCGCCCACCGACACGCAAAATACCTTCCTCATCGAGGTACGGAGAAAGAGATATAAGTGGATTTTTAGAATTGAGAGCCCTTTTGGCACGAAGAATAGCCAGTTCGTTGGGAAAGCTTCTATCCTGAGACAACTTTACTAATACTTGAAAGGAAGCTGCGAGTTCCTCAGGCTGCAATATACCATTAATTTTATGTTCTGGGTGTCTACAATTTTTTATGAACCGTAGTAAGTATGCGACTGAACGCTTTAATGTATTTAGTTTCGAGAATCGATCAAAGTTTATAAATATTTCATTCAACTTTTCATTACATTTACTAATATTTATTTTTATTTCAGGTAACTCATCTTCGCAGTGCGTCCTGCTGAGGACCGGCCATGCGTTTGCGCATTGGCTCAAGAACGCGGGTCCTTTCCACCACAAGTCTAAATTGTTTACGTTTTTAGCATCTACACCTCGTGAGCCTAGGTCGGCTGGATTTAACGCAGTGGGGACGTGACGCCATTCAGAGCCCTCGGTCATTTCCCTAATGCTACTTACTCTATTTGCCACGAACGTTTTGAGTTTATCGTATCTCATTCCCAGCCAGGACAGTGCGATGGATGAGTCAGTCCAGTAAACCTTACGAGTAATTACACATCGCAAAGCGCGACATACGGCGCCCGCGAGTTGCGCACCTAAAAGGCATGCGCATAATTCCAGTCGAGGAATTGTAGTATGTTTTATGGGAGCTACTTTAGCCTTTGCGCATAAAAGATTTATGACTTGTACACCTTGCTCATTGCTGGATTTTAAATAAATACATGCCGCGTACGCCAGCTGTGATGCGTCGCAAAAGCAATGCAGTTCTACATGTATGGGTGACTTACACATACTATGTCTAGGGATTTGTAAATTCTGTATGTGCGACATATTATCAATATAAGATTGCCATAGCCTACCGATTTCTGTGGGAACATGCTCGTCCCAACCTACACCTGCCAACCATAACTGCTGTATTAGTATTTTTGGCTTTATAGTTATCAAGCATAGCAATCCTAGCGGATCAAATATCCGGCATGATTCAGACAAGATGGATCGTTTTGTTATCTTAGCATTTTCTTTATAATTATTATAACTAGTCGGGAAATTTATGAAATCCTTGTTGGGATCCCAGCCTACACCCAAAGTGTGGGATGAGGAACTAATGATTAATTCCCTCTGATTAGTTTGTAACTCGGCAAGCAACGATGGTAGATTTGATCTATACTTGCGCAAGTTTAAGCACCCAGCAGATAGGGCACTTTCCACAGCTTTCTTTATGTAGGCTAGTTCCGCTTCGGTTTCGCTTCCTGTCAACAAATCATCAACCAGAAAATCATTTTGAATTATATTTTTTATCTTAGTATCAGTGCACTCCTGCCCTAACTGCCACAGGCAGCGTGTGCTTAAAAAGCTAGAGCTAGATAACCCGTAGGTAACAGTAGTTAGCTTGTAAGATTTGAGTGTATCTTTGTAATTGTCCCGCCATAATATCATTTGTAAGTTTTGATCTGTAGTTTGTACTTCGAACATTCTGTACAATTTTTCAACGTCACCAGATAACACATATGCGTGTTGGCGGAACCTAATCAATATATTAAATAAAGAGTCCTGTATGTGAGGTCCTACCATTTGCAAATCATTGACTGAAAAGCCGGATGTGGTTTTGGCACTGCCGTTGAATACCACCCGTAATTTTGTTGATTCACTGCTTGGCTTCAGTATTGCATGGTGGGGAATAAAATAGCACACATTTGGAATGAAAATATTCGATTCCGTCAGGTGACCTAGCGCTTTGTATTCTTGCATAAACTGTGTATATAACCTTTTTAATTCTAAATTGTTATTTAATCGTTTTTCTAATGACAGAAATTGTCTTTTAGCTGATTTAAATGAATCTCCTAGGCAATCAGGATCTGAAACCAATGGCAATTTAACACAAAATCGTCCATCGCTATTCCTATATGCAGTTTTAACAAAGTGGGTTTCACATTCAATTTCTTCTGCTGTCCTTTGACTGGCAGGCTGAGGTACTTGTTCGATTTCCCAAAACTTTGCCAATTGCTCATTTAACGCCTTGTTAGTCAAATCCTTTTCATTTTGTTTAATAAAAACATGATTACATTGTAAGTAGTTAGTGACACTGCTTGTGTAAAGTGGCCCTGCTAATACCCAACCTAACCTTGACTGATGCATTATGGGTTGGCCTGGCCCTAGCGATATTTGTTGACATCCTATGAGTTGCCAAAAGATATCGGCGCCTATCAAGAGATCTACTGGCGCAGAATGATTAAACGTGGGGTCTGCCAGCTTAATGTGAGGTGGCAACTTGAAATGTGTAATGTCAATGGTTTTAGTAGGCATATTACTAGTTATTTCAGGCAACACGAGACACGAGAGCTTGGTAGAAAACGCACTGCATTTAGATTTGATTTCAATGTTGCATCTTTTTAGAGTTTCATGTTTAGTGGTATTATTACCTATACCTACTATATTTAATTGCGTGAGCTGAGAAGCTAAACGTAATCTGTCACTTAAATGTTGACTAATTATAGAGCTCTGGCTGCCGCTGTCTAGAAGAGCGCGGGCCGTTGAATGCTTCTTGGTAATTGGGTTGTATACTTCGACTAAGGCGGTTGATAGCAACGCACCTTGGTTGGCACCTACTGACATTATGATGGCTTGGCCTTCATGAGGCTCAATTTCAGTTTCAGATGATTCCTGATCTAATTTTGGTAAGTTTTGTTCTAACTCAGTTGTTTGTACTACATGGGTCATATTTGCAGCCTGAGGGTCCCTATGCAGCAAAGTATTGTGACGTCTCTTACAAGTAAGGCATGGACCTAACCTGCATTGGTTTGAAGCGTGTCCCTTTCTCAAGCAGTTAAGACAGAGTCTCAACCTCTGCGCCTCCGAAGTTCTCTCGTCCACGGATTTGCTCAGGAATGTAGCACAATCATACAACCGGTGGCTGCCCTTGCACAGGACGCACACAGGTGAAGAAGATGGTTCAGCTGAAACTGCAAATGATTTTGTGTGAGATTTTTCATTCTTATAAAAGACTTGACTATTGGTCTTGTGATTGGGTTGTCTTTCGACTTTATTATATTGGACAGACTCTAAAATATTATCCCTGCCATTGAGAAAGCTAAAGAATTCCTTTAGTGAAGGGGATTTTTGTAAGTTACTTTTGAATTCTTCCCATTTAAAATTAGTGCTGCTGTCGAGCTTTGCCGAGACCAAATGAATGATCAAAGTGTCCCATGATTCCGTTGGTTCACCCAGTGTTTAACCCCTAAACTCTAGCCATTTGGAAGGGGTTCCATCAAACTTTGCTATTTGTAGTACGGGCAATTTAAATCCCATGGGTTGAGTATTTTGAATATAGTGCTCACATGAGCTAGAACTTGATGAGTTCCTTGACTTAAAATCTGAATTTTTAGAACTGTTTTTGTCTATCATTATTTGAGCTTTAGCAATGTAAAGAGAAAAATCTGCCTCAATTTCTTCCCTACAATCAAGTTCTCTGTCCATGTTGGTGGGATCCAATACTTCAATCTCCGATTGGATCTCTTGAAATGAGGTTGAAAGATCCTTAAATGTTTCTAGCCTTTGCACCAGCATGGTCAGCTCAACTTGCTCTATAGGGTCTACATCAGAGAACCTTTTGATTAAATTTTTGAATTTAGTAATACGGCCTTTAATAGAGCTTCTTTTGCTGTTAAGGTCCTTCAAATCATATAGTTTAATAGAAGGAACCTCTAACTTACTATGCGCTACTGATTTCTCCGATGTATGAGACATTATAAAGGGAAGAAAACAATTTAAGTGAACAATTTATACGTATCTTAATTGTAATCCTGAGCTGTACTGCCTATGCTCCTCAATTTCAATGGGTAAGTGATTGGCCTGCGGTGTCACCTGACAGGACGCAAGGATAAAGATGTGCTGGAATGTAATGAGAAAAAGTAAATGTATTGTAAAAATAATTTGTTGATAACCTAATGGGCTGCACGGTAGTATTGATAAGTGAATGAACTTGAGAGGTTGTCAATGCCTCAACCAAATGAAGATGGGAATTATTATTGGGATTGGAGTAATATTGGAATGGGCACTTCCCTTGCTTGCGGTAGCTGCGAATGCGATGATCCGGCTGGCAAACTGAGGTGGAATGAGCCTTCCTTTTCGATTCCTTCCTCCCTGATCTCACGTTAAGTTGCAACCCGACAATGTGCGCCGGCGGCGTGGCTTGTCGGATGTCGACGATCGATCGATGCCTTTGCTGTGTTGCGATGAAATCACGTCGGGGTCACCATATGTTCCTTACGGAATGGATTATAAGAGAAACGTTTCAAATCTTTATGGAATTTAATCTTCGCAAAAAAATATTACATTGGCCGTGGCCTGTGGTACGAACATAATAGGTTAAGTATAGAAGTGTCACTCTGTCGTGGAAAAGCGCGTGCCGAGCCCACACGTCATACCAACTGACACCTGACAGTTGACATTGACAGAGGGCTGCATGCGCACACATTAGTCGTTGGCCGGAACAGTAGGTATTTAAATGAAAATAAACTATCATAAAGAAGTTATTTGGTGTCGAAATGATTGTAAGAACACTGTATGACTCCTGGATACTGGAATATAATCAGGGTGAATACTCGATTGCAAGTAACTATGGATATATAGGATCAAATGTGTTTGTTTACATTTTTGCGCAAAGCTGTTGAAATACAGTATAGCTAATAAACTCTTACCAGGAACGTTGGAGGATAACTATGTACCGAAAAATATAGCAAAGTTTCCTGAAAATACTTGTACACTTTATTATACCAGGAAAATCGTATAAAATACCGGGAACCAACCTCCCATCCAGTTGATTTGATCTTCGATAAATGAAACTAGACAATCAACTTATATAATTACCATTCATCTAATTCAACCCATCGTCTGTTAATCCTATACCTAACCACTTTAACCCATTAAAACCGTGTCATAAAAGTTATAATACTATTGATGCTAATAAGCTGACCGTATAATGTCGTTACCATATGACAGAACACATGCAAATGATATGAGCGACCCATCATTGTGACGTGGAGGCAGACAAGTGTCGCGTATATCCGTCATTCTACTGATTTATGCGTCTTAGACCATCTGCTCACCATATTATAGTGCACTATGGAATAAGTGGGATGGCACTGTAGCGCGAAAGTACCAGTAGGTAGTAAAGTACCAGTACTTTGAAAGATTTTTTTCGAGGTTTGCTTTGAGTGGTTGCGAGGGTAGTTACAATTTGACTTTCTATTAAATTTACAGAAACGTTTGCTTTCAATAATGTAAAAAAAGCCAGTTAGTGTAAAAGCAAAATATTCTACTGCATACAGTCTCGCTATAAAGGAGATTGCACATCTGATCTGGAGGATAACAGAGGAGAGGTATACAGGGTGTAAATTCGAAGCGGTCAGTATGGAGAATTCTGTAATTATAAGACTTATTAGATTTGTTCCTAGGAACCAAATAGGTACAGTATTTTAGAAAAAAAATACTGAAAAATAATGTAAAACAAAACTCTTGCACAGTTCGGGAGTCGAACCTGGTCATTTGAGTTTCTTGCCAGGTGAGTCGCATTGTGAACTGGTGGTAGAGTTTTTGTTTTATATTCTGAACGTTTTACAAGCGAATCTGCATAATGCCTAGGTGAAATAAATATATTTTTCAAAATTTTTCAAAATGTCAAAATCAAAATCAAATTTTGATTTCGACATTTTGAAAAATAAAACTCACATTATTTCTATGAGAAAATCTATTTTGTAGGTCTTTTATAAGCATTTGATGTTACTTAACATGATATCTGAAATTAATAGAATGCATTGTATTTCATTGCATCAAAAGACTCGAACTCGAAAAAAATCACATTTTTCGTCAATCCTAACAAAATCGAGTTTTTGAGTTACCATAGTATTCATCAAAGGCTACAATATATTAATCAACACAATAATACCACTTAAGCTACCTTCACCATTAAGTCCAGGCTATAATTCAAAAACACTTTGAAAATGTCTTACAAAGAGACTGAAAAACACATTACTGCCACCCCATCCATCTGCGCTCGTCACAAATCAACAAGACGCATGCTTTCCGCCGGGACTCGAACCCACACTAATGGCGCCGGCCGATTTATTAACACCACTACATAAACACGCTAACACTGTTAAAGAAGGGGAAAATAAAAGGTTTTTCGAAATTATGGCCGCTAACAATGGATAGAATATTTTTTTACCTAAGCAAAGATGGGGGTGTACGTTTGACCAGTATGAAAGGCGGGTGTGTATCTGTCTCAGGCACCGTAGATCTTAAACGGGGGGACCAATTTAGATACCTATGAGTTTTTGCATTAGAAAAATGTTTTCATAGGTATGTTTTATCAATATTGTTTCAGCTAAAAACCTACTATCACAGTCTTTTATTTGGTGAAATGCCAACAATATGCAGGACCAACAAGATCAAGGTTGGCAGATAACACCGTCATAGTACCAAAAGGGACTACAGCTCAGCAAAATGTCGCTTACCTGAATGGCAAACGACGCCGATTTTCAGCTGCAACCCATTGACAAATACTCCTTAAAACTAAATAACAATAAAGGATATCCCGAAGACTGTCCATGTCGCTATGTTGAAAAAGGGTATCCTTATTAGGGTCAAAAAGTAGATTATTTATTCCGAAACTATATTTTTATTATAATTTTGAGCTTTGAGATAAATTATATTTCTACAGAAAACACATTTGTGAGAAATCAAAACCGCTACAAACGTTCCAGAACTATAAGCACTAATTTTGTATTCTCAGTTCGCTTTTTTAGGGTTCCCTACCCAAATGGCAAAAACGGGACCGTATTACTTAAATTTCGCCGTCCATGGGATATACAGACTGTCTACCTGTCGGTCTCATTAACCTTGCTAAACAGTTGAAATTTTCATATGCTATAACAACAAAATACTAAAAACATTTCAAAAAATTCTAAGTAAAGTTCCCGCAGCAAAAAAAAATATTTTTTTGCCATTTTTGATACGAAACTCTCAGTGCCCGAATCCGACTCGCCTTTACCTGTTTTTAACAACACTAACCACCACATTAGTGTCTATTCTCACTTCTAATAATACGCACAGTCATATTTTATCATAATCAAATAATTTATTCATTCTAATCCAACGACACACGGGCGATGTGACGTTTTTTTAAGTGATGTATGGCTTCCTTTACGCGGATTAGTGAGACAATGTTGAACACCAAATGTTTTGCGATGTGGTGTGCACTCGCTCTTATAATTGGTGTAGAAAGAAATATGGGGGTATGGATAAAATTGGAATAAATACCTAACTGTATTCTATACTAATATTATATAGAGGAAAGATTTTATTGTTTGTTTGTTTGTATGTTAGTTTGTTTATTTGTTTGCATCGAATTGGCTCCGGAAGGAACTACTAGACAGATTTGAAAAATTCTTTCACTGTTGGGAAGCTGCACTCTTTGCGGTGAACATAGGCTATATTTTATTTCTGTATTCCCACGGGAACGGTAACTACGCGGGTGAAACCGCGTGACGTCCGCTGGTTATTTATATTTTTGACAATAAATGAGCTAGGTAGGGGCACTCATGTAGTATTCCATCAAATCAGCCTATAGTCCACTGCTGGACGTAGACCTCTCCCAATTTACGTCACAACACACGGTCCTGTGCCTTCCGCATCCAGTCCCTGCCAGCAGCCTGTATTTTCTATTTGGTATTGTTATTTGTAGTAATAATAACTATAAAGTTTAAATACCTCCATGAGTCATAATCAGGATAGCATTCACAGCTTGTAATTATAAAAAAATGTTGACCATAAAACCGCTCTTCACAAATCCCGTAATAGGCACCCTCCTTAAATGATAACCTGTATAAGTTTCCATCAACGCACAGTAGATCGATCCCATACAAATGCTTGGACATCATTAGGGTCGCATGTTAGTAAGAATATATCTTAAAATAAAGAGTATATACGCGTTCTATAACTTCCTACTTAAGGGGACCCTACTGTTAATAAAATATTATTCTTATAGTAGGGTAAACCACCCAATTATTGGCACTTTTAGAATGAATTATTGGCACTTTAGTTAAGAGTATATTTCGAAAAATAAGGGAAACCTAGTTTATTTCAGTTCGGTGTTGCCCATTATGTAGTTGTAGGTATGCATTAAAAAGTAAAATAGCATTCTTTTTCTGTTAGAAATGGGCAAAATTACCTAAAGTGCCAATAATTGGAGGAGTGCCAACGATTGGGTGGTTTACCCTACCTATTTTTAACCGACTTCAAAAAAGGAGAAGGATCTCAATTCGTCCGTATGTTTTTTTTATGTATGTTCACCGATGTTTCGGTCAATTATAGACGGATTTATTTTTTTTTTCTTTTGTTAAATAGGGTTTACTTCTGCAGTGGTCCCATTTTCACCAGGTCAGGATCTGATGATGGGATCCAGGAGAAATCGAAGGAAACTACTGAAAATTGTAGGGCAACTATTGCGTTTGTTAACTTTTTAATTAAGAGCTTTAATGTACTACAATTTAATGAAGGTCTGGAGTCGATCTGATGATGGAACCGAAAGACAGTCGAGGGAATTCCTTAACGATTTACAGCAATTACCTTGTGTTTGGGCTCGATTGATTTGTTTTGATGAGAACTTTACACTTAGATAGATATATTTTCGGTCCACCCTTCACTTAAAATAATGAAATATATTTTTTATAAAAAATAATACCACAAAATTTACTTAGCACAAAGTAATATGAATTTTGATTTATCAGATTTTAATCAATATAATATTGAAGTTGGTGCCATTAATAATATCTACTTAAACTTATGGGTTTACTTGGCGCCGACTTCAATATGATCTATACATATAATAAAACTGTGGAGGGTCGAGAGTCTGTATATGGAAGATAGTTAAAAAAATAATAATTTTAGGGCGTTCTCTAATCGATACTGAAGCCGAAAATGTAATTTAATTTTTTTATGTCTGTCTTTCTGTATCCCTAATAAGTATCACGCCGAAACTACTGAATTGATTTGAGTGAAATTTGGTACAATCTGAGCTTATAGTCTTAGAAGGCTTCTAGGATACTTTTGATTCCGATAATTTGTGCGGTACCTTTGGGAGAGAGGGTGAAAGACGAAATGGTTTTTTAGTTGTAACTTCTAAATGCGTGATCCGATTTCAAAAATGTTTTCAGTGTCACAAAGAGAATATTTTAAGGATTTTTACACACAAGTTTCAATGTTAAAGGTTTTGTAGTTCAGGAAATAGAGGCATCTCAACTATCACAAAACCTAGAATTCAACGGTTCCTTCGAATTTGTGGGTAAATCTAAACTGGCGTGTTGGCTTAATCATAAAAGAGCATTGTAAAATGATTCAGTGAGGCGTGGGCTTAATTGTTTTAGAATAGACTTAATCTTTAAGCTCTTTTATGATAAAGCAAACTGGGCAGTTCCATACGCTGCTTGATGAGTCTGATGAAAAAATACTCCTCCTATCATACACCATATGTGACTAAAACGAAGTTGCGAGGGTCAGATAGTATTGAATAATATCTGATAAATCAAAATACGATATTTTTTTACGTTTAATAGAATTTTTGCTGTTTAAAATAAAGTAGGCGTTTTATAAAATTTTATTTTTCTTAATAACGCGGACACATGCGGCTCTTAAAAGTAGCAAGAAGTATCGAGTATTTATTGGTTTATTTACCCTCATCAATATTTTTTTGGAATTATTTGGAAGTAGTAACAAAAACTCAACTTTTGTTCGAAAATAAAAGTAATATTATTTTTTTTTCAAATCGGTATTATATGGCTGTTACAATTTACAAATATCATAAAAATGTGAAGCTTAATATATATCCTGTTGATTCATATTTAATAAAGTAAAAGAAAACCACGAATTTTGTAAATAAATAAAATTAAAGTACGAGTTAATTTCTCCAGAAAAGGATCGGGTGTGTTTTGAATCTATTTTATGTAATAATAAGCGTGTTTTGAGGTGTTTATCTACCCATATTAGATGAAGTATGTATTCGTCTTTCGATATCACATCACATCTACTCGAATTGATTAGTTTGCATATTGAGCCAGACGTCCAGGCATTTGTATGGGATCGATCCACTGTGCAACGGTGCGACGAATCATTTTTAGATTGTTGATTGAAAAATTTCAAACATTGATTTGATAAAATGGGCGTTATAAAATTTTTATTCATAACGGGATCCGTTTTTCCTTTTGAAGCACAGGACCCGTTATCTTAAAGCGTATCTATCTAGGTATAATTATGTGTATAATTACAATAATCAATACAAAAATGTATCGTATCTGTAAATAATGTACAGTCTGCAACACACAACGCCACCTATTGACTTAATCAAAGAGCTGAATGTGTCTAAGCGGACGGGTGAGGTGTTTTGTACACGCGTACAGTCGACAACACAAGTGCTCTACGAAATATTATTATTTTATGTCAATGAAAATCTAGTCCTTTAAGGCTTGTTATTTTTTTTTCAAAATGCATTTTGTCCAGAAACTTCACAATTCTCTCGAAGAAAATATTCTAAAAATCCATTAACATAAT
The DNA here is from genome assembly GCA_933228765.1 of Miltochrista miniata. Taxonomy (NCBI): domain Eukaryota; kingdom Metazoa; phylum Arthropoda; class Insecta; order Lepidoptera; family Erebidae; genus Miltochrista; species Miltochrista miniata. The sequence continues at coordinate 35,164,566 of OW121755.1, read as the reverse complement.
ATTACCTGCTTCCACAATTTAGATTTGCTTAGTCATATGTAATGGCATGTCCTTTTTATGGAGACTTGTAATTAAATCATTTTTAAATTTCGAATATGTTTTACTTACATGTCTCCATACGCAAATTGTAAACTGTTAACAGATACTATATTGTTTTTTTTAAAGATTACAATAAATTGTACTATAGAATAGAATATCCTACTGTAAAATGTACTTTTTAGAACAAAGCAGAGGTAGCACGTCTTATCTGGCGATCTTCAAAATACTAACGTGGGTGCAGCAACTTGACTAAAATCAAATGACTTTTTAGCAATAATACTACCATTTCCTTTCTAAAAGAATGACTCCAAAAAATTCTATTTCTAATTTCCCCAACGCTTTTCACCGCCACAGTACGTCGGCGAGTTATCAAAAGCTCTACTTATGCATAGTTTGTGTGCTAAGTGCTTACTTATCTGCGGCGCGGTGCAAAAGTGGAGTTCGGTGTTTATCTGCAGCTCAAATGATGTTGAAACAGAGTTGATAGCGGCGGTTCTGCTTTCCATCAAGACTTGGAGAAAATAGGTAAACCTGACGTAGTGTGCGCTTAGTAAATAATGTGGGAAGTCGTAAATCTATTTTGAAATAATTTTAAAGTGCTTGGCAATTTCATATTTTTATGAAATATTTATGGAGATACATTAACGTAATTTTATTTGAGACTAGGTAATAACTGTGGCTCCGCCCACGTGGAATTCTGTTCTCGTTCCCGCAGATTTGAAACTTTCCCTTAGATACCTACTAAATTTCAGTCAGTTTCATCCAGCTGTTAGCGAAGATAATATCTAGTATAACATACTGTTAGTTCGCGATTGATTAATAAATTTTAAACAGCTTCACAATCTTTCAGATTCATAATATTTTTTTTGTAAGTTTTGTTTAAAGTTTAATAGTAATGTATTATAATAATGCTTGTGACACACACCCCGTTCTTTTTTCGTCTGTGTCTAGCCCACATTCAAACTTTAGATTTTGAAACCCGTGACAACGTGGAACCCCTGGAACACGAATGCCATAAGTACCTAGTTACTATTTGGATTTAAATATTTTTTCTGCATTTATAGCCTCAAAACGGCACCACTGGCTATTGGTCACACGTTCACAAAAATGAAAAAAGAATTATTGAAACAGGGCCACTTCAAATTTTTAGACGTTGCGCGTCGAATTTAAAACAAGATTTAATTTTAGATCAAGACATACTACAAATTAGTGAATAAAACTATGACCACATTTTATAACTATAAATTTTACTGATGGAGTCATCAAAAATAAAATTTATAACCCTGTCTGGATAGAGTCATGGCAACTTACAAAATGGCGAGCAATACAATAAACACAAAAATACTTAAATATTTGCAATTTGGGATACCATATTATGCCAAAACATCAGCAGTCAATATTAACACCCCGCCTGCTCGTAACTAATAATTATATTCGGTTGTCCATACAACAGAAACGAATACGTCCCAACGCGGTGATATCGATGGTGTTAACCCCCCCATGCAAGCCCCCACCTTGGCATAACACCGGTAACACAACTTCAAATATCGGCATACCTTAATAAATTTGACACAGAAATTTAAAGGGTTGTGTATAATTATAGGTTTCGATAATTTTGAAATACGGTATAGTATTGTTTCAAAGTTTATACGTAGTTTAGGACGGGTTGTTTTAGTCGTTAATTTATGATTTACATTTTATAATTTCATATAATTTAATCACCTTCATTAATATTTTACATGAGTTTATTCGGTTTATAAATTAATGAAATCATTGTGAAAGTATTTAGTAGAAAATTGTGTTCATCAAGAGATTTTTCTAGGTTTCACGTTCATTCAGATATTATTAGTACGTATGATACCGAATATTTGTAAAATAATTTTAAAAAGTCCCATAGATTTCTATTGTTTAAATAAATGAAAGACAAAAGGCGACCGCCGCTAATGCTATTCGATTTGATCATTCAATTAAACCACAATGGAAGAAAAGAGGTTTACAGTCAAAAATCCTTATAAATCACACTGGCTGATAATAATTGCTTCAATTATGAGTGGCCTTTTTGATCGCTATCGGATTTTAGACGATTATTAATATTCCATTTTTGAATTATTCGATTGTGTCAGAAAGCCTTGGAGATTCGTAGGGTTGGATAGGATTCGTCGAATGAATGGAAATTCTTTTGTTTATACGTGGGGATAATAAATGAAAAAGTTCTATAATCTCCATGAAAAATAACGTGTGTATTTTGAGGAAAGGTTTAGCAGGTAGATACCTAACACTAGAATAGAAAATTGAAGAAACAAGACAAAGTTTAAGTTCAATCAATTGGTAAGTAACTATTAGGTTTTTTTAATACAGTGTCTTCTTAATTGTAATATCAATCTTTTTATTTAATAACAAACCTTTTATTCATGTTTTATTTCCTCCAGAAGGAGCTTTATTTAATATTATAAAATTTACACAATATTATTGATTTAACAAAATTGGCAGCGTAATTTAGGCTCTTACCTAGTATAATATAAATTACATAAAGACACATCTTTCTGACTATGCCTTACTCTACAAAACAATGTCTTTTACGTAGAATTATATTGCAAGGTAGGCAACTGCCGAAAATCCCCAAACCAAACCCAGAAAATACTAAATAAACCGAAAAAAAATATTCATACAAACATTACACTAAAACATTAAACCTCGGTAATGAATTAGGGGCATTCTAGTTAGGACCCCCAACCCCCCAATCTTCACCCCCCGGTGGTGTGGGGCTCCAGCAATTTTATCGAGTTATAAATTTGAATTTGTATAATACTATGGCATTAACGCATGATTTATATTACTTGACTCCGGTAAGATTTCAAAGATGAAAAACAATAAATTATGTAACCGTAACTATTGCGTTTAATGGCGACCGGCGAGAAAGATTAGTATGGATCTGCTTGTTGTGTAAATAGAAATGTGATGAGTCCTTATGTAGAATTGATTTAATAGTAGTTACCGTTGTTTTGTAATAAAATACTAGCTTTATTTTAATTCAGGTTATTGAAAATAAATAGAAATAAACTGCAGAGTATTTTCTGCATTTATTAGGGAATAGGGAATACGTAATAGTGAAAGCAAAAAATTAGATCCTTGTTTTTTTTCCCTAAACGTGTTGTAGTTCGATATGAAATTATTTGCCATTTATTACTTTTTATCTTTTGTTAACAAAGTTCAGTTCGATATAATAGTTTAGAAGAGTTGAAGAAAGCACAAGTAACATAGAATGCTTAAAGAAATGGAAGCTTTGTTAATCACCTTCTTATTATTTAAACTGACTCAATACTAGCGTCAATACATCAGATCTTCAAAGTTATTTAACAAACACAATACTAAGATTTGATCTTCAAATTTTGTCTGATCCACGTTAACATAACGTCTGGGAGTTGACAACTTTTTACTTGGCCGAATTTATGCGACACATTTAGGAGGCGCTTGTCGTATACAAGTCAGTTAAATATTTAGCTTTCATCCAAATTTATTCGGTTTATACTGTAGGCACGATTTAGTTCCGCGCCATAAATAGGTATGATTGATAAGTTCTTTTGTGCATGAATAAGGTTCCTACCGAGAAAGAATTTGGTCTAGTTTTGGGGTCATGTAATTACTGAGGGATTTTTTTTGTGAATACTTTTAAGGTGGCTTATGGACTCCGGTGACTCGATGACGGTCAATGCGACTTGACAAGTCTCTTGTGTATATACACGTCAATGAACACACAGGTGCAAAGAGAGCACGCACACTAGAAGCTACTTTTATACGATCTGAGATTTATTGACGTCAAGTTATTGATGGTTATTGACGATCTCCGGAGCCCATTACAGGTAGGGTACTTGATCATGGTTTTTCCTTGCGAAGGATATCAATTTGTGAGCCGGTAACGGTAGTTTCACTTCTACCAAAGAACGAACAAAGTGAATTTTAAAAGTGCTATTATTTTCGGTTGTCTGGGACTCACAGACTATGCTGAGACTAAATGCACAGGGCGGAAACTCCAGCTTGAATGTGTGCGTGTGATCAATAAAATGTAAGCAAATTGTCCGCCAACGCGCACGTCAACTCTACTGACAGCTGTGGCGCGACAGTTAGTTGCCGATTTATATGTAATACTATTATATTATCTTTGCTAAATGCTAGCTGCGTCCACTGTGGTACAGTAAAACTAATCAGTTTCCTAAAATGATGGTAATCCTACATGATTGCCATCAGGCCTACGGTTTGCAGTGGACTATAATGGACATAGCTCTATGATTTATTGCATCGATGATTTCCCAAAAGGCAGAACCTGACATAAGGCCACATTTTTTTACAAAGAAGGTAAAACTTCAAACAATAATAAATATTCTACTTTACGATATAAATATGTAAAATTAGGGTGCATCCTCACTAAAATATTAGTTATAACAGTAAGTAATATACAAAATGATCGAGCGACTGACGCGATCGATACTCTACGACTTCACTTTTGATATATTTATAGCAGTTTTTTCAAAGGGACGACTTTTATAGTCGAATAAAGATGAGTATTTAGTGGCGTTTATAACATCTTATGAGAGGGCTGGTTTATATGGAAAACGTTTTTCATGATTAAATTATTAGATAAATTTGAAAAGATAAAACAGGCAACTACAGCTTCTCGTAGCAAAACTATAACTTGTTAGATATTTAACAATAATACATGAGACACATTTTTTATGAAGCGGCAATATTATTATCTTGTAGAAATGATGAATTTTCGTTTATGTCTTTTTTTTTATACTACTTAGGTGGCAGACAAGCTTACGGCCCACCGGAAGGTTGGTAACCGTAGCCTATAGACGTTTGCAACACCAGAGGCGCTACACACGCGCTGCCGACCCGGGCGCAGGTTGTGACGACCCACAGTTGAAAATTTTCAAGCCGCCCGTAAGGCCTTCAACTTGGCTTAACGACTGTCATTTTACTGACAACCGGGACCAACGGCTTATCGTGCCTTCCGAAGCACGGAAACGCTCGTAAATAAATGTCACAAAGTGGTCCACGTGGTGGTCACCCATCCATATCCGGCCATAGTAAATGTTGGATACTGCAGTGATCGTTTACAGAACACTGAGTCCGCGGGGCCACGAGCGCTTAAAAAACCTAACTGGTTTGGACGAATGTAGGTATACATAAGTATAAGGTATAAATTTAGAAACCTAGTTCCTTTTCTCACAACCGAATTTAAACGACTACTTTCATCATTCAAAGGTTGTTTGCTAATGACTGCTTTTAGCTATAAGGCAGCCTATTGTACTACTGCTTCTACAAAATGCACTTAATCTAATTTTATTCACTTTGCTCATGAAATCAGTAAAAAGTTATAAAATTAGAAATATACACATTTCAAACGAACCTTCTCCACACTATCGTAGCCGTGGTGGTATCTGGTTTTGTGTCACTTATATATGTGCCACACATTTATCGATATTTGAATTTACGTACTATAAGTAAAGGTATTATACTAAATTCCTTTCAAGTTCCTTGCACAGTGATCTGGAGAGATCATTTCCCACAATGCGGTGGCATCGTATCGTAGCGATGAAAATCATATTGCACACTGCAAAAACACGCACACCACACGTTTGTTGTATGTCCACAGGGCGGAAACTCCAGCTTGAATGCGTGCGTGTGATCAATAAAATGTAAGCAAATTGTCCGTCAACGCGCACGTCAACTCTACTGACAGCAGTGGCGCGACAGGGGGTTGCCGATCTGTATGTTATACTATTATTATTATCTTTGGTATGTCAACAAACGTCTTTCTTTAGGGTTCCGTTCTCAAAGGGTAAAAACGGAAGCGTATTACTGAGACTTAGATGTCCGTCTGGCGATGCAGATGGATGTGCATCGTGCAGTTTTAGCCGATAGGAGTCCAGCATAGCATCCATGATGATTACAGAGAAAAAGAAAGTGTAAGCGGTATCAGACCATATTCAGTAAGTAATAAGTAGCTCTGTCTTATCATATTTTCGCATATTAGTTAGTTGTTACAAACTAACAAGGGCGTTATATTCATTTTTTTTTAAACGCTATCTGATCCCAAAGTAAGCTAGGAATAACCTGCTTGTGTTATGGGTATTTGACCACGGATATTAATACTTATGTATTTTTTTAAATACATGCATATTATACGTAGAAACACCCAGACTCTTGAGACAAACATTTATGGGTCACACAAATATTTGTCTCCGGTGGGAATCGAACCCACGGCCTCCAGCACCGACGGCGGTATCACTACCGACTGCGCCACAGAGGCAGTCAAAATCATTATTAAAAAAAAGTTTAGAAAAATTCGTCGGCAATCGTATGATAGATTCTATCATACGATTGCCGACGAATTTTTCTAAACTTTTTTTATCAACCTTTGATTGTTTATACTAAACTATGCTAATAGACGCCTGTGATCTAGGCAACCGTTAAGTTATATGTTTCTAAAGGCATGTAAAAGAGTCAGTAACCACCCAAATTTTTATATAATACTAGAGGACGTCACGCGGTTTCACCCGCGTAGTTCCCGTTCCCGTGGGAATACAATATTTTTTCTTTCATAAGAACCTTCTCCTGACAATATCGTACACAACAAAAAAAGAATTAGTGAAATCGGTCCACCCGTTCTGTAGTTATGCGCTTACCAACACATTTTGCGATTCATTTTTATATATAAGATTTGCGGATCACACAAATATTTAGTTCGACTCGGAATTCGAAACCGAGACCTCAATACAGCATGCAGTCAAACTATTATTATTATCTTATCGAAAAGTGCACCACCGCTTATAATTCCATTGTCATACATACATTTGCAACGTACGAACTTTACAATAACAACATATATCACAAATTATTTTCGTAACAAACAAAACTATCAAATTAGTTCCGTAGACCATTAGACAAAGACAAACCGACGCGTCAGATTGATGCGCGACTCCGGCGCTGCGGTGATGTATGAACGTCATATATTTCTGGTAAAATTAGATCTACTACTGTTGACTAGCTTTTGATGTGCAGATACTAGTTACACGCCCCGGCTTTGTATACAGGAATAAGATTATCCGTATTTCGGACAATTACGAACACATATAAAAGTATAGAACTAAATCAGGTGATATTTAAATTAAAATGGGTATTTAAATTAATTTCAATCTCCACTCTACTTAGTTCTTTTATTATATATTTTTGCGGTCAAAAATAAAAGAAAACAGGGTACATGCACTTGACTATTATGAATGATGAATAATTTCGTAGCCAATGGAGTAAAATTTCGTAATACACAAGAAAATATGGAAAATTTAGTTTTATAAGTAAACATTTCATGTTTAATTTCTAAAAAAACTTTAAATTCAATGCATTTACAGATTGACGCATCAATCACAATTTGTATAGTTAACAATCAATCCCTCAATTTGGCTACTCCAATCACTCTTCTTCAATACAAAGTTTCGCATTTCAATCAATCAATTATGTAACTGCTTGTATAGAACTTTCCTAACCTTACGTTGCGTTGGCCCCCTATGCCTGAGCTTTTTTTACCTATGCTTTAGTCTGAGTTCGGTTACCGAGTCGCAGAAAATGTTTTTGAGCAAATTTATTGCAGGTAATGATTTATCTTACGCCAAGCATTCGAAGTCATCTCTTGACTCCTTAATTTGGTTTGCTTTCCTGCTTTTGCACTAGTCTTCGTATGGGCTTGGGTATCCTTCGAATGAGAATCTTATGGCATAATAGGTTATTGAGCATAGTTGAAAGCGACTTGCCTTTTGACGGCCCGACTCATATCAGTTCTCTTAGTTCTATCTCTCATGCTAATGCTTTGCATATCGGAAGCTATACTCTATCTTTTATTTTTTTACTTCGAGCATATTGCCCGAAAGCTTATTGATATCTGTAACAAAACTACACAATCTGAACAATTGATTCCCATCAACAATAACAAATAAACGATTTACAATATGTGTATAGAAAATTAATTCCTACCTAGACCGGTGCAGCCTCATATCAGGTAGGCTGGACCTAATCCCGTGAAACATCATTAAATCATTCGTACTGAGTTAATGGAAATCGATCGGAATCATTGACTAGTTAATTGCTTATCCGTACTTTATAATTCACAATTAACAATAAATTATGTTCTACATTATCTCATTAACCTTCCGGTTATTAAATAAATGTGGTGTTGTTCAACGTTTTTTTGCTGACAGTGGGCAGCAGTGAGTTACTAGTTATCCTACATGACTTTGCTTGCGGGGCTATTGATATAAAATTTTCCCTAGTTGTTGTTAATATTAACCATTTAAAAAAAAATACAGAGTCTCTCTAAATTTTTTTTAAATATTTACAGATAAAGAAGATATTACTTCAATAACCTTAATCTACACATGCTAGTTACGTTTAAAACCAGAGATCAGATATCTAAGCTTTAACCTTTTTTTTTTTTAAATCCGGGACGTCAAAAGTTCCCCTTCGAATCTGTTCTACATAGTAAACTACTACAGGTTTAAGAAGAAAAGTACCCAATGAACTGATCTTCTGTAAATTACATCTAGAAGACTGTTGCTATATCAGAAATCTCAGCTCTATTCGGTCATATATGAAGTGCTTATCAGACTTTTGGATGAGACCTAGATTGTACCCTAACATAAGAAAAATAACACCTAATCTTACATTAGTTATAGCACTATACACCAAATCGTAATCTATTTTCCAAGCCAATGGCGAAAAAAATACTCTTATTTTTTTCATTTACACGAAAAATTCGTATTGTAATGTGTGAAAGTGTCACCGTATTTCATTTTCTGTCGGATCACTTAGCTTGGCACTGTGTCCATTGGCACACGACATGCTTACTCGTGTCGAAACACTTGGGTAAAATATGTTATCATTATTTTAATACATTTTAAATGTTTCGTTTCTAAGTCTGACAGATGATATGTCTTTTGGCAGAAATAGCCACTAGACGTGACAGATTTTGAAGACAAAATAAATAATGATTTTGAGACGTTTGTGCAAAGCGCCGTCTAACCTAAATTACACTAATTTATCCTACTCTTTGTAATCTAGACTTAGAGTAAATAAATAAATATTTTTGGACATCCTTCGACAACATCATCTAGCCCAAATTAAGCTAATATAATCTTGTGCTATGGGATCTAGGCGACTGATAGACATGACATACTTACCTATATATTTCTAAATACATACATATTACGGCGCGGCGGTGGCGACGGCGACGGGATACCGTGTGGCAACGGGTAAGAGTACAAAATATCGTCACCCCAATAAATCCCAAGGGTGTCGTAAGAGGCGACTAAGGGAACACTTTCGCAAAAATATCCATTATAGGAAAACTCGTAATGAAACCCGCTTGTCAGTAAAATAACAGTCGTTAAGTCAAGTTTTAATTTAATTAGAATTAAAAAAAATTATATATAACTAATGACTAGTATATACTATATCTACTAAGTTAATACTTTAAAGAGGAAATATTTGTTTACTGGTAATCAATAAAGTCTGAAATCACTGAATAGTTGAGCTAAATTGTTTTAAGTAACGTTGGATAATGCATCATCATATACCTCTCAAGGGATTGAAGCAGTAATAATAATAAAAAACATTGTATATTTGTTCTCTACCTCCACCCCTCGCTCCTGGGTGGTGCCTTAGGGCTCAAAACAAAAAAAAACTAGGCCTATTGCGTAAATCATTTGTGCGTCAATGGACACGCACCCAGCACTAGTGGCCACCGTCCAGCCTGCACTGTCCAGATAGTGGCCGATGATTTAACGCTCAACTTTTGACACAACTAAGCTTTTTGGACACGCCCGCCTCCGACTATAAATAACGTCTTACGTGAACTTGAGAATATGGCGTGAAATACGAGTGGGCGGCGATTAGGGACCTTTGGATGAGGATGTACAGCATTCGGGTCTTACGCTAATGAAAACATAAATAACTGGGATATATAGCACTTAGACAGATGTACAGGAACACAGCCTGATAGCTCTCTTAAAGTTATGTGACGTACCCCACTATTTTCATACATATTTTTTCCACTGTACCCCTAAAGGGAACCATGGAGTATACCAATTTTACCCGTTCTACCACTGGTGGTATAAACCAGGGCATCAGCAAAGCATAACCCCAAATCAGGTGCTTACAGTGCAAGTTTGCGATCTTTTATTATGTATTTTCCTTCTGTCAATACACCCTATAATATCCATGAGTGCTAAGTATAGTCCAACTCGTCTCATCCCGTGATCATCTCAACTGTAAGCAATTTGATAAAAGAAAGAGACGCGTCGTGTGGATGAAAACACTTTCAGCGCGGAATTCACAATCGAATCAAAATTAGGTAGTTCATGTCTATTAATACCAAAATTTTATTTATAACTGGCTGTTGTTCCTTGTCAGCTACCTTTAAGAGTAAAGCGTGATTATAAATAAATAAATGAATATTCACGGACATTTCACACAACGCTATCTGATCCCAAAGTAAGCTAGGAATGACCTGCTTGTGTTATGGGTATCAGTTCACGGATATTAATACTTATATACTCTCAAATACATACATATTATACATAGAAACACCCAGACTCTTGAGACAAACATTTATGGGTCACACAAATATTTGTCTCCGGTGGGAATCGAACCCACGACCTCCAGTACCGCAGGCGGTATCACTACCAACTGCGCCACAGAGGCAGTGATTATATTGATCCACTAGCCTTGAAGTCAGTAGCGACCAAGATATCGGTTGAACATGAAGTGAAAAGAATTACGTTCCTTCCTGCTACATTGTGTACTAATGATAAATAAGTAGTTCCAAAACTTGATTTATACTGAATCGTAACATTTTATTACAAAGTACCCTTCAAAGCAATCAAAAAAGTTAACTGTACAAAACTATGCAAATAAATAAAATTTAAGTGTACCTATGTTTGTATCGGTTATTTATAAAAACAGCTTTTTACTCAATACTTTTAATATAATCTACTAATGATATAATAATACTATGTAATCTGTAAAAATATTTCAGTCTGTTTGTTCTGTGTCATCTATTCCACGATTAGATCGATTTTCACTAATAAGTAGGTAGCTGATCGAGGAACTTCATGCCTACAAAGTCGCGTATCGAGGTATTTGCTAACCCCTTTCATATTATAGGTGTCAAGGTTTGTGAAAATGTTCAGATATTTGTGTAATTAAAATTAAGAATTTAGCTGAAATTATGAAGATAGTAAACAAATAACTGCTAAAAACCCTGAAAATTTTTAAACCTTCTATTATAATAATAGACTAGGCATTTTATTTCAGGCAAAATTTATTCCCAGAATAAAACCTAAGACTATGTGATATGAAAGGTATCAACCACGCGAACGAAGCAGCGGGAATTAGCTAGCCGGTAGCAATGTAGCTTCCTGGAATCAGAGATTGCTCGATATATTTTTCCTTCAAAATTCAAAGAAAAGCACTTAAAAGATACTTGAATATTTTTATATCACTTTCAGTCGAGATTGACCCCCAAAATGAATGGTATTCCATAAAATTATTCCATAAACTCATCTCGATATCTCAGGTCGATATCGAAGTATGTGCAATAATAATATATGTTTTTATTGTTACAATATTCGTTGTTATTGTGTCTCAAGTGGTCATCTGCGCGTAGGGTGCTGAAGAAAGTGTGATACGATCAGAACCAGGAGTGTTAATAAATGGACAGGGTATAATATTCCAATGTGTATTGTTATTGCTGAAAGAATTATGGGTCAACCTTTAAATTATAAGTAAAATCGTAGCTCTGATGACCAGTGTCATAGCCTTCCAGAACCGTTCTGGAAAACAAAATATTATTATGTCTACATCTATGCCCTTTTCTAGAAGCTCATCCAGATTTACTACAAATTTATCGGCTTCATATAACAGAGAGCAGAGATTTGGTTATTATTTAAAAAAATATGGTAAAAGTAAACCTACCGAAACATTGGAAAAAGTAGTAATTTTAATACACATAGCAAAATCCCCCTCAAAAATATGAACTACGAGTATCAACACACATGCGTTTCGCTCTAACTATATAAATTATATTCAAAAGTCTAATAAATTAAGAAAGTCTCGTTATGGCTTTGGTTTGATACCCACGAAGTTAAAGTGAAAACTATGTGAGAAAAATAGTTTATAAATTATTGGGATTTAACCGTTATCGTTACTTATTAAACCCCGTGTCGACGTCCCGTATTGCGACGGTTAAGAGTACAAAATTTCGCCACCCCAATATATCCTGAGGGTGTCGTGAGAGGCGACTAAGGGTCCAATTTCGCCAAAAGATCCATTGCGTAGAGAAGGAAAACTCGAAATTAAACCCGGTTGTCAGTAAAATGACAATTGTTAAGCCAAGTTGAAGGCGTTAGGGGAGGCTTGAAAAATTTTAACTGCGGGTCGCGGCGACCTGCGCCTGTACCTACATTTCAACACGGCAATGGGCTCACCGCCTATTACGTGGAACATAAAATTATAAGGTGAAATGAGGGCGTATACTCTGCCTCTGCCTAACCCTTCGGGGATAAAGGCGTGATTACATGTATGTACGAATGTATTATTTAACTTTTCACAAAGTTAGATTTTCTTTGTATTTTCAAACTTTCAATTTGACTACCAAGAGCCACATGGTAAGGCATATCAAGGAAGAGGTTTCATTTAGTTTCACAGTAGTTTTTGCATTTATTCATTACTAACGTACACACACACACACACACCAAATAAAAAAATTCCTCTTTATAATATTAGTGTAGATAACGCATTCGATCTTTACTACATCCTGGTCGTTATAATAAATGGAAAGCAGTGTCCATCTTACATTTCAGCGCAGCCTTTAACAAAAAGTGGCAATATTCTGAATGGTCTCGCATCAAAGTGTTCGTTATATTTTTATGACAAAGTCAACAGCCAACAGTTGTATGCCAGATCAACATTTAGATAAACGAATCGTTTTGTCTTTCTTATATTATTAGGTAAAATGGCCGTTCTTTATAGAATAATTTAAATTTGAGTTACAGATATGATTTAGTTTTACATTATTATGTTAGGGTTTTCTTTTTGTTAGACGTATTTTTGGACTGAAATAGTTAAATGTTTTGTACACAACCATATTTATCCCAAATTAAGTGGAGATTAGCTTGTGGCATAAGATCTAGACAACCGACACGAACTCTCAGACACCGAACAAATCAACGAAATCAACACACAAAGAGACTTATCCTGGATGTGAATGTGTGTTTTTAAACCCCTAAACCAAAAGTTTAGTCTAGTCTTTTAAGTTCTTCGGCGATCCAGATGGTTGTAGATATACACCCAGCAATAAGGAGGACTCAAGCATTCTCTTGTGTCACGTAGGTAACAGGTGGTGAGATATTGCCGTCTTTTGTTAAGTCTCAATTTTTCAGCTTGGCTTAATGATGACAAAATTGCTGATAGTCAGGATCAACAGCTAAATGCAATTACAAAAGTAATGTTTGTTTCGTGAAAATAATTTTTGTCTTCTTCTTTCGTATCAATGATTGTTAGTCGTTTTTTTTATTTGCTAAATAATTATGGCATAAAACTCTGCCATCTCAACAGCTCAAAAAAAAATTGTAAAAGTTACAGATGATTTGTACGAAAAAGTTGCGTTTTTAGGAATAAGTATAAATTTTAATACAAAATATTCTTTAATAAGAAACCTTGTCCTGTTTTTAAATACCTACCTTACAATATTTTTTTATACACCTTGATATTCCTTATAGGTACTTGATATTAAACTGATGAGAATCGTGTGTAATGCCTACATTAATTTTATTAATTTCAATCAAAACACTTGTAGGTATCGTAATAACTGCAAGGTTGGTGATTGGCATTCATTTTTAAATAGTTTCAACAAATTGTTATAATATCTGGCTCAGTAAATCCATTTACAATAACCTGGTTTCACTATACCTTGATATTATTGATACTCATATAACTAAAACAATTAAGTTTATTCAAATTGTTGTTAAATATTTAAAACGTAACTTTAACAGGACACAGACGAGGATTCATTTCGGCATTTCCTTGATGATTATCTCCTCAATTGATAGGTTTACGAGCTAACTAGTCGATGTCCTGCGGTATTACTCGCGATGTACCCAGTTCGAACCTGTGTAAGTGTATAATATTATACAGAAATGGCAAAATTTACGCGGTTAAGTGTTATATATACTTGCTTGGGAGGTTGAAGATCACATCAATGGCTCTGCCACAGCCCACAAAGGAGCTATTAAATTCTATATCGATTGGGCACCAGGAGCCTTTACTATAACGTTTCCACCCTCGTTAAACATCATGTCAAAGGCTATATTCCCGTGGGAACTCACTTTGTGGGATAAAAGTACCACTACTTTATTCAGTACTCTACCGGCGTTAAATTGTGATCATTTTCAAAATCATTATCAATCCATTGCCTTCAGATGACAACGCGACAAAATTACAATCAAATAATGCAGATTAATTTTATGTACTGAAGCTTAACACAGTAAAACTCCAACGTTTCCTACTTATATGCCTTCAAAATTTATTAAAATCAAAACACTTTGAGGTCGCGATATCATTTTGAGCTATTTACGACAGCTGTAGTCATAATTCTCTTGTTTAAAGTTGTCACGCTGATCCGTGAAGAAATGCACCAAGTAAGATAAGCGGGTGGTTTGACGGGCATACCGTGACAGCTCTGTTTGTATGGGATATGCATTATCACTGGTTTATGGTGATGACGGCATAAGGTAAATATTAGGGCATTGGGCTTATGAGGTTAGGTTGGACAAGCGAGTGTATGGTGGGTCTTAGATTGTCGGTGCGTTTGAGTTTAACAATACTACTGTTGGGTAAGAACTGAACTAGCAAACAAATCGATATTGTAAAATGATTCTTACTCTATGGGTAAAAAAAAGTTGTATGAAAGATATTTTCAAAAGATTATTTTTTCAATACTTTTTGGGTCTGCAATGAATTCATACAGCCCATAGAATTGATACAGCCTAGGAATTTCACATTTTCCGCGTATTTCGCTAGTTCAACTTGTGAAATATGTGACTTTGCCCCCGCATTAGCATATTAGTGGTGTTCCTAGGACGATACAGCCTATGAAGTTTCACATTTTCCGCGTATTTCGCTAGTTCAATTAGTTAAATATGTGACTTTGCTTTTACATTAGTGGTGTTCCTAAGACGAATTCACAGTAAGCATGATTGCCTTCATGCAGCTAGCTGTCTGGAAGCTGTTTAAAAACAACTCAATGAATTTTTCAGTTGAGCCCAATATCAGTTGATACGATTCAAACAAGAGTATCTAGTGTCCTGAAAGACGAGTAGAGAACTTCAAAATGCTGGATATTAGGAGTACATCAGTCTCGAAGCCACAGTTCAGATACTAAACTCATTAACACGTTAAAAACTCCACGATATATCGCTACTGATTATAATTTTATTAGCCGTAAATTTTCGAAGATATATATTCGCAAGACGACCACTGGTCCGTTTCCTAAATTGCAATTTACGATCAAACGGTTAACTGCACTTCGGCTGGTCATAAAACGGTGTTATTTTGGAAAAATAATCAAAGTACGATCGACATAAAGTTGGTTGATGTGAACTATTAATGTCTCTCTGATGGATATAATATAATTAAATGAAGGCATACTTTCAAATTTTAAGCCACAGTGTGGTAGACCTTGGGCAGAAGAACAACTCTTTACTTTTGATTTTACACATGAAGCACAGTATGGCAGACGGCAGAAGACATACAGAAAAACAACTTGGAATACTTTCATTATCAATCGAAACCTCTAGCTTAATTTCATAATATACTTTGTTAAATTTTATAATTGAAGTCGTATGACATTTCGCAACTATTAATCGAAACAAATAATAAGATAATTCTACTTAATAATATAACTTTACTGTAGTACTTTCCCTATGCTAATTGGAGTACCTACAATGAAGCCTTACTGAGATCTTGGGGGCCCAAACCAGCGTCACCTGCAAGTGGCTCGATCATGGCGAGGAGCAAGATTAGGTACTCAAACCTCTCCGACCGAACAGCTCGTCTCATCAGTAAGTTAAGTAAGGCCGATCACCCTTTTTTCGAAAATTGGTTGACGCCTACGTTCAGTATTGGATAGAGACGGCTGAATTATTGGATTGTTTGCCCATTGGCAGAATATCACTAAGTTACCTACCACCATGTTTGTAAATTAAATTTGAATATTTATCCTCAAGGTGCGTTTTCTCAGCTAAACATAATTAACTCTATGATTTAATGTGAAAAATACCTACATCACGCTTCAGGATTCGAATCGGCATCTTTTTCTATTACCAGCCATACTCAAAGCTGATCAATATAATCAAAGCGCCATTATAGATAGAGGTACTAATTTAAGTTGTTAGGACTTAAAATGATTAAAACGGTGAGCAATACCGTTACAATCATTTTAAGTCCTAACAACTTAAAATAGTACCAAGTACTTAAAAGTATATCTTTTGTGCCGTTAAAATAACAAAAGCTTAGAATGAATATGTAACTTCCAATTTTACCATTTTTGGATCCATTCATTCATACCTTTTGTTTAACGCGAGAAAAATCCTACAGGGATTCTATGCCGGACTTCTACCTTCTAAAAACCACACGTTTCCCTACACGCCTAAGGTTGGGAGCCCCGGAAGGATGACCCCAGGACTATAAAAAAACCTTGGCTACCATTGCGACGTCACCAAGGGGAGTGGTCCGTTCATACTAGCCTACAGTATGGGGTTCTTCAAAAGGGGTCCTAGAAGGTTTCTACCGGGTCGGCAGCGCGAGAGTGGCGCCTCTGGTGTTGCAAACGTTCATAGGCTGCGGTGACCACCGGTCCTTCTGGTGGACCGTATGCTTGTCTGCCACTTTAGTGGTATAAAAAAAAAACCATATAATTATTTCCAACATGGCAGTATCTGCACAATGTTTAACTGTTAGGTAAGTCTTGTAGTCCATAACATACTTTCATAACCACAATATACTTAAAAACAATATCTTCAGTACCGATATATAAATATAATTAAATTAATAG
The DNA here is from genome assembly GCA_933228765.1 of Miltochrista miniata. Classification (NCBI taxonomy): domain Eukaryota; kingdom Metazoa; phylum Arthropoda; class Insecta; order Lepidoptera; family Erebidae; genus Miltochrista; species Miltochrista miniata. Next base: position 35,147,363 of record OW121755.1, on the reverse strand, counting down.
ATCGTTACCCCTCACTTAGCGTGCGCCATTATAAAATGCGTTAGCGCAGAGATCTCCTTTCACGCGTACGAACGATAATCGTAAACGAGATGTGTCGAAATTCGCAGATATTTGATGCGTATGCGATTATTAGTCAGGTGGGTAAGTTTCCATTATGCGAAAGTCAATAAAGAAAAAAAAATAGAGTTTGCCGTCTGGCGGCCGGAGGGGTCAGGGTGGGCACGTTGTTATTCTCGAATAATCCGTCATTATGTTGGCATAGGTTTGGGTAGTCAGGTTAGGAAACCCAAAAATAATGAATTAAAGAAAAAACGTGAGACATAGTTAACACTTATTAAATCAAACTTATTTCTAATGTTTCAAGACACTTTTCTCTACACTAGAAAGAAAGCACTACACAAGAAATTCACAACACTAGAAAGTTTCAAGACACTTTTCTCTACACTAGAAAGAAAGCACTACACAAGAAACTCACAACACTAGAAAGTTTCAAGACACTTTTCTCTACACTAGAAAGAAAGCACTACACAAGAAACTCACAACACTAGAAAGTTTCAAGACACTTTTCTCTACACTAGAAAGAAAGCACTACACAAGAAACTCACAACACTAGAAAGTTTCAAGACACTTTTCTCATTTAGAACACGTAGTTATTTTGAAGTGCGCCGTCAAAAATATGTTAGTAATTCGAATGACAAATTAAATAGAAATTAATAGAGTTGTTATTTTACTTATTATTTGGTAACCCATTACTAAGTTTTTTTAGTAACCTTGGAAGGCGTACTTGATTATGAATTAGTAAAGTATGTCGTCATAATTTACCATAACAATTAATATTTTGTCAGTGCCATTAATATGAATAAATATGTGATCCGTTACAAGACTTTTTGCAATCAGAATGGAGTTTAATATAAGAATTATCAGATTGGTTTAATATTTTGTGTTAAGCTGTTTGTGTAAGGTAAGAGATTTTTAGCCGATACATCAAAATCTTCAACTATCGTACCGCGTATGTAAATGGACACGCACAATAATCAGGTCGAGTCCGCATGTCAAAAGTCGAAAGTATTGTCTCCTTGCCTTAATTTAAAAGTCATAAACATTTTATTGAACAAAAATCCACTACTGTAACATTATATTTTGTATAAAAACCACCGTTTAGCACCAAATAGCTGATTATTATCGATAATATGTGGGTTACTTACAACAGAACTAATATAAAATTAACATTAACAATTCAATACTTACTGTATTTTGAGTAATAAAATTGTTTGAACAACAATGTTGCCGATGGAATATCTACGATCGAAGCAAATTAATTTTAACTTGTATTTTTTATAATTTTTTACATGTAAATATTTAAAGTATAATGTACCTATTGCATAATTTTAAAAATACCTTTACTTTGTTTCGAAGCCGAAACAAATGATTGCAGGAAATTCAAAGACTTTTGACTCTTGCATAGTTAAGAAACAAAAATTCATAATTTATTTTAAACATATGGTAGGCCCGCAACATTGATATACAAAAAACCCGAAATGCAATCTTTTATGAAAAAAAAACGCTTATTGAGTCGACTGGTGACCCAAGGACGCCTGTCAGTTTTCTCTCTCAGCGAATAGGTAGACTCTATTCAAAGGGAAAATGCTGATAGTCTTTTGAACTCATACTGAGTTCAAAAGACTATGGGGGTCTTATTTAGGTTTAGTTTAGGTAGTTATAATGTAAATGCACTGCTAATGTAATAATTATATCTCACTATTCTTTTTTTACGTGAGTGAAAATCCTCATGGGTGTTATGCCGGACTCCTACCGACTAAAAAACGTCACGTGTCCTGCTAACAGACCATGGTTGGCAGCTCCGGGTAAGCCCTCGGAAGGATACCCCAGGACTCCCAACAGACCTACGGCTACCACTGCAGCCTCACCTACGGAGGAGTTCGGGAGCTATCCCGCGTCTTTGGGGGGTTTTTCGGGTGTTATTCCGCTTCTTACGGGGATCGTGCGTGAATCTCTCACGTCACGCTGTCCAGGTCAGGCCCCCGGTCATGGAGGCCGATAGTCTTGGATGAAGGTGGGAGAGCTCTCTCCCCGCTGCCTCCTTCAGTTACATGACCTGCTCGCAAAAAAAAAGGCAGCGCAGTCCCACTTACTCCCACTGGAGATCATGGCTCGCACTATGGTCTCCAGTGAGAGAGTGTCCACGTCCAGACCTGCCACAAGGACCTGGCGCTGTTGCGCCCACGCCGTGTATATATCTCACTGTTATAAAAAAAAAAATACCTTACCTACTCGCTTGATCTGTTTGAACTTCAGCAATAGATAGAGGAATTCAAGAGGAAAATGTATCACGAGCGGGCGTCACGCGGTTTCACTCGCTTCGCTCCCGTTCCTGTGGTATTATAGGAATAAAATAAGCCAGTGTTACTCAGGGTGAATTTTTTTCCAATGGTGAAAGAAATTTTGAAATCGGCTCAGGAGTTTTTGAGTTGATTCATTACAAACATACAATTTTTTTCTTTTTATAATATTTTACGGGGTAGATAAGGGACTTATAGAAAAGTCTAGCTGTAACATAAACGAAGTTGCACGGGTCAGCTAGTATTACCTAAACTAATACAACTTTCCCCCCATATTTTATTGAGAGGCGTTGATGTTGCGTACTTCCATTGTTTTACTAAGTTATAGCTGTATTCACGTTGTTAGATAAAATTGTATACCATGGCGTAGATTTTTATTGCATTGATATTTATTACCAGAAACGTGAAAAAAGGCTGAGTTATGTACCTATGTACTCTCAGCTATTTATTTATTCGGTCCACCTCATGGGAAACCTATGGACGCTTGTAACATCGGAGCTGCAGCGCTCCTACAAAAACCTTAAGCTACCTAATTTCTTACAATCCCGGGTTCTTTAAGAGGAGCGGGAAGAGGCATATCACAAGGCCGCCAACTTGAGGACCACTGTCAAAAGTGGCCCCCAATCGCTAGATACGCCACGGCTTTCCATCAGGCTGGTGGCGACGTCAATTTGGCGTGCTGAATATAAAAAAAAGGAAAAGAAAACCTTCTAAGACCCCTTTTAAAGATTCCTATATTCGGCAAAACCGAGGCAGGCAGTTCACTCCACAATCGTAGCATGCATTGACATAATTATACTCTAGCTAAAGCAACTGGGCATATTACCTTTATTAGGAGTTCCATTATCGATAAGTAGTAACCGTGTGGCGACGGGGCCCCGTGGCAACGGGAAAGAGTACAAAATGTCGCCACCCCAATTCATCCCGAGGGTGTGGCGACTAAGGGAACACTTTCGCAAAACGATCCATTGCGTAGAGAAGGAAAACTCGAAATGAAACCCGGTTGTCAGTAAAATGACAATATAATAAGCCAAGTTGAAGGCCTAATCGGCACTTGAAAATTTTCAACTGCGGGTTGTCACGACCTGCTCCTGTACATTTCAACACGGCAAAAGGCTCACCACCTATTACGTGGGACATAAAACTATAAGGTGTAATTTGGTCGTATACCTCAGCCTACCCCTTCGGGTTTGTATTTATTTTGCTAAGAGCCACATCACAACGATTACCGTACATCGCTTGTTATCATATACGGATACCATTTTTTAGGGTTTCGTAGCCAAATGGCAAAAACGGAACCCTTATAGATTCGTCTGTCTGTCCGTCTGTCTGTCTGTCCGTCTGTCTGTCCGTCCGTGTGTCACAGCCATTTTTCTCCGAAACTATAAGGCCTATGCTATTGAAACTTGGTAACTAGATGTATTCTGTGAACCGCATTAAGATTCTTATATAAAACTAGAAAAAAAGTAGTAAATTTTGGGGGTCCCCATACTCAGAACTGAAACTCAAAATTTTTTTTTCATCACACCCATACGTGTGCGGTATCTATAGATAGGTCTCCAAAAATGCTATTGAGGTTCCTGACATCATTTTTTTCTAAAATGAATAGTCTGCGCAAGAGACACTTCCAAAGTGGAAAAATGTGTGTCCCCCCCCCCCCTCTAACTTCTAAACTAAGAGAATGATAAATATAAAAAGAATATATGTATGAGTACATTGCCATAAAAACTACCAACGAAAATTGTTTTGAATGAGATAGAGCTGGTAGTTTTTTTTATAATACGTCATAAACCGCAATTTTCGGTTAGAATAATCACTACCACTGCGAACGTGTAAAAACATCAATCAAAGTTACAACGAACTATAAGAACTTTTATGTTATGTTAATTGCTGCTACGAAACCCTTCATGGGCGAGTCCAACTCGCACTTGGCCGGTTTTATTTTTGTTTAACGTGAGGAAAAATCCTCATTGATGTTTTGCCGGACTCCTACCGACTAAAAACCTCTCGTAGCGCCCAACAGCCTATGGTTTGGAGCCCCGGGGAAGACCTCGGAAGGACATCCTTCCAGGACTGTTGGGAGTCCTGGGACATCCCAGGACTCCCTGAAGTCCCAAGACTCCCAACAAATAAACGAATACCATAATTATTCTACAGCTTCTAATGTTATTCAACCAATAACTTTTTTTTATACTCAGCTCGCCAAATTGACGTCGCCACCAACCTGATGGTAAGCCGTGGCGCATCTGGCGATTGAGGGCCAGTTTCACAGCCCTTAAGACTTTCGACAGTGGCCATCAAGTTGGCGGCCCTGTGATGTGCCTCTCCACGCTCCTCTTGAAGAACCTAATTTATTTTTTTCTATTTGAAGAAAGGACTTTCATGGCAATACTTATCTAAGGATAATTTAAAAAATCTTATCTCAGTCCAGTATTAGAACTGGTCATAAACATAATGGTGGATCTCGATCAACGAAAAATAGTACCAATAAATGAGGGCAATGTGGAAATAAGTATATCATAACATACAGTCATTAACTCCAGAATAACTAAATATATGCTAACGACACGATATATGATAAATAAGTATAAGATTTACAACTATAATATACACTGTCTATTCTCATACGTTAACATCACGCCTCCAAAATAATTTATCTATTACTAATCACGGATATATATTAAAGTTTACAATTAATTAAAACAATAGTTATTCCTAAGATATCAAAGTACGGAATAAATCATAAGGTATTCAGAAAAACCCTGAGGCTGGAATACAATTTATTCTCATAATTATTGTACACAACGAAATATACACTCTATTTAGATATGTGTAAAGATCAAATTAGCAAAAAGCCTTATAAATTAGAACTAAACTTAAGAGTATTATCTATAACAAACCAAATGCAATTCTAATTTCAAACACAAACAACTGACAATCGTTTACACTCATTTGTAATATCGGGCACTTCTTAAAACAAACTTTAATCTGAACTCTATTTCAAATCACATAGGGTAATAAATTGAATGAAGACGAAAGTCAATAATTTTAGCACATAATATCAATCACAAATCAATAGTGACATGGTTCTGCCCAGTCCGTATAGAGTTAATTGTTGCTTTGCGCACATTATCATTAGTTGGTGCATCGTGCGCGCGCGCAGCTCGATTGTATCGGCCGATTGTACATTTTAGATGGACTTGTAGGCAGGATATCATGGTATAAATTTTAACTGCCTACAATTCTGTAATTTGTCTCTATGTTGACTTGAGTTCTTATTGCTGAACATAGGGAGCCATGCAAATCGATGGATGCTCAGCCGGATTTCTACCGACTAAAACTACACGGTGACCTTCCATCTGCCTATGGTCGGGAGTTCTGGGTAAGTGCACCTTCGGAAGGATAACCGCAGTGCTCCCGACAGACGAGTTGTCTGATAGCTGTAGATAAAATGAACCATTGAACGAGGTACTTCCAGGTCGAAATCAAATCTAAAAAACAACAGTAATTCTCACGATAATCTTTGGCCAGAGAACCAAGCCAAGTATGATCTTATCTATATGGAACTTGAAACTCCATCCCTATCTTTTGCCAAAGACCTTTCGAAGTGGAGGTAGGACAGGTAGGAAAGAGGACGGCGGGCACAAATTAGGCACTATCCAAGTATAACTTATAACGTGTGACTAAAATCAAATAGGAGAAATAACCCAAGACGGCATCCTGACGTAAGGAACTCACGCACGCCCCCCCTTAGAAGCGGGATCACACCCGAAACCCCCCAAAGACGCGGGATAGCACCCGAACCACCCCCTGGGCGAGGCCGCAGTGGTGGCCGTAGGTCTGTTGGGAGTCCTTGGACATCCTTCCGAGGGCTTACCCGGGGCTCACAACCATAGGCTGTTGTGACGTGAGGTTTTTTAGTCGGTAGGATTCCGGTATAACATCCATGAGGATTTTCCCTCACGTAAAAAAAAAAGTGGGAGAAATAAAGGCGTCTAATTTGCCTGCCTATTCCTTCATCGAGAAAGGCATAACTTCTTATTAATATGATATTGTGCAAAACATTTTAAACCTGTATTTTTAGTACCAACCATAGGACAGAAAGATTGGTTACTTCTCGGTTACAATTAGTTGTGTTTTCCTTAACTGCTCTACGTTAAGATTGACGAATAGAGGGTGTTTGGTGGGTATCTCTTGCTCCCCTCCTTTATTATCGTTCTAGAATCCATCAATTTAATGGAATTGAAAAATAACCAGTCAAGTGCGAGTCGGTCTCGCTCACAGAGATTTCGTACCACAAAACGGCAAACGAATCATGTTTGTTGTAATGGATTTACTTATCACCCCCTTTTCCTGAATTTAGTATTTGTTGTTATAGCGGTAACAGAAATACATCATCTGTGAAAATTTCAGCATTCTAGATACCACGGTTCCTGAGATACAGCCTCGTGCCGGACAGACAGACGGACAGCGAAGTCTCATGAATTGGATCTCGTTTTTACCCTTTGGGTAGGGAACACTAAAAACACTACTACCTATCTTCTTGAGAGATAAGAGCGTGAAAGTATTATATTTCAGAAAATGAAAGATCAAAACGAGCCGGTCCACACATTTCACATCAGCTTGAGACGACACGCGACCGGACCCGCCGCCATATCTCTGAATTTTGATGAAACACCTCCTTGCATTGACGGCTCTGAGTGATTTATTTAATCGATATTTCAACACAGATTTATTATTATTAAAAGAGTTTATCGAAGAGTACTTACTCTTCTTACTTACCTACTCGATGTGAGGGTGACATGTTACTTCGTAATATTGTATTGATCATTGTACTAATATTATAAATGTGAAAGTATTTAAGTAAAGATGTTTATTACTGAATCACGCTCTACCAGCTGAACGAATCTGACTGAAATTTGGTACAGGAATAGATCTGGGATTAGGTGCATGGAGAATCTAAAATATCACATAGGATACTTTTATCCCGGAAAACGGTTAACCTTGTCATTTATTTATTTATTTGATGTAGATGTCCTAATGAATGAACGTGTGACACAAAATTCATATTAACATTAACCACCTTAAATGAATAGATCTCGTTGATACATTTATAGGAAAATTTGAACTTGGCGGTCTTATATGCTGAGATAAGAACAACTTTATTATTTCCCGATATAAAAAAAAACATTGATTAAACAATCATCTCAATCAGTAGCAGTCCGCTGCTGGAACTTGGACGTAGGCTTCTCCTAAATTTATTAGGATGGTGATTTTGCATACCACGCTGATTTGTTGGTGCAGGATTTTTCTTTGCTGTGACCTTATCCACCATTCAGCAGGCACAAAATAAAACAGTAGGTAAGTAATTACTAAGTCACACGCTGGATAAAATTGTCTTCCCTATATGGTGTTCTATAGGTTTGATGCTGTAATTGCAATGGCCTAGCTCTATCATCCTAAGCTATCAGAACGATCTAGAATAAAACAGCCTCACCAACAATTAACATCAAGCGTGCATCGGCCACCCATCCATCCGTCATACCTCGCCGGAGGTAACAGAACCTTTTTGCGACCGTCGGAATTGATGGCCGCACTTTATTGGAGGTGGGACTGAGATGTACAACCGACTCGACTCGATATCAACTGATATAAGGCTAGCTTTCTGTGTTGTGGGATGCTGGAGTTTTGATACTTAGGCGCAAATAAGCAAAACGTACCAAAACTTTTTTTTTAATATTAAGTTCGCCAAATTGACGTCGCCAGCCTGATCCACCACCTGGCCACTCTCACAGTTCGTAAGACTTCTGAAAGTGGTCCTCAAGTTGGTGGTCCTCAGCCCTGTGATGTATACTATAACGCTCCGCTTAAAGAACATGGTATTGTAAGAAGTGGAAAACACAATGTGCTATTAATATGATTCAGACTTCATCAAGTATTCCCCGTCCCAAAGTTACCCCACCTGCGAACTAAGACGTCGTATTAGTTAACAGACTACTGCTGCTGCAGAGTGAGGTTAAACTGTATTTTCCCATTAAAACATTAACTATGCCTGATCTTTTGAGATAAGAGCCAACTATTACATATTTAACTCGAGGGTAACATTAAAAAAAGAATTTAAAAAAATTAAATTAAAAAGAAAAATTTTGATTATCACGTGTTAAAATGTGGTAGGGGTATACATCGAGTTATTATTACTACGTCTAGAGAAGCTACCCTGTACAAAAAACGAACACTTTTTGCTACGAGTTACAACTAATGTTACAAAAACAATAAATTAGTTGTCTAATCGTAATATAAAATATTCAAGAGCAAGATCGCTTCTTAGTTATAGTTTTTTCACGACCAAAAGGTCTAAAGCGCTGGGAATTTCCTGGCGCTTACGCGTTTCCTTCTTCGTATTCCAAGAACATGTCACTTGTAAGGAAACACAAGTGTAAAAAAATGCCGGTTAGATTTTAAAAACACAAATTAAATAAATCATGGGTGTCATATCGAAAAGCTTATATTCTTACGAGTGAAGAAGAACTTCCATGACATTTATTTTGTCTTCATGCGTCGTTTTTACAGTATTTGACTACACAAGAAGGCATTTTACGCAAATCTCTTCACTGATGAAGGCGTCACGTTGTGTCGGGACACAAGAGACTAATTGAGTTATGGACCGTGGATAAAACTCTTGGCGCAAAGCGTTACTTCGGGGCGCCTTCTCTATACGTAGTAATAATAACCCAACGGGGGAATATGCCGATTTTTTTAGAACAACAAGTAGCCCACAATGCTATCCAGATTTTAAACTATCCCCATAAAAAAAATCGAGTTCATAGTATAGTCTTCAATCATTGGATGTAATGTAACTATGACTGACTGATGAATCGAGGAAGCATAATAATTTAGCGATCCAAATAATGGAAATCAAGTCTAGTCGTAGCTTTCTTGAGACGTGAAACAAGAACAAGCAAATTAAAATGCTGTCTTCTTAATAATCTTACAACGAATTGAAAACAATACAGGAGCAAACATTGAGTAGAGGAAAACATCGTAAAAATAGTAAGTATCAAAATGCCTTGTCCGCAGTAGGAAGCACAGACGGCACACTACACTCGTATTACTACAAATCATTCAAGCGGAGCCGTCCTGAAATGTTTCCATTCTTTTATTGATTTATTCAGCATTATTATTAATTTTTACAAATAAATATAAAACTCAATATGGCCGGACATTATTTATTATAACATTAACCCCGCCCAATCTGCTGATAAGTATTCATATTCGTAGCGAGTGTTTTTAGTTTTAATTTACTTTTTTTTAGTCGTCAAGGTTGTTTGAGGTTCTGTTTAAGTTTTTTATTGATAGTTTGAAGCCTTCTTATATAGCCACAGTTTTATTTATGTAGGTAAGTTTATAAAAAAAAAATCATCGTTGCAACTTTGTAGATGAGGTTTCACCCGCATAGCTCCCGTTCCCGTGGGAATAAGGGAATAAAATATATCCCATGTTCACCGGGAAGAGTGTAGCTTCCCGACAGTGAAAGAATTTTTCAACAAACAAACAATCAAATCTTTCCTCTTTATAAGTAATATTAGTATAGAAAACTGTCTATTGACTTAATAGGATACTGGGGCTTAGAAATGAGGTCAATAGGTATACCTATCACTAGAATTCATAGGTACAAACTTTTTAACACAGTTTTGGTTCCTCGTATAGAAAAAATATAAAGAGTACCTACTTAAGTATTCTTGATCGTAGACATTTGCATTCTGCTCTAATACTGACGTAAAATAAATTATGAATTTCATATGTAATAAATATTGAAAATTGTTGAAAAAAAAATAGGTAGTTATGTTAGTTAAGAAAAAGTTTACAAATTGCTTTACCAAGTTTTTAACAGTTGCGTCGCGCGTTCGAAGCGGAGCGTACGTGTGATATCTGCTGCGCTTGTACTTAGCTATTTACCTTTTGTTTTGAGTTTCAGTAGATATAAACTGTTTTGTGAATGTGTCGTGTTTAATACATTTTTATATCGCCTATTATAAACGGCTGTAAGCCGAATGGCAATCTTATTTTTTTAAAGTACCTACATATAGCTTATGTGAAAAATGGATGAGAACAACGCGGAAGAAGACTTAAGTGATACAGAGGTTATAAATCGATGTGAAAAAGAGCTTAATATGCTGGGCGAAATATCTGGAATTGAGGTAGAAAGTGAAGAAAATATTTATCGTGAAAATCGAAGTGCTGAGAAGAGAAAAGAACGAGAAGAAGATTATAATACAGAGGATGATTTCATTACGTACACTAGAAGACGACCAAAACGTTTGTTGAGGAGTGAGTCTTTAATATTGCAAAGTAATAGGAGGGTAGATGAAGAAAACAATAAAAATTCCGAAAATAACCTTAATCATGAGGTTTGCATCACCTCCTTAAATAGTTTACCCAAACAAGTTGCCATGGCTAAATTGCTTCGGTCTGAAAATATACGGGATGTTCTGAGAATTAAATACAAAAACCCGAACAAAGTTTTGATACAATTTAAGACAAAAGAAGACGCAGATATACTATTAAATTGTCAAAAAATTAAAGATATGGGTTTTCGATCATATTTAATATACGAACTGTCAACGTCCTACGGAGTTGTGAAAGGAATAGATTCAGATTTAAGTGAAGAAGAATTAAAGGTTTAAGAGGTTAAGAATTTTAGAGTCAAATGAAGAAATTCTGTCAGTCAAACGATTGAAACGCCTAAGCACGGAAGGAAAATGGATCGACAGTGAATCTGTAAGACTAAGTTTTAAAAGTAAGGTATTACCTCAATTTATATATGCCTATGGATGCCGATTTAAAGTAGAAACCTACAAATTCCCAGTAACGCAATGTTCAGGTTGTTGGCTCTTTGGCCATATAAAGAAGTATTGTCCCACAAAAAAGAATATCTGCCCAAAATGTGGTGGCAACCATGAGAATTGCAATACAAAAGATCTAAAATGTTTGAACTGTAAAGGGAACCATTTTGCATTGGACAAGAGCTGCCCCGTTTTTCTAAAAGAAAAAGTGATCCGAAACATAATGTGTGATGAACAAGTAACTTACAGAAAAGCCTTACAAATTTTAGCAGAACAAAAAGGAAATGAAAAACAAATAATTGAAGGTAGCACACAGGCACAAATTTCGATCCCTCCATCCACATCAGACTCCCCTCAAGAAACCTACGGTAGTGTATTAGCTAGAGCGGCCATGAGTCACTTACCTCAAACTACGGATGATGAAGAAGAACGGGAAATAGAATCAAATCCTAAAGATAAAACAATAGAACCAATCCAGAAGACAAACAAGAAGAAAATCAGTGGTAAAAATAGAAAAAAGGAGTACTTTATAGACCAGTCGATGGATGAAGACACAAGTGCACCTAGGGCTGATAATGAGAGCAGTACACAAAAGGAAGAAGTAACGTATAAATTAGAATTTAGAAAAATTTGGTTTAAAATAAAATCTATTGTTATGTCTCAGAGAAATTTTGATGAAAAAATAATTGATGTTATAAAAATTGTCTGCGCAGAATTTAAAAAGTTGATAGTTAGCATATTACTTGGAGGTGGAATTTTAAAACATTTATCTAGTTTTGTAAATGGCTAATTTACACAGTAATCTAAAGTTAAATATACTGCAATGGAACGCACAAAGTTTGTGCCCTAAAATTACATTGTTTTCAGCACTGTTGTTACGGGAAAATATTCACATAGCCATTATTAGTGAAACGTGGTTTAACTGTGAAACTAGTGTAAGTGTTGGTAGCTATAACATCTTTAGGCTCGATCGCGATGATGATTACGGAGGCGTCGCTGTATTAGTACATAGATCGATTCAATGTCATATATTCCCATTTACCATTCAGAACTCCGGTGTTCAAGTACTTTGTGTCAAAATCCTTAATTGTGGAGACCTTCAGTACGTTGTTTCAGTATATTGCCCATCATCAGTACAAACTCAACAAAATGACTGGAATGATCTCTTTTCACATTTTCCTATAAAAACCATTATAGCTGGTGATTTCAACGGGCACCATTCTAATTGGTCAAGTAGATCAAATACTAGAGGTACACAAATCATGGACGCTGCTCTCGAGTATGGTTATATTTCTCTGAACAATGGTATGCACACTCGAGTGAAATTGGTAAATGGCCACTTACAGACGACTTCACCTGATGTAACATTTGCAACATCTGATATAGCAATTAAGTTCGACTGGCAAGTGTTAAATGAAAACCTTGGTAGTGACCACCTTGTTCTTAAGATATCTAGTGAAATTACTACTACCTATCAGATCATAAAGAAGCGTAACTTCAAAAATGCTAACTGGAGTGACTACCGTCGCACCTTGTCCGAAACCATTAATAATTTTAAAGACTCCCCAGGTTCCACCCAAGAAATGTACAACTTCCTTACGGACCAAATTCAACATGCTGCAGATAAACATATTCCATACATAAAATTCTGCAATAAGCCGCTTGAGAAATTTAAACCTAAAAATTATTGGAGCCCAGAACTATCGCAAATAGTAGCACAACGTAGACTGGCATTAACCAAGTTTCGTCGTAACCCGACTCCGGAAAATTTGAATCAGTTGGAAGCCAAAACTAGAGAATCCCAAAAATTAATTAAAAAAGCTAAATCTATCAGTTGGCAAAATTTTTGTAATTCAATTAATGAAACCACGTCTGTGCGGGAAATGTGGCGACGCATGAGATGGATGAAGGGCTATAAACAACAAAGACCCTGCCCTCCCACTGAAGCACAATACGAACTTTTGCACTCTTTAACGCCAGACTATGTCACGAATAATACTCCTACCTTTAAATCCAAAAACGGCGAGTTAGAATCAGAATTTTCAATCCAGGAACTGGAAAACTCTCTAAAAAAGAAGGATTCTGCGCCCGGAGAGGACGGTATATCATATTCTATGATCTATAACTTACCCTATTCAGTAAAACAATTTCTACTTACAATTTACAATAATATATTTATTCATAGCTGTATCCCTCACCAGTGGCGAAACATTCAAATAATTTCAATCCCAAAGGCGAATAATAACAATAATAATAATCAAATCAAATTAAGACCAATATCACTTCTCTCATGTCTATGTAAAATATTCCACTTGATGATTTTTAAGCGTTTAGAGTGGTACGTAGAACAAAATAATGTGTTATCACCACACACTGTTGGATTCAGGAAATCGCGGTCATCTATAGATGCGCTCACCAGGCTAGTTTCCTACATCCAAGTGGGCATATCTAACAATATTCCTACAGTCGCGTGCTTCTTGGATATTGAGAACGCTTACAACAATATTTCAATTGATGCAGTTACACACACATTAGACGATATTCAAGTAGGAGCTAAACTTTGTATGTATGTGTGGGCTTTTTTGAACGAGAGACATTTAAAACTTAAAACACTTAACTTCGGAATAGATACATGTAGATGGACCAATAGAGGATTGGCCCAAGGGGACCCCCTCTCACCTATATTGTTTAATTTAGTTACCTATAAAATATGCCGGACAATTAACACCGTACTTATTTCACAATATGCAGACGATTTTTTAGTATACTATAAACATAAAGAAATTGCAATGACTGAATATTACATACAAGGAGCGCTAGATAGTTTGGTGACATTACTGGATGAAATGGGTTTGACCCTATCTCCAACTAAATCCCATTATTGTGTGTTTAGTAGAGGGCGTCGAAGAATAGTACCAACTCTCAAAGTATATGGACAGTCGATAAACTTGAGTGAATCTGTTAAATATTTGGGTATGTGGCTGGATAGTAGTCTGCGCTGGAACAAGCACATTAACGAACTTACTTATAAATGCTTGAAATACCTAAATCTATTGAAGTTGTTAGCAGGTAGTTCTTGGGGGATACATACTAAACATATACGTAAAATATATATATCAGTTATACGGAGCCGGATTGATTATGGGTGTTTTATGTATGATTGTAGTGCAAAGACTCATGTTAGTAAATTAGATAAATTACAAAATCAGGCACTTCGGGTCATTGGAGGCTTTATAAAAAGTTCACCTATACATGTTATGGAAAGTGAACTACATGTACCACCACTGTTTATAAGGAGACAGTATCTTGCATACAAACATGTGATAAAAGCAATGTCATGCTCAAATAATATTAGCACAAATATAATCTCCGAGTTAAATTTACTCTTGCCTGACAGGTATTGGATGAATAAAAAGAAACCGTTACTTGCTACCACCTTTGACGAACTTCATGAACTAAACATCGCTTCCACTGGTGTTCTTAAAATGTTTACGCTAAATACATGGGTAACAGCTATGCAGACCAATAAATTCCTAAAAAGTGACCTTGATTGTATTAAACAGGCTAAAAACTCTTATGAACCTAACTATTTGTTATGTGAGGTTGTCAAGGAATTGAATACTAATTACAGTGATTGGTGCAAAATTTATACAGATGGGTCAAAGAGTGTGAATGGGTCGGGAGCAGCCTACTACCACCAAAATAATAACTATAAAACTAATTTTAAGATTCTTGAAGATATATCTGTAATGTCCGTGGAACTCATTGCTATATTTCAAGCTCTGTCCTATGCTTTGGAAAACAATTTAAATAAAATAGCAATTTTTACTGACAGTAAAAGTGCTTTACAGCATGTGGCTCGGTGCGCCTCTGGATTCAGAGGTGCATCGATAGCCTATGATATCTTAGAGATATGTAATAATTTTTTAAACAGTGGCACCAGACTTATGTTGCAGTGGGTTCCGGGACACATAGGGCTAAAGGGTAACGAGGAGGCTGATCGTATGTCCAAAGCAGCATTACAGGAAGGAACAATAATACCGTATCTACCAGACTTTTGGGAACTACACAAAAAATATAAAATTTCTTGCTTCCACAAATGGAAAGATAATTTTAACATGAAATCGAAAGAAAAAGGAATATGGTATAAGACCATTCAGAATGAGCTTCCTCGTTCACCCTGGTTTGATGAGAAAGCTCTCAGTCGTAATTATGTGAAACTTGCACTGAGACTCCGCTCTGGGCACTATCCATCAGCAAAATTTGCATACCTTATGGGAAAGGTTGACTCACCAAACTGTACTTTATGCAATCAGATAGAGGATGTGCAACATTTGCTGATGGAATGTGTCCAAAATACAACTGAAAGAGAGTCAACCTTAATAGAATACAGTCTTAATAGGCAAGATGTTGGGCTAATCAATAGTATTTTATCAAACCCAAAATCAGAAGTTACTCAAAAATTCTGTAGTTTGCTATCTGTACCCTCTGATGACTCTCTTCCATAATAAATACAAAATAAATTTAAAAAAAGGCATATTTATACTCATAGATATACACATACACATAAGTACTTCTATAATTTTATAATATTAAGATCTATTATCATTTGTGTTTATTTAGCTTAAGGTACAATGGAGTTGTCGTGCCCATGTGGGCAAAAGCTCCTTAAATACTTACCAGAATAAAAAAAAAGACGTGTGGCACTCGGGGACTGCCGCGGTAAAGCTATTACATAGCATTTTTTACCAACTATGCTAGTATAATTATTTCTATATAAGAATACTAGCTGATGCCCGTAGCTTCGCCCGCGTAAAATTTGTTACCGCGGGAAGTTATTCCCGGGATAAAAGGTAGCCTATGTGTTATTCCAGACTATAATGTATCTCTGTACCAAATTTCAGCCCGATCCGTTCAGCGGTTTGAGCGTGAAAGAGTAACAAACATCCACACTCACAAACTTTCGCATTTATAATATTAGTATTATAAGAAGTAAGATTTTAAGGCCTATGTTCAACATAGTAAAGTACCAAGTACCTACTTGACTGTGGACATTTGGGCTTTTGGAATTTTGGCCTATTGGCCTTTTGGACTTTGGACTTTTGGCCTTTTGGACTTTTGTACTATTGGACTTTTGGACTTTTGGACTTTTGGATTTTGGACTTTTGGATTTTTGGACTTTTGAAGACCCAAAAGCCCTCAAAGACCGAAAAGTCCCAAAAGTCCCAAAAGTCCCAAAAGTCCCAAAAGTCCCAAAAGTCCCAATAGTCCCAAAAGTCCCAAAAGTCCCAAAAGTCCCAGAAGTCCCAAAAGTCCAAAAGTCCAAAAGTTCAAAAGTCCAAAAGTCCAAAAGTCCATAAAACCAAATTCCAAAAGTCCAAAAGCCCAAAAGGCCAAAAGTCCAAAAGTACAAAAGTCCAAAAGTCCAAAAGGCCAAAAGTCCAAAAGTCCCAAAGGCCAAAGCCCAAAAGGCCAAAATTCCACTCCACCTAACCTCACCCCACCCACCTCACACCAATTCACCTCACCACACCCCACTTCACTTCACCCCACCCTACACACCTCAGCCCACCCCACTTCACCCTACTTCACTTCATATACATAGGTACACGTTATGCAAACGCTCACGTGTACACGTTGGTATATGAAGTGCGAGATACACGAACGTGGCCGAACGTGGCCGAAGGTAGCCGAGAGTGTGATTTATTTTCGTGACACAATTTCTGGATTCGGTCTCCACGCAAGGCCCGCGATAGAAGCTATGCAATAGCATATTAGGTATTTTGTTTTAGAACTTTTTAAGAAGAACAATTATTTTGTAATAAATTATTTTTATGTAACTTCAACCATTTACGCAGAGGCGCAACGGATACTCATATAACGATTAAATGTTTTCCGTTTTCGAAACATTCCTCATTGCTGCACCACTCCTATTAATCTTAGCATTATGTTATGTAGCCTATAGCCACTATCAATAAATGTACCTACTTACTATCGAACAGTTTTTGAAACCCTACGAGTAGTTTCAGTTAGGCTTGCCTTGGTATGATGTGATCATGGTCCCTTTGCAGCGTGTGTCCAATCCAGCGCAGCAGCTACACTTCCGACGTTTGATCTGTTGGTGGATAGGGGTCTCACTGCAGCGTTCCAATAGTCTTACGTTCGTGATGTTCTCGGGCCCGTATGTACCGAGGATCCATTGGAGGCAGCGTTTGACGAAGACTTATAGCTGGTAGCTGGTGCGAAATGTCTTTACTTTAGTGACCTTCCATGTCTCGCATCCGTATAGCAGTCAGCAGTACAGTTTTAACGTTTACTTTGTTTTGAGTTTCACTCTTCGTGTCTATTTTCGCAACTGCCTACGGGGCGCAGCTGTGTAAAGGTTGTTCTGGCCTTGGCGAGACTCGAAATGATGTAGGGTACTCTTCTATCCCATCAGTTTCTGACACGACACTCCCGAGGTACGTGAATTAGTGCCTCCACCACATCTCTTGCGTCTGTCGATTTTAATTTCAGTCCAGCCATTCGCTGCCTCATCCTGCTCGTTGTCCTGCACGTTGTCCTGCAGACATGCATGACGGCGTGTGTGTGCCTCAGCAGGCACAGGACACCGGCATCATTTAAATCCTCCAGGATATCAGTATAGGCCCCATTCTATGCCGCGCCGATTGTTCTTTGCGGAATTCAGCATTATATCATCTATTTTCTATGGATGGTTGTTGACTATCCTGTTATCTTCATAACGATCCTCTAAGGTAGGTACAGTATGTATTTTCAAAAGAGTTTGTGAACTATATTTTTAATTTCTTTTTCAGAATATTGATGACATTTGATTGATGTCATTTTATACACGTTACGTCTACTACATTGATACATGTAATAAAATTCTAACACGCCGGTGTTTGTATGTAAATTTGTTTATACTGAGGAAAATTCTATACTGAGGAATAGCTTTAACCATTAAGCTCTATTTTGATTAAGCAAACAGGGCAGATTCACACGCTACTTGATGAGTATGATTAATAAATACCTCTAATTTCATAGACCTTGTGTGACGTAAACAAAGTTGCAAGGGTCAGCTATTATAGGTTTCTTCTTATCTACTTAAAAACTATTTTTACAAATTTTATGGTATTATTAGACATTCTTTGAAATATGCATGTATGGTATTGTTGTGACTTTTATGACATGTTTAAAGTACATAGGTATGGGATAGATGGCGCTCGCGGCTACGTCAGCGTGAAATTTTCTTCCCACTTCCCATGGGAACGTACCTACTCCCGGGTTTGGTTATCTTTATAGCAGTATTATATATAAATTAACAAAACAAAAAATAATACTGCATTGGTGATAATAATAATAAAACGTATGTATAATAGAGTACTCACTCATTTTCTTTCACTATTTTTCGTGACTTTCTTCATTAATAAATGCACTTTGTTTATTCATTTTTAAAACACTTTTTACACAAATTATACAATTACAGTTCACTGTTGTACATAGATGATGAATACCTATACACCTATAGTCGAATTTTTATTTAGACGAAGTAAATTGACAGCAATTAATGTAATTGACAGCATCGAAATTGTCATTTCACATTAAGTACTCTAAATTCGACCAGCACTCTTAATTCAACTTTGGTCGAGTGGTTAAGACGCGGATCGGTACGCAGAAGGCGCAAGATCGATTCTGGGTACAAGCATGAATTTTTGGATTATTTGACATAATATATAACGACTGCAGAGATCATAATTGACGTAAACAAAAAATTTATGAAGTGCTAGATACACGAACGTGGCCGAAGGTAGCCGAGAGTGTGACTCGTTTTCGTGACACAATTTCTGGATTCGGTCTCCACGCAAGGCCCGCGATAGAAGCTATGCAATAGCTTAAAAAAAAAAAAAAAAAAAAGTTTTTAACAAGTAGGTACCTAAATATCGTGTTACCAAATCAAGTTTTTTGACATAAATTTGTTGTTGATGTTTTTTTTAAAATAAATTCATCCATTTCCGCCCTACATTTTGCATAACAGCTGTTAACTTAAAGATCAGTTTATGAGTTTCTTCTAGAAACTTCCACTGGACATTTGACATTTCAAGAAAAGAATGATTGGTTTTGCTTCACCGGAGATATAGTAAACACCAGACGATAGCAACTTACAGGTTTCGCGAATAAGCTTGACACATATTGATAAGACAATTTGAAAAGACTCCCAAACAGCAAAAGTCACAACAAAATAAAACACACGTCTAACAATATGTAGTTGTCACCGGTTGATAGAACCTGTCTTTCAAACTATCTACAACTTTATGGCCTTTGAAACGCTTTAACTACTTTCTGAAACACAGAGAAAATATCCTTAATCTGAAGTGATAGAGTCTATTTTAATTTGAATACCAGCTTTGAGTTATGATACTGTTATCACTAATATCAATGTAAACATATTCAGTGATTTCCAAATTCAAAACTTACGGATGTGTAAGCTGTTCATTGCTGGTCATAGACTGTTGATAATATCATTTAGACTTATATAAAAGTTAATGTATATTGAAGTTAAAATATTTACCATCATACCAAGGTGTGTAAGTATTACAGTTTCAGTCTGGCATCCCACGGGATACGGCAGATAGGTGTTGAGATGATTCTGGGCTGGAATAGATCAATGGTATGTCAAAATCGTGTAATACTTGTGGGATTCGTGCAGACTAGTTTCGGTAGCAATCAGAACAGTGATCGATTCTGATAGAGGTGTGAAAATGTCGGGAACTTTTCCCAGAGGTGTCGATTGCAGTAGTTTCATATCTGACATGCAGTTTCAAGGAGTGATTTCGAATACAAATGTAAGGACAGTTTCGATGGCGTTCCTTATTTTTGTTGTTGTTGAATTTATTTAGGCAGAGGTAAAAAAAAATTTCTGGAAGGCCAGCATTGCAAGGGAAAATTATTATGTGACGGGAAAAGTTTGTGAAGTCCAGTAATACGGAAAAATATTGTTTTTATAACAGTCACAATAATTAGCATGATGTTGACCATGTCTCTTTTGACGAATATTATTATGTAACTTGAATTGTGACTATTGCTCCATTATATTAGCATTAATAAGGAATATTTATTATTCAATGAATATGATTTTAAAACAATTTAGTAATAAATTACCTCATTATGTATGAATATTATTATAAAGTTTGTCACCTGGGATATTATTTTCAATTTGCTGAATATTTTATTAATAATTATTATTGATGGTCATCACCGTCATCATAGTTTTAAATTTAAAGATTTGTACATTACTACAATAAGTATTGCTTCCTTGGATAAGCCCTTGCGAGGTTGTATGCCCTCAACTCGAGGATCACTCTTATTCAAGATGTGATAGTGGTCATGACTGTTGATCAGGCGAGCTAAAATGGAGAAGAAATCTCTCTTCCACGCTCTGAAATGCCTTCTGACCTTCCTGCCCCTGAAGATTAGGATCACTCTTGCTCAGACTCTTATTAAACCCATATTAGACTACGCTGATGCCTGCTACTTAGATGCCACAGAGGAGCTGCTAGACAAACTTGAGAGGCTGCAGAATTTATGCATTCGTTTTATTTTTAACCTAAGGAAGTATGACCATGTTTCTCAATTTCGCCAAAAACTCAAGTGGCTCCCAATCCGACTTCACAGGAACACTCGGATACTTTGCCTCCTCTTTAACATACTGCACAACCCAAAGTCCCCGTCCTACCTTAGGGAGCGATTCTCATATGCACGTTCTCCTGAAGCTCCCTGCAGGACACACCTTCGCTCCATCCTTAAATTCCCACGCCACAAATCCGATTTCTATTCCTATTCCTTCACGAGGAATGTTCATAAGTTTGTAAAATTACTTGAAACTTCGTTTCAGTAAAGCTTTTATATATACAAATACACTAGTTTTTGTTTTACTTAAAAATACCCAGTAGTTTTGATTTTACAATCAATCAAAGTTCGCTAAAATTTGTTGCCACGCTAACAGTCACTGAACTGCGGATGACGTCACGTTATAGCGCGGCTCCCTGCAGTCCGCTCCGCACCCAGCTGTAGCAGTGAAAAAGTCCGCGCACGCAGTGTTTCCTATTCTTACTTCGCTTTTAGCAAAGTGAATTGTTAAATAAATTAACGAAGGCTTCGATAAAGGACAATCAGATAACTTACATAAAATAATGGGCGTGTGGTTGCTCATTTTTTAGCTATAAATAATGATTTCTTTACGGTCGAAATGCGAGGCGTAAAAATGCAAAGTTAAGTTAACTGTCTTTCATTATGACTCTTTTAAAAATTTGTTATAACTGTACTAAGCATATTGTTTTATTTATCCAAATGGTAACTATTTTAGATAACTCCTAACTTATTTTTTATTGTGATGCTAGCTAGGTAGAAGTAGGTATGTGTGAGAAGGGTTTTAATTAGTGACCGACCGAAGTTTCGGTTTCGGTTTCGGTTTCGGCCAGTTTCGGCCAAAAAATCGAGTTTCGGCCGCAGTTTCGGTTTCGGCCAAAATGGGCCGAAACTTTCGGCCGGGCCGAAACTCACGTGTTCATGAATTTTGAGTGCCTGGCTCTGCTTGTGACGTGGTTGGGGTCAGCCCAACCAGCTAATATGTTACTAACCGAAGATTTACCGATTTACAAAGGACTTCCAATCAATAGTTATAAGAATATAATTTTTAACAGAATCCTAAAAATGTAATCTAGGACATTACGTAACCCTTCCCCTTTGTTGTCGGTTTCGTTGACTTCGTTGGTCGTCTGTCTTTCAGTCTGCAACTCATGCACCGTCATAGTTATAACAGACAGTTAAAAATTTTACAAATGATGTATTTTTGTTGCCGCTACAGCATAAAATAATATTAAAGGGGGCCTACCATACAACATACGTGATTTTTTGCAGCTTTTCTTGTACGGAATCCTACGTACGCTAGTCCGACTCACTGTTGTCCAGTTTTAGTCATATACTTCTAGTATGTAACCAAAACCAGCCAAGAGTTAGTAGCACGGCACTATGTGGTTTTAGTTGGTAGGAGTTCGCAATAGCATCTATGAGTAATTCCATACGTAAAAGAAAGAAACTCAACTTTAGGTGGACATATTTCTAAAATGAACACTTGAGAAGATTTATACCGTTGATTGATGGCACTTGGTGGAACTTGCTGCACCTATTGAAAAAATTACCGGCCAAGAGCTCTCGCAAGGAGGGGTTAAAGCGGGACCCTATAAACGAGACATGAGGCCTAGCCGTCTGTCTGTCTATTGGTCACGAGGTTGTATCGCTGGAACCGTGCCAGATAGAGGCCTAAAATTTTCAGTGTACAGTAGTCCTACCGACTAAAAACCACGCGTATCCTACCTAAAAGCCTACGGTTGGGAGCCCCGAGTATGCCCTCGGAATGATGCATACTGCGGCCGCGTCTTTGGGGGGTTGTTCAGTTGCTATCCCGCTTCTTGAGGGGGGCGTGCATGAATCTCTCACGTGACGCTATCGTCTCAGGCCTGATTCTGTAAGGACGGTGAGCAGCCCCGTCACCTACCTACGCAGACTGTAGAACTCGGATGGGAGAGTTCTCTCCCGCTTCCTCCCCGCCGTCTCTTTCACGAGCATGACCTGCTCACAGGAAGAGGCCTATGGCCCCGCTCCAGCGCCTCCTTGCGCCATTTAAGCAATGACGCAAGGACCCTCGCTTCCTCCCTTCCAGGTCCCATAGACGGGTGCCGGCTAGAAGACATGCCGCCTCAACTGAGATCGTGCGGTATCCCCTTATCACCCTGAAGGCCGTCGCCTTCTGCATGCTAAGCAATCTAGCCGCATTGCTGGCCATAAGGATCTCCGCCCACACGGGGGCCCAGTATAGGGCCATGCTCCGCACGATCCCAAGGTACTGCCTCCTTCAGGGAGCGTTGGGTCTCCTGATATTGGGCAAAAACCGCGAGAGTGCGGCTGATGCCCCCGTCCCTCAGCTATGGGACCAAACTTCGAAAGAGGTATCCGAGTTCCACCGACTATGGAGTAGCCCCAGATATGTCAACGAGAGCTCGATGCTGATGCTGACGCCCCCTATATGTAAGCTGGATCCCGCAGGTGGCCTTTAGGACTGCGTCTCGGTGCGTTACTCCTCGCGCTGTAATGAGGGTGTCGTCGTAACACGTTACGCCGACACCTCTGAGCAATAGACCACGCTGCACCCAATCGTAACCTATGTTCCACAGAAGCGGTCCTAGACCGATCCCCATGGAAAACCGAACGACACATCTCGCCGAGCCTGCCCTAGCCAGCTCGGGTAAGTTATGGCCCTCTCGGAAACATGGGCCCTATAAGATATGTAGATAAGTAGGATATGCGACAGAGATATGGAGGCATTCCATGGTAAATAAGCGCCTCCCAAACGCAGCTCCAGGGCAAGGTGTTGAAAGCGTCGGCGATGTCAAGAGACACACTGCCACCACCACCTCGCCCTGTTCCGTTGCCGCTATAACAAAATATACCTACTGAAATCAGATAAAGCATCCACACAACAAACGTAATTTTTGTCCCCATTTTTTGTAACGGAACCCTCTGTGCGGGAATCCGACTCGCACTTGGCTGGTTTTTTTTTTCTTTTCAATATGAACACGTGAGTTTCGGTTTCGGTTTCGGTTTCGGCCGAAACTGCTCCTGAGGCCGAAAGTTCGGTTTCGGTTTCGGTTTCGGCTGGAAAACCAGTTTCGGTCGGACACTAGTTTTAATATCCAAAAACTCTAAAACTAGGATAAACTAAGAGGACTAGGGATATAGGTGGATAAGGTTAAAGACTTAGCTAGAGATAATATGCGTCTACTTATACCTAATCGGGAACAGATGTACTAAAGCTTTTTAGGGTTCCTTAGCGAAATGGGAAAAATGGAACTCTTATAGATTCGTCATATCTGTCTGTCTGTCCGTCCATATGAAACAGCCATTTTACTCAGAAACTATAAGGCCTAAGCTGTGGAAACTAGGTAAGTAGATTTATTCTGTGAACCGATTAAGAATTTTCCAAAAAAAATGAAAAAATGAAGCAATAAATTTTGAGGGTCTCCATACTTAGAACTGAAACTCCAATTTTTTTTTCATTAAAGCCATACGTGTTGGGTATCTATCCTACACAATAGCATTTTTAAAGACCTAGGTATCTGTCTTTAAAAATGCTATTGAAGACGATATTTTTTTTCTTAACTGAATAGTTTGCGCGACAGACACTTCCAAAGCGGAAAATGTGCCCCCCCCCCCCCCCCCCACTAACTTCTCAAATAAGAGAATAAAAAATAAGATGTACATACATTGCCATGCAAACTTTTACCGAAAAATAGTTTGAATGAGATCTAGTAAGTAGTTTTTTTTTAATACGTCATAAACCGCAATATTCGGCTAGAAAAATCAGTGCCACAGCAAATGTGTTAAAAGATTAATCAAAGTTACAACGAACTACAAGAGCTTTTATATTATGTTATTTGCTGCTACGGAACCCTTCATGGGCGAGTCGGACTCGCACTTGGCCGGATTTTTATTCAATGACGAAGAGTTTTGTTGAGCGGTAGTGAACGCTGCTTAGGAATTAAGGGTCGCGGGTACAAACATTTGCGTGCATGAACATGAATATTTGTATCGGTCTGGGTGTTTTTAATATTAAATACTTACTTATCTATTTACAATAAATTAAATAAGTACCTACATAAGGTGTAAACATTTTTGGTTTATAACCAACTTTTTCAGATCGCCAAGTGCAAGCTATGGTGAGAAGCTATGCGCTATGTCTAACTTAAAAGAGATGCTCTTCATGGCATTTATCCACTTTTTCTGCAGTTTGAAGTCTGTTGGGACTAGGAAAATCAACATTTCCGGCGTCTTGATAGTAGTACTTATACATTTTCGTACAACATAGGATTTCCGAGCCCTAGGATTAGGCATATCAATGAATCTTTATGGAAACGTAAGGCAGCGGTACTGAATAGCGCGAACGGACTGAGCGACTGTTATAAGTGTATAACGTGACGTCATACGGTGCGAGCGCGGGCCAGCGGTCGCGGGCTCACTTTAAATTCTATAACTTAGGAAGTAATTGACGTATCAAAATAATTCTTTCACATGTATTTTTTATTTTTGACGGAGAATACAATAAGCTAAAATTCAAAATTAGTGAACATTCTTGCTTGCCACCAGATATCAGAGATATTAATACAGCAGCGTGTTTCAAGAAAAAAGTCCGCGAACACTATCTCTCAACCACTTTTAATAGCTAATGTCGTCATTTCTCCTATGTATGTATGTATGTATGTATAAATGTATATATGTATATATCCATAATCTTTATGTATATATTTATAACTAATAATAATAAGTACCTATTTATATATCTGTATTTATGTATATGTGTATATGATATATGTGTGTTTGAAATATTTATTTCTAAAGTATGTATAATCGCTTGTTTTTATCTAGATATTTTTTTTTACACACTTCTACCTCTTTCAACTCTATTGTTGTCATGCTCTCCTCTCGCCGGCCTGCTGGAAGAGATTTCTTGTAGAAATAAGCAGTGCCATTGTACTCTTTTCTCCTAACTCCTTCTTTGTTAAATACATGTGTGTACATAACGTGTAAAATAAAAAAAATAAATAAAATAAGAAGAAAAAAACATTCTCTCACATTTTCTCTCTACTCGTCAATTCCATTCCTTGTTATTCTCAACGGCATTATTGATGCAGGGCAAATACGAAAACACACCCACCAATTCACATTGTTTGATAGCTTAATATTTGTCAACGACTGGATGAAGAGATGATAACTTCGAAATTACCAAAGCAAGAACAACCTTACCAACATTAGCCTTGCTGGTGCGGTCGGGTAAACAGGGTAAACATGTCGTGCCTAAGGACTTGAGTTCTCCAGGCCTGAGTTCAATTCCTGACCATACTAATATGAACGTGCTCATAAGTAGGTACAGTTATTTTTTTTTATATTTAGCTCACCAAATTGACGTCGCCACTAGCCTGATGGAAAACCGTGGCGCATCTAGCGATTGGGGGCCACATCTGACAATGGTCCTCAAGTTGGCGGCCCTGTGATGTGCCTCTTCACGCTCCTCTTAAAGAACCCGGGATTGTAAGATGAGGGAAACACGTGTGCGGGCAGGTCGTTCCAGGTTTTTATAGTTCAAAGGGGAACGATCTTTTGAAACGCTCTGCTCTGGCGAAGATTCTCTCCACTGTGTATGAGTTAAGCTCTCTGTTTACAGGAATATCAGAGACTTCGGTTGCTAGTACACTATAAAAAGAAAGAACGCGTTGCCTGAGTGTTGTACCAACATAGGTTATACATTCATTATCAAACATCAAAATGATATCTCACAAGTGTGCCTTCATATACAAATACACGTATTTATGTATATTTCAGGTGTATTCTACAGTATGCCGCAGGTACTCTGTTATGTGCTTGAGAGGAACGTGTCGGAGATACGTGACAGGCAGCAAGACCATTGTCTGTGAATAAAATAATATCTCATTTCCATCAAATTGGTGTAGAAAAGAACGTCTATTTGTATATTGCTGACACATTGTGCTTTCATGAACTCAGTTGAGAAAGAATTCTTAATTCTAGGACTTTTTTATAATGTGGATGTAAAAGTTTTTACAGCTCATCAGAAGTAGATGCCCGGCTTGTGTAACGCCCAAAGATTGTGAGGCCGGTATCACTCCGATTTTTTGAATAATTTCTGGAGTGAGATACCGCCGTTTAGTCGGTTAATGCCTATTTCGCAAAATGGCACCCGAGTCTGAAAAGGATTAATTCGCAAAAGGACTATTCTTAAAAAGACTAATTCGCGAAATGGCTAATTCTGAAAAGGACTTATTCGCAAAAGGTCTAATTCTTAAAAAGACTAATAATCGCGAAATGGCCAACTCTTAACAAGGTATAAAAAAAAGTTCAACAAAGTGTCGTGATTTTGCGAATTAGTCCTTTTCGGAATTAGCCATTTCGCGAATTAGTTTTTTTAAGAATTAGTCGTTTTGCGAATAAGTCCTTTTCAGACTCGGGTGCCATTTTGCGAAATAGCCATTATACGACTAAACGGGACCAACGCGACCTGAAAAAGGTCGTAGCGACTGATTGGATGCGGAAGGCGCAGAATTCTGTATTGTGGCGAAAAGTGGGAGAGGCCTACGTCCAGCAGTGGACTGTTATAGGCTGATTTGATTGAAACTTATCTTTAAGAATCAAAATGTCACACAAAACTTGCAGGCAGAAAAGTTTTGTTTGTGATCAAAAACGAGAGAAAAGTAAAATTTGCTAAAAATGGTTGTGATCGAAAACATCCATTAAATTTGCTGGTTTAATTCTAGGGCAGTTACGGCCCTTCAGAACTTTCTTCATTCACCAAATGACCTGAATTCATAATAATTCGTTGACTGGCAAGACTGTATTGTATATCCAATACCATTTCCCCAATTATCATACTTTGGAGGGAAACCTCAAAAGCCT
Source organism: Miltochrista miniata (assembly GCA_933228765.1). NCBI lineage: Eukaryota > Metazoa > Arthropoda > Insecta > Lepidoptera > Erebidae > Miltochrista > Miltochrista miniata. The sequence continues at coordinate 35,119,642 of OW121755.1, read as the reverse complement.
CAAAGAAGTCACAAAGAGATAAACAGTAGTACACAATGCTGGTACTAAGACATCTGTCACAAAAATACAACAACACAGCATACATTAGAGACATTATCGCGACGGTGGGCCACAAAAGGTTGAAAAGTCGCATTTCGCACGTATCGCTGTTATCGTCTCTGTGTTCGAACCCTTACGTTTGTAGGGAAAATTATGTCCCGCTTTAAGTTATAAGTGGTGGCGATTTGAAACAATGATGCGTAATAGTTTTTAAGAATATTGCTTTTTAAACAGTTAGGTATTTACTTATTTAAATTATACTTAATAAATACTCTAAATAAACGCAAAATTATTTTTAAAAGTGGGTACTTTTATTTGTTTGACGAGCAAGTTTATTTCATTGCAAACATTGGCATAACTTTCCTTTCTTTTTTTATTCAATAACAAAGAGATGCGTATCATCTCTTGTGATGAGTGTGGATGTGTCTAGTTGTATGTCACACATTCACGCTGTAACCATTAGAGCGTGAATGTGAGTAGTAGAGCGAGATCCATTCAGCCGTTAGAGTCTAACGGCTGAATGGATCTGGCGGAAATTTATTTCAAGGAGGAAAGAAATCCTGCAATAACACATATACTTTTTTATTCCAGGAAAATTTCCCATGCGAAGCGGAAACCCGCCTATCCTCTGAAAATGATTCCTGTCTTCATTCTGTCACAGATGAAACGCTCACCGCTCACACCTCGCGCCCCACAATTGATTCGGGGGGCGAATTATCAGAAGTCGTTGGAATGATTTATGTACACAATTATTGGGTTATTCAGGTACGATGTTTTGCGATTCGATCCTCGCCGATAGAAGTTTTGAGACAATGAGACTTAATTTAATGTTGTTTCGAAAACGGTGCGTAGTTCGCCGTGTGTGGATTAGGTATGAATATTGGGGGTGACAGGAGAAGAAATTATGGGGGAGTATAAAAGCGAATTATTACGAACTAGCTGTGTCTTATGGTTTTGTCTGTGACACACTTTGAACCCTGTAGCACCCTTTGAACTTCATCTCCGTATTTACAATAATAAATGGAAGTATATACAATACGGCTCACAACGTATTACGTGGGACAAATTATAAAAAGGTGAAATGTGGGTATATAATATGCCTCTGCCTACCCCTTCGGGGATAAAGGCGTGATGATGATGATGATGATGAAATGGAAGTATGCCCTTTTAAATATTGATTATTAGAAACTGCTCTGCTCCCTTACGTAGTAGCATGATGATACGTAGCGACTCCGCAAATTTAAGGTACGTAGAACGTCCATGTGTCAAATGAATGGCGAATATTGGAAAAGGTCTCAATCAAAGTGAAAAATACATAGGTACATACTGTCAAGTCTTTATCTCCAAAGAGTTAAGCAGATGCATCCTCCACGCTCACATTAATTATCCATTTGTTAATGTTCTACGTAACAGGTGTTGCGGTGCGCCTACTGACGTTAAGATGGACAGACGCATGTTGTGACTACCCGCTGATGAAGTTTTTTAAGCAGGCAATAAGGCTGGACTCCTACCGATTAAAAATCACACGTATCCTACCTAACAGCCCCGTAGTTGGGAACCCCGCGTAAGCCCTTTTTTTTAATGTGTGGAAAAATCCATCATGGATGCTATGCAGGACTCCTACCGACTAAAAACCACACGTATCCTACCTAACAGCCTACGGTTGGGAGCCCCGGGTAAGCCCTCGAAAGGATACCCCAGGCCTCCCAACAGAGGTATCTGTGGGGTAGGTAAAGCAATTAATTCATTAGATCAAATCATTGATACACACAAAATCACTAGACTCACTGTGTTTCACAGTTCTATTATACTAAGTAAAGCACAGTACCGTATGAACACAACAATTTGCATTGTTGGAAAACTTCAAATTTGATGACAATCATACAACCATAGACTCAGACAATAAGCCTGTACCCAAATTCACCGAACTTTAATGTAATAGAGGTATTTCGTGTATCTATGATGTAATTAAACCTTTGTCGTAGATTTCCCAATTGTAGATACTAATCTTAATCATATTTTAGATTCATGTCATCTCAGCGTAAAGTAAAGGTCGCTTCCAACTTAGGACATCCTATCGAGGACTTAACCGGTACTCCTGACCGTAGACTGTGGTAGTGCACTTGTATTTTAAGTCGGTAAGAGTCCTCCATGGATTTCAACACATTAAAAAAGAAAAATCGCTTCCAGCGTCACTAGGATTGACACCTAGCTGTAATTTTACTAGATATTATTCTAATAATCCCTACTAAAATTATAAATGCGATAGTAGAGTCACTTTCGCATTTATAATTCAGTCTGTCTGTCTGTCTGTTACGCTTTCACGCCTAAACTGCTGGAACGATTGAGATGAAATTTGGTATAGGGATAGTTCGAGGCCCTGGGAAGGACATAGGCTACTTTTTAACCGACTGCGCAAAAGGAGGCTTATGATTTTATGCGATAACTACTTCTACGCGGTGGACGCAGGGGGAACAGCTAGTAAAATATATAACAGCTCCAAACCAGAAAGTCTGCTGCTTGCTGCTTGCTATCTAGCGCAGGGCACCCCTGGTTAGTACTCAGGAGGATGTCCTACCTCCTATGCTAGATCAGATTTTCATTAAAACATAATTTTCACTCGTACGAAGTTGCGGGCAACATCTAGTATTTAATAAAATCTAACACTTTTACGGATGCCACCTAGCTCATAATCTTATTTATATACCACTATGGTGGCAGACAAGCATACCTACTGGCTGGCTGACCGCTGGCTGGCTGACCGAAAATGTTAGGTAACCTTAGCTTAGCCGCGTAGAGCGTTACGCGTTGGTCACTTCAAAGGTGCGCTTGCTCCAGTATAATCTTCTAAGACTTCTTTTGAGTAACTTCCTGGAGATAGACGTTTGTGAAAAATGAGGCAGAGAGTTTATTCCATAACATCTATCAGTCAATCATCAGAGTAGTTGATTAGGGCACCGGCTTCTTCTTGTGTTCCTGCAAATCTATTAAATTCACCTAGCCAAAGAAATCTAATGTCACACGATACCTTAGTATCCAGACGATAGATGCCTACGTATTGAAACGATCTCTGTCCCTAACGTTTCCTGAAGGAATGATGTACTTTGGATGTAGGTATGTAGGTAGGTACATGGTACCTAATGATAATGGTGTAAAATCTAAAAATTAAAAGCACCACTCCTTCGACGTCGACACTTCATATTTATTCCTGTTGGGCATCTAATAGATTTCCCGCTAAGTGCTCCGCGAACAATTTCATAAAGAAGAAAAAAACTTTAACCAAGACTCCCGCCATTCATTAAGGCGCACGTACATGGTGTAGGGCGATGTCACGTGATGATTTAAGGGCCAGCTCGGTAATGGTGCGATAAATAACACGGTCACAACGCTACAAACCCGAACTTAAGTACGCGAAAATGGCGCGCCACTTACGCTAGTGCCATCTAGTGGCGGCAAATAAAAGTTGTAAATCAAAACGTTGTGCTTGATTAGTCTGTGTAGTTTTGTGGCGGGTTTAAAATGGTGTTATGGTTTTATTTTTAATGTAAAATGAATTCCTGGCTGACCTAATATCTAGAACCTTACACTTAGGTATGAGTACTATTCCATATACTATCCTATCCTATATTTAAAACTTTTAAATTTTGTTTCATGGAGTCTAAAAAAACAAAAACAAATATCTTTTTTTTCAAATGCAGAAATATATATAATTGTCTTTTTACATTTACATACCTACCTACGATCTGTCCTTAAACTTCTTTTATTTAAAAATTTAAGTTGGATTTCTACTGGTCTTGGAACCTAGTATTGTTAGTTTTCTAAATAGTACTACACGAAATCGCTAGATGTCACTATTAATATGGTCAAGGAACACACCTCTAAATATATTTATAGAAATCATTTAACCTTCATAAATACGCAAAAGAAATAAAAAATATTTAAATTTTTAATAATATTAGTAATTATTTTGAAATTATTTAGATTTGATAATCTATTACCTAACAATACCTCTCTTAGTTTTACCAGAGTAGTCTAGATGGCGCTGTTAAAATGGTCAACTACCATGAAGGCTATGTACCACTTAACTTAGTTTCACTCTATTTCAATAGATGGCGGTATCTTATATTTTGTAATTGTAGCTGAGATTTAGTTTCCTGGGGTATTCTTCCGAGGGCTTACCCGGGGCTCCCAACCGTAGGCTGTCAGGTAGGATTCGTGTGGTTTTTAGTCAGTAGGACTCCGGCATAGCATTTATGTAGGATTTTCCTCACGTTAACAAAAAAAGGTCTCTGTTTTTGTTTCGGTTTCAAGGCCATACGGAAGCGGCAGTCGCTTTCAAAAATACAAAAAAAAAATTGCCAAATCTTAGCTGGTCCTAGAAACCGTTCAAACTGGAATATCAAAGCCCTGGTTCTAATATTGCGATGTTGGAGTTGGTATTAACTTGGACTTTACGCTCAGATGAAGAAAAATCCAGTTTAAAGTTACCTCGCACTAAATGTTCTGTGTTCATTAACGCTTGAAATATCTACGTGGATCCATGGACCCATGATGAAGGCGTGATATAGTGTCTATACGTCCTGATCCAAAAGAATAAAACGAGGGTCTAAAGAAAATGTCTAGACTTTATTATAACCTTAGTGATGCGATCACCCGTCTACTTTATTCATGGCGCTCGCTTTTGGAAATCCTTAGTAGATAACCAAGAAGTCGTGGAAAGACCACGATTGAAGAAACTGCATAATATCTATTATCAAACCGCGTTGTTGTGGGTAACCTCTCCTGAGTTCACATTAAGCGATAACGTATATAGCGTAGCTTCACTACACCCGACTTCTTGCTAATTCAAAGCCGTTGACACTTATTTTTACTCCCCGTACTTACAGCCTAAAAACAACAAATTTTAATGGTAGATATTACTTACTGTTTATCTTGACTCATAAATCTTAAACATAATTATTGATAAACATAACCACCCGTTTCGACCCCACCTTGACGACCATAATTTCCTTCAGATCAACTGGTTTAGAATCCGATTGGTATGATTTATAAGGCATTATTGGACCGGTCGTGTCCGTATCGGAGTCGTGCCGGAACCGCGGAAGGGACGCTATCGGTAACTCACATCGCACGTCTAACGGTAACTCGTTAATTTCTGGAGATGTCACAAACGCGGCCTATGATAAGCTAGTGGTACAGCGGGAGCAAAATTATAATTGTGATAATTTTGTTAATCAAATTATAACTCAGCAGTGGGCGTCTATCATAGTCATTGTTGATGATCAATATGATCATTACAGTAATTTCGCTAGTGGCTGGCACCTGGGGTGGGAAGAGTGGAATTAAAATGGTGCTGCTCCCACCCAGGTGTGATGAGCGGCGCTATTAATCTTCCAGGAGGGATAGGTGGACAAATTCGGAATTGAAATGTTCCACTCTTCTCATCCGGGTGGGAAGAGTGGAAACAATATTCCACTTTTCCCACCTAGGTGGGATGCCGGGTGAGATAGGTGGAACAGCCGAATTTATCGACAGAAAATTGATTAATTAGTATCATGCATCGAAATTAAATGAAAGATTTTATAATCAGATTTTGGAACATACCTGCATTTTGCCTTTTTAGGCCCACTGATACCTTTAAAAAAAAAAAACAAAATGTTCAAAGCATCACATTGTTAGGCACACGCCCACATATCAGTTTTTTAGTCTCACATAGGCGGTGCTTATATTGCCGTGTTGAAATGAGCAGGAGCACTGTGAGGACCCGCTGTTGAATATTTTCAAGCCCATAAAGTTTTCAAAGTGGGCTTAACGACTGCCATGATATGGGTTTTTAAACTTTCATGGTCATTAACTTATTTTACAATAGTATTAAAGTTAACGGGATATTTACTATGTAATATTGAATTTTTCCGATTTTTCGGGACTTTTGCAAGCGTAGTCCAGTAGTATTCCTCCGTGATGATGGCATCACGGAGGAATACTACTGGACTACCTACCATGATATTGAAAAAGTGCAATCGGAAATGAAATGCCATTTATCCGAGGAGCAGCCATATTCCAAGTAGCTTAACATTAGTCAGCGAGGCTCCGAGAAAAGATCTAACCGTAGACAGGTAATGTTTTAAAATTTCATAATTAGTGATCTAAAAATTACTTATAATTTGTAATGAACTAGTTCCATACGTCACTCAATAGCAAAAAGGTTCAAAAGTAAAACAACTCGTCAGCATACGTAACAAAGTAACATAATTAGCTGACGAGTAAGGTTCGGGAGATTGAATTCCCTGAAGCTATTTACCTTTGCAAATCCGCAAGGTTTGTTATGTAAATAAGTGTTTACAAAGTAGCAATGATGTGAGAATAACTATAATATAATTATCCACACGCTGGTTGAGTGCACGGCGTGGGCGCAACAGCGCCAGGACCTCGGAGTGGGACTGGACGTGGACACTCTCGCTCGAGACTACAATGCGAGCCATGATCTCCAGCGGGAGTAAGTGGGACTGCACCGCCTCTTTCTGCGAGCAGGTCATGCTCGTGAAAGAGACGGCGGGACTGAAACTGGAGAGAACTCTCCCACCCGAGTTCCGCAGTCGGCGGCTTGAGCGCCGCCGACGTGTCTTCGCAGAAGACTATCGGCCTCCATGACCGAGGGCCTGAGGACGATGAGAGGGCTGCTTACCGTCCTTACAGAAGCAGGTCCATGACGGCAGTGTGACGTGAGAGATTCTCGCACGCCCCCCCCCCCCCCCCCCAAAGACGCGGGATAGCATCCGAACCATCCCCTAGCTAGGCGAGGCCGCTGTGGTAGCCGTGGGTCTGTTGGGAGTCCTGGGACATCCTTCCGAGGGCTTACCCGGGGCTCCCAACCATAGGCTGTTGGGCGTTACGTGAGGTATTTTAAAAAACTATAATGTTTATAATTATTATATCAATCAATATTCTTCTTTACTATAAAGAAGTGAAGAATATTGATTTCAATACCTTCATAATATTTAGTTGCTATTATTTCAATAAGCAATTGTTTACAGCAGGATTACTTTTGCTGGTCATCTGGCTTTACGTAGCAAATTAAGTTTGGCGAAAAGACTTAGGCAGCCTAGGAATTCGTAAGATATGTAGTATTGGAAATTGTAAGGACTTCTTCCTACTTTTGGGTCGCAAGTCCTGGTTATTGTCGTCGTCTGTTCCATGTATCTACCATGCAATGATCCCTGTATTAAAGAAAAGAAATGTTATGGCTAAGAAATAGTTCTGCTACGAACTGCCAACAACACTCGGTGTGTCCCAATTCTTATGCCAACCGAAGTTAATGCGACGAAGTTCGCGGCCAAATTTTAATAATAATATATCTTTGTAATTTATTCGATCCGCGACGCTAACGCAGTTTTCGCGAGCGAAATGTGGTGGGTTTTTGTGTCGTGTAATCTTAGTAGATTATGAATCTAAGAATATTATTTTTTGATGAAAAATGGCAAATTACTTTGCTGGTGTTGGAATTATACCTGCCTGTTTTCTATTAAGGGTGTTTACGGCTACATTTACAGCCATCGGTCTATTATTTTTCTTCTTTTATACCACTAAGGTGGCAGACAAGCATACGGCCCACCAGAAGAACTGGTGGTCATAGCAACCTATGAAAGTTAGCAACACCAGGTAGGTGTTGGGTTAGGTTTGCAGGTCCATCTTAAAAGGTTCAACCGCCAAAACCCAATGCCCGTGCAACAGTCTGCTGCCTGAGTCAGCAGATTCACCAATTTGCAAAGAAGGTTAATTTGGCTGCGACTCCACAAATTGTGATTTTAAAATTAGAACTAGATGCGCAAGGAGCAGGACCAGCAGGACTGTAATTGAATGCTTGATTAATTACATATATAATTAAGAACCCCGTGTGGCGACGGGGTCCCGTGTTTTGACGGGTAAGAGTACAAAATATCTCCACCCCAATACATTCCGAAGGTGTCGTAAGAGGCGACTAAGAGAACACTTTCGCAAAAAGATCCATTGCGTAGAGAAGGAAAACTCGAAATGAAACCCGGCTGTTAGTAAAATGACAATCTTTACGCCAAGTTGAAGGCCTTATGGGCGGCTTGAAAAATTTGAACTGCGGGACGCGATGACCTGCACCTGTCCATTTCATCACGTCAATAGGCTCAACACCTATTACGTGGGACATAAAACTATAAGATCAAATGTGGGCATATACTATGCCTCTGCCTACCCCTTCGGGGACAAAGGCGTGACTATATGTATGTATGTATAATCAAGAAAAATATGATTATGTGTCAGATAATGCTCTATAGAGTCTATCCTATTACAGCGGGTACCTATTTACAATTGAAATAGTGCAATTTGACAATTTTGTCAGGTCATTTGCAAAGAGCGTTCACTCCATCTAGTGAAGATGTCAAATAAGACCAACTTCCGTGTCATTAAAGACATAGGTGTAGTGTCAAAAATTAACGATTCTGTTCACAATATAAATCTATCAAAACAAAAAAGTTGGGTAATGACAGCATTTTAAGTACGGAACATTACACACGCCACCTAACCTCAACCCTGCCAACGCTATGGGGAAAAACGCCCCCGATCGGGCCGCGGGCGAGTCGAACCGGCCCATAAATAATAAATACTAGCATGGTGCGTCTGTAGATAATGGTAATTTACGATTCGCTACCATTGACGTCAAATCTTTGGCAGCAGCGGGACGGTTAGATCGACGCTCGGAGTTTTTCGGAAGTGTTCGGGTGTTTTGTTCTTTATTTTGAAGCTGTAGCTATCAGTTTTTAACTCCCTATGCAAAAAGTGCTTCACCGCTTGAATGGCCCGTGCTTGCAAGAGAAGGGAAAAAGTACGTTAAGAACGTAACAATTTTCGTAGGTGTTTTGGTTTTAACAGGTTCCAAGAGATCCTCAAAAGGGTAGATCGGGGTTGAAGGAGTTTTAGTGAGTATTCCCAGTCTTATCATGATCAGGTGCTGGGCGATCCTCACACGAGCGCATGCCAAGCCAAGCCAGCAAGGTTAGCCCTTAAGAGGAGCTCTCCTTATTAGAAAAGGTTGTATAACATAACAGAACATACAAATAAAATGCGGCTTGGATGCATCGGAGTCCAACGCTTAAACGATGATAACACTCCTTAACATGATTATATCGACGGCAGCAAAGAGCAAACGGACATCTGCAAAATCACTAGTTTTCAGGAGAGCGTTTTTAACGCAAAAACGTTATAACTTTTACAATTACGAAGCTAGCTCCTTGAAATTTGGAATACTTAATTAAAATAGCATTTCAAAGAAAGTAATGGCGGTCAGTCAACTGTAATATTTATATTTTAAAAAACACGGCAGATGTCTTTTTATACTTCGTACAACATAAATTACTTAATGAGTCAACTGCCATATGTTTGCTTCTACATCGGACTTTCTAAATCATTATCCCTAATTAATTTCATTAAAAAAATCAATAATTGTTTTCCTTTTTATAATCTATATCCAACTACGACAACAAATAAAGGATACGTATGATTGATAGCAAAATAATGTAGTTGTCTTAATTTACTGCGTATCATAAAGGTCATGTTACTGATTTTGCAGTTGTCTTTTTAATTATGATGAGCTTTTTCAGTACAATAAAAGAGTCCAGTGCAAGCTTCCGAAGTTTGGTGCCAAAATTGAGGGAAGCATGAGCCGCACTCGCGTGGCTGATGCTCCTGTACTGTACCTGGGGATTCAGCGAAGCATAGCCCTATACGGTGTCCCCGTATGGGCGGAGACCCTGACGACCAGCAATGTGGCTAGATTGCCCCGCAGAGAGCGATGGCTGTCAAGGTGATAAGAGGATACCGCACGATATCCGGTGTGGCGGCATGTCTCCTAGCCGAGACCCCTCCATGCGACCCGGAAGCGAGAGCCCTTGCGTCACTGTTTAGATGGCGCAAGGAGGCGCGGTAGTGGGGCCAAAGGCCTGTGTCTCGAGAAATCGAAGCCCAGCGGTCCCTGCTCCACCAGGAAACCGTGGAGACATGGAAGGTGTGACTTGAGCAACCAAAGGGGGGATTCGCCACATACGCGGCCGTCAGACCGGTCATGGACGGGTGGCTGGAGAGAAGACACGGTGCTCTCTCCTACCGGTTGTCACAGACTTACCGGGCACGGTAGCTTCGGTAGGTATCTGTGGCGAAGACACCGGGAAACCACGGCTGAGTGTCAGCACTGCGAGGACCGCAGCGATGACACAGCGCTCCACACGCTAGTGGAGTGCACGGCGTGGGCGCAACAACGCCAGGCCCTCGTAGTGGGTCTGGACGTGGACACTCTCTCGCTCGAGACCATGGTGCGAGCTATGATCTCCAGCGGGAGTAAGTGGGACTACGCCGCCTCTTTCTGCGAGCAGGTCACGCTCGTGAAAGAGGCGGTGGAGCAGGAACGGGAGAGAACTCTCCCACCCGAGTTCCGCAGTCGGCGGCTTGGACGGCGCCGACGTGTCTTCGCCGAGGAATATCGGCCTCCATGACCGAGGGTCTGAGGACGGTGAGAGGGCTGCTCACCGTCCTTACAGAAGCAGGCCCATGACGGCAGCGTGACGTGAGGATCTCACGCACACCCCCCTTAGAAGCGGGATCACACCCGAACCACCCCCTGGGCGAGGTCGCGGTGGCGGCTGTAGGTCTGTAGGGAGTCCTGGGACATCCTTCTTACCCGGGGCTCCCAACCATAGGTTGCTGGGCGTTACGTGAGGTTTTTTAGTCGGCAGGAGTCCGGCATCACATCCTTGAGGATTTTCCCTCACGTTAAAAAAAAAAGATCCCTCATGGGATTGTTCCATGATTCTATTTTCCATCAAATTTGTGAGATCTTCGCTGTTGTTAACATCACTTTGTTTTCTATTTTGTGCCAAATTTAACAATAATTTATTCCTTCTGCTATACATGTTATTATAATTACAGTGTATTATGAAATGTGATTGAATAAATCACAGATTTTAGAATAATAATATTTAGTACGCAAGCTTAAATATGTCAACCTCCCGTGACGAAACGGTCAAGTAACTGATACCTTTGTTTATATGAAGCGAGACGCGCCAAATTGCCCGACGCACACACGGACAAGTGTATATGCCCGTGAGTACTTCGTTGCATTCTAAAAAAAGGGTGTAGGTGTCTTTTTATACGCTGCAAAATACCACTAAATATTTGATTAAAAAAAAATAAAAAAATATGTTCAAATGGAAGACAAAATTCTTAATTCAATTATGTAAAAAAACGATTTTCGCAAAAATGCAGATGTCCGTTTGCTCTTTGCTGCCGTCGATATACTACCTAAATAAATTCATTTATGTACACTGCACCACTTTCAGTTTCCTAATTAAGTCCATTACTTATGTACTAATGGAGAAAATACAATTAGATGACATGGACCTTACCTTGGGAAGACTTTTCTAATTTTCATATTGCTGTTAGCATGTACCAGAAACCATATGTCGGTTTCAGAGATGGGTGAACACTATGTGGCATTTCCTTTCGATACAAATGTTCTTATATTTCAGAAGTCAGGTAAAGTCGTTGGTTTTGGGCTGACAGTAACATGGCAGTCGTTTAGCTAAGTTGATTTTTTTAAATTAAGTAAGAGTTTAACATTTAAACTAGAAGACGACTTTTTGGTAGTTTATGCCCATTTCCTGTTTTGTCTTCTTCTAGATATGACCATTTCCGGATTTGACCACTTCCTTCTGTGACCAGGTATTTAAAGGTCCAGTTCCTGGTATGACCACTTTCTTATCTGTCCACCCTTGGTACGGTGTACAAAATGATTCATCAAAATAAATTTAAAACGCTATTCACGGTCCTATTCACACAACGTCATTCCAAAGTAGGCAAGGTTTAAGCGGCTTGTGTTATGGTCTCAGACCACGGATATTAGTACTTTTATACTTTAATAAAAGAAATAAAGAATTATGAAACCGGGGTTGGTTTATTCCTTTATACCTAGAAATTACCAGTAGTAGTTACTACTGGGAATATATTTCTACTGGGAATATTTCAATTTTAAATCGGTAAAACAAATGATCGACAAAAGCAAATTAAGATCGACGATAATAAAATAAGCCTGATATTGCGCCCCTAGCCAACTAAAATGGGTGGGCCCTGAGGTTGTCTGCCACCTTATTAGTCGGTGTAAAAAAATGTGAGTCATTATGGGACTCTTACCAGATGAAAAACATCATCAAAGTATTTTGTAAAAATCCAAAAGTACCTATTTATATATGTATATTGGGACTAATATTTCCAGTAATAACGGTCGGAATCTTAGCCGGGGCCAGTGACAGTAGTAGGTTCATCATCACGCCTTTATCCCCGAAGGGGTAGGCAGAGGCATATTATATACCCACATTTCACCTTTTTATAATTTGTCCCACGTAATACGTTGTGAGCCGTATTGCCGTGTTTAAATGGACAGGCGCAGGTTGTGACTGCCTGCTGTTGAAATAAAGCCTTCAACTTGGCTTAACGACTGCCATTTTACTGGCAACCGGGACCAACGGCTTAACGTGCCTTCCGAAGCACGGAAACGCTCAAATAAATGTCACAAAGTGATCACATGGATGGTCACCCATCCATGGACCGGTCATAGTTGTTGCTTACTGCAGTGATCGTTTACAGAACACTGAGTCCGCGAGGCCACGAGCGCTTCACAGTAGTAGGTAGTTGTAGTTTTCAAATTTATTTTGATGAATCATTTTGTACACCGTACTAAGGGTGGACAGATAAGAAAGTAGTCATACCAGGAACTGGTCAAATCCGGAAATGGTCATATCTAGAAGAAGACAAAACAGGAAATGGGTATAAACTACCAAAAGGGAAGACGAAGACAAAACGTAAGCACTTAGTCAGAAATCAGAATTTCGTTATTTCCAAATCATAACAATACAAATAAAGAACTTTTCAAACACAAATCAAATCAAAATTAAATTCAATATCGTCTCACCACGCGACGACTTGCCACCAAATCAATACCAGGGCCATATTTCTTGAAAATGGCTAATTAATAAAACTTAAGCAATAAATACTTGGCCGTAGGTAGCTGTTAGCAAAAACTGTTAGGATCATAAACCTGTCGGGGATGAGCAACTGCCTTTGTTGGTGTACGTCGCGCGATAAATTTAATGCGGGAACAATTTGGTCGTGGTCGCGAGATCGCGAGACGACTGGTCGCGAAGACCGGCGGTGGCTAGAGAGGGTTAAGTGTTGGATAGGACAGTTTTATGTTAGAAGTGAGCATTGTCTAGTGTTTTATATTATTTGTCCTTTGTAGTTAATACTTATTATATGTATATCAAAACCATGTCTGAAATAGCAGAATTGAGCTTTCAGAATGACTTTTTGAATTAAGTACTTGCTAGTAAGTTTCCGAAGAACATTGACGACAGTCTTGTTAGAAAAACCGGCCAAGTGCGCCCATGACAGGTTCCGTAGCAGCAAGTAGCATAGCATAAAAGTTCTTTTCGTTGTAACTTTAATTGATGTTTTAACACGTTCGCTGTAGTAATGATTAATCTAAGCGAAAATTGCGGTTTATGACGTTTTAAAAAAAACTACTTGCTAGATCTCGTTCAAATCAATTTTCGTTGGTAGTTTTTATAGCAATATACATTATATATTTTTTTTAGATTTATTTTTCCAGTTTGGAAGTGTCTCTTACGCAAATTATTCAGTTTAGAAAAAAATGATGTTACAATCCTCAATAGCATTTTTGAAGACCTGTCTATAGATAACGAAACGAACGAAAAAAAATGTTGAGTTTCAGTTCTAAGTATGAGGACCCCCAAAATTTACTGCTTTTTTTCCAGTTTTATGTAAAAATCTAAATGCGGTTCACAGAATCAAATGGACGGACAGACAGACAGATATGACGAATCTATAAGGGTTCCGTTTTTTGCCATTTGACTACGGAACCCTAAAAATAATAAACAAGAAATTTTGTTCCTAGTTGGTTTCAAACTGGATTTGAAGGCTTGGATCAACTTTTATGTATTCAAAAAATTATGACTTACTTGGCGAAAATGGTATCGCATTCTGGGTTACTGAAAGCCTAGAAAAGTGATCACCTAAATTCAGAAAAGTTCAGCATTGCTTAGTAATAATAAGTAACGCTTGCTTATTGCCAGCTGACTTAACTTTTCACGCAATCATAACTGCTGAAGACCAATTTTCGGCCACTGCTACGCTACGTAGTAGTAAAAAATAAAAACAAAACCAAAAGTGCCTTACGCAGGTAGAAGCAGCTGCTACTTATAAACAGTAGTCCCTAATAATCTGTTCAATAACGAAAAAATAATCCTCTCAATCCTATTTCCACCATTTCCAAACTCACCATTTCAGACACTTAGATACACTTAGGTTTACGTATTTCTGAGCCAAAACCTCTCAATCGTCAATTCAACACGCTCCATCCACAAGGCGATCAATCGTTTTGACCAGTTCTAAGTGGCCCAACATACTGACCAGTTCATCCAAACAGCAACAACATTAAATTAAACTCGATAACATTCGAACAGTCAAAACAGTTGCGCGAGCGTAATAAATCCAACTCCTAATCTATCACCTAATTTCAAATATAGAACATTCCAAAAATCCATCCGTTTCACCTGCACAAATGTATCAATACATTATAAATTAAATAAAAAAGAAAACTATCCGTGACTCACGTTCACGTGGAAAAAGAGTATAATGTTATTACAACGCATCAAACTGAGTATAAAACTGTCATCGGCTCGATAAATCTATCAACAAGTGCTGCCATCTATCACGGAGTGCGCGCAACGAGCAAACGTGTAATGTTCCTTAGTGATTGATAGATGGCGTGACTGTGTTTGCGCGGGCTCACGGTAAAAGTGTTTCTGATTTGATTTAGTTTGTTTATATACCTACCTGTATGTTTTTATAGAAAGGTCGTGGCTGTTCTGGTAATTTTCAGTGCCTGAAGATCTTTACGAGTTTTTATTACTAACAGTTTGAACTGTTTATTGTGTTAAGTGGTCGTTCTTTGTGAATTAGGAACGGCTAAACTACATAATTTGTATTAGGTCTGTTAATAAAATGCCACAATACCACGGCGATGTTGAATACTGTTTCACATATTCTACAACATCTTTTCAAAATTAATCAATATTTTATTTTATAATTAGTGTAGGTAGAATCCTACTATCACTTCAATAAATTATTATTATACAGTCCTCTATTTAAGGCAGAAAGAAACACGGTCTAACAGATAATATCAAACAGTATGAGACTCTTCAAAGGGTACATAATATAAAGTTTTCGCAGCGCAACTGGTGTTGCAAACGTCTATAGGCTGCTGTGACTGGTGACACTTTCTATCAGGTGGGCCGTAAGATTGTCTGCCGCCTGACCGGGACCAACGGCTTAACGCGTACTAGTGGTAACCCATCTAAGGACCAGCCATAGCGAAAGCCGCGTGCTTACTGTAGTGACGGAATACTAATACCACGGGGTTCTTTATTAAATTCAGTATCAAAACGCTCATAAAAAGCAGTATTTCGAAATAAACATACTGTAGCCACAAAACATTGAATAAATCTTGTTCAAATAAATTTACAGTTCAAAGGTAATATAGGGACGTGTGTTCAGCCCTTCCTGATGAAAGGCCCCCGAGGGTCTTCCCTAATCACTCACTCAACGGTGAAGAGGCGACCGGGGTTCGACGCCCGGCATTGGCCTACTTTATAATATAAAATTAACCTAAGACTAGTCATATATTATATGACTTTGGATATCAAATTGTAATTAAGTTCATGCCATGTTTATTTAAATTTAGAGCAACTTTTTTATTCCTCGTTTCCATGGGATCTCATTTTAATCCCACGGAAAATTCTCTATAAGTTAAAAGTAATCTATGAGATTAATAGTCGTTTAAAAACAACATTTTTTTTAAATAAAGTTCACAAAACTGGATATTATAATCTGTAATTCTTAAGACTATTCCAACAAACATACATTTGGCTATTACACCCTGCTAGATGCAAACACGGCAAGCGACAATCCGTTGATTCTCTCCAATAAAATAGGTACTTTGGTCTAATAAAGAAGTATAGCTTTGAAGTCTAATACAGTTTGCACAAAAGTAGTTTCTTTTTAATATTTACCTCGTCTAAATAACGTCCGCTCGCCTGATGGAAAGCCAAGGATTCATAGATAGTCATCCTATCGTCTACAAGACCCCCCCAAGAAGCGGGATAGCACCAGAACAACCCCCAAGAACGCGGGATAGCACACAAAATCGATGAGGCTGCAGCGGTAGTCAAGTCTGTTGGGAGTCCTGGAGTCATCCTTCCGAGGGCTTACCCGGGACTTCCAACTGTAGGCTGTTAGGTAGGATACGTGTGGTTTTTAGTCGGTAGGAGTCCGGCATAGCATACCTGTAGGATTTTTTTTAGAAAAAAAACCGTCTGTAGGACTAAAGATGTGAGACAGTGTGGTCTTCCAGTTAGCGGCCTAATATAATACCTCTTTACGCTTTGCTTAAGGCATCCGGGTTCTGGCATCGAGTTCCAAGTTTCTGTAGTTCGACAAAGAAACGACTTTCCGTTTCAATCAAATACTTTGATTTATGCCATGTTTATGATAAAAATAATAGCGGCCGAGTCTCAGATCGCTTCCCATACCTGCCCTCCTTCAATTATCTACCATCCTATGATGTACAACGTTGCAATCGGTAATATATCTATACAAATATCGATCGTATAGAAATATGAAGTGGTCGGTAACCTACATAGGAGCGAAACCTCTCGTGATGCCGAGAAATAAATTATCTATGAACGAGATTGGCTAGTTGCTGCTGAGATGAGCTGTAAAGTGCTCTATTTCAGCAGTAATATTAAAATTAAATCACATAGCATTACTATTAAATTATTATAGTTCAGCACAAAATATCAAGAAACTTATGATGTGCTGAATTATTTGTTGAAAGATTTAGATAAAATTAGGACACCCTAAGTTTATTGATATTTTGGGCTAAAGTTTACCATTTGTAAAATCTGTTACGCAATTTCCATAACATTGAATTTCGGTGTCGCAATTACAATATTTAAAAATTACGAAAAATAAAGACTCATACCTACTTTATATAAACCCAAGCTACTAATTTCAATCTAAGCATTCTATCCTGGCCAAACGTTTATAATCTGAGCTAAAATTAATAATTTTGATATGCAATGTGAACAGAAAAACTAAATAGGAACAGATTCACGGTGAGCGTATTAACATTAAATTTGAATGGAATCGAATCACCGCCGCCTAGCAGGAAACGCGGAAACTTATTTTGATTCCTTACTAAGTCACCCATACGTGCTTGGCCGTGAATCACGTTAGGCGCTCGCAAAAGCTCACAATAACACTCAGATAACTAAAAGCAAATCCTGAAAATTACCAATGTTCAATTTTATTTCATGAAATATGCCACAATCTGGTATGTAACATTTGCTAAAATGTTACTTTTCTAAGCATAGGTACCGCACCCTCTATTGCAAGTAAATTCTGAATCGTCTGGCTGATCAAAAATTTTTATAAAACTCCTGACTAACCAAGTAGAGCAATTTTCCCACCATGGCCACTAAGAGTTAAGCTCCAGATAATTTTCAAGAGGCAGGAATCTTACAGCAGACTGAAATATCGACGCGATCACCACTGAACACCAGATATTTATCATTCACCATATACCAGCTATGATACCGGGATTTATGGCTAACAATCTTTCACTAATCTTCAAGAGTTTTAAGGAAGAGTTGTTATAAAATGTAGTACCAACGTTTAGTTGATAGTACCAGTTAAATCACACTAAGGCTACCACATTACCCTTACCTAGGGGGTGGTTCGGGTTTTATCCCGCGTCTTTGGGGGGTTTTCGGTGTGATCCCGCTTCTTAGGGGTGGCGTGCGTGAATCTCTCACGTCACGCTACCGTCATGGGCCTGCTTCTGAAAGGACGATGAGTCTTCGGCGAAGACACGTCGGCGGCGCCCAGGCCGCCGACTGCGGAACTCGGGTGGGAGAATTCTCTCCCGCTCCCGTCCCGCCGCCTCTTTCACGAGCATGACCTGCTCGCAGGAAGAGACGGCGCAGTCCCACTTACTCCCGCTGGAGACGATGGCTCGCACCATGGTCTCGAGCGAGAGAGTGTCATCGCCACAGATACCCACCGAAGCTACAATGCCCGGTAAGTATCTGACAATCGGTAGGAGAGAGCACTGTGTCTCCTCTCCAGCCACTCGTCCATGACCGGTCTGACGGCTGCGATTGTGGCGAATCCCCCCTTTGGTTGCTCAAGTCGCACCTTCCGTGTCTCCACATTTGCCTGGTGGAGCTGAGGACGAGATGCTACAAATTTATATGTAGTAGAAGCTTTCTAAAAATGAAAATTGTGCAAAGGAACTCACAAAATAACTTAAAAGGAAAATTCTCACGTTTAAAAAACAAAGTATAGGAAAGCACGTAAAAACATGTGCCATAAATAAACGATGACACAGGTAGCATCCTTATTATTTAAGATGTGTGTGCGTCTGTCCGTCCGACCGGCGGCCGATATATCAACATTAGCTGCGTCCCCCGTCTCGTCCGTGCCAGACGGGGCCACGGATGTCGAGGCACTGGAAGTGACTTGGTTGGAGAATTGTAATTGGATGAGTGTATGAAAATACCACCAGTCACTACTGACTCAGGGCCAGTTGTGTTCTTGTAGTTGGCAAACAAGAAAAAAGACTACAATTATATCTTTTCCAGTAGTAATAAGGAAGTAATGATGATGTAAAGATGTGCCTTGCCACAAAGATCAAGAAGATGCGCAAGCCTATTTTACGTGCAAGCTGATGTATTGACTGACCCTGGGGTGGTGTTCACTTATCTATAAAAGGTATGGGTGGTCAAACAGATACTTTCTTACTAAGTGACTTGGAACCTGTGAACCACCACATGGCTACAAATTTTGTTTTTTTTTTGATGTGACAACTAATTCCTAGCTTCTATAATAAGGTTTAGCAGCATGTTTTTGGACTCCTTAAATTTTTTCTGAGGAAAATATGCTAAAGACAGAATATACGTAGATGTTATTCAAAATGTGTTCAACCTAACACATTTTGAATAACATAATTCGACAAACAAGAATTAAACGAAGTCATTTTCACTATGTACCTATTTCATAATTCGCATCATAAACTATTCAGAGCTCTTCCAGCTGTAGCTTTCACATCACTATCCCTGTTTTGACCCATGGGACGTCAAAAATGAAGATTTAGTCCCCCACCGCGTCATACGTTAGAGCAACTAATGAAAACACGGCCGTGTGCTGATGAAGCCGTCAGCCTGTAAAGGTATCTATCTCACCTTTAAAAGCATTGCTATTGGGGTAGGTAGAGTTAGTAGCGACAGTGGAGTGGAAGGGTTAGTGTTGTGTTTTAGGTTATAAGTCATCTTGTTCTAGTATTTTATTAAGGCTTGCTTGTATGAATTGGTACTAGCACAAACAATATAATAATTTATTCTATGTACTAGTACTACTAAATAGATACTATTATTTGCAATGTAGGTACTAAGTACAGTCGTAAGGCAGAAAAAAGTTTGAATTAGAATTTAATAACCGTTTCTTCGCACCAATATATTTTATTTGTCTTTTTAACCGTCTTCAAAAAAGGAGGTTACTCAATTCGACCGTATACATATATTTTTTTTATGTTTGTTCGCGCAGAACTCCGTCGTTTATGGACCGATTTGCCTTTTTTTTTTCGTTCGATATTATATATTTTATGATATCTGATAAATTAGAATAAACTAACTTTGTGCTAAGTAAATTTTATTTTTCAGATTTTGTTTTGTTTGAAGTCGGTTTCTTTTTTGTTGAAATGCAAATTTCCCCGCAACGTATTGTACAGTAAACAATTTTCGCCCAAGACTATGCTACAGCGTGTTTCATACACGCCACATGCCCCAAGAAGCGGGAATACCCCCGAACAACCCCCCAAAGATGCGAAATAGCATCCGAACCCACTAGGTGAGGCCGCAGTAGTAGCCAAGGTCTGTTGGGAATCCTGGAGATATCCTTCCAAGGGCTTACCCGGGGCTCCCGACCGTAGGAATTAGGTAGAGAACGTGTGGTTTTTAGTCGGTGGGAGTCCGGTATAGCATCCATGAAGGATTTTCTTCACGATAAAAAAAAAACATAGTAGACAATTTTTTTATTACACAGCAGCTTTCATATCAAGTGCCTTATAGGCTTAGACCATATAACACGGGACTAGCCTTTGCGAACCACCGCATACAAAAATATTCTGCCAGTTTTCATACAAATGAAGGGGGAAACACAAAGACATATAAAATTTCATTGCATTTAAAAATGTATTTACCGACAAACGCGTAATGGCTGTTGTGTGTTAATTGTTATTGTACAGTCAACTACAATGTAATGTACTAGTTTAATCATTTAAAATGATGTACTGATGTACAGGCTTTTCATAAAGCCAAAAGACCAAATGGTCATGTGCAATGGCAGAAAACAATGCTTAAGTAAGGCGCATCCTGTGGTTAGATGATCTAAGCTTATAGGTTACGACTTACAGTCAAATAAAACACTCCACACTTTGTTCCAAGTCTCTCTCACTAGAAGGACGGTGTTGATAGCGCCCTCCCTACCTCTCATAAATCTGCCTAATCATTTGAAATACTCCAGTATCCGAGCAGCTCTAAAGCCTTCCCACCGGTAAAATGCTCTTTGATGGTCAGATTTGTATGAAACTAGTGGACGCCGGTGACTTTACCTACATGAAATTTGCAGTTTGAACTTTCCTCATAAGCATCGTGGTGAAAATTGTATGAAAAACCGTTCTTTAGTTATTGAGTTAAGCTTCTTAACCCATTGACTGCCATACAATACGAATACAAACTCATTGTCATATTATTGGGAGCTGATCAATCAATTGAATTGAACAATTCGCTCAATCAATTGAACATACAGACAGACGCTCAATCAATTGAACATACAGGCAGACGCTCAATCAATTGAACATACAGGCAGACGCTCAATCAATTGAACATACAGGCAGACGCTCAATCAATTGAACATACAGGCAGACGCTCAATTAATTGAACACACAGGCAGACGCTCAATTAATTGAACATACAGGCAGACGCGAAGGAAGGGTTACATATTTTAGGGTTCCGTACCAAATGGGTAAAACGGGCCCCTATTCATGAGACTTCGCCGTCCGTCTTTCTGTCTGTCCGTCACGAGGCTGTATCTCAGGAACGGGGATAGCTAGAGATCTGAAGTTTTGCCGCTATAGCAACAAATTCTAAAATAACAAAAAGTCGTATTAAGAATTATCTCATACTGCTCGTTCGCTCTAACTTTGCCGCTCGGCTCTATGCTGAAGTCGAATTTTTGATTAGACGAAGTAAATTGACAGCAACTAATGTCACTTCTTCTTGTAGTGTTGCGTATTTTCTATGACGAAGTGACATTAGCTACTGTCAATTTACTTCGTATAATTAACAATTCGGGTTTACGCCTCTACGCCAGCGGCAAAGTTAGAGTGAACGGGTAGTACAAGAAACGATTCCGTTTTAAGGGTTCCGTAGCTAAATGGCAAAAACGGAACCCTTATAGATTCGACATGTCTGTCTGTCTGTCTGTCTGTCCGTATGTCACAGCCACTTTTCTCGGAAACTATAAGGCCTGCGCTATTGAAACTAGGTAAGTAGATATATTCTGTGAACCACATTAAAATTTTCATATAAAACTAGAAAAAAAGCAGTAAATTTTGGGGGTCCCCATACTCAGAACTGAAACTCAAATTTTTTTTTTCATGAAACCCATACGTGTGGCGTATCTTTAGATAGGTCTTCAAAAATGCTAGAAGAAGAAGCTTCAAACTTCTAAACTAAGAGAATGATAAATCTAAAAGAAAATATGATGTACATTGCCATGAAAACTATCAACGAAAATTGGTTTGAACGAAATCGAGACGGTAGTTTTTTTTAATACGTCATAAACCGCAATTTTCGCCGAGAAAAATCACTACCACTGCGAACGTGTTAAAACATCAGTCAAAGTTACAACGAACTACAAGAACCTTTATATTATGTTACTTGCTGCTACGGAACCCTTCATGGACGAGTCCAACTCGCACTTGGCCGGTTTTTTTAATACGTGCGTGAGTTTGACTGGCATTTGACCGGTTTTCATCTATATATATAAAATCAATGCCACTTTTCGTTGTAATTTTATAACTCAAGAACGGGCTCACCTATCCAAACCAAATGTTTAGGCTTTGTTCCGACTATTTAGTAGATGGTTTATGAGAAGTTTGCACATAATCGGTCGAGTAGTTCTTCATTTATCACGCAAACGAAGTTGCGCGGGTCAGCTAGTTTAATTATAAATATTAATGCAAGAGTTGGACTAAAACGTTATTATGTACACATAGTGACGGCATTGGATTGACAGTAGTAGATGGCTTCAAAACTATTATCGTCGTTCGTTATTCCATAAACTAACAGTGAGTGGACTTCTAAAATCTTCTCTCGCATCTTTGTCCTTTCTTCAATAGTTACTCAAAACAAAAACAAACAAAATACTTTTAATCAAATTAGCCCGCACACATCACCTAAATCTACAAGCTTATATTCTTACAAGTCACAATAAAAAATTTCATCAGCTAAAAGCTTAAGAAAGCTAAGAGTCTAATTAGCAATGATATTTAAAACGTTCAGAAGCGCTAAGTAAAATTTATGCCAAGACAATATTAGATGAGAGAAATGAGCACAGAGTATGCAATAACAATAAATAGCAATAAATAAAAGGATTCAGTTGTTGCTTGTATTGTATGATACTAATCCTGCGGGGTGGGAAACTGTGGAGTCGAATGTGTTCTGCAATTTTCGTTAAGCTAGGTAATATTAAGTTTGTTTTTTTTTTATTATAGCTAATTAGGCTTATATTTAAAAGAAGTTTATAGTTGATTTTAGAAACTTTAAATGAAATCAGCATTAAAAAGACAGACACATTATTTTACTATGTGTGTGTTTCTCATTTCAAGTATTTCGGTCTATTAATAGAAAAAAAAGTAAATTTCGTCACACCAACCACAACATATAACCAATTGTACGTATTGAATTACCACTTTTTTAAACAAGTAAAAAACCTTACCTAGTTTAAATACAAATAAAACTTTTTTTGTTAGTATTTGAAAGCAAATCAAAAGAGCGAGAATTGCAAAGGCACAAAATTTTTGCTAATTCATTTTTAAAAATCTTCGCTTGGAATGTAAATAATAAGTACTATTAAGAATCCGTTCCCGAAAATATTGAATTCGGTACTCGTTTATTCCTGCCCATGTGTTATTCTATATGTCTGTGGTTATTCCAGACTATATGCTATCTCTGTATTAAATTTCAGCCCAATCCGTTCAGCCGTAAGAATGTATTTTTCAACATTTTACATTAATAATCACTGATTATCAAATTCATAACAACGAAAATTAATATCAAAACGACCTACTCCACGGCTCAAGCCCACAGAGAACTAATCCAAGGCAACGTCGACTGTTACGGCGATTACTTTAATTGGCTCAATCTCCATTCAAAACCACCTCGCGGTGGGGTGGGCCTCCAGATTTATGGCGAAAGGGTAAGGCTCATGATCCCTGTTTATGAAGGAAGATAACGAAAAATGTGGGATAGTTTTGGTCTGGCTCTTTGTTATTGGAAAAAGGGGGTGGAAGTGCACTTACCTTGAACTCTGGTTGGTAGATAGGCGCTGCTCCCAGCTTTGCGTTCGGGGTCTTGATTCACGACCGCGAAATATGCACACAGGAGTTATAACCGTAACTCTCGAGACTGTGGCTGATGATAAGCGATGTAGCGCGATATGATGGGTAATCACAGCGGCCGATAGCGGAGCGGAGCGTTAAGAGACGGGGGCGTGCGTATCTTCCAATAGCTATGGCGGAATGTGAATGTAGGAAGCGGGCGGGATAGTGTTGCCATAGACAATACATAAAAGTAAGATGCGTTTAGTGCGTGAGTGTTGACATATAATAATTATAATAAATACCATTAAATACATAAACTAAAAAATATGTATGCGTCGGTACTGGCGCATCCAACTTCGGGGGGCTTAGAGGATTCTTCCTCTACATTGAATAAACAAAATAAAAAAATAAAAGGAATGAAAACTTATGAACTAAAAAATAATTCAAAAGCGTAGGAGTTATTGCGTGGGTAACGGGCAAAGCCGAGTTACAGGACGAATGTATTCACCAGAAGAAGTCTTAATTCTGACGACTCTAATTACACCATCCTTCCCGGGAAACACCTCTGATACAACCGCGAGTGGCCACGATAAAGGATGCGTATTGTCATCCTTAACAACAACTACAGTTCCTATCGTCACAGGTTTGGACGGCATATTCCACTTATGTCTAAGTTGGAGAGAGGTAAGATATTCTTTGCTCCAACGTGTCCAGTAACTTTGAACAATTCTATTTAATAATTGATAGCGGGTGAGTCTGTTATCTGGTAATAGGGGTTCAATGTGTTCAGCGGGTAAATATTTAAGCGGAGTAACATTAAGAAAATGATTAGGCGTTAGGGGGGTTGGATCCGATGGATCCGAAGAAAGTATGCAAATCGGACGGCTATTCAAAATGCCTTCAATTTGCACCAATATTGTACTGAATTCTTCATAGGTGAGTATTTGACTCCCGATAGCTTTAAATAAATGAGACTTAACACATTTGACATTAATTTCAGGCAACGAATTAAAATTGGGCCCGAAAGGTGGGCTGTGCTGAAACTGAATCTTATGTTGAGTTAGATATTTATTCAGATCATTTTTATAATTAGTGGACTGTATAAGCGTGTAAATTTCGTTCAATTTTCGTTTCGCACCTATGAAATTAGTGCCTCCATCGCTGTACAACACTGAAACAGGACCCCTGCGTGAGATAAAACGTTTAAAGGCAGCGAGAAATAAATCTGTACTAAGATCACTTACTAACTCTAAATGGAGCGCCTTTGTTGTGAGACAGACGAACAAGCAAATATACGCTTTATGACTTTTTACTCCACGACGCCTTATGTGAGTTACGTAAAAGGGTCCCGCGTAATCAACTGCGGTATGCACAAACGACTTTACTTGTGAAACTCTAATGGATGGAAGATCACCCATAGGTGGAGTTGTAGAACGAGGCCTAGCTTTAAAACATAAATTACATTTATGTACTCGTTGGCGAATCAAATTTCGTGCAGAAAGAATCCAATACTTTTGGCGAGTCAATGCTAACACTAGTCCAGGACCGGTGTGTAAATTGTCGGTGTGATAGTGGTCTACTAAGAGAGACACTATACGTCCTTTAGGTGATAGCAGTATTGGATATTTTGTATTGTAATTTAGTTGAGAATGAGTAAGTCGACCACCTACTCTAATTAACCCTTGTTCGTCAAGAAAAGGGTTGAGTTTTAAAATAGCCTGATTTGGACAAATTTTAGTAGCCTTAAGTGCTTGTAATTCTACCTGAAAATACTTAGACTGATCGAAGCGAACCGCATAATATTCTGCGTATTCTAAATCGTATACAGAAAGTATACCGCGGGATTTGAGAATCTTAGTGAAACGTAATACATAAACCAGTGAACGAATAAATTTTACCCAACTCGAGCAACGCTCAGCAAGTTCGTCTATCATGTGAACGTGATCGGAGACAGGTATGGTATGTGCATGGAGAGAAGCTATTTTAATTTCCGGTAATTCTGTCTTCTCGTTATGATTGATTTTATATTCCTTCACAGGCCATGCATTTATAGGTGCGGACAGCCATTTCGGCCCGTGAAACCAAAGATAGTTATTTATTAACCCTTTAGGTGTCACAGGGCGCGAGACTATATCGGCGGGATTTTCAACCCCACGAACGTGATACCAATGGGAAGCAGGCAGATATTCATTTACCTGAGCGATGCGATTAGCTACAAAAGTTTGAAACTTATGAGCGGGAGAGTGAATCCAGGTAAGGGTTACCGTAGAATCAGAGAATGCGAATATATTGTTTATTTGACACCGCTTATTAAAAACAGTGCGCACAGAATTAATTAATTTTGCGAGTAAGACCGCCGCGCAGAGTTCTAAACGCGCTAGCGTTTTATTAGAATCTGACACTTTGGATTTAGCGGTCAGTAGATTCACATTGAGAGCGTTTCCGTTCTCAGCCGTTTCTATTCGTACATAGATAACAGCACCATAACATTGCTGGCTGGCATCCGAGAAGCCTATTAGAGTAATTCGACGAGCGGATGTTAAACCTATATGTCTCGGTATTTTTATTTCAGATAAACGCGACAACTCCCTATGAAAGTGTTTCCATTTAGACAGAATGCAACCCGGGACCGTCTCGTCCCAGTCCAGTTGTAATTTCCAACATTCTTGTATAAGCAACTTCATGTATGCGACCACTGGACTGATGATTCCAAGCGGATCGAACAAGCGCGCGGTTACGGAAAGGATCGAGCGTTTAGTGCATGTTAAAGGCATGTCGATCACTATTTTAAAGTTAAAGGTGTCATCGTTAGGTTGCCATTGCATACCCACGATCTTAGTGTCAACATGAGGATCCTCATCAAACTTGACAGCGAGACAGCTCTTATGAATTGACGGGATACGTGACAATAGGGTATTGTCATTAGAGATCCACTTAGTTAAGTTAAAACCTCCAGATTTAAACATAGCGACCATTTCCCTATAGGTGTCTTCAGCTAAATCTACATTCTCTATGGAACTAACGTAGTCGTCAACATACATGTGATTGTCAGCTTCGTAAGCCGCCAGAGGATATAAAGCGCGACAGTCTGACGCGAGCTGGTTTACGACTCGCATTGCCAGGAAGGGTGAGCTGGAGACGCCAAAACAAACGCGGTTGAAATGATAGCTTTCTACTGTTCGTTACTGATGAGGTTGGGGATGTAATTTTTTGCGACCCTAAAATCATGGGGAAGAGTTCATTACCTAACAAACAATCTATACCACCCGGAGTATAGTATCGTTCGTCAGCCATAGGTAAATTTTGTAAATGGGTTAATTCCGCTGTATCAATTTCCACGTTAGGCAAAAAATCTGTAATAGTGTCTATAACCCGTGCACTAACCGAATAAGAACAGCGGGCATCAAATCGCGAATATATTTTGAAATGCGTAATTCCATAAGATTGGCTTTCAAGTTGACCTATGCCTTTAATGACAGAAGGAGCGTTAAGTATTGTTAAGTGCAAACGCTCACAACAAGACTTCGTAATAAAGTTACTCATAGACCCTGAGTCCAAAAACAAACGTATACGATCCGATTTATAATTTGCATATACACAAGCAGTCGGCAACAAGACCGTGGTCGCGCTGTTTGAATTACGCGGCGGAGGGATCACAGCCGATAACGACGCGATATTGCCACTATGTGACCGCGCCTCCCGCGAGTGCGAGCGGGACGGATCATCTGTCCAGTGGTCGCATACATGAAGTTGCTTATACAAGAATGTTGGAAATTACAACTGGACTGGGACGAGACGGTCCCGGGTTGCATTCTGTCTAAATGGAAACACTTTCATAGGGAGTTGTCGCGTTTATCTGAAATAAAAATACCGAGACATATAGGTTTAACATCCGCTCGTCGAATTACTCTAATAGGCTTCTCGGATGCCAGCCAGCAATGTTATGGTGCTGTTATCTATGTACGAATAGAAACGGCTGAGAACGGAAACGCTCTTAATGTGAATCTACTGACCGCTAAATCCAAAGTGTCAGATTCTAATAAAACGCTAGCGCGTTTAGAACTCTGCGCGGCGGTCTTACTCGCAAAATTAATTAATTCTGTGCGCACTGTTTTTAATAAGCGGTGTCAAATAAACAATATATTCGCATTCTCTGATTCTACGGTAACCCTTACCTGGATTCACTCTCCCGCTCATAAGTTTCAAACTTTTGTAGCTAATCGCATCGCTCAGGTAAATGAATATCTGCCTGCTTCCCATTGGTATCACGTTCGTGGGGTTGAAAATCCCGCCGATATAGTCTCGCGCCCTGTGACACCTAAAGGGTTAATAAATAACTATCTTTGGTTTCACGGGCCGAAATGGCTGTCCGCACCTATAAATGCATGGCCTGTGAAGGAATATAAAATCAATCATAACGAGAAGACAGAATTACCGGAAATTAAAATAGCTTCTCTCCATGCACATACCATACCTGTCTCCGATCACGTTCACATGATAGACGAACTTGCCGAGCGTTGCTCGAGTTGGGTAAAATTTATTCGTTCACTGGTTTATGTATTACGTTTCACAAGGATTCTCAAATCCCGCGGTATACTTTCTGTATACGATTTAGAATACGCAGAATATTATGCGGTCCGCTTCGATCAGTCTAAGTATTTTCAGGTAGAATTACAAGCACTTAAGGCTACTAAAATTTGTCCAAATCAGGCTATTTTAAAACTCAACCCTTTTCTTGACGAACAAGGGTTAATTAGAGTAGGTGGTCGACTTACTCATTCTCAACTAAATTACAATACAAAATATCCAATACTGCTATCACCTAAAGGACGTATAGTGTCTCTCTTAGTAGACCACTATCACACCGACAATTTACACACCGGTCCTGGACTAGTGTTAGCATTGACTCGCCAAAAGTATTGGATTCTTTCTGCACGAAATTTGATTCGCCAACGAGTACATAAATGTAATTTATGTTTTAAAGCTAGGCCTCGTTCTACAACTCCACCTATGGGTGATCTTCCATCCATTAGAGTTTCACAAGTAAAGTCGTTTGTGCATACCGCAGTTGATTACGCGGGACCCTTTTACGTAACTCACATAAGGCGTCGTGGAGTAAAAAGTCATAAAGCGTATATTTGCTTGTTCGTCTGTCTCACAACAAAGGCGCTCCATTTAGAGTTAGTAAGTGATCTTAGTACAGATTTATTTCTCGCTGCCTTTAAACGTTTTATCTCACGCAGGGGTCCTGTTTCAGTGTTGTACAGCGATGGAGGCACTAATTTCATAGGTGCGAAACGAAAATTGAACGAAATTTACACGCTTATACAGTCCACTAATTATAAAAATGATCTGAATAAATATCTAACTCAACATAAGATTCAGTTTCAGCACAGCCCACCTTTCGGGCCCAATTTTAATTCGTTGCCTGAAATTAATGTCAAATGTGTTAAGTCTCATTTATTTAAAGCTATCGGGAGTCAAATACTCACCTATGAAGAATTCAGTACAATATTGGTGCAAATTGAAGGCATTTTGAATAGCCGTCCGATTTGCATACTTTCTTCGGATCCATCGGATCCAACCCCCCTAACGCCTAATCATTTTCTTAATGTTACTCCGCTTAAATATTTACCCGCTGAACACATTGAACCCCTATTACCAGATAACAGACTCACCCGCTATCAATTATTAAATAGAATTGTTCAAAGTTACTGGACACGTTGGAGCAAAGAATATCTTACCTCTCTCCAACTTAGACATAAGTGGAATATGCCGTCCAAACCTGTGACGATAGGAACTGTAGTTGTTGTTAAGGATGACAATACGCATCCTTTATCGTGGCCACTCGCGGTTGTATCAGAGGTGTTTCCCGGGAAGGATGGTGTAATTAGAGTCGTCAGAATTAAGACTTCTTCTGGTGAATACATTCGTCCTGTAACTCGGCTTTGCCCGTTACCCACGCAATAACTCCTACGCTTTTGAATTATTTTTTAGTTCATAAGTTTTCATTCCTTTTATTTTTTATTTTGTTTATTCAATGTAGAGGAAGAATCCTCTAAGCCCCCCGAAGTTGGATGCGCCAGTACCGACGCATACATATTTTTTAGTTTATGTATTTAATGGTATTTATTATAATTATTATATGTCAACACTCACGCACTAAACGCATCTTACTTTTATGTATTGTCTATGGCAACACTATCCCGCCCGCTTCCTACATTCACATTCCGCCATAGCTATTGGAAGATACGCACGCACCCGCCTCTTAACGCTCCGCTCCGCTATCGGCCGCTGTGATTACCCATCATATCGCGCTACATCGCTTATCATCAGCCACAGTCTCGAGAGTTACGGTTATAACTCCTGTGTGCATATTTCGCGGTCGTGAATCAAGACCCCGAACGCAAAACTGGGAGCAGCGCCTACCTACCAACCAGAGTTCAAGGTAAGTGCACTTCCAAGTGTGGTCCTTCGAGCCGGATCGGTCGGTACTGGCGCATCCAGGGGGTTTTGAAACACTCGGACTGAATGACTTGGTAGATGGATTGATGGGGTTTAAATTTATTTAATTTATTATTTATTTAAGGTCTGTCACCTATGCTGGTTATTTAAGAAATACAATTCAAAAGGATGTTATTTTATTGTTATAAAATTAAGGATTTTTTTTTTGAGGTTGTGGCATGGTCTCTATGCGTCGGTTTTCCCAAACGCCCAAAAACTGTACAAACTCGTACCTACATAATTATAAAAAATATCAAAATCTGTCCATGTAATGAAGTGAATGGCCCAACAGACATAAAAGAATCGGTATTTAAAATAAATGTTCGAATTCAGAAATTTCCACTTTTTTTGAAGTCACATAAAAAATACGCGATTAAAAGATTGAGTAGGGCTTTTACCGACAGTTAGTTAGATACTAGACATAGAATCTGAGTCCGAAGTAATTATAAAACCTCACGTAATCACAGCCGAAACCCCCCAAAGACGCGGGATAGCACCCGAACCACCCCCTAGGCGAGGCCGCAGTGGCGGCCGTGGGTCTGTTGGGAGTCCTGGGACATCCTTCCGAGGGCTTACCCGGGACTCCCAACCATAGACTGTTGGGCGTTACTGGAGGTTTTTATAGTCGGTAGGAGTCCGGCATAGCATCCATGAGGTGAATTTTGGTAAATTAGTGTTACAATACGCGCTTTGAAAATCGACAACCTTAAGAAGCTCATAGCTATGATTGGAGATAGATACAAAGTCAAAAACAAAGTTGTTGAGAATTTAATTAGCTTTTATTATGTACAAAAACAAAGTTGTTGAGAATTTAATTAGCTTTTATTATGTCATACAACACAATTTCGTACAAAGCACCGTTTTCGAGAAGTAAGCAAAAAACTAAAAAACGGGACCTTCTTTGTGCCCCTCCCCCCCTCGGACTCATCTCGAAGGGGTCAGGACTTTTAGTATGTTTATCTCCTAACTAGTCCAAACAAAGTTCCTAAGTCAAAGTTTCTGCTTCCGACTTTTCCATCCACACCCCCCTTGTGAGCATTTATTGACTAGACTATTCTGTTTTTAACGCTGCTTGTTTAATCCAAATTCACTCCACTGAGCGACTGCCTTATTGAGAGTTGAGGAATTTGTGAGTTACCTACTGTTAACAAGAAAATAGACCACACGCCAATATAATTTGGGAACCATTTGACAGCTAACAGACGTAACGGCCATTATTTAAAACATAAACAGAATTACCAAGTTAAACACATAATTTGCTATTAGTGGTCATAAACATTTTATCAACGGGGAATAAAAATGAGGTGAAGCGAAATCTTATTCTAGGTTTCGGTAATATTTTTCTTTTTTTTTCATTTGACGTGTGGAATCCTTCATGGATGCTATGCTGGACTCTTACCGACTAAAGCTACACGGTGCCTATCTGTCTGCCTACGACCGGCAGCACAGAAACTAAATCTTGTTTTTTTGTTGCCGGCAGGCCCGAGTCCACCCCTGAAAGTACCATAAAATTGGTTATTTTATATAATGAAGATTCCCAGGAATAACTAAATTCCAAAATACAGGTTTCTACCTAGTTTGGAATTCAGAGTACCCAAATTTTAATTGTTTACATTTTTAATAAACAGTGGCATACCTTTTGTACAAATTTATGTAACTATTTTTGAGAAATAAATTTTATTTATATTTATTATTTAAAGGATAAAACTAGGTCACATTATTACCATTATAATATATAGTAGCGCTCGTGGCCCCGCGGACTCAGTGTTCTGTAAACGATCACTGCAGTAAGCAATTTTCACTATGGCCGGTCCATGGATGGGTGACCATCCATGTGATCACTTTGTGACATTTATTTGAGCGTTTCCGTGCTTCGGAAGGCACGTTAAGCCGTTGGTCCCGGTTGCCAGTAAAATGGCAGTCGTTAAGCCAAGTTGAAGGCTTTATTTCAACAGCAGGCAGTCACAACCTGCGCCAGTCCATTTTAAACACGGCAATACGGCTCACAACGTATTACGTGGGACAAATTATAAAAAGGTGAAATGTGGGTATATAATATGCCTCTGCCTACCCCTTCGGGGATAAAGGCGTGATGATGAACCTGAACCATCCATACTAATATTATAAAGCTGAAGAGTTTGTTTGTTTGTTTGTTTGTTTGTTTGAACGCTAGGATCTCAGGAACTACTGGTTGGATTTCAAAAATTCATCTTTTAAGGTTCACTTACAATAACCCTCTTATTAAGTTATAAGTATGAGCGACGCGACGGAAGTAAACTTGGTCTGCAGTGGCAGCCAGTCAACTGAACGATAAAAACCGGCCAAGTGCGAGTCGGACTCGCACACGATGAGTTCCATACCAAAAAACGGATGGGTGGAAGTAAAAGCGACGGGAAACATTATATCACTTTAACACCTCTTTCCTTCTCACTCTCATGTAACGCAAACGAAGATATGCGGTTTAGCACTAATGTATACAAGCGACATTATAATACTCGAAATATTAATACCATACCTCTCTCTTTCTCACTCTCATGTGACGCAAACGAAGTTGCGCGGGTCAGCTAGTTATAATATATTTTGAACAAGTTGTGTTCCCCGGCCTTACAAGTGACATTATTCGACTCCCGTTACTCGCCCGCATTGAGCTAAGCTCTTTAGTCAGTTTTCAAATAATTCATGTCATCACTAATACAAACTTTCATCATCAATTTTACATCATTTTTTATAAATGCGTTAAATTTTGTTTTCACTCCCTCTGCCCTAAGATGTAAGAACTATTTAATAGTATTTAGAACTCAGTTTTTTTTTTGTGTTTCTATTTAGCTCGCCAAATTGACGTCGCCACCAGCCTGATGGAAAGCCGTGGCGCATCTAGCGATTGGGGGCCACTTCTGACAGTGGTCCTCAAGTTTTTTTTATACCACTAAGGTGGCAGACAAGCATACGGCCCACCAGATGTACCGGTGGTCATCGCAGCCTATGGACGTTTGCAACACCAGAAGCGCCACACTCGCGCTGCCGACCCTGTAGAAACCTTCTAAGACCCCTCTTGAAGAACCCCATACTGTAGGCGTTTGGGAAAACCGGGGCAGGGAGATCATTCCACAACCTAAGCGTGCGCGGTAGAAAGCCCCTATCGGATCTAACCGTGCTCGAGCGCTCCGGATGCAACATGTGAGGATGAACACCCTGTCTGTGGCGAGCGGTGCGATGATAGAATGCAGCCGTAGGCATCGTGTCAAACAATTCCTCAGAACACAAACCGTTATACAGGCGGTAGAATACACACAGAGAAGCATAGTCTCTCCAGTCACTAAGTGGTTCCACATCACCTGCAAGTATGGGATCGTTGACAACTCTCATTGCTCGCCTTTGCACCGAGTCAAATGGACGAAGCTGGTATTCAGGTGCCCCCGCCCAGAGGTGACAGCAGTACTCCATGTGCGGCCGCACTTGCGACTTATAGAGAAGCAGTAAAATACCGCCGCGCTCAACTGAGCACTCCGAGCTTCTTGGGCGCCAGCTGGAGCTGAAACAAGTTGACGGCCAAACCATCTGCCGACAGTATACAGTACAGTACATTGGTGAACTTGCGCTTTATTTATATTTTGTAGCTACTCCGGTGTGAATGACTTTCTAACACTCGACAGAAAGCCCATCTTGACAGCTTAATAGAGCCTTTGGTTCAATGTACGTATTATCCGAAACGTTATTATACATTCCTAGACTCAGCTTGTTTCCTCAATAGAGATATTATATGTTTATTGATCACATAATATCTGTAAAACGTCTATAATAACCATAAATATAAATGTGCCTACTCACAATTTCATTACACAACAGTCGTTGTCTATGGTTCTACTCGCGCATCGTTAGAGGCCACATACACCTACAATTCTAGGGATCGATATTTTATTGTTCAATATTATTAATCACCATCTTTTGAATACACACCTGCAATAATATAGACTCACTAACATTGCATCAATATTCTTATTTCCGTCCGAGTAATATTAAGAAGTTAATTCCAAATTCAAATTTTCGATATCCGACTAACACTGATCTGAAAAATATTGATATTAAGCCTACACGGTGCGGAAAAAAAAATTGATCAATAAAATTTAAGCTCCGTCAAACTTTTGTTTAGTGATTGCTCAAACCTGAATATTAGCCCTACACGGTCAATTTATTGAACAACCATTTATATTAAACAATATTATTGTCCATGTATGGGGCCTCTTAGAAAATTAACACCTTTACCAGTTTCGACGTCTTACGCGGTGATGCAGAATTACCTAGAACACAAACATACACACACATAGTCACGCCTTCATCTCCGAAGGGGTAGGCAGAGGCATAATATACGTCCGCATTTCACCATAGTTTTCATATTGTCAGTAGTAGTCCCTGTCCCTTAGTCGAATCTTACGACACCCTCGGAATGAATTATGAGTGGCGACAGATTGTACCCTTTTCAGTTGCCACACGGGGCATTTACTGAGAAACTGCTTACAATATCTCATCAAATGAAAAAATGAATGATTTTTTGATGTGGGGTGAGATCATAATACTTATTTCAGCGTGATTCCTAGTTGCATCCGTCGCACCCACCGGAGGTCTATACTAATATTGTAAAGAGGAAAGATTTGATTGTAGATTTGTTTATTTATTTGCATTTAACAGACTCCGAAGCTACTAAGCCGATTTGATTCAGATTCATATACATAACATTTTCTTTTGAAATTTCATCTCAATATATTTTTTTTTCTTTGTGGAGGTCTGCCAAAAAGATTAGCAGGTCGGACAAGGACCGCCTAAAGCCACACATTATAACTTCACGGTAGAATAACCATAAAAATTAGGAAAAGAAGTTCTGATTCACCCAATACGATGTTGGACTCTCTAAGTAACCCTGGCCATTGATTACCTGCATCAACCGATAGAAAAGACGGCTAAACGCTACGTGCAGGTTTTAGCCGCTCCATTGCCTACTCAAGCCACTCTAGTATACATACTTGAGTATAGCCATAACGTCTATTTTTTTATAAAGCGTGATACTAAAATATAGAAACAGTAATTTAATCTTTTGGGGTTTACCGAACTAGGTGAAGCCGGTGTGGTACTCAAGGTCTGTTAGGAATCCTGGCGTTATCCTGCTGAGGACTTGCGCGAGACTTCGAACCGTAGGCAATAAGGTAGAGAAAGTGTGTTTTTTTCAATCTTAAGAGCATCGATGACGAATTTTCCACACGTTAAAAAGGGTATACCGAACAGCTGGTTATAAGCATATATCGCTAGGTCACGACTAACTGTAACCACAAAACAAGCCCTACCTCGCTTCCCTGACTCGCAAGATTACTACTAACATCACTGCCATGAAGATCTTCCATTTATATTGACCGTTTAGGGAGGACAATCTTGATAAGATCTTGATAGAATTCAAGAGAATCTACGACGTCGCTCTTATTTCTTAGTTCACTGCATTGAGTTATTATTACTACGTATTATTACTACGTAGTAATAATGACTCAATGGTTTACTGTGTATTTTCTACGTGATTCTTGACGGTATTTTTCCATCCAAAGGTTCCCTGTAAAATATTGCTTTTAGCGGTAACTCCGAACACAAGAATATTATTTTAAAATAATTATTCTTATACAGACATAGAAATTTCATATATGTACAGAGGGCGGCCTTATAGCCAAAAAGCAATCTTTTATAGGCAACCTTGTCCAGTTTATTCTATTCTACTCTATAATTTTATAGATTTGATTCACCTCGAAGGTTCTACTTTCTACGTAAAGCTGTTGTTAGTACTTTTGTTTTAGTTTTGACTTTTTTTGTTTATTTCCATGCGCTGCTACCATACGTCAAGGTTAACAGAGGAATCTTTTAAGATATAAATGGACATCATAAGTGACTAAATCAAACTGTCAGTAGAATTTATTTAGCGTAATGTGATTCAATTACCCATATGCTGTAGCGTAATTTGGGAGAGGTACGGCCAGCAGTGGAGTGACATTGGCTGATTTGGTTGAATGTTATTTCATACCTACTGTTTTATAGGGTATCGTATGAAAAGGGTAAAAACAAGACTCTATTACTGAGATTCCGTTGTCCGTCTGTCTGTCATTAGGCTGTATCTCGGTAACCGTGATACCTAGGGAGCTAAAATTTCACAGATTTTGTATTTTTGTTGCCGCTAAAACAACAAAAAGTATATTGTACTTACCTGTCACGGCAAGGGTGTGAACTGCATACAGTTCACGCCCTTGCCGAAGTAGGTAGGACTGCATTATTTTACAATAGAGTTGATCTTTAAGATTTCTCCTTTGAGTCTGATGAAAAAATATTTCGTTTCTCTCTGTTTCTCTCTTTCTCTTACTCCTATATGATGCAAACGAAGTTTCGGGTATCATCTAGTATCATTATATAATTATAAGTCTGTTATTAGTGGGTCCTTCGCTGTTTGACACCACGAATTATTGACACCACGGTGTCAATCGCAGAAGAACGTTTTTTGAATTGGCTGTTTGGGACCATATTCATAATATTTTGCCACCGTGGTGTCAAACGGCAAATATCTTATTTTGTTTTCGTCGATTGACACTATGGTGTAAAACTGTTGATTTGGACTACTTTCAACAATTTAAAGATCAAGTGTGATTTGTGTACTGGCGAAAAGAAAACGGTTATTAAAACAACAATTACAATCAAATTTTTAAAGGAATCGTGCTTACTATGGAATACATATTTGTTAGTCCTAATCATATTTTAAGGAAATAATAAACATACAGTATTTTTTTGACTGCCTCTGTGGCTCAGTCGGTAGTGATACCGCCTGCGGCGCTGGAGGTCGTGGGTTCGATTCCCACCGGAGACAAATATTTGTGTGACCCATAAATGTTTGTCTCAAGAGTCTGGGTGTTTCTATGTATAATATGTATGTATTTAAAAGTATATGTATTAATATCCGTGGTCTGATACCCATAACACAAGCAGGTTATTCCTAGCTTGTTTTGGGATCAGATAGCGTTGTGTGAGCTGTCCGTGAATATTTATTTATTTATTTATTATTATTATTATTAAACAATAAGTTCAAATTAAGAATATATTATTTCACTTTTCAAATAACAAACATTTTTACAATCAGTATAAAAAATAATACTAATAAATAGCAATCCAAAAAGGGTAAGTTACACTATTATAGTACGTATCATAATATATAATTTCAAAATACATATGGTTGGAATATATAAAGTTAAAATACCGAAAATCAAAATATATAACGCACCTTGATTTCGAAACCGTTACTAAACGAAATTTTTACGAAATTGAGTTAATAACGCCATCTTTTTTAAATCGTCAGGAACTACCGAATGAATTTGACAGTTTATTTAATACCTCAATATTACGGTAGATAGCTCTAAACTAAAACGTTACTAAACGAAAACTTTAAACAAACGCTAATGACATAACCGTTATTAAACCAGTTGTCACCTGTCATTTGAGGAGTCGACGTACAAGTTTATAATAAAAGTGTAACTATTGATATAAGAACGGTTGACTTTCTCGTTAAGCTATATTATTTACTTATTTTTATTCTATAAAGTGTGTTTTTTGTTTAGTCACAGTTTTTAACTTAATATGTGTATTTTATTTTTTTCAAATTTAAAACTAAAACCGTTACCTTTTGTATAATCCTTATAATAAAGATTCTAGATAAAAGTATGACATAAATATTTAGTTTCAAATTGTGATTATTGGTTTAGTTTAGTTCTTGACTAACTTGATTCTCATGTTTACGGTTAGGATTATTACAATAAGTATATAAACAGTGGTAGTATTATTACAATAAGTATACAAATAATAAGTATAAAACAAATACAAAAGATTTATAGATGACTGTTTAGTTTCATATTGTGTTATATTATTTTTACTTAGCTAGAGCCCCGGGTAAGCCCTCGGAAGGCCATCACTGCGGTCTCGCCCAAGGGGCGGTTCGGGTGCTATCCCGCGTCTTTGGGGGGTTTCTGGTGTGATCCCGCTTCTAAGGGGCGGTGTGCGGGAATCCCTCACGTCACGCTGCCGTCATGGGCCTGCTTCTGTTAGGACGGGGAGTAGCCCTCTCACCGTCCTCAGGCCCCAAGTCATGGAGGCCGATAGTCTTCGGTGAAGACACGACGACGGCGCCCAGGCCGCCGACTGCAGAACTCGAGTGGGAGAGTTCTCTCGCGTACCCGCCCCGCCGCCTCTTTCACGAGCATGACCTGCTCGCAGAAAGAGGCGGCGCAATCCCACTTACTCCCGCTGAAGATCATGGCTCGCATTATGGTCTTGAGTGAGAGATTGTCCACGTCTAGACCCACTACGAGGACCTGGTGCTGTTGCGCCCACGCAGTGCACTCCACCAGCGTGTGGAGCGCTGTGTCATCGCTGCGATCCTCGCAGTGCTGACACTCGGCTGTGGTTTCCTGGTGTCTTCCCCACTGATACATACCGAAACTACCGTGCCCGGCAAGCATCTCTGACAACCTGTAGGAGTAGCAGTAGAGCACCGTGTCTCCTCTCTAGCCACTCTTCCATGATTGTCTGACGGCCGCAATTGTGGCGAATTCGCCCTTTGGTTGCTCAAGTCGCACCTTCCATGTCTCCACGGTTTGGTGGAGCTGGGACCACTGGGGCTTGGTTTCTCGAGACGCAGGCCTATGACTCCACTCCAGCGCCTCCTTGCGCCATCTAAATAGTGACGCAAGGGCTCTCGCTTCCAGGTCCCATGGAGGGGTTCCGGCTAGGAGACATGCCGCTTCACCGGAGATCGTGCGGTATCCCCTTATCACCCTGACGGCCATCGCCTTCTGTGGGCTCAGCAATCTAGCCACGTTGCTGACCGTCAGGGTCTCCGCCCATCCGGGGGCCCCTAGGGCCATACTTCGCACGATCCCCAGGTACAGTCTCCTTGTAGGGAGCGTAGGGTCCCCTGATGTTGGGCATCAATGCCCCCATCAGTTTTGGGACCAAACTTCGGAAGTGATGTCCGATTTTCCACCGGCCATCGAGTACGAGTCCCAGATACTTCAAAGAGGACTCGATGCTGATGCTGACGCCCCCTACCTGTGGGCTGGATCTCGCAGGTGGTCCCATCTGAATAGTAATTAGTTTTCTGTTGATATTATTATTCAAAATAAGTAAATACGGTGACTGTAAGCTTCAATTAAATGATAATTATTAAAAGAAGAATAAAGAGTTATTTGCCATTTATAATTGTACTTCATACGTTCGTTTAATAAATAGTGATTTTAACTATTACCTTTTATTTTATCCGTGTCTTTAAATATATTTCACACTCATTATTCTGTCATTTAAAATAGCTAGAATTTTATTTTTTACATAGTAACATTCAATTCATACTAACATTACAATATTCAATGATAATTGAAAAAAAAGTAATTGCAAAAGTGTTACTATAAAAATTAAAATAATTATAAATCAGTAATTATTTAAATTATTTAATTATGTGCCTTCACATCTTGAAAAGGAACTAATAATTTAGTAAGTAATCTAAGACATACCTCATAAAAGTTCATAAGTTTTTCATTATGAGGTATTTAATAGGCCAAAAATCTTAAAATGCTTCTCCTGTAAAATTTAGTTATTTTGTTTAGTAACGGTTTCGAAATGAAGGAGCGATAAGCAACTGAATCCTGTCGTGTGCCCTTTTCTTTACGGCGCGGCGCCTCTCTTTGTGCGCTAACAAAAAAGGATGGAGGCATCAGACCTATCGCTATTGGTAGTGTCTTGCGCCGTTTGACTGCCAAACTTGCTTGTCGGGTCGTGAGGGATGAGATGGCAGAGTATTTGCGACCGCATCAGCTGGGGTTTGGTTCGCGATTGGGCTGTGAGGCGGCAGTGCATGCCACGCGGTCTTTTGCGATGGGTTCATAGAGCGCGGGCAGCGTGTTGCTAAAGCTCGACATATGTAATGCGTTTAATAGTTTGGAGAGAGACGTCCTCTTGAGCGAGGTTAGGGATAATATTCCTTCTCTTTATCCTTTTCTATACCAGGTGTATCAACCATCTTCTAATCTTTTTTTTTAATGATAATCTTATTCTCTCGCAAGTGGGGGCCCAGCAGGGAGATCCGCTTGGACCACTCGTATTTAGTTTGACCATTCACAAGGTTATCCGAGAAATACAGTCTCCTCTCAATATTTGGTACCTTGACGATGGCACCCTTGGAGGTAAACCGGAGGAAGTGTATCGGGATTTGAAGATGCTTCTTCCTCGGTTCAGGGAGCTTGGTTTGGTAGTGAATGCGTCTAAGTGCGAGTTTTTTCCCTGCAGTATCGATGCCCGTAACCACTTCTCACGTTTTAATGCTCTAT
Source organism: Miltochrista miniata (assembly GCA_933228765.1). Lineage (NCBI taxonomy): Eukaryota > Metazoa > Arthropoda > Insecta > Lepidoptera > Erebidae > Miltochrista > Miltochrista miniata. Next base: position 35,078,893 of record OW121755.1, on the reverse strand, counting down.
TACCAGGCCTCAAGGAACTTACAAAATCAAATTTCTACCTGTTAGGGTCTCCCATTTTCTTGGAAGCAGTTCCTGAGGCTATTACTTCTTGTGAACAGCTTCTCCTTGCCGCTCGGGAGCGTCTCAAAAATCTTTCCGCGCACGTTGCAGTTGTCTTGCTACGCATGTGCTTCGCTGTTCCGAAGCTCATGTACTTGTTGCGTACGGCTCTTCCCGCGGGAGATATCAAGCTTTGACAAAGCAATAAAATTAACGCTCGAATTCATCCTGAATGTTCCCTTTGATGGGCCCCAGTGGAGTCAGGCAGTTCTTCCGACCCGTTACGGGGGCCTTGGTGTAAGATGCGCAGATGATGTGGGTTTGCCGGCTTTCTTGGCTTCCGTGCATGGGGTTGCCAGTCTCGTCACTGCAATACTCCGTACTAATGGTGGCGTGGATGGTATATCCTTTGTTTCGGGTGCCCTGGAGGCCTGGTCCACTCTAGGCATGACTGCGGTGGCGACTGAGGCTCTATGCAGTCAGCGGGCGTGGGATGACATAGCGTCAAAGCGAGTGCGGGGATTGTTGCTAGACGGTGCTGTTGCGGCCGATAGAGCCAGGCTTCTTGCTGTATCGCAGCCGGAGTCGGGGGCATGGCTGCACGCACTGCCGTCGCCTCACCTGGGCACTTTGTTAGACGATGACTCTCTGCGTGTGGCAGTGGCTCTCCGCTTGGGCTGCAGGGTGTGTGAACCCCATAGATGCACCTGCGGATCCATGGTGGGAGCTGATGGCCATCACGCTTTGAGTTGTCGTTGCTGTACGGGAAGATTTCCACGTCACCATGCCCTGAACGACATTGTTCGGAGGGCTTTCGTCTCAGCGGGTGTCCCTTGCGTCCTCGCACCACCGGGTCTATGTAGATCTGATGGAAAGAGGTCGGACGGGATGACCTTGGTTCCGTGGATGAATGGCAGGTGTTTGGTGTGGGATGCGACGTGTGTCAGTCCAGTGGCCGCCAGCCATTGGGTCGCACCGTTCATTCACCATCGGCGGCCGCGGAGGATGCAGCCGAGAAGAAGAAGCAGAAATACGCTGCAATGGAGCCACGTTATTTGTTCGTACCCATCGCCGTGGAGACAATGGGTTGCTGGGGCTCCGAGGCAAAACAAATTATAGGACAGTTGGGGCAAAGGATTGGGGAGAAAACGGGTGACTCCCGCTCCAGGTCGTTCCTGGTGCAAAGGCTGGCTATAGCCATTCAACGTGGTAATGCGGCTAGTGTTATGGGCACCTTTGCACCGGGAACGGTTAGGGGTGGGTTGTTTGACTAATGGGCTAAGTTTATTTTTGACATTGTATTTGATTCTTTTGTATTCTTGTTATTAATTTTGACAATAAAATTATATTATCTATACCATTGTATTAACTATATTATATTATTTTAACTTTTATTTTTATTGTAGTTTTGTAGTATAAACTATTATTTAATAAAAAAAAATAACCACGATGGCTGAGGCGGGAGCGGATCAAATCGGATTGCATTATTTTTAGATATTTTGACCTTAATTGATATTAAATGTTGGTAAATGTAAATTGTGCATATTGATGATAAAAATCGTTTAAACACTTTTTTGCATGATTGTTATGTTATAATAAAAACGCCAATGAGCCGTCCTTTGCTGTTTTACATCATGGTGTCAATCAACGAAGCCATATAAGGTATTCGTCGATTGACACCGTGGTGCCAAACAGCCAATTCAAAAATGACACCGTGGTGTCAAACAGCGAAGGACCCTTATTAGCAAGTAGTAGTTTCTGTTTGATTGCTTATTATTAGAACCTGGTTAAATTCACAGCTCGAGATCCAGAGACCCTGATCCGCATATATGACAACTTTTTACGATGTTATAGAGCGATCTCTTTAAACAAGAAACTTTTCCTTGTGCGTGACTGCGTAACGCTAGTTTTCTATTAGCTCATATAAATTATTTTTATGGAACCAACACCATTGAACCTTCTTAACTTTTCCTTGTAAAAAAACAAACGTTTTTACAAGTTCGGCAGCGTGAGTAAGTTGAGACCAATCCGTCATCATCAGAACTGTTTGCAATATAATTCAATTCATAAACCTTTGGTATTGCAAACGGTTCCGGTGAACACTTTACATTAATAAGGCCTAGTACTTTTTGAATTAAAGGTAGGGAATTATTTTGGTTAAATAGCTCTGAGAACCTTACCATGATATAATAGTGAAGATACGTCTATGTTATGAAAGTGCGTCCCTTTAGTTATGTTAGAAACAGCACGTTCATTAATAAGTGTGAAAAACGCTAATTGAAGAATCATAAAGTGCTAATTCAGATTTCACTTCATTACGTATCCGATTCTACATATACCATAGGAAATACCGTAGTGTAAATTGACTTTTTTAAAGGAGGAAAATATATTGAAATATTGCCCCATGCTTCTAGAAGCTAACAAATCCGGAACCCAGATTCCAAATTTATGTAGGTTTTAGATTTACCTAGTATCAAAATATCAAAAATGTTTTATTTTGTATCACAAAATTACAGTAGGTAGGTATATATTTTAGTGGACGACTTCTTTTAGGAATAACAATGCCTGTAATAGAAGACGTCGCTCCATCCACATACCACATACTACGTAACATAACATTACAGTGTCAAAGCCCAAAGGTCCAGCAATGCCTGTACTACAGTAAATTACTTCATCTTTATTAGTAACATTTCAGAGTAATGTAGTAATAGATAAAAGTTTGCAAATGACGCTAAGATGAAGAAGTAGCGATATACTAGTATCTCGTAGGCCTCTTAGAAATTTATCCTAGTCTTAGGTTAGATAGCTCAGTCAAAGCTAGCAATATTCCTGGGATATGCTTCCAAGGTGTTATTCGTGGTCTTAGACGATTATCAGGCAGCGACTTAGTGGTGTTTGTTCATCAGGACGGGGGGGGGGGGGTGATCTTCGAGGGCTTAGTCAAGCTGTGACGCTGTATCGCTTATGGGATTTACTATAGTAGGCTTGATGACAGTACCAATAAACCAACTAAGTAAATATATTAAACAAATACTGATTAAATTAATTATACAAATAAAAAAACAAATAGAGAGATTTAAACATGACGACTTTCTCGACATTCCCCATATATTTGTACAGTAAGTATTTGAAACCTCATATATGCAAATTTCACCAAAAAATCTCAAGTGTTTAGCAACATCTAAACGAATGTTGTCGGAACAAGTCGGGCACAATGCGCGGATGCAACCGTTTTGGTTGCGCAACAGAAAGTGAACGTGCTGAGAACTGCCCACCGGTCAATGGCGACCGCAAAGTGCTTTATTGTGTTTACTTAATATATATGTAGAAGCTACTTGAGAGAAAGAGAGTTGGGTGAATGACACAGCGCAATAATGATTAACTGATTTAATATTTTATTGGTTGAATTTGTGATTGTTGTTACTGAGGTCTCGGGTTCCTATGGACACTACTGAGATCTTCAGGACTCAAATTAACCTTAGAAAGTGGAACACCTACGGAAGATATCAAAACACAGATGGAAATCTTGATACTAAACCGTGTAGGAAGTCGTTTTGCAAATGTAGTATAAGTAACCCCTGATGTTGCGAACGGCCATAGGCTACGGTGACAATTTTTTATGTTTGAAAATCCTCATTTAAAATCTCCATATTCTATCCGGCCATAGGCAGATGGAAGGACACTGAGAAGGTTTTTGTTGTGTGAGGCCAGGAACCGCGTCACTGATAGCAAAACTCGGGTGACAGATTCCTCTCCTGCTCCCTCCCCACTGCCTCCTTCGCAAGTAAGACCTGCAAAAAAGAACAGTGACGTCTCAGTTTACCCGCTGGAGACCATAGCCCATGCCCTAAACAAGGTCTTGACTTTGAAATGCTCACGATGAACACTACACCAGTGTGTGCGGCGCCGTGTCCTTGCTGCAGTTACCGCAGTGCTGGCTATACCGGTGTATGCCTCACAGATACTTACCGAAGGACCCGTGCCCGGTAAGGACCAGTGACACGCGGTAGGTGAGGCTACCATGGCGCCTCTTCAGCCAGTGGTGAGACACTTTGGTTGCTCAAGTCGTACCTTCTATGTCTACATGAGCTCCTGGCGGAGCATAGCTGGACCTCGATGTCTAGGGGCACAGGCTTATGGTCCCGCTGTATCGCCCCCTTGGGCCATTGATACAATGACGCAAGGGCAACTACGGTGAACACTTTCCATCACGCAAGCCGTATCCTTGTCTGCCGCCATAGTGGTAATAAAAAAATTAAGTAAAGTGTAAAAAAATAAATTGTGCAAACAATTTCACACGTTATCGCTTGGGGTTATAAAAAGGGGATACAATGAAAGAGTTCGAACTAGTAATTTTTTTCGACGATCACATACGGCGTCTTTTAGCACAAATAAATAAATATTTGCGGATCACAAAAACTTTGATTGAAACCAGGAATCAAACTCGTAAAAGTCGTTTAGATTTACCATTGCGCCATCAAGCCACTTCTGGAGTAAAACACCATTAAAGAAAGCCTGTTAACATACAAATTGCTTTATTTAACACTATGCAATATTATCATCATACCCCGCATAACATAGTTTACCACCAACACAAAACATACACATTAAATGTAAGCTGCATACAAATTAAACATCATAAGATGATCAAACACTTACTAATACACATTTACAACGTGTGTAACTTAGGGTCTAAACACACTATGCCGAAGAAACGTCACCAAATCATCTATTTTCTGTCCTGACGTATTTAGCTGATAGGAAAGTGAGAATAATGCGCGACTGAAATTTGGTTGCTCAGCGTTGTATTTGTCGGGGTACTTTTACAATGTATAGTTATCTAAATAATGTGAATCAGTACAGCAATAGTGATTGCAGAGAATTTAGAAGAGGATAAATACAAGAAAGTATTTTGGGTGAACTCCGTGCCTTGTGCATTCTGTACAGACAAACATTCTTTCATTCACGTATGATGTGTTGCTATAGATTATATTGCCACCAAATTTACGTCTAAAATTCAGTGGTACTCCAAAACGAGATGTAATTTCGCCTTATGTACTAATTGCAATTATGCTGAAGTTCGGCCGCGTATCTTCAGCATAATGTGTTTAAACCCTTAGCCTACTTACATGTACAAGTGGCAAGTAGCGAGCAAGTAAACTGGATTCGTTGTGAGGGCTCCACGTTTGATGTAATCAAATATATTGCGTAAGTGAACTTACTGTATAAGTATAGTGTATAAATTTATTTATTATCAATATTCATGTCTGTATAATTAATTTGTAGCATATGATGTAGGTCGAAAATTCGGAGAGGCAATGGTTCAAATAGTTTGCAGAGTAAGTTCGTTTAGGTAGCAATGGACTAAGACTGACTTAGAAAAAGTTAATGAAAGAACTGTGTGCGAAGTTGTGGTGAAAATCTGCAGAGGCCTACGTATAGCAGTGGACTAAGATATGCTGATTTAATAGGTTGAGATCACACACATTTCTGAAGAGACGTGTTTGGTATTAAAAGTAAAATCAATAACATTGAAGATTCTCCATGAATGTTAGTCTGTAGTGATAGTTTTGGTATACCTAACTGTGATACATTAGTTCAACATAAACTTATTAAAAATGCCTCCAAGTACTGTCACGACTTATTATGTATATTATGTTTAAACTTTACACAATGACAGTGGGTACTAATTATATCATATAAAATAATTAGAAAACCTATTAGCAAAAGTAAATGCGAAATATACATAATAGAACAATGAATTTAAACAAAATAACGCTCTTGAAAAGAAAATACAAATTTAATAACGTTTTGACTCTCATTGTTCGAGTGTTGAATGAAGTGCCGATTGCGTTGAACTCTTTTGTATTCAACTTTGTGTTTCTAAACGCCAATCACTTGATTAAGTTTGTTAAATGTGTGATAGATACTGTATTTTTTATTCTTTAATGTTTTAAATGATAATGTTTTTTTAAATAAAGGTTAAACTGTTACTATAAACCATCTTTATTTTTTGTATAAATTCATCAAAGAAAAAAAAAAGAAATATCAGACTCAATAAACCTTAAATTAGTTAATTCTATTGATTATTATTTGCAACAGTAGAGCTATAAGCTAATAGAGTACCTACTTCAAACGGGGATGCGGGGTCCTGCGAACATCTTCGGGACCCCAATGGGTCGGATCCTCCTCGTGGTGCATCCTGGGCAACGGAGTAGCGACCACTCCCCTTCCTCTGTGGGGGAGTGGTGCTACTCTGGCAAATTCCGGCCGAGGCGGGAGCAGCCCACCTGTGGGGTGCTCAGTGGTGTGTGTTGCTGCCGGCCGTGAGTAGCAACACGGTCGGCAGCAGCAGAGCTGGGCCGCTATTGCCTCGTCAGTTGACGAGGTGATGGCGGCAAAGAGGGAGGCGCGGGGGAGCGGGAGTAATGGAAAACACTCCCGCTTCGCCGTGCAGTTCGGGGGCGGCGCAGTAAGGAGTTCACTGCGCGCCCCCGATTGTATCGTGTTGCTGCTGTCGCTCCCCCACATTTGCTGGCGAGGCGATAGTGGCGAAGTATGAGAGGCACTGCATGGAAGGGCGGGAGTTTGGGTAAATGCTCCCGCCCTGTCATGCAGTTTGGGGGCGCCTGCGCTAGGAGCTAGCGCACGTCCCCCGATTGTTTCATGACCGAGGGCGTAAGGTTGGGGGACCCCGCCCTCCAACGGTCACATGGCGGTGGGCACCTTCCCCGTGTTCCGGGGGTGCCCATTAGCGCACGCCTGCGCCAGCCGCTCTCTGACTCCTCTATGACAGAGGGGCGCTCGAGAGCGGTGCAGGCGTGGTTTTTTCAGCTCCTTAGAGAGCTTTGGGGAGCCGCCCATCTGGCTCCCCCGAGGAGAGCTCCGAATTAACGGGGCGCCCCTAGCCGGGTCGACGTGAATAATCTTTTGATATCCCTCGGCCCGGCTAAAGGGTGAGGAGGAACACCGCGGGGTTTAGTGGGTAGGACGGTCCATTCCGGACCGGGCCGGGAGTCCCACACACCATCCCAGCTGCCCCTGAAGCTGGGATGAAGGCGCGTAAATGCGTTCCCCGCGTCAAAAAAAAAAAAAAAAAAACCTACTTCAAACGAAACAATACAAATTTAAAACAAATAGCAGCATTTGTCTACTACGCATCCTGGAACAAAAATTGCTCTGAACTCTGAACAAAAGCTGTGTTTTAGTCTGTAGCTCTGTGTAGTATAATTTCGTAGATCAAGTGATTCAACAAATAATTACTTCGTAGTGTCATAAAAACTTGCAATTCTCTACTAGCTTAAATATTCCCCTCTCCCATTTACCCCAGGGCTCTTTGAACTTTAGAAGCTTTTCTGGTCCGATAGTGACCCACAATTTTTGAACTACGACTTTTTGTCGACTGCATAATAAAATAGCCTATATTAAACCACAAATACCTTAAAATTAGAGGAAATCACAAACTTACATAATGGTCAAGCAGAGAATAATGTTTTTGATAAAGACGGCTACTACTATTATAAAATACCTGCACGCCATGCGCCGGTACAACTGGCGTGTGAGATAACTTAAGTAGAAAACATCATATAATTGGGTGCAGATCACTATTTGATTGCTGCAGTTACTAAGGCTTACATACCTCGACAAAACATACTTCCTTCCGCCATTGTATAGGGCTGTCAAGTAGACTTTTACGTAAGGCTAAAGATGGGAATAGAGTACACTTATTAGATACTGGTGGACGTCACGTGGTTTCACCCGCGTAATTCCCGTTTCCGTGGGAATATGGGAATAAAATATAGCCTATGTTTCTCCAGGTGAATTTTTTTTCTTTATTCATATATGTTGCAAAGTAACACTATGAATGACAAAACTTTGCTTCTACATTTACATTTACTGCCAGATTCGCAATGCAATAGGTAGAGCCTGTGAGGAAGAACCTGGCAAGAAAACTCACGGCCACACTTTTTAAATAGTCTGACTACACTCGTTTGTAATACAATAAAGATTAACAATGTTGTCTATACAAGCGACGTTTACAATCGCGCCTAATTAAGTGAGGAGCAAGCAACTCATGTCGATGTCCCTGTATCATTTTTTTTCTTTTTTTTCACGTAACGACCAACAGCTCCAGGTAAGCCCCTTGGAAGGATGTCCCAGGACTCCCAACAGACCCACGACCGTCACTGTGGCCTCGCTTAGGGGGTTGTTTGGATGCTATCCCGCGTCTTTGGGGGGTTTTGGGGTGTGATCCCGCTTCTGGGGGGTGCGTGAATCCCTCACGTCACGCTGCCGTCATGGGCCTGCTTCTGTAAGGACGGTGAGCAGCCCTCTCACCGCCTTCAGGCCCCCGGTCATGGAGGCCGATAGTCCTCAGCGACGTCACGTCCCTGTATAATTAAAATATTCATCAATTACATAGAATTCCCTTTTTAAAAGATGTGCCTTATTTCTATTTTGAATCTATGTAAGTAAAGGCCTGGACTGACTGAAGAATGTAGGTCAATGGCAAGGGCAATGGTAAAAGACTATATTAAATCGTTACAGTAGTTTTTCAGTTAACTCATTACAAACATACATACACACAAAAATACATTTTTTTACCTCTTTGTAATATTAGTGTACACTAGTCGATGTCACCATGTTAAACCCACGTAGTCCGGTTCCCGTGGAAATACGGGAATCTAAATATATATAACTCAAAGGTAACTGACTAACTGACACAGTGATCTATGAACGCACAGTCCAAACCACTGGACCGATCGGGCTGAAATTTGGCATGCAGGTAGATGTTATGACGTAGGCATCTGCTAAGAAAGGATTTTGAAAAATTCTACCCCCAAGGTGATAAAATACGGGAAGCGGGAACGGGAACAAATCCTACGCGGGCCAAGCTGCGGGCATCAGCTAGTAAATAATAAAGCCTATGGCACCCGGGGATAGTGTACCTTACTAACTGTGAAAGAATTTTCAAATCGATTCAGTAGTTTCCATCAAGTGGGCCATCCAATACTTTAGCAGTATAATAAATAATTATAATCATAATGAATATTCAATAGGTATTATTAGGGCTTGTTTGTACGTGCTTGAGTGAGGATGTGTGCGTTGGGTGTGTGAGATGTCAAAATTTCCTGCCCCGTTTAATTTCATTTCAATCAATCAATCAAATCACCCTATGGCAGTCCACTGCTGGACGTAGGCCTCTCCGAATCCACGCCTCAACACACAGGCCTGCAACTTTCGCATCCAGTCCCAGCCTGTAACCTTTTCCGGGTCGTCAGTCCATCTGGAGGATGGACGTCCTAACCCACGTTTGATACATTTAATTTCAATTAACCAAGCTCAAACATTTATCCCACTTTCTGTAACTCACAAGCGGAACCACGGTCATCATCTAGTTAACTAGTAAAGTAGAACAAGCAAGGGCCACGTAACACAAAAGAATTGTCCATAACATAACACAACAGACACTCGGGTCGCAATGTCGGTCGGGTGACTCACGTGTGAACAGTAAGTGCCTACGTGTGAGCGACAAGTGTCACATTGATTGCGTGTACGCAGCGTACTACATACTGATGTTTGTTTAGTAGTACTGCTCGTTCGCTCTAAGTTTGCCGCTCGGCTCCATAATAAAGTCGAATTTTTAATTAGACGAAGTAAATTGACAGCAACTAATGTCACTTCTTCATACAGTGTTGCTTATTTTCTATGACGAAGTGACATTAGCTACTGTCAATTTCCTACGTCTAATTAAAAAATCGGGTACACGCCTCTACGCCAGCGGCAAACTTAGAGCGATCGGGTAGTAAATACCTACCTACTGATTTTGTATACTTACTCGTATTTTGCAGTATTTTATTGCTATGCTATTGAAGGAATAGGTGAGACCGCAGTGGTAGCCAGGGTCTGTTGCGAATTCTGGAGTCATCCTTCCCGGCGGCTCCCAACTGGAGGCAGAAGGTAGAGAACGTGTGGTTTTAGTCGGTAGGAGTCCGGCATAGCATTCATTTAGGATTTTATTCACGTCAAAAAAATAGTACGAATTAGAATTTGGCAGATGTTTTTCAAAGTAAAACCTGAAAATTTATAGCAGCATCATCTAATGTTTGTAAATCTTTAATCGGTCTTTGCATGTAAGTGTTTCGCGTGACGTCCCGAATTTTATAAGTATCAGCATCTTCTATTCAAATATTTTGCCATTAAACCATCGAGGAATCTATTGATACACACAAATTTACTAGAAGTTAGGCGATAATCACATCGCACATTCAGAAGAATTATTTTAATAAATTTGTGGCTTCAAAACTGTAAACTTCAAATAGTTTCCTAAAGTAAGTTTAATTATATAATAATACCTAGCTACTTGCTTGGGTCTGGATTGAGAATTCCTTTATACAGAACCGCTAGACCTATTTTAGATTGAAAATCTGGATTACGAATATCAAATACATCAGTGAGAGTTAGCATTACGTCATCATACTATCGCGATGACATACACAAATGAAAACCAGTCCTAATTGAGATGAACATAAATAACATGAATATGACAACCGGAACGACTGGCTAGATAAATTCACATGATCTTATATAAATCCAGGCCATTAGATATGAACACTGACCGCATACAATATTGCTTCATAGCATCTAGCTCGATTTATATCGGTTAGGTACTTACTTTTCTGCTAGTATAGATCAGTCATATTGTTTATCCAATTTCAAGTGATAAAATGTTGAAAGGTATTTTGGATCATTCTTTCGTGAAGTTGCCTAAGGTCCTCGACCATCTATCGATAGGTTTTAATTCTAGGGAAAAAAATTCTGTTGGGAGACCTGAGGTATCCTGCCGAGGGCTTACCCGGTGCTACCAACCGTAGACTGTTAGGTAGGATACGTGTGGGTTTTACTTGGTAGGAGCCCGGCATAGTATCCATGTAGGATTTTTCTAACGTAACAAGAAAAAAAGAAGAAAGAAGATTTTCTCACCAAAAAATATAGGTTTGATGAGGTGTTCAAATATTATAGAAATGCACTATAATTTTGCTACAAAATTTACAACGAAATCTAGTGAAGTAACTAAAGTTGGAGAAATTAAAACAAACATTTCAACTAAAAAGAAATGTCATTTATCAAGTAATCTTAATATTTGAGTAGTGTTTAACAGCGTTTGTTATATTTGTTCAGAGCTGGGAGAAAACCCGTGAGAAATTTAAATCTTTGTACCGAATACGTGAAGTGGGTATTCATTGGCAAATTATACAATCTCAATATAGATCTGAAGTATAGATTTACCATACATGATTCAGATACTATTCTATTCTAGTGAACGTCACTAGATATCACCCGCGTAGTTCATGTTCCCATGGGAATATGGAATTAAATTATAGCCTATGTTCATCGGGAATAGTGTACCTATGCAACAGTGAAAAAAAAAATTAAATCGGTTCAGTAGTTTCAGAGCCTATTCGATGCAAACAAACAAACAAATAATCAAATCTTTCCTCTTTATAATATTAGTAAAGACTAACCTTTTTCGGTAAATTCTTACTCAAAAAACGAGAAATTTGGTCATCTAGCATTGCACGTTGCATCTGTTGCCTTACATCACCTACAAAAGGATACCTCACGTCCGAGCAAGCCTTCCTTATGAGTATGACCATATTACACAATATTGTATCGCGATCAGACCACTGACATACAAATGTGTGTATTGAATTCGTATTCGACTTATAGTCGACTCAGATCTCGGACAACTGTAATACAACCTTAAGGCTGCAATGTACGGCCTTGACAAATCCTAAGGCAATTCTAACGATTTCAGCGTACGCTTTTGCCGGATTTCATTCGATTCTAATACATTATAATGACTGTTATAAAATCTGAGGGGTTTTAAGAAAAATCTAAACGTAAAATATTGTTCTAAAGACCTATATCTATTTTTAACCGACTTCAAAAAAAGGAGGAGGTTCTCAATTCGTCTGTATGTATTTTTTTTTATGTATGTTAAGCGATAATTCCGTCAATTATAGACGAATTTCAAAAAAAAATTTTTGTTGAATAGGGATTACTTCTGAGGTGGTCCCATTTTCACCAGGTCAGGATCTGATGAAGGGATCCAGGAGAAAACGAGGGCAACCACCGAAAATTATAGGGACAACTAGTGCGCTTGTTAACTTTTTAATTAAGTGCTTTAATGTTCTACACTTTAATGAAGGTCTGGCGTCGATCTGATGATAGAGTCGAAAGACAGTCGAGGGCATTCCTAAACAATTTACAGCAGTTATCTTGTGTTTGGGCTTGATTGATTTGTATTGATGAGAACTTTACACCTAGATTAATAGATCCAACTTAAAAAAAAAAAGAAAGGTCTCAATGTTTTATGTATGTTTACCGATATTTCCGTCAATTACAGACGTATTTCATTTTTTTTTTGTTGAATTGGATTTACTTCTGAGGTGGTCCCATTTTAACCAGGTTATTATCTGATTATGGGATCCTGGAGAAATCGAGGGCAACCACCGAAAATTATAGGGACAACTAGTGCGTTTGTTAACTTTTCAATTCAGTGCTTTAATGTACTACCATTAATGAAGGTCTGGAGTCGATCTAATGATGGAACCAAAAGAGATTCGAGGGAATTCCTTAACGATTTATAGCAGCTACCTTGTGTTGGGGCTTGATTAATTGGTATTGATAAGAACTTTCACCTAGATAGATATAAATTTCGGTTCACCCGTCGTCACTTAAAATAATGTAAAAAAAATTTTCAATAAAAAATACAACCGACTTCAAAGAAATCCTGAAAAATAAAATTTACTTAGCACAAACAAAGTAATATGTATTTTGATTTATCAGATTTTATTCAATATAATATTGAAGTTGGTGCCATGAATAATACCTCCCTAAACCTATGAATTTACTTGGCGCCGACTTCAATATGATATTGAATAAAATCTGATAAATCAAAATACATATTACTTTGTTTGTGCTAAGTAAATTTTATTTTTCAGGATTTCTTTGAAGTCGGTTGTATTTTTTATTGAAAAATTTTTTTATGACAAGTTAATAATTATGAGAATTAAACTCATTTATTTAGATAAAAAAAAGTACATTACTTGTTAAGATTTTTGCAATATTTCTCATTTTTCAAGAGCGATTTCGATCGAACATAGTATTCTTAATCGTGTTTTGATACGCTAAAAAAGCAAGATTTTCTAATAAATTACAATAAAATGGTTTTAACAGATCAAATCGAAAAATATTTCCTAGTATAAAGTTCACCCCAAGATGATCTTTCGATCATACAAGCCTTAAAATCGGCATTAACTGAGTCAAACGACTCTTATTGCTGGGTGACATACTATGAATGTATATAGTCACGCCTTTTATTCCCTAAGAGGGAAGCAGTAGAGGCATAGTATACGCCTACATTTTAGCCTTCCCTTTTTATTCCCTAGTCCCTAGGCCATGAGTCTATTTCTACCATTGTTGGAATTTTCCCCTTCAGTCATCAACTTGACTTAATGACTGCTAGTTGCTGACAACCGGGACCAACTATTTAACATGCCTTCCGTAGCACAAAAACGCTCACGAATGAAGAGTCACAAAGTGATCACCCATCGGATGACCAGCGGTTGTTAATGATGCTTACATAAGTGATCTTTTGCAGATCACTGGGTTGGCGGGACAACGAGCACTACACTCACCTACCCAAGAATCGCCACATATGTACAGTTATATGAAGTTCGGCAGATTTTACCTTTTTGAGGTTAAAGGAAACTACTCCCATAGTCTATATTCTATGCAGCACGTCTATTGAGATTTTGTCCATTAATATGGGCGAAATATACTAGTGATCCTATCAAAAGTACAACTATAATAATTCTCTTGGGACCACCATAACACAATCTATACTAATATTATAAAGAGGAAAGATTTGTTTTTTTTGTTTGTTTGTTTGTTTGTAATGAATAGGCTCCGGAACTACTGGACCGATTTGAAAAATTCTTTCACTGTTGGGAAGCTACACTCTTTGCGGTGAACATAGGCTATATTTTATTCCCGTATTCCCACGCGAACGGGAACTACGCGGGTGAAACCGCGTGACGTCCGCTAGTACTCTATAAATATAGTTCACTTTATTCGTATTACACAACATTGAAGATCCATTTCGCGATACCGAAACAATTACGCAAAGATGTAAGTTGTGTTACTAAAGAAAATATTTTATGAACCAACTCCACGAATGGTCGCATTCCGAAATCTTTGCAATCGTATCTCAAAACTTAATACAAAATAAGATAAAATCCGTGTATGATGATAAATTAAGTGTTGTATCATCATTTAGGAAATGGTAACTTAATAATAGATTCAAACATTGGATTTACAGTGTCATTTCAAATTTTGGAAATAATTTATTATCACCAAATTAGGTTTATAATATAAAATGCGGCGCCTGTAATGAAGAAATCGAATTTGTGTTCTTAAAATTGAGCTTAAATTACCCAACTCCACACAAGTTATAATATTGAGGGTTTTGTAATTCAGAAATTAGAGACATCTCAACTTTCGCCAAACCTAGAATTCAATTTGAATTTGAATGTGAGTGTAAATCTAAACTGGCGTATTGGCTTAATCATAAAAGAGCTTAATTAAAATTATTCAGTTCGTGCCAAAGTAGTACCTTTCTTTTCGTACACCTTATGTGACGTAAACGAAGTTGCGAGGGTCAGCTAGTATAAGTATTGAAAACTTTATTGGAGAATCAACAGGAGAAGTGGGATTCCTTTAGATCTTTTGTGTTCATATGTGCACAACGATTCTCCCTTTTAGCCCATCTCTAGATTGCAGAGGGGCTTAAGGCGAGACTTGTGTCTGTAGTCTGTGACTCTGTTGCATTAAATTACGTCACTAGGTCACGTGGATCATATGTTCAAAGTTTTAAATAAAACTAAAATGACAAAGTAAATCGGATTGAACTTTCACTTTCACAATAAACGTTAGAGGGGCAGTCGGGTGAGACCGTCTCACGGTTTCTTGTTTCAATTGCAGTAGGGTTACCTACTTCTTGCCTTTTATGTCCACTTGATGACTTCCTTCTTGATATATAGAATAGTCGCCAAAAAGACTTGTTCGCTTATAATAAGCCACGATAAGTAAAATTTTGTTTCGTTGCTGGTAATGTGAATATCCTCAGCGATGAAATTCCGGATTCTTAGAGGATCCCAGGTAAGACCTCGGAAGTATGTCCTAGGGTTGTAATGTATAGTCTACGGTGAGACAACCAACGTGCTGCCGAATTCCTCACTGACCAATAAATATTAATGACGAGATAGATAAAATTTAATATTCTTTCTCAAAAGCCGCCAATTTGAATAATACACCAATAACTATTTACAAATGTTTAAGCCCCAGTTAGAACTTCACTTACCACTTCTTTTAATTTTAAATGCCTTATGGGCGGCTTGAAAAATTTCAACTGCGGGTCGTCACGACCTGCGCCTGTCCATTTCAACACGGCAATAGGCTTCACCACCTATTACGTGGGATTTAAAACTATAAGGTGAAATGTGGTCGTATACTATGCCTCTGCCTACCCCTTCGGGGATAAAGGCGTTACTGTATGTATGTATGTAATGTTACATACTATCAGGAACTAAAGTGTATGTAGAACTGGTGAAATTACCTAGATTTATGTAGCAGAATCCCCACCGACGATAACCAAAATGATTATCTCGGAGATTGTGTTGAGTCACATGACTTAAGTGTGGGCAATTATGAAGTAATATAAGATTGTGGTCATATCCTACAAGAATGTAAACCAACCCACACTATAGAAAAGTATGGGAAATGTAACTTTTATGGAATTTTGTTAGCAGGTTCGCCATTAGCAGGTGAGGTCGCTAGGGCCGAAAAGATCTTAACATGAGCCTCAATACCTAAACATATACATACATACATAACATCACGCCTGTTTCCCAACGGGGTAGGCAGAGACTATGGCTTTCCACTTGCTACGATCCTGGCAAACAACTTTCGCTTCTTCAACTTTCATAAGTGTCTTCATACATGCTCTTCGGTTAAGGGTACTCTTGACCTGGCCTTTTCTCAGAAGATTGTCGATTTTATCGACTTGAGTATGCCGAGGTCGACCTCTACCAGTTTGCCCATTCACTCTCGCCTCATAAACCTAAACATCGAAACCAAATAGGTATAACACCGATAATTGATCGTGGTTTTTCGGTAAATTCTACATGAATACTATAAACTTCTGCCGATGCTAAAAACCACAATATCCTACCTAACAGCCTGCGGTTGGGAGCCACGGGTAAGCCCTCGGAAGGATACCCCAGGACTTCCAACACTAATTGCTCGTGGTGGCATTTAATTTGTCCACCAGGAGCTGTTCTCCCATAACCTTTTAATCAGATTATTTCTATAATGAAGGACGAGCTCCCGCCAGATGGACTGATGACCTGAAAAGGGTTGCGGGGAGTGACTGGATGCGGAAGGCGCAGGACCGTGTATTGTTGCGAAATTTGGGAGAGGCCTACGTCCAGGAGTGGACTGCCATAGGCTGAATTGTTTTCTAATGTAAATCCAGTTAACTCTCATCTGCTTGAGTCCTGTGGTATCCTTCCGAGGGCTTACCTGGGGCTCCCAACCGTTGGCTGTTAGCAGGACACGTGAGGTTTTTTAGTCGGTAGGACTCCGGCATAACATCCATGAGGATTTTCCCTTACGTAAAACAAAAAAAATGCTCTCATCTACTTTAATATACTATCATCTGTTAGATCAATCTAGTCCTTCCGAACCTATCCCGTATACTATAAGTACCTATGCTGTACTTACTTAGGTATCTTCTTCAAGATCGTCTTAATAGTACCTGCAGCGCAGATGCCCGGAAATAAATAAATACATTCATCAATGTTACAAACCTATTGTAATAAAGTTACCAGCATAAAAGGCATAATTTGTACCGCTCACAATCATTTTTCAATCACAATATTACGAGTATATCAATAATAACATAATGGTTATTATTTTGATCTTAAAACACCACCATTATGATTAAATGATGTTTGAGGCTGGGACATTGGGTCAGCAACCTTTCTCTGTTATGTAAAGCGAAGATGAATGTGATTCTGTATGTATGTAACTACGAGAATCAGGTTACGATATTGTACAGCATGCAGTATGCTACCATTTATCATAATGCCACAAGTAAGATAACACTTAATGGGTAGATTGCTAACCGACTTCTCAAAAGGTAGGCTGTTTCTTGAAATGTTAGCTGTTTGTTCAGAGGATAAGTTTATTGTAAGATTTTTTTTAAAACTTTGTTGATTTTCGTATTTGAACTCAAGAGACTTATCGAAATAACGACAGGGAATGATATTTCAATAACACTAAAAGTTATACCGTTTACCGATCTAAAACGATAGTGGACGTCCACGGGCGCTATTTTACATCATAAGCATTTTTTTACTCGAGTTTTTTTAATATTTACTTAACACATAACAACGATGGTTTATGATAACAATTTCATTACGTGCAGGTAACTATAGAATTTGCAATTCTAAGCTGCTATGCGTCCGTGATTCGAATTTATCACTAGTTCAAAGATCAGCTTTCTCTTAATCCCAGCATGGCAGTTGACCAGCGTCCTATGAATCATATGTATAGATCTTTTTATTTGTACCTCGTGGCGAGTCTAAGAACTGTTTAATGGGAACTTAGATATGAGTAAAGCAGGCAGTGCACGGTGGTCCAGGCGCCGAACAAGCGCGGTCATAAATACCTTACTTTATTAAAAGAAGTAATTTATGGAATTTAATTAATTAATTTATTAGGAATAATCATACAAATAGTTAATAATTAAAAATTAAAATACAATTTACACACACAATTAAACACGAAAAAAACATAAATATACACCCGTTCCTTCATGGTTGGACCTGGTCAACTTAACCTACCTATTCTGTACGGCATAACCCACCCCCGCCCATACCTGGCCCAAATGTGCCCAATACGCTCGCAGCGTTGCCTCTTTGTATGGCTATGGCTATTCTTTGTACCAGATATGACCGAGCGTGGGTGTCCTGAGTCTTAACACGTAGCTTACGCCCTATCTCCGATATCAGAGCCCTGGCCTCGGCCCCCCAACAGCCCATCGTTTCCACAGCCACCGGTACCACAAGGTATTGCGACTCTATCCCCGCGTATTTCAGTCGCTTTTTGTAAGCGGCATCCTCCGCCGCGGCTGCCGGTGTGTTGATGGTGCGAGCAAGATGACTGGCAGCAAAAGTGTTGACACATGTTGCGTCCCACACCAAGCACCTGCCATTCCTCCAAGGCACCAGGGTCAGCCCATCCGGTCTTTTGCCGTCCGTGCGGGACAACCCCGGTGGCTCGAGCACACACGGTACATCAGCCGACACCAGCGCACGCCTGATTAAATCGTTGAGAGCATGGTGACGCGGATGCCTGCCCATGCAGCGACGACAACTCAAACCGTGATGACCATCGCTCTCCACCCAGGCACCACAGATGCATACATGAGGTTCACAAACTCTGCAGCCTAGGCGGAGAGCCACAGCCACCCGCAGAGAGTCGTCGTCCAACAAAGTTCCTATGTGGGGTGAAGGAAGCGCGTACAGCCAAGCTCCAGACTCGGACTGCGCCACTGCACGCAATCTTGCAAGGTCTGCTCCCGCGGCACCACCCACCAACGATTCAAACTTTTGACGTGCAAGGACGTCACACCACGCACGCTGGACTTGAGGACTACTCGGGCACGGCGCTTTATTAAATATATTAAATGGGTTTTTCTTCTGAGGGTAAATAGTAAGAAAAATACTTCATGAATGTACATTAGTGCTTTATTTACATAATTTAATACATAATATACAGTAAACTGAACAATATGTACTGTTTGACAAAAAAAAATAATACACAATATTTGAGATTTATTCTCCCTCGTTCGTAAATATATCTGAATATGATATTAACGCCGTTCATGAAGGGGTTTTCGTTAAATATAATATTCTTTTTGTATATAAAAGACAAGAAAACTGAAACTACAATTTTTTTACAAACGTCATCATAACCACAACTAAGCTAAATCATTACAACAACAAACCTACTTTCAATTTAAACTAAATTCTTCATAAATCTAAACCCTGCCTCGACATAACGCTCTTTTTTTCTTACGGGGAAATATCCGAAGACCAGTAATGAATGGGTCTGAGCTGAGTAAAAGTCTGTTAAGTTAGTCCGTATTCGTAAAATAAAAATACTCGTAACATTTTTCTTGTGTGATCCCGTCTGAAAGCCTTATAATTTTTGTTGTTAGATTCTGCTGGCTCTTCGGATAATTCCCCAATAGATAATAAAGCATACTGTGCTACTTCAGTACCATCGAAGAGGACTTAGTGAACGGAAGCTGGGAGATTATACCACAGATATTCTTGAATTAAAAGTCGAGCGGTTTCCAAAGAAAATTCATTAAATTTATTCTAATTTATATTCAGTGTTAAGCTAGTATTGACTAGTGAATTCCCAGCAGAGTCATCTACTTGTGACAATTCTGCCAAACTTCTACGTTTCGAGTGCTTAGACAAACTTCAAAAATCTTTCCTGGAATGACCGCGTTCGCAAGATGGCCCGGGCTGGTTCGCGTTTTCTTGAATGCACTTCTCATTACCCCTTACAAATTAGAAACATTCATTTTCATTTAACCAATCTGAGTACTTTTGCCAAAATTTTGATTTACTTCTAGACACAACTTTCCAAAATCTATCAAGACTTTAACATAAATTGAGTGTTTTACTATCTAAGTTCCTAATTTCCTCTTCCAGTAAAGCTAGAATAGTTACCAACACGTGTTGATGTTTTCGAGGAATAGTTCTAGCCATGGCAGACCAAATCTCAAAAAAATTCATCCTTGAGAAGGAACATTTAATCAAAGTTTCTGAAAAAAAAAACATTAATAATTAACATATGTTTCGTAGACAAGCCTACGCAGTCGTAGAGCCTATATAGCAACTAAAGATGCAAAAGGGTGCAGAAAAGCCATTTATATTTTCAAAATAGACACATCGATCTTTAATATAAGATATGTGAGAGTATTCGATTATGGTTGAAATTTTCTGTAGGTCTATGTGAAGTCAACTACAACATACAAATTTGGTAGAAATACTGTGCGGCGTAGCACGAAAAAATACGTCATAATAAGTAAAACAAAACTTTAAAAATAGCAAATTAGTAATAACATACCTTGATCTTGGAAATCCATTTCACAAACTCCTCTCAAAAATAATGCAGTTCTGAAAATTCAGTTACACATACAGCAGTGCTAATGAGTTACTGTCAAGGTGAGCGCAACGTAATGATGTGTTCACTTCAGAGAGGTCGAGAAATAAGTGATAATTAGGTAAAATGGGTGACATATTTGTATTTTAGGGTAGCTTGTCTATCGGTAAAACATTATATATAATTAAATTGGGGTAATTGATGATGAAATTTTAGCATTTATGACCTATTGGCGGAACCACCGTGCAGTGGTGAGAGAATGAAAGAGACTACTCTCCGAGGCCAGAAAAAGACGTGCTAGACGGATCAGATAAAGTAATTGGACCAGTGTGTAGAGTGCAGTAATCTAGTCTAAATCTCGTCTGTATAGTATATGCAATAATAATGACATGAATTCGTTTAGAATTTTTAGATGTACCTAAATTGTCTGTGTAACAACATTATTCCTAATTCTAGTAAACTGTTAAAAAGATCAAAATAATAAATTTGGACATTTAAATCTGACATAACTTAACTGTAATGGTAATGTCCCATAAATTGCAAGGTTTCATATATTGTTTTGACCTTTCTTATATTTTGACAATTCAATTGTATTTATTTAGGTATTATAAAGTTGCAAGGCTTATCATGTTATAAAGTTATTTTACAATTTATTATTATTGTGAATTCTGAAATCTGACATTGTTAGCACAGTAGGTCCTATAAAATTGTTTCTGGTCTGCATGCAATTAATTTAATTTAATAATTTATTTTTATCAAATATAATGTAATGTTTCGTATGTCTCAAGACAAACATAGCTGACCACCAAACCAACAAAAACATCTGTAAAAATTAACCTATGTTTACGAAATAAATGATCTGAATCTGAATCTGAATCTATTTAGTCAGTCTATTTTGAAAAAAAAAACTCTACTCTCAAAATCATGGTCACACATTCCATCTCTCGCAATATCTTGACAATTAACACTAAAATAATAAAATAATAAAAACAATTTACAATCACACACAATTCAAAAGAAAACCAGTACAATACAATTGCTTAGTTAACAATTAATCTTGCAGCTTCGTTAACTTAAAATTGCATTTTTAATTACTGACCTTAACGAGCCTTTTACACCAAGCAATAATAATTTTCTACGTCGACAACTGCGGTGATTGAGGTAATGCTAAGAGAATGGAACACTAAGTATTATTACTTACATTAATAATGAAATTATAGACAGATTCACAATGAACTTTAGTACCAGCTTTTACCGACAATACGTGTGAGACATAAGGTCGGAATATTGTGGTCCAAGAGTAATACCTTGTAAGACCCTTGGAAACTTATTTGTCGGTTAATAGTTTAAATATTTTAGTTCGCTTCTATATATTGAGTGAAAATTGTGACTCCGAATCTTGCACTGAGTGTACAAAACGGCAATAAGCACGTTTGTTGTATGGGTATCCCCTTCTATTGTTGTTATTTTTCCGTCTTCTTTTTGATTATTTATTTGTTCCTATAGCAGAAACAGAGAAAAACATAATTTTGTGTTTCAATTTCAGCTGTCTAGACTGCAATAGATTGTTTTGATTGATTAATGTATTTTATTTAACAATATGAGTGTTTAACAAACTTAAATACATTCAAGTAATAATTATGAACAGTGAAAATGAATATTAATAAAATTTAGTACATTACGAGTACCTACGTCTTTAAAAGATTAATTCTCGTAAATCCGTTAATAAGCTAAATGAGTTTCTAGTCAATAACTTCGTACCTTAATAGACAAGTGTGTAGAAAATCTATAAAATATATTTATTACTTGAAAGTTGCAGACCGCCAGCAAATTTATCTTTAGTTAAAATCTTTAATGGTCTGACTCGACTATGTTTAAAACTAAATTGTTGACTGTGTAGGGACTCTGTATTATGAGAGATTGCAAGTAAGCACTTTTATATGTAAGCGTGATGTATGACTGGGTCGAGCAGTTACTGGCACCGCTCGGCACGAGAGGTTCTCGTAAGGGGTTAATTCCAAATAAACAAACATATTTCACTTAACCACCTTTATCATTTCGCTAGTAACACCCAGTACATCCGAACCCAAATAAGGATAAGGTAAGGTCCTTACAACTGTAAGTGTTCAGACCATTATTGAAGTGGAGACTGCGATTCACCAAAAGATCTTAAAAACTGGAAAAAATGGCTTGAAGAAACTAGTTACAAAAGGTGCAGAACCACGTGCTAACGAGAAATTCGGTGTTAAAACGGAAAATCTTCCGTACATAGTCGGAAAACTTAAAATCTGTTTAGTTGTGCCCTAAACCTCTTATAATTCTGCCGACCACCGCGGTGCACAGCGTCGGCACTGTCGTAAAGAGCGACGCACACTTGCAGTTTTTGTGTTCAGCATCAGCTCGCAACGAAAATAGGAGATACGTGGCGTAAAATAGGAGAGACCTATGCCCAATGCGTCCCTGATGTGCTATTGTGAACGATTGTATTGTTTATAATTATTATAGTAGCTACGTCTATTATTGGTTTTATAACGACCGCTTCCACTGAAATAAGCAGAAAAATTAATTCAGTGTAATGTAAAATGACGAGGAGTTCCTAAATACATCTTGTAACTATTTGTGAGTTTACAATCGTCAAGGGAATGATTTGGAATTATCTCATTAGAAAGCTTGTTGGATATAATTTGGCTCAAA
Source organism: Miltochrista miniata (assembly GCA_933228765.1). Lineage (NCBI taxonomy): Eukaryota > Metazoa > Arthropoda > Insecta > Lepidoptera > Erebidae > Miltochrista > Miltochrista miniata. Next base: position 35,055,850 of record OW121755.1, on the reverse strand, counting down.
TTTTATAACAATTCGTTGACAGTCCCATTGATGTTATTAGTAAGCTTAACGTGAAAAATAATTATAATTATGTAGTATAATAATATAAACATAATATAAATATGCATGTTTGTACATTGTAAACAGTGAGAACACATTATGTCACAATTTTGAGTTGCGTGCATTTTATCAGAATCCGGTGTTAAATTATCATTTAAATAAGTTATACAAGCTTTGTTAAGTTAATAGTTACTGTTTCCGTGCACCGTGTGTATTATTTTTGTAAGATTGCCATCAGGATCCATTGTCTTAACAACTTTCGGGTCTTCATTTTCAAGATTGTCGTCGCAAATCTAATGATTTCATTTTTTTCTTTATATTCTAACTCTCACGAAGACTTTTAACTATAATAATGTCAAAATCTTCCATGCCTTGTGTTTAATGTTGTAATTTTTTGTGCTAAAACAGTAGTAACAGGCAAATTATGTAGGTAGGTAGGTACCACAGTAAGAGTGGTCATTATACTAATTATTTTATTTATTTACTTTACACTTTATTGTACACCATGTAAATATAAATGGAATACATAGATTCCGTACTAGAGGAAGGTACAATGGGCGGCCTTATCACTAACTGCGATTTCTACCAGGCAACCTTTGGATGGAGAAAATTGGTTTAAGGTAATTTATACTTACTTACTATCTTCACGCCAAATCCCTTGCGGGGTAGGAAGAAAGAACCGAGGTCCATACACACCTCACTTGCTTCTTCAACTTACAAAGGTAATTTATAGATGGATATTTAAATGTAAATGACAAAAATATAACTTTAAATCTTAAAATACACCAGAAAAATTGATGCGTCTCTGAAGTTTGCTTAATGCAGCTAGTAAATAAAAGTTGTGTATCATATTAGTACCTAATTGTTTTGTTTTCATGTTTGGCACCCAAAGACGTATTTGTGTTGTTGACAAGTAATGTCAGCCCAAAGGGTTAAGTAATACCCCAGTCACTCAAAAAAGTAATTTTATATTCTACAGATAATAATATCAATTACAATACTGAATACTGCAGATTGCCGAAAGCGTTCAGAAAAACAATGGGTAGACGGCCAAGATCAACTTTCTCTAACCTTCTTTGGACTGACCAATTTTGTTTGTTTCTCCTGACAGTTATGACGTAATGACAATGAACTTTACTGTTTCCACGTAATGATCATTTTCGTGCAAATTATACTTATTTGGAAGTTATCACAGATTATAAAAATCGAGGCAGATGTGGCATACCGAACAAGCAAGTGAGGTCAAAAAGTGAGTGCTGGGTAGACTCTCTAGGAAGTCAATACGTGAATCATGCCTTTATATTACGGCATTATCATATCGTACTTTCTACAAAAGTGTGTGAAGATGTGGCGATATTTGTTACTCAATCACGCTTTAAGGGCTGAGCGGTTTGCGTTGAAATTTGGTACAGAGATAGCTTATAGTCTGGAAAATAACACAAAAGCTGGAATGGGTAATGAATTTCACGCGGGGGTAGCCGCAAGCATCGTCTAGTTCACCTTAAATAACAAAAATCTCTTTACGTGTTACAGTAGGTACTCATTTTTTGATTTCGTTTTTGCTTTCTTGACTTTACTTTCTTGTTTGGTATGTCTAATCTGCCTTTAGTTCTATAATCTGTGGAAGTTAGCATGAAATAATTTAATGTTTATTAACGCGTTGTTGAAGTGAAGAGGTGTGTAATTTCAGGCTTTCTGGGTGAGCAACATTCTTATTTGGTTTACGGTAATCGACACTTTCATTTGCTTGAATAGCTGTAAGGCTTTTTTCTTTTATGTCTCTGTCATGTACAATGTACATACATTCCAAAAATCGGAATAAGCAATAAACGAACAAATAAATTATGACTTTTGGTTTTGCAATAAATAATAAGACCTACGTCTTTAGAGAAGCCTACAAGCTATTAAACCACACAAACAAACACCAAGCACGCTATGAATTAGACATGTCATATGTGTGCGCGTTTGTTTTCCTATATCTCAATAAAGAGCAGGCTAGACTTAGCACTCAAAACGCACTGAGCTGGCGATCGAGAGTGAGCGGCAGGCAATGTCTTCTTCAAAATTTTCATTTTTTTTAAACCACACACAAATAACACAAAAGCTGGAATGGGTAATGAATTTCACGCGGGGGTAGCCGCAAGCATCGTCTAGTTCACCTTAAATAACAAAAATCTCTTTACGTGTTACAGTAGGTACTCATTTTTTGATTTCGTTTTTGCTTTCTTGACTTTACTTTCTTGTTTGGTATGTCTAATCTGCCTTTAGTTCTATAATCTGTGGAAGTTAGCATGAAATAATTTAATGTTTATTAACGCGTTGTTGAAGTGAAGAGGTGTGTAATTTCAGGCTTTCTGGGTGAGCAACATTCTTATTTGGTTTACGGTAATCGACACTTTCATTTGCTTGAATAGCTGTAAGGCTTTTTTCTTTTATGTCTCTGTCATGTACAATGTACATACATTCCAAAAATCGGAATAAGCAATAAACGAACAAATAAATTATGACTTTTGGTTTTGCAATAAATAATAAGACCTACGTCTTTAGAGAAGCCTACAAGCTATTAAACCACACAAACAAACACCAAGCACGCTATGAATTAGACATGTCATATGTGTGCGCGTTTGTTTTCCTATATCTCAATAAAGAGCAGGCTAGACTTAGCACTCAAAACGCACTGAGCTGGCGATCGAGAGTGAGCGGCAGGCAATGTCTTCTTCAAAATTTTCATTTTTTTTAAACCACAGGCATTGGCGAGCACTTTTAAGTTCTAGGAGCTTTGTTGTTAAGCCTGGAGTATAAAACCTGTTGGGATTTCACGCCACCTATAAGGAAATAACCTCATCTCAAAACCAGTCAAATATGACTAGTAAATAATAATGCTATTAAGTATTCAACTACTTGGCATGTGCCTTACACGTTCAATAAAGGATACATTACATCACTCCAAAGCTTACCTTTTGCATAGAAACTGTTATTATAGGTCGGAGATCAGCTATTAGTTATAACCTACGCTACTTTCATAAGACATTTAGTTGAGGTGAGGCGTGGCAGTCGATCAATCTAAGCTTTAAGCTGAGTTCACATTATTATATTTAAATGTGTTGGGGCGAGCCATAACACTATCAGTTTTATTTAAATAGTGTTTGTGAAAAGAAAAAGACAGTGGCGTTTTAGTATTATGTAGTTGTAGTGACAACATATAATGACAATATAGTGACAATATATAGTGACAATGTATTCAACACTATTTAAGTTAATAGAACTACCAGCTTAAAAAATTGTCACTGTCAAAATCCATTAGGGTCTTCGCTAAGTGAAGAGTGCGCACGCGCAAGTCCCGGAGCCGCCTCGCGTTCAATTTGTATGACAAACCCATTCGCACTCATTGGCACCATTTAGCTCTGCTCATAATATATACTCTTCTTTTTTTTTGTGTATACTCCTAATATTTTTTTTTATAGAAGCACTCAAGCTCTCTAACTTTCACGGTACTTGAAATACAGTTCCGTGACAGACAGACGGACAGCGAACTCTCAGTAATAGGGTCCCATATTTCCCCCTTTGGCACGGAACTCTGAAAACCGAAAATAGGTTATCCTCAACTGAAAATATGACTGCGGAGCCCCAATGCAGTCCATGTTGCATTTGCTTTCGTGTCCCCTGTGCCCCGTCTTCTGCACTATGATAGATCTTAACGAGAGAGATGGCAGAGTTTTATGCCCATACTATATGAAAGTCAATTTAGTGAAAATTGACACGATAGAAGAAGAACTAAAATAAATTTCAATAATCATTCCGTACTTCAACACAGTGTAACTATATTATTATTTATGTATTTTATACTCATATCAACAAAACAATAACCTATAGATTATGTATTCAATCTCATTGTATGTTTGACCGGCGAATCGAATGAATTAGGTAATCGATATGGTTCTATTCATTCGCCGATCTATTGTTACTAATCGATTAAGGTAATAGATGTCAGTTGTTATATCACACACTGTTAGCACCAAAGTAGTACAAATATTTGCGTATATGATCATCTGGAGTTTCCAGTTAAATATCTGTGTGGTCTTAAGCATTATAATTACTTTGTAGTGCGTCCCGTACCCAAAATGTAAAACGGAACCTGTTACTAAAATTTCCCTGTCTGTCCGTCCGTCTGTAAGTCACCAGTACGCATCTCATGAACCGTGATAACAAAACGGTTAAAATTTTCACAGATTTTGTACCTAGTTCCGTTGCCGCTGTGACAAATTTTTACGGAACCCTCAGTGTGCGAGTATGACTCGTACTTGGCCGGGATTTTTTAAATCTCAAGGTTTATGAATTCTGAATTTTTGTTATCAACCATGTTCCCTGAATCAATGTAGCTAAAAATTGGTGTACATACTTATAAGTGACACCCTGTATAACAGACAGCTTCTTTTACTCGGTAACAACTTCCAATGCAGAACTACACCACGTGGTTAAAACTTTGCATAGTGAGAAATAATAAAGTAATTGAAATGCTCATACCGTCGCAGCGGTACCCCACATTAGGCGTATTGACAAACAGTACAAGCATACTTATCAAAATATCATACCGTTATACAATAGTATCAAAACTGGCGTTACTACAATCTAAACAGAAGCGGAGCGCAAAGTTGCTCATGTTTCACACACCTAAACATTTTTGCTCCTGTGGCGTTGACTTTGAACTCCAGGGATTTACTTTTTTGTTACTATATATCCACTTCAAACAGTATTATTGACATCCCTGACACCTGAACCTATACGCTAAGCTAGAACTCATATATAGGTACTTTATTATTACTATCATCCATTCAACCTTATGAGAGGAATTCTTCTACACCTAGCCACTGAAAAGCTGAGGGCTTTCAGGAAGAAGAAGAGAGAATAAATAAGAAGTTGAGATTAAATTTTAAAATGATAGTTTATTGCAAATTAGATATAACTCGGGGTCGTGGTTATTTTCAGGCAGAAAGTGCGGTTTCCGAAGGCCTTCACAGGGTTCCGACTTATCTTAGTTTTTGCCTTCCTTGAGAATGCTACAGTTGTCGATGTAGCCGTGCCGTCCACAACTTCGGCTGGCACGGTGTTTTCAACCCGGAGCGTAAGATATCTCCTGTAGCCCGTAGGGTAAAAGGTTCTCGTCGAACTCGAAGGGTGGATCTCTGGATCCCGTAGGCTGGACGTTCCTGCTTGGAACCCGCAGGGTGGATCTTGACAACCCGTATGGTGGACGTTGACAACCCGTAGGGTGGATTTCTTCAACCCGTAGGGTGGACCCTGGAATGTTCCAGATGACGGGTTAGCTGGAACCCTTTTTCCCGCCCATTGCTAAGACAGCCGGTCCCTGTTAAACCTGTCAGGAGTCGGCTGCCTTACAATGTTTGGTTATATACTAAGTTTACAGAGACCTTTTTTTTTCACACCCCTGTAATCTACCCTCCCATACAGGGTTGACCAACAGCCGTTAATTTTCACTGTTTTAAAAATCTAGATTCATTATAATTAATTTGACTCACCCAATGATGGGGTTATTGACGCTCGCAGCTAAATCGCTGATCACTTTGGGAGCACCTGGCTCCTAACAATATTTCTTCACTTTGAAATTATACTCTGATGCACCTACGCACAGTGTCTTATATTTAGATTATTTGAGTAATGGGGCTTTGAAATTTGCGCGCGGTTGTTTTTATATTTTTGTACAGCGCCTCTAGCGGCACAAAAATAAAATAAAATAAAATAAAATAAAATTTATTCCCTTTGAAATTTTTAAAAAATTATTTAGGTTTGTCAAAATTTTTGTGACTCTACCGGGGGTTCGGAAATGCTACAGACTGAGAAGAACACCCCAAGAAACTCAGTCCGGTCCCTATTAATTCATCTTAGTATCTAATACAGTTTTTTTTTAAATGTAGAAAGGAGCAATTCGTGTCACTGCCAGGCAGCCTTGTCTTCTAGAAAGTCTTTAATGCTATAATAAGCTTTCTGGCACAATTTAAGTTTTATTAGTTTTTTAAATTTATTAACTGACAAACCTGTTACGGCTGTCGGCAATGTATTGTACATTCGAATACAATTGCCCGCAAAAGAATTGCTTATTTTATTAAGCCTAAATCTAGGTACAGCCAATTTATTCTTATTTCTTAAGTTTAGGTTATGGATATCACTATTTTTAATAAATTTACTATTATTTTTATGAGTATATAATAAGTTTTCATATATGTACTGTGAATACACAGTAAGGATGTTGATATCCTTAAACTTTTCTCTTAATGACATGCACCACTCGAAACTACTCAATCGTCAAGACCGCTTTTTAAATACGAAATAAGGCTTCCGCCGTTGCGACACTTACTCGGTAGATGGCGCTTTCATTTATTAATCTACGTTTTCATTTTAAAACCCCTAATGTTGAACCCCTAATTGCACCCGTTGTTCCACAACGTTACATACTCCCCCTCCCCGGTGAGCGTTTGACGTACCCTAACGCGTCAAATGCTGCGTTCGTCCTCGAACGCCCCTAACATAATACCTAATACTCGTCTATGTGTGTGTGTATGTTAGTGTGTTGTGTGAATGAGATGATGCTGGGTGTAGCGAAGAGTCGGCCTTAACTTTAATGAAACCAACTCGCAGGATGTATTAAGGTGATTCTGAAGGATCTTATAGGACAGAAAGAGAAAAGACGTATTTGAGGCTTTGGGTTGAAGGTTCAGGTAATACGCACCGCCTGAAAGTGGGGTGTGTATAATAAGGCTTTTTGCTGAAGGCTGGGATTTATACAACCGTCCCAGAGAAGAACATCCTACTAGGGCTAGTGTAACACTTCCGACTCATAGGATGGACTATCCCCCAGGGCAAGCCTCTAGCTTCCGAGTGGTAGGATTAGCCATATGACGAAAATAAAGATAACGGTGATCTACACCTACGACTGTTAGGGCAAGACAAATGCTGCCAAATAACAGTACCATAATTCTGTTCGGGTAAGCCTCATGCTTCCTCGTAACAGTAACAAACCTACACCATAATTCTGTTAGGGCAAGACCATGCTGCCAACTAACAGTAAACGACGAACTCTGTTAGGGATAGACTCATGCTTCCAACTAACAGAAAACTCCCAACCAAACCAAGAAACAGAAAAGTGATAGAAAATAATTTACTTGCAGAATCCTTCGTGTTGCTAATTAACCCTTATGTCCCCATGACGAACACGGCATGTGTTTGTCACGTTGTTCTGTGTACTTATTTGAAAGTCGTGTGTAGTGTGTAGTGTGTAGTGTCCCTAACTAATTACTAGGCTATTTAGCCCTTTAACCAAATAAAATAAAAAACCAAGTGCATATTCGCAATCTTAGTATCAATAACAAAAGACAAATGCTTATTCTCAACTTTAGTAGAAGAATGTTGACTATGACTATTATGTCAACCTTAATAAATGACGAAGATCATTGATCTTTGGCCATTCTGCCAAATATCTAAACAAAATATGGTGCCCTTGTTTGCCACCATGTCAGTGTAAAATGTATTTAAATAAATAATGTGTATGTATGTACGTATGAAATCTCCCCTGTGCAAGTTTTATTTTGTTTGCGCGTAAGCTGCTGACGTAATCGTGTTGATGCAAACGTGTTATTCATCGTTGCATCTAAGGCCAGTGTCACACTACATTCCATGCCATATAACCACCCGTCAGCTTTGGTCGGGAACAAAACTTAGGACATTTGAGTCACTCTCTCTAATCTACGAAAGTGACTCGCCTGTAGCTAGTTTGCCCCCTACTTCCGCCTTTGGGGGTCATACACCATGAAATGCAAGTGTCACTATGTAAACAAACAAAAAAAACTGATTGTTAAGTGCTTGGAGTTGTGTGTGAAGACAAGTGTGATGAATATGTGATGACTATACACTACTTAATTATTATGTAAGTGTAATTGTGAACTTCCGTATGATAATATGTATACGTGTAACATGACACGAAATGTGGTACCTATATGTGCCACCTAGGCATTAATATTATATTATGGTGTGCTAACACCCTTATATTTTCCCAAAAAAAACCATTATCAAAACCTATTGTGTAACTGTACTGATGTACTATATAAACTATTAGTGAATGCATTTTAATGCAGTGTAATTGCCTGAGGGCTGCCACCGTTGAACCAGGTTCCTCTCCCCGGATCTTAACTTCATATGCAAGTTCCGCTTTTGGAAGCGATGTGAAATTTGATTTGAATGCCATTGTACTGACTATTTCAATTACTATAGCCGGGAATCTTTAGTGATGATGATTATTTACCAATGTATAGTGTATTTATCTGCTACTTATTTTATATGAAAAGTTAATTTTATGTAAACCACGAATGTTCGCTATATTCGCTAACGAATTCTGTTGTAGTGAACGACGGCCCTTATCGTTGTCTGTTTACGTCTTGTTGAATGTTAAGGAATGTGAATATTTTTCGATCCACCCGCCGAATAACGAAAAATAAATTCTACTTTTTAGGGTTCGTTGAACCGAATTATAAATTGAACCTTTATAAAACTTAGTATTTGCTTTAGTAAATACTTAAGTTTGGAAATATTACCTTTTAGGGTTCCTTCACTCAATTAATAGATTGGACCCTTCTAGAAATTAATTGTCTGTCTGTCTGTCTGTGGTTAAATGTAATCTAATCCTAAGCAGTGAGTAGTGAAAGTGAAGTGTGTGATGATGGGTTGATGAAATTAACTAAGTGTTTTACAGTTTTACTCGAATAATGCAATTTTCGACGCTGCTATTATTTTTATTTAAATGTAACTATTCACACGAACGTACTACGAGTTAATTGTATTTTAACTCGTACCACTAATTTTTTCTTTAAATCGTTCCTTACTACTACGGAACCCTTAATTATTATGAACTGTGTCAAAGACGATTCGCACTTGAACGGTTCTTGAAATAAACTATATGGTAGTAACCAACCTTTTATGTAAATTGTTCCTCACCACTACGGAACCCTTGAATATTTCGAATTGTTTGAAAAACCGATTCGTACTTGGACGATTCTGGAAATGTTTTGTATGAGACTGTTGGTGCTCGGAGTGTATTATATTCACTTCCACCCACAGTTTATATGGAAAAAAAATTTCTTCTACTATCGAGCTAGTAATTCAACTTACTCGTAAACGTTATGAAAGCAACATCTGCCGTTGTTTATTTGGAACACGAATCAAAGTTAATAGTTTATAATTGTTCTTTGGCAAGAATGTATTCACTGCGTGATCTACGTTTGGAATGTTTTTTCTTACAGTTGTACTTCAGTGTATCAGAATTCGACGTAATTCGAAAAGTGAAACAATTATGAATCTTTTAAAATTTACGTGAAGTGAAATTTGTAAAATTTTTGTTCTACCGTTTTACTAGAGTGAACTTTCAATAGGGATTGTCACCCAGACGTGTGATTATCGGCTGTTGGTCTCGCTGTAAATTCACATATGGGAAATACAACAAAATAATACACAAATTGAGGCGGTTTGACGCCGTACAAAATAAAAATTGTGGTGGTGATATCCTGTGACTACTTTTTACGATGAATATAGGCAATACAAATCACTTACTAATATTAATGTAAGCGTTTCAAATGTGAAGTTTTACTTCAGACTTTAATAAAGTAATATTTAAAATTGGAACAAAACAAAAAAAACTGTTACTTTAAATTTAATTAAAAATTTTCCACCATAAAATAAATGCTTGCGGGTGTGAAAAATAAATTGGGGACCGTTAAAATTTGGAAAAATTACAATTTATGTTGAGAAAAAAATTCAAATTTTGCCTTGTTCTTGTTTATGCCGAAATCTGTCTAAAATCACTAAAAAACACACAAAATAAGCCGGAAAGAACAAGTTGGCAGCAGAGGTCAGGAGAGCCAAATTCCTGGGTAGTTATGTTAATTTTGAGGGAAACTACCCCGCTAACGGGCACTCTTAAGACTATTTTACACAAATTGAATAATCTTATAATTATGACCTCCGACTCCCGTCGGAAACCGCTTTCTCGCTACCCGAAACCACGATATGGGCGCCACTGAAAAGCTGAGGGCTTTCAGGAAGAAGAAGAGAGAATAAATAAGAAGTTGAGATTAAATTTTAAAATGATAGTTTATTGCAAATTAGATATAACTCGGGGTCGTGGGTATTTTCAGGCAGAAAGTGCGGTTTCCGAAGGCCTTCACAGGGTTCCGACTTATCTTAGTTTTTGCCTTCCTTGAGAATGCTACAGTTGTCGATGTAGCCGTGCCGTCCACAACTTCGGCTGGCACGGTGTTTTCAACCCGGAGCGTAAGATATCTCCTGTAGCCCGTAGGGTAAAAGGTTCTCGTCGAACTCGAAGGGTGGATCTCTGGATCCCGTAGGCTGGACGTTCCTGCTTGGAACCCGCAGGGTGGATCTTGACAACCCGTATGGTGGACGTTGACAACCCGTAGGGTGGATTTCTTCAACCCGTAGGGTGGACCCTGGAATGTTCCAGATGACGGGTTAGCTGGAACCCTTTTTCCCGCCCATTGCTAAGACAGCCGGTCCCTGTTAAACCTGTCAGGAGTCGGCTGCCTTACAATGTTTGGTTATATACTAAGTTTACAGAGACCTTTTTTTTTCACACCCCTGTTATCTACCCTCCCATACAGGGTTGACCAACAGCCGTTAATTTTCACTGTTTTAAAAATCTAGATTCATTATAATTAATTTGACTCACCCAATGATGGGGTTATTGACGCTCGCAGCTAAATCGCTGATCACTTTGGGAGCACCTGGCTCCTAACAATATTTCTTCACTTTGAAATTATACTCTGATGCACCTACGCACAGTGTCTTATATTTAGATTATTTGAGTAATGGGGCTTTGAAATTTGCGCGCGGTTGTTTTTATATTTTTGTACAGCGCCTCTAGCGGCACCACTCGAAACTACTCAATCGTCAAGACCGCTTTTTAAATACGAAATAAGGCTTCCGCCGTTGCGACACTTACTCGGTAGATGGCGCTTTCATTTATTAATCTACGTTTTCATTTTAAAACCCCTAATGTTGAACCCCTAATTGCACCCGTTGTTCCACAACGTTACACCACCTAGACCAGGGCCATTGTCAGTCTTGTATTTTTTTGCTGACTTATCTTTCAACAGGTTTTTCTTTGTCCCAGTATATAAATATATGATGTTAAGTTACTCAATAACAAATAGCATAAGAGCAAAAAAGTAAAAACAGTATTCTATTTCTACCTAAGACATCGCAATAACAACACATCAATTCGTTCTGCCAGTCGATCGCCACAAATTCGATTGTAACGTACCAACTGACAAGATCTCTTATTGTCTGCCCCGAGATCACTCAGATCGAGGTCGCGTTACGCTTTGATAAAAAAATGCCTTAATCGAGGTGAAAAAAAAAGTTTTCAAATGTTAAAAAAATGAGTCTTAACTACCATTATGAATCATGTTCACATCGTGACGCTTGCACGATTGCAAAAGTGCGTTTGATTTTCCTCCTACAAAAATCGTCGTCCGATATTGGACGTGGGCCCTTAAAACGTGCGTAGGCGCATAATGTGTTCGTATTTGGAGAGCGGACTATCAAAAAGGAAATAAAAAACATAATAAGCATTAGTTTCGTGGTCACTACTGCCAAAATGATGAACAACAACTGCTTTGAATTTAGCACCGTCAATATGGAACAAAAACTGAATACAAAGATGATAACACCGCTTTACATTTGCTTTCATTAAATTAGCAGCCATATGAAGGGGAGGAGGAATCCTTCAAATACTGTCAAAGCGTCAAACCTAGTGCGCTACAGTCAATAGTTACCCCAACTAAATTGTATTAAAGAATGGCGTGTCGAACGCCTTTTATTTAAACAAACTTTTGTCGAAATCTTTAATAAGTGCCAACCGACTAAAACCACATGGTGTCCTAATACTACCTCTAACCGGGAGCCCCGAGTGTGCCTACGGAAAGATGTCTCGGGTTTTCCTACAGACTTCAGCTATCACCGCAGCCTCTCCTAGGGGTTCAGTACTATACCGGGTCTTTATAATAATAATAATAAACCTGTAATACTGGGTGTTGATGACCGGCAGGAGATATGGAAGGGCAAGGAGCTCCACGGTAGGTTTTATAAGGCTCTGCATGGATCTCATGTAGACCTTATAGCCTCTGTGGCCTGGCTACGATTCGGTGATCTCTTTGGAGAGACCGAGGGTTTTGTCTGTGCAATTGCAGATGAAGTTATCATGACGAACAACTACCGGAAATATATACTGAGGGATGGTACGACTGATGTATGTCGAGCGTGTCATCTTCCTGGCGAGTCCCTCAGGCATATTATTTCTGGTTGTTCTCGTCTTGCTAACGGCGAGTACTTGCACAGGCACAACCTAGTAGCCAGGATCATCCATCAGCAACTTGCTCTGAAGTATTACCTGGTGGATATCGAGGTTCCATATTACAGGTATGTAGCTGAGCCAGTTCTTGAAAACGGTCATATCACAGTGTACTGGGATCGATCTATTATCACAGACAGGACTGTTGTAGCCAACAAGCCTGATATTGTGGTAATAGATCGATCTGAGCGGCGAGCAATGATTGTTGATATCACAATCCCCCATGACGAGAATCTCGTGAAGGCTGAGAGCGACAAAAAAATAAAATATGTGGACTTAGCTCGCGAGATTGTCGACATGTGGGAAGTCGATACGGCAATCATTGTTCCAATAGTCATTTCCGCTAACGGTCTTATAGCTAAGAGCCTCGACCAACACCTTCAGAGGCTCGCGTTGGGCAACTGGATCAAGGGCGTGATGCAAAAAGCAGTGTTACTGGACACGGCACGCATTGTGCGGAGGTTCCTCTCTCTGGAGCCCTGACCACCGGTAGCTTGGTCCCTGTACCCGATGCCGGTGGGATACTATATTTTATATACTGGCAACACAATCGAACTGTCAAAAATTTTAGCTCTCTAAAAATATTTTTAAAATTAATTAGATAATTAGTATTTAAACAATTTTAAACCAACTAAAACCAATATCATCACATTAATAGTGTCCTAAAATAGTCAGATAATTTAATAAAAGTGTTCTGTCCGTGTATTTTGGTGTAAAAAGTGACGAGTCAGGTACCCGGTTTTTTCGAATGTTGAATGTTTTCTTTTTCACGTAAATACATACTAAATCGACTGTTTCTCGTGAGTAGAATTATTATACTTGTATAAGCGTTTACTCGACGTTGACGACGGTCGGTGTATTTGCGTAAGTACATAAAAATATTAAGTATAATTTTATTGCCGGTACATACATAACCTTGTTACTTCTTACCATAAACTGTACAAAGAGCTCCATCATCAATATAATTCGCGTTTAATTGCACTTTCTTATTAATAATATGAATACCCGTAGTCGCAGAGCTCTCGGCCGCCAGCAGGAGGAAACCAAACTTCAGTTGGTGTTGCTGGAGCTTAAATGTAAAACAGAGCTCTGTGAACAGTTGGAGAAGGAAAGAGAAGAGAATGAAAATTTATTGATAAACGCTTTGAATGACACAAAAAAATTAAAATGCGAATTATCAAAACTTCATGTTAGTTATGATGACATTGTTGCGGAGCGGGACCACCTTCAGTCAATAGTAGATAGGTTCCAAGAGTGCAGTGACGAGTATGAGAAAACCTTGAGGAGGACTACCTTTCTGGAACAGGAGCTAAGGGATGCCCAGGGACAGATCTCACACCTGGAAGAAGCTGCTGAGAAAGTTACTGCTCAACAAACTGATAATCTTTATAGTGAGTTAATGAGTGGTATCCCGCAGTTTATTCCTTCTGCAAATTCTCAAAACCTGGACTTGACTACTATAGATCTTACAGGTGACAGTCCATATCAACAGGACAAGTCGGTTTTGTTTTGCAGCAGAAATAAACTAAAAAAATATCTTAGAATTAAAAAGTTTATACAAAAATCAAAAAAGCAATTAAAACTCCATAAAATGTTAATCAAGAAGTGTAAAAATATAGGTTCTTGTTTAAAATTTAGAGAACAAGCTAAATTGTCAATGTTAGAGCTGGAACAAAGCCATTTAAAATATTGCACTGACACACAAAAATTAGAATCAAAAATACAAAGTTTGCAATTTGAGCTACAATATATGACTAAAAAATATGAATGGTCCCTTAAGGACTTTACTAAATGTTCTTTAACCATAGATAAGGTACTAAAAACATCAAATGATAACACTGAGCGCCTTAATTGTTTCCTAAATGACCACTCATGCAATATTAACTGCCCTAAAGCAATTGAGCCGGTGGAGGCTCAGGGCGAACCGGTTACCGCTGAGCCCCTAGCTCCCATTACCATGTGCTCACCCAGTACATCAGTGAATATATTGTGTGACAGTGTAAATAATAGTAATAGTTGTACTAAATTAATTGTATTTAGTGATGATATTGGTACCAATCTTAGTTCATTTTTAAAACAAAACTTAAATTCAAGTTATTACTCGGTTATTAATAATTGCTATCCGGGTGCTTCATTAAGTGATATTATGCAAAAGATAATAGAATATAAATTTGACGCTAACAGTAAAATAATAATTTTCTGTGCAAACAGGGGCAAAATTAGCAATGATGATTTGTCCCTATACATGAATTACATCTTAAACTTAAATGCCATACAAGTTGTAATGTTCACACTTCCATTTATAAAAGGTGTGCCAGATTCGGAAAATTCATTTAGATATAAGATGAATTTACGTTTAAACTTAATTAGTCAGTATAATAATAAATTTAATGTAATTGACTTTAATTCTGTATTTGACACAAATTTGTCACATACCAAGTATAAAGTCTATAATAATCACAAGGGTAGGTATTGTCTACCCAATTATTATAAAAGACAAATAGCAAGTTTGCTATTCAGTTATTTTTACTCTTTAGCCAAAAACTTGGCTGACAAAACTGCTTTATTTGAGCAGAGTAGATTTAGGACTTTGGAATCTGTTCCAAGTAATTTAAATTAACTTCTGGGACAACAGAGGAATTACCCTCTAGCCAAAATTGTAATTTGATAGAGTTGAATTTAATTGCAAACCATAACTATATCGGAAACTGTCCTCCGAACAAAACTAAATTAAAAAATGTAAATTATATCAGCCTGGTGCATTATAATATTGCAACATTAACGCAGGTCAAAGAGTTTGAATTGGAGCTGTTCATGAGCTCAGAAAATATTGAAATTGTTTGTCTTACAGAGCATATGCGTAAGGAGTATGAGCTCATGTTCAGTTTCAGTAGTCACCGGGTTGGTAGTGCGTTCTGCAGGGTCAACACAACACGGGGGGGTTCGTTGATTTTATTAAATAAGAAATTAAAGTATAAGGAACGGAAAGATGTTGTGTCCCTCTCTGTAGAGTGTACAGTTGAAATATCATGCGTAGAATTGGAGCAATTCATAGTAGTATGCGTATATAAACCTGGAGTCTCACCCTTTTGTGAGTTTGAGGAAGTAATGGATAAAGTGCTATTTAAACTTGGAAAAACTAATAAACACCTAATAGTGTGCGGTGATTTTAATGTTAATATACTTATAAACACGCGTCAAACCAATGATATCTTAAATTTATTTAAATCACACAATCTCACTAACTTATTTTTAGAGCCTACTAGATATTGTGATACAACAGCTACTTGTCTGGACAATATATACAGTGATATGTTGCCAGAAAGTAAGAGTATTATAAATAAGATAAAATCAGATCATACTGGGCAAATAGCATCTTTCAAGATCACAAGAGAAAAAGTTAAAAGACGTAAAATATTATGTAGACCAGTAACTAGTGGCCGCTTGGAACGTATGCGAGTTGGACTTTGCAATAAACTTCCATTTTTAGACACTGGCTTAGATCCAAATGTAAGTTATAAGTTATTTTTTGATTCCTTTTACAATGAGTTCAACTCCATATTCAAGTCTAAGGAAGTCACAATCGGTGACAGGCCAGCCTTCAGTGAATGGGCCACTGAGGATATACATAAAAGTAGATTAAAACTGTATGAACTATACTCAGAAAGACAGCTTAATAGAACAGATGAATTTCTAAATTATGTTAAAACTTATTCAAAAAAGTTTAAAGCAGACTGCTTAGCGGCCAAAAGAAAGTATATAAGTAATAAAATTATCAATAGTGTAGACAAAGTTAAATCTACTTGGAAAATAATTAACGCAGAAAGAGGCCAAGCAAAATCAAATGATAATAATTTTAAACTTAAAGTAAATGGTGACATAATTACAACAGATGCCGAAGTCGCTAACGAATTTGAACAATTTTTTTCTCGTATTCCAGTAGATTTGACCAGAGCCCTAGGTTCTTCTATCCCAATAGCAGAATCCTTGTTAAAAGCAAATGTTCCTTGCTGTAATGAAATATTCAAATTCAGTAAAATTAGTTTACACACTATCATAAAAACTTTTAAATCTTTAAATATTAAGAAAACGGCTGACCTCTGGGGAATTTCTGTACATTTAGTTAATTCGTTAATTGAAATGGTTGCTCCTGAATTATCAATCATATTTAATAATTGTGTTGATAGTGGTGTGTTTCCTGACTTAATGAAGTTTAGTAAAATAACTCCTCTGTTTAAATCGGGTAGCACCTCGGATCCGTCCAATTTTCGTCCTATTTCTGTACTACCCACGTTTAGTAAAATCTTTGAAAAGGTAATGCTTAATCAAATGCAAAATCATTTTAATACAAATAAACTATTCCATACTAAACAATTCGGTTTCACGCGCGGTCGGTCTACCACGGATGCTGGAATCAAATTATTAGAGTATATATATGAGGCCTGGGAGGAGTCGTATGATGCTTATGGTGTATTCTGCGACCTATCTAAGGCCTTCGATTGCGTCCAGCATCAGACTTTAATTAAAAAACTTGATCATTATGGGATCCAGGGGACGGCCTTGGATTTAATTAGTTCTTACCTAAGAGATAGAGTACAGAAAGTAGTTATAAATGGTAAACAGTCACATGGTTCTGCTGTAACAATGGGGGTGCCTCAGGGTTCAATTCTGGGACCTTTTCTATTTTTAGTGTACATAAATGATCTCCCTCACCTTATAAGAGACGATCACGAGGTAGTTTTGTTTGCTGATGACACATCTTTTATATTTAAAGTTGAACGTGGACAACGCGATCTTGACGAAGTAAACAATGCCCTCTCTAGGGTAGTCCACTGGTTTAACGCAAATAATTTATTGTTAAATGAAACTAAAACAAAATGTATTAGATTCACCTTGCCAAATGTTAGGCTCGTTAACACCAGTATTAAGATTAGGGATGATCAAGTAGAATTGGTCGATGAAACTGTCTTTCTGGGCATAAAGTTAGACTCCAACTTGCAGTGGGGGCCTCATATCGAGAAAGTCTCGGGCAGACTGAGCTCTGCAGCCTATGCCGTTAAAAAGATCCGACAACTGACAGACATTAGAACAGCGCGTCTTGTCTACTTTAGCTATTTCCACAGTGTCATGACCTATGGCATACTATTATGGGGTAACGCTGCCGACATCGAATCTATCTTTGTGTTGCAGAAAAGGGCTGTCCGGGCTATCTATGGTATGGGGATTCGGGAGTCATTAAGAGAAAAGTTTAAGGATATCAACATACTTACTGTGTATTCACAGTACATATATGAAAACTTATTATATACTCATAAAAATAACAGTAAATTTATTAAAAATAGTGATATCCATAATCTAAACTTAAGAAATAAGAATAAATTGGCTGTACCTAGATTTAGGCTTAATAAAATAAGCAATTCTTTTGCGGGCAATTGTATTCGAATGTACAATACATTGCCGACAGCCATAACAGGTTTGTCAGTTAATAAATTTAAAAAACTAATAAAACTTAAATTGTGCCAGAAAGCTTATTATAGCATTAAAGACTTTCTAGAAGACAAGGCTGCCTGGCAGTGACACGAATTGCTCCTTTCTACATTAAAAAAAAACTGTATTAGATACTAAGATACTAGAAGAGAAGGGACCAGACTGAGTTTCTTGGGGTGTTCTTCTCAGTCTGTAGTATTTCCGAACCCCCGGTAGAGTCACAAAAATTTTGACAAACCTAAATAATTTTTTTAAAAATTTCAAAGGGAATAAATTTTATTTTATTTTATTTTATTTTATTTTATTTTATTTTATTTTATTTTTAAATGTATTTTTTTATAACTATATTTAAAAATGTATTATATAAGTTATTTTATTGAATAAAGAGCATAATAATAAATATTCACGGACATTTCACACAACGCCATCTGATCCCAAAGTAAGCTAGGAATAACCTGCTTGTGTTATGGGTATCAGACCACGGATATTTATACTTATATACTTTTAAATACATACATAGAAACACCCAGACTCTTGAGACAAACATTTATGGGTCACACAAATATTTGTCTCCGGTGGGAATCGAACCCACGACCTCCAGCGTCGCAGGCGGTATCACTACCGGCTGCGCCACAGAGGCAGTCAAATTTGGTTAGGTTTAGGTCTTATCCTTTTTAAAATGCTCACGTCATGCTGCTTTCCTGGGCCTCTTTCTATAACGACGGCGAGTAGTCCCTTCGTAGTCCTCTGGCCCCGGTCATGGAAGCCGATAGCAATGGCTCCTCTAATCGATTCGCCTTATGTTGAATTGCACTGTAAGGATTGAGGAATTGAGTTTAATTTTATGCTAAACAGTTACGTATAGTTTCGTGTACATCTGTTTCTTGCGCTGTAACAAAATTACACGTTTCGCTACTTACATTAACATAATTTATTTGAGTCGTAATTTATGAAGATTTTGTAATTATCTAACTACATAATAAAGATTTACTTAAAACTTTGTATTTTACTTATGTATTCTATTGAGGTAGCCGAAGTAACCAAAAAATTTCATACTTATTATGTATACAACATTGTACTAATGAATGACGCTTGCAATATTTTTGTTTGTTTGTGTAGAATAAAATTAAAGAAATTTTCCATCATCCTCTTAATTTAAGTTCACTTTTATTAAAGAAATTATTCTAGTGTAGGTACATGATATTTTTTACGATACTAACCGAATATGTGGTTAATGTATTTAACTATACCAACTTCGCCGTGTCCCATCAAGAAAGGTAAACGGAAAATGACATGGATGTGTGGTGTGAAGAAAGTAGCTCCAACAACATGCGTGTGTGACGAGAAGAGAGGAGAGTTAGAGAGTCATACACAGACTACCAAGTGAAGACTTTAGCCTCGATGACGAGTTTAATAACTGCAATCCAGCGATTTCACGAGTAGCTTGTGAACTCGGTCCGTACCATCAAGGATTTTTTTTTTTTATACTACTTAGGTGGCAGACAAGCTTTATAACAACACAACAACACCGCTTTACAACAACAACGACAAGATTTAAGATATAGCCTAAATTAATCCTCGGACGGTGACTTGTGTATTACGAGTACAGTAATCGTCTCATCATTCAAGCATTTACGCCATCCGTTAGATACCCTTTCAGTAATCTAGTCTTAGATGAACTCTGATAAACAGACTCTAGGTAATTGCTTCGCTCTTACATCGGTGTAAAGTGACCAAAAGTGCTTTCAAATTCACACATTTTCTTCAACACAATATTACTTCATAACACACTCAGACTAATTGGCAAAAACGGAGGTGAAGTAACGCAACAATCCGATGTACCTAAACAAGATCCCCAGAAATGGACCGACCAGATCAGTCGGCCTTCTTACGCGTAATTGCGTAACAACAGACGCTCTCAGATTCGGAACAAACTGAGGTGCAGGAGAAAGTGCAACCTGCACTCAGATTCAGAACAACCTGAACAAATTAAATTGCTAATTTTGCGAAAATGGACCTTCTTGCTCAACTATTTCTTTCAACATTTCGACTAATTTCGGAAAGCAAAGTTCTGGTTCTGTGTATCGTAATTTCTATCAGTTTATTATCTTTAAGGTTGTGTCACAGTGGACAAGTAAAGCGGTCACTTAGTTTTGAAACTACACATGAATCATCTTGTATGCGTAACTAGTAAAAGTAAAGTTAATAAACTAAGATATTACGATTAAATCGCTCGTCAATTACGCCATACGCGTCATAAGGTCGCTCCATGACATCAGTACTTTCGATTTTATCAAAAACTACTTTCGGCGGGAATTATTACTGACTCAATAAGTCGAAACATGTTTTTTATTTCGTTTTAATATAATTTCTTCATCTGCTTATATGGGTTTACGATTTACTTAACGATTTTGGCTCTTTTATATCACCAAAGTGGCAAATAAGTACCTATACAGCTAACTTCAATTAAAGTGGTTTTCGTTGCTCGTGCTCAGCGTTACAATGGTGTTGTGAGCTCTCATTAGAATCATGAAATTTTTTCTCTGAGTCATGTGAAAGGATTTTGAATAAAGGATGGACACTTTTTCTACAAATATAGTTCGTTTTTATTTACAGAAACTTACAACAACAAATATAATACACAATAACATCTAAGGCGTGATCACATGATTTACATTAATAATGAGATGAAATGACTAACAGTTTGTATATCGTTTAATGGGGATGTCCATATGAGGTGGATGGCGCGGGAACTCCGTATGATCCGGAGGGGACACCGATGGTCGAGAATCCATGTCCGGAGAAATCACCACCGCTAGAATAACCGCCACTGGAGTAACCACCATGACCACCGCTGGAATAACCGCCATGACCACCGCTGGAATAACCACCAGAGTATCCACCAGCATAGCCTGACGCGTAACCTTCCTCAGCCTGGTGGTACTGAGCTACTTGGATAGCCTGTTGGACGTGGTCAAGTTCAATGCCGACGATTCTGTCGTGAGGAACGCCATATACGGGGGCGGGAGGACCATAGTGAGAGGAGATGCCGTGGGAGCTGCCGTGATGTCCGTGGGATCCTTGGTTTTGGATCTCATCCTTCAAGATAATGTTCTTGATTTTGTAGAGGAGATGTGGGTCGACGTGGTAGCCCTCACTCTCTTGGTGTCCAACAGGCACGGATGTGTAATGTCCACTGCCGCCGCTGATGCTTCCGACAGATATCACCGAGTGTGAGGGGGCGGAGTAACTGTAGCCCACTGGGGGTTCGGCGGCAGCGCAACCCAGGAGGGCAAGGGCGACCTGCGGACAAACGAATAATTTTATTATGGAACTGAATATTTGCCAAAGCTTTTATAGAACTATTTTTTTTTTGCACAGATGGCTTTAATCTTTTATTTAGGGGTTTGTAGCAAATTTGATTATTTCATCAATATATTTAGACATTTACTATTAAATTTATAACTAGACTGTGCATCACTTTTACAAACTTTGACACAAATTAAAATCCTGGCGCTTTATATTTCCTTTTAACTTAAAAGCGAAAATCCAGGCTGTCTTGTGAGAAGACAAATTTTGCTTATTTAAATTTTATTTTTAGATGAATCCAATCCACATTTGTCTCGGAACTATATCACTGAATACACAATCACGTAAACACTAGTATCACTGCACTCCGACTTACTAGAAACTTGGCCATGTTGTAGGTTGTAAGGTCTGTTGATGTGTGATGTCTGTGTGTCGTGCGCTTCGCTTTTATACGGGAGAATGAAGCCTTCTCACCTTTTACTTTACTATCGGAGGCTACGAGGACGAATTCGGGGTACAAATGGACTATTTTTTTTTTATGGATTATGGGCAAAGGTTACACATAAAGCCAACATGGATGGACTAAGAGACTCGTTCTGCTTTTTTTTTCTGTTATGTGGTTTAGGAAGTTCAGTTTATTTTATACGAAAGCTTCGCGACATGGAAATAGTTTCATATTAGAATGGATTTTATGCAACAGTTCTGAGTTTGTTTATTGCTGGTTTGAAATATTAATTTAAGATAGTATAGCTAAGCGCCAATAAAAATTTGAATAATTTAACATAATAAATGATTTAAAATGAGTAATTTATTTACAAGACGCGTGCATATTAATCAATGAGTCATGTGCAACTGAATTAATCTTAATTAAAATTCTGCTACAGGCATATCCCAAGTAGTAGTAGTGATACCGCCTGCCGCGCTGGAGATCCTAAGTTCGATTTCCGGGTCGGTCCAAATATTTGTATGATCCACAAAAAATGTTTGTTTCTGAGTTAGGGTGTTTTCTATGTTTAATATGTATGTATTTAAAATATACATATGTATTAATTAGATGTCTAGATCCCATAGCACAGGCGTATATTAGCTTAATTTAGCGTATGTTTAGGCTAAATGATTTTGTGTGTGAATGTCCACAAATATTTATTTATTTTTTATGAAAGCTTCATTGGAGTAAAATGTGAACCCCTGTATAGGTACATAATAAAGAGAATTTTGTCCTAGCAGGTGGGGCATAGGGATTTCTAGTCGCAACATCTGCGGAGACTTTGAATAGAGTAAAAAAATAGCTTGGTGACCGTTTTTAGGGTTCCGTACCCAAAGGGTAAAGAACGGGACCCTATTCATGAGACTTCGCTGTCCGTCTGTCTGTCTGTCTGTCTGTCCGTCAGGAGGCTGTATCTCATGAACGGTGATAGCTAGAGAGTTGAAATTTTAACAGATTATGTGTTTTTGTTGCCCCTATAACAAAAAATACTAAAAACAAAAACAAAAACATAATAATATTAAAGGGGGGCTCCCATACAACAAACGTGTTTTTTCGCCATTTTATCTTATATATTAGGTAATAAGGTATCCTTCTCAATTTAAATACGTTCGTTGGCTTAAACATATCATCAAATTTATTTATTCCCTTTATACCATGCAAATTAAATGCATACTTTAGGAGGTATAGCAAAGTCAAATATTGCGGAAGGAAATTAATTTCATGTCGCCATGATTGAACATTAAACGGGTCACATACTAATTTATTTTTCGACTGTCATAGTAAATATTTTTTCTTTAAAAAGTTAACATCGCTTCCAGCAGATGACTACCTAAAGTCATTACAATATTTCAAAGAAAGCAATTTCATAGGAAATAGTAAACAAAGAGCGCATATTTCTCATTTTTTCCAGTTTATACAATTTACGTACAAACAGACAATTCAATTACATGCAACGATGTTGTAGACTTATCGTGTTAATACTGTCATCATTCAAATGCCATCAATATTCTGAAAAGAAATTATAAATACATACTGTACCCACCGTAGAGGATCTATATGAGGATAACAGGACAGTTAACAACTTAACAACATAGAGCGACGCGCGTTGCTCTGTGGTCAACAAACACCATAGAGCAATACTTGTTTTATAATATGTAGTGATATTATAAGGGCAACCGGTAGACGTTTGAAATACTCACAGAATATCGAGTAGTCTATTTAAATAAAAATACCTAAATCTAATTAAAACAAAATGGACATTTACTGGGACATCTTTCCGAGGGCTAACCCGGGGCTCCTAACCGTAGGCTGTTAGGCGTTACGTGAGGTTTTTTTAGTCGGTAGGAGTCCGGAATAGCATCGATGAAGGATTTTCCCTCACGTCAAATAAAAAAATAAAAAAGGGGGCTCCCATGCAACAAATAAGCCTCTTTGTTGTTTTTTGGCTCGGAACCCTACGTGCGCGAGTCCGTCTCGCACTTGGCCGGTTTTTTATTTACCGTGACATGCTAATGAGGATTATTTGAGTCTCCAATATTCATATAGCTGTAGCTTTTTTAGATGTTACACGACTCATTAGTTTTTCTAAAGACTTAACCTGATTATTTGCTAATGAAAGAATGGGGTGAAAGAGTGTTAAGACCATGCCAGTACGCTGCAGGTTTCGAGTGAAAACCCTGCGAGCTTCGCTTATCTATCTATACAAATAATAAAATGACAGAAAAGTCAAAACTGTACATTGGAAATATTTAAAAAAATACTCGCTGAGTGTTCAGCATAAGATACCGAAGCCGAAAATATAATAGGATTTTTTTTTGTCTGTTTGTTTGTTTGCTTTGCTTTGTCCGGAAGGATCTCGAAAAGTACTTAATAGATTTGATTAAAATTTTGCAGAAATATAAACAGGGGTAGGGTGTTCAAATAGGCTATTTATTATCACGCTATATATCCTAGGGGCTAAGCAGAGAGCAATCAAATTGGCATTATAACATAATTTTCATGCGTTCGAAGTCGTGGGCAACAACCAGTCGTTAATAACATTAGTAAACATAGTTATAGGTAAATAGATGCGCTCGTAACCCCGCGGACTCAGTGTTCTGTAAACGGTCACTGCAGTAAGTTGGATGGGTGACAACCACGTGAACACTTTGTGCTTTGGCAGGCATGTTGAACCGTTCGTCCTGGTTGTCAATACCACGACAGTTTGTAAAGCTCAGTTTAAGACCTTTCGGGCCTTTAGCGAAGCTTAAGCCTTTGATATCTTTTATAATCTTGATTGTTGAAACTATGGAACTTGTTGTAATACATTATTAAAAATACAATCACTTGTCTTATACTATTCCACTACTTCAGTTTTTATTTTCTTAGTACCTTTTAGCATTATCAAAGGCAACAACTGTTTATCTATACTACTTAACCCGAGATAGATAACCATATTGTACAATACTGTAAAGATAACCATGCGTCATTTCGACTCAAGTGTATGATTTGGCTGATTTTATGTTTTGTAACAAATAGGACTGCATTAATAATTAAAATAGATAATAAATAAAACGATTATTTATACAATGTCAATACTTTTTTTACTAAACATTTGCAATAATCAAAACACTCTTTTCTTAGAACAAAAAATCTGACTATAATTGAGATATGTTCTAACTTTTACATGTATTATTACAAACTGTGTAAAATCAAGTTTTTATCATTTTAGTGATATAAGTACTAGTAAAAAAAAATTAAAATATGTTATATGACTCAAAGGCACTTAGGGCACTAGCTTGACTTGTGCTCTCCACAGATGAAAATTTTGTATTCTACTCATATTTATGAAAATAAAACATTTAGCTTAGCAATACGAGTGTCATCTACAAGCTCTATAGTCCGAATGAGGTGGCAGGAGCGGGGAGGGCTGTCTCACGGGACATCCTTCCTGAGGGCTTACTCGGGGCCCTCAACCATAGGCTGTTGGGCGTTACGTGAGGTTTTTTAGTCGGTAAGAGTCCGGCATAGCATCCTACGAGGGATTTCCCTCACATCAAAAAAAAAAAAAAGGAGCGGGGAACACAGTGATGCAAAAACATGCGAAATATAACAGTTTCTCGAAATTGAGGGAGTCGATTTGACGTAGGTTATCTTTCTAGGGTTAATATTATAAAGACGAAAGATTTTTATTTTTGTATGTAACGAATAAACTCAAAAACTACTGAACCAATTTGAAAAATTCTTTCACTGTTGGGAAGCTACACACTTTGCAGTGAACATAGGCTACGTTTTATTCCCCTATTCCCACGGGATCGGGAACTACGCTGGTGAAACCGCGTGACGTCCGCTAGTACACTATATTTCTGTCATGATCCTTTTGTGCATGTGGGTATACAAAAATAAAGAGGGTGATCGCTAGGAAGAATTTTCCCCAAAAATAGGGAAATACTTTAAGCATTAAAAAAAAAGCAAATTAAAGTAGTGGAATAATACAAGTAATTATGTTTTTAATAATGTATTAAGCTTTTGAAAAGTTTCAACAGTGGGTTGTCACAACCTTCATCTGAGTAGGCAGCGCGTGTATAGCGCCTTAAGTGTTACAAAGGTCCATGGGCTACAGCTGCCAACCATGAGGAGGGCCGCAAGCTTGTCGGCCATATCATATTTCAAAAGCAAATACAAAAGTGCTCTGCTAAGGCTACAACGTACCGCTGAGAACTTGAAGCAACGCTACATGGTTGACGACAAATTAAAATATTATTTTTAAGAAAGACACTCAAAAACGTACAAACACACACACACATACACACACACAAACACATGCGCACGCCTTTGTTATAAATATGAGATATTATGTTTCATTTTATTTTTCACTTTCTGATTGTTGTAGTATAGTATAGAATTTTGATTGTTTTTTTATTGAATTATGTCCTAATATGTTCATCTCAGTTTTTTTTTTATTCTAATTTTAATTTTTCTAAACTCTTTTATAGGTGCAACTGAAAATCAGCGCTACTTGTTAGCATAGTGGCAAGAATCATTCGCTGAGTTGCAACCTTTTGCCATAAACTGTACCTGAATAATTTAGTCCATAAGATGATCTAACAGCTGTTCTGTACGTGTTTTTTTGGCAATAAACAATATTGTATTATTTATTGTTATTATTATTATTAGAATAAAAAAACAAGAAGCCGTGAGATCGTTCTCACCCGACTTTCCCTCTCTAACACGTTTATTGTGAAAGTTCAATCCGACTGAAGTTTTTTTTTATAATAAATGTATTAAAATTCACTTTTAAATATTACAATCTAGCTTATGGGCTAATAAGTAATTTTACTTTGACTTAAACTTCTAAAAGGAATCCGATTGACGTAGTCATTTTTGTTTTATTTCAAACTTTGAACAGATGATCCACGTGACCTAGTGACGTAGTTTGATGCGACAGAGTCACAGACTACAGACAAAGTCTCGACATAAGCCCCTCTGTACTCTATTTTATAGAGAGGGGCTAAAATTGACTTTGCTCTTAATAAAGAAGTCTTTCCTTTTCCCTGTAGTAGAAACAAAGTCAAAGATTCTGTTATTTTTCATTGATGAGTATTTATCACACCTTACGCCATGCAGTAGTATATTAATTAGAAGTCATTACATACATAGTTAACTCCTTGACACAGATCTATAACATTAAATTTGACTCTGCCCAAACATGCAATTATCTAATGAAATCACCTATCATTATGTAAATTAGCGTTTTGTATGAAGATATAAACATTTTGTACATATGAGTACATTAGTAACGAATTTTGCCTAAATTGGTAGACAGATGTATGCCCAGTTGCCCACATTTCGTCAATTATACCAAACCACAGGGCGGAAACTCCATAAGACCGTGGTTTTTTAAACAACCCATAGAAATGCGTTATTGATACATCTCCTCTCCGCTTACCTTCAGTGGAGATCGCTATGCGGAGATGTGGAATATTTGTATGGCGCGATGGAAGCGGAGATGTAAGCTGGGCGCGCACGACGCACAGCGCAGACGAGAGATGTGAGCGGCGTGCTGTGAGCGATGTCGCCCTCCCAATCTACCTTTCGTGTCAGAATGCGTATTGAGCACTCAACACACGGCACATCTCTTCCCACACAGCACACCGCACACCTCTCCGCTTTGGTGGAGTCCCCCGCGCTGAAAAACATCTCTTCTCGCACAGCACGCAGCACACTGCACACATCTCCGCTTTGGTGAAGTCACGGCCTAAAAGTGATTCGTTTTCAACTCGGTCACCTACACTAAAAACTCTTTATGTTTGTACAGAGCTTGAATGTGTGTGTAACCTATTAATCAAATGTTCCCTCAAAAGAACCTCCAACTATAATGACAGCTGTGGCGGGGGTGGGGAAGCTTGTATTATCTTTGGTTTTACTTGGTTTCACATGATGTATAATGAATATATTGCCATACTCATTGTGGTTACCTGTTTTAGTAGCACGAATCAAAAGCTTTTAAAAGTTTGTAAATGTTTGCTTGAAGTGATTAACTCAATATAATGAGCCACAAACGTCACCCGGTTGAGGAATGACCGTAGCCTACGTTGCTAAACGCAGTGATGGTCTTTTTAAAAGCGTTAGGAAAATCCTACATTGGTGCTATGCCGGACTCCTACCGACTAAAAACCACACGTTTTCTAACTAATGCCTACGGTTGGGAGCCCCGGGTAACGCAGTGATCGTCTAAAACATAAGCAAGCGCGACTTAGAACAGTTCCAACATTGATTACTAATAATCACTTCAAATAATGGCTTCTTTTTAAGCATAATGGAGTTATCTGTGTACGGTATATGAATGCTTTTAAGTGGTTCTAAGATTAGCAACTGCCTTCATTTCAAATGGGCGTGCTTAATTGTTTATTTATTTTCATAAGTTTGGACACACAAACGGGAAACTATAACAATAACAAGGAACATTGTACAAGGCACTACTTATTTCTATAGAAATCTCTTCCAGTAGGCCTGAGAGAGGAGATGTGAAGTGGAATAAGGTAAATAAGTGTGTGCAGGTTAATAAACATACATAAAGATAATAGCATAAATACTTAAATACATACATATAATTAAATATTATGTACATACATACACTATTTAAGTGTAATTAGATTAGTTACATACAAACTTAATGATTATAACTAAGAAAAGAGAAAATAAAAAAAATGTTATGGTAAATAGAGTTTACTTAATGAACTGCAGTCAAAACTTTTAGATAGCTGCCAAATTCTGCTGATGTTGGGTTTAAAGTGGTAAATATAATATTTGCTTTGTATCCAGCACCTCCATCGCTAGTAGGTTTCTCCCATTCCAAATGGACGAATTCTTTTAAACTAACGCCAAGGTAAGTAATCATCCTATACGCTATACGCCTTCAAAGTATATTATTAGGTGTACCGCAGCTATGTTGAAAAATGGTAGGAAAGCCATAGTCTCTGCCTATCCCGATGGGAAACAGGCGTGATGATATGTATGTATGTATCTCAGCCTTCCCCTCGGAGATTAAGCTACTATTATGTATGTTGGTATTTCATAGGCTTCTAATTGAATGAAAAATGAAAAATCCTTATTCATATAGGTCACAATGACGCATATAAACGTCCAAATGATTGTTTCTATATTTACTGCCTGATTCGCAACGCAATAGGTAGAGTTGGAGAAAAAGAGAACCTGGCAATAAAACTCCGGCCATTATTTCAGAGACTCATCTCATAATACGACATTGACATAATAAGACATAAAATATTACGACATAATGTGATCTATATAAAAATCGGTAGTGTTATCTTTGGCATTTCAATAATTGTCCTGACCTGAGCGACTCCTCACCCCTGACTCATCTGTCAAGGCTGCACTGTCTCTCTGCCAAGATTGTTTAACTCGCTTCAAGGTAGGTATAATTACCACTATAATACTGAGCTCGGTAATTAATTTTAATGTGCTTATCTGATGAAACAAAAATGTCGTTGATTTTTTTTCAGTTTGTAAGTGAAAGTAAAAGTTTTTTGCGCAATGTGTTGTATCCCGTGGGAATAAGTTAGTTTACCACGGTTAAAAATGGTATTTATTTCATTCTCCAGAGACTTTATTAAATTTTCAAAATAAATCAAAGGAATATCTTTACGAATAATATAGTTAAAAATAAATGTCAATCGATCAAAAAACAGGAATAAAGTACAAGTGAGAAAGCAAAAGTGCATAATGTGTTATAACAAGTTCCACCAAGTGCCAACAATCAAGAGTATAAACGATCAAAAAAAGCTTAGCAGTTTTCATTGCTGGACTAGTCTCTATCTATGATTTTGGAAGAAGGATTGTTTATTCTGTACCTTGCTGTCCATACTGGACCAGACGGGTTGCTATGCTATGAAGTTTTGTTGCTAGATTCCTTGTTTGTCATTATCTGTGTTGTGTAAAAAATCGGTATGATAACCGCTACTTAATACAGCACTAGAATACTGAGTCTGTAGGTGAACCACTTGCAGGCTGGCTAAAGCCTCTCAGGTCTCGGTAGGGCCCATTGCAATGATATTAAGTGACTTATTTTGTAATCCATTTTCATTCTTAGATCTGAGACTAGTCTAGGGGTTTTGGGTAGCTATAAATAAATAAAAAATATTTATTTATTTATTAGTTGGGTAGTTATTATTTATTTTAATCTGTGGTCCTAGGCTATCCTTCCGAGGGCTTGCCAGGGGCTCTTAACCGTAGGCCGTCAGGTAGAATATGTGTGGTTTTTAGTCGGTAGGAGTCCGGCATAGGATCCATGAAGGATATTCGTGACGTTAAAAAAAAGACTAGTTGAATAGGACAGCTAGTTTCTAAAATACTTACATTTCACACAAAGTACCTGCTTAATAGAAATTAAAGTTACTTTAATTTGTTTATCTAAAATTACGGCAATTATTATACCATTAGAAACGCAACTTACCGGTAGTGAGTGCATTGGAGGGAGTGTGAACGAATATGTCCTACATCTTGTAACTGCATTAACGAAACAATATTCAGTGCATTTGTGAATGTGCTAAGGATTAGGATAAACCTGACCGTGTAATACCGACTTTAGATCACTAATACTTCCTGACAGTGTCGTAATATGAACATTATTTGATAAATAGTAACAAGTTCTCGCGACGTAAACAGTTTGGAATCGAGTTATGATTGTTTTCGTGAGCATAGTTACGTTATTAAGTAGGTAGCAGTTTAGTATTGTTATATATTCGGGGTAAAGATCAATGTACAGTAGTTTTACAATCTGCTTCTGAAGCTTGTTTGATTTCATTTTGTCACAGAAATATAAAGTTTAGTTTAGATTAATTAATATAACTGTGGAAAATCTAGTAGGCTAGCTACGTGAGGTGGGTCTGGACGTGGACACTCTCGCTCGAGACCATGGTGCCAGACATGATCTCCAGCGGGAGTAAGCAGGACTGCGCCGCCTCTACCTGTGAGCAGGTCATGCTCGTGAAAGAGGCGGCGGGGCGAAAACGGGAGAGAACTCTCCCACCCGAGTTCCGCAGTAGGCGGGTTGAGCGCCGCCGACGTATCTTCGCCGAGGACTATCGGCCTCCATGACCGGGGCCTGAGGACGGTGATGGGGCTGCTCACCGTCCTTACAGAAGCAGGTCCATGACGGCAGCGTGACGTGAGGGATTCACGCACGCCCCTCCTAAGAAGCGGAATGACACCCGAAAACCCTGAAAAGACGCGGGATAGCACCCGAACCACCCCCTAGCTAGGCGAGGCCACAGTGGTAGCCGTAGGTATGTTGGGAGTCCTGACACATCCTTCCAAAGGCTTACCCGGGGCTTCCAAGCGTAGGCTGTTGGGCGTTACGTTAGGTTTTTTAGTCGGCAGGAGTCCGGCATAGCATCCATGATGGATTTTCCCTCACGTTACAAAAAAAAAGGAAGGCTATGACTACGTTAGACTTCCGACTTCTGAGAGCAGTTCATATTTTAAGGGGTACTTATATAAATCTAATTATTTTTGTCTTCTTATTTATTTTTGGTTTTATATATTGAAATTATAACCCTAGTTAAGTATCCCTACTTAGTTATAATAAGTTGCAAAGCGCCCATTTTTATTGTACTGTATTATACGTCCCAAGTGTGCTTTGCAGGGCAAGTTCAACCGTTGGTTGTGATTATTAGTGACAAAGCAGTCGTTAGGCCAAATATATGCTAATGTGCTATTTAAAAAAAATCAAGAGTCGCCACACCCTGCGCGTGTATATTTTAACAATGCAATAAGGCTCACCGCCTATTACGTGGAACCAAAAAACTGCCAGGTGAAAAGTGGGCGTATTCTATGCCTCTGCCTACCCCTCCGGGTATAAAGGCGTGACTATATGTATGTATTATATATTATCTGTGGTATTATTACTATGCGTGCTACGTGCTGCAGCTTACACACAAAGAATTTGGTGATTTGTAACAGGAGCTTCAAATGTTTCTTGTGTAGGTAATAAGCAAAGTGTTTACAGTAAGTCTTTACGAGTATATATTTGCTTAAAAAACAAAAAGTAACTTTCTTTTTAAGCACTACTCCATTAGGTAAGAAATTAATCATACCTAATTTTTTAAAACAACAAAGACTTCGAAATCATTCATTTTAAAGTTTCACATTCAGTTTGGTTTGACTTGATATTTATTTCAATAATTTATTCTTCTCAGTCATTTAGATATATTGTGTATTATGATCATCATCATTGTTTTAACTGGAGAAAGCCTACAGCTGTATAATGATGTATGTATGCAGGTCTCTCCTAAAATCGCCATACAATCGTTCGGTCCTGGCCATGTGGATATTCTGTTGCTTTAGGACTTAGTCGTCAGTTCACTATATGAGAGAGGAGGTTTATGTGCAAGTGGCACCGACACAACTTTTTTCATGATTGAGAGTCCAGATAGCAATGACGTGATTTGGTGGGTTCGATTCCCGGTTTAAAACATGTTCATGACTGCCTCGTTGGTCTAGAGGCCGAAATGTGCGACTGCGGATCACGAGGTCGTGGGTTTGATTACCACCGGAGACCAAATTTGTGTGACCCATAAATTTCACAATGTGAGTGTGAGTCATTGATAAATGTTTGTCTCAAGAGTCTGAAAGAAAGAAAGAAAGAAAGAAAAAGAAATTTATTTCACATAGGCATTTACAGATGCTCTTGTAAAACGTCCAGAATATAAATCAAAAACTACCACCAGTTCACAACGCGACCCACCTGAGAAGAACTGGCAAGAAACTCAGCGGATTATTCTTTTTAGAGCTCTATTTACAAAATGAATCTAAAAACTATGCATTTGACAATTTTTTGAGAATCCAGTAGAGCAGGTCATTTCCAGGCTTCTCCATCCAACAAATAATCACCAATTGTATAGTAGCCCCTGCAGTACAATTTACTTTTTACAACCTTTTTAAATTTATTAAGGGACATACTTTTAATTTCCTCTGGTAGCCTGTTGTAAAAGCGTATACAGTTACCCATGAAAGAATTGCTGATTTTGTGCAATCTGCTATGATAAACAGCAAGGTTACTTTTATTTCTAGTGTTCACATTGTGTCTATCACTTAACTTAGCGAAACTATGTAAATTTCTTTGTACGTACATAAGATTCTCAAAAATGTATTGTGATGCTACTGTAAGAATTTTAACCTCTTTGAATTTCTCGCGCAGAGAGACCCTTGGACCTAATCTATATATAGCTCTTATGGCCCGCTTTTGTAAAATAAAAATTTTATCTATATCTGCAGCATTGCCCCACAGTAGAATACCGTATGACATTATGCTATGAAAGTAACTGAAATAGACTATTCTAGCCGTATCTACATCCGTCAAGTGCCTTATCTTTTGTACAGCAAATGCTGCTGAACTTAATCTATTTGCTAGTTTAACAATATGTGGACCCCATTGTAAACCAGCATCGACCGTTAACCCTAGGAACGTCGTTGATTCCACAAGTTCCAACACCCGACCATTAAGTTGAACATTGGTTTCTGACTGTGTTACATTAGGCAAGGTAAATTTTATGCATTTAGTTTTATTATCATTCAGTCTAAGATTGTTAGTGTTAAACCAATGAACCACTTTCAAGATTGCGTTGTTGACATCGTCATAGTTATCTATTTGTCTTTTAACTTTGAAAATCAAAGAAGTATCATCTGCAAACAAAACAATCCTGTTATTGTCCCCCACGTAAAAGGGTAGGTCATTAAAATATATAAGGAATAAAAATGGTCCGAGTATTGAACCCTGTGGGACGCCCATAGTAACTACAGAGCCCTCCGAGCGTGTACCATTAACATCAACCCTCTGAATTCTATTGTTCAAATATGAAGTCAGAAGATCGAGAGCCTTGCTTCTTATGCCATAATGGTGTAATTTCCTGATTAATGTTTCATGTTGGACACAATCAAATGCCTTGGACAAATCGCAAAACACACCAATTGCATCTTGTTTATTCTCCCAGGCCTCGTAAATACATTTCAATAACTCTACACCAGCATCGGTAGTCGAGCGTCCTTTAGTGAAGCCAAATTGTTTCTCATGAAACAATTTGTGACTATTAAAATAGATCAGCATCTGCTCTAGTATTAGTTTTTCAAATATCTTGCTCAAGGTCGGCAACACCGAGATAGGTCTGAAATTACCCGGATCTGAAGTACTGCCAGCCTTGAACAGTGGTATAACTTTACTGTGTTTCATCAAATCAGGAAATACACCACTTGAGACGCAATCGTTAAACACAGTTGCCAAGTGGGGGGCAATGACATCTATAATACTTGATACGGATTTTACTGATAGCCCACTAAGGTCAGCGGTTTTTTTAACATTAATAGATTTAAATGCTTTTAAGATGTCGTTGCAGTTGACAACTGTAAATTCGAACGCGCCCTCACAGGCAGCTACAGATTCTGCTAATAAAAGCTCGGCGGATGTGGAAGACGACCGGAGAGTGTTAGTAATCTCTATAGGTACATTACTGAAAAATTTTTCGAACTCGGTCGCCACTTCCATATCCCCCGAAACGTGGCGATTGTCTATCTTTAAATGAAACTTTCTTTCATTCGCTGTACACCTACCACATTCCGCATTTATAATGTTCCAAGTAGTTTTAATGACATTCGCAGAATCTAAAATTTTATTTCTAATGAAATTAGACTTGGCCAAGGTACAGGCTTGCTTAAATATCTTTGAATATTTTTTAACATATTCCTGAAACTCTGGGTTGAAATTATGCGATTTTTCAGAATACAGTTCATATAGTTTATGGCGACTTTTATAAATTCCGGGTGTTGCCCAGTCACTGAAAGCAGAGCTGCCTCCGATTGATAAAGTTTTCGGGGTAAAGATTTTCCCAAACACATCATGTATCAAATTGAATAAATCAGAGTAGGATTCTTCTACACTAGTGAAATTGGGCAATTCTGTTATTTTCTTGACTAAGTTTCTTCTGAATGTTTCCAAGCGATGTGTGTTAACTGGGACAAAACTAATTATCTTCTTATTTTCCCTACTATTTCTCAGATAAGAAACAAACTGACTGCGATGATCTGATTTTACAGGGTCCACTATACATTTTTTAATGGGATTTATATTAGTAATGGGATTTATATTAGTAATGGGATTTATATTAGTCTGGCTGTTTCTATGTATGATAAGTATGTATTTAAAAGTATATATATGTATTAGTATCCATGGTCTGATACCTATAACACAAGCAGGTTATTCCTAGCTTACTTTGGGATCAGATAGCGTTGTGTGAAATGTCCGTAAATATTTATTTATTACGAGTATATTATTATTATTTATTTATCAGTTGTCTAAATCTTAAAGCACAAGCTTATATTTGCTTAATTTTTTAAGATATTCAGAAGTATCAATTTCTATATTACGTTGAATGAATAAGTCGAAGTTAGATGACCCTGCTCAGGGTTACGGTAGTCAGCCACTACTCCTCAGTTCTCATACATAATCTGTGAACACACAATACATCATCGCTTTATAATGTCAAGCTCAATGTCCCCAAAGTTCAGATGTCGCTGACCTTACGAGAACACTTGAATTATGCGCCGGCGCACACAATTGTGTACACTACGCTAATATTTATTTATGCAATTTTTTTAATGGTATGAATGAAAGTTTGCATATATTATATGACTAGCTGACCCTCGCAACTTCGTTTACGTCACATAATGTGCACGAAAAAAGAGGTAATTCTTCATCAGACTCGTCAAGCACCGTGTGAAACGGCCCTGTTTGCTTAATCATAAAAGAGCTTAATTATTAAGGCTGTTGTCTGAAGAATAGCCTTAATCTTAAAATAGATTTACCCTCTCATTCAAAGGAACCCTTGAATTCTAAGATTGGCGAAAGTTGAGATGCCCCTAATTTCTGAATTACAAACCCCCCAATCTTAAAACTTGTGTCGAAGAATCCTTAAAGTACTCCCTTTCCAATACTCAAAAAACTTTTGAATTCGCATCACGCGTTGAGAAATAACAACTGAAAAACCATTTTATCTTTCATCCCCTCTCCCGCAGGAACCGCGCAAAACTTCGGGATCAAAGGTATCCTAGAACCTTCCTCGAACTATAAGCTCGGAATGTACCAAGTTTCATTCAAATCGGTTCAGTAGTTTTGGCGTTATACTTATTCGGGATACAGACAGACAGACACACAGACAGACATGAAAAGTTTAAATTACATTTTCGGGTTCAGTATCGATTAGAGAACGCCCTCCAATTAAAATTTTCAAAATATCTTCCATGTACAGACTCTCGACCCTCTACAGTTTTATTATATGTATAGTTGGTGTTTAGAGATGATAGGGAAGGTGAAAGTTGAAGTGGGTTTAACTAAGTACAAAATAAAGTTTGCTTAAGTCTATTGAGATAACTAATTGCGTAATTTTCTATGGTGGCAATGCATCGTAATGTAATGACAGAACGACGAAACATCATCCTCAAGAAAGACCTTCTTTACTAATAATCTCATTACAATTTTCGGCTTTTTTTTTCTTTCTTTATACCGCTACGGTGGCAGACAAGCATAAGGCCCACCAAATGCGCTGGTAACTACCACAGTTTTTGTTATAATTTTGTTCAGATTCTTATTGCAATAGTCGGTTTTTATTTAATACTAGCTGACCCTCGCAACTTCGTTTACGTCTCATATAAAAGGAGAGGTATTTCTTCATTAGACTCCTAGGAGCGTGTGAAACTGCCCCGTTTTCTTAATCATACAAGAGCTTAAAGCGGCGCTCTCACCGTGGAACTTGGGTATTCTTAGAGAGTTCTCTCCCATATTGCATAAGATAAAATATGAAATGCTATTTTGCAATATATTTAAATCAATAAAAATTATCTACTTATAATCTATACTTATAATAAAACTGTTGAGGGTCGAGAGTCTGTACATGGAAGATATTTTGAGTATTTTAATTGTAGGGCAATCTCTAATCGATACTGAAGCCGAAAATTTAATTTAAAATTTTCATGTCTGTCTGTCTGTCTGTCTGTCTGTATCCCGAATAAGTATCACGCCGAAACTTCTGAATCGATTTGAATAAAACTTGGTACAATCTGAGCTTAAAGTCCGAGGAAGGTTCTTGGATACTTTTGATTCCGATATTTTGCGCGATTCCTGTGGGAGAGGGGATGAAAGATGAAATGGTTTTTCAGCTGTAATTGCTCAACGCGTAGTCCGATTTCAATTGTTTTTTTAGTGTCAGAAAGGGAGTACTTTAAGCATTGTTCCACACATGTTTCAAGGTAAAGGGTTTTGTGGTTCAGAAATTAGAGGCATCTCAACTATCGCCGCACCTAGAATTCAAGGCTTCCTTTGAATGTGAGGGTAAATCTTAACGGGCGTGTTGGCTTAATCATAAAAGAACTTAATGATTAAGGGTATTGTTCGGCGCGGACTGAATTGTTTTAGAATAGACTTAATCTTTAAGCTCTTTTATGATTAAGCAAACAGGGCCGTTTTATATGCTGTCTGATGAGTCTGATGAAGAAGTACCTCAGAGTCTTTCGTACACCTTATGTGGCGTAAACGAAGTTGCGAGGGTCAGCTAGTTCATTGAATAAAATTCAATCGCTACAATATTTGGGCGAGTCATACAGATCTTTTTATTCTCGCTACGATTGCACGAAATAATTAGAGCTTAACCACACATTATTGCAATTTAACGGTAATCTTAAAAGCGAGCAAAATTACGATTTAACAACCCATTACCTACTCGAGGTTGTGTCAACCCTTCTAATGCTGAATGCTTTTAGTAGCGCTACTACATACGTGTGCCATCAATTTGAGGCTGATACGTTAAGAAAATAAGCCGGTTTATTAGTAATTTAAACAACCATTGCCGTAATGTACCGACCTTGAGAACAAGATCTCACTGCCCACAATTGCTTCAAATTGCCAAACCAAGAAAATAATTACGGTCGGAATTAATTACAAAAATCGTAATGTGTAACATCCTCCCGTTTAAGATGCGAAGTTTGTCTTATGTGTCATAATTTTATTCAAATTTCGAATGTCATCTTATTTCAACAAGATCTTTGAACTGACTTCATTTTGCCTGAAGCAGTTTTAGCAAAAAGCTCCACGTAATATGTTATATGTTCTGCAGAGTAATATCTTAGTGGTGGGCTAACTCATGACTTAAATGTCACTCCGAGGGTTTGTTGGATGTCAATCAAATTAGCCTATGGCAGTCCACTGCTGGACGTAGGCAGAGGCCTTCGTCCAGCAGTGGACAGGTTAACAGGGCCTGAATCAAAATGGCCAGGTTAGGTTAGGTTAGAACTGCGACCACAAACGCACGAGCTGAGCGAGCGAAGCGAGCGTGCCAGGGCCGCGGCCGGCGAGTACCAGAACCGAATTATACTTAATTCGCTTTTATTTGTTAAAAGAATCTTCACTCAACGGTTTTTCGACCAAACGTTCATTCGATCAGTAGTAAAAATACCAAATGTTTGTTCGATAATAACTCTTTTGATCAATTGTTCATTCCATCAGTAGTGGAATGGCCTAATGTTTTATCAGTCACGCTTCAAATGATCAAATTAATTTCGAACACCAGTGGTAAACCCGTGTACTCAGGCCCCAACAAAAGTCTTATGGACCCAAGCCAACTTCACAACCTTCTAATTAATAAACCAGACTCAGCCGCAGATGCAGTCTTTTCTAATTATGTCACATTTCTTTTAAGGCTTATGATGTCTCTCTGTGTCAATCACTATTTGTAAAGACATCTGTTCAAGAAGCCCCAAAATTTCATTATATCGTAAAAAACAGTATTAAGTTCAAGTATACACATAATGATATTAAGAATGACATTATCAGTTAATGTCGCGGTTCAGACATCCTTGATCAAGTAAAAAATTTACTCATTAAGTCAGATGCAATCACCGCATTGTATTAAGTTATGCAAGTATAACAGCTTCTTTTTCGAAATACAAGTTTTTGTCAGTATGGTGAAAAGATCGTCATTCTGATAATCGATTCAAGATTAAGATTCAATATAGTTACTTAATATTGTTTTTTTTTCTATTAGATCTAGTTCTCATAATTACAAACTCTCCTAACCTTGGGCTAGTGGCGTTGTAAGTACCTATGATTAGTGAAATTATTTTTTTTTAGAACCGCATAGGTATTAAGGTCACCTATCACTGACCTGAGATAGGCAACAGTCTTTGGCATTACGAACAATGTCGCTCTCTATCGTCGAGCTTTTCTTACAATCTGTTTTTAAGGGTTTCGTACCCAAAGAGTAAAAAACCGGACCGTGAGACTTCTCTCTCCATCTTTCTGTCTGCCTGTCTGTCCGTCACGAGGCTGTATCTCAGGAACCGTGATAGCAAGAGACCTGAAAATTTCACAGATGATGTATTTCTGTTGCCCTATAACAACAAATACTAAAATAAGAAAAAAATGGGGGATTAAGGGGTATTCTAGTACAACAAACTAATGTTTTGCTGTTTTTTGGTACGGGACCCTCCGTGGGCGAATCCGGCTCGCAATTGGCCGGTTTTTACTTTATCTACTTCTTTAAATTCTAGTAGCTTTAGCACTCAACCAGCAGCTTATAAAATCGCTTCGTCTCATCGAGCCTTAAGCGTAGTTGGAAGCCTGACAAGCGTCTTCACAATATATACAGCATGTTGTCTATA
The DNA here is from genome assembly GCA_933228765.1 of Miltochrista miniata. NCBI lineage: Eukaryota > Metazoa > Arthropoda > Insecta > Lepidoptera > Erebidae > Miltochrista > Miltochrista miniata. Next base: position 35,016,392 of record OW121755.1, on the reverse strand, counting down.
CAGGGTCAATTTATCATACATTCAAGTGTCAGATTGTATGAGATTCCGTAGCTACGTAATAATTAACACCACACCCATGTCGTGCCATTCACAAGTTGTGTGTTACAGACGTTGCGGACGACTCGGAGAAAGGGATCGAGACTCTTTAAGGTTTGTGCACGTTGTTACACGATAAATGCATGAACAGTATTTTTTCCGCAGAAAGGTAAAAAAAACATATATTTTTCTATTCGTTTCGTTTACCGGAGATAGTTACTGAAAAAAATAAAATCGATAGAAGTGTAATTATTGAGTAAGGGTTAAGAATGTGATTTTTTTTCACTTACTCATTGCTCATCTTGATAAATCAGTGATCACTAGTGTTAAAGCAAACGTCACTTACCTCCACCAGGTGAATACTTACCTTTTCCTGACGAACATGCAAAGCTCTGATGCCGTCAGAAATTTCGCTTGAAAGCTCAGATAGGCTCAGAGTTACGATCTATATAATATTGAATGCTATATTTTGATTACGATATATATAAATTGAAATCACAGAAACGTTTAGTAGCCAGTGGCCATGATTTTTATTGCCCGATTCTTTCCTCTCCGGCTCTATCTATTGAGTTGCTAATCTGGCAGTACATTTAAGTAGAAGCAATAATTTTGTCGTTCAAAAGTGTTACTTTGTGGACGATGAACAAGAACTTTTGGATTTGCACTAGCGTTTACAAAAATGTGACGTTTTGAAACTCAGTAACTAAGTTACACACTACTCTGAATAAATGGAGGATTTCAGCTTGTTTTGATCATTGCGCTGGTTAGACAAAGGTCACAGGTTCAAGTCTGAACAAAGTTGTCTTAAAATTAAACTAAGTATTTGCAAAATCTCGTGTCGTATGTAACAAGGTGAGATATAATGCATCGCGACAGCGCTGACCTGCCAAAGTGATCCGTTCACCGACTGTGCGTTATGTAAACACGCCAGGTTATGGATGCTGTCCATTTTACATTGTGTGATGTGTACTAACTTGCTTTGTGATGTATGTTAATATCTATTAAAATGTACATGAGGATCTAAAAATTACCCTTTTTAGATCGTCATGTATATGTATTCTAAAAGTTAAAGACTTTATAAGTACCTACTAAAATTGTGAAATTTTGAAAATTGGATATAACAGCTGTATAACCGGATGTTCCACCTACCCCACCCGACGATCCCACCTGGGTAGGAAAAGTGAAACATTTTTTTCCACTCTTCCCACCCAGTAATTTCCCAGGGGAGATAAGTGGACCAATCCGGAATTCTCTGCCCACCCGGGTCGGAAGATTAAGTGCCATTGTACTCTTTTTTTCCGAACTAATTCTCTATTTATAATATATTATGTGTGTACATAAATTGTTAAATAAATAAATAAGAGTGGAAAAACTATGCCACTTTTCCCACCCAGGTGGGATGGCCGGGTGGAATAGGTGGAATAGCCAATATGTATTAACTAAGCCAAGAGCAAGTCGGACTAGCACTCGTTTATTGTATGGGAACACCTTAATTTTATTATGCTTTTTATTGTTGTTATAGCGGCAAAAGATGACAAACTGTCTATCTGTAACGGTTCACAGACAGAGGAGTGTCTGTTCCCGTTGTCTAGATCCTATAGCAAAAAAAAAATTGGGTGGTGGATTTGATGATATAATATTTTTGACTAGCTTTTGTTTCACTTGCATCGTAGGTAATTTGAATCCCATAAATTCAAAAACAGTGTGGCAGCTTTCTAAGATCCTCTTTAGCGATATCAGCGAGTCACAATAACTATTTGAACTCTGCAATTTTATACGAGCCACGATTGACATTCAGAAAACAGAAAACCTTAAGTAATCAAAGTTTTGAATTCATCATTATTCGTAAGTATATTTTGCATTGTAACTATGTTCTCGTTCACCTTAAAAATAATATTAAGAGAACGCCTTGAAATAAAACTTCCAGTTAAACACAAAAGTCCAAAAACAATCGAGAAATAAAAACCGTTGAGGTTACTAGATTTTTTGACCTTAAATTTGACCTACTTTTAAAAACCATTTCTTACCGCATAATATATTCAGGAAGTATATAGTATCCTGCATCAACCTTGAAAGTGCAATAAGTGCACTACTAAGGGTAACCGAACTGTGGTTTTTATGTTTCCGTACCCAAACAAGAAAGCCGTGAGATCGTTCTCACCAGACTGCCCCTCTCTAACACGTTTATTGTGAAAGTAAAAGTTCAATCCGATTGACGTTGTCATTTTTGTTTAATTTCAAACTTTGAACAGGTGATCCACGTGACCTAGTGACGTAGTTTAATGCAACAGAGTCACAAACTACAGACAAAGTCTCGCCATAAGCCCCTCTGCACTCTATTTTATAGAGAGTGGCTAAAAGGTAAAAAACGGGATCCTATTCATGAGATTTCGCCGTCCGTCTGTCTGTATGTCCGTCACGAGGCTGTATCTCAGGAACCGTGATAGCTAGAGAGCCGAATTTTTTACAGGTAATGTATTTCTTATGACTTTATAACAAAAAAATACTAAAATCAGAATTTTTCTTTTGGCTGCAGGCCAAGACAGCTACGCCGATGGGTACGCACTTCACCCCCCCCCCCCCTTCCCTTAGAAAAATGGTAGGACCAGGGATCAAAGAGGTGTTAATAATACAGGTGCGGTTGACAATTCATAAAACAGATCAGATTAAATTTTATTAACATTTAATCTGCCCAAGTGCCCATACTACAAGTAAACCGTCTTAAAGTAAACTTTCACTGAGCTTATCCGCCCACACGTACATCTGATGCACTATTTATCTTATAAGTTACGGTCACTTATAGGTCAACCGGTCAGCTATGAGTCACTTTTACATAACTGCAGTTCCTAGTAGAGAATGGATCGTGGATAGCTGATGATCGATTTAACTACCTATTCGTAATCCTAGTAATGTGAAAATTTGTGAAGATGTTTGAATGTTTAGATGTTTGGATGTTTGTTAGTCAATCTGAGTGAGGCTGAAATTTGGTACAGGGATAGAGTATAGTCTGAAATAACACATAGACTATATTTTATCCCGGGAAAATGTTCCCACGGGCGCAGGAACGGGAACCAAATTTCACGCGGGTGAAAAAACCGTGCGCATCAGCTTCTGTAAGCCAATTGCATATCTATTAAATTAAATGACTAAAATTATAATTATGGATTTAATACCAATAAGCGTGACGATAGTAAGTACCTAGTTAAAATTTATGTTGACATGCGTTCAAAAAGTGTTTAATATCTGTTGGTTAATGTATGGTTAATAGTGTTCAAAAATGATTGCTAAAGATGAGTAGAAAAATATTTTTTTACGCAAATTTTGGATCTCCCGCAGATTTTCTACACGAAAGTATGATCCAAGAAGAAAAATAAACCGGCCAAGTGCGAGTTGGACTCGCCCATGAAGGGTTTCGTAGCAGCAAGTAACATAATATAAAAGTTCTTATAGTTCGTTGTAACTTTGATTGATGTTTTAACACGTTCGCAGTGGGTGATTTTTGTAACCGAAAATTGCGGTTTATGACGAATTAAAAAAAACTACCAGCTCTATCTCGTTCAAACCAATTTTCGTTGGTAGTTTTTATGGCAATGTACTTCATATATTCTTTTTAGATTTATCATCCTCTTAGTTTAGAAGTTAGAGGGGGGCGGACACACATTTTTCCACTTTGGAAGTGTCTCTTGCGCAAACTATTCAGTTTAGGAAAAAATGATGATAGAAACCTCAATAGCATTTTTGAAGACCTATCTATAGATACCCCACACGTATTGTTTAGATGAAAAAAAAACAATTTTAAGTTTCAGTTCTGAGTACGGGGACCCCCAAAATTTACTGCTTTTTTTCCAATTTTATATAAGAATCTTAATGCGGTTCACAGAATACATCTAGCTACCAAGTTTCAATATCTTAGGCCTTATAGTTTCGGAGAAAAATGGCTGTGACACACGGACGGACAGACAGACAGACAGACAGACAGACAGACAGACAGACATGACGAATCTATAAGGGTTCCGTTTTTGCCATTTGGCTACGAAACCCTAAAAACATTGACTCAAATATGGATACTAGATTTCTGAAATGAAACCTACGTTAGCAAATACTAATAGTCTTGTTAACCTCTCATTATTATGAACAGTGGTAGGTGTGGTCTCATTTCCATTTAAAAAAATGAGTGCCCAACCCACAAATGACGTAGGCGATGTTTTGATTTCAAAAGTGTTAAAACAGTTTATCGGCACCTATGTTCTTTTGCAACGTGTTTTCTTTCCTCTCTGTTCAAGCGGGAGAAGTATTGCAATTGAACTAATAATAGGTGGACCATTATTGTATATGTATGTACTACATTAAATAAACAAAATCATCAACACCTTTCACTAACAACTCATTTATTATAAAATTTTGATTTTTACTTTATTCAGATATTTTTCAAACTATTTAACGGATTAGGTTCAAATTTTACCTATTGTACCATTTCATCACTAAAAGGTTTTCAAAACCCTGACTTTGTCGTGTTATCAAATGTCAATGTCAAGAAAATCAGCATTGAAAAGATCTTACTAAATCTTGTCATGCAGGAGGAGAAATTTGTGAATGCCACTGTAAACCTATGAAATCGGTCGGAAGACCCAGACGCCCACATCGTGTTTCTCTCAGTACCACGCTATGGACCCAGCGCTCATACTCCTTAAAATGCTGAGTTAACGGTCTCCTCTAAAGTTATGTGGTCACATTTTACAACCAATTTTATAGAATCTAGTACGTCTATTACAGAACCTGAGTGAGTGAGAGCATTGCTATATAACGTTATCCATTACTAGCGGACGTCACGCGGTTTCAGCCGCGTAGTTCCCATTCCCGTGGGAATACGGGAATAAAATATAGCCTATGTTCACCGCAAAGAGTTTAGCTTCCCAACAGCGAAAGAATTTTTCAAATCGGTTCATTAGTTCCGGAGCCTTTACAAACAAACAAACAAAAAAAAAACAAAACTTGCCTCTTTATAATATTAGTATAGATATTGATTACACAACGTGACCAAGGGCTTAACGGTAGGCAAATCTGGGCCGCAATACCTATTCAAAATCAGGTCAAAGGACAATATCGGTGTTGTCACTAAACATGGAGGCTTTCAACAATTTTATGATCAGTTATATTTTTATCGTAACCGCATTTATGATAACTGTAACTACGTGTGTGATAATATTGAAGTCGATTGGTCAATAACCTTCGGTTATGGTGGTAATATGACTGTTGTGGAGCTCTCGCTTCATACGACATGTAACATTACATCATATGTTTTAAAGTATAGCGGTCTATACTATAAGTATAAATTTATTTTGCCGAGGTCATAGGCTGACCGCAAAATAAAAAGGTCTGAAAGACACAGCTCCCACTAACAGCGCCACGTAGCGGAAACGTCAGAGAACAAAACTTGTTATATCGATCGATCGATCATAATCATTCTCATGTCTGCATTACCACGTGCTTCCTGTCTTCTCATTTAATATCGACCGCTTTCTCTGTACTGTCGCATATTCCTTAAGTAAAAATACTACTACTATTCTGGGGAGCATAGATTTTAGAGTGATGACGTAGACAAAAACTCCAGAGAATGACTATCGTCCTATTAAACAACTTTAAATATTCATAATTATATTCATCCGTGAAACCGATATATTAAGGTAGCTGGTCAACGTTCTTCGATTGCATATTTAACTTCTAATCAAATGTGAGACTATTAGATCAAAGAATAAGACTTTTATTGCATAAACTGTGTGAAAAGTTGTTACAAAGCGTCTAGTATCAACAGTCCCCTTAGAGTCAGTAGTACCATTGACTAGTACCACTGATGGTACAAGTTACGCAACTATGCATCATTAGTACCATTAAATAAAAACAAAAATATTCCTCGGTAACATTGATCGTACAAGTGACCTAACTTTGTGCTATTAGTACTTTTTAAGAAAGCTAAAGATATTCCTGCGTAATTGTTCCACGTCTGGCCAATCAGGCGTTGCAATGCGAATTACTTTATCCTATCAAGCACAATGATAAAACAAAAGATAACATCTATTTTTTACAAAAATATTCCTATTGATTTTAAAATACATTTTTCAATTAACCATTTCTTTAACGCGCTTTTAAACGGTTATGTATAATTGACATACCATTTTATGAAGTGATAATGAACAGTGTTCATACATAATTCTAATTCCCATGCCCCCAGGTAGCAACAGGTGTGGTGCCTGGCCTTAGGCCAAAGATAATTACAGTTTACCTCATCATGTTGCAGAGCAGTCCTTCCCACAGTCTTTATGAGAAAAAACAGTCGACATATCAGTGTTGCAAGCTGCAATTTTTTCTAGTTTATGCTAGTCCACGTCTCCACACGCTGGTGGAGTGCACGGCATGGGCGCAACAGTGCCAGGTCTCCGTAGTGGGTCTGGACGTGGCACTCTCTCGCTCGAGACTATGGTGCGAGTCATGATCTTCAGCGGGAGTAAGTGGGACTGCGCCCCCTCTTTCTGCGAGCAGGTCATGCTCGTGAAAGAGGCGGCGGGGCGGGAACGGGAGAGAACTCTCCCACCCGAGTTCCGCAGTCGGCGGTCTGGGCGCCGCCGACGTGTCTTCGCCGAAGACTATCGGCCTCCATGACCGGGGGTCTGAGGATGGTGAGAGGGCTGATCACCATCCTTATAGAAGCAGGCCCATGCCGGCAGCGTGACGTGAGGAGTTCACTCCTACCCCCTCTTAGAAGCGGGATTACATCCGAAACCCCCCAAAGACGCGGGATAGCACCAGAACCGTCCCCTGGGCGAGGCCGCAGTGGTGGCCGTAGGTCTTTTGGGAGTCCTGGGACATCCTTCCGAGGGCTTACCCGGAGTTCCCAACCATAAGGTGTTGGGCGTTACGTGACGTTTTTTAGTCGGTAGGAGTCCGCCATAGTATCCATGATGGATTTTCCATCACGTTTAAAAAATGCTATCCCACGTCAATGAAGTCTGATAAATATAATCATCAACTTACTTCTTAATACTCAATGCACGTTAGAACGATTTTAAAGAAGGGAAGGGAGATAATCCTACCACATACCCTCGATCTGATAATCCTAACGCACAACAGTCACGAATAAGCTAATAATATTGTGACAAAGGAATGACGAAACAATCTCCTCAAGGAAAAGTATGTAGGAATGGTAAAAGGCGCGTTTCTTCTTCAAACGGTTGCTACTAAGCAATAAATACCTCACTTAACAACATGATAATGATAATAAGGCGACAGGTGGCTTATCTTCACACGGCTGCGCTCCGCTCCCGCCTTAGCCTTCTAACCTAACCTATCCAAGTCGGATTGAGCGGGGTAATCCTGTAGTGTACATATTTTGAGAAAGGGACATTTTGAGAAAAGGACATTTCGAGAAAAGGACATTTTGAGAAAAGAACATTTCGAGAAAAGGACATTTTGAGAAAAGAACTTTTCAAGAAAAGGACATTTTGAGAAAAGAACATTTCGAGAAAAGGACATTTCGAGAAAAGGACAATCTGCGAAAGGACATTATGAGAATGGACATTTCGAGAAAAGGACATTATGAGAAAGGACATTTCGAGAAAAGGACATAATGAGATGAGACCTTACAAAAGTGTGGATGGAGAGTCCAGTCTAGATGACACTTACGCCTAGGTTTAGATTGTTCTTAAATCAAATTCTAGTGCAAGTCTCTTCTAACAATTTAAATTGAATTGTGAAATCAAAATGCTCGATAACGAGAGTGATGTGCTTTGAATGCTAAACTTTAGAGCAACTAAGAGACTTAAAGCAAAAACAAATTATAACGTTCAAATTATATTATATTATATCAACAACGTGCTTTTTGATATAACCTGTAAGTTGGCTGTCGAAATTTTAAAATAGCCCTGTAAACTTTTTCTCCAAAAATACTATAACTGTAACACATTTCACGTCCACATTTTTTTTAAAAAGCTGTAGGTACATAGTTTCCGCTTCACATATAGATAAAGATTTAGAACTATGTGCTGGACTGTATAAATATGTATGACAAGATTGTGTATGAATTTTAAACATAAAGTTCATTGCTATCAAAATATTCATATTAAGTCATTAGCTCAATTGGCCACAAACATCGATCTAAGTAATAGTTATATGTATAGACATCTGTACTAATAATAAAAAAGAGGTACAGTTTGTGACGTTGCATGGAGGTTTTTTTTACGTATAGAAATCCTTCATGGATTCTATGCCGAACTCTTAGTGACTAAAACTACACGAGATCCTACCACTGCCCATGGCTGCGAGCTTCGGGTAAGCCCTCGGAAGGATGCAAAAAACATATTTTAAAAGTAAGTTCGAAATATATTATGGGCAAGATGGGTAGAGCTAGTCTTAGTAATATTATAAATGTGAAAGTTTGTGAGTGTAGACGTCTGGATGTCAGGATGTTAGGATGTGTGAATGTTTGTTATTCTTTCACACTCTAAAGGCTGAACGGATCTGGCTGAAATTTAATACAGAGATAGATTATAGTCTGGAATAACACATAATAAGTTTCCATCAAAGCAGGAACGGGTACAAAATACAACACAGGTCAAGCCACGAGTGCTATTTAGTATTTAATAATTAAGGACCAGCTTTCTAATTAATTCACCAAGTGTTTTACATCTTTTATAAGATACATCAATCTATTGGTTAATATAGATAGTATGTCAATATTTAAAAATGTAATGCTTTGCTAATATCGACAGTGTAATTTATTAATACGATGTACCTAATCAAATTTACATTTCTCATGTGTTATTAATTAAAATTGTTACAAAATTGTAATACTTAGTAACTATGGCGGTATGTATTTAATTGACCTGGCCTTAATAGGCACTATGTATTTAATTGTCCTGGTGAATTAAGTTCGCCAGGTCAATTAAACCATCGCATATGGATCGCCTTAGAAAATGATTCCATAAAATGTTTTTGATATTTGTCCCAATTAAGTGAAGAAATAAGTACCTCATTTTTGAAATCATGTACCTAAGTCTCATAATTTTCAACTTGAGATCTGAATCCAATACTTGAAGCTACTGCTCCGATTGATTTGCTGGAGTTGAGTTTAATTTTGAAGACCAGGGGAGATTTTTTGTCCCAGCAGCCGTAACATCTAATAGGTTTTCACGTGAAGACACATTTGCGCGTAAAGGTAGTTGAAACTCTGGAAGTTGCTTTGGAATGATATATTAAATTTGATATGACATCAAAATATATGGTAGCTTTCTACCGATTGTCGGCTTTTTTTTAACGTGAGGAAAATCCTACATTGATGCTATGCCGGACTCCTACCGACTAAAAACCACACTTATCCTACCAGCTTACGGTTGGGAGCCCCGGGCAAGTCCTCGAAAGGATACCTTAGGACTCCCAACAGACCTACGTCTACCACTGCGCCCCCCCCCCATCGGGGAGCGGGATACGGGGGGCCGGGGGGCTTCAGGTGCTATCCCGCTGTCGCTGTCGTCTAAGGCCTACTTCTATAAGGACGGTGTGCAGCCCCCCACTGTTCTCATTCCCCCGGTCATGGAGGCCGATAGTCTTGGGCAAAGACACGTCTGCGGCACGGCCCCACCGCAGACTGTGGAACTCCCGATAGTCGGCTTAAAGGTAAATTAATTTTTAAACTATCGCGGTTTTTTTACACATATAGATACGTATAGAATTTTGTGAATTCGCGCGAAATACTTTTAGGGAGCTCTGAAATCTCAATTAATAACTATGAAAATTTAATGCCCAAGCTCAGAAAGTCCTAAAACTAATCTTGTTACATCCGACATCTAGTTATAACCTAAGGCTACCTTACATAATGTGGTCTAGTTAACTTCACCTACATGATCCGCAGCGTATGCACATTGGTTACACAAGTACGTGGAACAGGTATTAGAGCGTTATGGTACTTGATGTTACGTCACGAAATACTAGATAAACAATGGTAATGGTAGATAAGTAATGATTTCTTCCGCGTTTGACAATTTTTTTACTAAGAGAGAAATTATGGGATCTTTATGCCAAGTTGAAGGTCTTATGGGCGACTTGAAACATTTCAACAGTCGTCACAACCTGCACCTGTACCGGCAGCGCGTGTGTAGCGCCTCTGGTGTGACAAATTTCCGCAGAGCACGGTAAGCGGCCTTGTGGTGGGCCATATGCTTGTCTGCCACCAATACTACTAAAGTATTAAAAATATGAGAAAAGAGCTCATGTTGCAGATATTGCCAGGTATTAATAGTTGCGATTTCTCCTGTACCTTTTGACTAACGCATTATCGAAGCAACGCGGGCAATCGACAGTCGGCAGACCCCAGTGTCCTAATTCAGGTAAAGTATATGCTACTGGAAATACGCTAAGATAAAGATAAAAGCAAGGATACTCAAGCAGTGATTGTCTGCCTTCGGTTTTATGTGTCCATGGTCCAAGTATTTTGAGGTAAAACTAGGTTAGGTGCAATTCACAGAACACGAGCCCGCGGTAACATGAAACGTATTAGTTACTCTTTACATGTGCAATATCTAAAATTGTAAAAGGCGACTGTGTCTGACTAATATATCAATTACATTGATCTCTTTATCAGTTAGATACTTCTATCTTCTCTACCCCTAAGGTAGCAGGCAAGCGTATGCTAGACTAAGGGCTCGTTTAAGGAGACGCGGGGCGTCAAGCGTCGCGTACAGCGTGGCTTGCAGCGGCGCGTAAAGCGATTTGACCGTTTATAGTCAGGCGGCGCGTGAAGCGGCCCGCGTAGCGTCACGCGCAAAATCAAACATATAGAAATGTAGGAGCTCGTTTAAGGACACGCGGGGCGTCGAGCGACGCGCGTGGCGTGGCTTCTCTCGGCGCTGCGTCCGCCGCGTGGCACGCAGCTTCACTCGGCGCTGCATCCGCCGCGTTGCACGCAGCTTCATATACGGCGTCGTTCATTGCGACATAGGGATGTGACATTGTACATAAAAAAACGATTTTTAGTTCATCGATTTTTTCTTTAGCATGAAAAATCGATTAGTAAATTATCGATTTTGCTCAAGAAAATAATCGATTTTTTTAAATTAATCGATTTTTTCCTAATTTGACATTTTTTTTTTTAAATAAATACCATATCCTTTCGTCTGTGTCACTCCCCAATAGTCCCCTCCCGCGCGGAACCCGTGTCTGTGTACCCTACTCCAGAAGCGTTCGCGTTGTCGGCGCGGCGTCGGCTGATGTTCTTAAAATGGCGATTTCTCATAACTTTTCTATGGCAGCCATATAAAATACTTACCTCACTGGAATCGTTATGAAACAAGCTAATGATAAAATGATAGATAAGACCAGTTTTGCCTTGTAATGTATTACTAATTTCTATTAGAAATAAGAATTTGTAATTTTTCACCAGTTTTCTCTACAAAAGTTGTTAAAAAAAAAAGTATTGTAAAATTCCAATTTTTTTGTAATTTATTTTATTAAATACATCCTATTTCACAATATAAAAAAATAAAAAATATCAAAAAATACAACTCGTCATACATTTTTTTTCAATTTACGAGCTTCTCAAAATACGACTCATTTCGGCGACCCGACCGCCGACCGCCAAAAAAAGGTTAAGTTCATGCCATGATTCTGATAAAACTGTGCTTCAAGTGGCTTAGATTCTTTTTTCATTCGTAAGTATGATCCTTAAACTTTTTTTACACAGAGTTTTGGTTGACAAAAGTGTTTAGTTTATTAGAAATTGAACAATGAACCAAGCACTTAAAAAAAGGTCCAAAAAAAGGTACTCGTAAACTTTTTTATTTTTTGAATTTTTTTTATGTATTTTTTTTTCATAAAAAAATTACAATCTACAGCTACATGACTTTTCATAATCGATAAACACAAAAAAAAGGTATGCTGGCATACAAATATATTTCAGAAATGAACAAAGAAAGTGAACGATTTCGATCCAAAAATTATAGAGAATTTCGACCAAGTTTTACACAAAATTATTGAAATAATTTTACATTCAATGCTTGAAAACAATAAAAGAATACGTAAAAATACATAAAATAACAATAGATTGTCATCATTACAGTATTTATTCTTTGTAATTCATCCAAATGTATGGGCTTGGCGCCGCGCCGCCCGTGTCGCCGACGGCGCGTAAAATTACAATGAATGTTCGTTGAAAATAACTATATTTTAGGTACAAAATCTTTATGAAATACACAATCTACGAATAAAAACTGTTCAAACACTCACCCAGTCATGATTTTGATAACGTTTGCCACTAAAAACCACTAAAAACCACTAAAAACCACCAAACACAAAAGAATTTTCACTCAACACACTCCCGGTCGCTGTCACGTAGCCGCGCGAACTGGCGCGCGATGGAGAGCACTTTTTAAACGAGAATTATGAGCTGCAGCTATTATTTAGAGACAGACATTGTACTATATACTTGTCCCGTTTCTTTCTATGAACGCTCCCTGCAAGTATGAGCCGGATAGAGAGAGTACAGTTCGCGCTACAAGAGCGCAAACTGTTTGAAGGCGAAAAATCTCCAGGAGATACCGGCACAGAAGTGCGCCATAGTGATCGATTACTCTAGGAGATATTTGCACAGTTGATCTAGTGTTCATCTCCCACCCCTTCCTTGAAGCGTCCTTCGCGGCGTCACCCGCAGCTTCATCCGCCGCGTTCCTCCATTGCGAGACTCGCTGGTTTACCCGCCGCGTCCTCCGCGGCATCACCCGTCGCTTCAATTGCCGCGTCCGACGCGACGACACTCGCCGCTGTGGCAGCTACAACTCAAACAAACGCTTGCAAAAACGCTTCTCCTTGAACGCTCTGAACATTTCCATACGTTTGTGTTTCTGGCGGCCCGCCTGGCGGGCCGCGCCGCTCGAAGCGCCGCGTCTCCTTAAACGAGCACTAAGGATTTATACTTATACTGTTCCTTGTAATATCAATTTAATTTCTATTATTTTTACACTGTTCAGTGGTCACCGTCCAACACAATCAGTCTTTATTACAGAACTTCGATCTTGCTGATTAATTGGTTGTGGAGGTCAGATGGGAGTCGCTTCATGGAAAATATCAAGTTCAGGCGCATCGCAGTTAGACTGGAAAGCCGACCCCAACTGGGTCGGGAAAAGGCTTAGTTGGGAAAAGATGACGATGACACTGTTACCGTAGTCATATACTTTACGTTTGCAACAAAAGCCGACCAAATATACGGAACTGCCTAATAGAGAACAGGAATTACCACTATTGAAGATTTGTTTGAACAGAAACAAGGCCAAAAAGATAACCATCTTCAAAAGTCGCAATTTTCAAGTCATGACCTATTTACTACACATGTCCTAATAAACGCTTACATAAGTCTAAATCTCAGATCTAAAAGTGTGCCATTGCGCAATCGTTTCAATACTCGGGCAGTATACCGCGGTACCATCAGTATGCGTATAATTGACCGCGTTCTTAGATAACCATCAATCGCTGGCAGAATGCGCGTACACCTTTGTCTGACGAGGCATATTTTGATGATTAAGTAGATATTATATAACAATTCTTCTAGTTAGACTCTTGCGTATGGTCAAGAAGCAAATTGAAGCATCATTAAACCGTCTCAAAGCGAATGACCTTGAAATAGATAACTTTTAACACGTTGACTGAGAGTAATGGCTTGTGGTAAGTAAATGAATCTGAAATTTGGTCATTTTTGAAATTCAGTTTTAAATCCCGCTCGAAAGCGATTCCTTTCCCATTTTAAAAATTAATGATAGAGTTAGTATACTAATTGCTTTTCAAAACTATGATATACCTATGCCTAAGCCGTTCGGCGCGTTGAGAAAATAGTATCTCACGGTTACCTTTGTGTATAAAGATACGCGGTAATTGACCGCATTATAATACGATAATATTGGCATAAAAAGAGTCGATTGATTGAGGTCAATTGATTGGACAGAGAAAATCTGTTGTATACACCTTTTTCTATGCCTAAAAACCTTAATTCAGCATGTTAAATTTAATACTATTACAAATCTATGGTGCACAAGTAAATAGCTCATCATTAAGCTAGAATAAAAACACTTATTTCGCATCCTAATAAGTACATAGCCACTTGTGATACGTCCATTAATACAAAACAAAGTTGGTACCACCAGTTCGGAACGCGGCCCGCTTGAGAAGAACTGGCAAGAAGGCACTCAAGGCATCTTCTTTAAAAACCTAGAATAAATTAATCATCTACCTACTTTGTCACCCGATTGTTAAATATTGTGGATAACAAATATTGAAACATTATCAAAGATCTAAAAGATGTAAAGCTACAGCACCAAACTACAATTCGTTACGATGCCACATGAAACCAGCACAATATTTAATAATTTCAGGAGAACTTTTCAAAGGCATGATCATACCGCTAAATCAAATCCCCTCAGGCCCCGACTAGATCCCGACAAAGATATGATATGACACAGTAAACACACACGGGGTGTGCACCAACCTACCTGATCCCAAAATTCACATACAAAGTTATGGAATTAGTCATAAAATGGATTCGTGACTCAAATATCTAACCTATGCGTTGTGTGAGCGAATGTACTTTCATATCAACCCAGAAATGATTCTTCAAATTTCGACTTTATGATTATAGTAACAAAATTGAATTTCCTTTGAAAAGTTTCTGGAGTTATGCTATGATATAAGATGGGATAATAAACGATACCAGTTGACATTCGATAGAGGGCGTCGTGTGACGTCATTAAATCAGTACGGCAACAAAATTTAGGGCTTAAAGGGGCTTACGATAGGGAGGAGAAGGTGCGTTTATACTATCAACGTTTGACTATTGGGGCGTTGATGTCAAATGTTTCGTTTGGTACATTCGTGAGAAAAAATCTTACGTGGAACAAGTATTTGTTTAGAGTTCTCATACCTATCTTTAGAGGGAAATATATAGGTTTAATTTGGAGTGGAAATTTGTGAAATCATTTTTTTTTAAAGTGAGGAAAATCCTACAGGGCACCCATTCTCGCTTCACACGACATGAATGCGTGGACGGAAATCGGCGGGTGACGCGTCGCCGGTCTCATATTTACGAACGGCGAACATGAGACGGACGACGTTTCACCCGTAAATTTGCGTCCACGCATTCATGTCATGTGGTCGAGAATCGGCGCCCAGGGATGCTCTGTCGGACTCCTACCGACTAAAAACCACACGTAGGTAACCTAACCTAACAGCCTACGGTTGGGAGCCCCGGATAAGCCCTCGAAGGATACCCCAGGACTCTTTGTGAAAACTTAGACTTAAAATTTGTACCAACACTTTCACGACCACTCACGTCACGTCACACGACTTTAATTCCTGGTGGGACAATATAAAACAAAAAAAAAATGTTAAACAACGCCATGTACTGCAAATGAATCTAATAGAAGCTTCTATTATCGTTTTAAATAACAACTTATCATACGTAGAAAACACCCTCTTAAACAATTACTTAGGTACGGATCGCAGTATTATTTTGTGCTGACCCGATATTCGACTCGGAGACATCAGCCATAGAAGGAAAGTAGTCAGCTTTTGACTGGCCAACAAAGACGTTGATATATAAAATTTTTCACTCTCTCCCTTAATTAACAAACTTTCAGTTAAAAAAGCAATACGTTACATTAAAATAGACAGAGATATTCTATATTACCATACTTACTTTATTTCAAAATATTCTGAAATATTACACGTACCAAATTATTACTTTTTGCTGATAGACACATACTTCTTTGAAAAAGGGAAGCATTGCTAATTTGATTACCGGTTCAAACGGCCGTCACGCACAACGCTCCTTTGATCGGCAAAAATACAGAATATGTGGTGTGCTCTCACTTATATTGTGGTACAATGTAGAAGAAAAAGCGGGAATGCGATGAATCTATCGCAGGAAACTCTCCCCGACGCCTCTTGTAGGTCTGCTTTTTTAATACAATTTTACATTTATAAAATGTGAAATAATGCGTTTGGGATTACAAATTTAACACAAATATATATCAAATTTATAAATTATGCTAATTATGTTACAAATAGGTAGGCACTGTAAAAACGATAAGCAAGAACATTATTTAAAATATTCTGCAGAATATTTACCAAATTAATCAAAATCTTGTTAAAACATTAGCAGACGTGAAAACACTTTACTATGAAACTAACTATAAGACGAACTAGTACTGAAATCGCTCCCGCTGCCGTTCATGAATTACACTACGACCAAATAGTGCCCGAGGCGTATCGTTCCCCGCTTTAGCTAATGAGATGTCAGTACAATCATTTGTGCTTTAACCTCACGATAAGGTTTTTGGCCTTTCATTTTGCCCGCCTTTAATTCAACCATTAATTAATATAAGACATACACACACG
Organism: Miltochrista miniata; assembly: GCA_933228765.1. Lineage (NCBI taxonomy): Eukaryota > Metazoa > Arthropoda > Insecta > Lepidoptera > Erebidae > Miltochrista > Miltochrista miniata. The sequence goes on along the minus strand of OW121755.1, from coordinate 34,999,931 downwards.
GTACAACAAACGGTTTAAAAATAGGCCAAGGTGTGCTACAGGTATTCATGGAAATTACTTTATTAAAAAAGTTTTTAAGAAATTAATTTATGTACACCGCCCTAGAACTAAAATTATCCAGGTAGGTACTTCAAAAATCGTAAGAATTTATTAATTTCGTATCTTGTGTACTTGTCTAAAAAATAAAAAGCATGTAAGTAAATAATTCCACTCGTTTACTGTCTTAATATTTTAAGTTTTGTCTTTCAAATTCATAATTGCCATTGCCATTGAAATAATATTTTGCCCCAATTACTCCAAAACGGTTATAAATCCAAGGCCTTCTTTACACTTAAGGGATAACCTCACAAGTCGGAATCACAAAATAACAAGGTAGGTACAGAACGCAATATCATATACTACCCGTTCCCTCTAAGTTTGCTACTCGCCTCCCATAATACGCCTCTATGCCAACCTCTAGGCCTGCGGCAAACTTAGCGCGAACGGGAAATATGTACCTACTTTATTTCAAATCTACCCTTGGCTACGCACACTCGCGCACAAATCAGTAGGTATAGAAAATTACTTTGAGAATGCTTTCACCTGGTCTCCGTCTACTCCGTGAGCGGTGTCTATATGTGCGTACCCCGAGCGCACTTTGTATGAAGATTGTCGGAATACTCTCATATCGGCTAAAGAGATGTGTAAATAAAGTGTTACCAGCATATCTACCATCTACAAATGTAATCAGTATTATGCAACACAGAGTCTCGGCATTTTTTTTTTCTAGAGAATGGAAAGATCGTATCGTACCAAGGCGAGCTAGTTTAAGCGAGAGTACTACACATCTTGTGTCAAAACTAACACAGTTACTTATCAAGCAAGGTTAATGGATCACTCTGTAGGTGGGCACGAGAAATGGTTAGTAGCCCCACCCACATTGTTCTACTGTCTATACCTGTTCACCTTCTCATGATTAAAATACAAAACTCATAAGTAACCAAAAATATTATTCTGTAAACCAAAAATTAATAAATATGTAATGATGTGAAAAACAGGAGACAAAAATGTGTTTGATTTCATGTGGATTTATTTCCCACTAAGAGCTACATACATACATGTACATTGTACAGTCACGCCTTTATCCCCTTAGGGGAAGGCAGAGACGTAGGATACGCTCATATTTCACCTTCTAGTATTATGTCCCACGTAATAGATTGTGTGCCTATTGCTGTGTTGTGATGGACAGGAGCAGTTGTGATGACACCACAGTTGAAATTATTGAAGCCGCCCAAATGGCCTTAAACTTAACGATTGTCATTTAACTGGCAACCGGGTTTCATTTCGAGCTTTTCTTCTCTACGCATAGAATCGTTTTGCAAATGAGTAACCTTAGTATAAATATATATATATACTGTGCCGTCCCCTTACGACATTCTCGGGATGAAATTGGGTGGCGACATTTTGTACTCTTTCCCGTCGCTACACGTGGCTTACGTCGCCACACGGAGCACGGAAAGGTAAATGGAATATATAATGTATACATGGCATATTATTCCCTATAGAGGAGAAGGCCGTTGCTTCCGTGTTAAATGAAACAGGGTTTGAAAGTGGTAGACTTTACGACTAGTATGTTGTTGGCAGTTTAGATCACTAATCGAGTCCTCCAAAGCTCTCGACGTGACGATGAAAATACTCAAGACTGACCTTAACGTGCGTTACATAACTGAGATTGGTTATCGAACGCTAAGAGCACGGGTTATCTAATTAGATCACACAAAGAATAAACTACAACTCACAAAAATACAAAACCAGATACCTATTCAATTTAAAAAAAAAGAACGCAAAATGAAACTAAGGCCTACAGTACCAAAACACACACAAGAAAGAATCAGCAAAAAGCAAAATTCCAATTACCCATAAGCTTTAACATTTCAAAGCGGCTGTCCGTATCACTGCAAAGACCTAGACGATTCTCTGTTCATATTATGTGACTAATTGAATAAAAAAGTAAATCTTTTATAACAAAAGGTTATACGGATGCTGAGTTTATCTCTCCGTAGCCTCAGGTGGTACGGGTAATTATTATTTTACTTTGTACTTGTGGCTCTTTTCTTTTGTCCGCCATTACTGGTATTGTCTTTAACATTAATCCTAATCGTCATTCGTTAGATCTGAAGTCTCTGTATGTTTCTTTATTAAATCTAGTTCAATTTAATTTTGTTTGAAATGGATATGGTTTGAATAAATAATTGCCTTTCTACCTATCTCATGATTTTAATAAATACGAAAATTAGACCAATATTGTGTAGGATGTATGTAATAGGTGTGATGACATATATTTATTGTTGAATAGAAATCAGTCATATTTTATTCAGTACTCAGTAGGTAATCATTTACTTATTTTCAATTTTTTTTAAATATTAAATATTCCTATATTTAATATTTAAAAGATACCCGCACTATAAATCTAATTTTAGATAAAAACGCATAACACTCTTAAGGGCTAGCGACACAGTAAAACTGCACTTGTCATGCACGTTAAATTTCATGCAAAGGAATCACGCACACTGAAGCAACTTCCAATCATATTTAACGTGCATGACTTTAGTTCTGATTATTAAGGGTTCTGAATATTTTTCTGAGAGAAATTAATAAAATAAACTTATGATAATTTTAAAAAGCAATTTGCAATTTTGGTTAAGGCATTTCACGTTATGCAAGAAGACGTAGGTTCGAATCCTGCTCGAAACCGATTCATATTTCCATATTTTAAAAAAATCTATATTGTTTTCAACAACAAAATATGAGTAAACATCACATTGCATGTCATTCGAGTATGGTTCCATTGTCCGTACCGTCATTCGCCCGATTCAGCCCCGCGGCTAAACTCTCGCACGTGTCTCTGACGACTCACGCTTATTAAAGCTTATTAATCTGTGCAGCCCGATGTCAGTGGATTATTTTTTTCAAGATCAAAGGTTATGCGGTTGTCGTTTTGGGCATACAAGTCGATGTATGAAGATATCGTATAATTGAGGAGGGTGCATTTCAAGAGCTCGTTTTACATCAAATAATATCGATAAGCTAGAAATGAGCAATTTTTTTTATCGTTTATAAATTCTTTATGGATGCTATAGAATCCATATACGATTTATACACGATAGTCCTACCGACTCCTATATGGATGCTATGGCATCCATATAGGATTTATACACGATAGTCCTACCGACTAAAATCACACAATGTCTTACAACAATCTATGTATAGCCGTGAGCCCCGGGTAAGCTCTCGGAAGGATGTCCCAGGGATCCCAGCTGACTTTGGCTATTATCGCAGCCTCGCCTAGAGGGTTTGGGTGCTATCCCGCGTCTGGGAAGTTGGGGATAGTTGGGTGCCATCCCACTACTATGAGGGGCGGAGACACCCGATTCATGTAGTTATTATTATTTCACAATTATCTGCGTAACTGCTTGAATATTGATTATCTTACATGGATATTCTAACATTACTGAACGCTGAGGGCGCCGATTCGCGGTTCATACGAGACGTGAATGCGTGGATGAAAATTTACTCGAGACGTCATCTTTTTTTTTTTTTTTTTTATTTAGGAACGACAAAACATGAGATAGATAACAGTTCACTCGTAAATTTCCGTCTAGAAAATTCACGTTGTGTGGTCAAGAAATGGCACCCAGTAACTCTTTTGAATTCTAAGGAAAACAACTGAAATATGCATAGATTTTACCTAAGAAAAAAATGAATTTATCAGTCTAACTGTCTTATACCATAGAACACATCAACGACAGGTACACAATAGATAATAGCATTCTTTTGGACGTCAGCTAAAACAAAAATAATAATGAAAACCAATTAGAAAACATTTAATATTATGAAACGTTCCAAAATTCAGCAGCTGTAACAATTAATTCAATAAGTGCGCCAGACTAACATCTGCTACTACGAGATCATTCTTCTCACGTATGCCAAGACGCAGGCTTGCTGCCAGCTGGTTATCGTATTTATGCCCCGTATGCAGTCATCTTATCTTTTCAGAAAAAGGAGCGGAGCAGAGGTACCACTCTCATACTTCTATACTTATCTACACTAAGTGGAGCTGGTCCACTTGACAGCTGCAAACCTCTTTTTATCAAGTATAGAATTCTACCAATGCCTTGCTTGTATATAAGAAATAAGTATTTTTATAAGAAAACATTGTGACATTTTTGAAAAATTTAAATCCTCATCCAGACATAAACTTAATTTAAGCTTCCTTCTATAAGATTACAATTATATAAAAGAAACGCATATGGTATGGCAATTTCAATATATAATCACCTGCCAAAAACAATACAGGGACTGCCCATAAAACAATTTAAAAAAACAATTATTTCGGTTTTTAATTAACAACATGTAGGTACTATAGTATTATAGAATATCTGGATGACAAAATACCTAAAATATGAACGTAAATTGTTATTATTATTATTGTTGAAATGGAAATATTGACATTTTTATTAATTGTACAAGTTTGTCTATAATTTTTGCACGCTCTAAGGAGCAGAGTATGCTGTACCTACTAGTTTTAAGATACCATCTCTGTAACCATATTCGAAGCAAATAAACGATTGATTTGATTTGATTTATTTGCTCATACTACTTCTGTAGTATAAAACTCGTCTTCGCTCGGCTTCCCACCTTAAGGAATGCGTTTACTTTATGTTTTGTGTGGACTGTCACAAAATGGAAAAAAGGAAGTCATACAATTTTTTTTTTTCATATACAGGTTACCAATGTGCAATGGGAAACTTTAGGTCAGAGCTTTAGTCTAATAGCTAGGTATATATAGCATAGCTTCCCTTCTTTCCACATTTGTAACAAGTCTTTCAAAAAAAAATTGTGTGCGTGTAACCGATAGGTACGCGCGATTGAAGTAAAACTTCTTTGCCCTTGACGGCATCAAAATGTTATATTAATATAATTATTCGAATTTTGGTTTATTTTTCTAAATTCAAATAGCGTTACTTCCGTCAGAAAAAAAATCTGAGTTACTGCATAGTCGCGCCTAAAGAAGTTTTACTTCAAAATTGCCCTGTGCAATAGCCCAGTCTGAATCATGATAAACACTAAAATAATGTACTTTTTTACTATTTTAATTTGAAGTAGGTATTCGCTTATCTGGAATGTAATAAATATTTTTTTCAAAACCATATTAAGATATTGTTTAAAGATAAAAGAAAATGAAAAGGATCAAATAATACCACGAAACACTGCAAGTAATTTCTATTCCTTAGTCCAATTGTGAATTTGTGACGAACCACAAAAGTATGACCCTCAATCTGTACTTAGCCGGCCCCTTCTACTCTTATTAGACAAAAATACACATCTCAGCATGTTTGGTCCGGTGAGGGGTGGGGGGAGGCCACCCTGGGAGGGTTTAATTATCGGTCACTAAATTAAGTTGGGCCCGTTCTGCTGCCTTGCATTTTGGAGACGTGTTTTGTGAGAACGCTGGCATTGCAATTTACGTGGTGTAAGAATGCATGAGATAGAGTTGAGGAATTAAAATATAGATTTGGAATACTGACCTATACGTGTCTTTTCTGACTTTTTATGACCGTGAATGTTTTGTACAAAATTTTTAACTCTCAACTATTTGTTGAAGGAGTCACCTATATTATTCTCATTGAACGTGTTTCCCTATAGCAATGAGGTGTTTGTTTCCTGGCATAAAGAGTAGCCTGTTATTACCTATAATAGCCATAGTAGTAGTATGATATTCTGCAGACCGACTTCTTTATTTTTACAGGTATAACTTTTATCACACATTGTCATATTTTATAACATTATTACGGATAATGGACTAGTTTACACCTAGTTGATTTACTACTCGAATCTTTTGCCGCACTAAAAAGTGGCCCCTGCAATTAATAACTTTGATGTACCTACTATCGATTCATTGTTCTTTCATTTATTTTATTGTAATGAATTGTGTCTGTCTTGTTGACAAAACTAATCAATTTTCTTTCTTTCTTTCTTTCCGATGTGAAAAGAAACAAAAAATACAGTAGCATTCTGATTTTTTTTTCATATACCACTAAGGTGGCAGACAAGTATGCAGCCCACCAGAACGACCGGTGGTCACCGCAACCTATGAACGTTTGCAACACCAGAGGTGCCACACTCGCGCTGCTGACCCTGTAAAAACCTTCTAAGCCCCCTTTTGAAGAACCCCATACTGTAGGCGTTTGGGAAAACCGAGGCAGGGAGATCATTCCACAACCTAAGCGTACGCGGAAATAAACCGTGCTGGAACGCTCCGGACGTAGAGTGTGAGGATGAACACCCTGTCTATGGCGAGCGGTGCGATGATAGAACGTAGCCGTGGGCATCATATCAAACAATTCCTCAGAGCACATACCATTGTACAGGCGGTAGAACAGGCATAAGGAGGCAAAGTCTCTCCTGTCGCGAAGAGGTTTTACCACACCTGTAAGTATAGGATCGTTGACAATTCTTACAGCTCGTCTTTGCACCGAGTCAAATGGACAAAGCTGATATTCAGGTGCCTCCGCCCAGAGGTTACAGTAGTACTCCATGTGTGGTCGCACTTGCGACTTATAGAGAAGCAGTGTTTGCGCCGCAGTGAAGTACCGCCGCGCCCTGTTGAGCACACCTAGCTTCTTGGACGCCAACTTGGCCTTGTCCTCCAAATGACTGCGGAACTGAACATTACTGGAGATGTCAACGCCAACAATCCCTATACTTTTGGAGATGGGAAGAGATGTATGTGAATTAACCATATAACAAATTTCATAAATAAGAAATTAGGCAGTGATATTAGATGGTCTAATCAGAACCTACCATGAAAACAAAATATTAGTACCATTAGACTCCAAAATAGCCATCAACTTAAATAGCAGTATGATTTTTTTAGAAACTTCAGTACATATAGAGTTATCATGTTAAAATATAACTGACAGGCAGTTAGTTTTATTTATTTTCCTCTAAAATCCCGGCTGGCCGAACGTTTCAGATACAAGGGACAATTCACGCCAATTCGTTTGCACTGGCCGCTTTCACACCGATAAGTGACGTCAAATGTAATTTAACTTACACTGAGTTATCTACCTAATACATGGTTTTGACTGGATTATTAAGTCTATAAATAGGAGTATTTACCTTTCTATGAACCCTAGTTCAAGTGGTCCATGCATCAAATTTCATCAAAACTATATCAAATGTTGATTGATATAAGATACTTGGAGGAACTTGGTCAGTCCACGTCATAATTTCGAAATAATCTGGCCGACCGTCAAAATTCCGAACGCTCATTTCGCCGATGATGAATTTAAGGAATGGTTGTATGGTCGACTGTTAGAATTCCGAATGGTCATTTCGCCGATGATCAGTTTTACGAATGATTTTATCGGGGTACTCTGAGTCGGGGTGTTAACCATTCACTTATTATGGTTAACACCTCGACTCGGATAGGTTAGGTTAGAAGGCTTAGCCTTCGTGGTTATTTTTTTTTATAACCATCCAAAACCAACATCAATTTCATACAATCATTCGTAAAACTGATCATCGGCGAAATAACCATTCGGAGTTTTAACAGTCGACCATACAACCATTCGTTGAATTTATCATCGGCGAAATGAGCGTTCGGAATTTTGAGGGTCGGCCAGATTATTTCGAAATTATGACGTGGACTTGAATTTGGTACATCTTGCATTAAAACTGTAGGGTTTTCCACAATATTTACTTTTCTATCATATACTAATATTGTAAACGAAGGACTTGATTGTTTGTCTGTTTGCATCGAATAGACTCCAAAACTACTAAACCAATTTGAAAAATTCTTTCACTGTTGGGAAGCTACCTTATTCCCGGTGTACATAGACTATATTTAAAAAAAAAATCCTTAAATCCTTATGACCGCTTTTGGTTTCCGTATATAAAAAGAAAAACAAAACATTTTAGTCCCATATTTCTACGGGAACGTAGGCTTCGCAGGTGAAACCGCGTGACGCCCGTTAGTATTTACTAAACAAGTCAGGTTCTAACATAAATAATGTGAATCACATAATATTATACCTGAGCATCAATATATTCAATATCATCAAAATTCAATTAAATCCTTGAAAACTTTTACTGATAGACAGATGTTATAAATATGATTGGTAGAGAGTTAATAACTGTCATACCTATTAATATTATCTGTATCGATAGATACTCGTATGTAAAATGGATCAGTCAGTGCTCATTCCATTCTTCACAATAGATAGTGGCGAAATAATCAAAAGGTCAAAATACTCGTACTTTTAGTAAATATCATATTACACAAGAAACGGAACCAAAGGGTGCTTCAATATTAGGTAATAAGAAATAACATCGAAGAGTTTCGCAATATAAATAATTCGATCAACCATAAAGAGCCATTTTAAATATCAGAAGTCCAAAAAGCACAGGATTTTACAACAGCAATTTGAAGCACTTTCGATTTTTTTAAACAGACCACCAAATTACTCGGTAATACGTTAAACGTTTATAATCGTGTGGTCCCATTGTAGCTGGAAATGAATGTTGTTTGGATTTTTTGTTGTTATAGTTTTTGCCTTCACAGTAAGTTGTCATCTGTCATGTAGTTAACCTTTCAGGATACCATGAGGAAATTTTGTGGATATTTTATAGGAGACAGTCATTATATATTTTACCATGTAAGTAGTTAAAATTTTAATACAAATTCGGAAGTATTATGGCTGCACATCTCCACTGCAGACATCTTTACAGTTAGGCCCAACCTTTATACCATTATAAACCAATTACAATATTTTATTTCAACTTCTTGGATACTTAAATAGTTTTTTTAAACCGCAGACGGCCTTTGTAAACATAGGTGGTCTTTATAAGAACATACCTTACATGATAATAAATTGAAAATTAAATTAGTTACCTACTTACTTCTTTAGGTGAATCGATAATAGACTCTAAACCTAGAATTATACTTTAATAACAGATCCACTTTGCCAAAATGTCTATAATTTTTTTTTTTTATACTACTTAGCTGGCAGACAAGCTTACGGCCCACCGGAAGGTTGGTAACCGTAGCCTATAGACGTTTGCAACACCAGAAGCGCTACACACGCGCTGCCGACCTGGGCGCAGGTTGTGACGACCCACAGTTGAAATTTTTCAAGCCGCCCGTAAGACCTTCAACTTGGCTTAACGACTGTCATTTTACTGACAACCGGGACCAACGGCTTATCGTGCCTTCCGAAGCACGGAAACGCTCGTAAATAAATGTCACAAAGTGGTCCACGTGCTGGTCACCCATCCATATCCGGCCATAGTAAATGTTGCTTACTGCAGTGATCGTTTACAGAACACTGAGTCCGCGGGGCCACGAGCGCTTCATTAAATATTATTATGTACGTGTATATGATGTAACTTCTTACCATAAATTGAATTATCTAGTTTACAAAAGCTAGTTATTGCTAGAGGTTTTGCTTGCATGCACTCTATAATATGCGAACAATTTCTAAAATCATTTGTAAGTAATCCAACCATTCTAACAACCAAAAAATTGTGCAACAAATAAATAGCACAATTCTTAATTGAGGATAGCCGTAGTCTAGCATCCTATGCTAAGAGTTTTAGAGCGTAACATTATTTTAATTCATTGATAAGTTTTTTTATGTGTGGAAAATCCGTCACGGATGCTATGCCGGACTCTTAACACTAAAAACCTAAAATGTTCCCTACCTGCCTAAAGTTGGGAGCCCCGGGCAAGCCCTCGGAAGGATATCCCTAGGAAAGTATAACATACGACTTTGAAGATGAACATTACGGGTTTAATTGATTCTTTTGAGTAAATTTTTGAGTAAACTTTTTAGGAGGAAGGGCATAACGGTACTCCGTTCGTTGAGCAGCCCGCCTGGGGCAGTACCTCCGCCCTGCAGAAGACCGCGGTAATAGTAACCTGACTCCGGTTGGGTTATGTTCTCCGTCGGTTAGCAGGGATCCAGAGCTCATTGGGGCGACTTTGTGCCGGTGACGGTGAGACCAGAGGCTTACCTGGCTCCATTGGCGGATAGAGGCGCGGAGTATTGGTACGGCGGTCAGGGAGACCCGGTGAAACGGTTGACCGCTGACCGCCCGCAGGCTGTACGGAACCCGAACCTGGGGATCACTTAATCTCCGCCCCAGGAGGCTGAACCAGCAGCCTGTGTAAAGTCCCTGGTGCTGTGGTCGTGCCGGAGGAGGATACCGGAGTGGACGCGGCCACTGCATTGGGGGGGGACCGGGGGCCCTTCCGTACGCCGTGCCAATCTTCCGCATTACCTTTGTCTGCCTTTGGTGAGTTGGAGCCTCGCTTAGTCTCCTGCGCCAGCGGCACACAGGCGCCCCCTCAACCTTCTTAATTCCCCTTTTTAAAAAAAAACAACCATGGCAGCAAAAAGGAAAAATAAAGGGGTATCCACAGCGGCATCGGCGTCCACACTTCAAGTGGACTTTTGCAACATCAGAGGCATGCGCGCGAACATCAACGTAGTCCACCACCATCTTGAAACTGCGAAGCCGACCCTTTTTTTCTTGACGGAGACGCAGATCTCATGCCCGGAAGATGCATCTGACTTAATGTACCCTGGCTACAAGCTGGAGTACCACTTTAGGCGGAAAGCCGGGGTGTGTATGTACGTCCGGGATGATGTCTGCTGTCGCCGTCTTACAAGCCTCGAAGACAGGGACCTGTCTACGTTATGGGCGCGCGTGGATCACGGGGGCCACACCCGGATCTACGCGTGCGTGTACAGGTCTCACAGCGGTAACACGGACACAGTTCGCCTTTATGACCACCTGCAGCAGTCGACTGACAGGGTGATTGCACTGTTGGTTTTAACGTGATGAAAATCCTACATGAATGCTATGCCAGACTTCTACCGACTGAAAACCACACGTTCTCTCGCCGGAAGGATGACCCCAGGATAACTGTCACTGCTAAATCTAATATTTTTTTCTTTTATAAAAATAGTAGCAATTCCAACGTTGCTTATAAATTAAGTTACACCTACCTATGTAATATCTATGTAATATGGTGTACTCTATTACTCATATCAAACGGGCTTGCCACACACTACTGGTACAATTTCACAACACCACCAATTAGCAACAATTTACATCTTGTTGCAAAAAGTTCAAAAGCAAATTTATTTGGTAAGACAGAAGAGTCATCAACTCATCAAAATTGCATGTCTATCCTCGCGCAATATGTGGTTCCGTAGCAGTCTCTGCAAAACTAGTGTACCAAAGAAAATAATATAATAGTATTACATACGGATAGGCAACTCCCTGCCTTCCACTGAGCACGCCTCCCCTCCACACCGTCACAGCTGTAAAAAGTTGGAGGGTTTTTTCAGGGAACAGTGCTGCATCCATAGAAGTAAACTGTTCACACACGCATTCAAGCTCTGTACAAGCATGACGTGTTTATTAGTGTAGGTGAGCGAGTTATATTGTTTTCGGGAGGATTTTGACATCAGCCTCAGTTCTATTTAAACTCAAGGTAGGTACACAAATTAATTTCATTGCTTTTTACATTCATTAAAGTTACATTGATTTTTTCACTCACAGTAAATATATCAATCAAGCTTTGGAACCATTTTAATCGATCACAAAATCCCGAGGTCTCGCAAAAGCTTCGCCCATTACACAACGGTGTCAATGTAGCCATGTCCGAAAAAAGAAACAAAAAATACGTTGACTTATTTACATTTTACACACAAACGCTATTCATTGGTCAGCAGTCAATCGACTTTCTGAATTTTTATTTCAAACAGCAGACATGAATCGTCCACTTTAAAATATAAACATTTTTCGCTTGATTTTAGGAATTGAACCCCACAATAAAAGTGAATATTCATTTTTTTTAATTGCTTTATTGAATATTTTTGGGCAAAAAGTCAAGTCTGCTGATGACTGGGTTTATTTAAATATGTCAAATGCAAGGTTCAATAAAAAGCTTTTCTAGTACAAACTAAAAAATATTTATATCTACATGTCATTTAGGTACACTCCTAATTTGAATGGCTCTAACTATAGACTAAATAACAAACTTCTCTTTATAATGTTAGTACGTGTATAGGGATGACTAGGTATGATAGGATACACAAGTATTGAAAAAGATTTTGAACCATGTATTAAAATAATTATCGAGGCATTTTTTTTAACGTGAAGGAAAATCCACCATGGATTCCATGCCAGACGCCTACTGACTAAAAAACCTCACGTAACGCTCAACAGCCTACGGTTGGGAGCCCCGGGTAAGCCCTCGGAAGGAACTCCCAACAGACCTACGGCCACCACTTCGGCCTCGCTCAGGGGGCGGTTCGGGTGCTATCCTGCGTCTTTGACGTGTTTTGGGTGTGATCCCGCTTCTAATTGGGGGCGTGCGTGAATCCCTCACGTCACGCTGCCGTCATGGGCCTGCTGGTTATCAAGGCACTATTAACACATCATCTTCTACTTTTTACTAGATTTGAACCGGATTCGGCTCAGCAGTTTTTAAGAGCGTTGGTTTTACAAAAGAAAATGTGTTATTAAATACCTACATAATTGGATCCGCCTAGTAGATACGAATTAGTCTATGATGTCTCAATTTGTAAAACTGATGTGTTAACCGTTGTGTAGTAAAGTCAATTTATATTCTGTGGGGAAATCCGAATGAGTTTTACCTCTCCAGAGTTAGTTGTAAAGTGCTCGTAGCCCCGAGACTGCAGCAACTGCAGTAAGCAACTTTCACTGTGTCTGATCCTCGGATGGGTGAGCACATTGTGATATTAACTTTTGTAAGCGTTTACGTACTTCGAAAGGTGCTAAGTCGTTGGCCCCGGTTGTCAGAAACATTATGGCCAAGTTGAAAGCCTTATAGGCGACATAAAAAAATTCATTACAAGTAGCGCCTGTACATTTCAACACGGCTATAGGCACTCCACTAAAAGACACGCGGAATTTAATCTAAAAAGAGTGTGATTAAACTGTAATAGTATGTTAGTCAGATGGATTGGCCTAGGGTTACGTTGCTAGCTTCCCTTCTCTTCGCTTTGATCCAGACCCTTAGTTGGGCAGGTGGACCACTTGTACGAGAGGTGACTTAGCTTCTAAGGCCACAGTAAGACCCTGTCACATCCTTTGGTGCAAATCGTTCGGCATTAAATGGGGCATTTTTCAGACTTGAAGACAGATTACGGTGGCTTTTTTTTTACGTGAGGGAAAATCCTCATGGATGTTATGCCGGACTCCTACCGACTAAAAAACCTCACGTAACGCCCAACAGCCTATGTTTGGAAGCGCCGGGTAAGCCCTCGGAAGGATGTCCCAGGACTCCGTACAGACCTACGGCCGCCTATGCGGCCTCGCCCTAGGGGTGGTTCGGGTGCTATCCCACTGTGTGATCCCGCTTCAAAGGGGGGGGGGGGGGGGACGTGTGTGAGTTTCTCACGTCACGCTACCGTCATGGGCCTGCTTCTGTAAGGACGGTGAGCCACCCTCTCACCGTCCTCAGGCCCCCGGTCATGGAGGCCGATCGTCCTCGGCGAAGACACGTCGGCTGCAGAACTCGGGTGGGAGCGTTCTCTCCCGTTCTCGCCCCGCAGCCTCTTTCACAAGCCTGACCTGCTCGCAGAAAGAGGCGGCACCGCTGGAGAGCATGGCTCGCACCATGGTCTCGAGCGAGAGTGTGTCCACGTCCAGACCCACCACGAGGACCTGGCGCTCTTGCGCCCACGCCGTGCACTCCACCAGCGTGTGGAGCGCCGTGTCATCGCTGCGGTCCTCGCAGTGCTGACACTCGGCCGTGGTTTCCCGGTGTCTTCGCCAAAGATACTTACCGAAGCTACCGTGCCCGGCAAGCATCTGTGTCAACCGGTAGGAGAGAGCACCGTGTCTCCTCTCCAGCCACTCGTCCATGACAGATTGCGGTGCTAGGTTTCTATTTTAGACATTGTGAAAATGTTATTATAATCACTCCATCCCTATAGGTTACTTAAACTAGCTAGATTTCTTACGGTGCAAACACAGACTCACGACAATTTTGTATAGTGGACCACAAGCTCCGAAGCGATGACTGCGAATAAATCAGACCAAGATTCGAAAAATGATAATGATTCATTGCCGACATTTCATCTCACAGAACAATGGAGAATATTTTCGAACTATTACCCAATCAGTTACAAATCTCATTGTTTCAAAAGTCTGATACAGACGATTAATGTGTGCTTTTATCAAATTGTACATCGTTGTAATGATTGATAGGTTACAATCAATTTGCGAGATAACTTACAATACCTGGCAATTTTAGTTGAGCAAAGTTAAGTGGAAATGTAGTTCTTTACTATTAATTATGAATGCTATCAAGATTTTTGGAACCTGAAATAAGAAAGCATTTTGTCATACTATGTTGTAATCAAACACAGGCCAAAACCCGAGGTCCTACTAACCTTTTCGGGAATCCTGATGGTTAGGATCCTCCTCGCAGTGTATCCTGGGCAATGGAATAGCAGTAGCGACCACTCCCCTTTCTCTGTGGAGGATCTGCGGTACTCGGACTCATTCTGGCCAAGGCGGGAGGAGCCCACAGTGCTGAGCAGCTATCGCCTCATGGCGTTGCTGGCGAGGTGATGATGGCAAAGTACGGGGCGCAAAGCACATCAGGAGCAGGAGCAGGGCAGAAATGCTCCCGCTCTGCCGTGAAAATCAGCTGATAAGACACTCTCTACTAAATTAATATATCTACTAAATGATTTTCAAATTAAATATTTCTTTTATATTATTAGAGTACACACTCTGTTACATTTATTTTATTTCACTTCTATTCATTTTTTGGCTTTACTCTTACTTAAAACTGAACTTATGACCTAACTTAAATACTCTCTCTGGAGAGGTCGGGGGTCCCACACACCGATGTTAGTGCGTAAATATAACAAAAATAAAACAAACACAGGTCTTTTGATAGAAAATTGTACAGATATCGATTACATTGTTGCTATCTACATATTCTACATCTTTTACGGTTGACTAGTATAAAAAACCTTTAGCATTAAGTCCAAATATCACAGGTTTTTTGGCATCAGTTTTAAAACAAATAAATACAATATATTACACACATCTACGTATCCACATATTTATATACTTACACTTACGTTTTAAAATACCAGCCATAGATCTAATTGACGCACCATTGTATTTTATGGGGTGTTTCATTGGAATCACCTGAGGCGGCCCACTGGGCTGTACATCAAGAACGTTTACTCCAACAATAATATATCTTTCGTATGTCAAAACATACGTGAGTTGCAGCTTTAGTAGGTAAACATTTGCGTTTGAGTTTTTTTCTTCAGATGTAGGTACTTATTAAAGTTTGAAATACATAGGTACAGCTGAAAAGAAATACAATAAGTATTTAGTATAGTAAAGATCTAGATATGTAACAGCAGCCAGAACTGAGCGTTTCAAAAGATCGTTCCTCTGTTGAACTATAAAAACCTGGAACGACCTGCCGCACACGTGTTTCCCTCATCTTTTCAAGCGGAGCGTCAAGAGGCACATCACAGGGCCGCCAACTTGAGGACCACTGTCAGAAGTCTTACGGACTATGAGAGTCGCCCCCGATCGCTGGATGCGTCACGGCTTTCCATCAGGCTGGGGTGGCGACGTCAATTTGGTGAGATTAATATAAAAAAAAATCTTCTTTGATGTCGATCCCCTTTATATCCTATTAATATTATAAATACTTATATTATAAATGCGAAAGTTTGAGTGTGGATGTGTAGATGTTTGTTACTCTTTCACGCTCTAACGGCTGAACAAATCTGGCTGAAATTTCGTACAGGGATAGGTTATAGTCTGGAATAATACATAGGGTTTTTTTTATTCCGGGAATAAGTTTCCATGGGAAGCGGGAAACGAAAACAAAATTTCATGCGAGCATCAGCTAGTCACTTATAATTTTGTCACGGTGCAAAAATAAAATACGACAACGGATTACATCGATGGTATTTCTATAAAAATATGTAGAGGAGCTCAATGTCTGGGTACAATACAATCCTGATGAATTAGTGTACAATGTCATTAATTTTCACACGAATCATAGACACTCTTATTCGAAATCTTTTTTTTTGGCTAAGATAATAAGCGCACGTAAAATCCCATCTCCTGTGTATATAATGTAAGCAAATAAGAAAAAATACTCCTAAAGTCAAAACAGCCCACAGGTAGAGATAATAGAAAACAACTAAATTACAAACTTAATGTAATTTTTTTTTCGGTCTCAAGCAGAACCTAAACCTGAGTCTTCTGACTTGCCAGGTCATACGCACGTGAACGTTCAGCAAAATGTCGGAGTTGGACCCCAAAAATCTGAAAAGAACCTTTTTTCTTCTACCTTACTTTTTACAAATATCCAGGATCCTCTGCTACTGATACTGACTTCAAAATAACAATTTTCATGAGAAGTTTTTTCAGAACCGTACACATTTACATTCTGTGGTGCGCGCGCGCAGTTTACTTTAGTGTCATCATAAAGTAGAAGTTATAAAAGGCAGATATGTTTACGTTACGGCGTCTAACGTTTGAGTGAATTCAAATTGATTTTGGATATATCCGAGTGTTGATCTTCTTTAACTGGAGCGAAAGTAATTATGGGTTTTATTTTATGATTATATTTATACACATTCTTGTGGTTACTTATGAACTTCGAGAAGAGAGTAGCGCTCGTGGCCAAGCGGACTCAGTGTTGTGTAAACGTTCACTGCAGTAAGCACTTACTATGGCCAGTCCTTGAATGGGTGACCATTCATGTGACCACTTTGTGACATGTTTAAGCGTTTCCGTGCTTTGTAAGTCACGTTAAGCCGTTGGTCGCGGTTGCCAGTAAAATGGCAGTCATGAAGCCAAGTTGAAGGCTTTTTTAGGCGGCTTGAAAAATGTCAACAGTAGGTAGGTAGTCACAATCTGCGCCTGTCCGATTCAACCCTGCAATACGGCTCAGCACATGTCACAGTTCCTAAGATACACCCTTTTGACGGATAGACAGACAGACAGATGACGAAGTCTTATGAATCGGCTCCCGTTTTTATCAATTTTTTGGGCCCGGAATCATAAAAAGGACTAAAAGAGCCATAGCATAAGTTTTAGTCCATTTGGTGGGTGGACGTACTTCCCTACTTTTATTACTGTATCAGTATTTAAAAATATTTGTAGAAATTCTCATACAACATCATCTAGCCCAAATAAAGCTAATAAAAGTTTGTGCTATGGGATCTAGACGACTGATAGACATACTTAAATTATTTCTAACTACATAGATACTTATATAGAAAACACCCAAACTCCGAAACAAACATTTGTGAATCACACAAATATTTGGACCGACCCTGGGCGACCGGGGCGGTTACGTAGAACGTACCGACTGCTCCACGTCAACCGAGGCAGTCATTTATTTACTGTATACTCAAAACGTATTTAAATTTCGAATTTTCAAATCTCACACGTTGTCGAACAAACGCCTTACAAATTTTCTTCCCAGTACCATCAATAACAAAAGCATCAATAACAGGTACAGTCAGCGTCACCGGCATAACCTCAGAAGCAACAAATAACTCAAGGCCGAGATTTGTTGTCGCAATCCATTGTCGCCGCGACACGCCAGTAATGAAAGCCGCTTATCTGCGCGACTGTACCTCAGTGCTGTCAGTTATCTGCGTCACTGTACCAAGGAGGCTAATCATTAGAAGAAAAATTGAATTAGACGTGGAATTTGCATTTTTATTAAACATAGTTTCATTTTTTAGGGTTCCGTACACAAACGGTAAAAATGTGACCCTATTCATGAGCTTTTGCCGTTCGTCTGTCTGTCTGTCCGTCAGAAATATCACAGAATAATGATGTCTTTCTATTGCTGCTTAACAACAAATAGAAGCTTCTTTTATAAAACTAGGATTGCTCCCAAGAGCAAAATATTTTCTGCAGTTTTTTGGTCGGGACCCTCCGTGCGTGAGTCCAACTCGCACTTGGCTGGTTTTTTTTCTTTGAACTTCTCCTTTTTTAAGGCCTAGTCATCATCGTCGATACGCTCTTCCAGGTTGCCCGAAAAGGTCCCTCTTCAATGGACAAGGTCCGCTTAAAAGCTGTTCGAAAAAGTCGCGAGTATAATGTGTCTTTAGGCACTTATAGTCAAGATTGAAAAGAAGAAAAAAAAAAGAATAAAATTAAAAAGATTGGAGGTTGGAAAACTAGCCCGGATACTAAAAAATATAATGTTACTACCTACATGATTCTTGACGGTATTTTTCCATCCAAAGGTTGCTTATAAAAGATTGCATTTTAGCGATAAGGCCGCCCTCTGTACATGTATGAAATTGTAATATCTGTATGAGAATTTTTAAAACATTAGTCTATTTCTATACTAATATTATAAAGAGGAAAGATTTGATTGTTTGTTTGTTTATATGTTTGTTTGTTTGTTTGCACGAATAGGCTCCGAAACTACTGGATTTACCTCCGAAACTACCGATTTTAAAAATTCTTTCACTAATGAGAAGCTACGCTCTCCCCAGTGAACATAGGCTATGTTTTATTCCCGTATTCCCACGGGAACGTCCTCTAGTGTGCAATAAAGTTTATTCTACTCTATTTTATAATGCTGGAATTTTGAAAATGCACGTGCCTTTCAATCAGATTTTCTCTGTTCACTGTTCGATAGTCGTTCAATCGCAGCCATTTTGTTTTGTATTTTTGAAACGTTTAGTCCACTCGTAACCACGGTTATTATAATAACCGAAACGTCGAGAGCTGAAACACAGAATACACGAAAATTATTACCTATCCATTGTACAAGTCGTATGAGTTAAAAAACATTAAACATAATCGCGTATAAAATTATCGTCGTCCATAGCGGTGTCGCCACGAGCATTGACGGTCGTCCCATCCTTTGTCGCATCGCCCACTGTGCTGTTGTCACGTTGACATAAATGGAAAAATGCGAATGGACACCACTGAGGCTAATTTCCTTTTCAGATGTCACTGTCACTGTGACGTCACTTGACATCGCTTTCAGCCATTACAGGCTTTGATGTTTCAGTTTTGTGGTAATTAATTATTAGATCATTTTCAGATAAGTAATTATTTTTAATTGGTGTGTTCATATTTTTTAAGACTTCGAAATAAAAAGCCGATAAATTTTAGATACTTACAGTACAGGTCAAATACTTATAGGTACACGTATCATCTTAAGCTCGTCTGCACATTGATTTTATTGTTTAGCAAAATTATGTGATGTTGTATAGAACTATCCGCTTAGCGTAAAATTGCAGTGCCCACAGTGCCTTAAAATTAATAAATAATATTATTTCGCTATTGATTATAGGGTGAGAATGTTTCATAATATTTATTTATTGTGTATTTCTAATTTTTAGGAACCAATCCCAATAGCGGTTAAGGTAATAAAAACAGTGTGCAAAAGTTTCCATTGTGTTGCGTATTTTTCACTTGTACAGATCATATTTCAACTTCTCTGCTTCTTCATTGGTTGTAAGTAGGTATTTTGCTGTCAGCAATTTTTTTGTACAGGACTTAAAAGTGGGGGAAGTTTGCTATTTATCCATTTTAGTGCTATTAATCAAATTTGATTCCACACAAGTGGCACAAGTTGGCGAAAAAGCTTTTTTTTATCGTATACAATTTCCTTATACCTTCTTGGCCCCTTTAAGTGAAGTCTTCGTTTTTTTCTTGACACACACACACCGTAAGAAATAAACAAGTAGCCCAAAACATCTGACATTCGTTTTGAAACAGCGCCAGTATGCTACTGCAAGTATCATGGCAAAGTGCACGGGAACATTTTGTATTCCATTAATAAATTAACCTTTCATACATAATACACCATTTAAGGCAAATAAAATACTATGATATATATTTTATATTCACAAATATAGTCAACGTCTTTATCCACGAAGTAGAAGGTAGGGGAGACCGGGGCTGGTTGACTAAGTTTCAGCTTAAAGGCTTATATTTTTATTTCTTTATAGAATATTAATTTAAAAACAGGTTTATTTCATAGGTTAACTATTAAGCTTTAGAAAAATATAGCAAAAAGCACTTAATTCATTATAATATAGGGTACAGGCTAGATCTTATGCAATAAGAAAAACTGGTCAACCTGCCCCATGCTTGGGGTAGGTTGACTATTTTCCTGGGGTAAGTTGACCTATGGACTTGTAAAGGCAAAATCTACGAGGAAATAGGATAAAAGGCAACATACATAAACAATTATTATTTTTATTATTTTTTATTGAAAATAAAACACACATACAATAAATCACCGAAAGCGCGGCGTCGCGCACGTACATCGTTTGAGTGAAGGTATTTAAAGATGAAAAATAACGTTTGTAAGTAATTATTTTCATGGTAATGTTTTTGTAATAATGCCTATATATTTATGGTTACTGATTGTCAAAAAAATTATAATGGATGTTTGACTCATGTTCTTTTTTTTATGTACGATTATTGGTCATCCAGCCCCGTTATACATTAGTCTACTAGCCCCAAACCACATTTTTATTTTCAATCACATGACATAACCACAAAACTGCTAAGAAATCAAATAACATCATACATAAAAGAAAGAACATGAATCAAACATCCATTATAAATTTTTTGACAATCAGTAACCAAGAATAAATAGGCATTATTACAAAAAACCTTACGATGAAAATAATTACTTACATACGTTATTTTTGAACTTTAATATTTTTCACTTAAACGGTGTGCGTGCGCGACACCGCACTCCCGGTGACTGAGCGGGAAGAGGTAGCGGACTCTCGGGTGTCATCGGTTGGCTCCAAGCCACTGCTTTGACGGAGTTATTGAAAGTTAGTCTACCTACCCCTATAGTCAACCAGCCCCGGTCTCCCCTAGTGGCATGAATAGTTTATTGTCGTGTTGAAATGGCCAGGAACAGGTTGAGACTATTCGCTATTGAAATTTGTCAAACCACCCTTAGACCATTAACTTGCCCTATAGTCTGCCATATTACTGACGACCGGGTCCAACTTTGACCCTTTCCTGTAAATATATTTGTTATGAATAAAGATTTGGACCTTTATCTATTAATCTAATATATTTAATTGTATTTTAATGTAGCAGAATAAAATTACACCGCACAGAGAGCAAAACGCTACAAATTCTAGACAAAATAAATTTCGCAGAAAAAAAAACTTATCAGAAAATTTATCACTCGCGCGAATTCTTTAAAAGTAAATTCTTTTCTTTAGCATCGATGGAAGGCAAGAGAATTAATGCAAAACAAAAGTCTTCGCTATCTGGTCGGGGGCGGGGAGTCGGCACTAAATTACTCGATGGGCGTCAACCTACCGCCATGTATCAATCAGGCTGCTCTAGATTTATGGGACAGTTCACTTCGCAATCGTTAGCCTCCGCGACGAAAATGTGTTACTGTTATCCTGTGTCTTCTTACTTTTCTCTTTTTTTATTTTGTTATTTCGGAAAGGAAGTCCTTTTAGTGCGTTTAGCATTAAGGGTTATTATTATTATTATTATTATTATATAATGCACTAGCAGCTTATAGCTGATGCGTGCATATCTAGTGCACTTGGTCGTTTAAAAATTTGTCCAGTCTGTTCTTAAAGGAATTCACAGAGGGAGCACTTATAACTGCTTCCGGTAATTTGTTCCAGGATTTCACCACTCGGTTAGGCAAAAAGTGTTTGCGTGGGTCACTTGTACATAGTTGCCTATGGAGTTTCAGAGAATGCCCTCGAAGGTGTTCGTTACTATTCATGGTGAAAAGTCCGGGCAGCACAGATGAGTTATAGTACTCTGTTAGGATTTTGTAGGTCTCGATTAGGTCTCCACGGTGCCTTCGTTGTTCCAGGGTTGTGAGTCCAAGTTGCTTCAGGCGTTCCTCATATGGTAACCTTTTGAGTGCTGGTACCATTTTAGTGGCTCTTCGTTGCACTTTTTCGAGGAGATCAATGTCCTTTCTGAAATGAGGGTTCCAGATCTGGAAAGCATATTCCAATAGAGGCCTTACATAGGTTTTGTATAACTTTAAGAAAAGTTCTTTGTTCAAATTTTGGAATGCTTTTCTTATAATGTATAGTACAGAGTTAGTTTTTTTGGTAATTTCCACAATGTGCGTCTCCCATTTCAAGTTAAATGCAATATTGACACCCAGGTCTTTTTGATTTGCGACTGCATTTAATTGATTATTATTTATTGTGTAGACCATTTTGGGGTTTTTAGTGCCAATATGTAGTACTGTGCATTTAGATGTGTTGAGAGTCAACAGCCACTCTTGTGTCCACTGATAAATACAATCAAGGTCTTTTTGTATTACGCCATAAGTTATGAGTGGGTTACCCATTATTTTCGTGTCATCTGCAAATAGTGAGAGATTAGACTCGACAATCTGTCTTAAATCGGTGATAAATATTCCAAAGAGGGTTGGCCCAAGCACAGAGCCCTGCGGTACACCGCTATGGACATTGTGCGTCTTGGAAAATGTGTCTCCCACTCGAACTTTAAAAGTTCGATTAGAGAGGAAGTTCTCTATCCATCTTAGGAGATTTCCACGTATGCCAAAGTGTTCTAACTTTGCAATTAGTCGCTTAATTGGGACTCGGTCGAACGCCTTCTCATAGTCTAGATAGATGACGTCGGTAGGTTGATGACAATTCCAATTTTGAGTCCACAAATCCAAACATGAGAGCAGGTTTGTAACCGTCGAGCGCCCCGCAGTAAATCCATGCTGTTCATTCATCACAACATTTTCTTTGTGTAGAAAGCTTCTGAGTTCGTTGGATATGATTTTCTCCATCGCTTTGCATATTATGCTAGTTAGACTTATTGGACGATAATTAGCCGCTATTCGTTTATTCCCTTTTTTATATATAGGCGTCACCACTGCCTCCTTCCAGTCAGATGGGAGTATTCCTTGGGCTAGAGTGAGGTTCATAATAGCAGCCAACTGGGAGTCCACAGCTCGACTGCATCTCTTCAGTAGAACAGCAGGTATTCCATCAGGCCCCATAGCAGAGTCGTCTTTAAAGGTCATCAGTGCTTTATTAACAAGGTCAGGTGTAATCACTATGTCATCGATGGAGTTTATGACTCTAGGTGAATTTATAAGTGGAATAGGCAAATCCTGAGGTTCCTGAACATATGATTTTTCAAATTGTCTAGCAAATATATCAGCCACTTTTCCATGGTCTGCTACTATAATATCTGTAGTATCGTCAATTAGTGAGAGTGGCACCGAGACTTTGGATACAAGTTGGTTACGGATATACCCATAGAAAGCCTTGGGTCCGCTACTGATAATTTTCTCTTCAAATTTGCTCTTTGCTTTTCGTACTTGTGTAATTAGTTTGTTATTAATTATTCTGTACTTTTTGTAACTTATAGTACAGTTATACAGTTTATATTTCTTCCATAATGAAGCCTTTTCCTTGGCCAGCATAGTTATGTCAGGGCCCACCCAGGGCTTATTGCATTGATGTCCTTTCCTAACTCTGCAAAAGGGAATGTGTTGTTCTATAGTGCTATGTGTTATTGTTCTAAAATTATTCCATGCCTCAGTGGCCAAGGTGGTAGGTACAGGTAGGGGATTATCTTGTAGAGCTCGGGACACTAGTTTATAGTTAGCATGGGCGAAGTTTCGCCTCGGGGTTCGGTTAGTACTTTGTTCGCTTTGATGAGGGAGCTGTATTGTTGCTAAAAGTACTTCATGATCACTCTTACCAATGTTGGGTAAATGTCTCACAGAAGTACACAAATTTTCCTCGTTACACATAATTAAATCCAAAAGAGATTCCTGTTCATTTCTTTTACGAGTTATGCCTGTGACTAGTTGGTGTAAGTTACTGTTAATGTACATATCAAGGAAACTCTCATGCAACAAATTGTAACCATTGAGTATACTAAGTGGCCATTTGAGGTCCGGTAGGTTGAAATCACCCATTACCAAAGTTCTATGTTTCATATCAGCATCCCGTATTGTGTCAAATAATATTTTATCTGTTCTCTCAAAGGTATAGTGTGTGGGGCGATAAACACCAGCGATAAGCAGCTTAAAGCTGCCAAAGGTTATGTTTAGCCACAGGGCTTCTACACCAATATTGTTGTTGTAAGTTGGGTGTGGTGTGGCATGTATAGGTATTCCCCTATGCTCATGTGCAGTGTAAATGGCAACGCCACCCCACCCTCCATTGTCGTCTCTGTCTCTTCTAAATAGAGAGTACCCCCTTATATTGATCAGGCTATCTGGTATGCTGGGTTTTAAATGGGTTTCTGTGAGAATTATAAAAGTAGGTCGAAGTTTGTCTAGTTCAATCATTAAGCAGTCTCTTTTAGCCATTAAGGATGCCAGGTTTGTGTAGAAGAAAGTAAGCTCTGTCAAATCATTGAATCTTAACTGTTTTTTGGAGCGTCAGCTTTTGTGTTAACTATTCTTGGTGTATTATTTATGTACTTAATAGTTAAATCTGACTCACCATTTGCAATTCGTTCGCTGAGTGTCTGGCGTAATTTCGTTAAGTACTCACGTTGGTATGGTGTAAGATCGTTTTTCACATTCACTCCAGGACTCAGTCTCTTCCTATTCTTCAGTACACGGACGGCCAGTGCTCTATTTGAGAAGATCAACTTAACAGGACGTGGCTTTTGGTTTTCCTGCTGCCTCCCCAGTCGGATCACTGCAATAGGTGCCTCAACTCCGTGGATGTGGGAGAGGACCCCGTTTATTTTGGTCATGTCATGTTGTTTTTGGATATCTATATTGTATTCATCATTACTGGATAGCTCAGGTATTCCAAACATGATTACATTATTGCTGCGCTTTTCCCGTTCGTTGATTTCACCAATGACAGTTTCCAAGTTTGACCCATGGTTGTTTGTAGTTTTCAGGGCATCAATTTCAGTTTTAAGCTCCGCCACCAGTTTCCTCAGAGCTGGCAGTTGACGTAGTCCAAGCTGACAATCTGGGCACAGGTATTTGAGGGTTGGTGATTGCAAAATCACGACTCGCAACTCAGTAGCAAGTAACCCACTACACTTCACACAAATTTGCCTTTCGCAACCGTGACATGTTATTTTTGGGTTCTTTTCATCAATCTTTGGTATCGCTTTATCACACTTCAAGCACAAAGCCATATTTATTTTCGTATTCGACACTTCCCGACACGTAAAGTATGGCGTAAGTTGTTTTTCAACAAGATCACTGAATAGAGCAAAATTAGCTCTGATTTCACTTTCACACAATATATTGACAGTAACAATCAAGATTAATATAATATTTTGCCGCAAAAATAACTTTAACATTAAATAAAAGAGTTTTTATAGGAGCAAGTAAAAACACAAGTGCACTAAATGAATGTGGGTAGACGACGTAATTAATTTTAGATACAGTTTGCTAAGCATAAAACGTGATTTCTATACGTCTGAACTGAAATAGTTTTCATAGTACCCGTAAAATGGAAATGATTTCTATCTAAAACTGAAACTAAAGATGATACCCAGCTGTGTCATGCGAATGCATGTAAGCCCATTCATGAGAATTTCCACAATTAAATATAATGTCACCGTCAAATTATAAAATTGGCTAGATTGTAATCTATGCGAGAAGATCTTGAGCAAGATTGTAACGAACTGATTATTTTCCGCTAGATTCTTACATAATTTATTAATGTTGAGAAAATCCTAGACCAACATAAATTATTTATTTTTATTTATTTATTTATGTAATGTGTAATTTAAATAACAAACAGTAGGAGGAAACACAGGAACATGTCTGCTGGCCATACTGGCGACAGTATGTAATTAATGTATCAAAACAAATAATTGTTTCGACCTGGTCTGACCCATTACGCCAGCGAGGCATAGTCATAAAGTTTATATTAAGACAAAACGAATAAACAACTTAATAATAATATTGCATCATAAATATAAGCAAGTATATCAGCAAAAATAACATGTCATGACAAAATGTACAAATTAGTGGTGGTCTACGTAATACAGTGTCGTCACGCGTCGCTGATAATTCGCGCTACAGCTGAAAATGAGCTGCGCACTGCATATCACTTGTTAGCTATCCCGCCAGCCTGGTACAGGGTGTTCAAGTCGGTTCAATAATATATTTTAATAAAGGTTTTTAGAAATGTAATTTGTAGTAGAAAATTATTGAAATATTTTTTTAGTTTTAAAACTGAGACAACTAAGCTGATGATGAAATGGAAAATTGTAAAATTGATTTGTGTGTGGTTATCAGAAGATACCTATAAATGTTCTTAGATCAGTACAGAATACAAAACAAGATTTATTTTAGACTTAACATCGCAATTGCAACACAACAAGATATTTGTAGTATTTTTTTTGCATGAAGTTCCGACTATTACATTATTGAAACACACACTTGCACTTATATTCCACAATTTAATTTGATTTAACACCTAACCGGTTTCGCTTTATAGCATTCTCAAAGGTATTATAATGTTCTTCCACTGTTACTTCTAACACACTGTGTATTATAATGTTCTTCCACTGTTACTTCTAACACACTGTGTTAGAAGTAACAGTGGAAGAACATTATAATACCTTTGAGAATGCTATAAAGCGAAACCGGTTGTTCTTCCACTGTTACTTCTAACACACTGTGTTAGAAGTAACAGTGGAAGAACATTATAATACCTTTGAGAATGCTATAAAGCGAAACCGGTTAGGTGTTAAATCAAATTAAATTGTGGAATATAAGTGCAAGTGTGTGTTTCAATAATGTATTACAACAAGTTCCATCAAGTGCCGACAATCGAGAGTATAAATAATATTCCGACTATTAAGTACTAGCTGTTGCCCGCGACTTCGTACGCGTGAAAATTATGTTATAATGCCAATTTGATTGCTCTCTGCTTAGCCCCTAGGATATGTAGCGTGATAATATATAGCTTATTTTAAGACCCCACCCCTAAGTAATATTTGTGCAAAATTTGAACCAAATCTGTTCAGTACTTTTCGAGATCCTTCCGGACAAAGCAAAGCAAACAGACAAACAGACAAACAGACAAACAGACAAAAAATTTTCTAACTATATTTTTGGATTCGGTATCTTACGTAGAACACCTAGCGAGTATTTTTTTCTTAATATTTCCAATGTACAGTTTTGGCTTTTCTATCATTTTATTATATGTAAATCTGTTCAGTACTTTTCGAGATCCTTCCGGACAAAGCAAAGCAAACAGACAAACAGACAAACAGACAAACAGACAAAAAAATTTCTAACTATATTTTTGGGTTCGGTATCTTACGTAGAACACCTAGCGAGTGTTTTTTTCTTAATATTTCCAATGTACAGTTTTGGCTTTTCTATCATTTTATTATATGTATAGATGATAATGAAAAGTGGAAACATCCATGAAGTACACAATTAGATTATTATTTAATTCTCTGTTCAGAGGCTGAGCTAGATATTGCTTCATAATTTTACAACCCTAATAGATGATTTTTAATCAATTGATGAAACACCGAGTACCTTTATTTATAAATCACTCTAACTAGACAATCGCCTTTCTACCATTGGCACCAATATATTGCCATATAATGCGATATTATAAGGCTTGTTAACACTAATCAGATATTAATAATTTCTACAGAGCATTAGCATGAAGTGGCTTGTCAAAACAAAATTAGCTTAATAATTAGACTAATAAAATGTAATGTGTAAACCAGGATGAATAATATAAGCAAAATGTTCACAGTATTTTCCAACAGCCTGTATCACACTCCTTAGCGTGCCGCAGACATAGTGCACAGGCGTAAAAATTAAAATAAACAATAGCAACACTCGTCCTACACCCCGGGGCCGCTTGTATTAAAGCTTTTGTCCTAAGATTAGCTGTTAAGAAAGGCTTGGATTACAGCCTGTGTCGTCTGAAACTCAGCTACGGAATTAGTCGGAAAAGCCTTTTTGTTTTTGTATAAACTATGAGGAATGAAGTGGTGTGGTGACTTGATGGTTGCTTTTGTTTTGTGTTCGTTGATGTTTTGGTCTCTAATTGCGGAGTTGGTTGTGAATATGATTTTTTTTTAACATCATCATCATCATCGTCGTCCGCGTCGTGTCCGACGACGGCGACCCTGGCTATTTATTGCCCAGGTCATCTGCGCGTGAGATTTCTTTAAGTGGATAAGCAGTTGCGCTTCTACAAACCCACTCTCTCGTCCTATACCTCTGTAGACCAATGGATTGGAGACCAATACGAAAGGAGAAGGGTATTAGGATGCAGTAATTTGGCCATATATCACTATTAGGATCCTTGATAAGTGCCCTTTACAGCCTATTACTTTGCATTGCTGCGTCGCCAAGTTCGCCGAAATCATTTGCCATACTGACGGTGCTCGCCTCTTCTTACCGACGTAGTCTTCGTGTGCTATACGGAGGATCGTCCGTCCCATCCTACCCCAGCCGTGTACGTTTGAGGTACACAGCCCCCTCTGCTAGGATTAGTCCACGGGCCGACGTGGCTTACCAGGGTGTGGCCGCTGTGCACACAACAGCTACTTGGAGCCACTAGCAGAGAGTTATGGAGGCTTGCAGTCCAGGCAGCAACTACCACACGCGCCACGCGTGCCGACCGGCAGCTCTGTAAAGGTCCCACTGCTAAACCAACCACTACACCCCACATTTTTTATTAACATGCTGTATATCACAGTACATTTTTACTTGAAAATCGAACATGCTGTTGATTTATAACTGTAACTGTAACAAAGTCCGATTATTCCATCACTAATTCAGACATCTTTTCTTTTTATAAATGTAGATATACCTTTATAAGTTTTATTTATACAAAGCAAGACATTGATATAAAGACTGAACGTAAACCAGCCTCATTCAAAATTCACGTTTTGACCGTTTTGACCAAAAATCGGAAATATCTGTACGTAAATGCACCCATCTGGACGATTCCTGGTGCTAATATCTCAAGCGCGACCAATGACTCGCTTTTACTTAGCAACCACTTTAGTTCTGCAGTTGCGAAAAGTACTGCCACTCTTATTTGTATCTAGAATACAACCAAGAATTGCATACAGTCTCGATTTTAAGATGGTAATGTTATGGTTGTGAAATGAAAAGCAGATAGCGTACACGAAACGGGCTGTGGTCGAGGTAAGGTTAAAATATGCAGCGCCTGTATTGAGGGGACTTTCATAAAGGAGTACCTAAGACAGTCCGTGTGGCCGCGACGCACCTCGTGCATGCACTTTTCAGGCCTGTTTCCATTGCAAACTATAGGACGGTACGTGAAATATAACGTTTAATTCTGAGGCCGCACCTGCGGTTACCGCGGCGGTTCCTAACCTCAAAATGTCAAACCATTGACTTGATTTCATTGATTTTAACAGTTGATGACATTTAGAGGTTAGAAACCGCGGCGCGCATATATCGGTTATACCGCAAATGCGGCCCCAGGCTAAAGAGTATGCAGTGATTAGTCTACTCAACGTGCTAAATTGTTTAATTAAATTTTAATTTCAACTGTTTTTCCAATTTTCTGTACCATCGAGTACAGCATCATTTCAACCTGCAGAGCAGAACTTCTTTCAGTTAACGTTAAGCACGAAGTTCAACATCAGTGGTCCAGATTAGACTGGCTTGACTCGGCCTTCTCAAAGCATAATGCGTTTAAGTTCTAGATTATTCTTAATTGAGATATAAAACTTACAAATGACAGCACCTATCTCATATGTTATTACCTAAAAAAATATTTGATTACCACTCTGCTAAAGTCTTCTTTTGCTCTTTTAATGTGAGGGAAATTCCACATGGATGTTGTGCCGGACTTCTACCGACTACAAAACCTCACGTGTCCTGCTAACAGCCTATGGTTGGGAGCCCCGGGTTTGCCCTCGGAAGGATACCCCCAGACTCCCAACAGACCTACGGCTACCACTGCGGCCTCGCCTACGCTGCTAAAGCTTTCTCAAAAGTAACGAGATTGCACTAATGGAAACGCACACTCCAGTCAGTTCTCAAAAACCCTGCGGGACACGATGTGCACAAAGTGACCGCTATTAAACATTCACTGCTGCTTCACTAAGGTGTTAAGTTGTCTCGGCTCGCTTTGAGCCGGGCTTGTATGCGCGTGTGGTCGAACACGCAAACGAAGCAATACTCTTGACACTCTGGAGAGATTTGGAATTTCATCACCTTCTATGTGAAGTGGGAATAAGATGGTAATTTTCAGTACCTAGGTAAATATTCTACATACCCATACCTACCTATACGCTTTTAATAGATATTAAATTCAGATTTATTTTTGTTATACAGGTTTGGATGTTATACAGTTTATTGGTGCCTGCGTTATGAACAAAAAAATAATTAGTTACTCCGGATCATAAAGAATTACGGATATATGTATGATACAATTTGAATAACATCTGCTTATGCCGGAAAGAGCACAGAGGGTGATACTGAAAGTGAGCTTATTCCTTCCTTTATAAAAAGGATATATAGAAAGGATATCCGCATGTATGGGTCTGTTGTTTGATGATGGCATCGAACAACAGACCTATACTTGCGGAGTGATATCTTCAGAGTTCGTCAGCTCTTTGTCCTGCATACAGTTATGAAGCAGCATTCTCTGATCGTTTATGACCCTGCCGAACAAAACACGAAGCGTCGACAAGGTAGAGTTTGTGTTATCAAAAAACTAAATACCTACCTGTTTTCCTCAAAACTTCTTCTGTTACCAGGGCCCTAACCTAACAATAAATTAAACCGGGTTTTGTCAATTTACAGTCTCCCCAAATCTATAATTAAGCCAATTATCACTGCTTAGTTACAGTGGCTTGATTACTTGAATACAGAAAGCTTACTACACAATTATACACTGTAAACTACAAAAAATGTGCTTATTACACTACACTACATACATAACTAATAACCACACATATATTTACACACGCACACTAATACATGAAAGTTTTATCTTTTCCATTGCGGCTATTGAAGTAAATTATCATCAAAATTCCTAAGTTCAGTTAAATTTATAACTTCTTAACTATAAGTTATTTTGCTGTTGAAGACTTTTTCGTCCTCTTTATGACATGGTCTGTTCGGTGTTTGTCTGGTGATCTGACACCAGTCCTCACAAATTGTTATTAGGTATTTGTAAAATGGTATTTTAAGTTATGTCTCAATTTAAGAGGAAAATTAAAACTCTTATTATTATTATTGTCAGAAACTGTCATAATTTCCTGTCTAAGGTGACAAAACCGTAATAGTAAAGATGAATGCTTACGCTTCGCTGGAAGTAGTTCTATAACACTTTTAAAGAGTCAGCAGTCTTAGTCATTGTCAGAAAAAAGTATGTATTCCTACTATGTAGGTACCTATCCTATAATATAGGGTTGGTACCTATATAGTAGGAACTACTAGAGGCTAGGTGAATATTGAATCTATGTAGTAAGTCAGAGCACAAATTAGCGATAGTCCGTCTTTAATATCTCTAATTTGTGGTCAGAGTCGTCGAATATTTATAGAAATTAAATTGATGTGCTATAAAACGAAAAATAGTACCGAAAAATGTTTATTCGGTAGCCTTTATATAAATAATAAATAAAATAAAATGGTATAGTAACATAAACATGCTGAATAGTGCCTAGTTCAGCATGTGCACGGCTCTTGCTTGTGCTGGTTTTTAACCAGACCCCTTGTGATGTCCCCACAAATGCCAATCAGTCCAATGTTTAGCCATGTCCAGTACTATTACTGTATTCTACTGTTTTTCAGCTCAAACATCATTCTTTTTCAGTAATATTGTAAAAGCAAACATCGAGTATTGCATACGAATGCTGACAACTGTCAAGTACATAAAATAAATAAGTAGTGTGATTACGAGCGGGTCGGGTGTCGATCGATGGCGTTTGACCCCTTTCACCTGCCGCCAGCGCCCCCACTGTCCGTCCGTCCGTCTTGAAATCCGCTGCAATTATTTAAGGCGAAGTCAAGCAGGATTTTTGCTGGTTGTTATTGTCTCTCATTCAAAGTCACTTATGACAGGGTGAAAATGTTAGAAAAAAGTCATTCCATCAATGAGCCAACTGAAATCTGAACAACTGATTTACATGAAAATCGTTTAAAAATTGCGACCTATAAAGAAAACAAACACAAAATCATGTAAAAACGATATAAAATTAAGCAACATAAAGAAAAATTGGTCTTCAGTTTATTAGTACTACGAGTACAACAACATTTATATAAAAATAAAAACAAAAAAAATATTATAAAATAAATACAACTTTGTATCTTTTATACATATTATCTTTTACCATTATCACCATAACCTTATAATTTCAGTATATATTTAGATATATTATTATTAAATTTGTAGGTACCTGTCTAATAGTAGCGCTATGAGTTCTAATTTCCTTTTACTTTTTAATTTTATATTACTTAAATTCTAATATTGATTGTGTATTCATTGGAAATTATTCAATAAATGTAAAATTCTACGTATCATAACTTTGTAAAAACAATACATTTCATTACTTTCATAACAATGAACAGCTTGTATTGTAGTACCATGTCAATAATATTTCCTCAATCGTAAAATTATATGACCAAGTACGTGAGCTTCCCCTTAAGGGGAGGGTGGGGTGCAATCTGGTGCCTTTTGTCCGCGTCGTGTCACCCCGGCGCAGTCTTCACTCAGCGATCTTTTATGGACACCTCTCGTCTTACTTGGTGTCTCCTCTTCATGTTTTTTTGAGTTTTATGAAGAAGGTTGATGGTTTAATGAAGTGAAATATCTTTTACTTTTTTTTCTCTTTAATGCTACTAAATACCTGATATCCTTAAACTTTTTAAGTAACTATTTATGACCTACTAGCGGACGTCAGAAACAAACAAACCAACAAACAAACAAACAAAAAAACAAATCTTTCCTCTTTATAATACACTCGAGAGCAATGAA
This sequence comes from Miltochrista miniata, assembly GCA_933228765.1. NCBI lineage: Eukaryota > Metazoa > Arthropoda > Insecta > Lepidoptera > Erebidae > Miltochrista > Miltochrista miniata. The sequence continues at coordinate 34,966,911 of OW121755.1, read as the reverse complement.
TCCGGGTCACTTAAAGAATCCTAAAAATCTCGGAAACTAAAAATGCTAGGTTAATGCAATAAATTGTATTTAATAGACAATGTTATACTCCTTAAATGAAGGTATTAAAACTTCTTAGTTATTGTAAAGTTATATCATAAAAAAATCAAATTTGAAAAAGGGCCACTTTCGAAGATGGAACTACGAAATTACAGCATTTGGTGTTGCTTTTGTTTGTAATCTGTCATTTATGTGGGTACATAAACCATGTTGATAGTGCTCTATATTCATTAATCAAGCTGAAATTATGTCGCTTACGCCTGAAGAATGCACCAGAATACTTACAATGCTGGAAACCGGCCGGAGTCAGCGCGATACAGCCAGGACTGTCGGTGTGTCGCTGTCAACAGTACAAAGAGTTCTCCGACGTTACGAAGAAACTGGTTCTAACCTACGCAGACCAGGAACGGGCAGAACCAGGTGTACCACAGCACGAGAAGACCGATACTTGGTGAACACCATGCTTCGAAATCGCTTTCTCACAGGAACTGAACTCACCAATCAGTTTCGACGCCTCGGAGGAAGTAACCCAAGTGCATGGACAGTAAGACGTCGGCTTGCTGAATCTAACTTAAAACCCCTTAGACCTGCAAACGGCCCTAAACTGGAGCGTGGGCATCGTATTTCGAGACTAAGGTATGCCCAGAGCCACGTAAATTGGAGTATTGAAGATTGGTCAAAAGTTATGTTCTCCGACGAATCAAAATTTATGCTCTACAAGCACGATGGAAGACACAGAGTGTATCGAAGACCAGGGGAAAGATTCAAGCAAGCATGCATCGAAGAAAAAGTAGCCTACGGTGGTGGGTCTGTACTTGTGTGGGCCGGAATTTCTTCTGAAAGTCGCTCAATGATCACGTTGGTCCATTTATGGTCAATTTACGTGAGGATGCTATATTTATGCATGACAATGCCAGACCTCATACAGGTAGGATTGTGAATGACTACCTTCAAGAGATGAACATTACTCGTATGGAGGGGCCAGCGCGCAGCCCGGATATCAACCCGATCGAGCATGCTTGGGACGAGCTAGGCAGATGCGTAAAACAACGAAACCCTCCCCCAATCACGCTTCGTGAGCTCAAAATTGCTCTCACAGAGGAATGGGAGAATATTCCCCAAAATCGTATAAGGAACTTGGTGTACAGCATGCCAAACCGCGTAAACGCAGTAATGGAAGCACGAGGAGGCAATACGAAGTATTAAAATTCAAGAAAATCGTAATAAAGTTCAAAAATTTCATGTTTCCTATTTTTGTTTTAAGGAGAGATCGGCAGTTTTTTCTTTATGTAATTTTGTGTTAATAAAATGTATGGTGACTCATATTTTTTTTACTTTCATTTAAGGAGTATTACATTGTCTATTAAATACAATTTATTGCATTAACCTATCATTTTTAGTTTCCGAGATTTTTAACATTCTTTAAGTGACCCGGATTCATTGCTCTCGAGTGTATTAGTATAGACTAGCAGATGTCACGCGGTTTCACCCGCGTTGTTCCCATTCCCGTGGGAATACGGGAATAAAATATAGCCTATGTTTACCGCGAAGAGTGTAGCTTCCCAACAATGAAATTTTTTTTCAAATCGGTGCAGTAGTTCCGGAGCCTATTCGTTACAAACAAACAAAAAAACAAATCTTTCCTCTTTATAATATAAGTATAGATCAGATTAGGTGCTTTTCTCATATTCCACATTGCCAGATTGACAAGGTTGAGCCTGTGTAAAACTTTTTTATACGGTCCCTATTCCTTACCTTCTTTTCTTTTTATACCACTAAGGTGGCAGACAAGCATACGGCCCACCAGAAAGACCGGTGGTCACCACAGCCTATGTATGAACGTTTGCAACACCAGAGGCGCCAGATTCGCACTGCCGATCCTGCAAAAACCTTCTAAGACCCCGTTTGAAGAACCTCATACTGCAGGCGTTTGGGAAAATCGAGGCAGGGAGATCATTCCACCTACCGTGCGTCTCGTTACACGCGAGGCTTCAAACCGTTTAACAGACCCGAGAACTAAATATGGCATTCTGGTCAATTCGGATAGGTGCAATCTGTGACTACTATAACTCAAACGGCCCATCCACACTATGTTGTGTATAAGACAACAGTCATTTAAACAAAGTATATCCATATTAGTATGGCTTTTTGATAGAATTAATATTAAAACACAATTTAACTCGTCTTGAAATAAAGAAAATAGGTATTTGCAAGTAAATCCAACTCAACCGCAACTTCGAGAAAGTATGAACCCTATAAAGTAAAACTCTAGATTAATACAAAAGTTGTTTTGTAAATAAAATTTGATGTCGCCTCGCGTCTTAGGAACTTGAAACTGATTTTCATATTTCCAACTATCTGACCGGCAAAACAAATCCACAACTCACGGAGTAATAGCTACGTACAATCGTAGTGCATTAATGTGCCCTAGTTAGAGATTGTGTGTGCTAGATGTGGTTAGAGCGTACTTGGAATAACTACCCGCACACGACCACGAACCCAAACATTTAATACACAGCGCCATCTGATTCCTGGGACATGCTTCCGAGGGCCTACCCGGGGCTCCGAACCGTAGGCTGTTGGGCGTTACGTGAGGTTTTTTAGTCGGTAGGAGTCCGGCATGGCATCCATAAAGGATTTTCCCCAACGTTAAAAAAAATGCTCTGATCCCAAAGTTAGTTAGAATTGACTGCGTCTATGGCGTAGTCGGTAGTGTTACCGCCTGTGGTGCTGGAGGTCCTGGTCGGTCCAAATATTTGTGTGAACCACAAATGTTTGTTTCGAAGTTTGGGTGTTTTCTATGTATATTAAATACATGTTTTTAGAAATATAACGGGTGTTTTTTTTAGAGGTATAGAACTTTAAGTTGGCATAACTGTTTTAACTGGCGGTATTTTTGTCAGCTGAAAAGTGATTTATGTTAAGTTTGGTTTGGCATTTCAACATGAATAGATTGACGCCTGAACAATGCTTCCAAATTGTGCAAATTTATTTTGAAAATCATGGTTCTGTCCGAAATACGTATCGTGATTTTCATAAGCGAATTTTGTTTAGCGGTGCAACTCACTTTTGGTTGAATGGATACGTCAATAAACAAAACTGCCATATTTGGGGTGATGATAATCCTCAAGTGTATGTTGAGACACCGTTACATCCAGAAAAACTGAATGTGTGGTGTGTTTTATGGGCTGGTGGAATAATTTGTCCGTACTTCTTTAGAAACGATGCTGACCAGAACGTTACAGTCAATCGTGACTGCTATAGAGCTATGATTACTGACTTTTTCGTTCATCAATTGAACAACCATGATGTGCAGGAGTAGTGGTTGCAACAAGACAGCGCAACATGTCACATAGCTCGTGCCACAATTGATTTATTGAAGGAAACGTTTGGTTACCGCATAGTTTCACGTTTTGGACCGGTAGGTTGGCCTCCAGAGTCGTGCGATTTTACGCCACTTGACTATTTTCTGTGGAGATATGTGAAGTCGCTCGTCTACGCCGATAAGCCCGAAACGATTGACCACTTGGAGGACAACATTCGGCGCGTTATTGCCGATATACGGCCACAAATGTTGGCAAAGTCATCGAAAATTGGACCTCTAGATTAGACTACGTCCGAGCCAGCCGTGGCGGTTATATGCCAGAAATCATATTTAAACTATAATGCCAGAAGATTTTCTTTCGAATAAAGTCATTTTCATATCAATAAAAACAATCACCTTCGTTTTATTCCATTTCAAACTTCTATACCTCTAAAAAAAACACCCTTTATAAGTATGTCTATTAGTCGTCTAGATCCCATAGCACAAGCTTATTTTAGCTTAATTTGGGCTAGATGATATTGTGTGAGATTGTCCAAAAATTTTTAAAACTAAATTAACCTCCTTCCGTAATGGGTGTTAATTGGAGATATATCGAGGTGTCGGGATGCTTGTACGACACCGCCATCATGACCATACATCTAGAAGTTCAGCAAACCAATCTCATGGAACTGCGTAGAGATGTGAGAACATAAAATAATCATTGTTCAAGAAACCTTTACACCAATGTTTTACAAAATCAATTCAGCCGTTCTGCAAGGTCTACTAACGTAACTTTACGTACGATACAAATCTAAATAAAAGAGTACCTACTGTTATTTTTAAACTATCGCGGTTTTTAACACTCATACTTATAGAATGGCCAATTGGTTATACAACGTTGCTTCGAAGTTGCATAGAAGGAAACTACTTCCTTTACCACAATCAATACTACCTCCAAATAGACGTCGTAGCTATGGGAAGTCCATTAGCTCCAGTAGTGGCAAATATTTGGATGGAACATATAAAAGATATGGTATTCCAGGATGTCCAAGGTCAGATCAGGTTGTGGAAAAGGTATGTAGATGATATATTCTGCATATTTAAAGGCAACAGGGAGCAGGTGGTTTGTTTTACCGAGTATCTCAACTGATTACATGTGAAAACACGGTTTACGTATGAAATTGAGAACAATAGGTCATTGTCTTTCCTTGACGTCAAATTGATGGTGAGAACAGACGGTTCCTTGGCCCACACTGTGTATCGCAAACCCACTCACACAAACAGATACCTGCACGCCTCCTCACATCATCACCCACTTCATTTGAAATCAGTCAGCTCCACGCTCATCAAGCGAGCCAATGACCTCTGCGACCCTGCAGGAGTTAGACTATGTTCAGGAGATACTGAAGATGAATGGGTATGCAGCGAGTAGTAGAAAGGCACGACGTGCACCGAGGAGAGTGAGACCGGAGGTGGAACGTCAACCAGCTTATCTGCCATATATAAAGGGAATAACGGACAAGATCGGGTCGTGTTTACGGCGGTTCTCCATTCGGGCGATCTTTAAACCATTAACCAAAGTGGCTAGGTACGTGCGAACACACCAGGTGTCTACAAAGTAGATTGCAGCTGCGGTAGTTCCTACATAGGCCAAACCAAGCGGACCATCGCGGAAAGGGTCAAAGAACATATTGCAGCTGTAAAAAATCATCAGTTTAACAAATCGGCAATAGCAGAACACCTTGATTCGGGCATTAACCACTGGATCGAACTTCACCAACCGAAAGTCCTCTCAACTGATCGCCATTATTATCCACGTATGGTGCGTAAAGCCATTGATCAGAAAACACAAAAATTTCAATAGGGATGATGGATACAAGCTCTCCGGGATGTGGAATTCAGTGATTAATAAACTTGAACGTAAAACTGTGCCAATTAAAACTGACGTAGTGAGTGAAGTGTGTCGCCGGCCTTATCCTTTGTTGTAATAACGACGCGCAACGGAGGGTAGTTCGACAAGAAATAACTTCGTGGTTTTTGTCGATCCTCGCCTCAGTCCAACCGCGACCACGGGCGCTACAACGTGCTCGAAACGTCGGTAAATGTAAGTAAATAGTATTTCGCGTGAAGTCCCGAATTCTATAAATATGAGAGTACCTACTGCTTTTTTTTTAATCTAATCTAAAATTACCTTTGTGTTTGTGTGATAATTATGTCAAAAAGGTAACGAAGTTTAAAATATAACCTAAAGATATTAAAATAGCAAGCATGGAACAATCATCAGAATGAATGAGGTTGTACCACCGATCTTTAAATTATGTGGTAAAAATAACTAGTGGTTGAATCTTTGCTAATTTTTCTTTAACAAGCTCTTATTATCGCTTTGTATATTGACTTTATTCTTTCTGCTATAGCGACATAAACCTACATAATTTTTAATACCAGAACTTACAAAAAGTATAAAATAAAATAACAAAATATAACACAATTCGTATTCGTAAAAGTAAAAACGAATTTTACTTTTTCAGACAAGACGAATACGAATATCCATCCATGCCTCATCTAGATTTCCGTTGTCCTCGCAACTATTTATGACCACTGCTTACCACGCTGCATCCGGGGGTCTCATAAAATTCTATCGCCGGGATTGCGCCACGCTGATCCGTCTGCATTGAGGTTGTAGATTATGAAATAACCCCCTATCTCCCCCCTTCTGACCCCCTTTGCAGCAATTATTCGGGAAATTAACGGGTTATAATGCGTTGCCAGTTAGAATTTAGTTTATGATGAATGTATTGAGTATATTGTTTGGTGTCCAGTAGTGCTGTATGGAATAAGTTGCAACAAGGTTTTTAGGTACCTTCTGTTAATGAACTACATATTATTGATTGTACCCAGTCATGACCTGCATTAAATACTTCTTTTGGTTTGTGAATAGAATTTTAATAAATAGATGTGTGTAGATAAAAGTTGCATTCAAAGCACTTCCTTTCATCATCATTCTTTGGGTTACGTAGTAACTATTTAGTAATCTGTGCTTTGGGTTAGAAATTATGTCAGAAATTGAGATAATTATGTCAAAGATTGACCAATATTACACACACAAAACAAATCCCTGAATAATATTATCCTTGTGTACAAAAATTTATGTAGAAAATTTCAAATCTAATATGAATCGAAAATAACTAATAAAAACGTAACATACTAGGAATGACTCGCGAACCGAACAATATTGGTACAATGCTTGCCAAATCGAAAACTAAGCTAGCGTAGGTCGATCTCGTAAGTTTCGCTATCTCTCGCTACGGCACCTGTTTGTAAAGGTTCATTTGCAAACTGATACAAAAAAAATTGCGACTTTGTAAATAATTTTAATAACTATAACATGTAACTATAAGTACCTACTAGTTAATTATTGACATGACATTCATAAGTGTTAATCCAACCATTAATTCTTGTATTTCAGTGTTGGCATTAAATTTAAAACTGCAGAAATCCCCAAAATATCGCCAGCTTAGCTTAGATAAGAAAAGTAATCAGTAAATTTAGGTGTAACCACAAACCAAACCTTTCAACGTTAGTATTATGAATACAAGATACGTGTTAGAGCAATTAATATTATGGTTTTTTTTAAATTAATACATTAATACAGACTTTCAGATCTAAATTAATATACAAAGAAAAATCCAAACGCTTTGATCATTGTAATTCTCTTTAGAAATCAAATCCTAAACGTTTATATAGTTAGTATTACAATAAACATCAATACTAATTCTAATTTAAAACAAAAACGCTTTAAGATAAAATTGAACGTGAATACAAAAAGACAAAGAAAATAGAAGCTATCGTAAAGTATCCTCTAAATTTTAACAAACCTGCCTTTTGTAATTATTTAATAAAGCAACACTAAGGACAAGCACGTACGGTCAGCAGGTAAACAAAGCGACGCATTAGGAGGGTAGATTAACAAAAAAGGTGGGGGTGAAATACGGCGGTGCCTGTAAATTTTCTTACGGCACCCCCTCTGACGGCTGGGAACATCGACACCGCGTTGACATGAGTACGGTCTGCAAAACAAAACAGTTTTAATAATTACAATTTTTTTTAAGAAACTCTTTTGCGATTTAATTTAAAACCATTCTCATAGTTCTAATTGCACTTATTGAACTTCAACAATCAAATCAAATAAATGGCTATGAACCGTCATAACCCCTATTTAACTCAAACATGCCTACATTTATAATAATATTGAAAAATATTTCATAATTATGGCATTTGTTATTACAGCTCTGCTCCCTGCACTCTACCCTTATGTTACATTTGAATTAATAAAAAAATATATGCAAAATAAGTTCAGTATGTACTTTTAGAATTTATCGATTACAAACTATCTTTCTTTTTCATAATATTAGTTAAGATACTGGTACTTAGTTCTGAATATTTATCAAACCAATTTGAGCTGCTGAATCAACAAAATTAAAGAATGAGTAAATAACTTGAGTTCCAAACAAGCATAGCCTGTAAAATATTTCATACCACAGCTTTTACCAATTAAGTGATTATTGTCTATTGTGCATTTCGCAGTAGAAAATCATAAACAAAGTCAGCTTTACTTTCTATTCTGACTGTACACTCGTCTCCCGATTCGTCCCACCGAAAATTTTCGTTCGAGCCGTTTCTAAAGCGCCTTTTTTAATCTCTATAAATCAAATTTATGACTTGTGTAAGCTTTCTGTTTTATTTACCCTTTTATAATTTTGTTGTCTGTACATACAGGGATGGAGTTAGGGCAGTGAGCCGAGACGCACACATAGACAACCACTTGAATGTATTTTTGTGACGTTTATGTCTGAAATTTGTACAGAGACGTATGGAGGGGTCTGCCGTGAGTTGATTCAGTTACTTTGTAGCAAAACTGTCGATTGTTGTGAATGAATTCTAAAAGAAAATATCAAAGTGTGAAGAAAATTTTTCTGTCAGACAATGTGAAGATGGCAAAAAGAAAACATTAGGTACTCAATTGTTGTCATCTTAAAAGAAGCATATTGATTTCCACGAGCTTCACTATTATAAGGTATCGTGAAATCCGTGAATTCAGTGTGTGGGGATCAGCTATTAGCCCGTCAGGATTCTGTTTACAGGTTAGTCAACATACTGTCAAAAACAGGGAAATTTTTTTGGGTACTATGTGACACCTGAATTTTCCTAAGATTAGCTGGTTACGTAGTGATACTCTGAGCTTTAGCTTTTTTTGAATTACCCTTTACACTTTGCCACCTGTTAAGTTCCAAAGGTTATTCGTTCAAAACAAACAATTGTTTTCTCTTTATATATGAACAATTGGTTCTTTCTGATTTACACATATATCATAACACCTTCAAACACAAGTTTCACCGATAAACAATTGGAAAACATCTGCGCTCACGGGTTCCTGGGCGTATTAGGTAATTAATTCGAGAATTGTCCCGAACGTGTGTCGGTAGGAATTATTGAGCATCTTTGTGCGGGGTGACGTGATCCCGCCCATCTGGTAAAAATGTGAGTGTGTTGGTTGTTTGTTTTGATTTGTTCTATTGAATTTGTTGTTTGTTTAGTTTGATTGTCTGTAATGTTTTGGAATACTTGTAGTAAAATGTAATGTCCTTGACATTTTTAAGGGGTACCGCTGGTAATAAAGACGCTCGTTCATAGTTACTCCATAATTATGAGATATCAAGACCAGACAGCTCATGGTATCTACTAAAATTATCAAACGGCAGATGCCTATTCATTTTTTGTAATTTACAAACCATTGCGATAATGTCAACTTTCAAATAAAAAGGCATGACCAGATAGATCAATTTAGATGGCAGTTTGCTCTTTAAGTGTTAAGACCGTGGATAGTCAGATTTATACCACATTTATGCGTTCGGGTCATTGCTAACCACCCTAATAGGAGACATTATAGCAATGGACGTCGAAAATAATAAAAATAAATGTTAACAAAATATTGCTAGAAATATGATATTATCTGACAGCATAACTACTTCAGTGACCTAGATACTAGCGCCAATAACCTAACAAAAATATAAAACATCAAGCGTCAACATTGAAATAATAAATCTGAGCGCCCCCTCCCCCTCCTCTTGAAGCTCAAGGAGGCATCCATGAACGCTGTCAGGCAATGATGGACGGCCGACCATAAAACTGACGAGACGACTACCCACGCTACGAAATGGCCCTGTGGAGCCCAGTATATCACTTTTATTACATGCCATCTTCATTTTCATATTTCATATTTGCATTTCTGTAGCAGTACCCCCTCCTAAAGCCCCCCCTTTTAAGCGTTTCGCACGTTTTTCTATGTAATCGCTCGCTTTGTGTGTGCGACGTGGCCGGTTCCGTCAAAGGAAAGTTTTTTGTTACGTGGACTCGAGTGGATTTTTGATATACGGTTCCGTAGCTTTTTTCAATTTAAAGTTTAATGATGTGAATAAATTATAGCTGCGTTTACTGTCATCGCCACTACCAGAGCTGTTATCCCGGCTGCATCTAAATACTTTCCTTTGAATTTAATTAAGATTTAATTAAGATTCATCATCAAGTTAGTGATGAATTCCTTGTTGGCACCAAGTAGAAGGGACAAGCCCGAAATATGTTCCTGAATAGAGTTATACCATATAGTCTGAGTATGGGAGTTCCTCATATGGTCCATTGGCGTTTGAATCGGTGAATCGGGATATAATTGCCCTCGTCAGTGCATGATAGAAAGTCATGTCGATATCTACAGAATTAATATGCCTCTGCACGCTTCGCTTGAAAAACCCGAGGTTGTAAACGATTAAGATTTCGGCTTTTATTCTTATTTTTTCTTGTGGATATCCCGCATGTATACTACGCCAGAGCCGGACTGTTACCGACTAAAACCAAACGTTCCCTACTGCCTAGGGCAGGAGCCCCGGATAAGCCCTCGGAAGGATGTCCCGGGATATAAAATTTTGACTTAAACCTTTTTATACCTACCTAGTCAGTACTTTACTACCACCTATTACTATTTAATCTGTATTGAAAACTTTTGTATACGTAGTACTATTTAACTGTGAATAAATATTCAATCATTTATTAAAAAAACATTTGGCCTGTAGATCCCTAAAAAACTTAAGTGTAGGTAATGTGCATTTTAGTTGCGAGGTTGTTGTGACGTGTGCCTTGTTAGTTATACCTGGGAAGGTAGCCCTGGTTAGGACATGAGTTGCTTTGTAAGGTTAATTTGATCAAAGAGCAGTTACTTAAGTAGAAAATTTTATAGTATCGATTCTGGACAGGATCAGTTTTGCAAAAAACGCTGCCTTGACCGATGTGTGAATTTATCTACAATTTACATATCGGATATGAACTATTTTTTGAGGATCGGATAAGAAACATACTATCACTTGTCTGTTGGGCTAGTGTGTTACTGCAAGATCGTTATTTAAACTTTCCAGTCTTTAAAACTTCACATCCATCTAAACATTTACATAGCGACTTCTGTACAGTAAGCAAAAACAATAGTGGTAGTTAACAAAAATTTAATTACCATAAAGCAACTCAAGTAATGGTAAGGTCAGCACATTCGCGGTGCAAACACGACCAGCCTTAATCGAGTGGCTCTTGGCGTAAGCTTTTTGATATCTCCGATACTAGCAGTGCAGTCCTTGGTACGATGAGCAAAAAAAATTAATTTGTGTACAAATTAATCTTATTTCGCTCGTGACTCCGCAGACTTTGTGTTCTGTAAACAATCACTGTAGTAAGTAAGTCAACTTTGACTATTGCCGTTTCTTAAATGGGTTTTTTTAATGCGAGGAAAATGCTACATAGATGCTATGCCATGCTATGATGCTATGCTATATATTAAGTTGGTTGGGTTTTAACAATAACTGTAGTAAGCAACTTTGACTATTGAGTGGTCCTTGAGTGGTTTTTTTTTAACATGAGGAAAATCCTACATGGATGCTATGCCGGTCTCTTACCAACTAAAAACCACACCTAATAGCCTACCTAATAGCTTACGATTGGGAGCCCCGGGCAAGCCCTCGGAAGAATACGACTGGACTCCCAACGGACCTATGGCTACCACTGCGGCCTAACCTACGGTCCTCGAATGAGTGACTATCATGTGACCGTTTTTTGACATTTTATTTGCAAGCGTTGCCTTGCTTCGCATTACACGTTCCTAGGTCGACAGCGATTCGATCACGTGCGTTGAACGCTGTTGCACTAAAGTGAAAAAGAGTATATTTGAAAATATATTAACATAAAAAAGTCACTCACATAATATTTGTTTATTTTTCAACAGAAAAGATATCGTTAATATTCCAACGCTACAGAGGTACAGTTAGCAAAGCCAGGTGGAGATGTTTACGAGCGCTCGGTCGCGTAGATCACCGCGACAATGCGCCAGTGTGTGCCCGCCCTAACGCGCTTCTAATACCATTAGCTTTTAAATGTGTATGTACCAGCTTTTTGTATGAATTCATAACAGTATTTTGTTATGTTATATGGGGAAACATGTGTATGCGCAAATTAACTGAAAGCAGACAATTTGTAGATACTTACACCTGCTTTCATAAAACCTTCTAAAGTGACTGCTGTGCCGTGCTGGTAATAGGAGACCATAGTTAGTGCAAGCTACCGCATTGGGAGGGAGGGAGGTCCATCGGCCCTTCGGCTCATCGTGCCAGCTGACCGGATACCTGTACTTACCTTTGAAGAGAGTCTTGCTTCGCCTTCATGTTACCTGTACGCAGATACCTCTCAGCCTCCTTCTTAACCTTGTCTTATCCATATGAATGGGTTTTGTAACAACTATGGCAAAGACGCGTGTACTCTAATTCCAAGAAGGGTGAACTAATAAATCTGTTTAATTGTAGTTGTAACCTTCTATTTTGCAAACAAAGGTTATGACAGTACACAGATCTTGATGTATCCTGAAATTAAACCCGATTGGGTAGAAATTAATGGTATGTTGGTTTTCAACGATTCTCCTCCTGCAGGCGGTAACACAAACCTTTGGAGATGGTGACTTTAATCTTCTTATGTGTATTCCAACTCTTATATAATGGTTTGTCCTCTAAAGAATTTATTGACATGATGATGCCCACGGTCGCTTTCAATCACCACTCGCCACAGACATGATATTTATCTTCTCACTTTTCGTCCGGAGCACTCGTATATGGTATCGGTTTCTTCAAAAGGGGTCTTCTTGCTGAATCTTTGGTGTTGTAAATGCCTATAGGCTCTAGTGACAACTCAAGTGCACCGTATGATTGCAAATGTTAACTGGAGATCAATATTATGGGGACTTAGAAGGTTTTTACAGGGTTGACAGCGCGATTGAAGCGCCTCTGGTGTTGCAAACGTCTATAGGCTACGGTGATCACCTGTACATCTGGTGGGCCGTATGCTTATCTGCCACTCTAGTGGTATAAAAAAACCACTACGATCAAGGCCGTATCCTTACAAAAGTTTTGTTGCACAATAAAATATTCTGTTCTATTCTTGTCTTTCACTATTATGGTAGGAAATACGAGAAAAGTCAAGCATTCCAGTTAATTCTTAATGTGCCGTTAGTTAAGTTAAGCTGGACCACATTACAACACGTGCCACAAAGCTAAGCCTCCAACAATGAGCTGGAGGACTTGGCCATCGCATAATATCAGCGCTGGAATCGCTAACTCAGTCTTACATACTGCACTATAAATACCGCGCTAAATACCTGCCCTCTGCTTAAGGCGAAACTTGTTGCAACTACAATCAGTTTTTGGATAACGGAAAAAATCAGGAAAATAGCACAGTTTTTTTAATATTTAGCCCGCCAAGTTGACGTCGCCAGCCCGATGGAAAGCCACATAGCGATTGGGGGCCACTCTCACAGTCCGTAACACTTCTGACAGTAGGACAGTCCTCAAATTGGCGCCCCTGTGATGTGCCTTTTCACGCCCCCTTGAAGAACCCGAGATTGTAAGATAAGGGAAACACGTGTGCGTGTAGGTCATTCTAGGTTTTTATAGATCGACAGAGGAACGATCTTTTGAAACGCCCAGTTCTGGCGAAAATTCTCTCCACTGTGTGTGAGTGGCATCTCTGCACCTGCACGGCACGCGTTGTTCGAGATCGGAAAGGAGTGGATGGAATCAGGTTGAAAAGCTCTTCATAATCATTCGCCGTGATACATTCGGTAAAAGGCAGCCAAGGGCGCTATGGTTCTACGCTGCGCTAACGGTTCGAGGCCACCCGTCACCCGACAACGATTTATCTATGTATAGTATTACTTTTGCATACTCTTCTATCATCTTCTTATTTTCATCAGCACAAGCCTTCTAATATTCTACTGGAACGATGTTACCCGTCAAAGAACCAGAGTTTCCGACATGGCTCGCAGAGTATGCGTTTTGAAGTGGCAGTGAGCTGGCAACATCTGTAGGAGAACCAATGGTTGGTCGAGCAAACGAGATCTGGAGTGGAGACCGCGACTTGGTACACGTGGGGTAGGACGACCCCCCGCCAGTTGGACCGACGATCTGAAAAGGTCGCAGGGACTGACTGGATGCGGAAGTAGCAAGAGCGCGTATTTTGGCGAAATTTGGAATAGGCCTATGCCCAGCAGTAGGCTAATATGATTGATTATATACCAACACAAAGTAAAGTCTTATTTAATTTCAGTTAATTATTTTCTTTTATCATAACTCTATGATACATGCTGTCAACAAAATATGTTAACAAAATCGTGTCTAGGTAAATATTTTTTTACAAAATTAGCTGCAAAGATACGTGTCAATTTTAATCAATGCAAAAAATAATCTGTTAAATGAAGCAGAAATATAAAATTTATGGAGTTTTAATTTCTTATACTTTGTTATAGCTAACCTTACAAAGTTCAACAAGATGATTCTTTTGCATCTTTTATAGGTACCCTATTACTAAATGAACTAATTAAAAGCACCTACCCCTTAACTATGCGGTGAGCTGATGCTGAACACAAAAACTGCAAGTGTGGGTCGCTCTTTACGACAGTGCCGACGCTGTGCACCGCGGTGGTCGGCAGAATTATAAGAGGTTTAGTGCACAACTAAACAGATATTAAATTTTCCAACTTTGTACGGAAGATTTTCCGTTTTAACACCGAATTTCTCGTTAGAATTGTTTTGTTTGTTAGATGAATTAATTAGGACAGTCTTTCTCAATCTGGTATGGCAATTCTTTACTGTAAATAAATTCATATTAATATTTTAAATGTAAAACTATGTTGAACTTCCTTTTACGTTAAGAGAAACCAATGGATGGGCAAATTTTTATTCAATAGTTTTTTAGGGTTCCGTACCCAAAAGATAAGAACTGGACGCTTTATTTAAATTTCCACTGTCCGACTGTCCGTCATCAGCTGATGACATATTATAGGTAAGCGCGAGGTCGCATCTGTGGTTTTCCACGGCGGTTTCTAACCTCAAAGTGTCATCATCATCAAGCTGTCAAAATCAATGAAATTAAGTCAACGTTTGACATTTTGAGGTTAGAAACCGCCGCGGAAAAACGCAGATGCGGCCTGGGACTAATAGGCGCTAGCTTAACAGTTGAAATTTTCACAGATGATCAATTTCCTTTTCGACCTTCATATTCCACATCCTACTCTGTAAGTGGAAACCTATTAGTACTTTTTTCTCATATAACCTCCGTTAAACAAAACTATTCTTAAACTAGGAAAAGTTTGAGCTCCAGTATCCTAGTTCAGAACACGGTGGCAGTTTTATCCAAGTCTAATACCAACTTGTAGGCTGGCAGGTCTAAGGCTAAGCTTGCCAAAGATAGGATCCTATCTCTGTTCACAAAATATATGCCGGAGACTGTATTAAACTAGATCGTACGTGTGTTTGTTCTTTTGTTGCTTGCTTACTAACTGGCGATCTTTGAATTTATTAACTTGAAAAATAGTTCGGAGTATTGATTATTGATACTGTTGATTGATGGCACTTATTGAAAAACTTCACTTGTACTGTTCCACAACATTTATTATTGTAATACCTAACCGGTTTTGCCTTTCGGCATTCTCAAAGGCTATTTACTTATTTAGATCATAAGTTAGAGACACATAATGTGGAATAGAGAGTTAAGAGTTCGGAGTACCTATGGACCCCAGCTTTCGTCATGAGGTCACAGCGCTCTCGATCTTTGAGAGCAAGTGTTTGCAACAACGAAACAACGCTTCTTGTGAACAGAACCACAAAAGCTGGGTTCTTTTTCGCACAAAGGTGGCAGTGCTGTCAGTCTTCTGGAGACGTTACCTACCAATTAAAGGCTGTGGAGAGGAAAATTTTCTTGACGCGTCTTTTTTTTTCTTGCGTTTCTCGTGAATTGACGCCGCCCGCCTAATGGAAAGCAATCGAGCAATACTTAGGGTCATGCAGTCCTAGTGGTGGGACAGTGAAGACAAACTGATAGTTACAACTATTAGTATATTGTACTACATACTATAGTACTATATACTATATAGTGGGCTATTTTATTGCCGTCCCAATCATCATAATGAGGACATATCGCGATAAGCATTATTGAGCATGAGCTATAACCTCTTTATTTGGATACTTCGTCTCGTATATACTCGTACATAATGTACCTTTGTTTAACGAAAAGTAAAATTTTAGCTATTTTATAAAATCTAAGTAAAACGTTCGGTGTTATAAACCACTCGACAAGCTTTTTGTCATTTTAGCTTGTGTTTTGTGCGTAATTCTTTAATGTGTTTTATAATATTTATACGTTATTTTATTTCTGTTTAGGGCACGTATAAAGCTTATTGCACTTTTAATCTAAACTGTGAATTAAAATCGCACTTAGCATACGTAACACGGTAGCAACACTACATACAATAGAGCTACGGAGGTGAGAACACATACACTTTAAAATTGTAGGTTACCTGCTTATCCCGTTACAGCCCATTAACCTGTTAAATTTATACCCACCATATTTTTTCCCACCAAAAATCTCATATACACGTCATCACGACTTACATAATTCACAAAATTTCAACACTGCCATAACATAACTAATTCTGTCTACTAGAATAATAATGATAAACCAATATACATGTACCGGTAACGTGGAGAAACGTAAATATTATTGTTTAACGTTACAATGTTGAGAATCGGGCAGTTTGGTCGTATAAATCCATCGTTGGCTGCACGTAAAGCAGTACATATTTTGTTGTAGGATTTAAATCAAGGAATGAACACCCGTGCGTGCTGTGGCCATCATTTTGATTGATAGGTGGGATTAGTTTCATTTTTTTTTGAATAGTGTAGCTGTGTTTTATATACTTATCAGAGGACTAAATGGACAGCTAAATAATAAAATAGGACGCCCACCTTATTATTCCGCGATCTAGAAATGGTCGCTGTGTGTTATCGTGTGGATTTGGAGAAGCCTACATCCAGCAGTACACTAGAATAGAGTGATTTAATTCGTTGATTAAAATAAGGAACGAAACTAAACACTTATTATTTATTGTAAGTACTTATTGTCTGTTGTTCCCAAATAATATAATAGAATATATATTCCACATGTCATGTCAGTTTTAATCAATATTTACTGTGATAATAAATCAGTTAGTGATGACAGAATAACGCTAGCTACTGCTCGTTCGCTCTAACTTTACCGTTCGGCTCCATAGTAAAGTCGAATTTTTAATTAGATGAAGTAAATTGACAGCAACTAATGTCACTTCTTCATACAATGTTGCGTATTTTCTATGACGATGTGACATTAGCTACTGTCAATTTACTTCGTCTAATTAACAATTCGGGTAAACGCCTCTACGCCA
Source organism: Miltochrista miniata (assembly GCA_933228765.1). Classification (NCBI taxonomy): domain Eukaryota; kingdom Metazoa; phylum Arthropoda; class Insecta; order Lepidoptera; family Erebidae; genus Miltochrista; species Miltochrista miniata. Next base: position 34,949,734 of record OW121755.1, on the reverse strand, counting down.
GCGGCAAAGTTAGAGCGAACGGATAGTAATTTATTTTATTCTGCCTTCCATCCATTCTTATGCATCCATGAAAAAAAAGTCTGATAAACCATTCTGAAGTTCGCAACAACGCAAAATGGTTATAAAAAAAGAAATTAAAGTCACTTAAGATTTACACCTACGCGTCACAACAGCTCCTCAATTATGTGATGATCCAGTTTCTTCTCCCTTTCAATCATCCTCGGAGAGAGAAAACGCAAGATCACTGGTATATCTTGAGTGACGGCTAGTAAGAGCACTAGTCGTCATGCTTATTTCTAGAAGGTGACTCCATTCTACGGGGCCACAGCAGCATGTTGTCTTTTTCATATCAAGAAGATAACAGATCAAAGTAATACTTAGCCTAAACTAGCTTTTAACATCGTATCTTCTCGAAGATCTGTAAGTATTGTTTTCATTTATAATAGATTCATGGCCATCCTACACTCCTGTTTACGTAATTACTCGAGAGATACCTATACGAAAAAATAATTATTTATTATACGAATGAATCATTCATCACTATGTAACTATATTTAATAGACAAGGCATACATAAAAACAAGAATAAAGGTCATAGGTAACCTACATTATCGAAAGTGTTACAATAATGAAGTCATGTACAATATTGTATATTATGCATCAATGGCTTCTACAAGATTTAATTATTGATCAATTACCTACTTTTAAAATAGTACTGTATTCTTCTAGCAATAATAAAATAAGTGTTAGCCAAATAAATCGCAGCATATGAAGTCTGTAGTAGAGATATATAAAACTCTCTCCAAATAATGTGCTATCAATAATACACACCAAAAGAAATACAGCTTCTTATGTTAAAAGGTTTAATCGACAACATTTGTAATTTCAGGTATGAAATATGAAAATTCTTTTCGAAATACAAGACACTCTATGTCTTCATAACTCTATCTAAACCTAATATAAAGAATAATAAAGACACAAACTGTGATTTCCAAAGCTCAATCTCACTGATTCTTGTCAATCAGCGCCACACACACACACATGCCTATAACTACACACACTTACACATAAACTCTTATTACTGCTACGACAGCTGTTCAACATTATACATAAACAATATGAATGTGTAGGGATATTACTTGCTTCTTACGCATCTAATTTTAATTAAAAATTACAGTGGTTTCAACACTAAAGCAGAAATATTAATTGAAATACCTGCGAAGTACAGTATTGTGATAAAAATTTTAAATAAAAAAATAGAACCGACTTCATACAAATCTTTAAATATAAAATTTACCTAGCACATAGTAATATGTATTTTGATTTATCAGATTTTATTCAATATCATATTGAAGTTGGCGCCAAGTAAACCAAAAGGTAAAGGCTTAGGTAGGTATTATTAATGGCACCAACTTCAATATTATATTGAATAAAATCTGATAAATCAAAATACATATTACTATGTGCTAGGTAAATTTTATATTTAAAGATTTGTATGAAGTCGGTTCTATTTTTTTATTTAAAATTTTTATTTTTTTATTTTAAGTGACGGGTGGACCGAAAAGTATATCTATCTAGGTGTAAAGTTCTCATAAACACAAACTTATCAAGCCAAAACACAAGATAGCTGCTGTAAATCGTTAAGGAATTCCCTCGACTGTCTTTCGGTTCCATCATCAGATCGAGTCCAGACCTTCATTAAATTTTAGAACACTAAAGTACTTAATCAAAAAGTTAACAAACGCACTAGTTGTCCCTACAATTTTCGGTGGTTGCCCTCGATTTCTCCTGGATCCCAGCATCAGATCCTGATACCCTGGATATGGGACCACCTCAGGAGTAACCTCTTTCAAACAAAAAAAAAATTTTCAAAATCCATCCATAATTGGCGCTGCTATAGCGTAACATACATACAAAAAAAAAAAAAAAAAAAAACATAGCGTACGAATTGAGAACCTCCTCCTTTTTTGAAGTCGGTTAAAAATAGGCTTTAAGTATGGGCATGTGATAGTAGCGTTGCGAATACGTTTACAGTACACCTGTCAGTACACACTCCAAGAAACGGGATAACACATGAAGCATTTCCCAAAGATGCTGGATAGTACATAAGCCTAGCCTAGGTGAGGCCGCGGTGCGGGGGCGTCGCAGACGTACCTTTGACCAAGACTATCGGCCTCCATGACCGGGGGCCTGAGGATGGTGAGGGAGCTGCTGTCCTTACAGAAGTGGGCACTCACGAGGAATCATGCACGTCACACTCCCCTTGAGAGACGACAGTGTAACGTGAGGGAACCCCGCACGTCACACTCCCCTTAAGAACCGGGATAAAATCCGACCAATCCTCCAAAGACGCACCCGAAAAGGTTAGGCCGCAATGCTAGCCTTAGGACTGTTGGGATTTATGGGGAATTGGGGACATCCTTTCGAAAGCTTACCCTGGGCTCCCAACCGTAGGTTGTTAGGTAGTATACGTATGGTTTTTAGTCGGTATGATTCCGGCATAGCATCCCTGTACGATTTTTCTCACGAACTTCAAATAAAAAGTTATGGCTGCGGTGGTAGCATGGACATCCTTTCGAAAGTTACCCGGGACTTCCAACCGTAGGCATTGATAAGGAACTTGTGTTTCCAGTCGTTGAAGATTTCCACACGATAAAAAAATAAATGACACTTTAGCTGTTTTAAGACTTCAATGAACCGTTCAGGAGTTATGTTATTTTACAAAACAAACTGATTTGCTAGTAGGTAACCTATAATTTAGTAATTTTCTATAAATTGAAATATAATTACTCACATACATTTATTTGTTCAAAATTTTCATACCTCTGCCATCTGCATTAACACATTATTTAAGAATAACGGTCTGTTAAACATAAAATACAGGTTACAATTAAATGATAATTAAATTAAGGGAATGATAAATTTAAACAAATTGCTCTCGCGTTTGGTAAAATTAAAAATCATAATTACTATCGGTATGTCGACACACGCTTACAACCGCAATCAAACACAGTTGCACATTAAATAGGGTGGATGGTCCAGTTAGCTGCCACGTCATTATAAAATAAAATAAATGATTATCTAAGCAATAAGTTAGAGCTTAAACATCGACGGTTATAATTTTGTATTTACCTCAACTAAATCACATCACATTCCGTCTCTTATGCATGGTGCACGTTAATTTAATTATCATGCAGGTGATTTTGGGTCTTGTTAGTCATACATATATAAGCCAATCATCTCATCCTTTACTGTATAGTATAATCTGTACAAATTCTAAATTCTCTAATAAGTACAGACCTACAACATCACGTATAAAATATTTAAAAAAAAACATGCAAAATGATAAAGTGTTGTTTTGTAGCAATAACAATTTTAAAAACTTAATAAATAAAGTAGATAATGAAAACAAATAAACGATATTTTATTTTATCATTGTTAACCCCTAAATTTTACAAACAGTTACTACATAGGTAACTTTTTGGCGAGCTAACGTTAGTTTTCATAATGTCAAATGACTAATTTTGCCACAGTTAAAATATTGAATACGTCTAATAAACGTATCCAAATTTTAACGAATGAAAGTTTATTACTTTTTATAGGCAGCAACTGGCTAGGCCACCCCGCAATTCATTATCAACAAAAATGAGTATATATTTATTTGCGTAGGCCACAGCCGTCAAAACAATGCAAGCCCCACCCCTCTACCCCTTGTGGGACATGCAGCCCTGTCATTTACCACAAAAACTAGATGATACCGATTAAAACAGCCCGAAACTGGTAATAGTGGCCGAGTTATAGCTTTAAATGAAATATAATTTGATATGTAATGCAAAAATTTGGCGACAAATATTATTTCAAAGCATTATTAGAGGATGGCGGCGGCTGCAATTTTGTGTAGTTAGGCTCAAGTTACAAACATAATTATAATTTCTTATGAAAATTTCAAATATAAAATTGGCTCTATGGCTCTTTGAGGTTAATTCTAATGCCATTCAAATTCCTTGGGACGTTTGATGAGAGAGACATCATCAAGAATAACTTTCCAGAGGTTTTTCAGTAAGTATGAATAATCTGTACCGATACTACAACTCGTAACGCCATCTAGCGTCAAACTAAATACGATAACAGAAAAGTAAAAGAAGAATCTTGATGAACTTTTCTAACGAGATCTATATTATATTCCAGGATGTGTGTTTCTTCGTAACATTTATAATCTTGATTGTTATCACTTGATGGAACTTGTTATAATTCATTATTCAAACTCACACTTGTACATTTCCACTATTTAATCGTAATTTTTTACATGTTACCTTTGAGAATGCCTTAGGCGAAACCGGTCAGGTTATGTTAAAAATTACGATTAAATAGTGGAAAAGTACAAGTGTGAGTTTGAATAATGTATTTCCTCGTTTTCGTAGGGTAGTTCAAAGTTCGGTACGTACCTGTAACTATGATTTTATCTGTGATATGGGAAACTAAGTATGTAATTTACAAATGGAATCATACATTACGTGGGAGAGGAACCCACCATACACCCTCGATTCATCAATCACAACACAGCTATCAATCAAGGATAACTCCACCTAATTGTAACGGTGGCATGACGAATCAAACTCCTCATTGTTATGTACGATCGGTAAACTTCATGATTGACTCATAACCGCTCCCTTTAACCCGTACACGTACTTCCCTCATCTTACAATTACAGGGCCGCCAACTTAAGGACCACTGTCAGAAGTCCTACGGACTGTGAGAGTGGCCCCCAATCGCTAGATGCGCCACGGCTTTTCATTCGGCTGGCGACGTCAATTTGGCGAGTTCAATATAAAAAAAACAACCAACAATCTGAATAGTAAACGTTCTTATTACCTATCTGTCTTCCATCCCCTTGCCTGTACTTTTAAAAGTTACCCAATTTCTTTCTTAATATTGTCAGAACACAAAACAGAACGTACCCATTCAAAATATTTCCCTAAATTAAATTAGCAATCACTAATCATGGAACACACTGCCGTAGACAGAGAGCCCTCATTGTACACCACAGTGTAGTTCTAAATATCCGATATATTTATTTATTTACGGCATTTATAATTCAGAGTATATATCATTGAACTGTCATACCGGCCGCGATAATGCAAAATTTGCGGCGTGTGAAATGAGTGGAGTAGTTTAAATTATCTAACCAAAAATAACTTAGAGATTTTACTAACCTATGAAAATGGAAAAACTAATTATTTGAAACATTACATTTACTAAATACCTACTCATCTACAAGTAAGCTATCAGCACGAATTGCTCTTAATTCATCAACGTTTTTTTCACAAATTTTGCGAATTACACTGCGCGAAATATTTAAATACGTTACACCAGGGTCAATTTTTTTACTCTGAATTGCTTCACTATTTTATGATTGGATCTATCAATCCTTTAAAGAAATATAGTACTTACTTACCTGTTTGTTTTTTTTTTCAGAGGTAGTGTTCAGACTTCAGATATTAGACTAGTTGTCTAATATTTCTGGCCCTGGTCCATCTTTTACAACAGCCACCTGCATTTTTTTTTCAACCAACAATCTCCACGTCATTCCCTGTCCACGTACAGCCAGCAGCAACGAAGTGCGCCAGTAACGAGAGGCGCGTCACAATAATTCTCCGGCACGACAATGCTTTAATGTGCGTTTGATTCATTCGTTACAAAATGAGGTTATCACTCCCAGCTATGCATTGTGTTATTGAATTCGATTGTCGCATAGCTCAACACCCCTGAACGTGTATGAAATCACGGTTGAATTTAGCTTTACACGTGAAATTGGAGGATTTTTTTCTGTAACTAACGAATGTAATGAAGTGTCTACCACTTCATTACATTTACGCCAAATGACATGTGGGAGCCAAAACGTGTCTTCGTTTCAAATCTTGAAGACTTGGATTTCAATACCACTTGTTTCCTTTTGTCTAAGATTCAAGGTCCAGTTCTTCCAAGGTTAAGTCAGCAGGAGAATCTTCGTTCCAAATCATGAAGACTTGGATTTCAATACCACTTGTTTCCTTTTGTCTAAGATTCAAGGTCCAGTTCTTCCAAGGTTAAGTCAGCAGGAGAACGAGTACAAAAAAACCATAAAGTATGAAAATATTTTAATCTTCGTCGCCGTCGCTCTCCTCAATTAATAATTAAATGACCATGTGTTCGAACCGTTTATAGTGATGGACCTAATCACAATTATATTTAAAGAAGGCTGGTTTCCTTTTTCCTCTAAATTAGAGCGACAGCAAAGGCGATGTGGCTATGACGTCTTTATTCCTAGGCGACGTGTCCACACACGGACTGAAATACGAAGGAAATTACCTATTTTGTGTTTTTCTCTTTTTTTTGCTCACACAGTTTAGTAAATCGTTTGCAATACAAGTATATGCAAAACAATTAACTAAGTTTGTTCTTACATAACACACACACTCTTGATCTACCTTAATCTCCATACTAATCACCCTGTAGACATTTCGTATTGTAGATACGACAGCGATTGTATGACAACTTTCTACTTTAGACGCTCCAAAAACATTCAAAATCAAAGACTTCATAAACAGCACCCTCAAAGGTCTGAAACCCATAAATATAAAGCAAGATGGTCTACCCTCCCCCACATTATCATTATAAATGCAAGACAAAAACGTACTTCATGCGATGGAACGCTGACACCACCGAAACTTATCCGCCCGGGTACTTTTCACCCGGACACCTTGAGGCCATTAAGGCACTAATGACTCCCTGTAAATTGGCCATAACTCAGGCCTGGCCGTAAATAACTGCTCCGCTCTTGATAAGGGCTCCGCTGACTTGTCGCGAACGTCCGAACACGTCTGTCTTAGTTTAGCATGTGCGATTTATAGTCGGGTAAGTTTGTCGCAGTTTGTCTACGCACATAATTATGTAGCTTCGGGTTCACTGAAATTGATTGTCGCGCCATCTGTTGAGTTGTAATTAAGAACAACTAGGTTGAAACAAACGATACCTGATAATATATAAAATTGTTAGAAATATGATGATTATTTAGAAGATTTTTTGTGACAGATACTTTATTAATACATACAGTTTATAATCTATTCAAACTCCCGATTGTCATTGAATTGCAACGCGAGCACCCATAGAAATAATATACAACGCTTGTGAACAAAATAAGAAAAAAATATTTTCAAATAGTTTTTGGCAATACTATTCTGTAGTACCTAACTTTTTGCCTGTTAAAGATAAGTAACATTACGAAAAAAAATTTCAGCCCGATTCGTCCAGCGGTTTGAGCGTGAAAGAGTAACAAACATCCACACTCACAAACTTTCGCATTTATAATATTAGTAAGAAGTAAGATTCTTTACATATTTTTTGTCATACTTATACGACAGTGCGCAGAAAATAAGTAGTATCAACTAGAAGCAGGTCATTTCTCACAATAAAGCGGTAACGACACAGAAGCTGCGCGCAGGTAACTATGCAGTAAACAGTTACGTCGTATGGCCGCTCTTTATAGTGTAATGGACATCTTTGTCTCAGTATATCATGATGTCGCTCACGGTGAGAACCAGGAGCTACGAATGGTAGTAGGTCTACTGTTCGAAATAGAATTTCTTCCCTTGGGCATAACCGCTTTAGGGCCAATCCGAGCTTCCTGACATATTACGTAAGAGCTCTGTAACGTCCGTGAAGGCTTACACACGGCCATTTGAAAAAAGGGGTCTTCGCAACTTTGAACTGGGTTTTATAGAGGCTTTGAAAATTTGTACTTTTCCTCTGCAGGCTTTCTCCAATTCTTCTCTTTATTAATTAACTAGCTGAGCCCGCAACTTCGTTTACGTCACATAAGGTGTATGAAAGGAAAGGTATTTCTTCATCAGAGTCATCAAGCAGCGTCTGAAACTGCCCTGTTTGCTTAATCATAAAAGAGACACGCCAGTTTAGGTTCACTCACATTCAAAGAAACCCCTACAATTAAAATTTTCAAAATATCTGATTCTTAAAAGTGTTATAACTCTTTTATTTCTAAACCGATTTACATAAAACAAACGCTAAATGTTAACTGGAGCAAACCTCAACACAATAAAAAAAACCGCATTGCAATCGGTTGAGCGGTTACTGAGATTAGCGTGCACAACCGTACAGACAAACAGATATACAGACATACAGACAAACAGACAAAAATTCTAAAAATCATTGTTTTGGGTTCTATTGCGTTCATAAGGCCCCCTATAATACTTTTTCTTATTTATCTTCCATGTACAGACAGCGACCTGTTACGATTTTATTATAGGTATGTATTGATATCTTCTGTCTCGCATGGTCGTAACTGCCGTAACATCTTTAGTGTAGAACTACACTTACTCTTCGTCTTGAACTTTTATATATTTTAGGTAAAAGAACTGCACTTGGTGTGTGCACAATACTTCAAATCAGATGCGGTATAACCATCCGAACGACTGCCACCTCCAATCTTTCCTCAATCCACGTTTGACGAAGGCCTGTGGCGTAACGTCTTGTTTAAATCAAGCAGGGAATGATGGCAATAACAGTTAGCAGCCGAGTTACGTTCGCCAGAGATAATGGCAGCCCGGGAGATTCCCTCAAAGTAATTGCTAATTTTCGGCGCCCGCGCTGTAATAATTGTTTGTCTGCTTCTTTGTTTAATCAGGGAGGATGTTTATCATTGTTTGTTCGTTCTGTGACTTGGTTTTGTGTCAGGATCGTACCCTTATAAAGATAACTGAGGTCTAGCAGGCAGGCGAAGTTGATGAGCTTGGGGAGATTTCACAGGGAATTAAGAAGTGCAAAGATTAGCGTAACAATTGGAACAATACAAGTGTTATGAGTAAAAAATATAAGAGGTATACTAAGAACACAATGTTTATTTGCTACTTAGGTTTATCAGGCGTAATAAACATTGCATCATGCTGCAGTGGTCTCGTATTACTCTATCAAGTATCCGTCTTATTTTTTAGTAGAAGACCTCATATTATCTATTCATCTATTATAATAAAATGATAGAAAAGTCAAAACTGTACATTGGAAATATTAAAGAAAAAATACTCGCTAGGTGTTCTACGTAAGATACCGAACCCGAAAATATAGTTAGAAAATTTTTTCTCTGTTTGCTTTGTCCGGAAGGATCTCGAAAAGTACTGAATAGATTTGGTTCAAATTTTGCACAAATGTTACTTAGGGGTGGGCTCTTCAAATAGGCTATATATTATCACGCTACATATGGCTAAGCAGAGAGCAATGAAATATGTAGGCCGGTGGATTGATTTAACCAAAACGTAGCTGGAATATTAATAACAGATAGGTTTTACACGCAGGCTACATATTATTACGCTACTTAACCTAGAGGCTTGGCAGAAAAGAACTGAAATCCAAACCAAATTGGCATTAGTACATAATTTTCACGCGTACTAAGTCGCGGGCAACAGCTAGTTATATGAATAACAGAAAATTACTCTCTAATTTCCTACTAAGTACGTACCTCTACGCCTTTAATACAGGCAAGCTGTAATGTAGTTTTATTAGTCTCAATCTGCTTCAGACAGCTTGGCAATGTCAATCTTTCAATTTGACAACATCATGGTCAAAAGAGGCCGTGCAATACATAATCGGCGACGACGACATCATGATATAGAAGCATAGAGCAACGCGAACTGTCTAAGGGGAGACGGCATAGAACGATTGCTCGGTACAAAGGTACAAATTAGTCTGTCATATTTTGCGGGTGACGCATGACGGGGGGAAATCATCTTCACCCACACTTTCTTAGACTCGCACTACAATAGCAATCGACTGTCAATACGAAGCCTATTTATACACTTTAAACAAAACACTCATAAATTTTACACACACATGATACATTTTGTGTCATATCACCCCAAGTCGCTCAACCAATCCATGTATTGATGTGACGTCCGGTAAAGTTGCTAAACAAATCTGAATATTATCTGTACGTTTAAATAGGTGTAAATAATAATAACTTGTTATAAAATTAAGTACTTACACAAGATAATGCCATTTTGCGTCAGATTTCTTTAATCACATTTCTTTTTGTATTAATATCTAATTATTTCATCATTTGTATAAAATGACAATTCAACCGCTCACGCTGTCAACTAGACTTAGTCTAGTGAAAGAAACTCCAAAAAACAGTTTTTATGAAACTGGGCACTTTTAGTCGTCAAAATGTCAAATAAATGCCAGAGGGGGGTTTGCCAGCTTTGGCCTCTCCCTCTGTAAAGGCGCGCGATGCTCTGTGTATAGAAGTGATCATAACCAACGTCCATTGCTTTGTCACTACTTTCGGCCTGTATGCCACCTTATTGATATAAATTAAATAATTGGTTGTTATAAATTTCGCCTTTTCGATTCCAATATAGACGCTCACCAATATGTGCATACGCATAATATGTTTCTATATACAAGAAAAGCCTAATTATCTACACTCTTAATGTACAGAGGAAAAATGTATATTTTTGTGTGTGCGTGTATGTTTACAATGAATAAACTCACAAAACTACTGTACTTACCTATTTCAAAAATTATTTCACCATCGAAAAGCTTCATTCACCCTGAGTTACATAGGCTATATTTTATTCCCATATATTATTACCACGGAAACAAAAGCTACGCGGATGAAACCGCGAGACGTACGCTAGTACGTAATAATTTAACCGAGTCTCACGTATCGTTCTCCAAGTCCAAGAATTTTAAAACAATATCGTTTCACAATCAAGGTGGGCACGACAAGAAATTGGCTACACTTTAAAACTATTACCGGGACATTTCGGCGGATCGAACGGCATTTGTCTTGGGGACGGCCGGCCCAGTGTTACCACACGGTACATAGTTAGTGGGACACTAGCGATCGTCACGTGGTTTTACCCTCGTAGCTCCCGATCTCGTGGGAATACGGGAATAAAATATAGCCTATGCTTAGTGTAGCTGACCAGCAGAAAAAAAAATCGGTTTCGGAGCTTATTCGATGCAAACAAATCAGTAGTTTCGGAGCCTATTCGATGCAAAAAAACAATCAAATCTTTCATCTTTATAATAATTAATTAATATGGAACATGATCTGTACGAACTCAAAATCTGTAAAAAATAGAAATGGTCTAGTAAAACAACAGATATGTTTGCTAAATACGCCCTTCTATTACTTCCTTTTGTCAGGTGTCACTTAACAGGTATTTTCTAAATTACGATTATCATATTGTAAGAACTTACTTTCTGGCAGTCATGTAGCATCTAAGAACTTCGTACTTATTCCGTGAATTGTTCTCATTTTCCTATTATAATTACTTTCACATCATTAGTTCTTAGGTATAAATTATAAAAGAGAATAATCATTTTTTTATTAACCCTTAAATGCGCGAATTTTGTTATTGATTTAAAATATTATTTTTTAATTATATTAGGTTTTAAGATGTACCGAAAAAATATTTAAAAAAATTATATCGACTTACACCCACTGAAAATTTAAACAAACCGTATGTTGCAAATCTGCAACAGTGCGCACTTATAGGACAATACCATGTATGGTAAATTAGGTGAAAATTTAAAACTCAAAATGAATACATAAAGTTATTTATTTATTTATTCCTGATGAAATTTATAGAAACAATTATTGTCTCTATTGTAGCACAAGCTCACTCTGCATTTCTCGCAGTATGTAAACGTGTAGCCCTTACAATTCGGGTATTTACACCGGGCTCGATCCCCCCATTTTTGCCAGTGGTCGATTTTATCTTGGCGGACATCTTTAGGAGGTACAGTTTGTGCTGGTCCACGCTTCTTTTTCAACTGCAATTCAGCTTCTAAAGATGAAGAGCTTGGGCGGCCCCTTTTTGTACCATTTCTGTCTAGGCCAAGATTACATAATGCATTGGCCAGCTCTAGTCTAAATTTACATAGATTCATAAGTGTAGTATTGGGTCTGGTCTGTTTTAGAGTTTTTTTGTACATAAGCCAGGAATTTACAATGGTCACGTCTAAAAGGTAGAAAAACAAGGGGTTTGTCCACTTTCTGCTTTTACGAGTAATGTGGTACCTTCCAATAAAACTGTCAAGCAGATCGACTCCTCCCATATGGGTATTATAGTCTTTTATTACGTTAGGACAATTTATTTGTACCCGCTGTTTCGTTGCCTTATCATACCTCGAAATAGTAGTCACAGGAAAGGCTCCGGTATAGGTTGACAGCAAAGTAACTGGTTTATTATCTTTCCATACTATTGCACTGATGTCGATACCATCGATATTGGCAACCTGTTCCTCATGGTGTCCCCTTGGTACTGTTCTTTTCATCAGCGTCTTCTTATCTGGCAGTTTATTATTTGGGATACGATTAGACTGGACAGTTCCCAAGGAATATATTCCTTCTTTTGCAAGATAAGTGACCAAGGGCACAGATGTGTAGTAATTATCGAAGTAAATTATGTGGTTTGCACGTCTTGGAACAATACGCATTAGCCGCACAACTGTGTTACCAGTTGGTCCTAAATCTGGTTCGCCATTTCCGAGAGGATTCTTATCACTGCCAGTATAGACCTCAAACTTGTGTGCAAATCCATAGACACTACATACCAAGAAAAGCTTGAATCCCCATTTATGTGGTTTATTGGGGAGGTATTGTTTCATGTAGTGACCTATTTTAGTAGCACACATTTGTTCATCCAAAGATAAGCGTTGTTCTAAAGGAATAGCAGCATAGTTACTATTTAGATCGTCAATTATTGGTCTAATTTTGTGTAATTTGTCGTGATTAGGATGGTCCTGAGGTAAGTGAGTGGTATTATCATTGAAATGTAAAGTCGAACAAATTTTTTCAAAATTCTTCTGTGTCATGGTTGACTTTATAGGTTCATAGCCATATTGAGCTGACCAGTATAACCGGAAGTTTGGAAACTTTGCAATAGAAGAATAAATTAGAATCCCAAGGAACTTATTGAGATCATTGCTAGTGATACAAATGGATTGGAAAGATTTTTCTGAGTAGAATACAAATTACTCTCTGCCTTGATCTTATCCCTCAGTTCTTGAGAGAAAAAGAAAGAAAAAAATTGTACGGCGTCTCTAATTCTAACATGCTGTCAGGATATTGCAGTTGATGAAAATTTTGAATATTATCAATGGTGGTGAGGTTTGTGCGTCTCCACGTTACACGGCCTTGTCGTGGACGAGCTGTCCCATTCCGTTGACCAGAAGGCTGTGGCGTTTCACTCAAATTTTCTAAAATTGGATCATTATGATTATCAAAAATAAGAGGTGGATCAACAGTACTACTTTCCATAGGAATATCCATATCTTCAGCAAATTCTTCATCTACTAAATCAGCCAATAACTGACGATTATTCTCGAAGTAAACTTCTTCATCATCCTCTTCTGCTGCAGAGGATTCCATATCATCCTCAGACTGGTCCAGGTTCTGGAGGTAGTCCTCAATAACTTGATCATTCAGCCTTCTCGCCATTCTAGAAAAAAAACGGTAAATATATCACTCAAAAATGAAATTTCTATGAAAGTAAATGCGCAATGTTGCACTTATGCAACAAACGGACTTTGAAGAAAAAAGTATATCAAACAATGGAATTTCCATAAAATTATTTATTTATTTTTCTTTTGATATTATAAGTAATATAAAAATAAAAAAACAAACAACACTTACCTTATAGAATTATAAAACAACTGAATAACAATTTTACACTAATTGCTTTTTACGTTTACCCGCGCCCGCGATATTATAAATTGTGATTATGAAGTTCAGAAATTTGCAATCGACCCGCCAATCGAACTGTCAAAATAAATATAATTGTCATCTATAATCTATGGTAGTTTACATTCGGATACACGAAACGAAATCTATCAAATCTTTTGAATATTCGATATGTTGCAGATATGCAACAACGCGTGTTTAAGGGTTAAGCTGAAATATTTTGCAATGATCATTTTAAATTCACTTTATTTGACGAATTCAGTGAACAGTTTATATAAGTTATCTATTTTTACAACACATATATAATATGCATTTCCCGTATTCATTTGCATACCTGCACATTATTCATCAACATCATCAAAAAGTCCTACATTTTCCTAAGAGCTGGTGTCAGTAGCCACCCATCGCCTCACGGATTACACGGGCAGAGGGGAGACATTTAGTAGTGACATTTGGAGTATTTATTCGCATAATAATAATTCCTCATGGCGACGACGGGGGCGCCTCCGCTGTTAAGAGTTATGGCCGGGGGAGACACCTTCAAGGTGAAGCTGTTAGACTTGCGTGGATGTGACACTGTTGGAATTAAAGAAAACATCAAGCTCTGTTGTTTTGTTATATTATTATCATACGATATACAATGTAGTATTTAAACCTGTATCACATTCTTATATGGGTAGGAACGCTGTGGACTTAAACGTTGTGAAAATTGAAGATATGCCTATTTGTGCGAGTCTGGAATAAACACTTAAATCACAAACATGCACTGCACTTAAGACTTTCTACTACATCTATTCTTCAATCCAGATTTCGTACTACTACGAGATAAGGAAATCCTGTGGTACTTTCTTTCCTTGGTAACCATAAACTATTTAAAAAAAGTAAAGAAGAAAAACCTGAATGTGTTTAATTTTCTAGGTCATCGGTCGATCTGGAGTGTGGATGATGTGCTCTACGATGCCGAGTCTCAGTCTCCACTTCAGGACCCCGTTTTCTCCAACAGCCATCGGCTCTACCGCCCACAAAAAAAAATAATATTGATAAATTTGAACATGCATACATACATACATGCATATAGTCACGCCTTTATCCCCGAAGGGGTAGGCAGAGGCATAGTATACGCCCACATTTCACTTTATAGTTTTATGTCCCACGTAATAGGTGGTGAGCGTATCGCCGTGATAAAATGGCCATGCGCAGTCGTCGCGACCCGCAGTTGAAATTTTTCAACATGCCCATGAAGCCTTCAACTTGGCTTAACGAAGTTTTCCTTCTCTACGCAATGGCTCTTTTTGCGTAAGTGTTATCTTAGTCGCCTCTTACGACACCCTCGGGATGTATTGCGGTGGCGACCTTTTGTACTTTTACCCGTCACAACACGGAAAAATTTGAAGTCTGGCCAAATTGACCCATCGGAATCAAAGTTTGACGCCTAATATTCAAAACGGTCCTTTTGTCATTATTATTTATACAGCGTTTATACCGCAGCTAAAAAGTACATTATAATTTCTTAACTGCAGTATAACCGGTCACCTGAATATTTATGTACCGAAATGAATCCTCTGTCATAACAAGGTGTCAATTTTTACAGACCGTCAATAAATAGAGACAGCTCAGGAACTGACATAGTCGAAGTGCAGACCCAGGCAGTTTGTCAAGCCGTCAATTATTTTTTCGTACAAAAATAGTTATTACTCCGTCAGTCTATTCGTATGAATGTAAATGAAATACAGATCGCCTGAATATTTACTTACATTAAGTTCACTTTTGCACTTAAACTTTTGCTTTATGAGTCTAGAAAATTTGATTGATTAAATAAATATCACCTAGCTATTATGATGATGGATCTAGTTACACTTAATTGTATACTATTTTGTAGACTTTTTCTATGAAGTAATTTTGAACAGTGCTTTTAATTTACAGTGAAAAAGACAACTTAGCCATAATAATAATACAAATTTTAAGAATTAAATATTTATGGCAGTGCCCTTGACTTCGTCTTTGTAATTCACACTTAACCACAGAATAACGAATAGTAGGTTAAATAAATAAATATTGGCTACTTACCAAAATATTTATTTGCACTCGATAGATTGAAGAATTTTAACTGATTTCAAAAGATTCTGTCGTCAGCTGGTCAGAGTATTATCATTGACAAAAGCTTTTTTTTTTACCTGAGGGAATATCCTCATGGATGTTATGCCGGACTCCTACCGACTAAAAAACCTCACGTGACGCCAAACAGTCTATGGTTGTGAGCCCCGGGTAAGCCCTCGGAAGGATGGCCCAGGACTCCCAACAGACCTACAGCCGCCTTTGCAGCCTCGCCCAGGGGGTAGTTCGGGTCCGCGTCTTTGGGGGGGTTTTGGGTGTGATCCCGCTTCTAAGGGGGGGGGGCGTGCGTGAGTTCCTCACGTCACGCTGCCGTCATGGGCCTGCTTCTGTAAGGACGGTGAGCGACCCTCTCACCGTCCTCAGACCCGCGGTCATGGAGGCCGATAGTCCTCAGCGAAGACACGTCTACGACTACGGAACTCGGGATCATTGACAAAAGCTATGGATAAATCCATTATGATTTCGTCCAAACGTATTTTTTTTTATCATAAATGCATTTTTTATAAAAAATATAACCAAACAAACTTATAGTGAAACTGACACTTTACGTAACGTTCTAAAGCAACTAAAAACTACAGCAATTTTCGTATCAAAACCAGCTCAGTCCGCTCCACTCTATTCTCGCAGCCGTTGAAGGCGTCCATAGTCTCAAGATTAAGGCATTAACCGTTACATGCCGTGCTGTCGGTCGCTGTGACCGGCCGATCTTATACGGTACGGAGTGAACATGGATATAGTACACATAGAAAAGTCTTTAATCTATTTTTATTGTCTTTATGACTATGAGCACGATATATTTGTAAGTAATTTCCCGCGTAGAGAGGTCTCCTTTTCACGCATAAAATTTATTCCTGGGAGAAAAGGTAGTCTATGTCCTTTTCTGAGTCCTTTTCTAGGTCTATCTTTTTGCAAAATTTCATCAGAATCAATTCAGTGGTTCAGTCATGATAGCAAAACGGTAATACCTAATTACTATCTCGTGTATATTAGTAAGAATATGGATAAGGTAATGCCATACCAAGGATAAGGAAAGTAACTGTCTACGAGTGCATGGTCTTTTAATCATCGTGAAAGATGTAAGCATGATTACTTATTTTTTAGGTATATTTTTCCAGCAGAAATTAAGTAACTGGTTTGCAGCCATCTCACCTTAAGAATAACATTAACAAACTAAAATCTTAATGTACCTAGTTAAAAAATTAACCACGCATTAAACATTAATGTGACCTTAAATCCCTTAAGAACCTGAAAAACTGTCACCTTATAAAACCTATTTAAATATTACCTTTTAAGTAGCTCATTCAGTATTTCTATATATCTGTTACCAAATGAGCGGTGTCCTAGAATTAGAGCAATACCCATGATTACCTCATCAGACAAATATCCAAGATTAAGCTGAAGAATTAACTAGTTACTGTCAAGTGGCGCCCTCCTCGCAGCGGGGGGTGACAGTGACACTAACAACAGAGCTATATAATGATGTTTTTATAGCCTGCGTAGTATCGTAGTAGTGAGCTGACCTACTGTGTGAAATATTCCTGATGTTACACTTAGGTGAGTTATACTTTACTTTAGTATTTTCAAATTATTGATAACATAAATTAAATATAGGAAAATGTATAACTACATTCCTTGATTTTTTGCAAAATGAATAGCATTGACAAAATGGCTTAGCTATTCTTTGTATGGACAAGAAGGATGGAAAGTTTTAATATTAACAAGAAAAAAAAATTGACCATTTTAAGGTAATCGTTTATTTTCACCATGAAATGTTTTACTCCATAGGTATTCTTCTTTAACGAGCTGATGAAGAAGATGCAAAACAGGGCCTTCCAAGTTTTTTAATAAGAAACGATCAATTGAATCGCTTGATAACTATAATACATGCATATGATCACGCCTTTATCCCCGAAGGTGTGGGCAGAGGCATATAACATGCCCACATTTTACCTTTTTAGATGTTGTCCCACGTAATAGGTGATGAGCCGTATTGCCGTGTTGATAAGGACAGGCGCAGGTTGTGATGGCCGCTGTTGAAATTGTCAAGCCGCCCATAAAGGCCTTCAACTTGGCTTAGCGACTGCCATTCTACTGGCAACCGGAACCAACGGCTTAACGTGCCTTACGAAGCACGGACACGCTCACAAATAAATGTCACAAAGTAGTCATGTGGTGGTCACCCATCCATAAACGGCCACAGTAAATATTGTTCACTACAGTGATCATTTACAGAACCCTGAGTCCGCAGGGTCACGAGTGCTTCATATAATTCCAAAATGATATAAATATAATCTTATGCTACTTTCAAGAATAATCTGAAGAGGTACATTTCCTTCTCTCTGCTGCCCCTATCACCGAAACGAAACAAGAAAAGTATATAAAACGAGTGAGAAAACTGACTGAGAGAGAAATCTTCAAAGTCTTTCACAACGGCTCACATAATAGAGCCCGAATTCAACTGGATATATTGCTCCCGATAAAAACGTATCCATCCCGATATGCCCACAGTAAATCACCACTTAATAGTCGAGGAGCTCGTAAATATGTCAACAAGCGCCAATATCTAAAGATGTATATGTCGAAAGATCTTTTTTTGTGCGAAGTTGCAGTGCGTCAGGATCAGTCGATCTAATGTGGGTGGTGTAAGTGTCTAATTTATGGCAGTAATTCTAATGTTTAAGTGCATTGGGGTTGGACACTTGTTTTACATAAGTTTGCTATAAAATATTAATTAAATTAGTGTTTGTGGAATTGTAGTGACTTTGTATTTGGAAAACTACATTTTCATACATACATATAGTCACGCCTTTATCCTCGAAGGGGTAGGCAGAGGCATAGTATACGACTACATTACATCTAATAGTTTTATGTCCCACGTAATAGGTGGGTGAGCCTGTTACGTATAAATATACATTTTTTCCTTATTTTTTGTCTTTTCCCCCACCCCCTTTTCTGTAAATATTTAGTTTTAATTTTAGTCTATGACTTTATATTGTTACTTGTAACTAAGAAATAAATGTTTAATATACATTTTCATAACTAATTTAATATTGATTTCAGACTACCTATTATGACATTATTATACCTAAACTAAATGTTTTTTCAACTTCTGAAGTTGTTGACTATACCAGTAAGAGAGGTAACCTAAGAAGTGTTGTCTTAATATAATGTAATACGACATTTTTTAAAATAGTAACCAACAGCACAATGCAAAATAGGGCGAAAATTTTGTAAAAACTTCTTTTTTTATAAAAATTTTCGAAGTTGGGCCTTGTATATGAGATTATAGGTATAACTATAACCTATAACTATAATATAACTAATACCTCTGTTTATAATTGGGTTCCGAAAGTTTATAATCAACGGAGATAAACTGTTGTATAATAGCGTCCTTGCCTACCCCTTACAGATTAAACAAGGATGAATGTCGAATCATCAGCCTGCTCTAAAGTAGCGTAGTCAATAAACAGCGCCTACTCTCCGACAGTGCTCCAAACTAATTAAAATCAAATTAATCGTAAAAAAAGGAATCACGTCAAATTGACCGTAAAATTTGAAGAAAGAAAAACAATGGGGCGCGGGCGATAACGGCGCTGGACTTAAATTAAATCGGAGTCGTTTCGACGAACCCTTCACTTTTGTAAACATACAGATTCTTATTGTGTCCAACTTTAACTTATTTTGTCTAGAAATTACAACAGATTAAAAGTTGTTTTTTTTATATTTAGTCGTAAAATAACGCCATCTGATGAAAACCTT
Organism: Miltochrista miniata; assembly: GCA_933228765.1. Taxonomy (NCBI): domain Eukaryota; kingdom Metazoa; phylum Arthropoda; class Insecta; order Lepidoptera; family Erebidae; genus Miltochrista; species Miltochrista miniata. Next base: position 34,930,120 of record OW121755.1, on the reverse strand, counting down.
GACGATATACTCGGATTGTGGGTCACCTTCACAGTCGAAAAAGTCACAGAGAACCTCAAGTTTACGGCCTACTTAATACCTTTAATAGGTATGCATCTTCACCGCTTGCTGTGAAACTCCAGCGGTTGTAACTAAAACAATGTGCTCTTCAGTAACTACTAAATCGTTGCAAATACTACCGAATATATATGACCTATGAATATGTCTCATGTCCATCGGTTTCCTACCGCCTAATTACATATTAAATTTACACTTCACAAAATAAAGGTGAATTCTTTTATTTTTATAAATAAGTGGCAAATGATTGACCTGGTTAAATTTGATCTCCTTAATGTATAGATATTTAACATATTAGGGTAGTACAAGGGTTTGTTTGAATCACAAATTAGAGATAGTACAAATGAAAACCTACATACTAAATTCGCTGAGGCTACGCACACATAGACACCGCTAACTGAGTTAACAGATACAAGGTCAGGCGAGGTTGAGGCGAGTTTTCGATACTTAGTTGTGCGCGAGTGTGCGTAGCAGAGGGTAGGTATGAAAAAAAGTACATACATGAGATGATTCCATCTGTACTACCGCTAATTTGTGTTTTAATCTTCGATTGTTTAAAAATGTTGGTATTAATTTGTTAATGCAAGACTAACGAATCCAGGATGTACCTCTTTCCTATCAATGATCACAAAGTAATAAATACATCAATTTTCCCTCACAAGTCTGCCAACAAGTTCGACTAAAACTAACCCCTGTATGTTTCCATTTTAGAGGGTTAACTCTAAACTCCCGTCCAAGGTATGAATATTTACGAAAGCATTAATTATTTTTTAACTTTCTTCCTGTTTTAAGAGGCTTTCCTTAGCTCGAGGTGGGTGGGAAATACTGAATGACTGTTGTTTTAGTTTAGTAAAGTATACTCTATTGCCTTCCCGATGAAAGTGCTTGGTTATTAAGCCGGGAAATATAACGAATTGTTGGTTGAAGAGATTTTTAAAACTATCCACCGTGTTTAATGAATATTAAATATTCCTTAAATGCTTTCTTGGTGTTGGTTTTATTTCTGAAACTTTAGATAGGTGAATGAATATTTGCCTTAAAATCGCACATGCACACAAACTCACATATACATAGAGTAAAATGGGAGAATGTATGTGTATGTGCGATTTAGGATTGCTCTATTAAATTCTAGAAAGGGATAAAGTGAAAAAATTAAATGAAAAAAAATATAGAAAAGAAATTGTTAATTTGATACAGAAGTATGTATGTAGAAAAAAATACCAACACAATTCTATCCATTGAATTCTACTCTAAAAAGTGAGTCAGAGTATAGTTACAAATCTACAATATAGCCCGTTCGCTCTAACTTTGCCGCTCGGCTCCATACTAAAGTAGAATTTTTAATTAGACGAAGTAAATTGACAGCAACAATTGTCACTTCTTTATACAATGTTGCGTATTTTCTATGACGAAGTGACATTAGCTACTGTCAATTTACTTCGTCTAATTAACAATTCGGGTATACGCCTCTACGCCAGCGGCAAAGTTAGAGCGAACGGGTAGTACATTATGTCAATTCGTAGCCCGTAGCACTTCGTAGGCCTCGTAGCGAGCGACGTAGCTTCATTATATAAGTGGGTTTACAAAATCGTAAAGTTAAATTTTCTCAGTGGATAATAACAAGAAAACACGACAAATTAACATTACTAAGAGACAAAGAATGCCTGGAGTTTGATACTATGTTCAAATCAAGCAAGCATACACATTAAATATAACAGCTTAGGTCTGCGCCTTCAGATGACGACGAAATATTATTGTGGATATTCTTCAATTCAATTTGATGCGACTCTTGAAGAAAATTGTGTACGATTCTTTCATCATGACAATTTTTAAATACCATTATAAAAATAAAATCTTTTTAAAAATATAATTTAAGAATAAAGCTAAGTGTAGACTTAGCTTATCTTAAATTATTTATTGTTATTTTAGACTTTTGAATGAAATTACAGTTTTTTTGAAGGAAGCTTCATAAGAACTGCAATTTCATTGAAATTTCTAAAATAAACTTATTAGTTTACTAGCTGATGCCCACAGCTTCGCCTGCGTGAAATTTTATTTCTAGACTATAACATATCACTGTAGGCACCAAATTTCAGCCAGAGCCGTTCAGCCGTTACAGCGTAAAAGAGTAACAAACATCCACACTCACAAACATTCGCATTTATAATAATACCTAGTTAGACAGATTTCTGATTATCTGAACTGAACTGATTAGATAATCAGATCAAATTCATAATGCATAATAAATGAGCCAAGTAAATTTATTTATTAAATACATTTCTTAATTCAATGGCTAAACTACTACTTGACACAACTTCTCTTCTAAGCGATTGACATCGTAACTTAGTTCCTTCTTCAGGTAGTCCCAGCCTACGACGTTTGGACAAACCGAACTACTGTAGGCTTTGTCCTCCTAATACAGATGGTCCAATCAAGACCTGGTAACGTAATAACAATGTAAATTTCATCAGCTGAGCGTTCATGTTCATAGTAATGGTTCTTTTCAGTCCTGTCGAATGTAGTCTTCGTAGAGGCCATTCCCATATTTTACAAAGACTTAGTGAGTCTATTTCCTGAAGAATTCAGTCAGCACTATATGTAGAATAAAGTTCATGCCTTCCATGATCAGTCTGCTGATTATGTTTGTCGTAAGGATTGATAGATGGTAACATGCGGTGTTATTTTATTGACCAGTGGAGACTACCTGAAGGGTGGTCTTTCATTTTTTCTGGCTAGCCATCTTATAATATTCTTCTTCTTCTTTTCACAAATGTATTTTTGTCACACAAAATTTGAATAAATTAGCAATAATACTTCCGTATAGCATATTTGGTTAATATTATACCAAAATAGCGCTTTTTATTAAACTTTATGCTTTTGTAGTAAAATCATCACTTTGAAGTCTGAAGTAAAACCATAACATAAATGACAACGCTTTTACAAATTATTTGTCAAAATAAAATGTAATTTAAGTATAAAATAAGAGTATTTAAGGAGTATTGATATCAACTCCGGAGAAAATCAGCTCCAAAATAATTTACATTCCCTTTTTAGCTCTTTATAGTATAAAATTCAATAAAATACGAAACACGTCTTACATCAATTATGTTAATAATGCTATATGCCAAATTATAAGTAGATCGGACCAAGGAATCACGTTGTCCCATACAAACTTTACCCTCCTTTTTTATACCTTTGGAGTTGTTTGCAAAAATGTTAAAATTACTTTTTTCAAATTGTAACAAACAACGCTCATGCTTAGTTTCATCATCGTACCGTAAACCGTTTAAGCAATAATTGATAATAACTTTGAGTCTAGGGATCGAACCGCAAAATTAAGATTGCTTTAAATTCTATATACTTTTCCGGGATAAAAAGTACCCAGTGTGGTGCCCAGGCTATTAAAGAATAATTATACAAAGTTTCATCGTAATCGAACCGGTAGTTTTTGCGTGATGCCTGAACAAACAGACAGACATTTTTGGGTTCGGTGTCGGTCTAGTAACACCCCCTGCTATTTATTTTTTTGATATTTAGAATGTACAGAATTTTCACTTCTACAGATTAATTATAAGTATAGATTTACGTTACAAGTATTATATTAAAAAGTGTTATATTGAAAAGTGTATGTATGTATGTATGTGTTATATGAGAGCCAATTCCAACTCTGAACAAATCGAAATTAATTTTCTTCGTTGTGTGACTCACGGGCTAATGATATTTTCATACTATTTTGACTAGTACGTACATGTGAAAATTGGGTTCCTTACTATCTGAGTTCTTAAACTAAGTCATTCAAAGGTTAACTCAACTATATTTTATGATTCCACAGTTTCAAAATATTCATAGGTACTTTTTTATTTATTTCAATGGAAGGAATTCTACCACAGTCACCAGCGATCCACAACCCATTTGTACACGCAGCCATAATTTATTTTTTGTGTAAAATTCTTGTAATATTGGTTTTTTGTGAGAAATAAATAAACCTGTTGTCTGTAAAGTCGGTTTACTGACGATTGTTGAACGTGACAACTCAACTTAACTGGAACGCCTCAGAGCGAGGTAACGCCGCATACGTCTTGTTTTTTCGTGCTTGCAGCCGGCTTCATCGAATTATAAGACGTTGTCACGTCAAAAAAAGTCATGTCCACACTAACCTGCCACCACTCCACAGCCGCGCAGCATACCAACAAATTCTTGGCTCATTTGTTTTTTATTCATCCACAGCCCAGTGTAATCGAAAGTATAAATTCGCTTTAACTGCGCAAGCAGGCCTGCCGACCGATAACACACCCCTTGTTAACTGCGTAATAAGAAAAATAAACTTACATTTACGTAGCCTTATGGAATATCAAAGTTTAAAGTGAGATAGTGCGAATTGTATTACGAAGTGAGGTTAATCTCTCTTGTACTATAGTTATCTTGGTGTCAGTGTAGTTAGAACAGTTAGAAAAGTTTGAATTTAGATGTAACATAGTTGGCGTCCTGTCCCATTGATTATTCAAAGATGCCTAGATTGTAAATATTGATAAGTCTACTTTAGTTCATAAAATTATAATAATAATCATAATTTTTTAAATTGGAGTATTATAATATGTAATTTATTATAATATGTAATCTGTGTAGTTATTTATTGTTATTAAGTATGTAAAGTAATTAGTTGTATTGCAACTCTTGTGGAACCCACTGTTTTCTAAAATTTTTGTTAATCCGTGGATAACGCAGTGGGCTGCAGCATTATACAATGTTAGGATTATTTATTATATATCTTAACATAATTTTCAAATATGTAATGTATGTAATGTTTATACTGTAGCCATTTGTTATCCCTAATATAAATAAAAAAAAACAGCGAGTGGGTTTTTTTATCATCGTATAGCGTACTTAGTTATTTTTAAGGGTTGCGTACCTAAAGGGAAAAAGCGGGAACCTCTTCATGAGACTTCGCTGTCCGTCTGTCTGTCTGTCCATCACGAGGCTGTATCTCAGGAACCGTGATCTGAGCTGAAATTCAATTTAGAAATATACGAGCCTATTGGACTTGTTAAGTACGAGTGTGACTAAAGCTGTTGGCAGAAATCTGTTAAGTTTATGTTATTCAGGGTAACTTAATACCCGAAGGTGCTGTACTGGCAACTCATCATTTCTTGACTTCAAATTTTACTTTCAATATGAGTAGAACTGGATAATATGTTATTAATGGGCTAGCCAACATTTAAAGACGTTTTTTTTATACCACTAAGGTGGCAGACAAGCATAAGGTTCACCAGAAGGACTGGCGGTTACCGCAGCCTATGAACGTTTGCAACAACAGAGGTGCCACACTCGCGCTGCCGACCCTGTAAAAACCTTCTTAGACCCCTTTTGAAGACCCCCATATTGTAGGCGTTTGGAAAAACCGAGGCAGGGAGATCATTCCACAACCTAAGCGTGCGCGGAAGAAAGCTCAGTCAGAAAGTGTGTAATTCAGAATTCCCAACATTTTTTCAACTTGATAATGTTATTGTTGTAGATAACAGTTGCAAAAGAACTTAATACAACAAAATTGCAATGACTCTCGAAAGCTCTGGCTATTAAAACAATTGAGCGTATTTATTCCAACCATTATAACCCTACCAATGCATAGTGTACCGTAATTATCGTAAAATTCGACCATGTTTATGTATTTTTAATTCCGTCGTATATCGTGTATGGTTGCAATGTAAAATGGTGGGCTTGGCGTACGGAAATCACTACAATAAAGTCTCTGTTAATGTTTGAATTGTTATGTATCACTATTGTGTTATAATATTGCCGTGACAGTATCACGGGAGGATATTTTAAACAAGGCTTATTTGGTTCGTACAAATTCAAAGAGAGCTTCATTCATATTTACACAGTAAAAGTTTTATTATATGTAGGTACTCTAATTAAAATTATTTTGTATAGTAAGTATGTAATTGAAAAAGTAGTTTTTTTAATCACTAAACAAGTCGATGGAAATAGTTTTCATAAGATCTGAGAAGTTGCCCTTAAGCGAATAAAGGGAGTCACGGTCGTTTGGAGAATAGTAATGATAATCGTGATATTTACCAAACCTATTTGTGTTTACGAGTATCGAAATGTGTATTATTGAGTGTTTACCATATTTCGATACTGTTGCAAGCGTCATGATCACATAGACTGTGATGATACACTAATGTAGTGAGAAATTTAAAGACGGAGGTGGAACATAAATTTCCTGCTTTTTATTGTATTAGCGAGGCAATTACAGCGAGAAAAATAATGAATCGCGAATATGAATATTGAATATATTCCACTTTAAAAAAAATTACATAATGAGAGTAATAAAAATTAAAGATTAACACAAAGTAGAATAACGGTCACCTCTCAGCGTAATACTGTCCACCTGCGTTACAGGCAGACGCTGGTTTTCAGAGGTGGCCTGATGCCATTAGCTGGAGAATTCTATTCAATTTCGCTTCGAACTATGACCAGCTCCAAGGGCTGCAGAGCAAAAGTTCTCCTCCTAGAATCAGTTAGCCATTGCATTTCATCTACTTACGACTGCTGTGCTTAATTCTAGCGTGTTAAAACAATATTTTTGTTAATGTGCTTATCCTTGGGAAACTTACTAAAGCAACTACAGAGCTTTTGCAACACGGCAATACGGCTCACCACCTATTACGTGGGGCAAATTATACAAAGGTGAAATGTGGGCTTATAATATGCCTCTGCCTACCCCTTCGGGGATAAAGGCGTGACCATATGTATGTATGTATGTATGTACCTTGCTACAATGTTGATAGTCATTCAATAATATCATCAGTTAGGCCTTATTTATTAGACCCTTGCAACGCATGCGTGATTTTGTTCCTTCATAATAGGTACTAATCCCTCGTGATGGTAAACCATTTAGGCGTTTAGATGAACATTTAGACTACCCTCCTGGACCCCACATAAGTATAGAGCATAGAGCAACGCGATCTATAACTTTAATTGAGAGGTGCGGCGCCATACGAAAAATTTCCGCCATAAGAAAAGTTTGAATGTTATAACAAAGGTATGTGTCTGAAATTATGAGTTTTTTTATATATTAAGCTCTCCAAATTGCCGTCGCCAGCCTGATGGTAAGTCATGGCGCATCTAGCGATTGGGGGCCAGTCTTACAGCCTTTTGGACTTCTGACAGTGGCCCTTAAGTTGGCGGCCCTGTCATTTTTTTATACCACTAGAGTGGCAGACAATCATACGGCTACGGCTGTACCAGATGTACCGGTGGTCACCGCAGCCTATGGACGTTTGCAACACCAGAGGCACACTATCGCGCTGCCGACCCTGTAAAAACCTTCTAAGTCCCCTTTGGAAGAACCCCATACTGTAGGTCTCCTGTCACTAAGAGGTTCCACACAACCCGCAAGTATGGGATCGTTGACAACTCTCATACTGACACGCTCCACGTTCTTAGGTGTATTCTTTTAATTGTTTTGTGCAGTTCAAAAGTGACAGCCGATTGCTTTTGTAGTGTATATAAATACGATTTCCCCCCGCAACATATGACTGACAGATATACTATAGAGCAAACATGTTAATTATGTCTACTCCCCTTGTACTTGTTGCTCTATGATACAGGGTATCTAAAAATAACACTAAATATAAACCAACAGCAGTACCACTGACCACACGGGATCTAATTACCAATAATTATCGTTTCGTGCCGTTTGTACGCGATGCAGTTTTAATTCGGCCATTTTGTTCCGCTACTCGGCGACTAATGAGAGTAACAGATCGCTTTTTGATAATGTTATTGATATGGCTTGGGGGAGCTTCGCCTGTTGGGCTTTAGGTGACTCAAATAATACCTTGAATATTTTATTTACGGCACTAAATAGTATCCTTACGTATGTTTAGAATTATTAACTATCAGGAAGCAAGAAGCTTGGAACTTCTCATCTTAGCGTAAGTGACGGTAATAACGTTCAAGGTTTTCCATCAAAGAGGCCAGGTTTTGATTTGAACTTAGGGATAGAAATTGCTGCTTAACCTCTATATCTTATTACATATAATCAGTAGTATCAAAGCAGGTGTACTAGACTTTGACTCGGGAGATATTGAAGTTGAGTTTATGCCTACGAATTTAGGTATATGTTCGTTTTCTCCACTACCAATAAAACATTTGTCCATAAGCAGCCATTCAAAACTAATAATTGGGCACGATTTTGAAATGTATTTTGCTAATGGATTTTGAACTAAAGTTTAAGAAAGTTGTAATTTTACATCTTTTGCATGTCACAGGTTTCAGTAGGTAATCTACGCCCTGTAGGGACACTGCTGACGCATTAGTTTTATATACCGAGGCGCAGCAGTCGTATGGGTTGCACGCTATGGGTTAGGTCCTACCATATCGCATGGTATTTTATTTAGTTACAGTGTAACTGGTAACAGTCTGCAATTATATATTTCATACATGAAGTCTTAGAATACTTATTCATACCAACCCATCTCGAAACTCTACAGCCCCAATAAAATGCTGAATTCTAATTTGAAGGCAGACTAGGGACATAAACCCTTTAGGTAGGTATTCACTAACAAGATGCGTTATGACACAATTTATTACGACCCCAAATCTCTCTAAAGAGAATCCAATAAATAGTTGAATGCAAAGCAGTGGTGCATTCAAGGATATAACAGTAAATCGCATACAGGGTGTTGTTCATGTATCGCACGCAGCCGGCGCCGAAGTAATAGGTGCAGCTCAGATATTGCCAATGCACGGCCGCGTAGATTTAAGATGGCCGACGTAGACTTGCCTTGTTTTAATTGGTCAGTGTGTTTGTGATTTTGTTGAGGGGTTGAAACCTATATTTTTCAGATTTTTTCATAGATTATTTTTTCTAAATAGTAAATAGTTACATGTTCACACCTAAAAGCGAATATTATTTGTAGAATTTGACTCGAAGACTCTGATCACAAATAGTGATCTTTTTGTGTTTAGTTGGAATATGAAATGGAAGCTGCAGGCTGTTTTATCTGATTCCGTCATGTTTTGTAGTGGTGTCTTAGTCACTTCGACAATAATAGATGCCACTAATTTCTAACAGAAGAAGAAAATAAAAACTCAGAAGTAAATCAAACTCTTCAGCTCTTTGAACTTCAGATACTACCTCAACCAGACTACCTATCTATTAATAGTATAATGACAATGTAAGCTAGCATAATCACATCAGTCATTCAAACTTACAAAGTGACAAACACATTTCAGTATAAACAGCTCAATAAAGTTCCTCACAAAACGACAGCAAACCACACTTGTCGGAGTTACGGTGCGCGGTGGCGAGCGGACATGCGAGCGGTTCGTATTGCCACGCACTTTATTGCGCGCTGCCGATACATTTTGACAACCGTGTAGACAACTGCGCTGTGAAATACAATGCGATGCCGTTTTTGGAACAGCCTGTAGTTTATGTTGAAGAGTAAAGTTTGTCAGTTAGATGTAGGTACACTAACAAAAACAAAGTTAAAGTAATGTAAGTATGTCATCAAAGGGGTATTTAGGTTAACTATGATTATGGTGTACGAAGGGGTAAGCAGAACTGCCGAGCACCCTTCGGAGGAGCTTTCCAGGAGCCCGGTGCTAGTTGTAGATGCAGGAACAGAGTGGTTAACGGCAATCAATGTCTGTAAACATTTTCTTCTGTCTAGGTGTTATGGTTTATGAGATACAGGAGATATTGCCCGGTGACAGACAGGTTGGAAAGCGAGGACTTACCGGCGGGAAACCCTATAATGAGAGAGGCAGAAAAGTTTTAGTTTACTGTTTTAAGTAAGTAAAATTACATAACGCAGAACACCAAAAATGAAAAAATGTAGGCATATCCTAATTTTGCCCAAAATGTCAGTAAAATATACGACTAATTAGAGTGCACATATTAATCACCAGTTATACGGCACGCGGGCGCATCCTTTCGTTGATTATTATCACTAAATCATATTTAGTGCAGTCATTATCGCCTCTGCGCACGATATTATTGAGTGCGTTCACAATAAATAACAGCTATTTGGTGAGATTCTAATTTTAGTCTCGTATTTTACAGTAGTAACGCTGCGGGTTTCCGATTAGCTAAACAATAGATTAGGCGATAAATTCTGCTAAATAGGCTAGGGGGTGATTACTGACAAATCTCGGAAAGGTGCGGAGAAAATGTATAAATTGTTATACAGAAACCTCTCCACTTTTTTATATCACTAAGGTAGAACAAACATCCATTAGATGTAAAGTTAAATATGTTTTGAATAATTATTTTGGCACCTAGTCAGTTTTAGAAACAGTATTACATACTTTCTTTTGTTTTATTCATCTCATAATGTCATTTCAGCAGCTCCTGTAGGAATCCAAGTTATCAGGATCGTTTCGTGTTAAATCCTGGTAACTTTCCCGGTCGAATCAAACATTTGTGTGCTCTGCATAATAGTATGATTATGTATTTGAAAATATTATAAGTATGTTTATAGGTGGTCTATCACAAGCTTATATCTGTTTTGTTGGGACTCCTGGGACATCGTTCCGAGGGCTTATCCGGGGCTCCTAACCGTAGGCTGTTGGGTGTTACGTGAAGTTTTTTAGTCGGTAGGAGGAGAGAAAAAAATAGTTTATATCTGTTTTATTTTGGCTAAATGACGTATTGGGAGAATGTAGAAAAATAACATCCGGAACTGTTTCAAAGTCAACATAGAACGTATCATTATCTATATGCCTATCTTTACAGAATGCTGGTCTTATATACTAAGGCTCCTATTACAAAAACGTTCACTTTGCTAACACATTTGACGCAAATATTCACTTTACTAAACCAACATTCCCTGTCATTACTACAATAAAGCCTAAATACCACAATTCTAGTTTATCGGCATTACCCCATAAAACACTGCCATACAAATTGTTCTAAACGCAGACCGAATCACGCGCTCCATCGCCATGATGACGGCTTTACGATCGTATGAATGCTAATTTTCGGGAACGTTCGGCAGCAATCGGCTGCCCTCGGCTGTATGCGGTTATTCGGCTGATGATTATATGTCATTTTAATGTGAGCACCTTGTTTTGTTGATTGGGCTGTAATTACGTTATTATTGAGATATACCGAGTGAATCGTACGCATATGTTTACGGATTATGGTTATTAATCCCTACTAATATTATAATTGCGAAAGTAAATCTGTCTGTCTGTCTGTCTGTTGCGCTTTCACGCCAAAAGGGCTGGAGCGATTGAGATGAAATTTTGTATAGGGATAGTTCGAGGCCCTGGGAAGGACATAGGCTACTTTTTAACCCACTGTGCAAAAGAAGGGTTATGATTTTACGATATAACGACTCTTACGCGATAACGACTTCTACGCGGTCGAAGCTGCAGGGAACAGCTAGTAAATATATAAATTTACTAGCGGTACCCTGCCACGCTTCGCTGTGACTTTTTTATGGTGGTTTTATGTACCTATGAGAAATGAGTAACAAACTAAATGATGAGTACATTTTAAAAAAATGTGTACACACGTAAGAAGTGAAACTTCTTCATGACCTTATTTTTCGAAAGAAATATCATGAAATATACATAGGAGTTAGTAATCCAAAAGTTTAAAAGTTCAAAAGTTCAAAAGTCCAAAAGTCCAAAGTCAAAAAGTCAAAAAGTCCAAAATTCCAATAGTCCAAAAGTCCAATAGTTCAAAAGTCCAAAGTCCAAAAGTCCAAAACTACAAAGTCTAAAAGTCTGAAATTCTAAAAGTCCAAAACTCCAAAACTCCAAAACTCCAAAACTCCAAAACTCCAAAACTCCAAAACTCCAAAACTCCAAAACTCCAAAACTCCAAAACTCCAAAACTCCAAAACTCCAAAACTCCAAAACTCCAAAACTCCAAAACTCCAAAACTCCAAAACTCCAAAACTCCAAAACTCCAAAACTCCAAAAGTCCAAAACTCCAAAACTCCAAAACTCCAAAACTCCAAAACTCCAAAACTTCAAAACTCCAAAACTCCAAAACTCCAAAACTCCAAAATGTCCAAAGTCCAAAAGGCCATAACTCCAAAGTCTAAAATTCTAAAAGTCCAAAAGTCCAAAACTCCAAATTCTAAAAGTCCAAAAGTCCAAAACTCCATAACTCCAACACTCCAATACTCCAAAAGTCTAAAGTCCAAAACTCCAAAATTCCGAATGTCCAAAAAGTTCAAAAATAACATGCAAAACATATCTGACCTCTTTATTAGGTGCGTACTCTCTTTTATTATTCTGAATGCAAGGAGGCCGCAATCAAACTTCTCTTAAAAATCATCAATCTGGTAGGTACCTTCTAAATTTAACTTATAGAAAACTACTTCAAATACAATAAAAATCTAGTAAAACACCCAATTATGACACGTCAAATAGTAAATAAAAAGATAGTTACTAAAACAACCAACAACTTCTACGGTACCCGAACTACTGACTACTTACTACCTAGAATTATTAATGAGCTTCCATTAGAAACTAAAAGTAAAATAAATCTACTAAACATAAAACAATTAGTTAAAAAAATATACCTTCCTACCTCAAATAAATAGTTATAAAAAAAAACAAGAATAGTAGCATGGAAAAAAAATCGAGAAGAAGAAAAAGAAATTAATTTAATGCAATTCCGAATATTTATAATAGTAATCATTGTATTCTTATCGTTTAATCTCTATGAAAGATAATAGAAATTCAATTACGAAATACTCAAATTTAATTTCAATTACAATTTAAATTCTATTTAGCAAAAAGAAAAGAGATTAGAAATTAAATAATAAAAAGTTTTAGTATAATTTAAGAAAAACTAAAGATACTCTGCTAATACTTAATCATCCTGTATAGCGAACTTTCACTTTCATTCAAAGTAGGTGTGTACTGCCCGTCGAACAAAATGTTGTATCGACCGGTTTGCGCTCGAAATATTGTGCCACCTACCCACTATTTTTGTTATCAGAGAATTTTGTGCAACTCATTGTTAATACTTATTATCTATCGTAATTCTGAATTTTTGTTTAGAACATAAGTGAATGAAGCATGATAACTAAAATGTACACTCACACTCAGGATAAACCCTTGTGGGTTTTATGGGTGTAACTTGTTATGTTATATTGTGTATATATCTTAATAAATAAAAATAAAAAAAATAAAAAAAAAAATAGGTTGTTTTTAATATTTTGTTCTGAAGCTGGCAGAATATAATTAAAAACAAAACGACCAACGCCATCTATTGGTAATATCACTTTTTAAAGCTATTTTATTCTTATTGCTGTTATGATAAAAGTGTATAAAGTAGCCTAAAACCATCTCTGAATTCTATTGTATATCGTGTCCAATTTTGAGCTCAATCGATTCAGTAAATTTTGAGTTTTTAATAGATACATAAAGAAATGAAACAACGTGTTCAACTCAACTGAATGTCCTGGAATGACGAAAAGGGCAGACCAAGGACGACTTTATTTCATAATACCTACAACTCACATAGTTGATACCAGATGGCGCTAACAGTACTTATACAGCTATCTAATATTAATATTTTTATGTAAACCAACAATACACAAACGCACACAACATTTATATATATATATAGATTCATGTCTTACAAAGCTATACATTACTCAAGTAACAAATTTTCGCGCAGATATAAGAAAAGCTCGGAGGTTGCAGAGACTGTACTTTGAATAGGTACCAACATCTGTCCTGACTAGGGAATGCAATCCCGCAACAAGATTGTAATCCCGGTATTTGCGGGACTGAGCAATCTTAGTCCCGCGGGATCCCGGTATTTGCGGGATCCCGCATATTTCTGAAAGTCATTGAGAAAAGAATAAAATTCTGTATCATACATCCATCTAGAACTGAAAAATAGTCACCCCCTTAATCCCCGAAGGGGTAGGCAGGACGGGGCATATGGTCTCATCTCATACCTAATGTCCTTTTCTCAAAATTTCCCATACTCAAAATATGCGCACTACATGATTAACCCCGCTCAATCCGACTTGGATAGGTTAGGAGAGAAGGCTAAGACGGGAGCGGAGCTTCCGCATTAGCCTTCGTGGTTATTTTTTTTATAACCCAACCTAACCTATCAAATCGGATTGAGCGGGGCTAATCCTGTAGTGCACATATTTGGAGAAAGGGACATTTTGAGAAAAGGACATTTCGCGAAAAGGACATTTTGAGAAAAGGACATTTCGCGAAAAGGACATTTTGAGAAAAAGACATTTCGAGAAAAGGACATTATGAGAAAGGACATTTCGAGAAAAGGACATAATGAGAAAGAACATTTCGAGAAAAGGACATTATGAGATAAGACGAGCCGGGTATTCAACTTGACTTAGCTGCCATTTTACCGGCAAACGGGACCAACGGCTTAACGTGCCATCCGAAGTACAGCAGCGCTCAAATAAATGTCACAAAGTGGTCACCCATCATAGTTAATGTAACTTACTGCAGTGATCTTTTACAGAACACTGAGTCCGCGAGGCACAAGGAAAAATAAATTATTTAATATTACTTTTGTATTGAGATTATTAAACCGATATACATATAAGTAATAAAATAGCTACTGCAAATTATTAGAAGCGCAGAAAACATAGCATGTCAAAAATTTTGTCTGCCAAACGACTCCTAACTTTACATGTCAGATAGCCAGCAAGCAATGTACGAGATAATTGAATACTTTTATAGTACAAGAAAAGTCAAATCTCCCTGATTAAATCACTAAAATCAAATAAGTACGTTATTAGGTTATATATTACGTCACAATTACAAAAAACTTTCTCAAACCGAATCAGTTTGTGCGCTTCCGCTTACAGAATAACACATGGCGTTTACCTTTGCACAATCCCGCTAATCCCGCGGGATCCCGCACGATTTACGTGCGGGACTGGTCCCGCAAAAATCCTGCGGGATCCCGGTGTTTCGGGATCCCGGTATCCCGGTATTGCATTCCGTAGTCCTGACTATTAAAAATTAATCACAGGCTTAAACCTTGAACGGGGAACCAAGAAAACTATACCTGTAAGTGTGTATGTGTTAAACACCTCTGCCTACGCCCTCAGTGACAGCGAGCGCGGTCCCTTGTTAGGTATGAAATTGACCATATCTGCAAGCAAGCTTTTATACCTGAAAAGCAACAAACCTCTGGTGTTCGATTCCACGGTGGGTTCGGGAATTTATGCATTTATTACTCGGAAACAAAAGTACAGTACAGTAGATTCGTGCCCAATGGTAGCATTATCGTTTTTTTAAAGCATTCTTTTATTTCCATAATTCAAACTCAAACCATTCCAAACAATACACCCGCCAGCCAATTCCGTCCAAATTGGCAGCGAAATTATTATAGCTAAAATAATTATCGAAACAAATGACTGGTAAATGGCGTACTAACCCATAAAACTAAACGCAATCAGTTCAAAAACTACGGCAGAGTGAAGCATAAATCAAAATTTAACAACCAGTAGTCGGGGGATGTTTAAATTCATAGCTAACTAGGGGGCTGTTGTTGAAATGGCATCACTTACTATTGTATTGCTATTGCATCTACAGTAATAAAATTACAGGGTAATCCGCTTACCTATCAATGCCCAGTCGAAACCCTTGGACCTAGAAATTTGATTTTTAAGACAACCTATAATAACGATATTTTTCTTTCATATTTCTTTTAACGCTGCAAAGGATCTAATCTAGTCCCATCCTGAATCATACCTGCTGCCTACTCTTAGTAAATTTCTATGACATTGATTATCTGTGACATACTTACTTCGATAAGCTATTTTTACACACGTTAAATTTTTCCTAAGTGAGGCTGAGGTGGTCGCCAAAGTCTACCCTCCTGGCACTTTGGCGACCATCTCAGCCCTGGCCCGGGGACATCCTTCCGAAGAATTCCCCAGGAATCAGCACAGCTGTAAGGATGCCTTTAAAGCAGTCTATGGCTGGCAGTGTGGTTTTAGTCGGTAGGAGTCTGGCATGATGACACCCCATGTAGGATTCCCATACGCAAAAAATACACCTATTCTTTAGTTTCAGTTGAAAATAATTGTACGGTAACGCGACCGATTGCCAACTAGAGTTACGTAATAAGGCTCCCCGGTGATATTCCATCGGTAAAATAGCTCGGTGCCGCCATACGGAGTGCGCGATTGTCGTAGTTTTGATTTAATGACTCGAAATAATTTTATTACAGCAATAAATGCGATCGCGGCTTGACACAGATATTTTTGCGAACTACCCACAGGTCGAGCAAAGATGATTCTTTTGACATGTTATTTTATTTTTTTAACAGTTTATCCTTGACATTTTATTGACATGAGTATTTTATTGTTAATTTAATTGAATGTCTTAATGTTGTATTTTAATTATTATTATGTTATTCTGGTGCTAGTGCTTCCAAATGTTTCATGCAACCCAAATTCAAATACAATTGTTATTGTTAAATGAATAAATAAATTGAAATTGATGTTGCTTACAAATAAATGAATTAATATTACCAATGCCAGGTTAGGGTTCCGTACCCAAAGGGTAAAAAATGGGACCCTGTTATTGAAACTACGCTGTTCGTCTGTCTGTCTGTCAGGAGACTATCTTATGAACTGTTATAGCTAGCCAGCCTACGAATAATGTATTCTAATTATTCGTAGTAGCCAGCTGAAATTTTCAAAAATGATGTATTTCTGTTGCTGTAATAACAACTAAACGTAAAAAATAATTCAGGGGAGCTCCCATACAACAAACGTGATCGGAAGGCACGTTGGTACTGGTTGCCAATAACATGGTATATATTTTTAAGCCAAGTTGAAGGTGGTTAGGTATGTATGGGTGGTTTGAAAATTTTAATAGGAAGTAGTCACAATGCGCCTGTCCATTTCAACATAGCAATATGTTCAAAACGCAAACGGACAATATATAGTCGTATTATATGTCTCATCATACCCCTATGGGTTAAGGAAGTGACTATTATAATGTATGAATATAATTATGTACGTACATAGATAATTTCAATGGACTTACTCCTGTGTCTAGAACTGTGCCTGTAGCCATTTCAAAAACAGTTTCAACATGAGCAGTTACTGTTGGGAGCGTCCTTCTCAATAACATGATTTCTAGTTCTTTTTTTGCACTTAGGATATTTGACAGATTCGACAGTACGGACGATTTTTCGATTCTTCCGTATGTCTGTGTAGTTACGTCAGTTCCGGTCTAGAAGACGCGGTTCTTTTTTTGATAGGGGGGAAAATGGAGGAGAAAAAGGATGAAGATTATTGTCGCGTTATTTATAAACAGATAGTTTGGGCTAGCGCGAGTGTGGCGCCTCTGGTGTTGCAAACGTTCATAGGCTGCGGTGACCACCGGTCCTTCTGGTGGGCCGTATGCTTGTCTGCCACCTTAGTGGTATAAAAAAAAAGATAGCGTTCTGTTAGAATATCCCACAGTATTAATTTAATTTATAAAAAATCAAGTCTCATTCAAATTTCAAATTTCAAATCGAGTCTCATTCAAATTAGGGAGGAGTATGAACTCTAACAATAAGAGAATATCACACATGTATTGACATCGCATTGTGTAATGAATGCACATTATTTTGAGCCTAATTAATTTACGTTAATGTTAATAAAACGTATTGCAAATATGTTTCGGAGTTTCATAACGAAAAATTACGGGCACATGATCAGTGCTATAATGTTGTGGACTGCCGTGCAGTCCATGTCACACTCACTCCTATCCATTATATTATATTATAATCTTTGCCACTGTGTCTATTTTTATGACTACATCAATATAATTAAATTTGTGTATGCCTCCATAATTGACTGCCTCTGTGGCGTAGTCGGTAGTGATACCGCCTGCGGCGCTGGAGGTCCTGGGTTCGATTCCTGGGTCGATTCCAACTATTTGGGTGATCCACAAATGGTTGGTTCGGAGTTTGGGTGCTTTCTATGAATAATATGATTGTATGTATTTAGAAATATTAGTATGTAGGTACCTATGTATATCAGTCGTCTCGATCCCATAGCACAAGCTTATATTAGCTTAATTTGGGCTAGATGATGGTGTGTGAGAAAGTCCACAAAATATTTCACAAAAATTTCATGCTCTAAGACCAAGCTTAATACTGACGATTAAGATGACTGAGTTCTATGACAAAACTTTAAAAAAGAACCAGAAAAGTAATATTCTTATTTTAGTTTTGCATTGACATGGTAGAAAAAGAATACAGGACTGACATATAGGAATATTATAATAAAAATCTAGTCAATAGGCACAGTTTTATTCGCATTAACGCGAAATCTACATGCAGATTATTTCTTAACTTAGGTATGGTGGTGACAATTGGGACTTGGGAGAGGTGTACGTCCAGGACTACGACAGGCTGAATTTATAGATTGGATGTTTGCAATTGATGTTATCGTCCAAGATGGTTGAAAATAAAAACGAAGAGTTTTCAACTTCATTTCTTTACGATTTTCCTATTTATATTTGCTTAATAACTAACAAAATATTTGTTACATTTTAGACAGCAAACATGATCTTCCTATGATATATATTATAGTTACGTTATGTGCTTGAACAAGATCTACATTTATTTACTTGAAGTAATATGAAGAAACTCATTTAAAAGAAATGTATGGCTCACTTCCTTCCCAAAAGGCATGATCGTTTTTATTAACAAGCTACAAATTACAGACAAAGCCGAATTGGCAAGCATTCTGTAATAAGCAAAGGATATATCCACTTAACTATCGAAGAAACCAACATGGCATGAAGGCATAAACCAATAAAATAAGAATATAAATAAAAATAACTGCTGGAGTATAAATTATGTGAAGTACTTGTATAGGAGTGTATTTCAGACGGCTCAGGGTGGCATGTCACAACGCTTGAGTTATAGCGTCACAGAACATAAAATATACAACAAAAACTGTTGTTCTTCCAACAGTTTTGCCCCATATTAAGAATGAGCACAAACAGAATGTGGATTTGGAACAGGGTGACACAGTTTTGCGGAGATGGTGTTGATGCTAAACTTTTTGGCTTCTTACTAATTGGCTCTGTGTACTAATTTTCCGAGCGTTGGCGTTGTCTTGAAGGAGTAGGTATCTGCATTATTACACTCTTCTACCTATCTATATATCATATTTTGAAGAGGAAAATTTTGTATTTTACGTGTATAAGTGTATATTTGTAATGAATAAACTCAAAAACTTTTGTGACAATTTCAAAAATTCTGTCACCATTGGAAAGCTACATTCACCTTGAGTAACATAAGCTATATTTGAATCCAATATTCCCACGGCAAGGGAGCTACGCTGGTGAAACCACGTGACGTCCGCTAGTTCTTAATATTTATACTTTTTTTTTCATTAGCACAATGTTGCATACGAGCGTAAGTATGAAATTTTTTTCAGGCGTTAATTTTTAACTCGTGTTACGTGAAGTTAATGAAGAAAAAATTCAATTTTCCCACCCATAGTCTAATAGACCAAGCTGACTTCTAAACTTTAAAGTGCTACGGAGGCCCGACCAAAACGTTCAGGGAATAATTTTTTATTTTTATATTACTAAGGTGGCAGACAAGCATACGGCCCACCAGAAAGACTGGTGGTCACCGCAGCCTATGAACGTTTGCAACACCAGAGGCGCCACACTCGCGCTGCCGACCTTGTGAAAACCTTCTTAGACCCCTTTTGAAGAACCCCATACTGTCGGCGTTTGGGAAAACCGAGGCAGGAAGATCGTTCCACAACCTAAGCGTGCGCGGAAGAAATCCTCTATCCGATCTAACCGTGCTCGAACGCTCCGGACGTAGGGTGTGAGGATGAAATCCCAGTCTATAGCGAGCGGTGCGATGATAGAACGTAGCCGTGGGCATCATGTCAAACAATTCCTCAGAGCACATACCATTGTACAGGCGGTAGAACACGCATAAGGAGGCAAAGTCTCTCCTGTCGCAAAGAGGTTCAACACCACCTGTCAGTAAAGGATCGTTGACAACTCTCACAGCTCGCCTCTGCACCGAGTCAAATGGACGAAGCCGATATTCAGGTGCCCCCGCCCAGAGGTGACAGCAGTACTCCATGTGTGGCCGCACTTGCGACTTATAGAGAAGCAGTGTTTGCGCCGCAGTAAAGTACCGCCGCGCCCTGTTGAGCACACAGAGCTTCTTGGACGCCAGCTTGGCCTTGTCCTCCAAATGACTGCGGAACTGAACGTCACTGGAGATGTCAACACCAAGGATCCCTATACTTTTAGAGATGGAAAGAGATGTGCCCTGGAATTGTGGCGCTACAGTAATTGGGGCTTTATTAGCGGTGAAGAAACACGCCTGTGTCTTAGAGGAGTTGAACTGGACAAGATTTTGTCTACCCCAATCGGACACTCTAGTAAGAGTAGCCTCGATTTCAGACACAAGCTGTTCACGACTTTCTTCCACTGCGTCCTGAGAGATACCTTGGCGGCCTGTGTAACAAGTGTCCCCCGTACTGTCGTCTGCATAACAATGAATCCCGTCAATAGACATCATGTCATTGATATGCAGCAGAAACAAAGTAGGGGACAACACTGAGCCTTGCGGTACTCCAGCGTTAATGGCCATGCAGTCAGAACAGCTGCCGTCGACAACAGCCCTGATGCTTCTACCGGCCGGACACAACTCTGGACCACACTGCTTAAGTACCACCGCGGGTATACCGTCCGGCCCACTCGACTTATGAACGTCCAGAGAACGAAGCTCCCGTCGGACGTCCCGCTGCGTGAATTTAACTTCCGGCATGGAAGTTCCACACCACGGAACGTCCGGCGGCACAGCACCCCCGTCGCTCATGGTCAAGTTAGCGGCAAAGAGAAAACCCAAAAGGTCGGCCTTCTCCCCGGCACTCAGGGCCAGACTAACGTCGGGTTTAAGCAAAGGTGGTAAACCTGACTGACAGAAGTTTCCCTCGGCAGCTTTGGCAAGCGACCAGAATTCACGACTCCCTGAAGGGTACCCTGCTAGCCACTCACCAATTCTGCCGACGAAATCGAATTTAGCCCTGACAATTGCTCTCTTGCTGGCCCTCGAGGCGGCATTTAATTTGCGTTTCACCTCAGAGATGTTTGGATCTGAATTTGCACGAGCCGTGGTCCAGGCTCTGTAGGCAGATTCTTTCAGCATCAAAGCTTCTCTGCAGAACCGATTGAACCACGGTCGCTTTTTTGCTCCTATAGGGATCCAGCGGTTGGGAATGTAGCACTCTATGCCCTCCAAGATCATCAGCGACTGCTGCAGCGCAGGAATCCAGATCGTTTGAGGCAAAACAAAGCCGCCTCCACGGGTACGACACGAAGAACTCCCGCAGTCCATCCCAGTCTGCTGACTTATAGTGCCACACATGTCGCCACTCCTTGGGCCGAGGTGGTTCAGGCCTCGCAAATAATGCAAATAATTTAATATTTCAGGGGCCAGCGTGTAGTTCTTTTAATGGTTAAAGCCACCATTATGTTCTACTGACTAAGAAGGTACGGCACTTAGAGGGAGATTCGTGTAGGTAAGATAAGTTTTGACTAAGTTTGACAATATTGATAATTTTTATCAAAACAGTCCAACCAATCCGGAAAGCGAACTCAGAATCTCAAATAGGAGACTAAGATGCTCTGAACAAACATTATTGAATTAACACCCTCTCCACAGATTGCCGCAACCGCATCCTCCGGGTCGATTCGAGCCCAGTTCACGGGGTAATTCGTTATTTTTATTGTTTTTTGTTATTATGATTCTGTCCCCCGGATTACTGTCCGTGATACATGGCCAGCGCTGGATGCGTTTAATTGCCCCCAACGCTTTCCAGGGATGTGATAAATAATAAGATTAAGGTGGAAATAGTGGATTTGGATGTTTATAATATAAACATAAGTTATCCTTTATGTGAGAACGTTTTGTTGGATTTGCACGTTTATTATTTTCATGGCTTTCATTAACTGTTGTATAAGAATATTTTCTTCAGCATTTTCAGATTTGCAAAATGGATAACAAAGCTTTGTAAGTATATTTCTGTCAAAGAGAACATTTTATATTTATGTGTCTCATAGAAATTAAAAATATAATACAAATTTCAATTATGAGGTGATAAGTAATATTTTCTTAATAGACGAATGTCTAACTAATGTTAGGCAACAAAATACACAAAATTTTATAATGCTTAAAACTTACATAAACTTATTTCTTACTTGTATCAATAATTCGCAAATTTTGAACGGAACAGTTCACAGTTCGAGTTTTCAACTATGTCTGAAAAAAATAGTTGCCAATAGGGACATCAGAAGATTTCTATTCTGTATATGACTTTCGTACATTTTATCGCAATAATTATTATCGATAAGATATGTGTATGACACATCGTTCAGGCTTTGTAATTAGCACTTTTTGCTGATGTCATCAACAATGATAATTAGTTAACGACTATTTATCGTTCAAAATACCGCCCTTCATTACAATGTATGTTACTGTGTTATGACACGTGACATTTGACAAAAGTCCTCACTGAAGCATACTGACCACAAGGGAAAAAAAGCCCGCTGACACTCAGAGAGCAATGGAGAGGACTATACTCGGAACTGTCAATATGCTGTACTAGTGAGCAGTGGCGGCTGGTGGGTCCTCGATCTGGTGGTGCACTTTAACTGTCTATCTATCTATCTTCACGCCAAATCCCTTGCGGGGTAGGCAGAAAGAACCGAGCGCCACACGGCACGGTCCATACACACCTCACTTGCTTCTTCAACTTTCATTTTTCTTTTCATGCATGCACGTCGGTTCCTACGGCTCTTGACACCACCTTCAACTAACACACGATTAATTTGGTCGTGGTAGGTGTGTCGTGGCCTTCCCCGACTCCTACGTCCATCCACTTTCGCGTTGTATATCTGTTTTGTCATTCTTTCATCTCCCATTCGTTCCACATGCCCGAACCATCGTAGCATGCCCTTCCTTACTTTAACACCGACACTCTCTTTCAGACCAACTCTCTTTCTTACATCTTCATTCCGAACGCGATCTGCGAGCGTTACTCCGCAGATTTTGCGTAGCGCGCGCATCTCGACCGCGTTTATTCTACTTTCATGCGTGCCACTTTAACTACTTTCTTGTTTTAAATTTAGTAAGCGTTAATTTTATACCTATCAACTTTATTTTGAAAAGTTTTGTATAGTTTTAAGTACTTAGGTACTTAGTTATTGTTTATGCTCATTTTCACACACTCCACACACTTTGCACGCAATATAGAATAGAACTAAGAACAAAATAAAACAAAAACAACTAACAATTTAAAAATCAAAACAATCAATACATATTTAACGCGTCACAGATTTGATACAGCGAAACAATACCGGGAGAATTCGAATTTCGTCATCAACAAAACATCGAGGACTCTCGGTAATCTTCGGATTGCCCGAGCGCGTGCGGCGCACGAAAAGCGACTCATTGCCCGGTACATTTTCTATGAACGATGTTTTGTCTCACGCGCCAGGCGTATTAGCTCGTATCTAGTACAAGTTATATGAGCAGCCCTCGTGCACTCGGGAAAGCGCACGCCGAATTTTTGTTACAGGGAATCTAGGCTTTAGTAGTGTAGCAAAGAGCTTAAATTGTTTCGTCATAATTAGACATGTTATTAGTTTTGAGTTTTTGTATGTTTAAAGAATAAGTGTTAGGTAAATACCTAATTGTAAGTAATTTATTAATAAATTTTGTTATTTTTAAATCCTTTGAGATGGTGGTTCACTGCACGAGCGCACTTAAGGTACAGCCGCCACTGCTAGTGAGATCAATAACGAAAATTTCCTAGGTTCTTTTTTTAACGTGAGGAACGTCCTGCCGACTACAAACCACACGTATCCCACCTAACAGCCTACGGATGGGATCCCGGAAATGTCTTAGGTCCTAGAATAATAGTAACTTATAATCTGAGGTGCGTAAGTTATTAATTAGAATTTGTAAATAGGAGTTGTCAGCCTGTGGATTAATAATATTGTTTGTTTTTATACACAGATATAAAGGCTAATTTTAGCTCTTACAAACGCTCTGATAAAAAAAGAAATAAAGGTCTGAAGGAAATTATAATATTTAAACAAATTCCAAAAAATCGTTGCCTCAGGAACAACTCAACATACGAACTAATTATCAAAATCCTCAGGGTTGTTTTTATTCTACATTTTAGCCATTATCAGCATACGTCACAAGATAAAGAGCTTATAACAGAGAACATGGAAATCAGATGTTTTGCTACATAACGAAAAAGTTAAAAATAATAACGTCGTCGGGTCACAGTTTGAAACAGAACAACTTTACGATGTAGGTAATAGCTGCCTTCTCATTAGGGTGTTGCAATATGAGTATTTGTATGGAAACATATGGACAAAAGTGTTAACTTTATTAAAATATTCAAAAAGAACCTTCATGTGACATCTTATAAAATATGTTTATTAAAACAAGTTTATTGACTGAAAAAGCCTATGAAATACATAATCTCATTCATGAGGATTTCCATAGGTAAAGAAACACATTAGAATCGACCTGTTGTCTTTTATGAAAGTGACGCTCAAACTTTAAATGAACATTAAGTAAGTACTGGTTTAGACACTAGACTAGCAATTCCTGAAAATGATTTCTAAATTTTCAATAGATCCGAATTTAAGGAGTTTTTTCAATCTAGAATTTTACGGTCATTTTTTCTCAGGCCTAAATGTTTTATAAAGGCTACACAGGAATGCATTAGAAATTAGAGCAGGTATTTATTGTATTTGTATCGGATATCGTCACAGACTGGTTAATTATTTAGTTTTCATAATAAATAAAGTATAAGATTGTATTTAATTATTCAACAATTTTTTGCATTATTTTCAAATTAACATAATTAACATAAAAAAAACATAATATACTAGTGGACTGTGATTGTGCTGAATTGATATATTAATAGGTGTTTTAACACTATTTTTTCTAAAATATTACTGTAACAAGTTCAGTAGATTAAACGATATATAGTGTACAAGATTTTACACAAACCGCTTACAACGTTTCGCGCGCAACTGTACCCAGTATTATAAATCCGGTGTAACGCTCATTTCAAAACGATAATTAAGCGACAGGCGCTCGTTGGTAACAAAAGGTGCCTTGTTTATAGCAACGTATGCCGCCATGCGTCCGTTTTTGCATAGAATGTGTGTGCTTTATTGAGGAATATTGTATTGAACATATCTCTTACTTATTGCCTGATATCGGGCCAGATAGACGGGTAAAAAGCAATGGCTGCTCGTTATTATCGTAAATACTTGCTTAAAAATATTTTGTTTTTGTTTAGCTCAAAACTTCCAAAGAAAGTAGATAGTTTTATTACAAAGTATAACTAAATAGTACATAACACCTTTTTATGCGTATGAACACGATGGTATATGAATAATGCGTATTATTATGTAACAAAAGTTTTAAAAAAGCTAAGATTTAAAAAAAAAAGGTTATATTGACCCACAAATTTAATTTTATCAATTTTGAAAACAAACTAATTAAGTATTTAATTGAGTACCAGACTCATCAATGTTAATTACATTCTTGAAGATTCTCACAAGTATTTTTTTCACAACAAAACAATTTACTAATGAGTCGATACCATGACAGAGTGTAAACTTATTAACCACAGCACAGCTGTCAAGTATTCAGTGACCACAAACCGTTCGAGACGAAAGGACGTTTGCAAAAATGTGCTCCAAATTCATTGATCCCGAATCAATATTATATGGAATCGAACAGTGGACACAACTAGAAGAAAAATGGGGAGAACCAGTTGATTTAGACACCGAAGACGATTCACCATCTCAGCTACGACCAGTCTTCAGTACATTGGATCTAATGAAAACTACTTTTGATTCTTCTTTCATTCTAAAGAAAGTGAGAAGAAAAGTTGGAAGAAGACTATCTAAATGTGGAATCATCGACTATCAGGAATTTCTAAAGGACCTTAAAGCTTCAAGCCCTCCAAAAGATTTTTACTGCGTCAGTGGGCAAATATTGTCAGCAATGTCGGTAGAAGAGATTTGTAAGAAAATTGATGATATATTCAAATCTGTTGAAAAATTATGTTCAGCTACGAGCACAGTACGGAAGAATGCCATCCCGGACATTGTTCGATGCAGTATATCGATAAATGATCTTTCCTTTGATGATACACCGTCAATAATACAGACAAATACAAGTATTGAAGATTTCATCGACGAAGCTTTGGAAAACTTTCATAACTTATCAGAAATGACAATAGATGATGATGTGACGAAAGAGACAGTAACGACATTGGTGAGGAAGTTCAGCTCGATACTGTCGAGCCCGTCCGTGATTTGCAATCCCAGAAGGCAGCGGCAGAGCAGTGATAGATTCAAGGAATTAGCTGAGTTTTGGCAGAATCAAGCGTTTTGTGAAAACAATAAAAATTTAAGTTAGTTTTGTGTAAAGTGAATAACATAGAAAAGCGAAATATGAATTTTATTATCTTTAAAAATCGTTTATTCAAAAACAGGTATGAACCGTACGTCATTGTGTAATTTATTATGTGAATTGGTGTTTTGTGTTTGTGATTATACCTCGCAAAAGAGCGAACCGATTTGGGTGTAAAATTGGAAAACAAGGATGAACCGATTATTAGGTATGATTGTTCAAAACTTTGGAGATATTTAATTCAGTTGTAGGCACCAAGGAATCTTTAGTTTCCATAGGTGGTTCCAATGTTGAGGAATGGACTAATTTTTCGAACAAAATACTTTAGTGTATGTACGAATTGTATATTTTATGTTTTAACTTTTACAAAATAGTGAGTGAGAAATTAACGATAATGTAATTAATGTAGGTAAAATTTGTTAATTAATTCTGTAGATGTATTAAAATTAAGGGTATTCTATATATTATGTAGGTAGAAATATTGTTTAATAGCAATGCAATGTAGTGACAGTGTAGAATAATTTTGTTTTTAATTACAAGTATATTAAAATGTTAGTAGTGTTTGTATAGTAGGTTATTGTTTATTTGTACGTAAGTAAATTATATCAGTAGTTTGTATGACATTTAATGTAAAAATGTATTAGGGACATTATTTAAAAATAGTGGTTGATTATATTAATAAAGAATTTATGTACGAAATAGTCTTCATTTTTTATTTTAACTTATTAAAATATTTTACAGAATATTCGCCAACAAGAGATAGGATGGCCTGGTGGGCCATATACTTATCTGCCACCTAAGTGGTACTTAAAAAGGATGTCTGAAATCAACCTTTTTTAGTATATTGTCGACGTGTTAAATTATCGTTTTGCAATAATTAAAAAGTCCCACAATTCGGTGAAAACAATCATAGTTTATGAAACTTTTCCGAATCTTATTAATATTTTTAAAAGGCGAAAAGTTTGATGATGTTTATCTTGTTCAATAGAATCAGTTTTTGATTCTACTACTTCGTTGTTTATCTAATTTATTTGCAATTTCTACCAAAATTCATAAATCGTTTAATGAAGTTTCTGCCGTCTTCCAGCGTGTATTATGATGTAAACAAAGTCTTTAGAGCACCTATTACTTAATTACCTGAACACTGGACAACAAATAGAAATTCATGGTTCATTACCCAAACAACCGTGGCTTGGTTCCGTAGGTCCTCGCAGGACACGGGCCAAGTTAGATGCTAAATCACGAACGGTGCCTGTGGACCCCAGGATGAGTATATACGGAAAGATATTTTGGTCGAGCACGTTTAATTGAACAGCTGATGCAGATTGTTGAAGATAATATGTCATTGCTAAGTACAAAGACTTTTTTAATACAGTTGCTCAAAAAGTGGCGTATTACAGGGACGTATAGCGTTCGGGATGTGGGCTATTACGCACTCGTGCTTTTTCTTTACCATTCCCGCACTCGTGCGTTTTCTTTTCCAATTGTCAAAATAATGTCTGTGATTCATGCAAATATTTCTAAAAAAAGATACCAACTTGTTTTAATATCAGATCAAAAGTAATTTTAATTAAAATTTAAGCATAAATTAATATTAGTATCGGCCTAATTAAATTTATAAATATAAAAAAAGTTGGCTGTATGAAGTGCACAGCCATAGTCTCCTGCTTAGGAAGGTATATATTCTTTTATAACACATTTGCTCGTAAAGAGTCTCTTATTTGACCCATTTCACTAGCGTAATGTATCTCATTACGGCCTAGTCCGGTAATGTAATGTAAAACGGACGATTGCGTCTAAAACGAACGGTTCCTTTTTAAATCTTAGCAAAGAGTTTTTATGTCAGAAAAGTGGTGAACATTTTATGAATAAAATTAACTTTGGGAGATAAAATACACTCGAGAGCAATGAATCCGGGTCACTTAAAGAATGTTAAAAATCTCGGAAACTAAAAATGATAGGTTAATGCAATAAATTGTATTTAATAGACAATGTAATACTCCTTAAATGAAAGTAAAAAAAATATGAGTCACCATACATTTTACTAACACAAAATTACATAAAGAAAAAACTGCTGATCTCTCCTTAAAACAAAAATAGGAAACATGAAATTTTTGAACTTTATTACGATTTTCTTGAATTTTAATACTTCGTATTGCCTCCTCGTGCTTCCATTACTGCGTTTACGCGGTTTGGCATGCTGTACACCAAGTTCCTTATACGATTTTGGGGAATATTCTCCCATTCCTCTGTGAGAGCAATTTTGAGCTCACGAAGCGTGATTGGGGGAGGGTTTCGTAGTTTTACGCATCTGCCTAGCTCGTCCCAA
This sequence comes from Miltochrista miniata, assembly GCA_933228765.1. NCBI lineage: Eukaryota > Metazoa > Arthropoda > Insecta > Lepidoptera > Erebidae > Miltochrista > Miltochrista miniata. The sequence goes on along the minus strand of OW121755.1, from coordinate 34,901,261 downwards.
GCATGCTCGATCGGGTTGATATCCGGGCTGCGCGCTGGCCACTCCATACGAGTAATGTTCATCTCTTGAAGGTAGTCATTCACAATCCTACCTGTATGAGGTCGGGCATTGTCATGCATAAATATAGCATCCTCACCTAAATTGACCATAAATGGACCAACGTGATCATTGAGGATTTCTTCCACATATCTTACGCTAGTTAAAGAGCCGTTTTCTATGATCACCAGCTCTGTGCGACTTTCAGAAGAAATTCCGGCCCACACAAGTACAGACCCACCACCGTAGGCTACTTTTTCTTCGATGCATGCTTGCTAGAATCTTTCCCCTGGTCTTCGATACACTCTGTGTCTTCCATCGTGCTTGTAGAGCATAAATTTTGATTCGTCGGAGAACATAACTTTTGACCAATCTTCAATACTCCAATTTACGTGGCTCTGGGCATACCTTAGTCTCGAAATACGATGCCCACGCTCCAGTTTAGGGCCGTTTGCAGGTCTAAGGGGTTTTAAGTTAGATTCAGCAAGCCGACGTCTTACTGTCCATGCACTTGGGTTACTTCCTCCGAGGCGTCGAAACTGATTGGTGAGTTCAGTTCCTGTGAGAAAGCGATTTCGAAGCATGGTGTTCACCAAGTATCGGTCTTCTCGTGCTGTGGTACACCTGGTTCTGCCCGTTCCTGGTCTGCGTAGGTTAGAACCAGTTTCTTCGTAACGTCGGAGAACTCTTTGTACTGTTGACAGCGACACACCGACAGTCCTGGCTGTATCGCGCTGACTCCGGCCGGTTTCCAGCATTGTAAGTATTCTGGTGCATTCTTCAGGCGTAAGCGACATAATTTCAGCTTGATTAATGAATATAGAGCACTATCAACATGGTTTATGTACCCACATAAATGACAGATTACAAACAAAAGCAACACCAAATGCTGTAATTTCGTAGTTCCATCTTCGAAAGTGGCCCTTTTTCAAATTTGATTTTTTTATGATATAACTTTACAATAACTAAGAAGTTTTAATACCTTCATTTAAGGAGTATTACATTGTCTATTAAATACAATTTATTGCATTAACCTAGCATTTTTAGTTTCCGAGATTTTTAGGATTCTTTAAGTGACCCGGATTCATTGCTCTCGAGTGTATAATAAAATAAACATGTAATTGTTTAATTTAATTAATTTTGACAATAAATTACAACCATTTATGTGAAACCAATACAAACAATATTAATTTACTTTATTAATAATACTGGCTGTTTTTGTGCCTTTGCCTCTTAAGAAATAAGAAAAAAAGAAAGCGTTGTGAACAAGTAAAATTCCGCGCGCTTTATTATCGCTATTTTTTGCTACGTTTTTTTGTTAGTTTATGAATGTCCCCGTTTTATTTATTTCCTTGTTTCCTCGCAAATATGTTATAAAACGTCGTATGACACACGTTCGCTTTGATAATTACAGCCTCTGCTTTCTTGTAGCAATAACGCCTCGGCTGTAATTATCAACTTACCGAACTTGTATCATAATGTACTATTACGGTTGGCGCCATTTTGGATATTCAGGTTTATTGTGTTTTTATTATTTTATAAAATTGCTATATTTTTCGCAACTGTATTAAAAATTGTTGTTCAATGCAACGTGTGGGACTGTTATTTAAACTCGTTACGACTGTATACCCTCGCCTTCGGCTCGGGTCAACACCTGTCGTAACTCGTTGTAATAACAGAAATCCCACACTTGTATCGAAAACTACTATTGTATCTAAAATCCTTTCATATTTTTACTAGTGTTTTGAATGTACGACTGAACAATTCGATACTTAACTATATTTTACAGTTAAAAGCTGTCAACAACCCCGTAGCACAGAAGTCATTATAAGAGCACTGTGCGCATTAATACATATGACAAATCTAGTATCCGAGGTCTTTGGTATTGCAAAATTAAATGTCCATGAGCTGTGCTGATCGTTTCAAAAGTGATTGATTGGTTTCTTAGAATATTAATGATGAAACTTTACTTATACCATCATGTTCCTTTAATGGCGTTTTTAAGGTGTTTTATGGGTTCCATTCCGCAAAGGAAATAACAGAAGCCTTATGTATAGGATCACTTTGTTTAGGTTTGCTTTGATATTTTCCTGAATCTTGAAGATGCATTGCAGCGGCACCGGTAAGACTTACCACCCGTATAAGTAGAATATTTCGCGCACTGACCGGAAGCAGAAACTTATTCGGCTTGTTCATGAGAGTTGGACACTTTGTCAATTTATGAGCGCAGCACAATAACGCGAGCGCAGCGGATCGGACTGAAGGCAGATGTTGCTAATTGAGTTAGCGTGATTAGCTGTGTCCCGGACTCCCGGCGGCCGTCTTTGTGTGTGACGTCACAGTATGCTGCTTGAAGGATTGGTAGCAAGACTACTGATAGTAAGTTTATTTTTAACTATGCCCGCAGCTTCGCCCGCGTAAAAGTTTGTTCCCGCTTCCAACGGGAACCTATTCCCGGGATTAAAAGTAGCCTATGTGTTATTCCAGACTACAATCTATCCCTGTACAAAATTTCAGTCACATTTGTTAAGCTGTTAGAGCGTGAAAGAGTCAACCTCTATACATCCTTACAAATTTTCGCGTCAATAAAAATTTGCAGAATTAGTAAGATAGGTACCTGACTAAAGCCTATTTTCTGACGGGATTCTATGTATATCTCTGATGCCTTGCTGTAAAGCAAGATGCAGAAATCAAATTTTTCAAGTCATCCAAGTAGGAAAAGTAGTTGTTGAAGACATTTCAGCTACGAAGGATAAACTTCACGTAAAGAATATTTCAATAAGCATATAAGTTTGCCAAGTCTTGTAATTTGGGTGCTTATTGTATTTAGTAAATAGTATTTAGAAAATCTTTATACATAAGATGACGTTGTGCAAAAATGTCTCAAAGTATTTCTTACTGTAATTAAATATTTAAAGTCACCAATTCCAGCAAAAGCTACGCTATACAATACATTTTCTCTTATTAATTAAGAGAGAAACTCCATTCAACAGTACACAAGCAAGTTCTTGCACTTAATTAGACACGTACAGTATGTTGTGGTGACTGGCCCGGTGTAAACCTCTAGTGTTAGTAGACTGGACAAGGTTTCAACTAGTTTGTCCCTGTGTTTATCAAAAGTGTACTTAGTCTGGTTGCTTAAAGAGGAGGTTGGGGAAAATTGTTAGCTTCTAAACGACACTTGTATGTACTGCGTTTATACACTGTACAATATTACATACATACATATAGTCACGCCTTTATCCCCGAAAGGATAGGCAGAGGTACCTATAGTATACGCTCACATTTAACCTTATAGTTTTATGTCCCACGTAATAGGTGGTGACCCTATTGCTGTATTGAAATGGAGAAGCACATCAATTGCGAGTTGACACGACCGGGCGGTCGTGTCAACTCGCAATTGAAATTTTTCTAGCCACCAATAAGGCCTTCAACTTGGCTTGACGATTATCATTATACTGACGACAGGGTTTCATTTCGAGTATTCCTTCTCTACGCAGTCGATCGTTTTGCGAAAGTGTTTCCTAAGTCGCCTCTTATGACAATAATAATTAATTGGGGTGGCGACAATTTGTGCTCTTTTCCATTGCCACACAGGGCCCCGTCGCGTCGCCTCACGGTGCTACAATATTTACTACAATATTATTACTCTTGTAATTAATCATATTAATTCACTTTATTTTACTTTACAGAAAACAATAATTGACATCTTAAAACCTCTGCCCTCGTCAACACATTACCCACAGGCCACAAGTTCTCAAAAATAATGTCTTCAATTATATAAAGATTGCTGTCCACTAACGTGGTTATCGTGAAACACGGCAGTGTTCCATTAGTGATGTCACAGCGCGGCTGCTCTCGATCAATTTGTCCAAAATCGCCGGTGCGAAGTGTTTTTTAATTAATTTTATGAGTGAAATTTCGTTTGGCACAATGCGTGGAGTCGGTGACGCTCTTTTCAACAAAAAACATATTGGGTACTTTTTGTTTTCTCTAGTCATTCTTATATCAATAAGTAACACAACAACAGTTTATATTAAATGTTTTACGTCTTTTATTCGATAAATTTTGGCTATTTATTACATATAATATTACTAGCTGATGCGCGCGGCTTCGCCCGCGTGAAATTTGATTCCCGTGCCCGTTTCCGCTTCCCGTGAGAACATTTTCCCTGGATCAAAGTAGCCTATATGTTATTCCGGATTATACTCTATCCTTGTACCAAATTTCAGCCAGATCCATTCAGCCGTTAGAGCGTGATTGAGTAACAAACATCCAAACATCTTCACAAACTTTCACATTTATAATATTAGTAGGATTACAGCAGCTATGAGTCATGTAGAACCTACCATATTTTAATTCTGTGCTGTGTAACACAAAAAGAAAAGAACAGACCAAGCGCGAGTCGGACGCGAGCGCGGAGGGTTCCGTACCAAAAAACTGAAAAAATATCACGTTCGTTGTATGAGAGTCCCCCCATGATTATTTTTTCTGATTTTTGTATTTGTTGTTATACTGGTAACAGAAATACATCATCTGTGAAAATTTCTGCTCTCAAACTATCACGATTCCTAAGATACAGGATCATGACGGAAAGACAGACTGATAGAATATATATACCTATACTCATCTATATACTCATGAATAGGGTCCCATTTTTACCCTTTGGATACGGAACCCTAAAAATGCAGGCTCATTTGACCGAATACAGTAAATCCTATCATGTTACAAATAAGTTCCAAAATATCAAAAACAGTTTCTTTTCATTTCTCTGCTAATGATTGGCTTCTTGCTCATCTGTTTTGTCACAAATGGCTATTCTAGTGCACCACTGTTCGCGCGACATTGTAGTCGTCGACGCACTAATTCAATACGGCCGACGTAAGCCATTTGCGTTCGCGCTTGACGCATCGCCCGTGAAAAAATCAATTACGATTTTTTGATAGCCGCGTTTGACCGGTACTGTAGTGTGGAGGTGGCTTTATTTTCATTTTTATGCAACAGGTCGGATCTGCGATTATCCCTAGTTTAAAAAGTAAATCCGTTGATCCCAAACGCACTTTCCTAGTTGTATTGCAACAACTAGCTGAGCCGCGCTACTCTGTATACTTCACATAAGAGAGAGAGAGAGAGACAGAGAGTACTTACTCATTAAGCTATAAGAAGCATTGCATGCTTATAGGAAGTTAACTAGGAAGATGCTTACCATAAAAGCGCTTTAAGATTGAGTCTATTATTGTACAAATTTAAAATCATCATACAACGTCAGTATGTCTGTCAACAGGCGGTATCTCATGAGGCGTGATAGCTAGACAGCTGTTTTTTTCACAGCTGATATGTTTTTGTTGCGGCTATTACAATAATTCATAAACCCAGAAAAATAATAATATTTAAGGGGACTCCCATACAACAAAAGTATTTTCTTTTTGCCGCACAAACCGCATTTGGTTGGTTAATCAGTCACTTTAATTTACAAACTGGTTTCATGACAATTTGAAAATTCTATTTTTGTTTTTACCAAAACTAGCCGGGGGCTGGGAGCCCCTGCCTAGACTCGAAAGGATGTTCCAGGACTATTTTTTTTTTAAATAGTTTCAAAACACTTGGTGTGTGCTTAAAATTTGAAATGCTCTTCCATACTAAGTTAGCCACTGACTGGCCAGTGTATATTTTCAATAACACTACTCCATCACGCGGACAGTTGACACCTCAATCTAAAATGGTACCTGGCTGGTGTCACGCTAGGAGAAAAGCGTTGTGTGGTTCGCCTGCCAATGAACGGTGATGTCTTTTAGTAGTGGAAAAAAATCATATGCCATTTTGCTGTTGCATCTACTAGTTTTTTTCAATACTACTTAGATGGCGGATAACCTTACAGCCCACCACCAGATGGTTAGTCTAGTCCTAGTGGCTTAGTTGGAAGTAGCTATATGGACGTTTGCACCACAAGATAACCATATTTTTAATTAAAATTTATTGTGTACATGATGTTATATGATAGGACATTACGGACTAATTGTACCTATATTGAAGTTATGTACCTTGTAACACCTATGTACCACAAAATACTACAATAAATAAATAAATAAAAAAAGATTCGCTGCGCACGTTCTGCCGACTCAAGCACATGTTGTGACGGCTCGCTGTTGAAAATTTTCAAGCCTTCAACTTTTATATCTAGGCACCAATTGCACTCAAGCAATGGTCCAAATTAACATTCATACATTTTCCTAAGTATGTTTATCTCTTTATAAATCAAAATACATGCAACAACATCATCAATTTATAAACAATGGCATGGCGAATGGCAGCCATATATCGTGCGCCGGCGCCGTATTAGACGCACCTGCGCTAGTCCAAGCTTGTTGATTTATGTGCTCGCCTGGCTAATAGGTCGAGCGGGTTTGGCGAAGATTATCAGAATAGGGGCACTTTGAATTTGATGATTATTTTCTGTGATGATCTTGTTTAACGGGTGTTTTCTCATGATATGCTACTACTAACGATGACTGTTCTTCTATACCTACCTACTAATAATATAAAGAGGAAAGATTTGATTGTTTGTTTGTTTGCATCGAATAGGCTCCGAAACTACTGAACCAATTTGAAAAAACTTTTGGTAAGCTACACTATCCTCAGGTGCAATAGGCCATATTTTATTTGTGTATTCCCACGGGAACGGGAATTACGCTGGTGAAACCGCGTGACGTCCGCTAGAGTGACATGATCTGGATGTTTGTCATTCTTTCACGGTCTAACAGCTAAACAGATCTAGCTGAAATTTGGTACAGGGATAGATTACAGTCTGGAATAGGCTTATTTTTTACCTCGGGTGTACGTTCCCATGGGAAGCAGGAACGGGAACAAGTTGGCCCTATCTAGTCTTTCATAAACCGAATAGCAGTAAGGTAATGTTCTACCTACCTTAAACATCTTGGGGCATAATTCGCATATTTTTTAAGCCACATCATATAGATACTAAAATTCATTAGCCAAGATGACGTAACCAATAAATTACATTGAAATGTACGTTATTATCGAAGCAGGTAGATGTCGCCACTCGATCAGGCTGTGTCGACGCCGCCCACAAATTAATTCAGTTACACTTGGTTAACGGTCGCATCACCTGAAGCAAGCTACCCCACGCCCAACATTTCTCATTACACGGATTATGTGGTACTGGATTTGCCAAATATCTAGTCTTTTATATTAATTTACCCTGTGTTTTCGTATGTTCAAATTTTAAACCACTTTGTATTAATTTCGATTTTCTAACACTTTCGCAAAACTCGAAATGAAACCCGGTTGTCAGTAAAATGACAATCGTTAAGCCAAGTTGAAGGCCGGTTGGGCGGTTTGAAAATTTTCAACTGCAGAATGTGAACTTGCGCCTGTCGATTTCAACATAGGCTCACCACATATTACGTAGGACATAAAACTATAAGATGAAATGTGGGCGTATACTATGCCTCTGCGTCGCCCTTCAGGGATAAAGGCGTGACTATATGGAGAAGCAAAATTATTTCAAATCAGCTGGTCAAAGTTCACTGCTGGACGTAGGTTTCCTGCAATTTAATTTTTACTCATGGAACTTTCCCCTACTTATATGGTTTTAAGTCCGAACCATTCAGCTATCTGGAATGTACTTTAATAGAACAGTCAAGATTTCATTTTATGTTTTACTAGTTTATGCCCCTCGGCTTCGCGTATCGATATTTCGACTCTCATGTTACAACTCCTCAACGAGGAATTTGTCAAAAATAAAAATTTTTTTTTGGATCATCGTGATTACAGAAATGTCGAAAACGTCACCTCGTCTCTCTATAGGTAAAGTCAAGTTTTCAAATCATAATAAAATTAAAAACGTTAAATAAATGATAGAAGGCCTTTCCAGCATGGTTCTATCAGTAGTTTATCTCATCAATACACGCTGACAAAGGCGGCGTGTGAACACAGCCGCGTATTAGACAACGTTGAGCCGAACATTACTTATATCTACAGAGGTAACCATTCCTCTGTATTTCTCACTAGCTGTTCCCCGCGGCTTTTTCTTCTTCGTTAAATCATTATCCTTATTTTGCTTAGTCGGTTAAAAAGTAGCTTATGTCCTTTCATGGAACTCAAACTATCTCTATACGAAATTTCATCTGAATCGCTTCAGCGGTTTAGACGTGAAAGCGTTACAGACAGACAGTTACTTTCGCATTTAAAATATTAGTAGGGGTGTATACATGTATAGGTATCGGATTAGGGCAAGTGAATAAGTACTGTGTGTCACTGTACATCATCTAACAATTGGTGTGGAAGTGGAAACCCATCGCAAGAGAAGAGACTTTGCCTTCTTATGCGTGTTGTGTCTGTACAACGGTTTGCGCTTTGAGAATTTTTTGACCAATTTCAATTTTCTTCTTCTTTGTATCAATGTCTCAACCGCTCTGTCGGTGGCGTTTATGAGGTCGGCCTTATACCAGGATGTAGGACAAAGGTCACCAATTTCATTGAAAGTACGAGAAGTTTCCTTCCGACTAGTGGTTTGCACCGGAGCGGAATCTTGAGCTCCGGTGAAATTCACCGGTACTTTTGCGAGCTCCGGTTTTTCTCCGGTGAAAACCGGAGCATCGCGTTTGTGTAGGTACATAGATTTGATGCCTTGAAATATTGTCTTCTAATTTGCAATTCTTGATTTAAATAAACATGTACAATCAGAGAATTTGTATGTAGGTGATCCAGTAGAGTTTTATGAGGACCTATATTTTAAAAAGTATCTAATAGTTTAATATAAAATCTATAAATAATATAAAGCGAGATTTTGACCGACTGACTCATCAACGTAGAGAAAAACCCCAGAACCTAGAATGATGAAATTTGGACAGTAGGTACCTTTTATTAACTAGGTAAGTTATAAGAAAGGATTTTGGGAAATTTCACCATTAAGGTGGTAAATAAGGTATAAACAGTTGTATGGAAATTCGTCACTAAAGTTAGCATCATGAAATTATGTATAGCTGTTTTTGGTTATAAAAAAAATAGACATACATATCTTTGATTTGTTAAATTATATCAATAAGGAGGTAAATGAGGGGTTGTAAGTTTGTATGGGAATTTCTTCATTTCTTCAATGGAAACTGCTTCACAATTTGTATAGGTACCTGCATCTAATTAAAAATAAATGAACACGTTTCAGGATTTTTTAAAGTTGCACCTCCTAAGTATGTAAATCATAAAACCATCAACATCCAGCCCAAAACCTTAGACATTATTACTGTGCCTTAGACCAGGGGTCGGCAACCTTTTTAGTCAGAAGAGCCAAAAAATTTAAAGAGCCACAAAATTTTTTTTTTGTTCACTCGTACCTAGATATTAGTTAACGTAGCATTAGTACCTCTTCTGGCATACAGGCTTCTGTCGTGGGACCTAGAGGCCGCAGTTCTGACCGAAATCTACCGGCCCAATTCTTTGGTGTGACAAAATGTCAAATAACCGTCTTCGAAAGAGATTAAGAGCTGGCATATTAGGGCGCCCGATGATATCATTCATTAACCGCGCACCAGGCTAGAGCCCATGGTAAGCATTGAGCTCCGATCGGCCATCTTGTCTATTCTGAGGTTTATCGTTTATATGTATAAGCCGATGCATTAAAGAAAGGAATCTTAAATGGCGACTTGTACTTGCGTTGACGGAAAGTAAATAAAATTTAAGTCTTTTTTTTTCAAATTAAAAATAATAAAAACAAGACCGGGTCGTATTAATTTCTGAGTAGCTTCTACCAGCGGCTTCGCCCGCGTGAAAGTTAAAATTAGAAAGACACATGGCGGCATCTAATTATCGTTTTCATCGGAAACAGTACCTACCTACCTACGTTTTCGGGATGAAAGGACACTATGACCATTTGTACGGAAACGGAAAAAGTACCTGGCGACGTATATTACATGGCGATCATGATGTTGGTTAAAATAAAGAACGAACATTTTTATTAACTCAGCGTGGAATCAAAATAAAATTTTTTTTGGTTACGGTACGCGCGAGAGTGAGTATAGACGGCACTAATGTGTGAGCAAGAGAACATGATAAGCGCCGAAAGAATGAGGAAGGGCGTCCGCCCGAACTGGTGCTCCATAATATAACGCTTTCGAGTGCAACAGAACACCAAACAGGTGTGTTTATGAAATGAAAGGGTAAAATGCATCGATCTATTGTACTACTTACGTACTAGATGCGGCGATCAGAACAAGCATCATGTACCACCAAACTGCGGTAAATGTACTCATCTCATCTTTAGTTCGGTTTATGCCATAATACGAATGAAACGCACGTGACGGAGATATTTTAATTTATTGTGGTAGAATTGTCAAACAAAGTGCTGTAAACGCAATGTATAGAGGGGAAAAAATATTAAAGTTAATGCTAATTAACATAATTATACAATGTTAAACCCTTTTTTTTTTCATACCAAGATATGAGTTTTATAGCATCCGTTGCGCGAGTCCATTCTCGCTCAAGCGCGTACAAATCTGGAACATATTCAATGTATGGACGTTCCTGTCTATCGGTAGAATATATGTCAACAGTAATATGTTTTTGAAAATGTACTATGATAATTGCTTAGGGAACTAAAGAGCCGCAAGTGGCTCGCGAGCCGCCGCGAGGTTGCCGACCCCTGAGCCCAAAATGTTTAATTTAAGAACTAACAGATAAAGATACATTTGTGTTTGTAAATACGTATTTATTACTAGATGTTGCCTGCGACTTCGTACGCTGCATTTTATATTTAATTCTTTAGATTGACATAACTTTTTTATTTATGGACCGATTGACATGAAGCAAACACTAAATGTTACGTGGAGCAGACTACAACGCATTAGAGAAAACCGCATTTCAATTGATTGAGCGGTTGCTGAGATTAGCGTGCACAAACGTACAGACAAACACACACTTACGATTTTATTATATGTATTGATATTGATTGATTGATTGATGATACAATAGAAACACTCACAACAAGACAAATAAACATGTTCTTGCACACAAATATTTGTCTTGCGCGGGAATCGAAAACGCGACTCTTGATTAATAGACAGTATCTTTGCCTCCCCTCCAAACAGGTCGTCTAATATAGGTATAATATTATTTAAATAATATTGAATACATAACACATGTTAGAATATTTCAGCGGAGATTAATCAATCGAATACTTTTACCGGTACCTACATACCTACACAGTGTAACAATAATGAACCGGAGAGTAATCAATTGAACTCCGGTACTTGTAATCGAGTACTTTTACCGGTACTTCACCGGAGCTTCTCCGGTACTCACTGCTCCGGTGCAAACCTCTACTTCCGACCTGTCAACCCAGAAACGCCATTCTGTCGGCAGGTGAGCCTTGAAGATCTAGCTCCATGAAATGTTTCACTATTCAATAATCACGAATAATCCCCCACAAAGGTGATTATTCTCAAACTTATAACATTAGATACCATCACTAGTTTAGCAACACAATACTAAATAGCCGTTTTAATTTATTATCAAACTTGAGCAGTGTGTCGCTGCACATGCAAGGGGCCAAGTTTCGATACGGTGGGACCATAAATTGATAAGATTGTGTGCATTTGGACTTTGATTTACGTCGTTACTGGGATAATTGGGGCGAATTTTGAAACTAATAATGGTCGATCCGATCTAATGTATAATCAAAAGTGGATTAGGTAGATACTTCTTTATAATCACTAAACTTTGGTATTAAGCTGACAAACGCGTAGTGTAACCACGTCAATTGTTTCTTGCGGTAGTAAAAAAATGTAAAAACGTTAAAGATTAGGGCACCTGAGATGATAAGGGTTCCTGCCAAGGTCTTTGGGCCCAAGTTAGCCTCATAATCTATACAAGTAAATAAAATTGGAGTGTCGGTTTGTAATATTAAAATAACCGCTTTATACTACATGCATATGAATGTATATACGGTACACATACCAAAATATATATTTTTAAAATTTTTGTCTGTCTGTCTGTCTGTTTGTTCCGGCTAATCTCTGGAACGGCTAGACCGATTTGGACGGGACTTTCACTGGCAGATAGCTTATGTAATAAGCAGTAACTTAGGTCACTTTTATCCCGGGAATAAGTTCCCACGGGAAGTGGGAACGGGAACAAATTTCACTCGGGTGAAACTGCGGGCATCAGCTAGCTAGTAGACTAATAAGACAAGACACGGAGAAGTGAAATTCATCGTGTTACAGTAAGGTAAATCACGAAAAATGGAATTTCTGCATCTGGCAATCTCAGAATATAGAACAACTAGTGACTGGCTGATTTCATTGATTATTATCAAAGATATATCAAGTGCCTACAAAATACAAACAATACAATAGAATAAGTTTGAAAAATACAAGAACCAAGTATAGTGCTATGTTATCACCAAAGATATTTTTGCACCTTTTACTGCATGATAATGCCATGAATACGGACGCGGCGACCGTGAAAGGTGAAATCGCAACGATGACCAAAAGTTGGAGTTTAAATTTAAGAAGTAACCTTCCACCGAATTATATCAAACCTGCCAAAATTCCATCACGTGTAACACAAAGCCATCCATTACATTACAGTGTGTTATTATCACACGTTAGCTGAGTATCACATACGGCACACCTGGGACGGTGTTAGCGCGACATGTTTATGGTCAGCCAGCGATAATTATGCTTCAACGGGGCTGGAAAATGGCTTCAATTTCATTGACTTATATTATGTTGCTGTAGGTTCTACTGCAGAAATTCAATGGGAAAACTATTTATTTGTTTTAGATTATCATTTTCCATAGTAACAAGCAGTTACCTAATCAATTAGAAATATTTAAATGTATAAGTACGATATTGTGATCTGAAAGTACTTTATATACCTATGTCATTTTAAATCAATTCCTACACTGTCGCATTGGGAAAGTTGCCTGTTGACGGATGTATGTAAGAAATAAAATAAATAAAAAAAAATAAAATAAAAAAAAGTTTCTAGTGTCGTATTCCAGGGTGAATTAAGAAATATTTTTAAGTCTTAGTTTTAACACTTGGTACATTTTGTAGTGTAGCAACTGGCAACAAAAAAGATCTGTGTTTATTGCCAGTTTTACTCAGGTGGGTGGCGTTCTGAACTGGTGGAACTTCTTTGGTTTATATTCGTGACGTTTTATAAGTGCATCTGTATGCCTAAATAAGTAAAATGTTACTTTGTTTGTTTGTTTGCATCCCAGCTGATTTTAGTGTTCCGTAAAGGATCACTGTGTTAAGTATTTTACTGAGATGGGCAACCAAATTCGTGCTTCTAGGTAGTAGTCGTTAAGTTAATAGTAGGTAGTCCTTTTCTTCCATAATAACTTACAACAAAAGCAGGATATCCTAAAACCCAATTTCGTTTGATCATATTACCATCTTGCTTCTAGAAGTATCTAAAAAACTAGCCAAGTGCGAGTCGGACTCATGTACAAATGGTTCCGTGCCAAAAAACGGCAAAAAAAAACAAGTTTTGTAAGGAGGGCTCCCTCTTGATTCCCCACTTTTTTTTCTAATTTTAGTATTTGTTGTTACAGCGGCAACAGAAATACATAATCTGTGAAATTTCAGCTCTCTAGCTATCTCGGTTCCTGAAATACAGCCTTGTGACGGACATACAAACAGACAGACGGACAGCGAAGACTCATGAATGGGGTCCTGTTTTTAGCCTTTGGGTACAGAACCCTAAAAATCAAGGCAAGTAAACAAAATTAATTACCCCTTGACGATTGAAATAAACCTCCTTTCAAAGTCGACAGTAGATAAAGTCACAAAAACATTAGCCGCGACAGATTGACGGGAGAGGGCGACACTGCCACGTTGACAAATAGTGTCGGAGTGACCCGTGACACTGTAATTACGAGGTCATTAATACTAGCCCGATCTATGGGCCAGGGAACTTGAACCGGACTAAGGTGAGCTGCCGGTTGATTTAGAGTTTTACATCGATCTGGTGCAATTCCTTTTAAAAAAGTGACCCCGCGGACCAAATATTCTCATGATCACTCTGCAGTGCAACGCTACAAGCAACATATAATAGGGCCGGTCCTTGGATGGGCCATGTGACCACTTTGTGACATTTATTTGAGCGTTTCCGTGCTTCGGAAGGCACTTCGTTAACCCGTTGGTCCCGGTTGTCAATAGTTAAGCAATCGTTAGGCTGGTTTCAGACACATTGATGTATGTATACAGAGGCGCACGTGCGTTGGTCAGCGCCGACAGCTACGCGACGCGTACGGACGCTGACCCGTCAGCGCTGACCAACGCACGCGTGATAGCTAGTATAGCTACGCGTTATTCTAAAAGGCTTCTTAATAGCTCATACACTTTACTTTGGCTAACAGCGCTGATGGTCAGCGCGTCTCTAAATTCAGCCTTAAGCTAATTTGAAGGCCTTTATTTAGGCAGGTAAAAAAATGTTAACAGCAGTCAGTCACAACCAGCGCCTGCCCATTTCAACACGGCTATACTGCTCACTGTAAACTGTAAAGCGCAGGACCGTGTGTTGTGGCAAAATTTGGGAGAGGCCTGTGTCCAAAGCAAACTCACATAATAATAGATATACGAACCACGAAAACATTTTCTTTAGTCGGACTTACCGGCACGACAGCGACGTTTGGTCACGTCAAAACTGAACTGTTATAGGCTAAATTGATTGATTCACACGGCTCACCACCTATAACGTGGGTCAAATTGTGAACAAAGGTGAAATATGGGCGTTTAATATGCCTCTGCCTACCCCTTCGGGGATAAAGGCGTGAATAAATAAGTATGTAGGTACGTACAATGCCTTTTGAAATCCACTTCATACATTATCTGATAGCATGTCGTTCGATAGTTATCGAAAAAATTAGACTCTCATCATGACAACAAGATTTCGTAAGATAATGTGTGCGTGTGACGAATGGCTAAGCAAATGTACCCTCACGACACCAGCCAACTATGATGACAGCTGTGGCGCGGGGGGACTTGCTTATCTGTTTGTAATACTAATATATTATCTTTGATATTAGTTAAAGCCACAACGGCATCCACATTTTTTGTATACCACTACCTTACCTTAAGGAATTGGTGATCACCGTAGCCTATAGACGTTTGCAACACCGGAGGAGTCCACCCGCGTTGCCGACCCTTTAAAAATTTATTTGTAGTCCAGATATCATTTTATTTGTTGATGAAATTCAGCTTTTATTTTCAGTAAGCTCAGATGCCTACCGTTTGACCTCTCGAGTTTTCTTTGGGCGCCTGCTAGTCGTAAATTGCATGTTAGTCAACAAGTGACATATTCTAGCTAGCTAATTAGAGCCCATAAAGTGGTTAAAAGTTTAAATGGCAATCGATTTCAAACATTGACAATCTATTGAAAAACAAATTACTTAGGTAAGTATAAGGCTTACCTTATTAATTTATTTTTCCTTTTCTCCTTCCTTTCTTCCTTTTCCTTAATTAAGGTCCTTATTTTAACAGCTATGACAATAATATGCTAGTCGAAATGTAATTTAAGTCGCAACCGGAACTTTTCGATATGCGAAAATACATTTTAGCGCACATGTAAATTAAACAGAACAGCAGAAGTAATAAAACATCATGGTTTCTAAAACGTACCTTCGCCCTATCCTATAAATAGACAAACATACGCTTTTAGTGAGAGATAAGGGTGTCCATCTGAGCTGTCAGTCCGGGACAGCGGCCGGCCGCGACGTCACTACTAATCCTGACGCGACTTTTGACGTGGCAAAACGTCGCTGTCGCTGATATGTCGTGTCGGATAAATCCGACTAAAGAAAATGTTTTCGTGTTTCGTATATTATAATGTGAGTTTGCTTTGGAATTTAATGTGTTTTAATTTGAGTTGTATTACTGATGTTATAATCAGTTTCGTTTCTTCAGACACTTATTTTTTCAATATTTTGTAGGCATTGTGTGAATATTATTGACTTTTACCTGAGAACCCGAATAGAAATAGAAATAGTTTTATTTTTATTTAGTAAAATGCCAACAATATGCAGGTTTACAAAATTAAGGTAGGCATAATACCTATTCTGCCTACCTTAATCTATTCAGTAATACAACTCATGATGATGAGAACCTACTCATCAGAGTAATGGTAGCTATTTAAGAACGGATAATTATTATCACCAATTTTTATAACCATACCTAGTCATAGTTAACAAATTCATCAGATGGCAATGGATTTTAACTTAAAAGTGCATCAGAAATTCACAAATACTCGGAGTCTATACCTTACTTCGATATCAAATGTCATTAACATAATATACTAAGTTGATCATCACAAATTAATATTAGACATTATACTTACGGTTATGGCAAAAAATATGCGAGATATAATCTGCGTCCAGTTAACAATTGGCAGATTTTATTGATTGATGGCTAGTTTAAAATGTGTATGGTAGCTTAATACTGATCAATATTGATTCTGTATCACTGGTAATTAAAGTGACTTCAAACGTTTTTCTAATTTACTAAAGTGTCGTATCAAAATCTATAATTACATTCTAATCTAAAGGATGTAATCTTAAGAATTCCATAGACATCGACCTAATTAATCACCAAGTAAATTTTTGTTATATCCACAGATCACAGGCTGATATTAATCTAACCTAACACTAACACGACACGGGGTAAGGGTGACCATTCTTCATTAACACAAAGGAGCCGGCCTTTTGTCTCCACTCCATTCATTTGCGATTGTTCACTACACTGAGTGAAAACCCTAGCGACTTATTCTGGACTGATGAGAACTATTACATTATACATATTGTTTAATTTAATGATTTCATATATGAAACTGTCTAAGAATTTTCAACTTAACATTATTAAAACTAAGTGTCCAATATTCGTAAACTGCAAATCCTAATGAAGAAAATAAAATAAACAATTTTGAAATATTTTTATACCACAAAACAAACTATAAGGTGTCAGTAAGATTACCTCGATCTGACAAAGATAAACACTTATACTTTTTGTATTGCTCCTTATGGAGGTCATTAATTAAAAATAATCAAATTCAATAACTAAATAAAGAGGTATTAAATATACGTTTGAATTTACGCTAAGGGAGTCTAATTACATTTTATCACATTAGGAATAAATGACCACCTAATAAACTAAACTCCACTTAAACATGAGTCAAACATCAAGCTTCAAGCTTATTCAAAAGAAACGTCCTCCAGAATAGGCCCGCTGTCGTCCACTCGTGATCCCTGTCAACAAATCCACAATACACACTGACTCGTTGTCACCCCAGTTCAACAATGAAATGATTAATTACTACTTCTTGTATAACACTATTGAGCCTTCGATTCTACGCCTTACTTGGCAATTTTTATATAAGCAAAATAAACTTGAGGAGGTTTGGGTGTTTGTCAATAAATTGTCAATAGGTAGGTACCCTTTATCTTCATGTCGTTAGTTTTCCTAAAGGATGAAAAATGATTGGCAATATTCTGGATAGCAAAAATTCTTGATTGGAGTAGAGATTAAATATAATTGTGGTCGTCTAATTGTGGTATCAAAACTCTTGGCGTTTTGGCTGGCATACATACATCGTCAACAAGATAATTATCTATTTCTCTAAGGCTAATTTCTAATTTACATTAAACTAGCTGACGTCTCGCGGTTTCACCCGCGTAGCTCCCGTTCCCATGGGAATACGGTAATAAAATATAGCCTATGTTACTCAGGGTGAATGTAGATTTACAATGGTGAAACAATTTTTTGAAATCGGCACAGTAGTTTGTGTTTATTCATTGTGTTTGTTCATTTCGACTGCCTCTATGGCATAGTCGGTAGTGATACCACCTGCGACGCAGAAGATCCTGGGTACGATTCCTGGGTCGGTCCAAATATTTGTGTGATCCACAAAGTTTGTTTCGGAGTTTGGGTGTTTTCTATATATCGTCTGCTTACTGGTAAAACATAATAAATGCATTTTTTATCTAAAATGACTTATGTATGCATATACATGTAATTTTCGATGCTCTATCTACTGGCAAAACAAAATAACTGCTAGGACCGTTTAATACAAAGATACCTTAGTTAACAATATGATAAACACAATGAAATAGTAATAATCATTCAGATAAACAGAGGTAAATCACCTTAACATCGAATTAAAACTAAACAGCACAAGTAAATGACAATATATCACTGTATGATTTTTTCGATGTAGAAAGATGTAGTATTTGCGTTCCCATAAACTTTAAGCTAAAATAAGATAAATTAATTTATTTACGATCATATTTACATACTGTATTTAAATTCCTACAAGTAAAATGAGATAAATGCAGAGTTTTACCCAAATTACTGAGCATTTATGGCAAATAAAGGTATCTATTATATCTGTTTTTTTCAATTATAGGTAAAACCAGTTAAGTACATGACCTAGGACAATAATAACTGATTTATTGCCTGATTTTCTGAAGAATGTGTTGCTGTAATTTAAATGAGATACAGTTGAATATTTTATTTATCATTTGGCATTAAAGAATTTAAAAAAAATATATTTTAATGATAGTTTTAAATCGATGAAACTTTCAAAGCTTATTATCTCAGTTCAAGGAAATGTGCACTTAACATATTTTACCAGTAAGCAGACGATATAATATGTATGTTTTTAGAAATATAAAAGTATATCAGTCGTCTAGATCCCAAAGCACAAGCTTATATTAGCTTAATTTGGGCTCGATGATGTTGTGTGTGAATGAATATTACAAACATACAAAAAAACAAGTTTTTCCTCTTTATAATATTAGTGTAGAAGTGGAGATAGGTACCTACGACTTGAAGTTTATACTACTTGAGGAGTATCGACAAAATTATCTTAAAAATAACGTCGAGGCATCAGTCAAAAATCACTTGAAGTACTTAATCCAATCAGGATTAATAAAACCGGATGAAGTAAAAACTATAAAGGCACTACTACATTACATAGACAGGTACGTACAGGTACTTTAGCCAAATTCGGATGAACAATTCAATTACAACGCTCACGAGGCACTTCGATAAGCACAACTTAGTAAGTTGGCAGTAACCTGAGCTAGTGACAAAACAAACTTCTTGCCGTGATCTCGAACCGCCTTAAACCGGTTTACGCTGCTTCAAACCGGTTCATACAGGTTAAGCGACTTAGAAGATAGGTAACTTTTAGCTTTGATTTCAACTGTGTACTCAGTGTTCGAAGTATTAGGAACGAAATTTTCAGTCCCAGTTGATTTATTTGTTGTGTTTGTACTAAGGAGCACGTAATTTGTATTTTGTACATAATTAAACATTTATCGAAGTATGGCCGACGAATATCAACGTGTGTAGGTACATCTTAAGCAGATATAGCTCAAATTGAGCACACTTAAACATAGCTATAATCGTGTACATATGGCATCTTTTCATAACTTCAGTTTTAGTGAACTCTTTTAAGTGCCCCTATTTCGAGGTCTAATTCCCGCAATGTCATTGAGCAAGAGCAATATATTTTTTTCAGTGGTATCTGCTTAAAATAGTGAAGAAATCTAGAGTATCACAAATGGAAGCAGGCTCCGTGATGTCTAACTTCATAATTCAAGCTCCGATGAGATAGAATCATAAAGGTATGATAATAATAATAATAATAATATTTATTTATTTGTAAAGAATGTCGGTTGTTACAATTTGGTGTTTATACAATTCTTAAAGTTTCCTTGTACATTCTGCCAATTAGGCATACAAATATTTAGTTAACATTTCGGTTATCTAATCGCCTATAATCAAGTATTACATAACAAAAACACAAATGAAGGCTAAAGAAAAGCTGGCTAGAGTGTAGTATCATCCAGAAACTCTGTTATGGAGTAATAACATTTATGCAATAGGAATTTAGTGAGATTCCCTTTGAAAGCCACAAGAGGCTGTTCCCTCCACCTTCCTGGAATTTTATTATAAATTACAGGAGCCATGCCAAAAACGCTTTTCTTGAGTAGTGCAGTGTGAAATGACCCAGTGCTTAACAGACCGTGATATTGTGTTCTCATAGGTACTGTTCTAATACGGGTGTCTTCCCGGGTGTTAAAAAGATTCTGGTAGTTTTTGACAAAAAGTGCAATCTCAAGAATATAAAGACAGGGGAACGTTAACAAATTCTGTGACTTAAAAATAGGTACGCAGCTATCTGTGACTCTTAAGTTGAACATGGACCTTATGCATCGTTTTTGGGATTTAAAAATGGCCTCTCTTTCACTACAGTTGCCCCAAAATATGATCCCAAACCTCAACGTAGAAATAACGAGACCATGATAAGCTACTAATACAGTTTTGATATTCACTTTGTTCCTTAAATTATACAGTATATAGGCATATCTGTTCAGTTTCCTACAAATATCGTCAGCCTGGGCCTTCCAAGTCAGTTGTGAGTCAATTAATATACCTAAAAATTTTGTAGTTTCCACCCTTTCTACTACTTCGTTATTGTAAGCTATATTCAATGTCTTAGGGTATCGTCTTTGATAAAAATGCATTATATTAGTTTTATTAAGATTAATTATTAGATTATTATTTGTCAACCAGTTTATCATAATTTTAATTGTATTGTTAATGTCCGTTTCATAATTTACTTTAGTCCTGCATTTAATTAAAGCTGTACTGTCGTCCGCGAATAAAACCATAGGATGATTGATTTGACGAGGGAAGTCATTTATGTAGAGCAAGAACAATATGCAATTATGTATTGTAATTTATAGAAGCGCTAGTGGCTCCGCGGACTCAGTGCTCTGTAAACGATATCTGCAGTAAGCCATGGTTAATAAACTATGGCCAGTCCTTGGATGGGTGACGATCCATGTGACCACCTTGTGAAATTTATTTAACCTTTTGCTTCGGAAGGCACGTTAAGCCGTTGGTCCCGGTTTTCAGCAAAATGGCAGTCGTTAAGCAGGCAGTCACAACCTGCACCTGTCCATCTCAACACGGCAATACGGCTCACCACCTATTACGTGGGACAAATTCTAAAAAAAAAAGGTGAAAAGTGAGCATGTAATGTGCCTCTGCCTACCTTTTCAGGGATAAAGGCGTGACCATAAGTACGTATTTATGTAATTTATAGAAATAATATCCAATTGGCTTTTCTACGTTGTTACTTCGGTCCCCACTAAACTTTAGAACAGCAGTAAGTTGTCATGAGTGCAATGGGCCGCATCTACCAACCACGGTGCATTAAGTCCACAGTAATCGTCTTCAAAGGGACATTCCCACTCAGTGTGCTAGCATTTAGCTAAAAGGGTACAGTGATAGGTTGTGTATTTATTTGATGGGCAGATCTGTGTGTTTTATTGACTGTTCAGAGTTGGACGTTTCACAATATTGCAGCTACCTACAATTATTATGCAATAGGGTCTTAATATGAATGTCTTCGGAGCCAAGATGGCCAACAAGACCACTGAATAAAAGAACGACTCAAAAGTAAATACTAGTGTCCAACCGAAACTGGTTTTCCAGCCGAAACCGAAACCGAAACCGAACTTTCGGCCCCAGGGTCAGTTTCGGCCGAAACCGAAACCGAAACTCACGTGTTAATATAGAAAAAAAAAAGAACAGCCAAGTGCGAGTCGGATAAAGAGGGTTCCGTTACAAAGGTTGGGCACAAAAATTATGTTTGTTGTGTGGATGCTTTTTCTGATTTTAGTAGGTATTTCTTGTTATAGCGGTAACAGAACAGGGTGGCAGTGTCTCTTCGACATCACCAACGCTTGCAACACTTTGGAAGGAGGATAATAACACATCACGACGTTTGGGAGGCGCTCATTTACCATGGAATGCCTCCATACCTCCGTCGAATTGTCGGGGCCTATCTTTCCGAGAGGGCCATAACTTACCCGAGCTGGCTAGGGCCGGCACCCATCCATATCCGGCCATAGCAAATGTTGCTTACTGCAGTGATCGTTTACAGAACACTGAGATGATGATACGCGTGGTTTTCAGTCGGTAGGAATAGTGTAGGTACAGTGAATATTTTAGGCCTCTATCTGGCACGGTTCCAGCGATACAACCTCGTGACTAATAGACAGACGGACGGCTGAGCCTCAAGTCTCGTTAATAGGGTCCGCTTTAACCCCTCTGTGCGAGAGTTCGACTCGCACTTAGCAGGTTATTTTTTCAATAGGTGCAGCAAGTTCCACCAGGTGCGATCAATCAACGGTATAAATCTTCTCAAGTTTCATTTGAGAAATATCTCCACCTAAAGATGAGTTTCTTTCTTTTACGAGTGGAATTACTCATAGATGCTATTGCGAACTCCTGCCGACTGAAACCACACGGTGCCCTGCTACTAGCTCTTGGCTGGTTTTGGTTAAGTTCTAGAAGTATATAACCAAAACTGGGCAACAGTAGTGAGCCAGACTAGCGCTCGTAGAGTTCCGTATAATAAAAGCGGCAAAAATCACGTCTGTTGTATTTATCTGTTTTATATTTTTGTTGGTCCCCTTTAATATTATTAATTTGACTATTTTTATTATTTGTTGCTATAGCGGCAAAAGAAATACATCATCTGTAAAAATTTCAACTGTCTAACTATCACGGTGCATGAGTTACAGACTGCTGACAGACAGACAGACGACCAACGGAACCGACAACAAAGGGGTAGGGTTATGTAATGTCCTAGATCTACTTTTTAGGATTCCGTAAAAAATGTATTATTATAACTATTGATTGAATAAATCTTAGGTTTGTAACATATTAACTGGTTGGGCTGACCCCAACCACGTCACAAGCAGAGCCAGGCACTAAAAAATCATGAACACGTGAGTTTCGGCCCGGCCGAAAGTTTCGGCCCATTTTGGCCGAAACCGAAACTGCGGCCGTAACTCGATTTTTTGGCCGAAACTGGCCGAAACCGAAACCGAAACTTCGGTCGGTCACTAGTAAATACCCATCATTCCGCGTCATTTTATTTTTACCACTTTTTTAATATTTCACAGCAATACAATTGTTCAATCAATCAAATCAGCCTATGGCAGTCCACTATTGCTCGTAGGTCTCTCCCAATTTATGCCACAACAAAGAACAACAACAACAACAACGCAGCACACGGTTGTGTTTTGTGGCGAAAATTGGGAGAGGCTGACGAGCCATAATGCCATATTGCTACACTCAAATAATACAAAATTAGTCTCGTCAAGTTACCTCCAAAGAGCAACGCAATAACTGAAAATGAAATCCATTAACTAATCGTTTAGGAGACCGCGACAAGTGACATAACGCGAACACCACAAAGCAACCATGACAGTACAAAGTTTGCGAACCAAAACGCTCCGGCCTCGGGTGGATTAAACCGGTTCGTGCACCGGTTAGAAGCGGTTAGAGACGGTTAGCGGCAGTTAGTCAGGTGAATCTCCCGCGGTGCGCGGCTTACTATCGAATTATTGTCTTTGTACGAATACGCGTTTTGTTTGCCAAATGAATTTTGTTTTTCGGATGAGTTGAAGCGCAATTTTCTTTGGTATTTTCAAAAATTGTTCACTTTCAGTTCTGTTCTCTTTGATAACCTCGTTGGTGCAGTGCCTGTATGTGACACTACCACAGTACATGTTAAGAATTTTCATAATGAGGGTTTTGTGTAAATTTTTGATTAATTGTGAAAAGGGTGGTCACCATACTTATTTTGTGCATTTATGCCTATGTAATGTACGAACCTGTAAATGCCACCTTGGCCTCAGTGCATCTCAGCCAGCAAATGGATAGGCTATTATTTTAGCCAGTAGGAATCCAGCATGACATCCATGATTCCATTTCCACACGGGAAGACGACTAAATTAATCCAGTGGCCTCGAATAATTTTGACCAAATAAATTATTTGATTAAGCGCCTTTTATGTAAGCAAAATGAAAAAAAGTGGTGTCCAACATTATTATTTCTTCATTCCAATTACAATATCATCATGATATTTTATCTTACATCTCATCTCAAATAATTACTATTGGATGGATCTCTATACATACGAAATAATTTGAAGCTCCTATATCTAAACATTCACAAACCACTTCAAGACGAACACACCATCGTCATCAATCCATGTAAACAGGCTCTACGCAGCCTCTTAAATCAATGGGCCTTTGTCCAGGTACTTTGGAGCATCGAGAGCATTTGATTTAATATAATGGCCATATGGGAACATTAGACGATCAATTGACCATCAATTGTCCGGTTAATTTGCAGTAAATACTGCATAAGCCTGTTCGTTGTCGGCTTGTGGATTTGACAATGTTATGCCGTGATTAGTAGGTATAGTGTGGGGTAAATGACAATGAATTTAATTGAGGAATATGATGATAATTACGCCTAAATTGCCGACGGGGTGGGCAGGAGTGTACAGTTTTGTTCGTCCCACATAAAAGGGGGAAGTGACCGGTGACGGCTTCCCAAGGGCTTGCTAACACCATATAATAATTCGATTCAATAAATATTAGTACATATTTCAAGGTTTTAACATCGTGTATGTAGGGTTCTGTACCCAAAGGGTAAAATCAGTATCCTATTACTGAGACTTCGCTGTCCGTCTATAACTATGTCTCCAGGCTGTGTCTCTGAAAGCGACCGAGCACGATAACGTCCGATAGGGGGGTTCTTCCGCGAATGCTTAGATAATGGAATGAGCTCCCAGCCTCGGTTTTCCAAAACTCTTATAGTATGTGGTTTTTCAAGGGGGGTCTTAGAAGGTTCTTGCAGGGTCGTCAGCGCGAGTGTAGCGCCTCTGGTGTTGCAAACGTTCATAGACTACGATGACCACCAGTTCGCCTGGTGGACCGTATACTTGTCTGTCACCCCAGTGGTATAAAAAAAAACATGGCCAGCTGCAATATTCAAAGATGATGTACCTATTTCTTAAAACAAAGTTTTTTTTAGCATTTTTAGGCACAAGGCCCTCCTAGCGCGAGGCCGAATCGCTCTTCACCGATTTATATCTGTCTATGAACTTCTATCATGTAAGGTACAATTTAAGCTATATTCTCAATCAGCACTCCTTCAAGCAACAAACATTTGCAGACTAATACCTCAATGTACAGCGTGCTCGTAAATCGGCTGTCTCAATTTACCGCCCCCTGTATAGCCAAGATGGAGGCCTGGTGTTGGCTCTTTATTGATAGGCCGTTGTCGCCCTGAGATATAGCTCGCCAATTTGTAGGATCTTGTACTGGATCCGAAGGCTGTATTAGCGGTAATCAATTGGTTGTTACTCGTTAAGGACAATTGATGGTGTGTTTAATGGCATTTGTTTAATTAAAGTTTTAAAGTGAAATTTGTTTATAAGCCTTGATGTCTATTGTGAATATTTCTTATTTCGGATACGTTAAAATTTTGTTATAAATAAATATTTGTGGACACTGTCATACAACATCATCTAGCCCAAAATAAGCTCATATATAAGCTTGTGCTATGGGATCTAGAGGACTGATTAACATACGTATTTATTTCTAAATACATGCATATTATGCATAGATAATTTACACCCAAACAGAACAAATCAATGTGCTCATCACACAGAGATATTTGTTCTGGGTGGGAATCGAACCCACGATCTCCCAATCCATAGTCAGACACACTAACTGCTAGACCACGAGGCCAAACAAACAAGTAATTATTAGATTTTTTGTATATTCCTAATAGGCTAGCCACACAAATTATAGATAGTACAGGTGGAAACCTACATACTAAATTCGCTGTGGCTACGCACACATAGACAACTCATTCACAGACAGCTACGCACACATAGACAACTCATTCACAGACACGAGGTTAGGCGCTCTCAACCGAATTTCCGTACTGATTTGTCCGCGAGTGTGTCTAGCAGTGGGTAGGTGTAAAATAAAGTAAATACTACCCGTTCGCTCTAAGTTTGCCGGTCGCATCCCATACTACGCCTTTACGCAAGCCTCTACGCCAGCAGCAAACTGATAGCGAACGGGTAGTACATGAGTTTTCCATCCATCTGTGCTATCTCTAATTTGTGCTAGCCAGCTATGAAATTGTCGCTTTCTAGAGTGGGGACTGCGTCTTGGCAATTATAAGGTAGGCCCAGTCCACCCGTCAGATAAGCTGACGACCTATTTATGGTTGCAGAAAGGAATTGGAAGCGAAAGGCACAGGCCGGTTTGTTTTTTTTTAACGTGAGGGAAAATTCTCCTGGATGCTATGCCGGACTCCTACCGACTAAAAAACCTCACGTTACGCCCAACAGCCTATGGTTGGGAGTCCCGGGTAAGCCCTCGGAAGGATGTCCCTTAGGGTACAAATTGAGATAGGCCTACCTCCAGCAGTGGGCTGCCAAAGACGGATTTATTTGCTTCATTATTTAACCTTTACAGATTTGTATTCAAAGTATTTACAGATTCAAGTAAAACATACCCTTATTCATTCAAAAGAATCAAAAGATATAAAAAAAACCATAGCGTCCATGGCTGCCTTCTATCACGGTTAATGTTCTAAAGAACTCTTCAACCTGATCCCACCATCTCCTTTCCGATCCCGAATAACGCGTGCCGGGCAGAGATGCCACTCATACACAGTGGAGAGAGTTTTCGCCAGAACCGAGCGTTTCAAAAGATCTTTCCTCTGTCGAACTATAAAAACATGGAACGACCTGCCCGCATACGTTTTTCCCTTATCTGACAATCCCGGGTTCTTCAAGAGGAGCGTGAAGAGGCACATCACAGGGCCGCAAACTTGAGGACCACTGTCGAAAGTCTGAAGGACTGTGCGACTGGCCCCCAATCGCTAGATGCGCCACGGCTTACCATCAGGCTGGTGGCGACGTCAATTTGGCGAGCTAAATATTTTAAAAAAAATGAAATCACTTCATGTACTTAAAATAATGTGGCCAAATCTGTAAACAGGTCAAAGTTTAGTCTTTAAATGTATGGACTCTCGTCAACCCTGCTTTCGGTTCTAGTCAAAATATAGAAATCGTCTAAAAATAATCAAGTCGATATCTGGAGCAGCTCATGCATATTGATGACGTCACGCGACTGGGTTAATCAGTCTGACGCCGTCAAGTCGATTTGACATAACTTTTGATACTACATTTTATAAAGAACTAAGAACTGGGTCATTGAGCTTCTTATCGCGTTAAAATACTTCCATAATTTATGTAATTTCTTAATTTTGTGTTTTGCTAAGCGTTTGTATATAAATCGGTCGAGCTGTTTTAACATTATGAATGATGTATTGTTGCTAACAAAACTTGTTAATTTTTTTCAAAAGAGATTTGTACATGCAAAGTATGACTGAACTACCCTGAGTGGGGCCCTAGCTTCAGTGTTTCTGTAAGTTGTAAGATGCATATATGCACTTCTTTTATTTTGGATAGTTGCAGTTATTATCCACACAACTATGAAGTTAGATAAGTTCCCGTACGTTACCTACCCATTTAAAACTCAATATCATCTTCACAACATAAAAACCAACAAAAACCACACAAAATTACAGGTCAAATCACAAATATCGGTAAACAAAGCCTACGTGTACATAAACATTGAAGAAGAAAGCAAAACGTATGTGGCATATCGGCGGCAAAGCCCCGTACAAATCTGGCCAGTGGATAGCGGGGCTGATCGACAAATCCGGCAGATTACGCGCTGATACTGGGGCATGTTTATGAGACAGCCGCCGGACTGCGCTGGACATCGGGCCATCGACAGGGCTGCCTGATTTTTTGTTACTAAACCTAAAAGTCTAAAGTCTACTTTTCACTTTGATGACTGCAGGTGATCACCAATTAAGTGATTAGTCTAATTGATTAGCACAAATGTATATTGAGTGTTGTATTCGATTTGTATTTAGTTGCTGCGCTTAGCGAACTTCAAGATCCCTGTATCGAGCTAAACAGTAGCTAAACGACTATGTCCAGTCGTGTTTAGTTGCAGGCACAATGCTAATTTTCGAGTGCTGAAATGATCACTTCGTTATGCATCTTACGCTACGGTTACTTACTCCGTGAATTGCCCCACTTTGGAAAGCTCAGCGTTAAGTCGTTGGTCACGGTTTCTGTTAAACCAGGTTAAATGTCGTATGGATGCCGGACGGTTTTGAAGGCTCAACCTGCCCCTGCCTATTACTGTGCTTGCCATACAAAGAAATCGAATTCTTGCTCAACTATGCCATCGAAGTTGGCATTACATAATATATTCATAGTCCTTTTCAAAATATCGCTACGATTTTCCACCAGGTGATTCAAATAATTCGCTTTGACGTCTTTATGAAACTGTCTCGTAGGAGTACACGGTTATGGAAATATCTTAGCACGCAAAGATTTTCAACACAACAAAATCTTATCAAAATCATGCAACGGCATATTCCCCAACACAATATAAGACTAAATAAAACTCAACTAAAATGAGCTTTCATTTTATAATACAAAATATAATCTAAAAGCATCTTTATCCCCTCCTCCTACTTATCAGAGAACGCAATAAACTGACGAAAAACTACTCCTAGATAAAATTTAAACAAAAGTCTTTCGTATCTACCGTCGTCGGTATAAAATGTAAATGTTTCTGGCAACCCTAGCGAACCATTGAGATAGAAGGAAGGTAGTCCGTATAATATTTCGGCTTACAAAACGAGTCCAAGTTTTAATAGTGTGTCCCCATGTTTATGTTATGGCCTCTGTATCGGAAGTATGAACCTGTCCTAAGGGACTTCACTGATATAAGGTAGATAGAGTTTTGGACGAATTTGCTTCTTTTTTATGATATCTTGATATTGTTTGATGGCCCTGAACATAAATCGTCGTAAACCCTTTGTTATATTATTATATTTATAGAGTCGGTCTAATAGTAGGTACTCAATCATCATTATATTATTGTACCCATAGGGCGCTTGCACATTGCACGATATCGTGGCACGATATCGTCCACGATATCGTACGATATCGTGGAACGATATAACCGAACGAAATTGACACAGTATAACCCACAGCTTGTTATTCAGTTAGTAGCTTTGCGCCAGGAAAGGTAACCGCGCGATTCTTCTCTCTTCAGAGGTATTAGACAAGGTGATGTGATATCGCGGAATCTCTTCATGAATGCACTTGAGGACATCTTTAAGACGCTGGACTGGGAAGGGTATGGCGTGAACATCAATGGCGCGCGAATCTTGCACCTTCGGTTTGCCGACGACATCGTTATAGTATCGGAGACGCTGGAACAGGTAAGTTCCGCTTACCTGTTCCAGTGTCTCCGCTGCACAACCTCAACAGAGCGTCTCGACGTGTTGGTCTGTGCATGGACTTAGAAAAAACCAAGGTCATATTCAATGACCACGTCACGCGCCGGGGATACTATACGTCGACGGATCGAGGCTGGAGGTTGTTCAGGAGTATACCTACCTTGGGCAGGTTATCACATTGAGAAAAAATAACCTGGACAAACAAATCGCCATAAGGCAGAAGATTGCAAATTTTCATGACGGGTATCGTTTTAGGGGATTTTTGGTATGCTGAGTACGAATCACGTGATAATTTTGCAATCCAAAATGTCCGCCGCACCGTAATCACAAAATTTCGTGATGGATATCATTTAAGGGGTTTTTTCGAATGCTGAGTACGAATTACGTGATAATTTTGCAATCCAATATGGCCGCCTAAGCTATTTACAGTAGTAAACTAAAAAGATTTGCTTGTTAAGTTTAGGCATTCTGAACTAGCAATGCGAAAATACTATGATAAAAGATTTTTATTGTAAAATTAAGGCCAATTACATTAAATTGGTTCCTAGCATACGAAAAAACCCTTAAACGATACCCATTATAGAATTTTGTGATTACGGCGCGGCGGCCATATTGGATTTCAAAATTATCATGTGATTCGTACTCAGCATACCAAAAAACCCCTTTAACGATACCCATCTTAAAATTTCGTGATTACGGCGCGGCGACCATATTGGATTGCAAAATAATCACGTGATTCGTACTCAGCATACCAAAAAACCCCTTAAACGATACCCATCATGAAATTTTGTGATTACGGCGCGGCGGCCATATTGGATTGCAAAGTTATCACGTGATTCGTACTCAGCATACCAACAAACCCCTTAAACGATACCTGGAGCATGACTTGTAGCTCACTACAAGTCATGCTCCAGGAATGTCACGGGTCAGTAGATTCGCACGTTTGTGTGAGTGAGCCATTTCGCACGTTTCTATGAAGTTACTCTACTGTTGTAAGTATCTGTACATTGTGACCGCGCTTTGTATCGTCACACGATATCGTCACGACAGTAAATATCGTCCACGATATCGTGCGATATCGTGACGATATCGTGGCAGTGTGAAAGCGTGTAGTAGTAATTGTATCAAAACACCGCTCCTACGATATCGTACGATATCGTGTCGTTACCGTTATCGTGGCAGTGTGCAAGCGTCCATACTATTTTTGTTTTTCTTTATGTTGTTTTACATATTGTGCGTGCCGAATAAAGCATTTATTTATTTATTTTATTATTATTATTATACTGAGTTTTAGATCCGAGGTTCTTTCTTCTCAATTCCTCAGGTCCTGAAGCAAACCAGTATGTAATAATTTTTAGGTTTTTGAAATTTACGTCCTATTTGATACTGTAATATAAAACTTAGCAGAAATAAAATTAAGTTAAGAAAGACCATTGGGACACTAATCACGTAGATGTTCTGATTATTATAATTCAAGAGATCCATTAGTTTACGGATCATGATCACTTTCAATCAAGTGTGCAGTTTGCTTGTCATTACGATGACGAAATTTTGCAGTATATATTATTCTATTACTATTTTCAAAGAAGACATTATGACATGAAATCTTTTTTTTTTAACACAAAGGTTACCACACCTGAAGGAAAGTGCTCACCGTCGTTTAACGTTTGCAACACCAGAGACGTAAAACTCGCGCTGCCGTCTCCGCAAGAACCTTCTAAGACCCCTTTTGAGGAAACCCATTTACTCTAACGGCGTTTTGGTAAACTGAGACAGGAAGATCATTCCACATTCCAAGTGTGCGCGTGTACTTGTGATGTTGATCATAATTATCGTCCTTCATCTATATCTATACTAATATTATAAAGAGGAAAGATTAGTTTTTGTTTGTTTGTTCGTAACGAATAGGCTCCGGAACTACTGGATCGATTTGAAAAATTCTTTCACTGTTGGGAAGCTACACTCTTTGCAGACACCGGCTATATTTTGTTCCCGTATTCCCACGGGTACGGGAACTACGCGGGTAAAACCGCGTGGCGTCCGCTAGTAATTTATGAAATTAAACGTTAAGTTTTTTTTTTTTAAATTTGAAGGACAAGTAAAATAAATTTCGTAAACTTTCTAACAAATATAACAATAATCCGCAACAAAAACAAGCCCAAAAACATTAATGAACAAAATAAACGATACGAAACCGATTACATTACGGTACCGTACACGTGTAACTACGTAGGGTTGGTCATTACGCATAATCTCCGGACAAAAACTACAGAGGCCGTAATTATTTACAACTACCGGACGTGTGGCATACGTTTTAAAACTACCGTCGGTCCGGCGCGGCGGTGCGTCCCATCAAAGTCAGATAACGCGGGCTGCTATGAGAAGGTTTGTTTATTGAGAGGATGTCAGGCCTCTGGGCGTGTTCAAATTGTGAGAGCTATCACAAACACAAAATAATATTATTTTACTACCGCCATTTTTTTGCGTACTTACGGATGTTTAGCTCTGAAAATGTATCTTTATTAGGTGTTTTGGGTCTTGAATGGTTACGGCATGTCCCTTTCACTACCAGAGGCTAACTTAACTGATTAAATCCATTTGTATGTTATTTTTATAAGGTTTCAATATTTCAGCGAGACAGTATACAAAATATACATACGTATAGTCACGCCTTTATCCCCGAAGGGGAAAGCAGAGACATAGCATACGCCCACATATAACTTTATAGTTTTATGACCCACGTAATAGGTGGTGGGCCTATTACGTGGGCCGTGTTGGAACGGACAGACGCAGATCGTGACGACCCGCAGTTGAAATTTTTCAAGCCGCTCATGAGGCCTTCAACTTGGCTCAACGATTGTCATTTTGCTGACAACCAGGTTTCGTTTCGAGTTTTCCTTCTCTACGCAATGGACGCCCAGACAGTAGAAGCAAACTTAGTTCCCAGGATCTTAGTTTGTGAGATTCTCATAACAAGACAAGATAAGCTTAAATTAGTTACAGTATAATGTAACTAATGCAAGCTATCGTATCTTGTTATGAGAATCTAGAACAGATACTGTTAATGACTGATCCCATAGAACGGGACAGGCATTGCGAACATCTTGTCCAACTGTAGGTACTTAGTAATCATTGGTATGTACCTCCTAAAATAAATAAAAAGACATACTTACCAAGTAATGATCCGAAATTACCGACTAAATGTAAAAAAAATACATTTGTTTTATGGGATCTCCCTTTACATATTTTTTTCATTTAGTTTGAGTTCTTTTTGTTTTGCAAGCAATTGAAATACATCATTTGAGAAAATTTTCCTTTGTATGTCCATTTTAACACGGCAATACGGCTCGTCACCTATAACGTGGAACGAAAATCTTAAAAAGTGAAATGTGGGCACATAATATGTTACTGCCTACCCCGAAGGGGATAAACTGTACGGCTTATGAGATACAGCCTGTTGATAGATAGACTAACAGGTAGGCGGTGAAGTCGCAGCAATAGGGTACTGTTTTGACCCTTAGGGCACCCGACCTTTAACATATCCTACAAGATAATACACAACACACCTACCACGACCAAATTAATCGTGTGATAGCAGAAGGTGGTGTCAAGAGCCGAAGGAACCGACGTGCATTCATAAAAAGAAAAATAAAAGTTGAAGAAGCAAGTGTGGCGCTCGGTTCTTTTGCCTACCCCTACCCTAAGGGATTGGGCGTGAAGAAAGTAGTAGTAGAAGATAATGATAAGCAGCCAACAAAAGTGGACCCGTATGTAAATTCAGGTAAAGAAGAGAGTAAGAATAAAAAGTTAGCAAGAGTTTGTAAAAAAAACTTACTGAAACCATACTCTGTACATTAAATTAGGCTTATATTAGCTTAATTTGGGCTAGACGACGTTGTGTGAGAATGTCCACAAATATTTATTTATTTATTGAACATAACTGAACTGCCTATAATCAGGTACCCGAATGTGAACACGTATTTAGGCTATATATCCGCCGATAAGGCCTTTTGTATCTCAAAATAAATAAAATAGCTTAAATACGAGTATGTCCGGTCGGGACGCCAATATGGCCGGCTAGGGTATAACAGATATAATACGTAGGCTTTGAAATTAATTCTATAGTTACATTACATTTTATATGTGATAGGTAGTTCTACGA
Organism: Miltochrista miniata; assembly: GCA_933228765.1. NCBI lineage: Eukaryota > Metazoa > Arthropoda > Insecta > Lepidoptera > Erebidae > Miltochrista > Miltochrista miniata. The sequence goes on along the minus strand of OW121755.1, from coordinate 34,867,817 downwards.
TTCGAATGGTAATCTATATCAGTACATTGAAAGGTCACACTCGCATAATGGGTTTTTTTTTCGTTGTGGTATCCTTCATGGATACTTTGCTGGATTCTTACTGACTTAACCCCTCACGAGCCAGGCCTCGATTTGCAAAAATGCTCTACGCGTCGGCGTCTTTTTGAAATTTCTTTTTATTTTTGAGAGGGCTTTCGAAAAAACGAAGGATTTCAGAATGTAATGACAGTAACTTAGTATAAATTATACCTTCTCGGCTTCAGAATAAGTTTATTTACATGTTTCAAAAAATTAAAAATTAAAATATAAACAAAAAATAAATATCAACGACCAATGACGACAGTCTCTGTTGACGGCTGTTATGTTCAAATGAAGAACGGAATAGCGTCGCGCCAATTTGCTAATCCATACTAATATTATAAAGCTGAAGAGTTTGTTTGTTTGTTTGTTTGTTTGTTTGTTTGTTTGTTTGTTTGTTTGAACGCTAGGATCTCAGGAACTACTGGTTGGATTTCGAAAATTCTTTTACAGTTCGATAGTCCATTTATCGAGGATGGCTATAGGCTATATATCATCACGCTAAGACGAATAGGAGCGGAGCAGCAATCAAGAATGTTTTGAAAACGGGGAAGATTTTTTACCGTCTGGGAGCTTCCGAGGCGTACGCTGCGTAAATGGTTAAAGTTAGGTAAAAATTGTGTATTACAAAATTGTTTCTCTTAAAAAGTTCTACAAAAAAGTCCGCGACAGCATATGTCTATCTTTTAAGGTTCGCTCACAATAACCTAATTTGTCTACCTCTTAAGGTTCGCTCACGATATAATGAAACTGAAGAGTTTGTTGTGCTAGGATGTCAGAAACTACTGGTTGCATTTCAAAAATTATTTTACAGTTTAGTAGTCCATTTATTGAGGCTGGCTAATGGCGATATAACATCACGCTAAGACGAATAGGAGCGGAGCAGCCATGAATAATGTTTCGAGAACGGGGATTATTTCTTTCTTTTGAGAGCTCCCATTGCGGACGCTGCATTAATTGCCAGTCAACTGAACGATAAAAACCGGCCAAGTGCGAGTCGGACTCGCACACGATGAGTTCCATACCGACAAACGGATGGGTGGAAGTAAAAGCGACGGGAAACATTATATCACTTTAACACCTCTTTCCTTCTCACTCTCATGTGATGCAAACGAAGATATGCGGTTCAGCACTAATGAATTCAAGCGACGCGACGCGACGGGGGTAAATGCAACGGGAAACATCAAATACTCAAAATATTAATACCATACCTCTCTCTTTCTCACTCTCATGTGACGCAAACGAAGTTGCGCGGGTCAGCTAGTGTGCTTATATGTATCATAAAACGTGGGAGGGGTTAAATCACACGAGAGCCTACTATACTGCCTGCGACCAGAAGCTCCGGGTAAACCTCGGAAGGAAGTGCCAGTGCGTGAAACTCTCATGTTACGCTGTCATCTAGGGACAGATTTTGTAGGGACGGCGAGCAGCCCATCCACCCGTCGACTTTAGGCCACCGATTATGAAGGCCGGTAGTCTTGGCCGAAGACAAGTGCAGAATTCGGGTGCGAAACTTATCTCCCGCTTTTCCGCGCCGTCTTCTTCACGAGCGTGACCTGTCATATAGGTAATGGAAGTGAGTTTGAACATGCTTGGGTCAATTTCAATTTATTTGTTGCATAGCACTATTTATGTGAAGTGTATATTTGTGGCAAGTTGTTATATTTACATTATTTGTACATAATAATGTAAATATAACAAATCGCCACAAATATACAGTTCACATAAATAGTGCTGAGCTAGAATTTAGAACCATGGTTTGGCAGAGTACTGCGTGGTTTGAAAATAACATAGTTATCGGAATAACTTAGAATGAGCATTGTTTGGCAACATTTTAAAGCATTTCTCCCTTACTGTTATGATGTCATTATATTATTGCAAGCATACATGATATTGCTACCAGAACTTATAGGTTTCAATTCAAAATTTCAGCAAATGAAAAAAATATATTGAATCTAAGCCAATCTTATAAAACCTAAAACATATTCCTTTTCACTACAGATCATAACACCAGTCAACCGAACAACGGATGCTCTGAAACTTTTTCCAACAAATTGGCACCAATACAAAGTACCACAATAAAAATATAAAACATTAATAAACACCGAAACACGAGGCAGAATTTAACAAAAACAGCCAGCGGTATTACTATCCCTTAACTCGGCATAATTACGGTCATTTGGTGTCATCTTACCCTTAACGAGATCATCAACACAGAGCACCATTGATTCAGGAAGACAAGTGTGCTCATTGGTTCTATGGACTAGTATTTTATGTGTTTAAATATTTTTTAGTGCCCTGATCGACCATAAAATATATGATTTTGATTTATACTGTTGAATGGATGGCACTTGGTGGAACTTGTTGCGCATATCGAACGTCTTGTTAATAAAATTTAACTATGGGACTTAATGTGAGCACATATTTTTTATAACTGACTAGCTGACCCGCGCAACTTCGTTTGCGTCACATGAGAGTGAGAAAGAGAGAGGTATGGTATTAATATTTTGAGTATTTGATGTTTCCCGTTGCATTTACCCCCGTCGCGTCGCGTCGCTTGAATTCATTAGTGCTGAACCGCATATCTTCGTTTGCATCACATGAGAGTGAGAAGGAAAGAGGTGTTAAAGTGATATAATGTTTCCCGTCGCTTTTACTTCCACCCATCCGTTTGTCGGTATGGAACTCATCGTGTGCGAGTCCGACTCGCACTTGGCCGGTTTTTATCGTTCAGTTGACTGGCAATTAATGCAGCGTCCGCAATGGGAGCTCTCAAAAGAAAGAAATAATCCCCGTTCTCGAAACATTATTCATGGCTGCTCCGCTCCTATTCGTCTTAGCGTGATGTTATATCGCCATTAGCCAGCCTCAATAAATGGACTACTAAACTGTAAAATAATTTTTGAAATGCAACCAGTAGTTTCTGACATCCTAGCACAACAAACTCTTCAGTTTCATTATATCGTGAGCGAACCTTAAGAGGTAGACAAATTAGGTTATTGTGAGCGAACCTTAAAAGATAGACATATGCTGTCGCGGACTTTTTTGTAGAACTTTTTAAGAGAAACAATTTTGTAATACACAATTTTTACCTAACTTTAACCATTTACGCAGCGTACGCCTCGGAAGCTCCCAGACGGTAAAAAATCTTCCCCGTTTTCAAAACATTCTTGATTGCTGCTCCGCTCCTATTCGTCTTAGCGTGATGATATATAGCCTATAGCCATCCCCGATAAATGGACTATCGAACTGTAAAAGAATTTTCGAAATCCAACCAGTAGTTCCTGAGATCCTAGCGTTCAAACAAACAAACAAACTCTTCAGCTTTATAATATTAGTATGGATTAATTGAAGAAATTTTGGCTTGGCTGGCTGGCTGGCTATTTATTAATTTTATCAAAGCGTGATAATAGGTGTATTAAAAATATTTTATTACCAATTTTTCCAGAAAAAAACAGTTCATTTGCAATAACGACAATTATAGAAAATTGCTAAATTAAATGTGAACAAAAGTAAATGATTAAATTTCACAATGATTTCGAGGTGAAGAAGATGTCCATAATTATATTTGAGCGTTAAATATTTAAAAACCTAATCAAATAATAAATTATTTAACATCCTGATTTAGTCGAGCCTAGCCGCTTTGTTTAGCACATTTTTATACATAACTGTCTTCGCACAAAAATATTGCTTTTGTCATAACACGTAATTTTTTTAGAGGTTATTATTTCGTTATAATTACTTCAAAAAAATTAACAATATAAAACTGCTATGTCACCTCCATTCCTTCGTAGATCCTCCATCGAATAAACCGTCAAACTATAAATAATATTTTAAATTAATGCTAATGCCGCTGGTTCGCCTAAATGTAGGGTAGATGTTATAACTCAAGGCTGCGTTGGTTAATGTACGAATTTGCTGCCATCTTACTATTGTTTATTATGATTACCCGCGTAAAGGTGTGTGATAGATAAGCGAAGGTCGTTGCGGTGGCGTAGGTATTAACTATTGCTTGGTTACTGGTGTATTTTCTGTATCTTAATCTTGATCTTCGGGACGGTGTAGAACGGTAAGAATTCATAAAATAAATTCTATAGAGGGCGATCTTATTTTAAAAAACAATATCTTAAGGACAACCTTTGACTAAATATTGTCAGGGATCAGGTGGGAAATGGATGGTTGTTCAGAGTTTAAGTGTGAATAGAATTTTTCAAGTCGGTTCAGTAGTTAGGTGCCTATTCAATGCAAACAAACAAACAATCTAATCTTTTCTCTTTAAAATAGTAGTTAGTATGTATAGTATAATAAAGAGAATCACAAAGGCATTTATTATTGGTTCCGAAGGCTTACCCGGGGCAATGGTCGGGCACCGTGTACTTTAGTCGGTAAGAGCCCAGCATAGCATCCTAGACATATTAACACAACCACAAATCTAGACAAACAACAAAATAACCTTCCAGTACCACTGAAATCAAACTAACAAACCTCAACCCCTCAAAAGCAAATCAAACAGTTGAACACCGCGGTACTTTAGACCCATCCACCCTTAGTTGAGTTATTTGCCCAAGTTATCGGCCAACCGTTTATCACTAAAATGTCACATTTAATAATAATTAATGATAATTGCCTTCTAGCTTACGACAAAGGCGATCGGCCGATTCTCATAAGTTATTTCAGTTTAACTTAGAGAACACTTGGAATTTGAGTAGAGAACTGTATCTTGCGTAGTTCGGTGAGAGCGTTGGACATAGTATGGCATGCAGTAGAAGATATGAGTTTACTGTTACAATTTTTTTAATAGTCAATTGGCCCTAATAGTTTCAAAAATCTGTAATGAAGTACAAGTGAACCCATTCTTGTCAGCTGTAATAATCAGCATTTAATTAATGTATAAAGGTTCAGATGACGAGCCTTTGATAATGCAGTAAGACACGAGACCGGTTAGGTATCCATACTCCCTACTAATAATATAAATGCGAAAGCAACTCTGTCTGTCTGTCTGTTACGATTTTGATGAAATTTGGTATAAATAGAGATAGTTTGAGTCCAAGGGAAGGACATAAGCTTCTTTTAACTGAATGCGCAAAAGGAGTGTAATGATTTTACGCGGGGAACAACTAGTAATTACATTATTCTCGTATGCTCCACAAAATTTATAGTGATTAATATTGTGGAACAGTACAAGTGAAGTTTTTTTTTCAGTACGGGTAGCAAGTTCCACAGAATGCCGTCAATGAACAGTTTAATTAATATTGCAATTTGAAAATACACCTTATTACAATTAATAAATTTATAGACTGTCTGATGAATGCAAGAATGAGACTTTGTTGATCTTTGAAACTGTGTTTAAAAGATAAACATAAGTCTCTCAGGCATACAATAATAGTACGTACGTAGCAGCAGATAGTCACAGATTTATATTCTCACCAAAGAAGGCAATAAAGGAAACATAATATAACAAAGCATCAGTCATACACTATGTTTAAATTTAAAATGCAAAAATAATGTACCATAATCCCTACTCCACACCTCTCCCTATTCCCAGCAAGTATTCTTAATCACTTAGCATTGGTATTGGTTCACGCGACAAGGTAAACAATATGAAGACTACAACTTGTACTATAACTCATAGTTACATGTTAAGTTGTGCGCAAACGGCTTGCTTTGTTTGAGCAGCCAACCGAACAGTGTGTAGGTCTCAGGAGGTTACGTGAATAGCTCCAGTTGTAACAAAGAGTTTAAATTATTATTTAGCACAAGATTCTACTGTGAAATCTGGAAAAACCTGAAGATTTCTAAAGGGGCTTCCACGATCACATAGCATAACAATCTATGTAAAATTATTTTTTATCTCAAGTAAAAATGGTTTGAAAGCCCCGTGTGGTGACGGGCCTCGTATGGTAACAAGAAAGAGCACAAAATGTCGCCACCCCAATACATGCCGAGGGTGTCGTAAGAAGCGACTAAGAGAACACTTTCGCAAAACTATCCAATGCGTAGACATAGGAAAACTCGAAATGAAACCCGGCTTTCAGTTAAATGACCGGCCTAATGGGCGGCTTGAAAAATAAGTAGGTACTTCTGGTGGGCCGTATGCTTGTCTGCCACCTTAAATAAATAAATAAATATTCACGGACATTTCACACAATGCTATCTGATCCCAAAGTAAGCTAGGAATAACCTGCTTGTGTTATGGGTATCAGACCACGGATATTAGTACTTATATACTTTTAAATACATACCATACATACCCTAGGTCCATGGGGTCCCAAAGCGCAAAAATTTTTCAAGAATTTGAAAAAGCGCCTTGTGGAGTCAACTGGTGACCCAAGGGCTGGCAGTTTTCTCGCTCAACGAATAGGTATTGCTATTCAAAGGGGGAATGCTGCTAGTCTTTTGGGCACAATGCCACGGGGGCCTTATTTAGGTTTAGTTTAGATAGTAATAATGTAAATATAGATATGTAATAATTATGCTTCTCTGTAATTTTTAACAATAAATGTATAATACATACATATTATACATAGAAACACCCAGACTCTTAAGACAAACATTTATGGGTCACACAAATATTTGTCTCCGGTGGGAATCGAACCCACGACCTCCAGCGCCGCAGGCGGTATTACTACCGACTGCGCCTCAGAGGCAGTCACAACCTAAGTGGTATAAAGAAAAAACGAGTATTTCCGCTATTCTGAATTCTAAAAGGTGAAATGTGGGCACATAATATGCTTCTGCCTACCCCTTCGGGGATAAAGGCGTAACCATATGCATTTATGTATGTATTTCCGCCATAGCAGGTATGTATACTAACTATGTAGTAATTCAACTTGTAATAAGTTCCACCATCAGCAAAACAAAGTCTTTGTCGTAGAATCAAAGGGTTAATCGATTGGATACGATCAAGGGTTGTCCCCTAAGCGATATTAGCAAGGTGTTTCTCATTGTCCCTGCAAGTTTGTGCCGATGTTCTGATGAAATTTGTTCCAGAACTCAGTTAATGATGCCGACTGATAACAATCTTCAATTGACAGAGGTTTGGAATAAGCTATGTTTCCTTGATTTTCGAGTTGGATAAGGATTAACATGCCTTATTCTCACCTAAATACATACATGTAAAGCCTTTATCCCCGAAGGATTAGAAAGAGGAATAGTATAACAAATTTAATGTGAAAAAATTTTGGTCTCGAGCAGGATTCGAACCTGCGTCTTCTGGTTTGCCGGACCAGACGCCCTAACCATTGGACCACCGAGACACAGTTACTTCGGAAGGTACTCTAAGCCGTTGGCGAAGTACCTTCCGAACGCTGGTATATGCAAATGTCACAAAGTGATCCATCCGAGAATCAGCAATAGTGAATATTGCTTATTGCAGTGATCGTTTACAAAATACATACCTGTATAAACCAATTTAGAATTCAAATGTATGTTTTGCATATTTTTCTTCGGGGTATCATAACTTACAGGGTTCGTTGTTTTTCAAGTCGCGCTCTGAAGCAAGTTATCTTTTTTAGGTAAAAATTAAATAAATTTTATATATTAATTTAGAACATTTTAAATTTTTTATTATTTTACTTAGTGATTTTTTCAAACTATGCAGCGATGTGGTATATGTATATCAACCATCTCTTTGTTGGGTTTCAGCTTGGGTTTTCTCATCGATATCGGATAAAACGGTACTATTTGATACCCGATAAAATAAGGTAGGCAAAGATATAAATACCTGGATATCCCTGAAGTGCGATTATTTTATTATTTTATTTTTTATATACCTAAGCGTAATTTCTTGGTTACCATCTATCAAGTTGTTGAGGTAGTTGTGATGTGGTTAATATTTTTTTACAGCATACCTATGGATTTTAGTCAAGAAAGTGAATGGACAACCCATGGGCGTTTTTGTATGTGCAGGACTCAAAAATTTAGAAGTAGTGTATTTGGAATGAGTGCAAAGATGTATAATAAGCTGCCAGACGGTATTAAATCTGAACCTATCAATATATTTAAAAAAAGACTCTGTGACTTTTTAATTGTTAAGACAATTAAAAAGAAGAATACATGAATGATAAAAATTTATGACATTTTGTACAAATTAACTGAAGCAAGAAAATTTTGATAATGTTAATGTAATCAAAATAAGAAGGATAATTTGTTTTAGTTTTAAGAAGTATTTACTGACATTTACATGAAAAGACTTGACATTTTAATGAAAATATTGTATTACTAAAATATTTTTGGGCATGTTACGGTTGGACATTGAATTGTAATCAGCAGTTTTAGATTTAATAATGACATATAAATGAGAGAAAATTAAATTTTATTTAAAATGTATTTAACTAATGTAATTAAAATATTGTTGTACGCCAGATAGGCATGTTACGGAAGGACATTAATTGTATTTTATATCATCTATGTAAAGAAACCTGTAACAAACAACGAATAAATGAATTATGAATTATGAATTATGTATTTCAATAAACTCATGAATGAAACCCATGGACAATTTAGTAGTTCTTAAAAAGTTGAAGTTCTTATAAGCAAAATTGAAAACTTCTTCACAAGTATCCACAACCTGCTCCCATCCAGTTAGCCTAGAAGTCTCATACAAAGCCTCCAAAGTAAAGGACAGATATAAGAAAGAAAGAAAGAAAGAAAAATTATTTATTCGGAAACATAATGGGGCACACAAACAATATAGGAAGAAAACTTAATCCTAGGCTTAACAAATACATGCATTAAATTAATGTGTACCTCACACGTCATTCGAAAAGGATCAAGTTCAGCATGTGCCTGACTCAATGTCAAGCGCTGGTTTTCAACCTGACCTATTAAAAAGCAAGTGAGTAACAGATGCCAGTCGGCCTTACTTAAAATCTAAACAATACTAAACCAAATACGAGTAGGCAAGTAATATGGGTAAGTACCTACCAAAATTTATTCTGTTACAAAGAAAAAAGAAAACGTGTCTCTTCCACAACCTCTGTATCTTTGACCAATCGTCATTTCAGGCCTTTTAATATGAGTTCGAAGTTATTTAGATTTTATCAGAACACGTTGTATTGAGGTGTATAAATGAGTTCAGTTGCTCTAACAAAGTTCTATCACTAAGCTTTTGTGTTTCGCAAATTTGTTTAGATCGAGTCGCGATGATGACTTTGGGGAGTGTTTTGGTTTGATTAAGCTTTTCGATCTTTCCACCGTTTCAGAGATGGTTTTGAGATAATTAAGATGAGAGGCGTATCGATAGTAAGGTTACTCTTGGGATCAGTCACGCTGTGATGTTCTATTCAGATGTTTGAAAGCCTATACAGGTAAAAAATATGTAACAGTAACAAGATTTGGAGCTTTTGGAGAGCCTACGATGTTATGCTGACACCTATTTTTTGTAGCAGGTATAGAAAAATGCTTAAATTATTTCAGAACATCTTATCGGTTTATAGTCTCATAATTGGGGTGCGAGACGTCAGATATAGTGAACAAAACCTAAATGACGCCGCCATTGCCAGCCTGATGCAAAGTTATGACGTGTTACGACTAGCAAGCACCCTCAAGTAGGCGATTCAATGATGTACCTTCTTACCCTACGCTTGAAAAACTCAGCTTTCAAGAGGAGGGAAATACCTGCGATAGGAGAACTTTCCAAGCATCTTTGGTTAGACTCAGAAATAATTTTTGTAACATCTGAATATTTGTTGAACAAAATATTTTCAAAGACTTCAAAAGATAGACATAAAGAGAAAATTCTACAGATCTACTTATTATGTAGAACTAAGGGTACAATATTAGGAGTTTTACAAACGGGCTGCTTTATACAAGACGTTGTTTAATTAAACACTAATTAGTAAATCGATTTACAGTTGTTCTTGTAACAAGTAATGCTTTGTGTTGCCCGTTTTAAAGAACTTTTACCCTAGAATTAAGATTTTAGTGTACCTACAATAACATATTTAAGATAATAGAATAATACAAAACGTTCGAAATAAAAGAGTGCGAAAAAAGTACTTTTACGATTTTCTCATACCTGAGTTTTTTATTATTATTAAGGAGGCTCACAGATTACTAAGATTTATTGATTAAACAATCAATATTTAGATCAGATCGTTAATTACAAGTACCCAATATTTATTTCTTCTCTCTCATTTTTTTTAAATCGAGACATATGATGTATGCGAGCTCTTTGATAAGATCTTGAGTCAGACTTTCACAACAGTTGAGTCTTATCCCTCTGTGACACGGAGCGAATTTACAAGATACAAGCCAGCGAGTTCGCAAGCATCTGATTGTAAATATTTGCTGGCTGTTTAAACTAGCAGTTTATCAACTCATCCCGTGTCATAGAGTCTTTAGCGTCCGCCCAATCGTAGTAGTTAGAATTGGACAAGTTATAGAAGATTAAGTGGAACCTCTTGCACCGCTGTATGCCATGGCAATATATTGCAGGATAACATTATTTCAAACAGTTAAAATAAATAAATATTAATGGACATTCTCACACAACATCGTCTACCCTCTAGCCCAAAATAAGATAATTTATGCTTGTGCTATGGGATCTAGAGGACTAATAGGCATACTTATATATTTCTGAACAGTGGCGGCTGTACCTTAAGTGCGCTCGTGCAGTGAACCACCACAACCACACAGCTCAGAGGATTTAAAATAACAAAATGTATTAATAAATTACTTACAATTAGGTACCTATTTACCTACCACTTTTTCTTTAAACATATAAAAACTCAAAACTAATAACATGTCTAATTATGACGAAACAATTTAAGCTCTTTGCTACACTATTAAAGCCTAGATTCCCTGTAACCAAAAATCGGCGTGCGCTTTCCCGAGTGCACGAGGGCTGCTCATACAACTTGTACTAGATACGAGCTAATACGCCTGGCGCGTGAGACAAAACAACGTTCATAGAAAATGTACCGGGCAATGAGTCGCTTTTCGTGCGCCGCACGCGCTCGGGCAATCCGAAGATTACCGAGAGTCCTCGATGTTTTGTTGATGACGAAATTTGAATTCTCCCGGTATTGTTTCGCTGTATCTGTGACGCGTTAAATATGTATTGATTGTTTTGATTTTTAAATTGTAAGTTGTTTTGTTTTATTTTGTTCTTAGTTCAATTCTATATTGCATGCAAAGTGTGTGGAGTGTGTGAAAATGAGCATAAACAATAACTAAGTACCTAAGTACTTAAAACTATATAAAACTTTTCAAAATAAAGTTGATAGGTATAAAATTAACGCTTACTACCTAAATTTTAAACAAGAAAGCAGGTAAAGTGCACCACCAGATCGAGGACCCACCAGCCGCCACTGTTTCTGAATATATACATATTATACATAGATAACACCTAAACTCTGAATCAAACATATTTTGTGGATCACACAAATATTTGGATATACCCAGGAATCGAACCCGAGACCTCAGCGTGACAGGATGGATGTTACACAACCGAATGTGCCACCGTTCTTTAGATTAGTTGGCTAATAGATATTCTTCAAAAAAATGGTTCCAAAATTAATACCCAAATTTCTTTAATGAATATCTTAGGATATGATAATCCTCGCGTTGGCAACCCAGCAACTTGTTTAGCGTATCTCGGCTCCCGACAAATGAGGTGATCGTGCCCTCCTACAAATTGGCCACATTAATATAGACAGGAGAGGCTGTTCAGTGGAGAAGAGTGCGTCGTTAAATTCTTGAAAGATTTTAGCGGATTACTGGATGGGATTTTTTTATCTTGTACCGTTGTGATTTCATTGATTATACAGCCCGATCTTGTTTTTCATGAGTTTGCCTCTTTACTATTATTCAATCTAAAATTTGATTTATTTTTATGTGCTGTAACCCCTTGTGTGACCGCCCGAGGAAACTACAGAAAATTAAATCGATCTAGTGATTTTTATTTGGTACATAGATGTACAGTTGTACACATAGATTTTTTATGCATTTTTCATTCAAAAATTCAAAAAAACCGTTAAAAATCGTTACTACAGAATATTTTAAAAGACGATGGATAAGGCACATAAAAACCTTACGAATACCTGACATTCGCGGGGCGTTTTTTGCTCTTCAGAACAATCGCCGCAATTAATAAAATACGAGTATATGAGACGTGTATACTTTTTAACCAATCTGTTATTATATTTTAAGGACTTCAGCTTTTAAGCATGCTTTTAGGACACAAAAATAGAGAATATCTGTTTTAGGAGCACGCCATCACCACCTTAGAAATATGTTTATCAGACAAAGAAAAACTGCCCATCGAGTCGAGCTGTTTTCTTTTTTTTTTGTTTAACGTGAGGGAAAATCCTCCATGTTATGCCGGACTCCTACCGACTAAAAAACCTCACGTCACGCCCAACAGCCTATGGTTGGGAGCCCCGGGTAAGCCCTCGGAAGGATGTCCCAGGACTCCCAACAGACCCACGGCCGCCACTGCGGCCTCGCCCAGGGTGTGGTTCGGGTGCTATCCCGCGTCTTTGGGGGGTTTCGGGTGTGATCCCGCTTGTAAGGGGGGTGTGTGTGAATTGCTCACGTCACGCTGCCGTCATGGGCCTGCTTCTGTAAGGACGGTGAGCAGCCCTCTCACCGTCCTCAGACCCCCGGTCATGGAGGCCGATAGTCCTCGGCGAAGACACGTCGGCGGCGCCCAGGGCGCCGACTGCGGAACTCGGGTGGGAGAGTTTTGGTCGAGCTGTTTGTAATGTACTGAATGCCTGTGTCGATTCGGTTACCGGAGCCTGTCGAACACTCGTCTCGTGAGCGCTTCAGCTGACACTACACGTGTAATACTGTAGCTTTGTCTTTAGAATTTCATTTTAGGATCATAATAGTCTCTACCTCTTGCACTGTCCACTTTTAGGGAAATCGGGAATCTATTCACTGAGACTCCGCTGCCCATCTGTACGTCTATCTGTCTATAACCAGGCTTATATCTAATGATCTGTGATGTTGAGATGTTTACTAGTATTTATTTACTAACGACTAAATGCATCTGTTTGAAATTTTGCGTACGTGTAGGCTACTTTTTATCCCGAGAATTAGTTCCAAATAAGAAGCTAGTAATATATTTTTAAGACTATCGTAATCTTTATTCTTCAGACTAAGAAATAATGCTCATCTTTTGGTCGAGCTGTTTGTAATGTACTGAATGCCTGTGTCGATTCGGTAACGGAGCCTGTCGAACACTCGTCTCGTGAGCGCTTCAGCTAACACTAGATGTGTAATACTGCAGCTTTGTCTTGGAATCACATTTTAGGATCATAATGGAAGCATAGATTACTCGCCCTTTGTATATACAAAAAATACTTTTGATATAATTTTCTAATCGTCTACGTGTGAAATCTTTTTATTGTCAATTATTTATTGGTTCATGACGTATTGGCCTTCAATAATAATAAAACCGGTCAAGTGTGAGTCGGAATCACGCACGGCGGGTGCTCAAAAATTACGTATGGGAGGAGTTTTCTTTTTCTGATTTTAGTATTTACTATAGTTGCAACAGAAATATATCATCTGTGAAAATTTCAGCTTTCAGTATCATTTTCCCCTCTGTGTACGGAACCCTAAAAATGTCTCAATATTTGTTTTTCTAATTTTTCTTAAATTTCACTAAATTCATCGAGTTTTGCTCCAGCACTACACCGCGAGCCGTCGCCGTCAATAAAGTGCCGAAGTGATATCGGTTGTAATTCGCGCGTCTTGACGCTGCCGCCGAGGTGAGGAGGAATGTTAATTAAACAGACAGACAGATCACCGCTATCTATAGACACTTTATTGAAACGATTCTGAGTGATTGGTGCAATACCTATAGTTTCATTTTTAGATTTCTATGGTATTTTTGGGGCGGTAGACTTACCTCACCTTGCGAGAGTTTACGCCAAACAAAGTCAGTGTTTGACTTGGGCCCCGAATGTATTACTGGAGCCTCTATCGTTCAAACACTTCGTAATATTCCAGAGTATTAACATCCAGAGTACAAATACAGGTATTCCAGAGTTATCAGTTACATACATACATTTGGTCACGCCTTTATCCCCGAAGGGGTAGGCAGAGACATATTATATGCCCACATTTCACCTTTTGTATAATTTGTCCCACGTAATAGGTGGTGAGCCGTATTGCCGTATTGTGAGTTATCAGTTGCCTCTAATAAATAAAGTGAACCCCATAAACTTTTAAAGGTTATTACCAAAGTGAAACTTCGAGAACCAATGCTTAGAAAAGGTTTCATTTTAAATATGCTTATTGTTGACTCAATCTCCAATTCGCTACGGCGTAGAGCTACGAATTGTCAGTTTTCGTAGACAATACTCAAACACTTTGTACCTACCGCTATTGCTTGCATTTCTTGACTTAAAACTCCTAGATAATCTCCTAAACTATATAGAAAATATCTATGATAATACAGTACTTTAAAAAAAATTGTTCAATTATTTAAGGTATACAAACCAATAAACCCAACGAGGCCTAAAATGCCAGCTCAATTTTACACTCAGCCTCAATTATGTACGGCTAGCGGCTGTACGAAAAGAAACAACAACGGCAATAGCAATAGCAACATATAACGGTTTCTATCGGGGACGAGACAATGCAAAAAGGCGCTAATTTCCCGAAACGAAAAAGTGGTAACGATTATGCGTTGTGGAGCCAACGCGTTTGTCTCGCGATAACGCGCGCTAACAATTAGCATGGATGGTGTGATGTTAGAATGGAGTTCAGTTTTGAATTCGTTGCTTTGGAGATGTTAACATTAATAAGGACTTTTTGAAGGTGATTTGAAATGCGGAAAGAAACATGAATGAAAGTAATGTGGTTGCACATAAATACTAGCGCCTTATTTTCAAGTATGGATTAGAATTGAGGGATTCAATGAATATACAAGCTGTTGATTTGGTCGTGCACAAGCCTCCTTCAGTGCGTAGTGTACTATAGGTATTATCGATTGCAAGCAACACAGCAACACAGTAGATAACAAAACCCCAAAAATCCTGTTTTTAATGAAATATGATTTACGAAGAAAAAATCTTCACCCGTGTATTTAATGTTTACGTCGCCGAGCCAACGCTAAAGCGCAAGTCACACTGCCAGCGGGCGGGTGAGCGAGCTAGGCACACTGCGAGCTGCCGAATAACCTACGTGGCTGATGCGAGCGAAGCTACTCGTTTTCGTCGTTAGGCGCGCCCGCTTCGCTAGCTTAACTACCGTCCTCCCCGTTTCGGGTACTCAGACTAGTCGTCGCTTGTCATTCGAATAGCAGTGTCCACGTGTCTAGTCTCATCCGCACTACCCGGTTTGCCCTTCCGTATGTAGTTTTTGGTGTAAACCCCATAGTTTAGCTCGGCAATGTCGCGTAGTTTGCATAACTTCAATATCTCACTTCACCCGCCCGCCTAGCTCGCTCGCCCGCCCGCTGGCGGTGTGGCCTGGGCTTAAAGCTAGACAATAGTAGGTACCTAGATAATGCGGCTACGTATCGCATCTCATGGCTCCTCTACACTGCCCGCGAAGTTGAACGAAGTTAAATGAATACGATAGTGTAAAGAAGCACTTCGGCTTACCTCGTCAAAAACTGTACCTCCCCTCAGGCGACTTTATTTGCTGTCGATTTTTGCGCCTCAGTCAATGGGCCCAAAGATGCGGGAAGTGCGTTCACGAAGTACCTCTCTACACTACTTGGCCGACATCGTGTGTGCCGGTGCTTTGCCGGCGCGTGATTTAAGCTATAATTAGTGCTTTGGTGTATGTGATCCAATTATCAGCGTCAAACAGTGGTCAGGAGCAAATTATGTTGTTCCTGGAAACTCTGCCACACAAATTTCTTTGTTCATTACAAACGGCGGCAATGTGCTTGCGCAGGCTACTGACACCACTGAGTGTGTAGTGACGCACTTTTTTTGAACTTAGACAAAGTTTCTAGAGTACTTCGCCTATGAACTTTGCGGGCAGTGTAGAGGAGCCATTAGTTATTAGGTTTCATGAGTTTTTAGTTCCAGCTGACAAGTTCGGTGACCTTTATGTACTTTTTAGGGTTTCGTAGCCAAGTGGCAAAAAAAGAACCCTTATAGATTCGTCATGTCTGTCTGTCTGTCTGTCTGTCTGTCTGTCTGTCTGTCCGTCCGTGTGTCACAGCCACTTTTCTCCGAAACTATACGGCCTTTGCTATTGAAACTTGGTAATTAGATGTATTCTGTGAACCGCATTAAGATTCTTATATAACACTAGAAAAAAAGCAGTAAATTTTGGGGGTCCCCATACTCAGAACTGAAACTCAAATTTTTTTTTTTCATCAAACCCATACGTGTGTGGTATCTATAGATAGGTCTTCTAAAATGCTGTTGAGGTTTCTTACATCATTTTTTTCTAAAGTGAATAGTTTGCGCAAGAGGGACTTCCAAAGTCGAAAAATGAGTGTCCCCCCCCCCTCTAACTTCTAAACTAAGAGAGTGAGAAATCTAAAATAATTATATGCATTACATTGTCATAAAAAACTACCAACGAAAATTGGTTTGAACGAGATAGAGCTGGTAGTTTTTTTTTAATACTTCATAAACCGCAATTTTCGGTTAGAAAAATCACTACCACTGCGAACGTGTTAAAACATCAATCAAAGTTACAACGAACTATAAGAACTTTTATATTATGTTACTTGCTGCTACGAAACCCTTCATGGGCGAGTCCAACTCGCACTTGGCCGGTTTATTTGATTTGATATTAATGATTTGATGATGAGTTTATGTTGATTTAAAAGATTCCTTCCTACTTCAAGGGCTTCGGACCGGCAGAAACACGCTATTTATCATGCAATTGCAAACAAAAACATTAAGTACTGTTAGTAAACATTAGGTATGAGAAAAGTATTCTGAAATGAAGCATTTCTGCCGTAGTTAAAAATTTTAAATCAACTTATTTACAGAATTAATTGAGAATCAAAGCTTAAATACCTATTTACAAAATCATGTAACACGCAATAATTGTTCAAAATGCTCACCCCCAGTTAAATATTCTTTCACTTCACTTAAATATTCGCGCACTTGGCGTCCATAGTGAGGTGGCGCACCGTCCTGTTGGAAGTACAAGTCCCTATGAAATGCGAGTGGAATGTCATCGAGCATCTCATTAACCACATGTCGGAGTAGCACCAAGTATGTAGCACTATTCAAACGACCGTCAATAAAATATGGGCCAAGTAGATGATCACCGATGATACCAGCCCACACATTCAGGCTAAACCGGACCTGGAACGAGTCCCGCGTAGTAACATGTGGGTTGTGTTGTCGGTGAGCCCACCAATGTTCATTGTGGACGTTATAAACGCCCACGCGCGTAAACAATGATTCGTCGGACCACAAAATGTTCACGTCCTGATGTTCAAGGAGCCAGTGACAAAAAACTGTCCGAGCGTTATTGTCCTGCGGATGCAACTCTTGAACACGTCGGAAATGGAACGGATGCATTAGTTCGCGATTCAGCAGCTTCCACACTGTGGTATGATGAACACCGAAACGGCGACCGGCTTCACGCGTACTGGCTCGAGGTTCTTCCTCAAAATAATTGAGAATCTGCTCTTGCCGATCAGCTGATAGGCCTTGTGTACCACGACCTTGTGCATGTCGAGGAAATACGTAGATATCGGCGCGTGCGGTTATACTCACGCTGAACGCGGGCGAGCGACTAATTAATTCAAAATTTCAAATTCACCAATCAAAGGCGCCGCCTGAGCCGCTCGCTCCTGCGCGGGGGTTGGAGGGGTAACTTACACGCGCCGCGCCGCCACCGCCTCCTTTGCCTATGCCTACACATTTGTATTTGCCTACTAAACTGTAGGCAAAGAAGAAACGGTTTTGAATGAACGGTGAAAATGTACCTATGTAGGTAATAGTATTATTAGAATATTTAGAACCGATTCATACGAGTTGCTTTTTAAATTTATTTTATTTAATAATTATTAAGAACTTAATTTTACTGCCCCATTTTTTCACTTAATATTGGTTTAGTATAAGCAGTAGAGTTCCCGTAGCAAATAGAAAAGAATTTAAGCAGAAAAAAAAAGTGTAAAAAAAGGTGTCTCGTTTTATCCCGAAATATCAACGAGTGTAGGCAGTACAGTCATGTGTGCAAGTAATGCACAAATGCAGATCAACATCCTGTATATTTAGTAAGAGTAATAAATTAATCCTGGGACATCCTTCCGAGGGCTTACCCGGAGCTCCCAACCATAGGCTGTTGGGCGTTACGTGAGGTGTTTTAGTCGGTAGAAGTCCGGCATAACATCCATGAGGATTTTCCCTCACGTTAAACAAAAAAAAAGAGTAACAAATTAAAATATCCATTCGCAAAGTACGGAAAATTGATTCGCCAATTGTGCTTACAAGCTTTCTACTACTTACAAGCGTCATCTTTTTTTTTTTAGTTTATTAATAAAAGGGTTACAACGCCTTTTGACACTTCAGGCATTTTTCTATGAATCTGTGAGCTCCACTATTTTTTTGCAAAGAATAATATTCAACTCAAACAGAATCGTGCATAACACCATCCCATTCGCAATTAGACGTGACTTGGCGACTATAATCGTTAATGTTTAGCACCGGTCACATATTTCTGTACCTTTGTGCAAATGCACCCTCCGTCTAGCCGCTCTAGCCGACCAATCAGAGCACACCTTTATTGGTAACTGTTAAACTTGATAGAACGTGCCTTTTAATTTTTAAAATTCGATTGGTCATCTTCGTTAGGTTTACTTAATTGGAATTGTCATACGTCCTTCGTTTTCTAGAATAAATAAGGTCCATTTATTTAATTTTTTTCAGGTATAGCTATTTCGCGCAAAGGCTTTCCATAACTATTCAGCGTGGGAATGCTGCCTGCGTCATAGGTACCTTAACGAATGGACCCAATTTGTAAATTGATTGGTAGTTAGTTGGTTTTTATTTTAAGTAGTTATAATTTTATGTTTCTTGTATAACCCTAATAGTGTGATGATATTAGTTTTAATTGATTTTATTATTATTGTTTACGAATGAATCTTACTAAAATTATAAATGCGAAAGTTTGTGAGTGTGGATGTTTGTTACTCTTTCGCGCTCAAACCACTGAACGGATCGGGCTGAAATTTGGTACAGAGATACATTATAGTCTGGAATAATACATAGGCTACTTTTTATCCCGGGAATAAGTTCCAACGGGAATAAATTTTACGCGGGCAAAGCTGCGGGCATCAGCTAGTAAACTTATACTTTTTCAATTAGATCTAGTATCGGTAATCCTGGGATATCCTTCCGAGGACTTACCCGGGGCTCCCGGCCATTATAGGCAGTGGTAGGCGGTGATTTTAGTCGGTAGGGGCCCGTTTTGGCATAGGGTGAGGAAAAACAAATTAAATAAATTCTAGTGTAATTACAAAAATACTTACATACATATAGTCACTCCTTTATCCCCGAAGGGGTAGGCAGAGGCATGGCGTACGCCCACATTTCACCTTTTAGTTTTAGGTCCCACGTAATAGGCGGTGAGCCTATTGCCGTGTTGAAATGGACAGGCGTGGGCCGTGACTACCCACACCTGATATTTTTCAACTTGACTTAACGATTGTCAATTTACTGACAACTGATTTTCATTTTGAGTTTTCCTTCTCTAGTAAATCTAATGAAATAAATTAAACACCTTTTAAAAACTGATTAAATGTATGTAAATAAATTCTACTAATATACCTAGTAGCTGCACTTCTTTACACCTATACTTTAATATAGGTGTAAGAGAGAAATCAAGACACCTTTTTCCTGAAAATATTTTAATTATTCTCATTCGCAATGCGAGTAATATTTACGTAGGAAAGTAGTATAATTAACAGCGGCACATATGAACACCGCTGATTTCTCTGGGGCACCCCTATCGTTTGATGGGTACGCCCTTTACTTGTGGGGCTTTGAAGAAGGCGAGGTTATATTGGTTACCATAACACTATCATTTGAAAGATTTTGGATGTGAAAATTTGAGGCGCTAATGATGTTTTCGAGATGAAAGAAAACCATTGGATTCCAGAAACTATCACAACTCGGCTGTTTATTTTTTTAATAATTCAAAAAAATACGAACGAAATTTTTCAGGCTTTCACTTCAATGGGTTCCCTAATTTTAAACTTATTGCTACTTTATCAATAATTATCGGACGTCACGCAGTTTCACCCGCGTAGTTCCCGTTGCCGTGAGAATACGGAAATAAAATGTAGCCTATGTTCACCGCAAAGAATCTAGCGTTCTAACAGTGAAAGAATTTTTTCAAATTAGTCGAGTAGTTTGGGAGCTTATTCGATACAAACAAACAAACAAACGAACGTACAAACAAACAAACAATCAAATCTTTCCTCTTTATAATATTAGTTTAGACTATATTGGACACAACGTGTTTGGTAAGT
Source organism: Miltochrista miniata (assembly GCA_933228765.1). NCBI lineage: Eukaryota > Metazoa > Arthropoda > Insecta > Lepidoptera > Erebidae > Miltochrista > Miltochrista miniata. Next base: position 34,847,323 of record OW121755.1, on the reverse strand, counting down.
TGTAAATAATTACTAAGAGTTTAATAATGAACTTTAACTTAACTTACACGCTTTTTTTCCCAGTAATTTATTTAACACTCGCGGTTTTCCGTGCTCTACCCCATATATCAGAAACCTTTTTCGTCTCAGTAAACTTTCGATCGTAGTGATCAAAACTATTAATATTGTCTTTGCTACAGGTTTATCATCAATATGTGTGTAAATGGAATTAAAACGTGTCAAGCAAAATATAATACTGCCAGAACGAATGTATCATGGCATGGTTTTAATTGCTATACATACAACTATGTATGTGACAGCGTGTGTACAGAACATATTATTTATTTTAAAAATTCACTGACACTGCTCACAGTGGCATGCCTTACCTGTTCAGTCTGAGAGTAGAAAAACAATAATATTACCAACTGGTATAATTAAAGGCTAGACCTAAAATCAAATCAAATCCGTTCTTCTCGTCTCGACAGTTTAAAATTTCATCTTCATCCAATTAATTTCATGTAGAAGATATGTTCAATCAGGTCTCAATATAGCGCTCTGTGATTTCTCCAAGGGGCCACCAACCCTTACACATTTGTACGTCTGTACATCCTGCTTCAATTGTACATCTTTTTAGGTATACTTTCTACCCTATAGATAAGGTATGTTAATTTCTGTATAACACGTTAGATTTCTTTATGGTGTAGGTAATATTAACTTTTTCTGTCTATCTAATCGTCTTATATTGCAAATATAAAATTTTCAAGAATATTCAATAATAATGAAAATGTTTTTTGGTTGTAATAATTACAAACAGAAAACATTAATACCTAACCAAACAGAAAACGACCCAACTAGCTCTTAATACACAAATTTCAAAATTATTTTGCTTTGTTACTTACTATATTAAAGAATTTGTAAGTAAGATAAATACATAGCAAGCAAAATACACAAGCGTAATCTCTAGGCATTAACCTTAAGGAATAATAAGAGAGTCCCACGTTGGGCGCCAAAAGTGAAGCCTCTTAATATTCATACTCGATGTAAAGTTGTGAAAACATCTGCGGGCGCTCATCAAATTATAACTTGGTTGGAATGGGAAAAAGAGATGGTTTGGGGCTCAAAACATTTAGCGTTAAAAGTTATAAATCCAATAAGCGCAATAATAATGTGTTAAACATTATTTCCTCATATTTATTTTTACGATAGGCATATTTTTATACTCGCATTCATCATTCTTCTGTTCTGCCATGTATGGCATTATTATAAAAGTATCATCTTTCGTTAAAGATAAGGATGACATGATAGTAGCCAATTTGTATCATTGCCTACAATACTTTGAAGGGTATAACCAGGTATAACCATTGACCCAGCCAATGCACGTCCACTGCTGTGCATAAGAAAGACCGAAGTATATTGTCTTCCGCATCCAGCATGCTCCCGCCATGGCTCTCAGATTTCATGGTAATGAGTTCTACCAAGAAGTGACATAACATAGACCTCTTCATTGCTCTATGGATGATAGCAAACTTTTCAGAGCCACAATCCTAAATAAAACATCACTGGCAACACACATTGATTGAAAACCGTTCTATAGCTTCGATGAAGTGTCTATAAGTTATAGATACAGGTCTGCATTGAATATGCAGTCATTCACATTTCCTTGACATTTCAGTAACCAATCAAACTATTGGTGAAACTGCCGCCGCCGACGACCGCTCGAGGCCAACTGACAAACTTTTAATTTCTTCATCGCAAAGATTGACATTCGATTGCGATTGGCGGGAAAGTTACATTGCACAGATAACACCAAGTTTTGAGAACAGAACGTATAAATTTAATGAAAGAGATGCGTTGGTTTTGAAGTGTATTGAACAAAATGGTCCAGTTAGACTATTCTAAGATTAAAAGAGTTGATAAAGGATTTTCGTTTACATCTCTTCTAACGTTTATATGATTTATCGTTGAGAATCTCCAGAACCTAACTATAATGTGCCCAATAAAATTAAAATTGAATCAACCTTCGCATATTTGTCTAAAATATAGTTCATTTATTTACGTACCGCACTGAATTTCTAGTGATTTAGTTGTTCACGTTTCATTCAGTCTTCAACTTGATATTGCCAAAGTAGCTCTCCCATAAGAAATTAATAAGAAAACAATAAAAAATCCATCTACTCTGAAAATTATTCCCAGATTACCAGAACTAACAATCTTATTACGTCTGATTCCAATTTTGGGCCACAATCCCAAAAACTACTCTAGGCAAATACCCTCTATTTACGCCAAAAATCAACAAGGCAACCCCAGATATGTAACGAAGGAAAAAACAGTGTCAGTTATTAGCTCGGTCAGCATATCGTCCTAATGACACATGTCGGATTGCTAAACAATGTTTTAATGTGAAACACCCTTACACAGATGGCACAGGTTATTTGCTTAGGACAACCAAACTGCCGCCCGTTTAGCGAGCGACCCGTCAGCGCATTGTGGTTCAAGGCTTAAGCGATGGCGGTTGGAAATAGGTTAGTTTCAGCACTTGTAGGTTCGGGCCCTGACATTTCGTTAGGGCCCATCGCACCCGGAAACTATGGAACTATGTAAGCTGGACTAGGCTAGGATGACTAAATAAATAAAATACGTCGAGCATATTAGGCAGTGTCCAAAACAACGCTGCCATCTTCTAACTTGCATCAAAAGTATACAGGCTGATACAGGTGCGAGATTAAATGGCCGCCGTGTATACAGGGTGTTCATTACGATATTGCTGTGAGTACAACGAATATTGCGAGCGGTTTTTATTAGGAATGTCATAACGTTTTACTTTTTTTGATGAGAATTGAAAACGTGTTTGATCTGCCGTTGGGAAGGGCGTGTGACGTCATTGTTTATTTCCCAACCACTCAGCGTTTGGACGCGTTGATTTTAAAGCATCATTAATTTGTTCTTTTTTTTAATGCTTTGTGAGTGATAAACGGTTTTAATTGTGATTGTTATTCGTGAAGTGCGATTGTGTGTTTTGTACTTTTATTAGAATTGTTGATGGGAATATTGTTTCGTTTCCTGAAATATGGTGATATCATATGTGGTAGGTATTTTTTTTACAAATCACTAAGGTGGCAGTGAGATATTGTTGATCTAAATGTAATTTGGTGTATCGTTAATCGTTTTCTTCTAGTACTGGGGCCCTACAAAGATCTTCGGGACTCAACTCAAAGTACAACCAATAACGAGACACACAAGTATTTTTACGAGTCCAGAGGTCAGGCGGCAATCGCTCTCAATATGGAAAATGAAAAGCATCGATGGTTTGCATCTGTCACGTGTCAGTTCAGCCTATGGTTGGGAGCCCTGGGTAAGCCCTCGGAAGGATGTCCCAGGACTCCCGACAGACCCTTTCTAAGCTTGTGTTTCAACTTGATACCAAAGTAAAAGCTTTGGGAAACTAATCGCAAATCAAGTGCTGCATCAAAGATTATCAAATCTTTGAAAGCTGGAGTTTATAAGATAGATACCTGATAACTTCACTACTTCAATACCCAAAACATACTTAATACGAGTATTATTAAATCAAAGTTCATTCATACTTATAAAACTCGGAACTTCACGCGAAATACATTTACTTACATTTTACACCGAGGTTTCGGGCACGTTGCAGCGCCCGTGGTCGCAGTTGTACTCTTTTTGACTCTCGTTGCACTGTCCTTGGAAACGCCCCGACGTTTCCAAGGAGAGTAAAACGTTAGTAAATGTATATCGCGTGAAGTCCCAAGTTCTATGAGTGTAAAAAACCGCGATAGTTTAAAAATAACAAAATGCTCATTGCACTAATTTGTCCTGGAATTGAACTCACGATTAAAAGTTTCATAGTAAGGTAATCTAATTACTGAGTGAGTAAGTAGTTCCAATTCAAGATTATTTCGAATGTCATGAACCATCACTATTCCATAGTATTGTGGGTATTATCTTCGAAAATAATTTCCATCTAATATTATAATTCAGACTACACGTCTTCGCTATCAATAATAGACCACGTATGGCCAATAAATTGTTGGTATGCTCCCGAAACAAGCGGCCATCGTAAAATCGATGCACTAGGTTCTTGAGTTACGGCGGGACGTACACACGAACATAAATATAACAGTAACTCATCGGGGTAGTTCCCTCCACCTGTTACGTTTAATAGATGAGAGAGGACGGCTATCAAACCCGGTACATCGAATTCAATGTAGCTTTATGCTATTGTTTTAGTTAGTGGCATAATCTAGGCCTTAATAAAACTATGCGGTAATTACAAAGACGACTAATTAACGTATTACCTATACTGGGTGTAACAAAACTAGGTACCTCTCCAAATTCTATGAGATGACTTGGCATCGGAAATCAAATACAAATATTTAATAAGAAAGGGGGGTTAATTTTTTTACCGCGGCAATTCGAGGTAACATGGTCGCCGTGGCAAAACAAACACGGAGCACCCATCTGGCTGTCGTTGTCGCTTTCTACTGCCGCTCAGTAGCGATAGAAATGGTGATAATGAAAATTTATAGGACCTTTAAAACGGATTTACGGTTAAAGTATTCATGTGATTTTTTTTTCTTTATTTTTGTAATGTTTCATGACTGATGCCACGTCACATGACGAAATTTGAACAGGTAGTTTTGTTACACCCAATATATTTTCCAATGTAGTAATTAAGCGCCATCATCTGATATACCTACTATTATTTCTTCCGTGGAAATGAGACTCTGTTCTGTTCATTTTTCTTTATTTCCTATCAAGGGACTGAAGAGACTGAACATGATATGTAATCCGATGATAAATTACATAGCCTAAGCGATTCTACCTCCTGACCTATAAGATGCTTCTATAAATATCGCAGTATACCCAACTTACAGTAAATAGGCCTTTTTTACCTCAATTAATAAATCAATCAAATCAATCCAGTGCAAGACGTAGGCCTCTCCCAATTTAGGCCTCAATACACGTGTGGAAATAAAATGTCTCCAATACCGCCATCCTAAAATCCTCATGGATGTCAAGCTTTTTAAAAAAGCAAGTATATGTATTCTATCTTTGACTAGAACATTATGCTAATTCTCACTTAAAAAGTTTTACTTTAAGGTTTTACAATAAAAAATAACGTCCAAATATAATAAACATACTTTAACTATCCTAAAATAAAAACAGTTATCCGATAATCCTAACCAACCTTCGCAAAACACATATTTAACCGACTATCAGTAAAATTTTAATCAAGAACATCCAAATAAAATCGTAAATATGAAGTGACATAAATTCGTACCTTTATTAAAGCCATTAGGATGGTGGAAGCGTTCCTATATCTCGATATTATTGTATTTCCTCACATGAGTACAGACATTCTGAAGGTACCCACTGTACCCACCCTTCGTCCGTCGTAATTCGTGGGTACATTTGGTCAATACAATTAACGGAGGGCAAGATTTCACACGTACAATTTGAATTTTAAACAATAGTTTGTCATATAAATTTAATTTTATGCCTTTCATGTTTGTGTGTACAGGCAGGATGATGTGAAAATGTTTTCTGCAAATATAATGATGATTATTATGTTAGATTGTGTGCATATTGTGATTAGTGACTCTTAGCAATATACTCTCATCTCAGAGTAGGTACATATTGACAGATATTGACATCTACTAGAAAAAAATATCTAGCATCTGTTTATTTCTTATAGTCAATTTTATTTGATGTAGTGTACTTCGAGAGCTAAGTATAGTTTTCGAACCGGATCGTTCCATTCAATTAAAGTTGCATGGTGGTTGAGAAAAAATATTATTGTTTACAGAACATGTTTACAAAATACTGTCTTGTTTGATAATCGCAGTTACGAGTATATGCACAGTTTACACTTAGCGTTTTCAAGCCAGATCCTGTCACTCACAGGGCTGACTTGCTATATATAGCCTAAAGTCTTGGTCATTATAATCTTGCGGGTGGCGTCATGGATATAAACGACAACATGGTCGCGTGGTTGATATCGAAGTATCGTAGAAACAATTTTGACAGACGACACAGCTCATCGAATTTCAGTACTATTAGCTTTTAGTTTCAGTACATCTGTCTAAAATCAAATCTAGGTACTCTGTTATTACACTGTGATCTATAGGTAATAATGATGTGCAGGATGAAAACTAACAACCTGCAAAAGCTGTTTCCAGGTTTAAAATCCAGGTCGGTTTTTAAAAAGAACACTCTTATTTATGTTAAGAAATTAGACGAACTATAAACACTATATCCGCACACCCTGTAGGTCACTGAACTATAATCAAAATAAATTGTCATTTAAAACTAGGGATAGACGAGGGTTTAAGCAATTAACTCGTGTCCCCGTTAAGAATAAAACATTCGGATTTGGTCCGACACCGTCACTACGGTTGCTTTCCAAACTATGAACGTAACTTTTCACAGTTTAGAGTTTTAGAGGGGGGTTGCACCATGCTCCTAACCTGCCGTTTGACGTTTTGTATTTTTTTACAAATATTATTAATGTGGTCTTTTTTCTGGTCAATTATGGTTAAATGGTACTTCGGTGGTGTCATAGCATTACATGTTAGTAGGAAATAAATAAATGAATACTGAAGGTAGGTACTTGCTACACCGTCACTGTCGTCATTACAATTTTTTATTTACTTTACATTACGCCAAGATACAATACACACCCAAATTTTAGTTATAAGAATATCCGGTATTACTGCACTCTTTAATGAAATTTATATTCTTTCCATTCACAACTCTGGGAACATGGATTTTCTGTCTTGTCTTAGTATTTTTTTATGAAAATAAACTCAAGAAACAGTGACAAGTAGAGTCATATGTTAAGGTTTCTGTTTCGATCAAGACTTTTACTTAAACTTATTCTCCCAAACACTGGACGTCAAAATAATCAAAAGTCAAAACCAAAGGTCAGAAACGATTGTTACGTTAAAGCACAAGTTAAAGTTAACAACTCGGTATAACCCACCATCAACGATTGTTACTTCGCCAGTTAACAGCTTTTATAGCTGGTACAAAACGAGTGAAGCCACAAAATACTAATTTTCCGTTCTGAAAACGTATCAAACTTTTCTAATTACAGTAAATGTGATGTCCCCACGCGTTTTTGCTTTTACTATATTATAAGGCCTGATGGTTAGTACCGGTAAGGCGATGGCAATCTGGCGTTTATTTATACTGCCGTTGTTTGTCCGTTATTATGAAATATTTTTTTATGGCAAAGATTCTGTACACCAATGATATTATATCTCATCTGAATTAAGCGGCAGATATGTTATTAGAGGGCGCCTAGTGAAGACGCGGAAACGTCCCGATTGGGACGTATCGTATTTAGTACATGTCTTGCAAATGCCAAGGTGGCACGTATTTAGGTGCATAATAAAATAGCAACAAAAATGCCATCGTGTGTTTTTAAAAAGTGACCAAATTACGACTCTAAAATTAATTAAACACTAAAATCAACTTTTGTGCACTTTATAGGTACCTTTATCCCCGAAGGTACCTATGTACACGAGTAGACAGCAGGATCAAATTTGAGGAGTCAGTTACTAAGAACTTAACTTATCTATTAAATAATATCATTGGTATTCACACTGTCTCTCTCTTTCAGCTCCTCGTAGGTATGCTAGACTTTTGAACCAAAAAGCTTTATATTCATATACCTACTTATACCATATAACGAATCTATTAGGCAAGAATGAAAAAACAAATAAATATGCTTATCGTCTTGGCCAAGTCGTGACGTCGTCGTAGTCAATAGACTCGGCAAGGCATTCTTTCTTCGAATACACCGTAATTATGTTAAAAGACAGTAGCATGCATACACAGCATGCATACTACTACAGCTTACAAAGTATGTATGAATATATATATTACATGTATTTACACTATCTGATGACGGCCCCGTGTGGCGACGGGTAAGAGTACAAAATGTCGCCACCCCAATACATCCCGAGGGTGTCGTAAGAGGCGACTAAGGGAACACTTTCGCAAAATGATCCATTGCGTAGAGAAGGAAAACTCGTAATGAAACACGGCAAGGGACTCACCACCTATTACGTGGGACATTAAACTGTAAGGTGAAATGTGGGCGTATACTATGCGTATGTTTGTATGTATGTATGTTTGTATGTATGTATGTTGCACTATGTGATACCGCTAGGTCACCAGACGTTACGATTTTACAGAAACTAGATGGGACAGTAGGTACCTATGTGTTTGCAAATAATGATGTTTCACGATAAAATGTTGACTCCGTTACTTAAATTGATGCCGGAAAACAAATAGACAAAATCTCCAAACAAAGAAGTAACAGGAAATAAAAACAAGCCGAATTAATTCAATAATTAACATCACATGCAACGACGGACAATAATTTGCACGCGTGTGTATCCAAACGTACCACGTGACAAATAAGATGGCTGCCCAACGACTTTTTGGCGGGAACTGGTGCTGCCATATATGACATTTATTTTCCTTTTTTTTGGGTTTCGAATGTTCATAAAAGAGTACACTACTTATTTCCCGACTTCGGTAAAGATAAAAGGAAAGGTAATGAACTTATTATTAGCTTGTATTTGCCATTCAAATTTGTACTGTTACTATCTTTTAAACAGATTTTGACAAATAAATGAGATATCTATACAATCGTCTTAACCGTCAAGTACCTTCCTTGTTAGGTATCAATTGAATAACTTTTAAAATGATACGTTATGTTTCATGCGAGTACTTAATTTTTCAGCACCCATGTAATCGGGTTTTTAAACTGTTATTTTATTTTCCATACGTCATTTAATATCTGCCTTTACGAAAATAGATATTTTGGGCAAATCAGGTCCAAACCTATAAGTAATGTAATGTAGCAACTTGTTCACATGGGAGAACGCCATTTACTTATTAGAATTTTCTAGAGAGGCAATTTATTAACTTAGACAATTTTAAAGCAGGATGCTTCCTCAATTACGGCCAGACCTTCAATACTGTATTGATTACATTCAAAGTTACATTTTATTAAACATTCACCGAAATTAAATAAAAACGTTATTACGCACAGTTGCCGTTTCAGGCTGGCAACACTCAAATATCGGGAAGAGTCCTGTAATGGCGTCTTTTTACGCTACCTGCTTGCTAATTGGAAATTAGGAGCTTAATGTGTAGGAGTTTAGTAACGATTTGTATTGTCTATGTCGTTTTACTAACAATATGTTTTGTCCTTTTCTATTTGATTATTTCTGTTAGTTACGATTATTGGCTATTAGGGTTGCCATTCACTTTGTTAAGGTGAACGAAATAAAATTCTACTGTTTGTACTAAATCGTTAAGAGGGGATGTTTGTTTCAGGGTGTGTTTTTGTGAATGTTTTAGAAGAGATTCTGTATCGTAAGATTCTCTGAGTATCTTTCGTCTGACCTTTATCTAGGCCTAGGAGTGTTGTCAGTAAAAACGTTATCGATATTTTATAAAATACTTAATTTTTAATTAGGGAAAATCGAGATAAGGATAATCGTTAAGCCAAGTTGAACGCCTTTTAGGCGGATTGGAAAAAAATTAAAAAAAAACCGCGTGTGTATCGCCTCTGGTGTTGCAAACGTGTATAGGCTACAGTGTTACTAACCCTCAGGGTGGACCGGAAGCTTGTCTGCCTCCTTAGTAGTGTAACAAAATATGAATAAATAATTTAATTACAACGCACAAGAGATACTAAATTTTAGAGTAATTATTATAACAATAATGCTAAAACACGAACAAATCGTTTTAATATCAGACAAAAATATGTAACACAAATTGTGCCCTAATTAGATCACCTATGAATATTCGCAAGATGGCTGCCGCGTTCCCGCCATCTGTCGGTTGTAAAGCGAATTTATTTATACATCTAATTGCTCCGTACGGCGAATGTGCTACGCGTATGCACTTAATACCTTTAATATCGCGTTTAAAAGCGCTATTTTGCTTAAAACAAGGGTTATTGTATGTGTCGTCAAGTTTTAGTATTACCCGCATCCGTCTTTTAAAATGAATTAGTATAATGGCAACTATTTAACGCCTGACTTTCTATCATAGGGCGCGGCGGCGTCAATTTGGCAAACTTAATCTTATCTTTTCAAAATCTTCAGGTCTGATTTGATTACGTAGCTTTTTTTTGTTTAACGTGAGGGAAAATCCTCATGGATGCTATGCCGGACTCCTACCGACTAAAAAACCTCACGTCACGCCCAACAGTCTATGGTTGGGAGCCCCGGGTAAACCCTCGGAAGGATGTCCCAGGACTCCCAACAGACCCACGGCCGCTACTGCGGCCTCGCCCAGGGGGTGGTTCGGGTGCTATCCCGCGTCTTTGGGGGGTTTCGGGTGTGATCCCGCTTCTAAGGAGGGGCGTGCGTGAATTGTCTCACTCACGTCACGCTGCCGTCAAGGGCCTGCTTCTGTAAGGACGGTGAGCCGCCCTGTCACTGTCCTCAGGCCCCCGGTCATGGTGGCCGATAGTCCTCGGCGAAGACACGTCGGCGGCGCCCAGGCCGCCGACTGCGGAACTCGGGTGGGAGAGTTCTCTCCCGTACCCGTCCCGCCGCCTCCTTCACAAGCATGACCTGCTCGCAGAAGGAGGCGGCGCAGTCCCACTTACTCCCGCTGGAGAGCATGGCTCGCACCATGGTCTCGAGCGAGAGAGTGTCCACGTCCAGACCCACTACGAGGACCTGGCGCTGTTGCGCCCACGCCGTGCACTCCACCAGTGTGTGGAGCGCCGTGTCATCGCTGCGGTCCTCGCAGTGCTGACACTCGGCCGTGGTTTCCCGGTGTTTCCGCCACAGATACCTACCGAAGCTACCGTGCCCGGCAAGCATCTGTGTCAACCGGTAGGAGAGAGCACCGTGTCTCCTCTCCAGCCACTCGTCCATGACCGGTCTGACGGCCGCGATTGTGGCGAATCCCCCCTTTGGTTGCTCAAGTCGCACCCTCCATGTCTCCACGGTTTCCTGGTGGAGAGGGACCGCTGGGCCTCGATTTCTCGATAAGCGGGCCTTTGGCCCCGCTCCAGCGCCTCCTTGCGCCATCTGAACAATGACGCAAGGGCTCTCGCTTCCAGGTCCCATGGAGGGGTCCCGGCTAGGAGACATGCCGCCTCACCGGAGATCGTGCGGTATCCTCTTATCACCCTGACGGCCATCACTCTCTGCGGGCTCAGCAGTCTAGCCACATTGATGGCCGTCAGGGTCTCCGCCCATACGGGAGCCCCGTATAGGGCCATGCTTCGCACGATCCCCAGGTACAGTCTCCTGTAGGGAGCGTTGGGTCCCCTGATGTTGGGCATCAGCCGCGCGAGTGCGGCCGATGCTCCCCTCAGTTTTGGGACCAAACTTCGGAAGTGATGTCCGAAGTTCCACCGGCCATCGAGTACGAGCCCCAGATACTTCATCGAGGGCTCGATGCCGATGCTGACGCCCCCTACCTGTAGGCTGGATCCCGCAGGTGGCCCCATCCGAGGTCCGTGGAAGCACAGAGCCTCGGATTTGTGAAGGGCGACCTCGAGACCCAGCCGCCGAATCCGACCTACGACCTGAGCAACCCCTGCCGTGGCCTTAAGTGCTGCGTCACGGTGCGTTGCTCCCCGCGCCGTAACGAGGGTGTCGTCGGCGTAACACGTTACGCCGACCCCTCTGAGCAACGGACCACGCAGCACCCAGTCGTAACCGATGTTCCACAGGAGCGGTCCTAACACCGATCCCTGTGGAACACCGCACGACACATCTCGCCGACCCGGCCCTAGCCAGCTCGGGTAAGTTATGGCTCTCTCGGAGAGATAAGCCCCGACAATTCGACGGAGGTAGGGAGGCACTCCATGATAGATAAGCGCCTCCCTGACGCAGCTCCAGGGCAAGGTGTTGAATGCGTTGGCGATGTCGAGGGACACCGCCACCACCACCTCACCCTGTGAGACTGCTTCCTCCGTCAGGCCTCTAATGCGCATGATCGCGTCCACGGTGGAGCGTCCCTGACGGAAGCCAAACTGGCAATCCGCCAGATCAGGCCCCACACGTGTGAGGTGCCCGACGAGGCGTTGTGTAATAATGCGCTCAAAGAGCTTGCACACCTCGTCGAGCAACACGATCGGCCGGTACCCTGATGGGGAATTTGCCGGCCGCCCCGCCTTTCGAATCAAGACCAGTTTCCCTGTCTTACAGACCTTGGGAAACTGGCCTTTTTCGAGGCATGCGCTATAAAGACCCATAAGTCGAGGCCCAAGCTCCTCGAGAGCCAGGACCCATGCACGGCCTGGAATGCCGTCGGGTCCAGGGGCGGTGTTTCTGCGGGATTTAAGCCGCAGGACAGCCGCCCCTAACTCACCCTCGGTGACTACGGGCACGTCGTTCTCGCTGCCTTCTGCGTTGGGCGCCTGAGACGGAGCCATGCGCGGAGGAACGTGTTCCTCCGCTCTCGACGGGAACAAGGAGTCCAGGACCCCCTCCAGCCGCTCCGGCTGGAGACTCTGGGTCAGTGGGGGCACCTTAGGGCGTAATTTGCCTCTTACCATGAGGTACGGGCGCCCCCACGGGTTCCGCTCCAGAGTCTCCATCAGCTCTTCGCGGCCCAATTTTTTGGACCGCTTGATGGCGGTCTGGAGGGCCCTCTTGGCCTCCTTGTACCCATCGTAGAGCTCCGTCTCTCGGGCTGCCGCATCGTCTGGGCGGCGACGCCTCCGGAGAAACCTGGTGTACCGGCGACGCGCGGTAACGCAATCCGCGCGCAACTGCGCGATTTCCGGCGTCCACCAGCACACCTGTTTCCTTGCCGGTCTGGGCCTAGCCCTGGGCATCGCCGCATCGCAGATGTGCGACATAGCTCTCCCGAACCACTCCACCTCGGTATCAACATCGGCAGGCCTGTCCGCTGTCGGAATCCAGGACTGCACGATGGCCGCCTCCAGGAAAGCCTCCAAGGCGATGGAGTGCCCAACGCGGTTCCGGGGGATTCGCAATTGCTGGCGGCAGGTTAGGTGGAGGGGAGACGTCAAACCGAATATATCGGTGATCTGATGACGTCTCCTCCTCCTCCACCACGCGCCATCCCTGGACACGGCGGGCGATCTCAGGGGTCGCAAACGAAACGTCTATGACCGAGCTGAGCCCCCGCCGCGTCCAGGTTGCGACATTCCCCCGGTTCAGGATGACTAGGCCACGTCTAGTGACCCAGTCCTCCAGTATCTTCCCCCTGTCTCTGGTTTCCCGGGAGCCCCAAGCCTGAGACCAGGCATTGAAGTCTCCCAAGACCAGGACAGGGCGAGGCCGGCATGCAGCGAGAACGACGTCCAGCTCAGGGAGCCATAGCTCAAACTGATGCTGGTCGAGGCTCGGCGAGATGTAAACGGCCACGACAGCCACACCCTCGTATTCCGCCGCGACACAACCCGGGCCTCTAGCGATGACCGCCAGGCGCGAGTCGTCCGCGCCGGTCCCCCCAAAAATGGTCGCCACGCCGTCCAGATCCACCGGGCTTCCCGGGTGAACCCAGTACGACGACAATGTTAATGGACCACTGCCTGATGCTCTGGTACAGAAGGTCCTGAGCACCAGTGCAGTGGTTCAGATTCACCTGCAGGATGCGGATATTGGTGTCCATTAATGGACGTCCATTTCCGCACCCTGCCGCGAACTTGCACCCACAGCCTCACCCCCCCGTGCGGACGGACGGGGCTTTGGCCTTGAGGCAGCGCAGGCTTTGCTGCCCGCCCGGTGGTCGGCCTCCTTGCCCTCCGCCACGCATTTATAACAGCGTGGCGGAGCGTCACAGGCAAGGGCCTTGTGACCGGGCTGACTACAGCGGAAGCACCGATCTCCTACGGTGACTTCCGCCGTACACTGCACCCCCACATGCCCCACGACCAGGCACCTAAAGAACCTGTCTTCGCGGGGCTGCAGGAGATGCACCTGCGCCCTCAGGAAGCCCCCAATTAGAAGGCTCCGTCCGTCCGCGACTTTTTGAGCCGCCGCGACGGGGCAGCTCACGACTGCCGAACCGTGACCGGTGGGGCCAAAGCGGATTTCACCTGACCTCACCTGATCGCGCGGGCAGCCGCTCGCCTCCACGATGGCGGAGATTATCTCCTCCGTCGTGGCCGCATCATCCAGACCCGAAATGCGCAGACTCGCGCATTTGTTGGGTCTGGTGACGCGGACGTCGCCCGTGTCCAGCGACGCCCTCAGCTTTGCCGCTAGGGCATCAGCTTTGGGGCCGCTGGTGGCGCCAGAGACCTCGAGGAGGCGTGCTCCGGTGCGCGTCACCTTGCACCGGAGACCTCCCTCAATGTCGAGGGCCTTGAGGTCGACTGAGGCTTTCGCCTGCCTCAGGACCTCGGCGTACCCCACGCCCTTCGACTTGCCCTCTGCCGTCACCGTGATGACGACGGCAGTGGAGCGAGGAGCGCGAAGCCTCTTTGGCGCCTTCGCCGCGGCGGCCTTTGCCGCTTTTGCAGCGACTTTTGCCGCCTTTTTGGCGGCCTTAGCCGCCTTTCTGGCGGCCTTAGCCGCCTTCTTCTTTGCTCCCGCCACCTCCCAAACCCCCTCTCTTGAGGGAGTCAGGGGTGCAACGGGAGCACTGGCTGTGCTGGTGGAGGCGAGGTTGCCACCTACACCAGGTGCCGTCTTCTTCTTGGGGGCGGAGGGGGCGGCGACCTTCTGCCGGGGACCAGGAGCCCCACTGGGTGCAGCCGTCGCCGCGTACGACGTGACGACGGGTGCCGCCAGCGGTGGGCGGTATGCCCGGTCCTCGAGGACGCCGAGGCGTCGTTCGATGGTCTCCAGCAGCTGGACCATCGTCGGTTTCGCCTTAGGAGGTGCACGGGGAGCGGGGGTTTTCACACCCCGAGCCTCCCCGGCCCCCTGAACCAGCTGCGTTAGCTTGCCGATCTCCTCCCGCATCAGCTCTTGCTGCTTGCGGGAGTCGGCAAGCTCCTTCTCCAGGCTCGCAACCCGAGCCCGGAGCTTCCCCTCCTCGTTGGAGACGCTTTTTTCTTGCCCGCTACGTTTTTGGCGCCTTTAACGGCGCCAGAAATGCGGGCAAGAGCCGCCATAATCTCCTTCGCCGCCGGCACCTCCGTGATCCTTCCGCTTGGCTGCGGGGGCACAATCGCCGGCGGCTCTGCCACCCTCCCTCTCGCTCTGTAGAGGTCGGCTTTCCGACCTCTACCCGCGGTGGTGGCCACTACCTTCCTGGGAAGGTCCTCCTCGCTGCTCGATGTTGCAGACCCGGGCCGACGGAACAGACCTTTGCCTGGTCCGCTTGACCTAGGTCTCTTCCGTCCCGCTTCTTCGGCATGGAGACCGAGGGTATCCTCGGTCTCGGTACCCATATCAAGTGCCGACTCCATCTCGGAGCCGGCACGGGTTGACGCGACCTCCGCGTCACTGGGGGTGGTTTTTAGGCACACCCTTGGGCCTGTAGGACTGTGGTGACCCCTCCCATATACCACCTGGGATGAACCCTGGCGGGGGTCGACATGACGGATCATGCCAAGCGATTCCCCGGACACTGTCCGGGTGCGCTCCTGGGTAGTTCCTTTCGAAGAATTTGCCTCAGTCATGTTGGTTTTTGCGTTTATAGTCCGCCGACTTTTTAGGGTGGGAGTGGGGAAGTTGAGAGAGGATGTGAGGATGGGAATGGTTGGAAGGTGGGAGTGACGCCCTAGGCACTGAGTTCCCCCCAGCGATGCAACAAATAGCCGGGCGTCAGAGCGTGAGTTTCGGGGTAATTTGTTAAAGAGGTTTTCTTCCTCGCAACTCCAGAGAGCCACCGTGCCCGTCTGTTGCCAGACGGGGTTACGGCTCGGCCGAACGATGGTTCCTATGGAACCGTGTACTTCGCCACTGATCACTCAGTGGCGAAGTACTCGTCGCCCTGGGAGTGCTCCACTAAGTACGCTCTGCATAACAGAGCGCATGTGGAGAACTCCAAACCGGCCATAAAGGCCCCCCCCTCCTTGGTGGACTATTGGCCGTGGGCGACGACGTGCGCCTCAGGCGAAGTCCACATCGTCGTCCACGTTACCAGGATGCACCACGTGGAGGTTGTCCTACCCAGCACCCCTGATTACGTAGCTTATATTAGCGTTTAATATATCCACACAAACTCTTAATTCTCAACATCAACATCTTGGTGCACGGGGAGCGCATTAGTCTTCCTCTTGACTTCGAACATCTTTATGATGGCCTTCGTTAGAATTTAAGTCAGCGGTGCCTGATGTTCTGGAAACTAGCTTTGACTCCGGATATCTTGTTAAAGCACATTTGGCCTAGAATCATACTGAGGAGGTAGTCGGATAAAAATAATGATATCATGAGTGTATATTTCAATACACTTGCAACAGAACCACATAACAACACTTAGCAAAGTTACCATTGAGGCATTGATCCCCTAAACCGCGAGACGGCTGCCGGGTGCCATTAACCATACAATGCCCCATAAAACACCGTAGACCCCATAATATGCATTAAAAACATTAGAATACTGCACTTCGATAGATAGTATGCTGCCGTGGTGTAGGACGTGGTAACATGCCATTAATTTGACAGCTCAGTATAACGTATTAACAAATTTGATTTCAACCCTGGGTATGTAAAGCTGCCTAGTTCTAGTTTTATTTCTACATTCCTTTTAAGGAGAAAAAATAAGAAATAATATTGTAGAACTAAGACGAAGAGTTGAATTGTTAGCGACATTATCTCAAACGATATAAAATGCAGTATTCAACCTTTAGCAAACCAAAACCACGACCAGTACCTATTTGAGGGATTAAAAGCCTATCCTTTTTAGCGCTGAAATGCGTTCACGAGTGATAGGAGGCAGGAATGAGATGAAAATTTCACGAGGCTGGATCCGCGGGCACTATCTAGTGAAGATAATAATAAATATAAGCCACTTACCACGTCTTCCCTAACAGCATAGTCCCCATAAATCGTAGATATATATCTTGGTTGTTGACGAGCTACAGTTTTTATTGCATCCCAGTCATTACAGGGGCGCAGGCAGAGGGGCTGTCTCATATATTGTCTATTTGACTATCCCTGGGCGTGTTGTGTTATGTCTGGGGCATGAGGTGCATGCTGATTTATATTTGTATGGAGCTTTACGTGTTGCCAAACTACTCTTTTCCATTACGCAGTGTCATGCGTGTTTTCCTGAAAAAAAAACCAGAATTTTGACTACAAGAAAATGGAAAAGTAACGCTAGTTTTTCACACCGCGGAAACTTGTATGGATGTGGTTTGTTAATCTTTCACGAAAATATTACCATTTCGGGATCAAAGACCCTGTTTGTGTCAAAGATAGAGGGTAAATTTGTTCCTGATCAAAAAAATCACCATGACTTTCTTTAAGGCGAACTTTCTTTAATCATGGAGTCGGAAGTAGGTGATCATGGCAGCATGGATCTGTGATGTACTGTGCTGATGTTGTACAAGAAAACGTCTAATATACCTACTACTATGAAGAATGAACTCGCCTGTGATTATGCAGAACTTTTAAAGCCAGACAATACTATTTAAATATTACATTTTCAAGTAAATACCGACAATGGTTTAACGAACATTTAAATGTACATCAAAACAGCGTTCTTGTTTATTGTAAATTAAATGCAATTTAACCCTCAAAAAGCATTTGAAATTCCACAACAAATTCTGTACCAAATTGGTGGAGGATCTAGCCACGATGTTTATTCAGGGGAGAGGGGGCTAAAGTAACCCATTTGAATGCATACTTGTCCGTCACTCAAGGCGATATCGGGCGGGAGCGAGCGCAGAGCGTGTTACAACCCGACAAATGTACTTAGAACTCCTTCGCCTCCCGATTTATTTGTGTGTAACAGATAACTGCAACACGGAAATGCGAGTTATCGAAGTTCTACTTACAGTGGCCGTTTGCTTCTACGAGCTAACTTGTCACATACGCGATTAAACCCGATTGTGATGTAGGCTCACAGGATAACTGTTGATTTGATTTTATGTCACACCAAAACGTCTGTTTGCGCGTTTATTGCTTATAAAGTCTCGTTAGGTAGCGTTCTGTATCGACAGATAAAATTGACTGTTAAACTGTTATGATTGCAACTGGATTTTGTGTTTCAAATGTTAATTTTATTTGTTCTTTTTCAGGTTTGGAATTGTTTGATAGTAGGTATACTCTCTATAAAATAGGTAGCTATTATAGATTTGTATAAATTCTCGTTTATTTACTTAGCTGCAATCGGACACCTATGGCGTCATCTGAATGGAAAGGGCATTGAGTAATTTTTTTTCTCTGTTGTTAAGCTCGTAAATTGTCAGAAATAATAGCTGTAAGTTTTCCAAATCATAAATAAATATTGTATTAGCTTCGAAATTTTAAAAAAATAGATTTGTCAAAATTCCCACAAAAATCATCGCCGTAGAGGATGCTTATGTCCTCAAATTTATTATGCTTATGGTCACGCTCACTATCGAAGTTATTGAAGATCGGGAGAAGTAAAAACACTAAGTGAACTCCTGGAGCTGACTAATAACTAATGGAATCGAGCGTTACATAGCAGTTACCATTTATTTTTATTAATATAGACATTTGGAAAAAAGACTTCGAAAGCAAACGGATATAACTCTCCATAGCAAAAAAATGCTATTTAATAAAAAATAAAAAATGTTCAAAAATTGTTTCAATGAAAGAAAAGAAATTATCAATAAACTTTATATCACTTTTATAAGCAATATCTTTCGTTCCTAAAGGACTACTTTTGCGAAGAAAGTACCCAATAAAGGTACGACGAGACAGTATCAAATTAAGTAGGTATAACTTTTATTAAATCATATTAAGATGAAGGTACTGTGTGATATGATCTACATGTTTAGTAAAAAATAGCTATGATAAAATAAAATTTAGCAAGGAAACATATGAATCCAGTCTTAATTTAAATCAGCCATGGCATTGCTGATTTAAATTAAGGCTGTTCTAAAATTAGTTCATTATTATCATTTTTTTTTCTTTTTAACGTGAGGGAAAATCCATCATGGATGCTATGCCGGACTCCTACCGACTAAAAAATCTCAAGTAACGCCCAACAGCCTATGGTTGGGAGCCCCCCGTGTAAGGCCTCGGAAGGATCCCATCACTTTCAACAGACCCACGGCGACTATTGAGGCCTCGCCCAGGGCACAGATTACTAAATAGTTACTACGTAGGTACTACCCAGGGGGCGGTTCGGGTGCTATCCCGCGTCTTTCTTTCTTCATGCAGGCACGGGAGCTACGCGGATGAAACCGCGTGACTTTCACTAGTAAGTAATATAAGAAAACTACATTTTCCAGCCATTGCTGTCATGCCTGGCTGCGACATCTCCTAGCTCAATGGTTTTGGCTTCCCATACTGGTAACACAAAGCTATAAGCTATCTCCTTTTAGTACAAACCAACTGATGCAGATTTTGACCAACTTTTTTCGCATATCTCTGGGTTCCTAATAGCAGCACTTTACTCAGGTACCTGAGTAACTTTTTAGTTTAGCATACGTTTCAAATGTTCCCCCTTCCATGTGTTTGACTTGCCTTCAATCAATCGAATCTTTCGAAACTGATTTCTAGTCCACTGCGGATCTGGTGATGACTTCATCAACTTCAACACGCGGTTCTGCGGTTCCACTTGTCGTTACTAAAGATATTTTCTTTTATATTTGTAAATTTAAAAAAATATTTCAGTTTTGTAAATTTAAAAAGATTACTCTTATCTAACAAGACATTTTTGTTAAAGCATTCGTACGATGTTTTACCATTGTAAACTTTAATATCAAATACTGCCATAGATGAAAGTATTTGATAGAGGATACTGAAATTTTTGTCCGCTCGGATCTCACACTAAAGTAATATGATGATGTTTTAAAGACATTTCAACCAGGTTGGTCTGACCGAGGTCACAGCCAACACAAATTGTTTGCAACGTAACCCCGTTTAACCCCATAAAAATAAATGGTAATAATACGTCAATCACATCAAGGAAAACACAAGAAAAGTCAAACTCGATTTCACAAATCACCGACCCCGACCCATCTGTTTATTGCTCAGCTGATACCCGAGCTATTCTACCTTTTCCCAAATAGAAATGAACAAAAACAATTCGTTCAGTCAATATCATCAACACCGAACGAACACATTCTGTTCGACAAACTTTAGGACAAAGTTCTGCACCCCAAACGCACCATAAATAAAGAGAGAGGGGGGGCACAACAAAAACTCTCGCAGCCATCACCTAGCCACGTCACCCTGCTCAGATTTCATTACCATAAAGAACTGGAAGCCTTAAAACCCCCCGGCTGTGTAAAAGGTGACGAATACCGACCAATTTTACAAGACCTCTCCGATTTTCCAGACTACCCTTCGGTTTTAAGAACGGCGCTGTCTAGAAAGAGGGTGGGAGGGCCTTGCTTGAGTGGCCGGTGGAAATCCCTAAGCGGGCCGGTCCCGGCGTCGAAATGTGCCCGTAAATCGTCATAAAACTGTCTGAATCCATGATGTGACGCTGCCCGGGGGTAATTAAACTGGAATTTATAGTTTTGCGCGATTCACCCCTGCTTCCCCCTTTGGTTTGCCAACGTCTCATCTTAACGATCGAAACTCGCGTTCTGTTATATACAAACGATGTCAATGTGTTTGGAATATTTATTAAAATTTTATAGAATACCTATTGTCACAATACCTAATAACTTGTTAATTTTATTGATTACGTCACATTATGGGCCGTTCATAATCATAATCATCATTTATTTGCCATAAGTGTTGTACATAAGTGGTCTTAAATATAATTACAATAGAACCTAACACTTAGTCAGTAGTTCGACATGCAAAATTTTGTAATTCTTTGAATCAAATATTAAATTAACACAAATTACATTATAATCGTAAATAGAATAAGATGTCAAAAGTTAAAATGTCAAAAATAATATGTCCCAAAAATTCATTAAATAGATAAAACTTATATTAACCATAACAATTTTTATTATTAAAATATTAATAATTATACATAATTTTCAAAATATTAAAATGTCAGACAGCTGTCCTGTCTGACATTTTTACATCTAGAACCAATTTACCGATTAAAATAGCTTTCCAAAGAGTAAAAGGATTTCTCAACCCACCAACATTTTAGTTCTCTAGTAAATCGATTCAGAGGCATGTCTTTTATTTGTTGAGGGAGTGCATTATAAATGCGTCCACACATTCTAGTACAGTTCTTCATATATGTATAGCGCAGTGTTAGGTACCTTTGCTAGAACTATTCTATCTGTATGTCTAGTACTACGAGGGAATATGTCCTTGGCAGTTTCCTCGTGGTCATACTAGTTTGTCATACCAGTATGACCACGAGGATATAAATGTCCTCGTAGTCATACTATCATTTTAACACCCCCTTTAGAAAGTTAAGTAGCGAATTAAACCAAAGAATTCAGTTAGATTAGGCGCGACGTCTAAATATGCATAAAATCGGTCAGCAGCGTGAGTGGCTCACCAAAGTTCATCAGGAGCTGCCGTAACTTGTCTGCCACCTTGGAATAGAATAGAATAGATTTTTATTTGCTTATAAACATGGTAACATTTATAGGCAAATAAATCCCTACCTCAGTAGTATCACAGATTATATAATATATTCTATGTAGTATAAAATAAAATTATTATTTATTAGTGTGTAGCATGAGGATAAAGGGTTCGAACAATGAAGACCAGAACCCTGGACATACATACTATAGATACTATTGATTCATAGTATAATATATGATGGAATTTGCAAAAAAAAAATTGCATCCCAACTACAGTTTGCGGTTAGCTCCTTGCAGTTTATTAGTTGAATACTAACTTCAAACTTGTCTTTTTCATATTCTTTTCCATGGTTATTTTCATCTAATTAAATCGTATGCACTTTTTTTTCAATTTTTTTATACTACTAAGGTGGCTGACAAGCATACGGTACAGCTTTTCATGGTAAAAAGAAATCGAGCCAAAATCAACCACGAACAATAGGTACTACTAACTACTTAATTTTTTTTTTAAATAAGTAGCCAGTTTTTCTGAAAAAGTCGAGTTATAATTTCATTGCAACCAATAATGTTGCCACATTTTTCTCTTCAACCTAAAACCTTCGCATCAGCGTCACTAAGTCTGAGGTAATGGCGGCATAATCTATCTGCTTGCGTCCCTTGAAGACGCTAATTACCGTCAACGGCAGCGTCTGCCGGATTTGCATGCCACTAAATCTGGGTAGCCGAGATTTACTTGAGGACATACGAACATATTTCTTTTAAAAGAATTGCTATTTAAATCTCTTGGGTTTGGGTGCAGATGAGGTGAGAAAAATGCTATTTAATATGTCTTAGTTGTTTTGTGACTTAAAAAGTTTTTCGAAATAGTTGTAGATTTTTTATTCAACGTAGGAAACCGTACCTACTTGGCAACCATACAAAATTTTAACTTCTCCTCCGTAAATTAAATCAGTAGAAAAGTCATTTTTTAACAGTTTTCTAATTAAGGGGTCTTTAATAACCCTCAATAGGTTTGTAAGTCTAGTTTTTTTATAGCATGAGTGGAAGTGCACTTACCTTGAACTCTGGTTGGTAGGTAGGCGCTACTCCCAGCTTTGCGTTCGGGGTCTTGATTCACGACCGCGAAATATGCACACAGGAGTTATAACCGTAACTCTCGAGACTGTGGCTGATGATAAGCGATGTAGCGCGATATGATGGGTAATCACAGCGGCCGATAGCGTAGCGGAGCGTTAAGAGGCGGGTGCGTGCGTATCTTCCAATAGCTATGGCGGAATTTGAATGTAGGAAGCGGGCGGGATAGTGTTGCCATAGACAATACATAAAAGTAAGATGCGTTTAGTGCGTGAGTGTTGACATATAATAATTATAATAAATACCATTAAATACATAAACTAAAAAATATGTATGCGTCGGTACTGGCGCATCCAACTTCGGGGGGCTTAGAGGATTCTTCCTCTACATTGAATAAACAAAATAAAAAAATAAAAGGAATGAAAACTTATGAACTAAAAAATAATTCAAAAGCGTAGGAGTTATTGCGTGGGTAACGGGCAAAGCCGAGTTACAGGACGAATGTATTCACCAGAAGAAGTCTTAATTCTGACGACTCTAATTACACCATCCTTCCCGGGAAACACCTCTGATACAACCGCGAGTGGCCACGATAAAGGATGCGTATTGTCATCCTTAACAACAACTACAGTTCCTATCGTCACAGGTTTGGACGGCATATTCCACTTATGTCTAAGTTGGAGAGAGGTAAGATATTCTTTGCTCCAACGTGTCCAGTAACTTTGAACAATTCTATTTAATAATTGATAGCGGGTGAGTCTGTTATCTGGTAATAGGGGTTCAATGTGTTCAGCGGGTAAATATTTAAGCGGAGTAACATTAAGAAAATGATTAGGCGTTAGGGGGGTTGGATCCGATGGATCCGAAGAAAGTATGCAAATCGGACGGCTATTCAAAATGCCTTCAATTTGCACCAATATTGTACTGAATTCTTCATAGGTGAGTATTTGACTCCCGATAGCTTTAAATAAATGAGACTTAACACATTTGACATTAATTTCAGGCAACGAATTAAAATTGGGCCCGAAAGGTGGGCTGTGCTGAAACTGAATCTTATGTTGAGTTAGATATTTATTCAGATCATTTTTATAATTAGTGGACTGTATAAGCGTGTAAATTTCGTTCAATTTTCGTTTCGCACCTATGAAATTAGTGCCTCCATCGCTGTACAACACTGAAACAGGACCCCTGCGTGAGATAAAACGTTTAAAGGCAGCGAGAAATAAATCTGTACTAAGATCACTTACTAACTCTAAATGGAGCGCCTTTGTTGTGAGACAGACGAACAAGCAAATATACGCTTTATGACTTTTTACTCCACGACGCCTTATGTGAGTTACGTAAAAGGGTCCCGCGTAATCAACTGCGGTATGCACAAACGACTTTACTTGTGAAACTCTAATGGATGGAAGATCACCCATAGGTGGAGTTGTAGAACGAGGCCTAGCTTTAAAACATAAATTACATTTATGTACTCGTTGGCGAATCAAATTTCGTGCAGAAAGAATCCAATACTTTTGGCGAGTCAATGCTAACACTAGTCCAGGACCGGTGTGTAAATTGTCGGTGTGATAGTGGTCTACTAAGAGCGACACTATACGTCCTTTAGGTGATAGCAGTATTGGATATTTTGTATTGTAATTTAGTTGAGAATGAGTAAGTCGACCACCTACTCTAATTAACCCTTGTTCGTCAAGAAAAGGGTTGAGTTTTAAAATAGCCTGATTTGGACAAATTTTAGTAGCCTTAAGTGCTTGTAATTCTACCTGAAAATACTTAGACTGATCGAAGCGGACCGCATAATATTCTGCGTATTCTAAATCGTATACAGAAAGTATACCGCGGGATTTGAGAATCCTTGTGAAACGTAATACATAAACCAGTGAACGAATAAATTTTACCCAACTCGAGCAACGCTCGGCAAGTTCGTCTATCATGTGAACGTGATCGGAGACAGGTATGGTATGTGCATGGAGAGAAGCTATTTTAATTTCCGGTAATTCTGTCTTCTCGTTATGATTGATTTTATATTCCTTCACAGGCCATGCATTTATAGGTGCGGACAGCCATTTCGGCCCGTGAAACCAAAGATAGTTATTTATTAACCCTTTAGGTGTCACAGGGCGCGAGACTATATCGGCGGGATTTTCAACCCCACGAACGTGATACCAATGGGAAGCAGGCAGATATTCATTTACCTGAGCGATGCGATTAGCTACAAAAGTTTGAAACTTATGAGCGGGAGAGTGAATCCAGGTAAGGGTTACCGTAGAATCAGAGAATGCGAATATATTGTTTATTTGACACCGCTTATTAAAAACAGTGCGCACAGAATTAATTAATTTTGCGAGTAAGACCGCCGCGCAGAGTTCTAAACGCGCTAGCGTTTTATTAGAATCTGACACTTTGGATTTAGCGGTCAGTAGATTCACATTAAGAGCGTTTCCGTTCTCAGCCGTTTCTATTCGTACATAGATAACAGCACCATAACATTGCTGGCTGGCATCCGAGAAGCCTATTAGAGTAATTCGACGAGCGGATGTTAAACCTATATGTCTCGGTATTTTTATTTCAGATAAACGCGACAACTCCCTATGAAAGTGTTTCCATTTAGACAGAATGCAACCCGGGACCGTCTCGTCCCAGTCCAGTTGTAATTTCCAACATTCTTGTATAAGCAACTTCATGTATGCGACCACTGGACTGATGATTCCAAGCGGATCGAACAAGCGCGCGGTTACGGAAAGGATCGAGCGTTTAGTGCATGTTAAAGGCATGTCGATCACTATTTTAAAGTTAAAGGTGTCATCGTTAGGTTGCCATTGCATACCCACGATCTTAGTGTCAACATGAGGATCCTCATCAAACTTGACAGCGAGACAGCTCTTATGAATTGACGGGATACGTGACAATAGGGTATTGTCATTAGAGATCCACTTAGTTAAGTTAAAACCTCCAGATTTAAACATAGCGACCATTTCCCTATAGGTGTCTTCAGCTAAATCTACATTCTCTATGGAACTAACGTAGTCGTCAACATACATGTGATTGTCAGCTTCGTAAGCCGCCAGAGGATATAAAGCGCGACAGTCTGACGCGAGCTGGTTTACGACTCGCATTGCCAGGAAGGGTGAGCTGGAGACGCCAAAACAAACGCGGTTGAAATGATAGCTTTCAATAGGAGAATTGGAATCGAACCTAAATAATATTCTTTGATATGTATGATGATCTTGAGTAAGTTTCACTTGAAAATACATTTTTTCTATGTCCGCGGTTACAGCAACCGGGTACATACGCAAATTGAGAAGCAAATGAAAGATATTGTTCTGTAATATTGGTCCCGTATAAAGCAAATCGTTAAGCGATTTACCTGACGTGGTTTTACACCCAGCGTCTAAGACCACACGCGTTTTAGAGGTTTCTTTGTCAGGGCGATAAACGGCCCGATGCGGCATATAATAAACTTGAGAGTCTAGAAAGCTATTTGACACTTTAGTGAGATAACCTTGATCAATATATGTTTGAATAATGGCATTATAATCGTTGCGTAAGTTAGAAGCGTCTAACTTTTTTTCTAAATTTAAAAACCTGCGTTTGGCGATTGTGTACGAATGCCCTAGCTCACTGGGAGGGTATTTAAAGGGAAGACTAACCGTATATCTACCGGTATCGTCGCGTGAGTACGTAGACGAGAACAGCTTTTCACATGCTGCGTCGTCCGTGCTAATGTGCTTCTTATCTGGCACCTGTTCTATCTCCCAAAAGCGTTGCGTTAATTGTTCGAGAGACACATCTTGAGTGTGACATAAGAAGGCCTTGTCGGACACGGAGGAATGAGACATGCGATCGCGGGGATGCTTGTTTGCCACTAGCGAATAAGGTAAAGCATGCGCCTTTCCCATTGCGACGTATCCGAGCGTGGTTTCTATCGCGATTACTGATGAGGTTGGGGATGTAATTTTTTGCGACCCTAAAATCATGGGGAAGAGTTCATTACCTAACAAACAATCTATACCACCCGGAGTATAGTATCGTTCGTCAGCCATAGGTAAATTTTGTAAATGGGTTAATTCCGCTGTATCAATTTCCACGTTAGGCAAAAAATCTGTAATAGTGTCTATAACCCGTGCACTAACCGAATAAGAACAGCGGGCATCAAATCGCGAATATATTTTGAAATGCGTAATTCCATAAGATTGGCTTTCAAGTTGACCTATGCCTTTAATGACAGAAGGAGCGTTAAGTATGGTTAAGTGCAAACGCTCACAACAAGACTTCGTAATAAAGTTACTCATAGACCCTGAGTCCAAAAACAAACGTATACGATCCGATTTATAATTTGCATATACACAAGCAGTCGGCAACAAAACCGTGGTCGCGCTGCTTGAATTACGCGGCGGAGGGATCACAGCCGATAACGACGCGATATTGCCACTATGTGACCGCGCCTCCCGCGAGTGCGAGCGGGACGGATCATCTGCCGATGACGCATGAGTCGACATGGAATGCTCGGACGGCGCAGTAGACGCGTTTGCCTGCCTCGATGCGTTGCCGGCAGCATGATTTCTTGTTGAATTTGATGCGTTCAAATTATTTTTATAACACAGTAAACTATGATGAGACCGATTGCAAATCGAACACCTATTAACAGATCTGCAAGCACTCACGTGATGAAAACCTAAACAATTAACACAAAAGGAATGTTTACGAACTATTTCATTTCGCGTTTCAACAGTCTCTTGAATAAAATGTTGACATTTGAACAAAGGGTGAGCGGAATTATTGTTACATACGATACAATTTTTTATGGTAGAAGTATCGACTGATTTCAAATTAGTAGGGCGGGTTTGCGTAAAAAATGACTTAGGTTTATTTAAATGAGAGGCGGTTGAACTCCGCTGAGCGCGATAATCACCTTTTTGGGAATGTGATGGTGAGCGGAGCGTTTGGAGTTTGCTTTGTTCTGTCAAAAATGTTTTGACGTCACTATATGTAGGTACACTCAAATGTCTATGAGATTGTTCAAACAATTCAAGCATAGGTTTATCAAACTTGCTCAATGCTAAATGAGTTATTATGAAATCTGATAAATTTGTGATAGGTAGACGCTGCAGAGCTGCTTCAGCTGAACAAAAGTTCTCCAAGATCTGATCAGCCGATTGCCCTGGCTTCTGGTGTAACATTTGTTCTAAATAGCACGACGCCTGAACCCTGGTATCGTGGTATTTAGCCAGAAGGGCTTGCCAAATAACATCGTAATTTTGTGCGGTAGCAGCTATGCCTGAACAAACAGTAAGTGCCTTACCCGAAAGGCAACCTATCAAATATTGAACCTTTTCGGCGTTGGTGAGACGAGTATTCGTATGTATCACACTACAGAAATTTTCATAAAATATAGGCCACTTACCATAAGTACCATCGAAACCTGTGAGTTTAAGTGGGGGTAATTTGATATTAAAATTATCACTTTTCTTTTTATCGTCGAGTTCTTGTCTCAGAGTAGTTTCCGTTTGCTTTATGAAACAGTATAATTCATCAAATGTATTAAAAACACTATAACTCGGCTGTACCTGCGGATTATCTTTTAATTGTTCAATTAACAATTTATCGATAGTTTCGATGTAATCCGATCGGGTTTTATCGATAGATTGAACCCGAGCGAGAAACATCATGCGTACTGTTTCATCGGTAACCTTGAGACTTAAGTTGTACACTTCTTGAACTATGTGAAACAAACTTTGTTTTTTGTATTCTAAAAAATTTATCATGACCTGACTTTCGTCTGAACTTTTACTATGGGATTTGTCTTTAGAAGCCATGATAATATAATTGATACGAGATACGAGTATGTATATAAGTGGGTAGGTAATAGAAATATTCAGCGAAAAAGTATAAAATTCGAACAACGATCAGCTGTTAGCTTAAATCAGCTGTTTGCGATAAAGTATTCAGAGAACAAACCCAATATGGAGTCTGCGTAACAATCAGCTGTTAATCGTTTGAATACCGTTATGTATCGGCTGCGTTGCCCAGTACCGTCACAATAAAATAAATATATGTGGGTATAAAATTAACGTATAAATATGAGTTTTACCTACGATTACAATTCGAAAGATAATATGAAATTGTAATGAAATTGGGGAAAACTACGTTAAATTTATGACGGTTGAGAAAATTGTTAATTTTGGATTGTCCGTTTTACTTTATGCCAAAACTCCTAATTACCAAAAAATATCAAAATGATTGCCTAGAATCGGACAACCGGACTAACATGGCCAGGATGGTCCAAGTCCTGGGTAGCGATAATTTCGGGGGGCGCTACCTGCCAGCGGGTTGATTATATATAGGTAAATATGATTATGATAAATAGCGTAAATGCGTTATAGAATATGAGTACTTATGAGTAATATAAAATATGCGGTGTGAAAAGATAATTAACTTTTCTAATGCGTGCGGGTGGCGTTAAATATAATATTTGCGTTGAGTATTTATGAGTAATATACTAAATATATATATGCGTATGCGTGAATTTAATAGGAAAAGAGGTAATTAATATTATTAGTAGAAAGAATGCGTTAGATGGAATATCCGGACGGAGGACCACACTTGGAAGTGCACTTACCTTGAACTCTGGTTGGTAGGTAGGCGCTACTCCCAGCTTTGCGTTCGGGGTCTTGATTCACGACCGCGAAATATGCACACAGGAGTTATAACCGTAACTCTCGAGACTGTGGCTGATGATAAGCGATGTAGCGCGATATGATGGGTAATCACAGCGGCCGATAGCGTAGCGGAGCGTTAAGAGGCGGGTGCGTGCGTATCTTCCAATAGCTATGGCGGAATTTGAATGTAGGAAGCGGGCGGGATAGTGTTGCCATAGACAATACATAAAAGTAAGATGCGTTTAGTGCGTGAGTGTTGACATATAATAATTATAATAAATACCATTAAATACATAAACTAAAAAATATGTATGCGTCGGTACTGGCGCATCCAATGAGGAAAATCCGACATGGATTCTGTGCCGGAGTCCTACCGACTAAAAATCACACGTATCCCCACCTAACAGCCGACTGTTGTGAGCCCCGGGTAAGCCCTCGGAAGGATATCCCAGGCCTCCCAACAGACCTACGGCTACCACTGCGGCCTCACCTAGGGGAGAGGGGGGATTTCGGGTGTTATCCCACTTCTTAGGGGGGCGAGCATGAATCCCTTGCGTCACGCTGTAAGGAACCGTCCTTACAACGTGACGCAAGCTCACCGGAGCAGCCCCCTCATTGTAAGTCTAGCCTAAACAATAATACTCAAACAACTATTAGCAGATGGTACTCCAAACCTCTAAGAAGTAGAAATTAGATACCTACTTACTAACACCACTGTGGCAGTCAGACAATCAAATCACACGGCAGTACTAGTAGTAAGTATTAGAAAGTATCTGTGGAAATTCTCACACAACATCGTCTAGCCCAAATTAAGCTCATATAAGCTTATGCTATAGGATCTAGTAGAGGACTGATAGACACGCGTACATTATATTTCTAAATACATACATACAGCAATTCTAATTTTAAAAAGTTCAAACGTCTGTTTATTACAAATGCAGTGGAGCAATCAAATCTGTTTCGTCTGTCTGTCCGCTTATTTTAGGTAAACACTCGATCAGCTGCACCGATTTTAATTACACTTTCTACTAAATAAGTACTAAAACCTAGTAAGTGTTGAATATCACTTTACCTATTACACTTACAAGACATACTTACTTTACTATATAGACACGTCAAAATATAAAATGCTCTCTGTATAGCCCAAACAAATAATTATAAGATAACTACATACCTATCCGCGCGTTCACATTATACTTTCATTCCCCCATAGTCTGGCAATAACGGAAAATATCCGGAAACGACATCAGCAGCAATAACGGAGTTGTCCGGGCGCGTCATCGACTCAAATCATCGTATCAGTTCGTGACGGACACCCGGCCGTACGTGACCCGAGCACCGAACCTAAACCCCGGCGATAAATCGTATCAACTGTCTGGTTTAACGTGAGCTCTGTGCACGTAGTGTTGGGACACGTTTAAGTCGTGCCTTACTAGGTATACGTTCATACATAGAATGGTTAATTGAAGTGTTGCTTGTGGAAATCAGTTGAGGGGTCGATGGATCGGTTTCTTAAGATTAAATTTACTATCTTGTATTATCACGACTGTTTTCTCCAAATGGTAGGTAAGGGCTCGTGACAAGATGTCAAGATGCCACACGTAACAGTGGTGGTGAATTAGTACCTAGGGATCGTGCGAAGCATGTCCCTGTACGGGGCTCCCGTATGGGCGGAGACCCTGACGGCCAGGAATGAGGCTAGACTGCTGAGCCCGCAGAGATTGATGGCTGTCAGGGTGATAAGAGGATACCGCACGATCTCCGGTGAGGCGGCATGTCTCCTAGCCGGGACCCCTCCATGGGACCTGGAAGCGAGAGCCCTTGCCTCACTGTAGATGGCGCAAGGAGGCGCTGGAGCGGGGCCAAAGGCCTGCGTCTCGAGAATTCGAGGCCGCAGCGGCGGCCGTAGGTCTGTTTGGAGTCACGGGACATCCTTCCTGAGGGCTTACCCGGGGCTCTCAACCATAGGCTGTTGGGCGCTACGTGAGGTTTTTTTTAGTTGGTAAGAGTCCGGCATAGCATCCTACGAGGATTTTCCCTCACATCAAAAAAAAAAAAAAAGTGGTGGTGAATTAATTGCCTAAAAGAAATGGACATTACTTATGTGGCTACTCGTTGTGGATATAATCAAGTTGTCCGTAAGAACTACAGCTTGGATTATAGACCATCATCATACTAACAGCTAGGACCAACAGCTTAAAAAACGTGCTTGACTTTAATATACATTGCTTACCATAGTGTCTCTAGCTTAATTCGCCTCGAGGGCTTCTATGTCCTATTCAATACCTACTTGTAATTACTCTAACATTATGGATTCTAGAATTGTAACTTGGTTGCTAAATGACCACAGCAAGTAGCTGTGCTTTTTCTTCAAATATTTAGCTCGCCAAGCTAACACCAACGACCCGATGGTAAGTGTGACATCTAGCGAATCGACGGTCACAATCCTAGTTCACAAAACTATAGACAGTGGTCAAGCAGAGCGTCACACTCTGCTTGAAGGGTTATAAGAGGATGGCAATACATTACATGCACTTCATGTTCCAAGTTTTTATGGTTCATCCTTATAGAGTTCTTTAGAATCACCCATATTAAAGTGCTCACAATCTCTTTGCATTGATTCTGTATATTCTATGCGTTATTTCTTTATTTATTTTATTCCTTTCCATCGCACCGATAAACGCAAACAGCGACTTTGTCTTCCCAACCCGAAGGTTAGCATGATGTTTACAAGGTGATTCTGCAGTTGTTTTCTTCTTGCCAAAGTTTTCACCCAGTACTAGTTCTTCAGAATGGAAAGGTTTTATATTAGACTCAGCAATTAGCATGAAAGAAACGACCATTCGCATTATTTCTATGAACTATAAAATACATAATTTCATACAACAAAGCTGGGGGTCTCGTTATACTGGTGGGTGTAAGCCTCTATCACTATTGAACAGTGTTATTGCTAATATAAATAAGACTGGCATGGCGCTGCGGTGATATTAAAATCTTTTGTTTTGACCTTCCCTTGCAAAATGTTCATGATAGATGGCGTCTACTGCGCGGATGCTGGATGCTGAGGCATAAGTTACCGTTTATGTTTATGATAGATGCTCCATTCGCTCGCAGGATTATGGTAAAATCAACTTTTTGATCAAAGACCTAACTTAAGATTTTTCATCAAAAATATAACCTACTAGCTGACCCGCGCAACTTCGTTTGCGCCACATAAGAGAGAGTATTACTGTAGTGCAGTACTCCCGTAGCGTCTCATCGTTAATATTCAATACTACGTGAGAGAGAGAGAGAGAGAAAGGTTTCTCGTCGCGTGTATTCCCGTCACATTATATTTAAAAACAATTTTGTTTATGAAAGAGGTATCGCGTGGCTTTATTGTAGAAAAAAAATTGATTGCCATTAAAATGGTTATTGTGCACCCACCCAAAGATAGACACATGCTATCGCGCAATTTTTTTAGAACTTTTTTTAAGAGAGTAAATTTTGTAGTACATATTTTTTACATAACTATAAATATTTACGCAGCACACGCAAGGAAGCTCTCAAAAGGAATAACTTTTCCCCCGTTTTTGAAACATTTACTATTACTGCTCCGCTCCTATCCGTTGTAGCGTGATGCTATATAGCCTATGACACTCCACAATAACGTAGCTGGCACCGGTACAGCTGGTGGCATTCGATTTATCGGAAACTGGATGTACCGAGGTACTGTTAGGTACTTTGATGGTATTTTTATCTCGCTTTTTACTGGCTGATGCATCAAGTGATAACTTCCTAAGAAGTCTCAGAATCGGGTTTTATTTTATTTTCAGATTAACAAAGAATAACGATTAGGAACTTAGGGTCAGCTTACGTAGTCTCTTCTGTAGGTAGGACTTAAATTAGTTGCAGCTGGGGGCGCATATTCATAGCTAGCCTAGGGCGCGCGGAACCCTTAAATCAGGCCCTGAGTACAGATCATCAAGGTTCTTAATAAAAAACCTGAAATTATCTTGCGACATAATTATACTTGGTTTATTTGAGTATCACCGTAAGCATTTGAAACCATGGGCTAAAGGCTGGAAATATTATTTAAGTCTAAATCATAAAAAAAAACCTGACATTTCCGTATCGGTCTACGCAATATACCGTATCTGTCTATTACTTACACTATCTCAGTAAAGCGATATCATTCGTATAGGTACTTTCTCGAAAAGCCTTCATACCTGTAATAGTTTTCCTTTTAAACTTAAATCGAAACAATAATCCAAAATTAATTTGAAAAAGCACCATACCAATATCAACTGAGAGTTACAGTAGTACAACTTGATCCATCTCATTAATATCACAAATTATAAGGCAAACTTGGGTCGTTAGTAACAGTCGAATGCTATAGACTGCCATTTGAAATTAACGGCTCATATCATGGGGTATTCACCCATCACGCCATGAATCATAGAGGAGTGGCTCCAACTTCGAACGATTACTTTTTGACATAACATATATTAAAGGGTGCGAATTCCATTGGAACTGAGACCTGGGGAATTCGAAATCGTATTAATTTATGAATCGAATTAAGAAGTTCTTGTAAGTAATAAATTTTTTGGGTGCTCTAGGGAAAAATATTCAAAAATTAGGTTCTTTAGGGCTATGTTAATATCCTCATTTATCAATAACGGCTGAGCAAAGCCCTGTCCTTGTCCTTGTTAGACTGAAATGCAGAAACAACAAGGGGTATTTTCAGGCTAGATTGCGCGATTTAGACAAGAATGTAGTATATATCAATAATGTATGTATATCAAAACTAGGTGGAATTTAAGTCTGGGCTTCGTTGTGATATATTTTAGGAGAATGACATACCTAAATAATTATACAAACTCGCACTTTTACATTCCCACTATTTAATCTTAATTTACAAAACATAAAGTTTAAATACCGGGAAAATACAAGTGTGGGTTTGAACAATGAATTACAACAAGTTCCATTAAATGCCAACAAGTTCCACCAAGTGCAAACAAAGAAAGAAAAAACATAACTTAAAATATATATTTTATTGCTTTGAAGCCCTCGACACCTGGTTACATGACACAAATTAATTGTTGTATGATAATAAAGAAGGGAAGGAAGAGAATACCATACACCCTCTATTCGCCAATTCTAATACAAAACAGTCAAGGGTAACCGCAACTACTTACTCTCAAGGAAACTACTGCACTACCCGTTCGTTTTAAGGGGCGGTTATTGCGCACAAGTAGGCATTTGGCGCTCCCCTCGCCCCGGGCGCAAGACACACCGCGCGCCGGCAGCGGCAGTCAACTCTCATGCCACAGTATACAGTATAGTAGAAAGAAACAGCATGCTAACTTTGTTTGACGTAGTAAATGCATCTAACTTTATTAAGTGTAGTGATTTATTAGTTTCGTAAATAAAAATAAAAGAGTTAATCGTAAATAAATTATGTATATTATACTATTATTTTTAAGCTAAAGAGTTTGTTTGTTTGTTTAGTTGTTCTAACTCTAGAGTCTAAGAGACTGCTAGTTGAATTTCAAGAGTTTCTTATCAGAATGTCCATTTTTGAAAAATACCAAAATATATAACATCACGCTAAGGCGAATAAGAGCTTAGTAGCAACGAAACATTTTTCGACAACTAGGATATTTCATTTCTTTTGAGAGTTTCCGTTGCGTACGTTTGCTACAGTTGCGTAAAAAATGTAAATTACATAATAGCTGGTCATAAAAATTTCTAAAGTTTTCTAAAGTTGGTATGCTAAGTATGAATCACGGGATCATTGTGCAATCCAAAATGGCCGCCGCGGTGTAATCACAAAATTTCATGATGGGTGTCGTTTAAAGGGTTTTTTTGGTATGCTGAGTACGAATCACGTACTAATTTTGCAATCCAATATGGACGCCGCGCCGTAATCACAAAATGTCATGATGGGTATCGTTTAAGGGGTTTCTTGGTATGCTGAGTACGAATCACGTGATAATTTTGCAATCCAATATGGGCGCCGCGCCGTAATCATAAAATTTCATGATGGGTATCGTTTAAAGGGTTTTTGGTATGCTGAGTACGAATTACGTGATAATTTTGCAATACAATATGGCCGCCGCGCCGTAATCACAAAATATCATGATGGGTATCGTTTAAGGGGTGTATTGGTATGCTGAGTACGAATAACATGATCATTTTGGAATTCAATTTGGCCGTTGTAAGCTCTGAGTTAAATAAATAACTTCTTAACTCTGACCACGTCTTGCACAGTTGCAAATTGGCACGCGGTTAACTAACTCACAGTAAACCGAACAAGTTTTTTAGTCTGTCGTTCCATGCAATCCAACCACACACAAATGTTAGAACGAAGAATGGAACATGTGTCTCTATCTCTTTTACACTACAGTCTGCTACGTATGATTTACGATACTACCATACTTATGATACTACCATTTACGATACCAATCATTAAATTTTGTGATTACGGCGCGGCGGGCATATTGGATTGCAAAATTATCACGTGATTCGTACTCAGCATACCAAAAAACCCCTTAAACGATACCCATCATGAAATTTAGTGATCATGGCGCGGTGGCCTTTTTGGATTGCAAAATTAGTACGTGATTCGTATTCAGCATACCATAAAACCCTTTAAACGATACCCATCATGAAATTTTGTGATTACAGCGCGGCGAGTGTATTGGATTGCAAAATTATCACGTGATTCGTACTCAGCATACCAAAAAAACCCTTAAACGATACACATCATGAAATTTTGTGATTACGGCGTGGCGGCTATATTCGATTGCAAAATTATCACGTGATTCGTACTCAGCATACGAACAAACCCCTTAAACGATACCCATCATGACATTTTGTGATTACGGCGCGGCGGCCATATTGGATTGCAAAATTATCACGTACTTCGTACTCAGCATACCAAAAAACCCCTTAAACGATACCCATCATGAAATTTTGTGATTACGGCGTGGCTGCCATGTTGGATTGCGAAATTATCATGTAATTCGTAGACATTTTAATGCATTAGGTAGCTGGTTACCATGTCGTGAAAACACTTAAAAAGTAAAAGATCACCACATTTTTACCATGAGTCGCGTATGTATTTGTAACGGTTAATCTAATTACATTTTGCCCTTTACTGATATTTTTATACTGTGGCGCGATTTCAACGTAATTTGGCATAATAATTACGAAATAGTTGCGAAAAAAACTGACACAGGTCCTGCCTCCACAAGCGCCAGGGCGAGACTGATCGGCCGTCAGCGGCGCAATTCTATTGCGTTTGGTAGATATTCGTACATGATAACTATGTAAATAGTTGTTAATAGAAAAACGCTCGGAAAATGTGTATAAAAACTTAATACCTTTAATTGAGTGCAAAAACAATATATAAAATGTTAATAGTTTAGCCACAGTTTTGAAAAAACTTTTCTGAGAGAGTCAACTTTGGGATTTTTTTCTATCTAGTGAAATTTATTGGATCGTGTAACGGGCTCGGAATATGTTTAGCTTATATCCTTAACTATTATATATATATTTTTCAGATTTAAAAACCCTTTACTTTTTGACTAGGATTGTTTCAAAAAACTCATAATCTGACCCACGCGGCCTTAAGTTTGCTGGGCGCCTTCCCCACTACGCCTCTGCACTAGCCTCTACGCTAGCGGCTAACTTAGAGCAAACGGGCTACAGTACAGGTGGTACAGGTAAGGACTGCAACACGCAGACTGTTTTTTTTAACGTGACAGAAAATCCTCGTGGATGTTATGCCGGACTCCTACCGACTAAAAAACCTCACGTAACGCCCATCAGCCTATGGTTGGGAGCCCCGGGTAAGCCCTCGGAAGGATGTCCCAGGAGAACACGCAGACTGTTATGTAAACGATCACTGCAGTAAGCAATATTCGCTATAGCCGGTCCTTCGATAGGTGAACATATTTTCCCGGTAGACAGGAAAAAGACAGCCAAGTAGCCTACGCTAAATTGATAATCTTCAACAATGGGTCGCCACAACCGTGTGTATTGCCTCTGCTGTTACTACTATAGACTACGGTAAGCTCATTCCATCCAGTAGCTGTAAGCTTAACTGCCACCTTAGGAGTGTAAAAAGTAAAGGTATTATTATTTTCTTGTGGTGGACGGCTGGATGCCGGCTATGCCGATTGGACGATCCGACCGCCTGTTCTACTGCCCATTTCGTCCAAAAGTAAAGGTAAGGTCCTTACCCTCCTGAACTTACAGTACTAGCCACACACAATTCAAGTGGTGTAATTGTTAGGGTTCCGAACCCAAAGGGTAAAAACGGAACCTTATTCATGAACATCGCTGTCTGTCTGTCCGTCACGAGGCTGTATTTCAGGAACCATGATATCTAGCCTATGATAGAGAGCCGAAATTTTTACAGATATATTTCTGTTGCCGCTATTACAATAAATACTAAAATCATAAAAAAGGGGGCTCCCGCTCCCATATCTACAAGATTTTTTTCAAATTTTAGTATTTATGGCCCCCGTGACGTGATTTTTTGCTATTTTTTTGGTACGGAACCTTCTGCGCGCGAGTCCGAAACGCACTTGACTGGTTTTATTTTCATAAGTTTCAAGAAGTACCTAATAGCTATAGTTTTATCATTTATTAAACGCAAGCTCTACTGTTATCGTATGCTGCTAATTAATCTTGAGACCGCCATTTCGTATTTTCTTATGTTACTTTTAACTTATTATCTGAGAGCTTAATTGCCCTCCTTAGGCATACCTACTTAATGCTTTCAAAGATTTTCGCCTGGCGAAAAGTTCGGTCTAGTAAACTGTGGTTACATTTAACTAATTATGTAAAACGACAAACTTACTGAGAGATTTTATCAGTCTCGCTCGTTCCTTTGCCTTCGTCTGGTACATCGAGTAACCAACGTGAATTATGTGCTCTTTAGGTTTTTTTATAGTAACTAGTGTACGCCCGCTTTAATTTTAGTTATAGGTAGACTATTAATGACGAGGAATTTTGAAAATCCTTACCTGTTGGGCAACAATTGTAGCTTAAAAAAATACTGACTATCCACTAGGTACTTTAAAAAATAAAACACTCAAGCACACACAAGTTTTGAAAAAGTATACAACCAACGGAGTAGTTGCACGTAGTAGTAGTAGTTTCATTTATCCATTTTCGGATAGGCAAAGGCAATTTGAGCCATACAGCCTAGTCTTATATTTGTTATATCTTCATTTTGCTTTAATAAGTCACAGTCCTCGTCCTCTAAGTCCAGTCAAAGTCAAGTACAGCCCTAAGTCAAAGTCAGTCTTCCTGCAGAAAAGCGGTGGATAAATTTCTGAAAGTTTCTTTGGATTTTTGTCAGAATCTGCAAAGTTGCGATGCACTGCGTTTTATCACTTCCCGACACTAGAGCACGTTGTCGAACGTTTATGTTTAAGAATCCACCATTGATACACACAAAACACTCGAAAATACACTAATTTTGCAAATTTACAAAACGATGCGATACGATTCCTTCCAGTTTCCGCCAAAGAATCGTATACAACGGACTGTTCAAAGTGTTTGTTGTCTCTTTTTTTTTCAATTTACCGCCAAATCTCATTGTTGTTGTTGCTTTGTACGTCCAAAGGACAGGCGAAGGTATTTCAAACCATAATGCCAACTCTTGTATTATTCAGCTATTTATGTATTTTTTCCCAGTCCTCGTCCTCTAAGTCCAGTCAAAGTTAAGTACAGTCCTAAGTCAAAGTCAGTCTTTCTTTAGAAAAGCGGTAGATAAACTTCTGAAAGTATTTTTGGATGTTTTGTCAGAAACTGCAAAGTCGCGATTCACTGCGTTTTATCACTTCCCAACACTAGTAGTTGTCGAACTTTTATGTTTATGAATCCACCATTGATACACACAAAACACTCGAAAATACACTAATTTTGAAAATTTACACAACGAGGCGACATGCTTCCTTCCAGTTCCGGCCTAAAGATCCCCTATTTAGATGTACCGCCAAATTTTTGTTTTATATTTAGCGACTTCAAAAAAGGAGGAGGTTCTCAATTCGTCTGTATGTTTTTTTTATGCATGTTAATTTAAATATAATTATTTTATTCTAATTCCTCCTCACTAATAATAAGTCCTCATCCTCTGAGTCCCAGTGCCTCCCATGGAGATAACAGCCTATTAGGTAATATACGCTAGTTAGGAACGTCATTGGTCACAGCATTTGAAGAGATAATTAATCATACATTCTATAAAAAAAAAGTTTATAGCTACAAAAATGTTAACAGAAAATACCTACTACTTGTTATGAGTAAGTATTTTATATTATTACGTCTTAAAATTAAATTTAA
Organism: Miltochrista miniata; assembly: GCA_933228765.1. NCBI lineage: Eukaryota > Metazoa > Arthropoda > Insecta > Lepidoptera > Erebidae > Miltochrista > Miltochrista miniata. The sequence goes on along the minus strand of OW121755.1, from coordinate 34,807,693 downwards.
TTACAGTTCCAAAGCGATTCAGAGGCCGTAAACATTTGTATTAAAACAATAACATAGGAATTTGCGAGCGAAACTTTAGCCACAGCGCCGCAAGAAAGAGATAAGTGTAGAAAGTTGCAACTGGCAGAGGCTATGTGTAATTATAATAATTCACTTCATAACCGACTGTGAAACTGCAGTGTTATGTAACTTTATCGCACTTAGTTAGTTATTATCTTACAATATAGGAACAAACCTATTTTTTTGGTCAATGAAAGTGTAGTCGGTAGTTTAGATTCACATATCGGCGAATAATATTTTGTTATAGGTATAGTCCGTTCACAGTTAATTTACCTCTGACAGATCGTTTTGTGTAAGTTGGTATTGCAGTAAAGTCCCCCTATGAGTGCCAGCTTCAGACATTTTACCGCATATTAGGGATGATTATAAGATAGAACCGTTAAGACTAAGAGTTTTTGAAGTGAAACTTCTTTATCGGCGTTGGAAAAAAATTTGCGTCAATCACGTCACGATTTTTGGTTACGCGCCATCTTTGTTCTCTTCCTTACCGCGGTGGATTCGAATTAAGAGTACTTTATCCAGGGATAGCATGTCATTTAAGGATTTTTGGACTAAGGGACTTTTGGACTTTTGGACTTTTGGACTTAGGGACTTTTGGACTTGTGGACTTTGGTACTTTGGGACTTTGGGACCTTGGGACCTTGGAACTTTGGGACTTTGAGACTTTGAGACTTTGGGACTTTGACTTTGGAACTTTGACTATGGAACTTTTGTACTTTAGGACTTTTGTACTTTTGGACTTTGGGACGTTGGGACTTTGTTTGGGACTTTTGGACTTTGGGACTTTTGGACTTTGGGACTTTTGGACTTTGGGACTTTGGGACTTTTGGACTTTTGGAATTTTGGACTTTTGGACTTTTGGACTTTTGGACTTTTGGGACTTTGGGACTTTATTTAAAGTGAGGTGAAAATTAAGTTTATGAATAAGTTTCACTTCTTACGTGTGTACACTAGTACACGCAATTTTTTTTTATGTAAATATCCATTAGTCACTATAATTAACATTACTAAATATGTAGTTCTGTTACTATAAGATTTTTCTTAAGTTTCATTTTTATTTACATAAAATGGATATGTAATGTAATTCAAAAAGACACTCATCACCATCACCAAGGAGGGCGAAGGTGCTGCTTCCACATCTCAAATAATTTCCACGACCGAAAAAACGCCAGCAAAAGAAGAAAATAAGTTTCGACTTAAGGTACATGGGAGAAAAAAAATCTTAGTATGGTAACACGAAAATCAGGGAAGCCAACCTCACAGCTAGAGGTAAATTAACTATGAACATACTATAAGTGTGGCACCACAGATTAATATAAAATACTAGCTGACCCGCGCAGCTTCGTTTGCGTGATAAATGAAGAACCGCTCAACCGATTTTGTGCAAACTTCACATGCAATATTGTAAAGCTTACACTATCCAAAGGAAAAAAACAGTCTAATTGAGAATTTCCTCCTTTTTTTTACTTTGTTAAAAAAAATTTCTTATTTCTGTGAATGGGAATATTCGTTCTGTTCACTTAGTGTTCACTTAACCAACCAACTTCAAAAAAAAGTAGATGGCTCTCAATTAGATTGTTTTTTTTCTTTAGATAGTGAGTAAGCTTTACAATAAATATATATTTTACTTGGTCTTTCTTTAATTTAAGATACTATGTTGTTTAAAAGAAATTGTTCCTTATTATAGACTCTTTCGGTTGGTATCATAAAATACAGAATGTTTTCTTTTTCCTATTTCCCAGGTTCGATTCCCGGCTCAAGAAGGTGATTTTTCGAAAATCTTTAAATACAGTTTTACTTACTTTTGAAAATAAAGGAACGTTTCGTTTCAGCAAAACTTGCCATTATCAATATTAAAGGTACTTTACCTCCAACTACCGTCTTTAAATTCCATCCTGTAGGTATAAGGTATACCATCACAATACATGAAATCATAATGCCTTTACTTAAAATATATTCGCCCAAAATACCCGAATTCGAAATAACTTAATATTCAAAACACCTTAATGTCCCAGTCCAGACCCACCACTAGGGCACAGTATAACCGAGGGCCTGGCGCTGTTGCGCCCAGGCCTTGCACTCCACCAATGTGTGGAGCGCTGTGTCACTGTAGCTGTGTCCTCCCTGCGCTCCTCGCAGTGCTGCGTCTTACCAGTCTTACCGTACAATGCCTAAATTTAAAATACATTTACCTAATTATTATATTTATACAGGGTGGAATTTAAAGACGGTAGTTGGAGGTAAAGTACCCTTAATATTGATAATGGCAAGTTTTGCTGAAACGAAACATTCCTTTATTTTCAAAAGTAAGTAAAACTGCATTTAGGTAAAGATTTTTGAAAAATCACCTGCTTGAGTCGGGAATCGAACCTAGAAGATGGGAAAAAAACACCTTTATTTTATGATACCAACTGAAAGAGTCTTTAATTAGGAACAATTTATTTTAAACAACATAGTATCCAAAATTGAAGGAAGACCTAGTAAAATATGTTTTTATTGTAAAGCTTACTCACTATCTGAAGAAAAAAAAAACAGTCTTATTGAGATTCTTCTCCTTTTTTTTGAAGTTGGTTAAAAAAATGTTCTAGTTTCTGTGAATGGGAATATTCGTTCTGGTCACTTAACCAACCAACTTAAAAAAATAGGAGTTTTTCAATTAGACTGTTTTTTTTTCTTCAGATAGTAAGTAAGCTTTACAATAAAAACATATTTTACTTGATCTTCCTTTATTTTAAGATACTATGTTGCTTAAAAGAAATTGATCCTTATTAAAGACTGTTGCGGTTGGTATAATAAAATACAGGATGTTTTTTTTTCACATCTCCCAGGTTCGATTCCTGGCTCAAGCAGGTGATTTTTCAAAAATCTTTGAATTCAGTTTTACTTACTTTTGAAAATAAGGGTATGTTTCCTTTCAGCAAAACTTGCCATTAACAATATTAAGGGTACTTTCCCTCCAACTACCGTCTTTAAATTCCATCCTGTATATATCAGATTTCAAAATTCAAATTTTCAATCGATCCTTAAACAATTTAAGGAGCAATTTTTAAAAATGATTGCCGTGATGATACATTTTTTTTTTTTTTTTTTTTTTTTTTAACGTGAGGGAAAATCCTCGTAGGATGCTATGCCGGACTCTTACCGACTAAAAAACCTCACGTAACGCCCAACAGCCTATGGTTGAGAGCCCCGGGTAAGCCCTCAGGAAGGATGTCCCGTGAGCAGTGATGATACCTTGACACGCTTGACACACTTCAATTATAATGTAGAAAAAAAAATCCTTCGCCTACTTGTACTAACCAGAAGGTTAAGTTTATTTTTACCCGAACTGCCGAAGATAGGAGGGTAATGTTTTTCGAGACTATGTATGTATGTGGGTAAGTCCAAATCTTTGTCACGTCTTTACTTTGTCTATCTAGGAACATGTAGGTAGCTATTTTGAAAACCACCACTCGCTTGACATAGCTTTTTCGCGCCTGCAAATGTTGCCGACAAAGTAAAACAGTAAGTAGCTAAAGGAAACCACAAAAGAAATGTAGAGCTTATTTTTTGCTTTTCAGTTGTATGTTTACTTGGCAGTCGGGTTTTTTGTATTCTATATAGGTAATTAAGTTTATTTACTTTATTTTACTTTATTTTGGAGAAAATTTGATTCTGAGCTGGTGAATGCGTTAAAGAAGAAAAGAACACTGGCCTTAAAAAGTTTTTTATTTAAAAAAATATCCAAGTGAACCAAAAGAAAATAAAAATAATATGAAACTTGATAAGTCGATTTAAGATTTGAGTGGCACACACCGCCATCTATATTTATGCTGACGCAACATAAATACTAATCGTTGCTGCTAGATGGCAGCGCAAAGTTTCATGTCACTTGTGACATATTTATTGCCAGAAAAGTCACATTTTCGACTGATTCATTTTTAAATGACTGTGCGAATTAGCGCCTGATATCTCGAATTTGTATACAGATTTAAGAAAGAAATATGTTTCGTGTCATGAAGTCAGAGAGTGGTATTTGTTTTATCCGAAATGCGCTCGTGGCCCCGCGGACTCAGTGTTCTGTAAACGATCACTGCAGTAAGCAACTTTCACTATGGCCAGTCCCTGGATGGGTGTGACCACTTTGTGACATTTATTTTGATCGTTTCCGTGCTTCGCAAGGCACTTTGGTCCCGGTTGCCAGTAAAATGGCAGTCGTTAAGCCATGTTGAAGGCCTTTTTAGGTGGTTTGAAAAATTTCAACAGCGGGCAGTCACAACCTGCGCCTGTCCATCTCAACACGGCAATACGGCTCACCACCTATTACGTGGGACAAATTCTGAAAAAGGTGAAATGTGGGCATAGGTATTTTTTTTTACACCACTAAGGTGGCAGACAAGCATACGGCCCACCAGAAGGACCGGTGGTCACCGCAGCCTATGAACGTTTGCAAAACCAGAGGTGCCACACTCGATGCCGACCCTGCAAAAACCTTCTAAGACCCCTTTTGAAGAACCCCATACTATAGGCGTTTGGGAAAACCGAGGGAAAACCGAGTATAATATGCCTCTGCCCACCCTTTCGGGGATATGTATGAAATGTAAATGGTATGGTATTATTGTTTAGTACCTATAACGAAGTACGTACCTAATTTTACGTGAATCAAAATTTATTCTTACATAGGCACTTACCTTTACCTTCTCATGAAACTCAGTGATGACAGCGAAGGTCACCAAAAGTTGGCCCACACAGTTTGACTATGCTTTGTTGCTAACATGCTGCCGTACGAAGAGATGTACCTAGGTTCCTAGTTAAACCAATGTACCTACCTATTTATCAAGTCATGCCATGAGCTGGGCATCCGACCAGATTTCGTGAAAGCCTTCTTGCTGGCCTAAAGGTGCTTCCATTTAGGTGGAGCGGAGTTGAGCTGTGCCGCGATTCACCAATCACGGTGCGGAGCGGAGAAGAGATGTGGGTTTTAATCCATGTGATTGGTGAATCGCGGCACAGCTTGTATCCGCTCCGCTTAAGGTGAAGTGGGACTCAAAATACATAATTTTGACATATTTCGAACCAATTTTGCAAAGGTGTTAACAAAGATTTCACAATTTTTTAAATGGATAATTAATTTTCAGTATATTGACTAGGGATGTCAGCTCTCCAAAACACGATTGTGTAAATTCGGCTCGATAGAAAATAATCCCAAAGTTCCCTCGAATCTGTAAATTTACCTGTGACCGCCTTGACTATAATCAATTTCATTCAGTAGTTATATAATGTACCACACTAATTTTTTATTTCCATGTCCCTAATAAGTTACCTCGAGGTCCTATGCAGTTATTTATTAATTAAAAACATATAGTTTTAATAAAAAAAACGTTTTGTTGAGCGGGAGTGCACTTTGCCGCTATCAGCCACCTCACAGAGCCCGCTCAGTCAGCCGACAGGCTTTGTTGAGGACACCCGTATACAACTTTGTCACGCCCGCTGACGTAATTCGCTGCCGTAGTAACGAAAATAGGTAATAAAAAAAAACCAAAAAAGGAAGTATTCAAGGCTTAAGCTCAAGAGCGTAAAAATATCGCATCTGTTTGGGGAAGTTTCTTTGGTGTATTATATAAGTTATAGTAACGTTTTCATACTTTCCAATACAAAGTTTGCCTGATGCCACATAATAGATAAATCCAGAAGATTCACCTATAAATGCGCTCATGTATGTGACGCCCTGACCGAGCGTATAACATGTACATTATTTAAATTAACATTTAAGTAAAATCAATGTCATAACGAGTATAATACTAATGACTGATAAATCAGTGGGCCAATTCTCCTAAATTTACAATATAACAGTAAACCTTAATTGAGTCTATAATAAATTAAACTCAAAAAATTGGTATTCTTCTATCCAAAATTACAGCTTTCAAGGCACGTATTGCGTATTGTTGATATTCTCGTAGTCTTACTTTACTACTCGTACGTCGTAGTTGATGTAGGTAGGTATTGAATTTGAAGTTGTAAGTATGAGTTTCTTTTTTTTATATTTAGCTCGCCAAATTGACGTCGCCACCAGCCTGATGGAAAGCCGTGGCGCATCTAGCGATTGGGGGCCACTTCTGACAGTGGTCCTCAAGTTGGCGGCCCTGTGATGTGCCTCTTCACGCTCCTCTTGAAGAACCCGGGATTGTAAGATGAGGGAAACACGTGTGCGGGCAGGTCGTTCCATGTTTTTATATTTCGACAGAGGAACGATCCTTTGAAACGTTCAGTTCTGGGTAAGGTTCTCTCCACTGTGTGTGAGTGTCATCTTTGCCCGGCACGAGTTGTTCGGGATCGGAAAGAAGAGGGTGGGATCAGGTTGAAGAGCTCTTCAGAACATTCGCCGTGATACATTCGATAGAAGGCAGCCAAGGACGCTATGGTTCTTCGCTGCGCCAAAACGGTTCGAGGCCTCCCGTCACCTCAGTTTGAATTTTAACCAACAGTGAACTGAAAATAAACAACTTACATACAACCTGATACAGTCAATACAACCCTAACTTTGTTTTTAAGCCATAATGTAAAATAGTAATACAATGTTCAATGGATAGTGGTACCTATATGTTAAGCGCTAGAAGATGATTTTTTGAATATGAAATATGAATATATGTTACTGAAAAGGCCTGATGATTTAATATGATTTACGAATTATTTAATTGTGATATATGAAAGTCTGTGAAGATGTTAGTGACAAAATCACGTTCCAACGGTTGACCAGATCTGGCTGTAATTGGTGGCCTATTATAATTATTTTATGCTTTTCCAGACTGCAATGTATTCCTGGACATATTATACACTAGCTGACGCCCGCAGCTCTGCCCGCGTCTAGTTTTGTTCCCGTTTCCGCTTCCCGTGGGAACTGATTGCCGTGATAAAAAGTGGCCTATGTGTTATTCCAGGCCTATATCTACCCCTGTACTAAATTTCAGCTAGATCCGTTTAGCCGTTAGAGCGTGAAAGAGTAACAAACATCTACACTCACAAACTTTCGCATTTATAATATTAAGTAAGAAGTAAGATAATTTAGAAAATAGCATAAAGGCTATTTTATCCCTGGATATGACCCAATGGTAGTAGTGAACGCGAACAGAATTCTACACAGCTGAAGCTGCGGGCAATAGCTATGCGAAGTGAAAAGTTTAAATAACTAGTATCGAAATTTATTCCTTTACACCCTTGCATATATGCAAATAGCAATATTCGTTTTTGTATATTCTTCGTTTTCTTAGCCAAACGGGACCCTATTACTGAGACTTCGAAGTCCGTTTGTTCATCTGTATCTCATGAACTAGGCAGTAATACATTTCAAAGATGTGTTTCTGCTACCGCTGTAACAACTATAATAACACTAGATAAAGAAAAAAATAAGGTTACTCCCATACAACGTAATCTTCTGGCGTTTTTTTTTTGTTACGAAATCCTCATCAGTGTGCCAGTCCAACTTGAACCTCGGCCATTTTTACAGTTCCGTATCCAAAGGGTAAAAATGGAACGAGGAGAAAGTATTGCCTTTAGAAAATGCTAAGAGGCAAAAGCGGTCAGGTGTAGAGTAAATAAATGCTGTAAAACAGTACAAGTGGTGGTTATTCAATATCAGCTGCACGTTTCACCAAGTGCCAACAGTATAAATAATCAGTAATAACGCGACCCTATTACTGAGACTATCTATCTGTCATCTTATGCACCACTGCAATAGCTAGGCATTTGAAATTTACGAATCCTAAGAACAGAAAAAAAAATTAAGGAGGGCTCCCATACAGGTATATTTTAGTCTTTTTTTGTACAGAACCCTCCTTTTTCCTTTTAAGGAAGTACCAAAAAAATATAAACAAAGGATAGGGGCAGCAGATTCTTACTTTTTCATGAAACCTGGCAAAAGTCGTCACAGGTAAAAAAATAAATTGAAGTACTTCTTAAATATATTATGTTCTATTCTTATTATGAAAATGAATTTCATTACATGTTAGTGATAAAAATTGCATCAAAATCAATTACGTAGTTGCTCACGAGTAGAAGATCTAAAGAGGTTTATCTAAACAGGGCGAAAAAAATTGTTATGTAAACTTGTACTTCTGTCAATGATTTCAATTGCGTAGTGAACGGGTTAACGCGCGATAACGTTTCCGGCGCACGGAGCGTCCCGAACATCTTGCGTCTGCTTCACCCCCTCCGAATCGCTTGAGACACAATTGCACTTCGCCTTAAGTGGAACCGCACCTTAAACGGTAACATTAGTGTACTTATGGTAGGTACTCCAACTCGCCAGCAACAAGGCAGCGCTGACTCCATGAGACAATCATTCATACTTCTTGGATATTCACAATCGCTGCGACACACAATATTTGTGGACATCCACACACAACATCATCTAGCCCAAATTAAGCTAATAATACCTAATATATGCTCATGTAATCAATGGGTTATTTGACTAGGTACCAACTGTTCAGCCTGGCATTGTGGTATGCTGATAATTAAGCCATGGTATGTCACGGGGGCACATAGCACTGAATTTTAAGAGCATTCCAGCTTCGGGATTAAGAATTGGATGCACATAACCTGTCTATTTGACTGGCTAATTGATTAATGTCACAAGGATTCAGAATCTGCATTTTAAATTATAATTACTTAATTTAACCCTTAAGTGCATGATTTTTTATTTAGTTATGAAATAAATATTACAGTATAGATTTTGATTCACAAATAAAGGGAAAAATAATAAAAAAAATCTTGGTTTGATTTAAAAGTATATTTTTTAAAAAATACAGTATGTAGACATTTGGCTACTTTATGCGTCTAGGGAAAACAAATAACATTGCGGTAGGTGAGATTAAAATCTAATTACGTATAATCCTATAGGTTATTTAATTAATTATTAAAATTGAATAGTAATCGATATTATTATCATCGAAATCTTCATCATCTTCGGAGACCTCACCATCATTGTGAAGCAGCAAATACTGTCTCAATTTTCTTTTCTGCCAGCGAATCATACATGCTGAAAAGAAAAGCGAAATAACTAAAATACCAAAACTATACCTATATAGGCAAAATAAAACAAACGCATGACGTAGACATTTGGCAACATACATAAAAATCAAGCTACAAACACATTCAAGATAAATTGCCAAAAAAACCATTATAATAGTGGTTTCTTACCTTACGTCTAACTTATTTCTTATTTTTTTAACTCGTTTCAGGAATTACTTCTCAGGAAATCTCAATTCAAAAATCACTAATTATCACACAATCAACTTTTTCCCCCTTCGCTTTCGTTATGTCAAATTGCGCAGTAATTTTAATTTCTAACGACTCTTTTTCATGTTTTTCTGTTTCAATATGTTATTTATTATCTATGACATAAACGTATATTCAGAAACACTTGTCACATGTGTCACTTTTTAATAGTACAAAAGTAGTTTGTAGACTTTTGGCAACAATATGCATTTATGGGTTCACCACAGACGTATCTCTGTGAATTGTAGGTACGAATGCAGCGCCACAACGGCTCACTTCCTCATATTATTATCTAAAATTTCGAACTCGAATAATTTAGATTGAAATAAGACCGTCAATATTCAGTTCCAAAGTCATATAAAACGCTAGTCTATGACAGACATGGAGGGTGGCAAAAGTCCGGGTCCCGCCAACAAGGCCTCTCATAAATATCAACCGTCTGAGACATTGTCAACCGGCCACCCTAATTTACGGCTAGTAATTAGGAGTTTGCACTTTGCCAAAACGATTTGCATCGATCGCAAACATTATTAATTTATTATTGTACTGATATCTAAAAGCATGAGCTAATGTCCGTGATATTTATAATTTCCATATTGATAGTTCTTTAATTCGCTAGAAGATTAAGTTTCAAACTTCTAAACAGTAGAACTTTTACAATGTACTTAATCAAAATCTCAAATGCTACCGACAACGCCATCTATTACAAGAACCATTGACTATTCACTCATCGGAGTGTATGCCTACTTCTTCACTATGTTTGTAGATGGCAGTGTTACGAAATATTTCAGTAAATTATCAAAAATGTGTGCGTATGTAATAACGCAAATAACATAGATAATATTTCTACAGGATAAAATAAATGCATTTGATTCAAAGTAATAAAATTGAGTTATTCTCATTTAAAGCTAAATAGTTAAAATAAATAATGTACACTAAACGCACTAAATGGCATAATCTATCTGTGGTTTCATTTCCCGCTCCTTTCTACGTCAAATTAAGCTGTCAAAAAGCAAAAAGTAGCACTTTGTTTGTTTATTAAGTTTTCACTATAGTTTTGTTTTGGATAATTTATTTTAGTTTTATAAATTGTAGTTTCATTTTTAGTAACTATGGATCCGTATGAAGTTGAATTCATTGGCGAGAACAGGATTGTTAGCATCATACCAAACTTTACTTACGACAAAATCTATTTAATTTGCGGCGAGTTCGGTCCATTTCGTGCCGGTTTACCTATGAATGTGCCTTTGTGGCTTGCAATGATGCTCAAACAGAAACAAAAGTGTCGTATTGTACCACCAGACTGGATGGAGCTTGACGTCTTGGAAAATATCAAAGAAGAGGAGAAACGTTCCAGGTTAGAAATTTTGAATAAATACAGCCATTGTATGGGGACTACAACCCAATGAAATAATTCCCAAAAGACTAGTTTACTGCTCCATTCTGTAAATAAATCTGTAAAGCTACATGTTATGAAGGAAGACTGCCAGTCGCTCTTTCATACGAACATATTCCCCATTTTTCTTCCTGAAAATGACTTTAAAAACATCTTTGATTTTTAATAAATCAAGATTTGTATTCATCTGCAATTTTTTCCGCAAATATTAAATTTAAAAATGGTGAAATATTACCCGTTTTTATCCCTATGTTTAGAGGACTAGATACCAGTGAAATTTGAAAAGCTTTTAAGTTTACACACTACAGCGTAGACCAGATGCAGTGCGACGGCAATATCTAAATTAAATTACCCCTATTTCGCTAATTCCTCACAGAGATCATTCCCTCTTAATTACCTATGTATATTCTTTGCGCTCAAGTTTTGAATCAATAAATCTGCTTTATATAATGTACCTGACCCATTCCAGATTCTTCACTAAAATGCCGAATGAACATTACATGGTGGAAGCTAAACTCATACTGGGTGCTGCTTCTGAGGATGTACCAAATGCTTCAGAAATCAAGACTATTATTAAGGACATCTGGGATATCCGTATGTCAAAACTCAGGACTTCAATGGATGCACTCATGAAATCCGGAGGTGGATACGGTAGGCTGGATCACTTGACGATGATGGAAATCAATTCTGCTAAACCTTTGCTGCCATCTGCGATGGATTATCTACTGCAGATACAAATGGTAAGTTTATTAAATTAGACCTACAACGTTCTTTTTTTCTATTCTAATATTATAAAGAGGAAAGATTTAATGGTTTGTTTGCATTGAATAGGCTTGAAACTACTGAACCAATTTGAAAAAATCTTTCACTGTTGGGAAGCTTCACTATTCCCAGTGAACATAGGCTATAATAAGGCTATGAGAGGTACATTTAATTTGTTCCTACGGGAATGGGAGCTACACGGGTGAAATCGCGTGACATCCGCTAGTAATAAATAAATATACATGAATTCCTCCTGCTGTTTGCTAATGGGAAATGACTAGTCTAGTATGGGGTGACATTATTTTTCGAGAGCATATTTTTCACTGTCTTAGTCTTTTCTGGACCAAGATTTATGTTACGAGTTAGTGTACCTATGTATGTTAGTGTAGTCAGAAATGAAAAGTCCCATTCTCTAACATACACATACATACAGTCAGTCACGCACACTTTTATCGCTGAAGGGGTAGGCAGAGGCATAGTATACGCTCACACTTACCTTACAATTTTAAGTCCCACGTAATAGGTGGTGAGTCCATTGCCGTGTTGAGATGGACAGCTGCAGGTCGCCGCCACCGTGAAATTTTTCAAGCTGTCCAATATGGCCTTCAACTCGGCCCAACAACTGTCAATCTACTGACAACCAGATTTCATTTCAAGTTTTCCTTCTCTACGCAATGGATCTTCTTGCGAAAGCGTTCTCGTAGTCGCCTCTTACGACACCCTCGAGATGCATAGGGGTGGCGACATTTTGTACTCTTACCTGTCAACACTGGACCCTGTTGCCACGTTGGGTTAAATTAACCTGAACCTTTATATTAATACTTGTATATTGACATGGTTTGTTTATCAATTTCAGAAAGCACAAAGGAAAGCTTCCCAGCCATCAGCACTAAACACTTCTACCTTCAGCCAGTCCGGGAGCTCACAGAACACATAACACATTAGAATAATTACAGATAAGTCTTCTTTGTGATATCTTTGTTGTTGATTGTTGTGTTGTATTAGATTAGTTAGACAATAATGCATATGCTAGCCTGGAGCACAGTAATGCTTGAATTTAATAATTTTTAATGAAAACTAGCAACTGATTCAGCTAGTCGGGGAGCTGGCAAACCACAAGTGTCTGGAATTAATAATGATTGCCTTTTTTTGAAGTGTTATTGATTGTTGATTAACTGTTATATCAGACAAACCCATTGATCGCTAGCCTGGTGTATAACTAGAATACAACTGTGTCAAATTTATTTTGAGGTGAAAAATCTATTACTTTATAGATTTCATCCACCAGTTGTCCCATGACACCAACTTGTTTTAAATAAGGTTTTTAAAAGAATACAAATATTGGTGTTATAAAATTGAAAGAAAGACCTCAATAGTACTGGTCTGTCAACCGAAGGGGAACATTGTGTCGGTAAATTGTCGCCACCACATTACATCCCGAGGGTGTCGTAAGAGGCGACTAAGGGAACACTGTCGCAAAAAGTTCCATTGCGTAGAGAAGGAAAACTCTAAATGAAACCCGGTTGTCAGTGAAATTACAATCGTTAAGCCAAGTTGAAGGCCCTATGAGCGGCTTGAAATATTTCGACTGCGGGTAGCGGCGACCTGCGCCTGACCATTTCAATACGGTAATAGGCTCCCCACCTATTACGTGGGACTTAAAGCTATGAGGTGAAATTTGAGGGTATACTGTGCATCTGCATACTCCTTCGGGGATAAAGACGTGACTATATGTATGTATGTGTCGGTATCTGGGACTTGCGACCCAAATTGCTTAGGTTGGACACCTTATTATAATAGACTAACGAACGTCACGCGGTTTACTCGCGTAGCTTCCGTTCCCGTGGGAATACAAGAATAAAATATAACATAAGTACCTAACTCAGGGTGAAGTGAATGTAGATTTCCAACGGTTTTTTCAAATTTTGACTGCCTCTGTGGCGTAGTCGGTAGTGATACCGCCTGTGGCGCTGGAGGTCCTGGGTTCGATTCCTGGGTCGGTCCAAATGTTTGTGTGATCCACAAATGTTTGTTTCGGAGTTTGGGTGTTGTCTAAGTATAATATGTATGTATTTAGAAATATACCTATAAGTATGTATATCAGTCGTCTAGATCCCATAGCATAAGCTTATATTAGCTTAATTTGGGCTAGATGATGTTGTGTGTGAATGTCCACAAATATTTATACTTATTTATTTAATAATGGTGAAAGATTTCTTGAAATCGGCACAGTAGTTTTTGATTAATTTGTATACATAAAAATACTTTCAAATACAAATTTTTAATCTTTATCATATTAGTGTAGATTTGTTTGTGATTTTGCATGTTAATTATTATCTCACAATAGAATTCTTTTTTTTTGGTAAGTATAAGTTAGTTTCTCATTTTATAATGTTTTTTAGCGTTTTAAGTACAATCTATATTTAAGTAAGAAAAATATCTGTGATTCATTTTAACTTAAGTAATGATAACATTAAAAATGCGGTAAAATACATTGAATCACTTTTTTTTTCATCTCTTTACAAATAAGTAAGTACATAAAATCTGGTACAATTATAATTGCTACTAGCGGACCGCACGCGGTTTCACCCGCGTAGTTCCTGCTCCCGTGGGAATACGGGAATAAAATATAGCCTATGTTCATCGAAAAGAGTGTAGCTTTCCAACAGTGAAAGAATTTTTCAAATCGGTCTAGTTTCGGAGCCTATTCGATGCAAACAAACAAACAATCTAATCTTTCCTCTTTATAATATTAGTATAGATAAGTCCGCACTAGTATTTCATTTTGAACATTGTTCCATATTATTTTGTTTTTAATTGTGTGAACATAACCAATAAAATAAATACTATTCGGTCGCGCCACTATAACTCCCAAATGGCTTGGAGGATCCTTGCGATGAATCTATATTACTGTTGGGACATGTCTTAGGAAGGCCAAAAATGCAGGGCCCCAATTCTCGCTTCACACGACATGAATGCGTGGACGGAAATCGGCGGGTGACGCGTCGCCTGTCTCATATTTAGGAACAGCGAACATGAGACGGACGACGTTTCACCCGTAAATTTGCGTCCACGCATTCACGTCGTGTGGTCGAGAATCGGGCCCCTGGAGTGTGAATGCTTCATGCGGTTTTCCGAACCGAGCTTATTAAGGTTTCAAATCGTAATCCAAAGCTGAAGGAAGCTTGTTCCGATTTCATTGTGTTTGCATCACGACACAACGACGCAAAGGCCAGACAGCTTTTTTTATACCACTAAGGTGGCAGACAAGGTTACGGCCCACCAGGCGGACCGGTAGTCACCGTAGCCTATGAACGATTGCAACACAAGAGACGCTACTCTCGCGCTGCCGACCCTGCAAGAACCTTTCATGACCCCATTTGAACAACCCCATTATGTAGGCGTTTGGGAAAACCGGGGCTGGGAGCTAATTCTACAATTGGTGTACAGTTGCTTCGCCGTCCGTTTGCGCATTTTTTTTAAAAAGTGTTACTTACTCAAAAAGTAGATACATATTCGATTCACTTATACAGAATCTTACTTCTTACTTATAATATTATAAATGCGAAAGTTTGTGAGTGTGGATGTTTGTTACTCTTACAAGCTCGAACGGCTGAACGGATCTGACTGAAATTTGGTACAGGGATACATTATAGTCTGGAATAACACATAGGCTACCTTTTATCCCGGGAATAAGTTCCTACGGGATGCTGGATCGGGAACAAATTTTATGCGGGCGAAGCTGCAGCATCAGCTAGTATTCTCATAAACAAGAAATAATAGTGCTGTGTTATATTATTTATTGAAACATATTATACCTACTGCTGATAACAAAACAATTTCATTACAACTAGTCCAGTATTATCTAAATAGGTTTCTAGTTTAGCAGTAAAATAATAGTTTACTGCTTGGCTTCGGCCTATTAAACAGGTACGACACTTGTAATAGTATATATATGCGATTATCGTTTAAACCAAAATTCTTTGTTTATAAAAAATGTATCTTGTCCTTTTTTGTCATTTTAGCCCCTCTCTAAAATAGATTACAGAGGGGCTTATGACGAGACTTTGTCTGTGACTCTTGCATTATATTACGTCACTAGGTCACGTGGATCATCTGTTCAAAGTTTGAAATAAAATAAAAATGACAACGTCAATCGGAGCGAACTTTCACTTTCACACAGGGCAGTTCGGTGAGACCGTCTCGCGGCTTCTTGTTATATCAGTTCAGAGACCGAGGTGGGCGTTTTTTCTGGAGGATATCCTTCCGAGGGCTTACCTGGGGCTCTCAACCGAAGGCCAGGGTAGGGAACGTGTTGATTTTTTATGCGTAAGAGTCCGGCATAGCATCCATAACGGATTTTCCACACGTAAAAAATATTAAAATGGTGTGCTGGTTCAGTGGTGTACCTAGTACTACTGCTATTGCTGAAGTCGCAGGTTCGACCTCCAGATCAGAACAAATATTTTTGTGATTCGAAAATGTTTATTTCTGTATTGTACAGGATTGTGTAACAGTTGTATAATTATGTAGTTTACATTTAAAAAACTTATTCTTATTAGCTTAATCGGCGATATCGGTGTGCGGCATATACGGTCACTTCTTCATTGCCGAAGGGGTAAGCAGAGTAATTCTATACGCCTACAATTTGGCCATTTATGTCTTTGACCCGTGTGAGACTATTGCCATGCTAAAATGGACAGGCGCTGGTTGTGACTCCCCGCAGTTGAATATTTTCAAGGGATATTGATATCCCGGCGGCCGTAGGTCTGTTGTGAGGCCCGGGACATCCTTCCGAGGGCTTACTTGGGGCTCCCAACCACAGGCTGTTGGGCGTTGCGTGGGGTTTTTTAGTCGGTAAGAGTCCGGCATAACATCCTCTGAGGATTCTCCCTCACGTAAAAAAAAGGGATATTGATATCCCAATACATTATTATGGCTGGAACAGACGACCGAGTTTTTATTCTGCGTAACAACTTTGCTGTATACTTTACCTATAATATAAGTAGTTCGGGCCGAGCGCTAGTCTTGCACTACGAGTGCACCCATGTTTTAAAGTAGGAGTTTGGTTTCTTTTTAGCATCTCCAGTAGAAGACCATTGACACTCAAGTCCTTCTCAAGTCTACCATCAACTTTATTGGTCTTTCTTTCATGTTGCAAACTTGCTTTCTTCATAGCCGGTGGTGGAACTCGTGAGGTGACTGACCTAGTATTAGATATTAAAGGCGTCTTTTGTGACACGTGCAGGAGGCTGGTATTGGTCCTCACGCTCTTATTCCACTTATGCTCTCCTACCTACCCCACCTGACAAAGAGACGACTCGAATGTTGCTCCGAACATGTCGAGATTTAAGAGCGACTGATACTAGCTTATCCGCAACGTCAAAAACAAGGGGATTGCCAGGAAAATGCCTCTAAAGACTTCTTAAGCGCCTTACGCTGTCAATCCGCAGATCTAATACCTACAACTTTATCTCCATACTTAGGGAACGTCAAACGGTTTCACCCGGATAGCTCCCGTTCCCGTGGGAATACGGGAATAACATAGCCTATGTCACCGGGGATAGTGTAGCTTCCCAACAGTGAAAGAATATTTCCCATCGGTTCAGTAGTTTCAGAACCTACTCGATGCCAACAAACAATCAAATCTTTCCTTTTTATAATATTAGTACTGACAAGCAGCTTCTAACTACCTCAGCAAAGAGACTGCACCCAATTTTGCACTGTATTTATGGAATTTCGTTTATAATACCCACGTTTGCATCATAATGTATTCTCCGGATAATGTATTCTCCGGATATTTTTGCATATTCAATTTTAAACACCAATGAGTCCAATCCTTTGAGTTTTTTCAGAATATTAACTAGCCAGCTTTCTGTTACTTTTAGATAAAGTAGCATCTATCCAACTGTGCATATAAATTTAAATCAGTTTCGTTTTTAACACTTGAAATGTGAGTATTTGAAATAATAGTCATTATATTCATACGGAAAAAATATATTTCCTCATATAATCTAAATAGGCCGGATTCTTATGTCTAAAAGTGGCCATTTCTCTTAAAAACATTTATTTTAAATTACAGCTACATGAAAACATAGGGGAAAGGTGTACAAGATGATCCCTCGAGGTAAGACGATCCTTTTCGATTGTGACGATACTGTGCATGCCATCTAGTTGTTTTTTCGAGAAAAGCGTAGGTTCCCGCCCCCACCGACTGCAGTCAAACCGCGATGGCTGCGTGAAGGACGAGCACTGTGTTTTGTGATTTTTAAAAAATTGTACAGTGTTAATCTAAAGTAAGCCTGAATTTGAAACTCCTTTACTTTTCGTGTAACCGATTTTATGTAATGATTATTATATTAGTAGCTTCTAAATATGTTCATTTGTTATAAAAACGTATTGCGGTGACTGTAGGATACTTATAGGTTAGGTTAGAGAATTTCAAATAAAAAGTAAGCTCTGGGGCAAGATGATTCGTCTGCTTCTGTACAAGATGATCCAAGGATCATCTCACCCCAATGTCTTTTTGCCCGGCTGCGCCAGCGAGGGTAATAAATTCGCGCGTATGTATGTATGTACTCGTATGTATGTTATATGTATATATACTATAATTATGTAACAAGATAATATAGCAATTCTACATTTTAAAATAAATTAAATGATTAAAAAAATAACAAACTCAAATGCTACTGAAAAGGTCGAAACAAGCTTGATAACCCATGATATTAGGCGGTACCCACACATTTTCTTTCGGTTTATGATTTTCAAATGGGTACCGCCTGATATCAAGCTTGTTTCGACCTTCTCAGTAGCATTCGAGTTTGTTATTTTTTTAATCATTTATGTCATTTTATTATGGATTTTTTTTAAAAGGAAATTGCCACGTGTCACGTATCGTGGAAGACCAGCCGTGGACAGTGGGATCTATGGATGATAAAGCACTAGGGGCTGTGGCAGTTGATTATGCCTAAGGGTTGATCTCATTGTTCAAAACACATATTTGATTAAAACATTTTAAAATAATTATTTGAGTAAAGTCATTTTAACGATACCTTAAGTCGAATTTTTAATTAAACGGAGTAAAGTGACAGCAACTAATGTCACTTCTTATACAATGCTGCATAATTTCTATGAAGAAGTGACATTAGTTGCTGTCACTTTACTCCGTTTAATTAAAAATTCGACTATAGAGATTGGGTTGGATCTGAACGGGGCAAGATGATCTTCTGGGATCATCTTATACACCTGTGTGGACAAGATGATCCTTTAGCAGACATTTAGTATAATTAATGAAACTCTTATCAATACTGAATTTTGAGAACATAAGGTATGACAATACCTAGATAGATAAACTGACTATTCAAAACATCTTTAATATTAACATTAGATTGTACTTTCTCAGATTTACAGGCATTCTCCCTTAGAGGGATCATCTCGTACCACCTTCCCCTACTATTTAGAATTGCCGAATTCATAGAACTAAGCTTATTTAATAGGCATAACTTTTTAATTTAATTAGTCTTAATTTAGGTACCTACTACAGGTTATATCGAAGTGATATGCACCTAGCCGTACTTATTTAGGGTTACAAAAAGCAGAGTGTTTGCTGTGAAATAGAGGGTGTTTTTTAAATTACATTGTAGTAAAATATCCGGATAATGTAGTCTCCGGATATTTTTGCATATTCAATTTTAAACACCAATGAGTCCAATGCTGAGTTTTTTTTTTCAGAATATTGATATGTATACTAGATTATTTGGCATTCACAGCTAACACATTAGCTTAATAATAACAAACTAAATAATTACATCCAGGCTTATAATAACGTTTTACTGGAATGTTATATTACAGTTGAGATTTTAATATTACAAAGCGTTTTAAAGAGATCCAATATTAGACGAAACTTTAATAAAGCAGTTAGGCTGTTTTTTTCCATACAATTGCATGAATAATTTACAAAAGTAAAAAAAGAAATTAGGTAGGTATAATATACAAAAAAATATTACGACTACACGTAATTTTCTAGTTGAAATCAGTTTTTAAACATCGTAATTAGTTGTAGATTAAAACATAAAGTTCTCGCTACATTGACTGCTATAATATAAAAGCACACGAAGTACCAAAAATAAAAACTTAAGTGTAATACGAAGATATAATATATATTTATACAACAGCTTTAGCCGTGCTTTACGTTGATTCACTTTGCAATATGGAAATGTACATTAACTCATTATTTTTTAAACGCAAAGCAATTGCAACACTTTGGTTTAACTCCAGCTTAACGAATACATAAGAATTTTAAATTAAATATTTTTTATAAAAATATTAATTTTATATACAAGAAAGTTAATATGTACAAGAAATAATCAACAAAATGATAAATAATATTTATACGTAAAAACAGTAAATATATACAAAGATCTGCCGATATAACGAAGCTAAACATGTCCCAAAGCTATTTTTTTAAAGTTTCAAGAGGAAAGCTGTTAAGAGTTCAAAGCATTTTTCAAAAAGCCTTCAATTATATTTGCTCAAGGCAAACAAAAATGCGTCTTGAA
The DNA here is from genome assembly GCA_933228765.1 of Miltochrista miniata. Taxonomy (NCBI): domain Eukaryota; kingdom Metazoa; phylum Arthropoda; class Insecta; order Lepidoptera; family Erebidae; genus Miltochrista; species Miltochrista miniata. Next base: position 34,787,665 of record OW121755.1, on the reverse strand, counting down.
CATTTTGGGGAAGATTTTTACACACTATTTTTGCAGTTCTCTATAAAAATGTGTGTAACGGAATACTGGTTGATTAATACTAATCAAAAACTCATGATATAATAAACATTTTAAATTAGGTGGGTTTAACCTTAATTCTGCATTATAATGTTGACATCCGTACAAAATTATTACTGTCCGGATAGTACATTTGCTATAGGTACATGTCCTATCTGTAGGTGAGCCTACAAATTATGGCACAGAAAAATAATAAAATCTATATAGGTAGCTAATGTTAGAATACAATCTAAAAATTACTTTGAAGGCATGCTAAGCCTGTTACGTTCGTCTGCCGGCAATGAAACTCAAGAGATCTTTAGTGAAAGGATAACAACTGCGGATGCGCATACAACTAAAATTATTTACAAGAATGTACAAAAATAACTTAAAACTAATATTTACAGTTATAAACTATGACTTCAAGTTACTTATAACTAAGTAATAATGACTACACAATCGTTCTTGATGCTGATAACTTAACCTTAAGTTTAGTTTTTTAAATATTTACTGACACAGACACAAAATTTGAACATAACACGTTAAAACTATTCGTTAAAGGTTTAAAACTATATAACACTAATATGTAAAAACCAATGATGTTCTTGCAGTAATTCATTCATACTAAACCATTTACCACATAAACAAAGTCACTATACATTTACAGCTTAGTTGGCAGTTTATCATGAAAATATGCATTGAGTCTTAGTAATTCTTGTAAAGGCAAAAAGTTTGTGCAAACATGACACATTGTGAGTATTACTTCCTTTATCAGGTCACAGGATATTTTTACACCTATAAAATAATCTTAAACCGCTACGATCTTACTCGGATCTACCTTAACCCTTAAAAACATTACGTCATCTTTGATAAAATTCCTCTTTTTTAACATCTCGTGGGAGACGAACCTTGGGAACCCGAAGCCAAGCGCGTCAGGTTCTTTTGAGGGCCTTTGGAAGTTTTTCCATGTGGGATCTGGTACAAAGCTTTCTACGATGTTGCAGGCACGGTCTGGGCTCGAGCTTTGGTCGAAGAGTGTGAAGGAGACTGTGTGAGCGAAAGGCCAGCGTAGGAGAGCGTCATATTCTCCGGGAAGGATTTTGATGTACACCGACATGTGGGAGGATTCGCCGGCGCCGTTACCGTTCAAGAACAGTGATGCCTGTAATAGAAAAAAATACGTTAGTTATGTTTAACCATTATTTCAAAATGGAAGGTTTTATTTATACTAAAATATGTGCGAACAATGAAAAGTCTTTTTTATACTAGTTACCAACTAAGGTGGCAAATGCAAACGGCCCACCTAATCGAAAGTGGCTACCGTAACCTATAATAGGCGTTTGCATCGACAGAGTTGCTAGCGCTATGTCGATTCTGTAGAATTTTTTTCAAGCTGCCCTTAAAAAGGCAATCAACTTGGCTTCACGACGTCGCTTTTAAACACGGCAAACCCATCACAGAACTGACCGTAGTGTTAAATACTAAACGCAGATCATTTACAAAACACTGAGCTACCGGTAATGCGTTCCACTCTGAATGTTGACTTTTACCACTTAAATCTCACTTAGAACGTTGGTATGTTTGTTTAATTAAATAAAGTGGTTTTCAAACTAATTTATAATATCCGAGTCATCCCCAAAACAACAAAGATGCAAATGATTTATGATCTACTCGCATTTGAAAACTCACATTCGAAAATTATATTACGTGTGTGAGTAACTGTCTATTTTGATCGCGCTGTGTAGAGATAGAGACCACGCGAGTTTAGTCATCGTACGAATATTATTCGTTGATATAAATAAACTGGCATGGTTTTGTTTACTAACAGAATTCATGCTTTCTGAACGATTCTAAATACAATGAATGTACATTTCTTTTTTAAATCGTATCTCTTTGAAAGCTAGATTCTCTCAAGTTTAAAGAAGAATATAGTGACATTTTGTTGACTGCTGGTAACGTAGTGTTAGATAGTGTATGCTCTTGCTGAGGTATCGGTTAAGAACAATATTTGCCTACCTAACTTTGTAAAACTGTCAATTATTTGATCAGTGAAATGATACAAAGGCAATATTCAGCAGTTAAAACTTATTCGTTGAAGACATATTACCAAAACTAAGTCTTCACTTGAATGCCTGATGAAGACAAATATTTACTTTTTATGAAAAATGAGGGTAGATATTTTAAATTGATAAAGAGAAACATCAACTGACCTGCAACTTGTATCCATACTGGCTCGTATAAAACGCGGGAGACACAAGCTCGACACCATCTTTGCACTTAGCCTCCGCCATTTTGGCAGCCCAGTCAGAAATTCTCCACACAAGTGCGCCGGAACAGTTGACCGATAGTCGCGCCACTGCTGCCCTTAAGGAGTCCAGTTGGCGCGCTTGGCGGCTGGCTAAGGCGGAGACTAGTGCGAGGTGCTGTTGACAACTTTCTTCAGTGTGTTTGTCTAGAGCTTGTCTTGTACCCTGAAAAATAAAAAGGCTGGTTAAAAATTGGTTTCATAGGGTTTTCGTCTTTTGCCTTTGTGGCACGTAATATAAAAAAAAGAAGGATTTAATCAGTCAAACCTACAAAGGTAGTCATCCATTGACTTCTGTGAGACATAATGTTCAAATCTCTGCAGTGGCATCGGGTCAATGCTGTTTGGCGAGGTGTTGTATTGAGACCAATCACCTTGAACTAAAAGGTTCATGAAAACTGGGAGATGCCTATTTTCAGTAGTTTAACTTTACACTTCAACTGCACAAACATTTCACTAGCAGGAGCCGAAAGAAACTCCAATAGTCTATTCTCAGTAACAGAAAGGTTGAAGAGCGTTTAGGAAGTTTTGTCCAGTGTCCAGATGGACCCCGGCTACATGGCTTGAGGGAAACTTAGAAGAAAAGATATTAAAGACCAAAGAAGGTATGTACTTACTTTGAACCGACACCCAGCGTCACGGAAGGAGCAGGAGAGTGCGGCCGCAGCGTGTGCTGCGTGGTCGCGGAGGTGCGCGGCCAAGTCGGCGCGCGCTACCCCGCCCGCGCCGCAACGCTGCGGACACGCTACAGGTGCGCGCGCGCAGCCTGCTCCGTGTGCGCTCAGTGTGTCCTGTACAAACATACTTATAATAAGTATTTGAAGATATTGCCTTGACTAAAGCCACACATGACCAGTTGAATTAGGTTAGGTCCACGTTCTACTTTCTGTAGGACCGATAAGCGGAATTACAAATATTGGTTATTAGTATTTTATTTACTTTCCAACTTTTGTAGGGTGCATGAGTTGCACTATTAGAATAAGTACATTCTATTTTACTTTAGTTCTACGTTTTAAAGCTTCTGAACTCGAATTTCTACTAGAATACACTGGAAGTAAAAGCATTGATAAAACTGATATCTGTAACTGATTGTGATATAAAATAGCATACTCATACAACAGACAACTAAAATAAAAGTTGAATTATAATTTCAACGTAATGAGAGCACAATCAAGGCATTATAACTGTATTTATGGTCCTTCGAGCCGGATACAAAGCATGCGGTAACACTAACCTGTGTGTAACTTTGTCCACAGTGTTTGCATGGCACGAGACGTTTACTGCAGTGCTGCTGGATATGCTGCTGCGTGTGTCGCCGTTGAACTTTAGCGCCGCACTTGTTTTCGCAGTAAACAGGCTCGTGACCACAATTTCCTTGATGTTCCTGAAAATTAATTACAGAAAAATTAGTTATGCCAAGAGCACCGTTCAGATTTTAATAGTAATTTTAATACTGATTTGTACACGAGTGTGCGTAGTAGCAGAAGGTAGGTTTGAAAAAAGTACATATATGAGACTGCTTTCTGAACCTTATAATTTTGTGGCTCAACTAACGGCATGCATGAACAACATTTCATTAGTGGCTAGGTGACAGGTAATGCTGTCATTCATATACTTATTTGTGATGGAGGGGTTACTTTTATATAAATAAATCCCTTTAGGAAAAACAATTCACAACTGAGAAAAGTGCTTACCTCTAAAGCGCTCCCTGAGAACTCCTTATGGCAGTGCTCGCAGTTAGCGCGGCGCCGCGCACAGGTGTACCGCAGGTGGTCCTGCATGAGCACGCGAGGGATCATCGCGCCGCACTGCGCCGCGCACAGCACTGCGTCATGCTTGCAAGTGTTCAGGTGAGCCTGGAGAAATACCATTCATTTGCTTAGTTTTCTATTGTTTTTTTTTATGGTTTAAATAGAGCTATTCTAATAAGCATGTGTTTTAAGATGAATACGATTATTGATACTATTTATTATTATTGCATTATTATTCGGATATTGCCGGATAAAAATTTTCTTTCGTTCCGACAAAAATACCTGTCTTTCGTAAAATTAAAAGAGTGATTACTTAATCATTTCTAATTGTTCAGGACTTTCGGAAGTTTTTATTTCCCAAGTAGACAAAAATACTAAATTCTTTGCACAAATTAATATAAAACATTTAAGTTTCATTTTAAATTTGGGGCATTTGTTACGGTATGAGCATGATGAGTATGAACTTAATTATCAACAATTTGTTAATTAGTGTTGCGATACTAAGTCGTAGTCATAAAATGTTTAATTTATTCCGAGAATGTAGAGAACAGAAGCGAACATATGCTAAACAGATTCAATTAGAGCACAGATATATCTGTGTTAGTATTTTCACAGATAAATAATGGTGTCATGACACGACAACGCTACGCAGAATGATAGATCCAGCGATCTATTTACCCAGTTCCCTTTATCTTGTAAATATTAAGTAGATTTAGGTAGGTAAGTACTCACCTTCAGCTTGCGTAGTTCGTCGGACCACTGACATCCCTCTTTATGATGAATGCAGTACACCACAGATCCCATAATAGCCTTCTCCGACTCTGGATCTGGGTAGATCTGTAACAAAAAAGATACACATTAAAAATACGTTACATACAGTTACATATGTTGTATAATATATAAAGTAGACCTTTTTTATTTTAGAAGTTATGTATTTAAGCATTTTGGAAAACTGAAACTTTTATTTCAACAGAAAACACGTCGCCAGTAGCTACGGTTGCCGTTGAGACTGATGGTGCGCTTGCCACACTCGTATAACGGATTAAATAGGACAACGCGATTAAAAATAAACCACATTTCAAAGAGAATATCAAACAAGCGCTCTGTATACACACCGTACTCTCGAATATGGAACACATCGCACGAAAATATGCAAAATGGCCGACTGTTTTTCGCGCCTAATTCGTTCAAAATAAAGGCACGGGTGCGTTCACCACAAACGGCTGATACGTAGTGAATGCGTTCCCGTTTGTACATTTTCCTTATCTTTATGGGTGCAACGAACAGATGGCTCGAGCCACGGACCACCGTTCCCTTGTGTTTGTGTCGAGATAAGCGTGATTTTTCACTTCCCAAACCAGCTGGGTAATGAAATAAGCAAATACACTCGTCAGATTCCTTTGAGCAGGTACTTTCACATGCTGCAGCTAATTTGTCTTTGAAACCGCCTCGGACAGAACTGGAAAACAAGTTATTTACTCTTGCTACTATAAATACAAAATATGTGCAGACGCTAAAAGTTGTTAGTAAACAGAACTGAGAAAATATATATTCGCTGAAATGTGTCTAGTCTTCGATTGAAGCTCAAACTAGAAATCATTCGAGGACTAATGGAACTTTCCATTACACTGATATAATAAACTATACGATTGTCTAGTTGAAGCTAACCAGCGATGGACGCGGTGCATTTCGAAACAGAAACATCAAAGTCGATTTATAGTGAGCTGTTTCTATTTACAAACATTGATGCATGTGGTCATCGCCATAGCTGCTGCGTAACGTACCACCTTACCATTTTCTACTCGAGTAAAACGAAGTATAGCCATTCTGCCTTCTACATGCACTTAACTGTGTGTTTTATAGTGAGAAGTTAAGGGTGAAATTGGCTCATAATGTTAAAGGAAACTAGGTGCTCTCAAAGCTGGTGGTGTATAAATTTACAAATATAGAATGTTATTTGTGTCGTATTCTAAAAAGATGGACCGCGATGTGTTCAGTTCTCCCGCATCGCTCAATTATAGAACTCGTTGTATCGTAAATATAGCAGGAGCAAAACGTAGCAGGTTGCTGATGTGACACGGCACTTGTGACGTTTCGCCACGGAACGACAACACTGCAGCTAAAGGATAAAGACAGAAATATGATGTTACGCTATCTTTTAAATTATCAACGTTTTATGTTAACTTATTCATAAGCATTGCAGCATGTTTTATGCTCTTTGACATTTTTTCTTTCGCCTATAAAATTGACAAAATATCACTAACTAAACGTACTTACCTAGTTAAGTACGTTTTGTAATTGGTGTATGTATAAGTTCCTTAGGTATTAAATTAAACTAATCTTACTACAAAGTGCTTTAAAGTACCTGTGGTATAAGTAACTAATTAATCACTTATTTGACATAATGCATACTAATGATGACCGATAAAAAGCTTACAGCACACAATCAATGTTAACAAGAGCCCTTATAAGGCAAAGAGACCTTACCCTCCTACACATATTGTTTTTATTACATTAATGGATAGTTTATATAATTAATAGAATTTACACAGCCCAAGGGCGGTCGGTCGTAAAAATAAATTATACATAACTAATATGAATTCTAATAAATTAGGAGAGGAACATGTGTGGGGTATCTGAGACAATCTTGATTATGTCATGAAGAAGATTAGTGAGCAGTAGGAAGCTATTTTACTTACTATAGAGTTCTATAATAGTGCCACCTAGGTTTAATATTAAACCTAGATTATGGCTGGAAATAACAACCTACCTTCATTATTATAGTAGAAATATTAAAGAGGTTTTCGAATCTTATATGGCATAATAACGTTATCTCGATACAAGGTAACTAAACGCCTACCTGCCTCTCGGGGTTGCATCACGTCACCCACGCGGTAAAGCAACCATATTGCGCCTATCAAATAGCAAGACCTTGCAAGAAACAGTATTACTTATATGATAATAGATACAATAATATTGTTGAAATCTTGAATCGGAACTGTCGATAAATAGTTAGACCTCAAAAGTCTTAGAGATCTTTAAAAAGCAAGGAAAGACCGAAGCTATATTAAAACCAAACCCTAAATCCTGTTGCGTTACAGTATTTACGTTTGATAAAAAACATTACTCAGAATTATCTAACTCGTTCATTTCAAATATTAGTATTTTGCACAAAGAATATTCACACAAAGCAAACTGCTACTGGTGAATGTTATTTTAGGCAAAACAATTGCTTGTGACAATTCTGTTGACGACCGTGTCCGTTTCAACGTACGCAGGCGACAACACGTTACACGAGCGACGCACGGTCCTAATTTGTTACGAGCCCCATTTGGGTGATTGTTAACACCACTTCTGCTGTTTTCTTCTTTTTATGGACTTGTTAGTCTGACACAAAGCGGCTTACAGGTATTCTGGGATAGTCGATCGTGGCTACAAATCATAATTATAAATTTGTTAACACTTAATACACTATTTGACGTTGTCTAATATTTCAACTTCTAAATTGTGAACTCTCTTACAGTTATAAACAGAAATATATCTTCCCTAAAATATATTCATAAATACTTTAAAAGAAAATGATGTTCCTTTCAAATGCACCCATCATCATTTAAAATGGAACGCAGCGTATAAATTATGGCGCGAACTTAACTGTCACTGTGTTTTTATTTAGAAAATGGCGCGTTGAACGTTACAGAACTGGACTTATTTTCGTAGATAAGTATTATTGGTTCAATACGTTCTACAACTTCTTTGACATCTTTCCACTTCTGCTTTCATCGAGTAACACTGAAGTTGATTGACAACTGACGGTGATATGCGTTCAAACTTAGCCCAAGCTTATGGAATGAATTCTTATCTTCTCTTAATACAAATAAGGCCGAAATTTGAACAAGATTTCTTTCGAAACTCCAAAATTCAATTTTACGTTTGTTATCCTATCGACACGCGCTGACGTGGGAATGTAAACAAATACCAAAAATATATTTAGGGTTCAATTTCCAAGTGTAAATCCGTAGAACGAATATTCGAAGTTGTAGTTGTAAATTGTAGAGCCTTCTAAACGACAACTCAATAAGGCAGAATATATGCACAGCCTTTAGCTCTCGTCTGCTTTGCGTGACCAGAAGTTAGTTAGTATCTTTGCAGAAACTTGTATTTGATTTGCAAACTTAGATTAGCCTTTGTATCAGTATTTACTTTGGTATGTGATAGCCGTAGAACGAATTAATTTAGCGCGTTACATCCACATAACTATCACTAATCAATTTTATTCAAAATTACATCGGTGGATCTTTGATGTTCTAGCACTCTATTTGTATCAATATTATTAGCTACAATATAGGTACATGGTGATGAAGGGTAAACGGTTTATTCATTTGGAATTGTCAATCGCATATTATCAAGAAGGGAGGGATGAAGACAAGAAAACCGAAAGTAATACGGTGTGTTTCCAGTTCCATGAGTTAATACTAATTTAGGATGTCTATAGAACACACAACAGGACGAGATGGTCAGCGGTTGGAAAACGAGGCTGGTCAGTGCCAAAGGAATTTCCTTACGAGTGCATTCCAAGAACATTGACAACACATAGGTTTAGCACAGAATAAATAATAGCATAGGAATCTGACATGCGCAATGTGCATCACACCATTATCTCTTGGCTATTGGACAAAAGTTAAGGATTACTTTGAAACAAAAACAGTCTATAAATAGGCATAATACAGTGTCGATTTATGTGTCCTGAACATGAAAGATAATAAAATTTAAATAATAACAAGCGATGGCTATCAACAGTGCGTACGCGCAGCGGAAGCAGGTTCGACGCCCGCTAGCGGAACGTTACCGTAGAATATGTAATGACGTATAATTACGTTACGTAATTCGTGACTTATGTTGTCATTGTAAATGTAGATTTACATTAAGAATTTTACTAAATTGTCATGCAAAAATGTAAGTGAAATACATTTTTTATGAATAGTCATATAGGCAGTGTTTATGAAATAGGTAGGTAAATATTAGTGACCGACCGAAGTTTCGGTTTCGGTTTCGGTTTCGGCCAGTTTCGGCCAAAAAATCGAGTTTCGGCCGGAGTTTCGGTTTCGGCCAAAATGGGCCGAAACTTTCGGCCGGGCCGAAACTCACGTGTTCATGAATTTTGAGTGCCTAGCTCTGCTTGTGACGTGGTTAGGGTCAGCCCAACCAGTTAATATGTTACTAACTGAAAATTGACAGATTTACAAAGACTCCCAAACTGAATTTCGACAAATCCTTCTACGACAAGATTTTACTTCGACAACATGAAACTCCGATACGACTTAATTTCGACAATATTTTAGATCGAAACAACCTAATGTCGACACTACTGTACTCCGACAAAGCGTTTCTTCCTTTGTCGGAGTAGAGTAGTGTCGGGATTAAGTTGTTTCGATCTAAAATTTGTCGAAATTAAGTCGTATCGGAGTTTCATGTTGTCGAAGTAAAATCTTTTCGTAGAAGGATTTGTCGAAATTCAGTTTGGGAGTCATTTACGGACTAAAGGACTTCCAAACAATAGTTATAGTAATATTAATAATACAATTTTTACGAAATCCTAAAAAGGTGATCTAGGACATTACATAACCCCACCCCTTTGTTGTCGGTTCCGTTGACTTCGTTGGTCGTCTGTCTGTCTGTCAGCAGGCTGTAACTCATGCACCATGATAGTTAGACAGTTAAAATTTTTACAGATGATGTATTTCTGTTGCCGCTATAGCTACAAATAATAAAAATAGACAAATTAATAATATTAAAGGGGGCCCCCCTTTAATCCCCTCCCAAACAACATACGTAAATTTTTGCTGATTTTCTTGTACGGAACCTACGCGCGCTAGTCAGGCTCACTGTTGTCCAGTTTTAGTTATATACTTCTAGATTCTAGAAGTATATAACTAAAACCGACGTATCCTACCTAACAGCCTACGGTTGGGAGCCCCGAGCCCTCGGAATGATGCATACTGCGCGTCTTTGGGGGGTTGTTCAGTTGTTATCCCGCTTCTTGAGCGGGGCGTGGATGAATCTCTCACGTCATGCTATCGTCTAAGGCCTGCTTCTGTAAAGACGGTAAGCAGCCCCGTCACCGTCCTCAGGCCTCCGGTCATGGAGGCTGATAATATGTGGCGCCGCCGCAGACTGTGGAACTCGGGTGGCTGAGTTCTCTCCCGCTTCCTCCCCACCGTCTCTTTTACGAGCATGACCTGCTCACAGGAAGAGAAATATGGCCCCGCTCCAGCGCCTCCTTGCGCCATTTTAAACAATGATGCAAGGGCCTTTGCTTCCAGGTCCCATAGAGCGGTCCCGACTAGAAGATATGCCGCCTCAACTGAGATCGTGCGGTATCTCCTTATCACCCTGACAGCTGCTGTCGCCTTTTGCGAACTAAGCAATCTAGCCGCATTGCTGGCCATCAGGATCTCCGCCCATAAGGGGGCCCCGTATAGGGCCATGTTCCGCACGATCCCAAGGTACAGTCTCCTGCAGGGAGCGTTGGGTCGCCTGATATTTTGCAACAACCGCGAGAATGCGGCTGATGCCCCCTCCCTCAGCTATGGGACCAAACTTCGGAAGTGGTGTCAGAAGTTCCACCGGCTATCGAGTACGAGCCCCAGATACGTCATCGAGAGCTCGATGCCGATGCTGACGCCCCCTATATGTAAGCTGGATCCCGCAGGTGGCCTCAGGGCTGCGTCTCGGTGCGTTGCTCCTCGCGCTGTAATGAGGGTGTAGGGTGTCGTCGTAACGCGTTACGCCGACACCTCTGAGCAACGGACCACGCAGCACCCAATCGTAACCGATGTTCCAAAGTAGCGGTCCTAAGACCGATCCCTATGGAACACCGAACGACACATCTCGCGGACCCAGCCTAAGCCAGCTCGGGTAAGTTATGGCCCTCTCGGAAATATAGGCCCGACAATTCGACGGAGGTATGGAGGCATTCCATAGTAAATAAGCGCCTCCCAAACGCAGCTCCAGGGCAAGGTGCTGGAAACGTTGGCGATGTCAAGAGACACTGCCACCACCACCTCACCCTGTTCTGATGCCGATAACAAAAAATACCTACTAAAATCATAAAAAAGCATCCACGCAACAAACGTAATTTTTGTGCCCAATTTTTGTAACGGAACCTTCTGTGCGGAATTCGCTTGGCTGGTTTTTTTTTTTCTATATGAACACGTGAGTTTCGGTTTCGGTTTCGGTTTCGGCCGAAACTGACCCTGGGGCCGAAAGTTCGGTTTCGGTTTCGGTTTCGGCCGGAAAACCAGTTTCGGTCGGACACTAGTAAATATGCATGAATTCGTAAGCTACATTGTTGGTCTCATGTATGCATGCAAATTACTGGCTACCGATGCTCTTTAGCTGCATTAAAGTCGACTTGCATGAAACGGTACCTAAATACTTAACACTTAACCTAACGCGGTGCACTAATACACAAGAAGACAAGACAACAACGATTATTTCTGTAGTAAAACAGGAAAGGAAAACAAAAATAAATTTGAAATTCTCCATAGAATAAGCACTCCAATTTCACATTTAATTTAAACATCTAAACAAACAAACTATGAATTAATGTAACCCAAATGGTGTTGTACGTTTTAAGAATAAAATAAGTCGGCAACCCGAGACGAGACCGATGACAGACAACCTAATTGATATCGCGTTCCGCACTTCTAACGAAGTGGTCTATTTTGAAGAACACAACACTACATAAGGAATACATTGAAAAGTACTGTCGATGGACTGTTCGATCATATTATATGAAACGGAACGCATCTACATGAATAATTACCATAATCACTTCCATGATTAAAAATAACTAAAGTGCCAGGAATAATATTTTAAATAAGGTTGATTGACATCTACAAATCAGATGAAGTGTTTTCCGTTGTAAGCTTAGTCAAGTAACAAATGATTTTGAGAAACTTGAAACGACGTAAAATGAAAAAAAAATAAAGAAAGAAGATCGAATGGGGGAATACAGTTTAAAATAGTGTTCTACGTGTTTCAGGCATATGTGACTGTAACTTTTAATTCTCATCAAGACAACTACCCTCAAATCTAAATACTGACAAGGTATGATACCTAATCATTCTGTTTTTGAATACTGAAATTCAAGATGGCGAATATACTCAATTGACGACCACATTATACACGCGATCATCTACCTAATGATGTATAAAGTCTACGTCGTTGCATAAACAAAAACAAACCATGCATTAGCTCTATGATTGATAGAAGCACGTCACTCATTGATGAAATCTGTTTGTATATCTATGAATGAATGAATTTTAATTAATAATACGACTCCCACAGAACGATCTTGATTGTAACTGGAAATTTAAGGTGGATAAAAGCGTTGTTCAATATTGTGTAGGTTTTGATGGTACATCTCAAAATTAAAACAGAACTTTAAATGAAAGTGATGTACCTATTTCGATGTGTATAAAACGAATGAAAGAAGGCAAAAATTGAACTAATATCCTCATTGACAAAATCAATTACTTAGTACGTAGGTATATGTAGATAGGTACCTACTTACAATAGAATAAATTGTTATTTATTGTCTTTGAACTATATTTTATCAAATTACATGCGTCTGTATGAACATATAAACATATCCAGTTAATTTTTGCTGCAATACAACAATGCCACCCAATTTTTCCGGTTTTGTAAATTTGAGTTGTCAAAGTGTTCATTAAAGATATCTTTACTATACTCTCTTTGAAATGACCTCTAGAAGATCAGAAATGTGTGTTGAATATAAATTAACTTCTATCTATGTATAACACGAACGGTCAACAAACAGCACGGTCTGTTTCCATTTTAGAGGTATTTCATAACGGTAGACCATAATTTGTATAACGTCCCCTGTGAACGTACGCATTTGTAGATAACAATCGTTTTGTAGAAAAGTGGTAACTAACAATACAATTAACCAGCATTGTTTCATATACTCCGTTACCAACTCTTCCTACATAGGCAATACACGCACACGATTCTTGATAAGATTCATAAAATTAGTAGGTTAGGTTGTTTCTTGTTTAGTGAGATGGGTACAGTTTTGACAACACAATATGGCAAAAACAATGTTTAAGTTCTAGGCAAATATCGAAAATACTGTATTTCACGGCAATGTTCTATAGGTATATTAAAAGCAGTTAGATGCTTTAAAAATCAAAGATGTTTTAAAATAAATAAATGCTGGAGTTGGTTACTTTAAAACCTGACAATTTCTGATGTAAATGGACAACCACATAAATTATATCTACTTTAAAATACTTTACACCACTCCCATATTCTAGAAATTTTCATTCCAGGACTACCGCAAAAACCGCGACCAAGGGACAAATTCTAAATGAAACCACATACTGCGCTTGCGCCAACTTGTGCATATGAACTATTATTTTGACACGTACACGTACGTACGTACATACTACCCGCGTGACGTAGAGTGCGTAAGGGAGTTATAGACAAGTCACATACATTATACATTGATAATAGTAGAAGATAAAATGCGTCCTAGACATGGATGATGAAATTAAAATCTTTATTTTAAGATTTGATAAGGAGCATCGTGCGTATGAGAATATAATATCAGACGTATAATAAATTTAATAAAAATATATCTTGTAGTTATATCAAAGATAATGTAATAGTATTACAAACAGATCGGCAACTCCCTGTCGCGCCTCAGCTGTCAATAGAGTTGACGGTCGTGTTTACGTACAATTTGGTTACATTTATTGATCACACATTCAAGCTTTCCACCCCTGTGGTTATATGTCTATTAACTAGATAATGATTAGGAGGTTAATGGTACCAATACAATATGAGAATGAGTAATTAACATGGCGAAAATTTCTAGCAAAATGTATCTTTTTTTCACTGGCTTTAATATTGATCAAAACTTGGCAGGGAAGGGAATGTACATTCATACTTATTTTAGTAATGTTTCTTTTAGTTTTATAATTACTTATTTGTATATATTAATTAGTACTTAGTTAATACTGATTGGTACTTCAAAGCCTTCGGTTATAATAATACGTATAATAAAAATCAACCGACAATAAGACATTAAAATCTTTATTGATATCATCTAGACATTATCACCGGTGGGTACGATGCCAATAATAGACTATAAATCACCAGTACAGAGGGACCGGAAGCGACAGAGGTCTAGTGTCAAACGGTCCCGCTGCCATCGATAAATTTTATAGTAGGTCTAGTTTATGCGACGTACCTACAGTACTAAAGGCAAATTATAAATATGCACTATGACCTTTATGTCAAAAGTAACGTCAAAAATGCTGAATTCATAACCTAAAAAACGTATTTTCCTGTCATAATTTCACTCTGAGTTCCTTAAACTGTTAAGTCTAATTAAAACCCTTGTGACTTATCCTAACCTGATTAATTATGCACTATGACATTTTTAATGCTCGAAGTTTCAGAATCAAAAGTATCTTCAAAAATGCTCAATTTTCAATGTAAAACAATACACTCAACCACGACAGCACTTTCCCTGGCAGAATCATACTCTGTGCTCCTTAAACTGTAAAGTCCAATAAAAACCCTTGTGACTTGTCCAGACCGTTAAAAAAAAACGTAAATAATTCTCAGCAGCTCGAGTGTTCTCGCCCAAGTGTGACCTAACAAGTGAACTCTGCATTCACTAACCGTTTTACTCAATTGGATAATTCGCTCTAAAGGGTACTGCGTCTGACTCGCAGATTGATCGATTGCCGGAAACCTTCATTAAAGGATAAGGGTCTTATTGAACCAGGACTTCTGCAATTCGCATCGTTGGTATTTTATTGCGTTGGCAACTTTTAGCATTTGCGATCGGTAAAATTATCGATTTATGAAAGCAAATACGGCTATTGTTCCTGAAGGGTCACCCCACTAAATATAGTTCCCCATAACGCCTAGGTCACTTCATTTATAGAGCTAATGACTTGGTGACTTATTCATAAAAAGTGGAACGAAGTCAAAACGATAACTTTAAATAATGTCCTTGATCATGTTTTCGTTAAGCTGCAGTCAGATTCCTATCATCCAGCAGTCTTATTGTAGAGTTAAAAAAATATTATCACCTAAATGTATTTTTACCAGCATTAATAGTCCATGCCTAGTTCAAAAGTAAAGATATTAAAAATAATGTAAATTTCTAAGCGAATAAATTAAAATGTCCCTATTGACTTATGCTACCGATTCTTTCATAATTCTTTTCAAATAAACCTTAACAAAATATCTCACTTACCTTCACGGTAACTAAGTAGTCACACGTAAATAGACGCACTGTGATAGCTCTCTCTAACCTAATACATTAGACAAGAAAAGCCATACAAATATGGCGACTATAGCGTACCTCGGTAAAACAATCTTGTAATAGAACGTGTTAAAAGACTTAATGCTTCAGTTACTGTGGGGATCAGCTCATTCAAAATAGTTGATGGGTTTATTTTATTAGGTATGTAGATACTTAGAACAGAACGCAACAGTTAAAAAATATTATATTTTTATAACATGACACACTTTAAAATTAAAATTTTGAATACACTTGGGTATTCAAAATTTGTTTGTTGGGATGTAGGTACACTTGTGAATTCAAACTTTGCGGTAATTATATTTTGTAACTGTTCCTAAATTATTGATAAAAAACTATTAGTAGCGACATCTAATTCGATAGCGCAAAGCTAAAAAGGCAACTCATTTTATAAAATGTAAAGCTTTTTATATAAGTAGGTTTCACGATTTACAGTTATGTTTGCAAATTAGTTGAATGAGCAACCAAAGTCAGACATTCTGACGTCATGGTTGATAGTAAGAAGTGACTCAAAAGGAACTGTAGTACTACCTATCAATGGAGCCAAGAAAAAGGTGATTCACAAGTAAACACAAAAGCACTAAATGGAAAGCTCGACACAACTAGTACAAGTGAGCATTGAACAAAAAAAATGTACCTACTTTCATAGATAAATCACGCCGCGTGGCAGCAAATAGATTAATTTAATCTTTCATAGAAATATCCAAACTATCCAATTGCTGGAGAACCAATAACACGTTTAAAAAAATTGAGTTTAGTATCTACTTCACAGAGTACCTAATACTTATTAAGATATTATCTTTGGTATACACAACATCGTTGTAGGTAAAGTCATTCATCAATAACAATTAAAATTGCAAAACTGAAACAATAATAATTATTAATAGAGCGATAAATCAAAATGGCGGGTTTATTGACCGGATATCACAGCCTCCAACGTCGGAAATGACGCGTCGTTATCGCACGATGCGCGCGCGCAACTTACCGTAATGAAGATTATCAATGGCGCCTACGGTTTAATATCAATTCGATTTGCAGTTACTTGAGTATTGTGATATTTCTTGCAATGAGCTTTGGTACAAATTTAAGATTGATTATTATTTTGATTACATCTCGTCTCAGCACTGCAATACCTGAGAATAAGGCTACAAATATAGTTCAAATTAATTAATCTAAGGTTCAAATGATGCTTTACAATCACGTCATAGCTGGGTATGAATTTGGTATAGTTCTTGAAGAAACGAGTAGGGACGTGTCTCGAAGGTAGTGTTATTTATGAGCAGTCAAGTTATAACACGTTTAGAAAAACCAAATCCCAAGGCCGTATTGACAAACCACAAGTCAGATAGATAAAGCTATAGTAAGAATTGTAAGCCAATTTGTTTGTATGGAAGTTATAGTATAGATTGGTTGGCATTTAGCCCTATTCTGCTTCTATCGATCAGTAAAAACGTTAGTTCTATTGAGTTATTCCTAAAATAATATTCAAATAACATTTCTCCTAGCCTAAGCATCAACCACACTTGAGCGAATGGCAGACAGATAATTAATTAAAAATGTTTGAACAATGTTGACCTGCTGACAAACTTAACAAATTTAACGTTGAGATAAGCCGTTGATCCTTAAAACATTTAGACAAGATAAACCAAACAATAACATTGCACAAAACTATGTGAAAACATCACACGAAGAAAGAAATTAGAAGAATTTATTACTAAATCTCAGAATTGTGAACGGTCATTGTTTACAGTTTCGGAGTATATCTACTTACTTATATAATATGTACTTATGTTAGCTATTGCGTAGGTCATCAAATCATTATGACCTGTCTCAGTTACAATTCATTCATTATTTTATTCTTATACACTTGTATAAACTTTTTGTGAATACCGTTGTCCAAATGGGTTATAGAGTAATCTAGCGACCATCGTAAATTACCGAAACCACCAAATATCTAAGTCATCAGAATGTTATTAATATATACTTATTTTTTTCGAATAGTACCTACGCACGAAGTACAAAATGCAAAATTGCAACTATGTATTTATCAAAATAGCAACTTAAGTAGACAACTATGTCTTTAACTCGCACTATTTCAGGCAGGAATGGGCTATCTAGATGCAGATCCTATTATGCTAAAAGGAATGAAAATTTATAGAAGTGGTGTGAAGAAGTAAAAGTAAAATTACTTTTCAATTCAGCTGAAAACGATGAAAAAATACCTCAAATTCTTAAAAGAGCAGTGCAGCACGCAGTTATTAATATGTCTAAGAAACACGAGAAAGCACCTGGAACTGATGTCATAAGCATAATCAACGAGATGATGAAAGACTAACCATGCTATTCCACCTTATCGTAAACAGTGAAAGAATTCCAATGCAATGGACAACAAATGCAAATCTATACTAATATTATAAAGAGGTAAAGTTTGTGTGTTTGTATATTTGTTAAATTGTAAGGGGTAATCTCGGGATCTAATGAACCGATTTTAAAAATTCTTTCACCAATAGAAAGCTACGTTATTGCGGAGTGTCATAGGCTATATAGCATCAAGCTACAACGAATAGGAGCGGAGCAGTAATACACTCGAGAGCAATGAATCCGGGTCACTTAAAGAATGTTAAAAATCTCGGAAACTAAAAATGATAGGTTAATGCAATAAATTGTATTTAATAGACAATGTAATACTCCTTAAATGAAAGTAAAAAAAATATGAGTCACCATACATTTTATTAACACAAAATTACATAAAGAAAAAACTGCTGATCTCTCCTTAAAACAAAAATAGGAAACATGAAATTTTTGAACTTTATTACGATTTTCTTGAATTTTAATACTTCGTATTGCCTCCTCGTGCTTCCATTACTGCGTTTACGCGGTTTGGCATGCTGTACACCAAGTTCCTTATACGATTTTGGGGAATATTCTCCCATTCCTCTGTGAGAGCAATTTTGAGCTCACGAAGCGTGATTGGGGGGGGGTTTCGTTGTTTTACGCATCTGCCTAGCTCGTCCCAAGCATGCTCGATCGGGTTGATATCCGGGCTGCGCGCTGGCCACTCCATACGAGTAATGTTCATCTCTTGAAGGTAGTCATTCACAATCCTACCTGTATGAGGTCGGGCATTGTCATGCATAAATATAGCATCCTCACCTAAATTGACCATAAATGGACCAACGTGATCATTGAGGATTTCTTCCACATATCTTACGCTAGTTAAAGAGCCGTTTTCTATGATCACCAGCTCTGTGCGACTTTCAGAAGAAATTCCGGCCCACACAAGTACAGACCCACCACCGTAGGCTACTTTTTCTTCGATGCATGCTTGCTTGAATCTTTCCCCTGGTCTTCGATACACTCTGTGTCTTCCATCGTGCTTGTAGAGCATAAATTTTGATTCGTCGGAGAACATAACTTTTGACCAATCTTCAATACTCCAATTTACGTGGCTCTGGGCATACCTTAGTCTCGAAATACGATGCCCACGCTCCAGTTTAGGGCCGTTTGCAGGTCTAAGGGGTTTTAAGTTAGATTCAGCAAGCCGACGTCTTACTGTCCATGCACTTGGGTTACTTCCTCCGAGGCGTCGAAACTGATTGGTGAGTTCAGTTCCTGTGAGAAAGCGATTTCGAAGCATGGTGTTCACCAAGTATCGGTCTTCTCGTGCTGTGGTACACCTGGTTCTGCCCGTTCCTGGTCTGCGTAGGTTAGAACCAGTTTCTTCGTAACGTCGGAGAACTCTTTGTACTGTTGACAGCGACACACCGACAGTCCTGGCTGTATCGCACTGACTCCGGCCGGTTTCCAGCATTGTAAGTATTCTGGTGCATTCTTCAGGCGTAAGCGACATAATTTCAGCTTGATTAATGAATATAGAGCACTATCAACATGGTTTATGTACCCACATAAATGACAGATTACAAACAAAAGCAACACCAAATGCTGTAATTTCGTAGTTCCATCTTCGAAAGTGGCCCTTTTTCAAATTTGATTTTTTTATGATATAACTTTACAATAACTAAGAAGTTTTAATACCTTCATTTAAGGAGTATTACATTGTCTATTAAATACAATTTATTGCATTAACCTAGCATTTTTAGTTTCCGAGATTTTTAGGATTCTTTAAGTGACCCGGATTCATTGCTCTCGAGTGTAGTAAATGTTTCAAAAACGGGGGAAAAGTCATTCCTTTTGAGAGCTTCGTTGCGTGTGCTGCGTAAATATTTATAGTTATGTAAAAAATATGTACCTACTATAAAATTGTTTCTCTTAAAAAAGTTCTTGAAAAAATTGCGCGATAGCATGTGTCTATCTTTGGGTTGGTGCACAAAAACCATTTTAATGGCAATCAATTTTTTCTGCAATAATGCAACGGGATACCTCTTTCGTAAACGAAATTGTTCTTAAATATAATGCGACGAGAATACACGCGACGACAAACCTTTCTCTCTCTCTCTCTCTCACGTAGTATTGAATATTAACGACGAGACGCTACGGGAGTAAACGCAACGTGACGGGAGTAAATGCGACGGGAACAGGTAATACTCTCTATTATGTGGCGCAAACGAAGTTGCGCGGGTCAGCTAGTACTGAATAAGGATGTCCTCGTCCCCAGCTTCTAAAAGTCACATTTTACATCAATGGATTAATAAATTTAAACTTAACGAATTCCGTTATCACTAACCTTATTTTTTGATAACGAACCTTACTTAAAACTAGTATGACCTAAGAAGTCGACTATAAATATTTTACAAAATTTCCTTTTGGCAATTGATAGCATTTCTGTCTTCATTAGGAAGTAACAACTATTCAACTCATTAAGTATTCTGGTCAGGTGAGCCGTTATGAGCTTGTCTCGACACGTTTAGTCTATGGTTTTTACTGAGAAGCCGAGTATCGGAGACAAGAATGATGGGCTAGGAATCCACGACCTTATAAACAATTTAAGCAACCAGTTATGACATGTTTGTACTTGTTAATATTTAAATAGGCTCATGAAGACTATCTTTTATATTATTCTTTTGAACTTCTCTAAAACCTTCGATTTTAATTTTTTTAATGATGCGAATATTAATAAATGCGTTTTATGTTCGGAAATCAAGAACTTAAACAGGTCTCATCTCTTGGTCACGTTCGTTGACCTATGTCGAAGTACACTATATGTTAATCATCTCATTTATAATACTAATGGAAAACAGGACTGCAAGAAAGCGATATAGGCGCCTGCTCATCCGTCAGTCAGCAGGTGTAAGTACTAGCTTGCAGGTGAGTTTAAAATGGTATCCGGAAATGATTATAAGTTTCTAGACATACCTACTATATCATATAATATCTCATAAAGTAAGTGATGAACTGTATAATTAGAGTTACCATTTTTTTGAAGTTCAAGTTATGACAAAATTGTAAAATTTATTTATCATTGTAACATCATGGTCCAGAACAAAGCCGCAAGGTAGGTCTTTGCTAGCTTTTTTATTAAGTCCCCTTTTTTTTCTTTTCAACTGTTTATAGTTTTTCCATTTCCTTTTCGACCTTATTTTATTTTTGTTCTAATTTACATGAGTCGTTATTCCGAAATCAAGTTAAACTCTTCTCGCTTTTTGTCCTTAATGAAACACGCTGTATAAGTAATTGAGATACTTCTTTGTCCATCATTATAACTACCATAGCTGTTGTGATATATTACAATTACAATAACATAATGAGTTTATAAAAGCATTTCACTGGATTGCAGGCACTTATGGCCGTGAATGTAATGTTTTCTAGGAAGAAGCTAACGACTCAGATGTAATTGGATGTGGACACCTGTTGCATGTTTTGTTACGTGTTAAGAGTTCTCTAAATATGTAAAAAGAATAATATTTTGTGGTAATAATCTTGTTTTAAACATATAATATTACGTTCAATGACGAAACGTGTAGGTAGGTAGGATACCTAACTATGTAGGTACTGGTAGAGCCCGGCTTCTTTTCAAATATGAAAGTGAAACAGATCAAAAAATATAATTCATACATTTATTTATTTGACTGCCTCTGTGGCGTCGTCGGTAGTGATACCGCCTGCGGCGCTGGAGGTCCTGGGTTCGATTCCTGGGTCGGTCCAAATATTTGTGTGATCCACAAATGTTTGTTTCGGAGTTTGGGTGTTTTCTATGTATAATATTTATGTATTTAGAAATATATAAGTATGTATAACAGTCGTCTAGATCCCATAGCACAAGTTTATATTAGCTTAATTTGGGCTAGATGATGTTGTGTGTGAATGTCCACAAATATTTATATTTATTATTATCCTCTAACTAAGGGTTAGAAAGATATGAGTATCTTAACATGTTCTCTTTTGTGCCCACCGTTTTTAGGTCGGAATTTTCTATTTTCCGATTCATACCATTGAAAATTGAAAAAAATTACTTATCTTATTTTTATTTGAGTTCTATTGCATTTTATCTTATTATGGTCTAAATGACACAGTTCATCGACTTTACGCATGTAGGTATAATAATTGAACTAAAAGCTTACCTCTAGTAAGTCGTAAAGAAATTCCACATAACTCATTCTCATTGGAACTAATATTATAAAAAAAAACCAATAAACCTCACTGCACAGTGGTCGTTGCTTGAGTGGCAACTGCAAAATTAATTTGTTTATAATGTTACCACACCTTTAGCGCCTACGACATTTTATAGAGACACCTGTCCATCTATATATGGATACCAATCAACAGATTTTACATTAATATTGCCGCTTTTTAACTTTTCGTCTCGCCAGTGTCGTTGACACAGTTCAAAAATTACAGCATTATGTATTTTAGAATAGGTTTGGCTGATTATCTTCTGAAGAAGGTCTTTGCTGTTATGCCACTTGGTATTGTTGTTTATAAACAAAAGAAACAAAAATGGTATGAAATTTGTATAAATTACACGCCTAAATTGTGAGAAATCGGCAGCAGAGACTGACGAATCATCGTCCAAACCGGTTCGAAAGGTAGGCTTGCAAAATACAGCTATAGTGTTAATAATCCTGTAGTACCAACTGCAAAGTTTACACTACTATCATAAAATGAAGCAGAAAAAAACCAAGACTAGAAGGTCTCTAATCTGGAGCATAAATAAATCATAGGTAAGGTACTAATAATAAATCACGCTACTTACACACGTCAAAACGCGCTTACACACCAAAACCACGGTTAATACATAATAATGATAGCGTGTGATGCCTCAACCGACAATCAAACGAGCTTCAAATGAAAGCAGTTTGGCTTCTTGAAGAGGCAGAGCCTGAGGCGCGGATGCGTTAAAAGAAGAAAAAAATAAGTCACATTTGTGTGCAGCGTCCGTGGGAACGGTGCAACAATAAAAACTTTAATCGCTTCGATTATCCCAGGTATGCTATTTGCGAAAATTTTGGTATTTTAAATATACACTCTATAATTTAATTTTAATACCACGCTGTCGTATTCAAAGTTAGCATAATGGAGGTATATCTAAATACGACAGCTTTTTGCAATACAAAATATGGCGGATGTAATTATACGAGTGGAGGCGAAGAATTGTGGTTTTTTGTATAACCAGTCTGTCTTTTAGATACGGTCCTCTTATCGGGAGGAGGTAGCGATTTTTTACGGATAACTCTTCCGTAGATTAACAACTAAGTAAACGGTTATCTAATAGCTTTGCGCAGGCGGCTTTGTAAGAATTACTTTGAAAAAAAAATACAAGCAACAATTTGTTTGTTATTAGGACCATTATCAAACTAAAAAAAACTCATAATAATTTAGTTTATAGGTGTAACTGCAATAATATTGAAAATGAATAAATCAAAGAGCTTAAATATGCTATATGAAACAAAATATTGGTGTTACACGTTTAAAGTTCAATAACACAGCCGATTTGCATTCGGCGAGACATTGAGACTTCATCCTAAGAATCAATAAACGTTCGCATTCAGTCAGAATTTTCGGACACGAATCCGACGACCATATAGGTCTAATAAATTAAAAAGCGAGGTGCGTGCGCGCATTACAAAACGATGACTAAACTTTACATTGGCCGTGCAATCTCGCAAAACCTGATTTTTCACATGACTAATACGAGAGTCACATAGACTTTAGTTAGTAGCCTTACTTTAAGTCAAAGAGGTCAAATACGATAAAAGAACTTTTCTCTAACTGTCGACAGAGCTGCAGATAGGTAAATCTAAATTAATAAGTAGGTACTTATAACAGTTGACGTTTGCAACAGATCCTGCTATTTTTTAATTAATAAAAAGAATTAATTTTAGCTAAGTAACTTACCTATTTACGTTTGAAAACTCGATAAAATTCAGAGAACCCCTCCCAGCTATAGGTAGTAGGTATGTCTAACTCAAATAGAATGAAACCATAGTGCTTATCTTCATGACTTCATGACAATAAGAATTCAGAGAAACTTAATATGTTGTAAAAATATGTAGCAATTTAGAATTTGGTTGTGTGACTAGCGTAGCATAACACCTAATCAACATCATTGACCTAATCCTTTAGTTAGACGACAATGCCAACATTCTTGTTTACTCATGCATAAAATAACTTAGGCAAATTAGGTGGAATCGATCCAATTATCTAAACATAACGCGCTGATTTATGACATAAATGTTTCGAATAACGATACTATAGAATTTGTCGAGCATTCAATTCTGCATTTGTTCAAAAACTTTTACGGTTCAAGAATTCTCCCACGGCATAAAGCAGACACTACATAAGTACATATACAAGCCTGTCAACTTAAACTTGACGCATAGAATTTTAAACTTTAATACAAAGAAGTAAGAGTTACAATTATATTCAATAAGAGGTTGAAGGCCACCGGAAATCAAGTGCGGTTGGATTATTGGGATCGCGATCAGAGTTTAAGTATGGCCGCGCATCCGGTCAATTGAGTGTCGATTTTACTAATTACGTAGGCGCGACGCAAGTTCCTTGACCATTTTCTATTAATAATCTAAGAAGCTAGCTTTAAGGAAGTCGACAGTGTTTAAAGTGGTTATATATTGATACAAAAAATAGGCGCCATTTTGATAAACACAAACAGCTTTTGATTGATATCAAACAAATAATTAGAAAATTCTGTTGAAACTTGGACATGCTAATATAAATTTACTGCCCCGTGCTGTCCTCAATTACTTAAAACACTCCTACTAAGTATTTTTGACATGCAACCATAATAGGATAGGCCGAATGAAAAGCTTCCGCGATGTGACAATAATTTAGATTTTAGATAACAGGAGCCAATTCCTATTAATTTTTTTAAAGAGAGCAATGTTTTTTCATGTGAAGCCAACCTGAAAATTCTTCGTTGAATTGGGGATAAACTGTAACAATGTGTAATTCACAATCATGCAAGTAAAGTCACATAATTATCATAAAAATAAATTTATGAAGGTACGTATAGTAATTTGTAGTGATACCCCTTTAATCAAAAAAGGTCTGTTCAAATCCATCCATCAGAAATATATAATTACTATTATAGCACC
Organism: Miltochrista miniata; assembly: GCA_933228765.1. NCBI lineage: Eukaryota > Metazoa > Arthropoda > Insecta > Lepidoptera > Erebidae > Miltochrista > Miltochrista miniata. The sequence continues at coordinate 34,762,702 of OW121755.1, read as the reverse complement.
ACAGACAACCTATAATCGATGCATTCCTTTTGAAAACGTTCTAGAATCGATGATAACGTACTTTTTTAATATAATTGTTGTAAGGTTGTTAATGATCGCCCTGTGTGATTAGGTCGTTACTTTTTTAAATAATTGTATGATTGGCAGTTCAAAGCGTTTGGTTATTAAGTACCTAAATAACTAATAAATTAATAAGACATATTCTCATGATAGTTTTGAGACTCTAACAATATAACAAATTACTCAATTAGTAGGTAGATACATAACGCAAGAATCATAAAAGAATGAATTGAAAACCGAAATGCTTCTTAAGAGTTTTGTCTATAATTGCCTATTACAAAAACAGCGAGATTTCATCGTTTGTCAAATTGTTGAATTATAAAACCCATACTATTTAACTACATATAAGTTCTCAGTGTACTTTGAACAAGTCCTCCATGTTCTTTATATCGAAGTAATTACTTCAATGATGTTAACATCTCATTCCTTCCACATAAAAACTAATATAACGATAGGGGAACTTTACTAAATAAAACAGTCGACCCCAAACGATATCAAAGGATCTATCAAAGAGTGTGTGGGGAAGCTAAAGCACTCCCAATGGACACGTAGCAATAAACATTGGGGCTCTAGACACAAAACAGACGTCCTCCATGAAGGACTCTTTGTTTAGAACACTTATTAACAAACCTTATAATGGTGACCTGCTTGGTAATACTAACTTAAAAAGTTCTTTAAAACTTATTGAGAATATAACATACCTATCTACTAAATCTATAAATAAAATAAGCATTAAGATCGTAACACAGGTCGTGTGTCTAAAATATATGTACCTACATATAATAACAACGGACCAACCCAAATGCGTAGAAATACTTATTAAAAAAATTCAAGCCATATGTCAGTATCAGCTGATCAGCTTCCATTATAACCCGTAATTCCTCTTGATATATATACAGGTAAAGTTTTTTTGGAGGCAACTTTCAACAGCTGTTCGAGAGAGCGTGCGTGTGTATTCGAAATCTTCCGAAATTTTCATACAATGTGAAGGTGATGTTTCGTTAATGTATACGAAAGAACATCTGCTTCAGCAGGTGCTGCTAAGGAATTTTTGAATTTCGAACACTTATTATTTCTATAATGCGAGGCGGATGTAGACTTCTTCTAGATACCGCGTTTTTTATGTAGGTACCATTATTTTTATTATATTGGGATCCAATTGAATAAAAACTTCCTTTTTAATACTAACGCGTGATTAAGGTTATTGAATGATATATTTATTACCTAAATAATAAATATTTCATGCTTTTTTATTTAAGCTTCCACTATCAACAACTTGATTTCGCTGATGTGTACCAACCTCATTTCCTCTACATCCTTCGACTCAAACTTCGCTTTATACCGGAAACGTCATTTTATCAGTCCAGTTTTTTAACATCCGGATCCCTTAGTCGATTCACTTATATCGATATGTATTCATCTCGGATATCAAAAATAATCGTATCCGTTCATGTTATTTAATACCTGTTTTTGAGTGTAAAAATTAACAACTGAATGCAATCTTTTTCAAAACTTTAGTTCTTAAATATGTCTCCAACTATTGCACTAGAGGTCTAAGGTCATGTCGGTGTTGGGTAAAATAGAATATTATATTGATTATTTATATCAACAGGATAAGTAGCAGTTCAAAGCAAAAAGTATACACCTCCAACGAGCAAACATAGACGAACATAAAGGCCTATGAAAAAGTTTAATAAAATCTCTAATATACGCCTTTGTACGAATCAACCCAGGTATCAGCCGTATCGAGTTCCGCAACAGCTGACGCTACAAAAAAGACCCTCTTCCTTTATCTATGGTTACTATTGAATATTGGCCAATCAGGCACGCGTTTACGTTGTTAGTATGTAAAAAGTGAGTGTTTTCAATCGTGTCCATATTGGTATAAATATGGATTTGAATAATAAACACACAAAAGGGATTTAACAGCAGCAAGCTAAGGAGAAATAATAGTACCTACTGTTAATAAACCTAAAGCATGATATTTCGGTGGCCTTTGTCAAAACAAAGACTAATAGCAACAGTGTTCAAGACTCGTTTAATGAACCTAACATCTTATCGTTTTCAACGTTCATAGCAATATGCGACAGAGCTACTAAAATAGCGACACAATTTTCATACAAAAAACTAGTGCCATTAAAGTGTGACTCAGTGGTCATCGACGTGCTAAGCATACGCCAAAGCAAAACTAAATAACTGACTTGAGCTTCGTAAAAACGAAATATGTATATAATAGTGTAAAACTGTCTTTGTATTATATTTAAGACTCTGACCTATTCAATGAAGAAGAACCCCTATTCAACTATCCAGTAATGCATGTAGAAAAGAATATGATCTAAGCTTGAATTCTTATTTATAAAAGACATTTTTAGCCCAAATTGAGCTTTTGTAAGTAGTGCCATGGAATGTTAACAACTTATAAACATACTTAAATGTATGTTTTTAAACACAAATGTACTAGTACTCGTATTATAGGAAATTCGCAAACCCTACAACAAGCATATTGGATTCGAACCCGAGTCCTAAGCAACTGCAGTAGCCCAGTACGCCACTACGATTCGCACTAAGATTTTAAATAAAGAAACCGCACGCTGTTGGTAACAGTGATATCAATTTTACTTACTTCAATAAGCAAGCTTACTGAACATTTAACTTATAATAAAATTCTTTTATTGATTGCTGACCATGGATACAGAGTAAACTTATATCTAAGATGTTAGATGATAACAATGTGCAACGCATTATAAAAGTATTTTCATCAGTGCAAAAAGTTGTGTAACAAATACATCCTTACATAGTAGTTCATATTCCTATCAATACCTAAATAACATTAACTTCTTTAACGCATGTGCACGGTTCGTTTCCCAAGCCTGCACATGGCACACAGGAATTTAACACGCAGCAGATGTTCGTTCCACAACGAACACAATAAAATACCTAATAAATATGGCCGCATGCATGCACTAAAGATACATGTTACATAATGTTATTTTATATAAGTTTGGAAGTTGGGAGGAGTAATTTTGCAGTCCGAATGTCAACCATTGAAACTAAGCGATTTGTTTTTGTGTTCTCTTTAAGATATTTTCAATCTTCATTGTTTATTTTCATGTTTACCTAATTCAACTAAATAAATCTATCTCTCAAATAAAACTATCCCTCCCACATTGGCGGGTAACGTGAATTTCTTTTACTACCGGTGCCATATAAGCGTTTCAATTTTCAATGTGTATTGCCTGTTATTTAAAAATTAATTAAATTAAGGCTGCCTATCAGAGCTATCTGTTTCTGCTATAAAGCAAATTGTAACACTTCCTGTGTAGAATATTACACACTCCAATTTTTGTTTGGCTAGAGTAGTGAACAAACTTAAAAAATACCTTCAAATAAATTTTCAAAATTAACGCAATTCACATGCCATCAATAATCATGTCGAACTCATAGAAAAAGAAAACAAAACACGTGAAAGCTGTGACATTCATTAGCAGTAGCGCAGTACACATGTGAGTGTGAATAACGACGCGGATGGCAAGTGGCAAGATCATCATACCATTACGAAATGTCAAGCTCCATATGAGATCACTTAGTATCGATTGTCGATACAGTTACTCAGCTACACAGAGCTGATTGTCACTTTGTATTTAAATATACATAGAATATAAATTTCCCGAATTCTAGTGTATCAATAACATTACCTTTCCACATCAAGAATTTTAAAATAAGAACCTTTTGTACAAATCATTAATGTCATCAAAAGCTCTCAAAACCTAGCTGTTTGTAAGACTAGGTTTCATAACAATTAAACTGTCTATACAATTGATAGCGCCGAGGTTAGAATGAAGTCATTACCGGAGGGAAAGGTAAAAAATACAGTAATTTACACTAGAGTCAGAACAACATAACTTTTGTATGTTATTTCGCCTATGTAGGTATACAATTTTTCAAATTTAAGTCCGTAAATGCCAAGCCATTCCAGCATTAAACCAAAAAAAATTGCATTTCTTAAAATTAAACTCCTCATTACGTTTAATTTCATGCAAACTTTTTGTACACTGTATCCGTCCTCTTTCCTTCTTTGTGTTTCTCCAAGGCGCATCGTGACTTTTTAATTTATCACCAGTCAAATGGATTTTAAATTTAAGAACGCGCCAAAAAGCACGCTGTAAAACCATCTCAGCGTAAGAAAGCCATCAAATCATCTTTACGATTAAATTTTATTGTAAGTATAGCATTTTTAAGACCCCGTCAACAATTTGACATTCTGTAACTGGAAGTTTAAAGAATAAAAATTTTTATTGCTAATTGTCATCGTGTGGGCTTAATGACTCGGTACTTCATTGATATTGTGCTGTAAAAGGTTTTTAAATTTTGAAATGTCGTTTTTAAAATTGAAACGATTGAACTTCACCATGAGCATTATAACTTTGTAGTGTTTAAATATATTTTTGCATTCATGCTATGCAATCTGTAATCTGCTCTGTTATAATGGTAACCTTTAACATCCTATTCTAAAAAGAGAATATAAGTGTATCCCGTCTATCGTATGTTATTTTCCAAAATATTATAAAGAACATGTTTTGCATCATGTTAAAACTGGTTAAATAACTAAACTGGGCTAACGAGATACTTGCCCTGTCCGATAGTATCTTTAATTTTTTTCAGAAAATTACGCGATGTCATCCGCATTTAAAAGAACTAAAAGTTAAAACTAAGTAGGTACCTACCTAGGTAGTTTTAATAATGAACTAAGCATGTTTTTAGGCCTTTTAATAAAATTTTAAATGCAGAACAACCATAAATTGTCAAAAAGACGGTTTTATTTTATGTCAGCCTATAACAATGGGTGATTTACATCGAGTAACATCTTCGTTTCGCAACAAATTGTAAATCAGCTTTTACTATGTAAGATAAACGTACATACCTACCTAGTTGCTGTAATGAAAATCGTAAAACGACGAAGATAAATATTTGTGCCTACTTCGAAGTTGTAATTTAAATTACGTTTCTTTCAGAATTTTCTAGAGAAAACTAGCACCAAAATTAGAATCGCCAAAATTAACACCGATTCTAGAAAATGGTCAAAAAAAATGTAAACGATTCGCATTTTAGGAGTTCAATAACTTGAATTTGAATTTTCAGACTTATTATTTTACAGAGCTATGCTTACATTTGGAGGACATAGAAATTTACATATTAGGAATAAATTATAATATTTACTAAGTATGTGTTAGGAAATATTACCTTATGACATTATTTTGCTCAAAATGAGAATTAAGACTAATGAACTAGATATTTTACTTACTGCTCGTTCGCTCTAAGTTTGCCGCTCGGCTCCATACTAAAGTCGAATTTTTAATTAGACGAAGTAAACTGTCAGCAACGAATGTCACTTCTTCATACAATGTTGCGTATTTTCTATGACGAAGTGACATTAGCTTCTGTCAATTTACTTCGTCTAATTAAATATTCGGGTATACGCCTCTACGCCAGCGGCAAAGTTAGAGCGAACGGGTAGTATAGATTTGGACTATCGAGTTTGTATGATCTGCTTGCATCCCTATTACAAAGTCAGTTCAGGTAATTCATTTGCCAAATACAATGCTATTTTATACTATTTCACATTATTAACCCCATATTTTTACAGACAAACTGTTGCATAAATTTTTACATATATTGTTATTAAAATAACTAATCGATGCTGTATTTTGTTACTTGCATACGAAAAATTGACTGAAGCGATTGTCATGTAATTTAAAGCAGAGATAGTTTGAACCCTTAGGGAGAACAAAGCTTCTAATTACATTGAAAGTCGTTGACAAATCACTGATATTGTAAAGCTAATTTTGTGTAATATTTATGCTGCCATTGACATTTCGCCAAGTGTTATCAGGTCCATCTCACGTTACAGTGGTTGAGCCTATGGCTATCGCAAGTGGTATCTTATCACAGTGGTCATTATTACGATAAGGCAATACAAACACTGGTGAACCTTTAATTTGAAAGATGTTTTGAAATTCTTAGAAATGTCAATCGGCCATGTCGTGCGTCGCTGCTCGATGCGCAGGCGTGTGTAACAGGATTCCTTGCGATTAATCAACGAGGAATTTATTCATACAGTTTAATATTATATTGTTCAATCAGCTAGGTATTTCATTCGGAACTACAGATATCATCGACTTATTTCACAACAACTTACACAGAACAAACGAAAATATTGAGAATACAGTAAATAATGTTCAAAACATTCCGGATACTTGGAAATATTACCTATTGGTCGTAGTAATTTAGAGAGGAAACACGACAGATGTAAAAAGTATAACGACAAAGAAATACAAATTTGACAGAACGGATCTCGAACAGTTAACAATCCCATTCACACAGTCGCCACTGTTCGCCTCACAATACGCAGGTGTCCCACTTAGACCGATTGACAAGTAAACAGATCGAACTGAATACCTAAGACCTGAATCAAAAACAGACTTCAGCTTTTAGAAAGGCATCTTAAAAGGTGAAAGTCATGCTTTTATGCTTCGCAAAAACTCGCATCTCACGCGGCCTTGCCAAGGTAAGTGCAAGGGGGACATAACGGTGCGCGGGCGCACCGGCCTCCGTGCACCTCTAAACACATGCATTTTAAACACGATCGTCGACTTCGACATCCACCGGCGGTTCCCACAGCAACAAACGATGTGCTTGACAACTTAACACGTAATGTATGTCTAGCCAGCACGTGCATCGTTAGATATGTATAGGGTGTTTGATACATTTCCTTTTAGTAAAGCTGTACTTAATGACCGAGCTAATATGGTATTGCCGTTCTATAAAATGCGGTTCAAATTTCATTCACGTAGTTATTGCCTATGGGAAAGTTTGGAGTAACGGTCGACAACCCTATTTGTGCTTAGAACTGTTATTTTTGTATTGTTTTGTAAACAAATGCACAGGAGCAATTCTTACCAAATTGTATGTGTCATCATAAGAGCATTGTGAGGCATCACTGTGTCATCATTATAAAGTAACTATACTGTCATCAATTCATCATACTTCACCACTGTGTCAAATCTTATTGTTTTAATGTAGGGTAACTATACTGGCAATTTTCACAAGGACATTTCATCGTTACATCAAAATTTATAACGCTCTAATAAGTAATCAAATTAAGTATTCCGCCGAGGACATTCCAATTAAATGTTGCAAATAATAATCGTAGGATGATTATGTAAACGGATTTAGGTATAACTTGGGCTGTTTGATAAATTGTACACAATTTTATATTCAGGTATTCTCTGACACAATTTTGTATTCGACAAATGTAGATTCAATTCTGTGAAATAGCTAACCGCAAGTTTTCGTACGTAATGAACCACTTAGCATTCTAAATGCATAGGTGCTTGTGTTGCAGCTGCAAGCGACACATAACGACCCTTTGCCCCATCTAAGAAATAATTGCACAGAGGGACTTGCACTTGCTTCAATGAAATAAGGGAGACTTACGATTTGACTGATCTCCGTGATCGGAATCGGTGTGATAGTTTTATCCGAGCCCTGGGGGAGCGACGAAGCACTGGGGGTCGGCGACACTCCAGGACTTGACTGGCCATTCCCAACACTCTCCTTCGAAGTGCGATTGGGTGACAATCTCGCCGGAAAGCTGAGCGTCTTCGTCCATTGCGATAAGCTCCGAACCATCTTGACTGTTCATAAGCACAACACTCGTTCACTTAACTTTGGTGGCGTGCGACACGCGCGCGCTCGACAACGGTCCGCGGACGAATGACGAGGGCAATAAAATAACAGCCTGTGCAAGTTGCGACTTGACCGAGTAGGGGGGTAGGGTGCCATGGCCCATGGCGGTGCGTCGTGCATGCATCGGCCACCGTATAGGTTGACGCGAGGGATTTTCTTTTGTTTATCACCCGGCTGCCTCCGAGAGCAAAAAATATGCAGCGGTCACAAGTAACGTAAACGAATCAGCACTTAAGTTCTTTTTTTTACTTTATTTGAATAAGTTGTGCTTCGGTTATTGGCTTTGTTGTTATGAAAGAAAGAATTATTACCAGTGTACAGATGCAGTAATTGCACTTACCTACTATGTTACAAAATAATATGCCTATCTTATTAAATGAACAGCATTTGATGTGTTTAAGTATGGATATTTTAGAGAAATTTTGTATATTACCTAAGTTTAGTAAGGTAATATTGGGTGTCTCAAAATTAACGCAAGACTTGTATATACTTAGAAAGCGCCGTCTTTATTCTTCACGTGGTAATTTTTGAGATTACAACGCAAATACCTACCTACCGGCAATTTCAAACCCAGCAATAATTTTGGGACACCCTATTTTTAGGTATAGGTAAATGTAGAGTATCAAACTGACCTGATTTTGAGTTCTTGTGCATGTACCTATGTGTATTTTAGAAATACCGGAATTTTCAGATCATTTCATTTGTAATAAATACCTAATTATGATAAAGTAACAAAAGTGCCTAAGTATAAGAAACGATATAATGTAAAAACAAATTCTAGAGTATTCATGTCTAAAAATTAATCGAAAAATGGATGAACCTATAGAAATCGAAAATTTTCTAGATAGTATCTAGTTTTTAAGTAGATAGGTAGTTGTTCTGTTTAATGGAACATAAAACTATAGAATACTAGCTGACCCGCGCAACTTCGTTAGCGCTATAAATGAAGAACCGCTCGATCGATTTTGTGCAAACTTCACATAAACCATTTATTTATTTATGGAGAACCAACAGCATTATTCAACTTAAGTAAAACATTTAAATTAGTATCAGTAAGCCAATTATAGGTTCTCACGTTTAGGATTCGTAATAAACATACATTGAGCAACTTACGCTACTTATGCCTTTTACACTCCAAATATTAACAGTACTTACATAATTAAATAAAATATGTTATAAGATACTTACAAACCAGTGATATACAAAGGTGAAGATGTATTTACTAGTTTAAGAAAAACTTATTGCTCATTTGACGCCTTGCTACTGGAATGCTAGTATTAAAAATATCAAAATCGAGTTCATTTGACATTGAGTTTAGACTCTTGCATGCTCGCGGTATGAATGAGTTTTGTCTGTAATTGGTACCGCATCTAAAGACATGAAGCGGTTTAAGGTTTCTTGGTAGCTTGGTTGGTGCATTAAAAAACAGCTTACTCAACAGGTCGGGACAGTCAACGGCATTTGATGTAATTTTTAAAATGAACGATATTTCTGCGATATTTCTTCGCTCCGACAGTGTAATTAGGTGTCATTAGGTGTATTTAATTAGGTGGAACTTTTTACATAATTTAATATACTCCGAGGATTTATAGGGGATTTTTAACCGAAAGCAAATATATTTAATGAATTTAATCTGAATTTTCTCAATTTCTGCGATGTAACTGTCATACCGTGGGTTCCATACCTGTGAACCGTACTCTAATATACTCTTTACAAAACTACAATACAGTATCTTCCAGGTCTTGACGTTTTTAAAGCAGGCCGAACTACGCATAATAAAACCAAGGGCTTTGGAGGCTCTCGACACTATATACTCAATGTGCTTGTCAAATAGCACCTTAGAGTCGTGGATAATTCCTAGATCCCTTACTGACTCCCCACTGGGAATTACTTGATTTTTTAGTTTATAAGATGAATCAATTACACTCTTTTTTCTACTAAATGTTACCAGTGAACATTTGGATGGATTCAGTTCGAGTCTATTTTCACGACAGTAGTCATCTAGGCGAGAAAGATCAGCCTGCAGCCCCAATACATCTGCGTTTGATTCTATAGAGGCAAAGACCTTCATATCATCTGCAAAGCACAGGAGCCTGGAATGCTGAAAACACATTTCAATATCATTGACGTATATGATAAACAAAAGAGGCGCCAATAACGATCCCTGGGGAATGCCACCATCTACTAAATAGTCCGAACAAAGCCTAAACATTTGGTTTGGATAGGTGAGCCCGTTCTTGAGTTATAAAATTAGAACGAAAAGGGGCATTGATTTTTATATATATAGATAATTAGGTATATAATCTGTGATAAAACATATTTAAAAAAAGGAAAAAAAAACAATATTATCAGAATTGTTAAAAATGTTGACAAACACTATGTAATTTCATTTATTTTTAAGCGATGTATTAAGCTAATTACAGAAATAATAATGATAACGAAAAACAAAAGAAATTCGTTGGTGATCTATAATCAGTTTATGACACATTGTTATCTACGTAGCTTTAGACTTAAACAAAGTAAGCATCTCTTTTATGAAATTATAATCCTGGAAATATTTGCTTCACAATAAAATAATGCTTTCCAGGCTAATCCTTTTTCCAAAGAAATGTTTTGTGTAGGTAATATGAAGGTATTTATTTAAAACATGGGCTTGATAACATTCGAGATAAATAGCTAAAAACTTCGCCTTTACAAGTACCCCGCAACTTCGTTTACGACACATAAGGTGTACGAAAGGAGAGGTATTCCTTCATCAGACTCAATAAGCAGCGTGTGAAACTGCCCTGTTTGCTTAATTATAAAAGAGCTTAAAGATTAAGTCTATTTTAAAACAATTCAGTCCACGCCTTCGGTGCGGACTGAATTATTTTAAAATAGCCTTGATCATTAAGCTCTTTTATGATTAAGCCAACACGCCAGTTTAGATTTCCTCACATTCAAAGAAACCTCTAAAATTAAAATTTTCAAAATATCTTCGATGTAATAGATTCTTAAAAGTGTTATAACTTTTTTATTTATCGACCGATTCACATGAAATAAACACTAAATGTTATGTGGAGCAAACCTCAACACAATAAAAAAATCCGCATTGCAATCGGTTAAGCGGTTACTGAGATTAGCGTGCACAAACGTACAGACAAACAGACAAAAAATCTAAAAATCATTGTTTTGGGTTCATTTGCGTTCATAAAGCCCCCTATAATTTTTTTTATTATTTATCTTCCATGTACAGACAGCGACCTGTTACGATTTTATTATATGTATTGATATTGATGATGATATTGATTGATTGATAGATTTTAGTAGATAGGTACTAGGAGCAGTGACAGATTTATCAACACCAGCAGCTTTACAACTCTGCATACAGTCTAGTCTAGATACTCAATACACTGCGAAATGTGATAGAGTAATTGACAAATATAAGGGCGAAACTTGGAGGACATGTAGGTACTTAAGTACCATTCCTATCCTATAGAACCCTTGTTTGCAGAAATAAAGAATTGAATAGGTAATCACAAGGCGAACCCTGACATTGGTGCCTACTAAGTAGAATAATTGGCAGAAGTCTTCGAGTGTTTTCTTTCACACGCAGAAGCTTCGACTCAACACTTAGTTTTCGCCGTCTTGTGTAATACATAAGCTGACCATACGTCCCGTTTTGAACGGGACTGTCCCGTTTCTTGGTCCCTTGTCCCGTTGTCCCCAAACACAGCTTGGGGACGCTAAATTGTCCCGTTTTCCGAAACATTGCGATTTTTTTTAAATTTCGTTGCTCTTGGTCGGGGAATTTAGAGCCAGTCCGTTCATTATCTACACTATTGTTTTGTTTTTGTGTAAAATTCGTGAAGTAGTTTAGTGGTAAACTGGTAACTAAATGGAAGTTTTTTTTTGCTTTGGAATTTTACGAATGCCGAAACTCAAGTGTTACAACATACAAGCAAAGTAACCATTTATTGAGCAACGGACCAATGGTGCCGTGCTGTGGAAACTTACAGTGGGGCTAGTCCATACCCTTAAAGTTGCGCAACGAGCAACGGCCTCCAAACGAGTTCTTGAGCTCGCCCCTCCGCCAGATGGGCCAACGATCTAGAAAAGTTCGCTGGCTGGAACTGAATGCGGGAGGCGCAGGACCGTGTATTATGCGTAGATTGGGAGAAACCTACGTCTAGGAATGCACTGCCATAGGCTGATTTGATGCTATCAAACAAAATAGGTACTAAAATTAGACAAAAAGGAGATATAGGAAAATACTTCGTGGAGGATCGAAAGAAAAAAAACCACACGTGCATTCTGTGCCCAAGAAGGTTGACGAGACCGACTCGGCCAATTACAGGCCTATAGTAGTCCCTTTTATCAAAGGTGATGGAGCGTCAACAATACACAGCTCTTAAGGTACCTTGAGGAACACGACCTGCTCAGTGACCGGCAGTGCGGTTACCGTCACGGTCGCTCGATTGGCGATCTCCTTGTGTGCCTCACACGGCTGGGCTACCGAACTATGGCTATCGAGAGTAAAGGGTGGAGCTCTAGCAGTGAGACCGGATCTGGCACCGCGGTCTTCTTGCGAAATTGCCCTCCTATGGACTGCCCGAGAGTTTAAGCGGTGGGGTGTCCAGCTTTCTGGCTCGTAGAAGCATCAAGGCCGTCGTTGACAGCAGCTGTTCTGACTGATGGTTATAAAAGCTGGAGTACCACAAGGCTCAGTGTTGTCCCCTACTCTGTTTCTGCTGCTTATCAATGACATGTTGTCTATTATTAACAGCATTCATCGTTATGCGGAGGACGGGACGGGGCCGACACTTGCTATACGAAAAAACTTGTGCCTGAAATAGAGAGTACTCTCACCAGAGTGTCCGATTTCGGTAAACAAAATCTTGTTCAATTCAACCCTGGCAAGACACAAGTTTGTGTATTCACCGCAAAAAAAGAACCGATTTACTGTAGCGCCACAATTTCAAGGCACATCTCTCCCCATCTCTGACAGTATAGGTATCTTAGGTGTTGACATCTCCAGTAACGTTAAGTTCCGAAGTCATTTGGAGAGCATGGCCAGGCTGGCGTCCAGGAAGCTCGGTGTGCTCAACAGCTCTGTTTTACTTCGGCGCAAACACGGCTACTCTCTAAGTCGCAAGTGCGGCCGCACAAAGAGTACTGCTGTCACCTTTGGACGGGGGCACCTGAATATCAGTTTTGACCGGTGGACTCGGTGCAAAAGCAAGCCATGAGAGTTGTCAAGGATCCCATGCTTCTAGGTGGTGTGGAACCTCTTCGCGACGGGAGAGACAGACTATGTGCGTGGTCTACCGCCTGTACAACGGTTTGTGCTCTGAAGAATTGTTTAATATGATGCCCACGGCTACTTTCTATCATCGCACCGCTCGCCATAGGTAGACATGGTGTTCGTCCTCACACTTTGCTTGTCACCTTAGTGCTATAAAAGGGGGCGGGTAGAGGGGGCGGGGGGGGGGGCTTCCATAGAATTTTTTTTTTGCCGTTTTTGGTACGGAATTCTATGTGCGCAAATCCGACTCGTACTTGGCCAGTTTTTTTCTATATAATGAAATTATGTTTATTTAAATTGTTAACCTGCTAATTGGGGTATAAAAACTTATGTCCCGTTTTGAGATCAAAAATAAATGGTCAGTTTAGTAATACATTGTGTACCTATCAAACTTTTTTAACATTGTTTACTTATCAATTTTTTTTGTTGTTTGGTTATTTGTGATTCCTAGCAACTGCTGTTTTTTAAGATTTATATTCATATTTTTCGACACTATTTGCGGATGGAAAACTTATAAATTATTATCATGAGCTTACTTAGTTAAGTTAACGCCTACGGCTTCATCATTCAACAAAACTGGGTTAAAGGGTGAAGCCGTACGTAATTACGTATCTACGTTTCATCTACAAGTCTAAAATAGGTAATATCGAATAAAATTATACAAATCTCGTCAAGAGGCTATTTATAAAACTGAGAACGAGCTAGGAAGAGACTAGCAATAAACAAAGTATCCTTGTCTAAAACACACACGTTTCGAGCCGTAACAATCATTAAAATTAGCAACGGCTTATAAACGCAGAAAATAACTGCACATAACGAGGGAGGCACCCCACACAATCACACACACTTACACACCCCACACATAAGGCACACAGAATACGGATATGGAATATGGGTTCTTTTATTCGGGTTTTATAAAAAACAGGGTTGTCAGTTTTTAAATTGATTTTAATGATAGAAAAGTAACTTTGCACTAATTAAATAAAGCTATTATAAAACAGTTTTCTATAACTATTGTGGATTTCGTATTTTGTTTTCTCTGAAATAACGCAAGTTTATAATAACTTGGTAAGTGATTTTAAGATTCCTACCTCGCCGATATACTATTATGAACTATTTAGTGTTATTTGACTTGGCACCATTATATTTATTATCTTGGGAATTATCATAACTTGACACTACACATAACTTTTAAATAGAGAACATTTAGATAAATTTTGAAGTGGTAGTTTTTTTGTTTGGAGTGAAATTCCTAATTTGCCTGACATTATAGTTTGTTAACTAACTTTATTTATGTTTAACACACCTCGTTTATTCTTTTCCGGGAGCTATAAAATTATGGATGACGCGGGTAAGAAAATTTATCATTTGAGTAGGTAATTATTTATCACATAGGTACCTACTACCCAAGTATTTGTTGTGCTATTTATACCTACACAAATTATACAACTTTAATTAAGGTCATAATAATTGTTTTAGAATAGGTCTAAACATTTAACTTTTGTGTTTTCTATGATCTATCTATTATTTATATCAAGATATTTTTGATAAGTATGTATTTATTAGTGATGCCTTTAAATTTTTTGGGTTTTTAATACCCTGAAGTTATTAACAGAAAATTAACCATAAAATCTGATGAGTTGCTTAATAATAATAAATACTTTATTGTACACCATTAATCAACAGCTTAAAATTATTATCATATTTTCCATTTTATATCGCTTCCATTGCAAAAAGAAAATTATAAAATAAAATCATTCCTAGATAGTTATTTCGAATATGTTTATCAATAAATTAATTATCTCATAATACTGTAAAGGGAAATAATGGTAATATTGTATATTATATTACCAGTATTAAATCTCATTCATACTGGTCAATTATTGCCAACTGCCAACCCTATGGGTATAAATAATAGTTCCTATACCAAGGGGTGCTAGTTAAGACGCGAATCCAAAACAATGGGTGCGCAGGATTGCGTGTCGCTTCCTGACGCCACGTGCGCGCGCAGCTGACGCCCGCAGCGCAGCGCATGCGCACTCAAGGACAAGCTAGAGTGGCTTTTTAAGGAAAGTGGATAGCCAAGATGGCTTTTGTTCTCTAAATTCTACCGCCGAGATAGTTGAATTGAGTTTTTTGTCTTGCAAGCAGTTTCCGTTATATCAGTTGGTTTAGGATCTATTGATATGCCATGTGTGCGAAGGAGTTGGTGGTGGAATGGAGACTAGAGAGATTTAATATCGTCCCGTCCTCTTTTTGCCACTTTAAAGTACTTACAGTCGTCTTATTTGGTCGTTAGCGTAGAAAGAACTAATCTATATTATCTTCAGCCTCTTGGTACCGAACTGTCCAAGTTTTTATAATAGAAAAGGATCTCAAGCGTGATAATCAAACCAGCAAGCAATCGAATTATGATGATCAATGTCATATAAAACAATAATCCACTTATAACTGGTCTTCATTTACATCAGTAACTCTGTAGCAGCCTTCAACAGCCAAGCATAGCCCAACTCTACATCCCCGCAAGGTTCTAACCGGGGCGCCCGGTGCTTGATAATTGGTTAAGGACCGTGTAGTTTTAGTAGGTAAAGTCTGGCATAGCATCCGTAGGGGTTTTTACATGTTAAAAAGCTCTAAACATTTTTCCGATACCAACATCCATCGAGTTCCCACGACCTTCTTGTCATCGCAGCACCTTGGGGCGTTGCCGTTGGTCTGCCCACGTTGCGTCTACCGATACAACATTCGATAAACCTTCAGCTCCAGAAAGCACCGGTTCTACGAGCAATCTGTCGCCCACAGACTGCCACTCAAATTCGTATTGCATAGGTATTAATAAATATTTAAAAGAATATGTCCTATGAGTAATTAGGATATGATTGAGGAGGTATTTTTATGACTACTTACTACTAAGATTGCAAAGAAGCAGTGGTTTGGCGGCTATTGAAATTGGACAGGAACAGACTGGGTATGTCAATAGCAGGTAGAGGTCCTGCTATTGAAATTAAAACGGCACCTCTATCAATAGAGGCCTTTTCAAGGAAGAGCGCAGTTCCTTTTTCAGTAACGGGTTTGAACTCAGATTGTGAAAGACTTGGGGAGGGGACTAGATCATTGCATTAAGTTTCAAAGCAAATTATGAATTTTCTGGTTGATCTGCCATCTAACCAAGATATCCAAAAAAAAACAAAAAAGCCGTAGTAAGACAACAAAAGCAAGCAACCATTAAATTTTTTAATTACAATCCATCCCTACATTTCTCGTAAATATTCAACACGACATCTAAGAGCTTTCCACGTGCACTCTAACCCTCTCGAGTCGTGAGAACAATACAACAGTAGGGTGTTTTGTACTTCTGTACATAGGGTATTAATGACCCCTTTTTTGGTAGAGGCATCTTTAGTTCGGAGTTATTTGATATCTTGTGATGTAGGGTTGAAGGCAGAGGAACATTTCTATAAAGAAGTTATCATTTATGGTTAACTAGCTAATACCCTCGGTTCCGTTCGTACCATTATTTGATGGTGTTGCTGTGTGAATATTACTTCCAGTAGCGATGGATCCGTTAAAAAGGATCCTGTAAAAACGGAAGTTCTATGTGTAGGCGCTGTTTTTTGCTACCCATTTCCCAGTATTAATAATTTAAAGCTCTTTGAAAAAATAATACTTCGAAAAAACGCACTCATTCTAATAACCACACGTTGTTATCTGTCATCGTCATTTCATTGAACAAAAAGATAACATTGTTGCCTCACCGTATCAACAAATGGCGCTATGAAATATAAACATAAACATTATTTAAAATGCATAACCATCAATATTATGTCTACATGAGTCACAACACATCCATGTACTACCCGTTTGCTCTAAGTTTGCCGGTCTCTTCCCATACTACGCCTCTACACCAGCCTCTCTGGCAGCGGCAAACTTAGAGCGAACGGGCTGTGAATGAAATAATAGACTAAGCTCTGTCTCATGGTTCCGCCTGCGCATACTATGAACTCGTATTAACGATCTACGAAAACGTATTTACATATAATAATGATGGAAATACCCCGCTTATTTACTATTAGCACTATGAAATTGATCACATGTTACTCTGTTAAGAGTCCTGGTGTATCCTTCCGATGGCTTACCCGGGGCTACCAACTGTAGGCTGTTAGTTAGGATACGTGTGGTTTTTAGTCGGTAGAAGTCCGGCATAGCATCTATGTAGAATTTTCCGCACGTTAAAAAAAAAGCCCACTACCTACTACGGATTTTTTTTTTAATTGCTTCAGTAGTTTCGAAGTTACCGATTGAAACAAGCAAATTTTAATCTTTCTTCTTTATATTATTAGTAGGTATCTATAAATGCCATAGACAAGACTGGAGTAGCATAAACACTTGACAGGCGGATATTGCGATACGTGTTGCGAAGTACAATGACGAACAAATTGCGCAAATCGCAAATAAATCTCAATTTAATTTCTATTTCCTCTTTTATGGTCGTTGGCATTGTTTATGGTTGGCAAGATATAAATGTATTCGATATAGGAATAGGTAAAATTACAACATAGGTATAATGTGGGAAAAGGTGTACCTAAGTGAAAAAATAACCACGCGAGTATGGCCGCGGGCGTTAGCTAAATATTTTCAAAAAACGCTATATCCTTGACCTCGGCAGATACGAATTTTAAATTAAAAGCCACTGAAAATAGAAGACATTTTAAGTATAATTTGTGGTTTTTTCCCGCGGACTAGCTAAGGGAACAACTTTGCCATTGAAACTCTATTTTTTAGGGTTTCGTAGCCAAATGGCAAAAACGTTATAGATTCGTCATGTCTGTCTGTCTGTCTGTCCGTCTGTCTGTCCGTCCGTGTGTCACAGCAACTTTTCTCCGAAACTATAAGGCCTATGCTATTGAAACTTGGTAACTAGATGTATTCTGTGAACCGCATTAAGATTCTTATATTAAACTAGAAAAAACGCAGTAAATTTTGGGGATCCCCATACTCAGAACTGAAACTCAAAATTTTTTTTTCATCAAATCCATACTTGTGGGTTATCTATAGATAGGTCTTTAAAAATGCTATTGAGGTTTCTAACATCATTTTTTTCTAAAGTGAATAGTTTGCGCAAGAGACACTTCCAAAGTGGAAAAATGTGTGTCCCCCCCCCCTCTAACTTCTAAACTAAGAGAATGATAAATCTAAAAAGAATATATGATGAACATTGCCATAAAAACTACCAACGAAAATTGGTTTGAACGAGATAGAGCTGGTAGTTTTATTTTAATACGTCGTAAATCGCAATTTTCGGTTAGAAAAATCACTACCACTGCGAACGTGTTAAAACATCAATCAAAGTTACAACGAACGACAATAACTTTGATATTATGTTACTTGCTGCTACGAAACCCTTCATGGGCGAGTCCAACTCGCACTTGGCCGGTTTTTATGATTTAATTCTAAAACAAAAGTGGGAGACAAGCATATAACCCACCTCAACTTAGCACAAAGACGTGTAAAATGTCAAAATGATTTATCCTAAGCCACCTGAAAAGTATAGTGACAATGCTTTTAATATTTCTGAAAATTTTGCTACTAAAGTCAGTAGTACCTAAGTAAAACTTTATTTTCCACTAATGAACCAAATTACAATTAATAATATAGTAGGCAACCTTTAAATGGACACAATTTTTAAAAAATTTGTGGCGTCAAAAGACCTTTTTTTTTAAATTTTATATTTTTTTATCCTTATTAAGTTCCTGATCTCAGAGTCGTATTACAGAAACTAAACAGTCTTTGTTCTGTGAGTGGTCATCTCAAATCGGTTTTGCAAATTAATCCATCATTTTAATTTCTTCCTTGCTGCCGAGTTATACAATTATACATACCACCTTCAGAGCTCCGAAAAGAAAATTGATAGAAAGCAACATTTTGACATCATGGTAAATTACGAGCATTAATTATACTTATAAATATAAATATTCACGGACATTTCACACAACGCTATCTGACCCCAAAGTAAGCTAGGAATAACCTGCTTGTGTTATGGGTATCAGACCACGGATAATACCTAATACTTAAAATATAAATATTCACGGACATTTCACACAACGCTATCTGACCCCAAAGTAAGCTAGGAATAACCTGCTTGTGTTATGGGTATCAGACCACGGATAATACCTAATACTTATATACTTTTAAATACATACATATTATACATAGAAACACCCAGTCTCTTGAGACAAACATTTATGGGTCACACAAATATTTGTCTCCGGTGGTAATCGAACCCACGACCTCCAGCACCGCAGGCGGTATCACTACCGACTGCGCCACAGAGGCAGACATTACATACTTATACTTATCTATAGACATTTTTAAATTTCCAAGTCTCAAAATCACAATACCTCAACATGGCCGTCCTACTCTTTGTTCAAAGCGTGATCCAAAGTTACCCTCCGTTGTATTAAAAACTAGTAAACGCGTAGGAAATTAGTTGCATGTCAATCTACGCTATTTTAGTCGGTCGTAAATTACTTTCTTATACCGTAAAATAGTTTAGCGAAGGTATCGTTATGTTAATTAGTTTACTTTAACCTTTGTTAGCTAGTCTTATACAAATATTTTGGGGTAACATTGTCTTGGAGTAACAGAGAATTAGTCTGTTCGAAAATAACTTGACAATATCTATGACAAAGGATCAAAAACTTAGTATTTTCAGCGAACATGCTATTTTGTATCCGCTCGTGAGTCGTGAGCCTTGAGTATTTTAGATTCTTATTTCATCTGGCTTTCACTATTCATTTAGCTAACTTCTTCAGGAGGTAGTCGATACATTGTCCATCAAATTTTATCCATAATTCTACCAACTATTTTTCTTTCTAAAGCATACTAAGTACCTGACTTTCTGAAATTCCCCCATATGAACTGTTACAGTGCCAAATTTAATTAAAACAACAAATAAAAAAGTATGTACTTACCTACCTAAATAAAATATCATAGCTTACTGGCGATAAAAATAAAACGAAGGCATGCATCCAATTGATCAGGATTGTAAATGGGGCTACTTACTAAGAGTAGTTTTAATAGAACATCGCGATAAAGTCCAATATTAACAGGTTGCCTGGTAGAAATTGCTTAAAGCGATAAGGCCACTCATTGTACAGCTACTTGCACGGAATGTATGTACTATGATTTTATATAGGTACTTGGCGTAGAATAAAGTGTAAAATAAATAAATCAATAAATAATTTCTATCAAAATACCATAATATATGAACATATTGTACATCCTATCTATTCGTCACAGTCACCCTATCTATTAATTTTTTTTCAAACCCCTTATCAATGGAACCATTAACCTCAATTCATGTAATAAGGGTATATATGAGTGCTTCCGGATTGGACGGATATTTCTCAATTAACCACAATAGATTGTAATCGATTTGGCCCGCACAGTAATTAGTCATTTTGGATAATAGGAAAAAAACAATTAGGAAGCGTTAGGGGTTAGGGTAAGTCCATGTGCCGGTAATATATCTCCAGCATGAACTTATACATAGGCGTGGGAAGGTAGTACCTACGTGTTTCTGTACAGAGGTGGAAAATTATCCGAAATTCCTAATTTTTTTTTCAATCCTACAATTCTATGACTAGTTTGGATTGCATACACCTATAGTTTGTCTTCACTTAAAACCCTGGTTGAAAGGCAAAAAAGCCTCTTCAGAGGCCTGAGTTAGCTTTGCGAAGGACGCTGCTGTTTGTAGTGAGTTTGATGTTTTTTTCTGTTATTTTACGCGACTGAAAATCTATCTATCAATGATCTCGCTATCTCTGGGTTTCATTCGGTCACAAACCTGAGAGCAACCATAAATATTCAGTGCCTACCAAAGTCAGAAAAAGCAAAGGCTGTTGGTTTTTTCAGACAAGTCGTAGACAAGCATAGGTACGGCCCACAAGAAGGACCGGTGGTCACCGCATATGAACGTTTGCAATACCAGAGGCGCAACACTCGCGCTGCCGACCCTGTAAAAGCCTTCTAAGACCCCTTTTGAAGAACCCCATACTCTAGGCGAACTGTGTAACTCCCTGTCTGTGGCGAGCGGTGCGATGATAGAACGTAGCCGTGGGCATCATATCAAACAATTCCTCTACGCACATACCATTGTACAGGCGGTTGAACACGCATAAGGATGCAAAGGTTCCACACGAAAAACGAACTAGTATTCTGCGATGCTGCTATCTAATTGTTATTTGCAAGTTTTAAATATTTATCTGAACATAGAAAGAGATACGTTCATTCTCAGAAACAAAAAGAAAAAAA
This sequence comes from Miltochrista miniata, assembly GCA_933228765.1. Classification (NCBI taxonomy): domain Eukaryota; kingdom Metazoa; phylum Arthropoda; class Insecta; order Lepidoptera; family Erebidae; genus Miltochrista; species Miltochrista miniata. The sequence continues at coordinate 34,741,299 of OW121755.1, read as the reverse complement.
TTCAAAAGGCTAAAAAAAACACATTTTTACTCGTTTTTACGATCATTCGCGAGAAATTCTTAGCCAGAGCCTGTTAAAAGTCACTATCGGTGTTAAGTAGCGATAAACGTTGCATTTGATACAGCGTTTCCTTTATTTCTTTCTATTGTAGGATTGTTTCCCTAATCCTTCTCATTTGCAATTTTTTTCTTACACACTGAAGTGTTATTTTAAGTTAAAATGCTTCTAATCGTAATTCCCAATATGAAAAAAAAAAACGCATTGTTCATATTATTGGTCACCGAGTTCCCACATTGACATACCTACGATAAATAAAAGATGAGTAATTTTGACTATTACTTACGAAAATAAATCTTAATACTATCTACCAAACAAATACTTACCTATTTTTAAAAGTTTCAAAGTAGGTACGTATGTAGTAGGTAGGTACATATAGATCGATGGTTTCAAATGAGCATTTTGATGTTCTAACACACTCCAAAGACTGATTCGCCTGATAAACTACTAACCGTTCGCGCTAAGTTTGCCGGTCGCCTCGCCTACTACGGCTCTACACCAGCCACTACGCCAGCGCCAAACTTAGCGCGAATGGGATGTAAATAAAATTTGGAAGACAAAACATTTTTTCAGAATTTTTTTGCCATTCACACTAGAAGCATTCTCCTAGTTGTCCTCATCACTTCACCAGAAATGTCTTAGGCTAGCGTCTGTGTATAAGACTGAAACCCTGAACCGTGTCATTTCATTTTCTTTTCCCACTTGATTGAAACTAGTCATCACAAGGACACGTGAAATTCCTTTAATAAATTCAACAGTAAGGTAATAAATTAAAACTAAACGTGGTACAATTCTTTTGTTTCCAAAGCTCACGTGTATACCTACTCTTGTATGTCACCCCTCATGGGACCAATGGCGGCCGAACTACAGCAAATGTTTTATATAAAAAGCCATTAAATATTTTAAGTGCTCCATAAAACATTGGGTTATGAGAAAAACAAATAGGCAAATATTGTGGATCTTAGTTTAATAAAATGTTAAATGTGAGGGTAGTTGTCATTAAATTTGGGGAAGGTATTGTTAAAAATAACTCCAAAATGAAATTAAATAAAATAAGATTTATTAATCTTTGTTTCCCACCAAGGTGGAATATAAGCACACTGTATAAAAATAGAATGTTACTTAGATAGACACATTTTCAACTACCGGCTTCAGATTAATAAATTTCACGTTTGACATAATACTTTTTTTTCATAGACCATTAAGAAAATAAAAAGGTTCTTAATTTGAAATCAGTTAAAAATATCTCGTTCAGCTGGGCGTGTGGCCCTTTTGTGTCCATTGTACCCAGACACCATATGTGTCACGAATCGAGAAAAAACAATAATAGTTTGGAGTTGAGCAAAATGACCGGTCCCCATATGGCGGGATTCATCTTAGAAACATATGAACAAACAATTGGTTTAGGGTCGAGTTGTATTTTTTTTTCACACACGTGGCTCAAGGCGCGGCTTATTCTCTTGACCCAAAAAAATCGGATACATTAAGGTTTTAAGTGCATTTTTACTGTGTTGAATGGGTTCGATTGAGCGATTCCTTTAGGCAAATACTTAAAGACAAATCAAATAGGATGTACCTACTTTCTCTTTATTGATGAAGTGGGGAGTCCTGGGGTTATCCCTCCGAGGGTGTACCCGGGGTTCCTGGGCGTAGGCAGATAGAAGAGCATTGTGTAGTATTAGTCGTCACGAGCCCGGCATAGCATCTACGAGGCTTTAAGACAGATTAAGTATGCGATTTGTGGTCAAATAATTCTGAATCAGATCTTGATCATCCACCACTTACAATGAATTCAGCCTATGACAGTCCACTCCTGGACGTAGGTCTTTCCGATTCTACGCCACAACACACGGTCCTGTGCCTTCCGCATCCAGTCCCAGCATGCGACCTTTTCTAGATTGCCGGTTCACCTGGGGCGGGTGGACGTCCTACCCTACGTTTGCCAAGTCGCGGTCTCCACTCCAGAACTCGTCCGCTCCATCGACCGTCGGTTGTACTGCTAATGTGGCTGGTCCACTGCCACTTTAAAGTGCGAGCTATGTTGACCACTCTAGTTCTCTGTTATAACCTCATTTCGAAGTTTATCCTTCAAAAACACTCCAAGTATAGCTCGCTACGCGACTTTAAGTGCACGGACCAACCCCACCGTAAATGTCCACGTATCGGCACCGTAAGTCATTACGGGTAAAATCACTTATAACGAGCTGAAAATTATGAAAATGAAAGCCTCGTATTTGGAAATGTTTACATTGGAAATTGTGGAAGAAATAATAAATGCTGTAAAATGCTCTATAAAATATTTACTTCAATGCATGCTCGCGTGTTATAGACTGGAATTTATTCCATTTAATCAATTGCTAACTTTTTACGAAGATCGTGATATTATTACATTGAAGCTAAAGGTTAAACATAATATGGAGTTTTAATTAAATGGTAACATTTTATCACCACAGTATATACATTTTGCACCTGCCAACCTTGTCACAGACCCGAGTGCTGCGTTCCAAACTCGCATGCTTGAAATCGCGCAGTCATCAGGATATCAGGTGAATATTCTTTCTTTAATATAGATTTCCGGTCATTATTTATTAGCAATGATATATAAAAACTATAGATACGTTACCTACCAACACTGAAAACTGGCAACAAAAAACATTTTCATACATGCTACCATAGATAATTTCATAGAAATTCTTTTTTTAAATGAATCTATAAAAGATCTGCTGGTTTTGAAAGCCGTAATGTTCGTGCATGACGTGTCTAATTATAATACGTCGTTGTGTACCTATAAGGTGCTTTCCATCTGTCCGGGATGGGACTTGAAATCTCCTTTCGAAGACTTCACCCGGGATTCCCGGTCGTAGGCAGTTTTAGAGCACATTCTATGAGTATTGTATTTCGTATATAAGTATTTCTCTATAATCATTAGATATTATTATTAAAAAAAAATGTCATTCGTTAAAAATACAGAAAGTTCTATACCTACTAAGTACTTCAGAAATTGTCAGAGACTCCCGTCTACCCCTTCTCTATTTTTTAGCTATCCCACTAAGACCTATCTAGCTACCATAGACTACTGCATTCGCACAATCGCACGGTCATTCATTAAAGATAAAAGTCTCTTCCGTTGCCTTCCATAACTGTCTGTTTAAAGTGTTCTTAGTTCAAACCTTAACTAATTTGACAATTACCGTCTTTAGCAGTACAAAAAAAGGACATTACGTAATTCGTTCCAACTACTTCCTCGGTGCGCGTTGTTGATAGAATGCCAATGTAGTTGTGTTACGATTCTATTCATGAACTAAACTTCATTAATGCCATGCTTCCATTCAACCTGTTTGACTTAGCATCACGTTGCGGCGTCAGTTCAATAACTCCTCAACAATCAATACGCCAATAAAGGGAATACTACCAGTTACGACATATTGGGAATAGTCGTGTGCCTTCCACACGAGCTTACCAAGAAGTGATAATAACAGTGACAATATGACCTCCTTGACGCCATTTTAATTTTTGATTGTCCATCATAAGTATGGACATGATCACGCGGACACGGACGTTTGTACGTGAGTGATTTGAATTAAGAACCTTTGACAGTTGTTTTCTAGATTTAAAAAGAATACATAGTGTGATAGGAAAAAGTTTGCAATAATAAGGTTTATAACTGTAATGGTTTTTTGCAATCGAGTCAGAACAACGCAATTCTAAATTTCTATGAGGTTTTACCAATTTAATTATCATGTGTCATGATACGATGCTGAAAAAGAGCAGTGTTTGCCAATGAGATGGAGACATAAATATGTATTTTTTTTTTAATTTCTTAGTTATAACCATGATTTCGTCAACATGATATACCTACCCATTATACATAATTACAAACCATTGTAAAGTCGAATTTTTAATTAGACGAAGTAAAGTGACAGCAACTAATGTCACTTCATAGAAATTAATCAACATTGTATGAAGACATTTGTTGCTGTCACTTTACTTCGTCTAATTAAAAATTCGACTATAGGTCCTCACAGTCTATCCTGGGATAGCCCGACTACTTTCAGACCTAACAGCGGTCCTTTTTCGGGGAATGTAGTCTCTAAGTTCGCTTTTTGAAAAAGTAGCATTTATTTAATTAATTTTACACGTCAAAGCTTTTATCTCATGTCAAAATAAGACACGCTCATTATACTTTGATGTTACTGACACATTACCGAGATACGCACTTAGAAGGGGAACTAATTCTGTGAAAGCTCAATCGGTGATACCCTTTCTCAGTTTCCCACGGACGAGATAGTTCTAAAAGGGTCTTAGAGGGTGAATGCTGCATCCTTCGATGATGCTATCGTATTAAAAAAAACTAGATTCTTCGCTTTCCATGGGAACTTATTCCCGAGTTAAACAGTCTATGTGTTATTCCAAACTATAATCTATCCCTGGACCAAATTTCAGCCAAATCCGTTCAGCCGTTAGAGCGTGAAAGAGTTACAAATATCCAGACAAATACATCCACATTCACAAATTCTCGCATTTATAAGATAAGTAAGATACATGTTACCTATGTAACAACTAAGTTGTCCGCTTACAATAACTTAACGTGTTCAAGTATTACGACATTCTCGCGTACCTATATTGCAATTAAGTTGTGCAACATTAAGTAAAATGACTTAGTATCCTATAACGGTATCTTCTCACTAATGTTACCTGATCCCCTAGCACCTTTTAGCCGTTTATGTTTGCATAATTCTTGATATAATTTATTAATGTTCGTGACGCTTCGTGAGGAATTTTTGAGATGACCACTTTTGTTCAATTCAAAAGTGGTCATCAGTGGCAATAGGCTCACCAGCTATTACGTGGGTCATAAAACTATAAAGTGAAATTTGGCCGATAGATACCATGCCTTTTGCCTACCTACTATTTTCTTTAACTAATTGCAAAAAGTACTTTATATTGATATCTAGTGAATCAATATTATTATACTTAATGTACTTTTTTTCCAAAATAATATGCTCACGGCTCCTTGTTGTACAAAGTACAATCATATGGACCTGTTAAAAATTACTACAACCCTGGAAATCGGTAGTACAGCAAATTCAGCACGATTTTATTTTGTATCGTGTATGGACAAAATATTGGGTACCATTGCAGTACCTATTGTATTTATATTTTTTAGTATTTTCTCAAAACTGCAGTGTAGGTTAGTTCATCACTCGAGTAGACAAGACGTACAGGGTAAGTTAGCATATCAATCCGTTCCATCACGAAATAAGGTACGAACAGCCAATTCGGTCACCTGACCAAGCCTTAGTCCTTTTTAAGTACATTTCTAGAACTGGTTTGCATCCGGCACGGGCTTGTGTCTTGTGTAAGTGTACAATAATCGCAATAGGGCTACCACTTTTATGCCAACAGATAAAATGCGAAAGGGTATTTTGTTAGATTTTTTTTCTGAATTGGTAAACCAATTTTTATCTGGAGACGGTTATATGGGACAATTTTTCACGTGCTGAGTTGCGGCTACAAGCATTTTATCAAACATTTACAAAGATATTTTATTTTATTGAAGTGCGAGTAGATACTTACTTAGGTAGTAGATAGATTACCTACTCATAATGTAATTTAGAAAATATACTCTTGCTCTAGCAAGGACGTATAAAAGAAACCTAATACTCTCTTTCATTTGCCAAAAAAATGAACCCATAGAATATTTATTCTTTTTTTAAATGTATCCTGCAGTCGCAATGCAATGGTCGCAAGTGTCAATGCTTTATAAAAAATGAAAAAATATTACTAAAAAGATCACCGCGTTTACCTATGTTCCGAAACATTTTCTTTTTTTAAAAATGGCACCCCTTGACATGCCTAGCTGACATTCACTAGTTGCTAGTTTAAAACACTCCTACGTAATGTGTAGACTAGACATATAAGGTTTCTCGAATAGATCCTTTTAAAGATTTTACTCCCGGTAATAATTAAATTGAAGACATAAATCATTTTAAAATTTATGGATATTTTTCATTAAATATTAGTTATTTCACCGTTAGCCAAACTATTTGTTTTTGAAGTGAAACTTCTTTATCGGCGTTGGAAAAAAATTTGCGTCACGTCACGTCACGATTTTTGGTTACGCGCCATCTTTGTTCTGTTCCCCACCACGGTGGATTCGAATTAAGAGTACTTTATCCAGGGATAGCATGTCATTTAAGGGTTTTTGGACTTTTGGGCTTTTGGACTTTTGGATGGGACCTTGGTACTTTCTTTGGGACTTTTGGACTTTTGGACTTTTGGACTTTTGGACTTTTGGACTTTTGGACTTTTAGACTTTTATACTTTGGGACTTTGGGACTTTGGGACTTTGGGACTTTGGGACTTTGGGACTTTGGAACTTTGGGACTTTGGGACTTTAGGACTTTTGGACTTTTGGACTTTTGGACTTTTGGACTTTTGGATGGGACCTTGGTACTTTGGGTCTTTGGGACTTTTGGACTTTTGGAGTTTTGGACTTTTAGACTTTTAGACTTTTAGACTTTTAGACTTTTAGACTTTTAGACTTTGGGACTTTGGGACTTTGGGACTTTGGAACTTTGGGACTTTGGGACTTTGGGACTTTGCGACTTTGGGACTTTGGGACTTTGGGACTTTGGGACTTTGGGACTTTGGGACTTTTGGACTTTTGGCCTTTGGGACTTTTGGACTTTTAGATGGGACCTTGGTACTTTGGGTCTTTGGGACTTTGGAACTTTGGGACTTTGGGACTTTGGGACTTTGGGACTTTGGGACTTTGGGACTTTGGGACTTTTGGACTTTTGGCCTTTGGGACTTTGGGACTTTGGGACTTTGGGACTTTGGGACTTTGGGACTTTGGGACTTTGGGAATTTGGGACTTTGGGTTTGGGACTTTGGGACCTTGAGACCTTAGGACTTTGGGACTTTGGGACTTTTGGACTTTTGGCCTTTTGGACTTTTGGACTTTGGACTTTGGACTTTGGACTTTTGGACTTTTGGCCTTTGGGACTTTGGGACTTTGGGACTTTGGGACTTTGGGACTTTGAGACTTTGGGACTTTGGGACTTTGGGACTTTGGGACTTTGGGACTTTGGGACTTTGGGACCTTGAGAACTTGGGACTTTGGGACTTTGGGACTTTTGGACTTTTGGCCATTTGGACTTTTGGACTTTGGACTTTTGGACTTTTGTACTTTTGTACTTTTTGACTTAATTTAAGGTGAGGTGAAAATTAAATTTATGAAGAAGTTTCACTTCTTACGTGTGTACACTAAGTACACGCAATTTTTTTATTTTATTAATCATTGATACTTAAATCAGCAGATGGACATAAAGGTGTTAGATGGTCTAAGACATAAACAGACTTGGTACATTTATAATTTCCTGGACAAGCCTCGGACCACACGAACGTCAATGTTTTTATAGGTGCCAATGCGCTAAAGCGATTATATACCTAATTCATGTGAGACTAATGTTAAGTTTTTGCTTACCTTTTCTGCTGCGTACCTTATCCTCACAGCATTATTTTTTTTTTATCACTTTAGCACTAAGAGGAAGTAAATTTACAAAGAAGCTTTTTGGTGTAATATACAATTTTCACCGCGTTTTAATTGCAACTGGGTAGACTACTGCCTAAGTCATTAAGTGCATTAATTAATTCTTAAAACATCGGTTAAAATAGTTTTTTAGTATCGACAAATTGATGCAATTCTTATTTTATTTTTGCAGATCAGATTATAATTAGGTCAAAAAAAAAAAAAAAATCAAAAGTCAAAATCTTGTCCAGTTCAACCCTTCCAAGACACAAGCGTGTTTTTTCACCGCTAAGCAAACCCCAATTACTGTAGCGCCGCAATTTCAGGGCACATCTCTTTCCATCGCCAAAAGTATAGGGATCCTTGGCGTTGACATCTCCAGTGACGTTCAGTTCCGTAGTCATTTGGAGGACAAGGCTAAGCTGGCGTCCAAGAAGCTAGGTGTGCTCAACAGGGCGCGGCGGTACTTCACTGCGGCGCAAACACTGCTTCTCTATAAATCGCAAGTGCGGCCGCATATGGAGTACTGCTGTCACCTCTGGGCGGGAGCACCTGAATATCAGCTTCGTCCATTTGGCTCGGTGCAAAGACGAGCTGTAAGAATTGTCAACGATCCTGTACTTACAGCTGGTGTGGAACCTCTTCGCGACAGGAGAGACTTTGCCTCCTTATGCGTGTTCTACCGCCTGTACAATAGTATGTGCTCTGAGGAATTGTTTGATATGATGCCCACGGCTACGTTCTATCATCGCACCGCTCGCCACAGACAGGGAGTTCATCCTCACACTCTGCGTCCGGTGCGTTCCAGCACGGTTAGATCCGATAGGTGTTTTCTTCCACGCACGCTTAGGTTGTGGAATGACCTCCCTGCCTCGGTTTTCCCAAACGCCTACAGTATGGGGTTCTTCAAAAGGGGTCTTAGAAGGTTTTTCCAGGGTCGGCAGCGCGAGTGTGGCACCTCTGGTGTTGCAAACGTTCATAGGCTGCGGTGACCACCGGTCCTTCTGGTGGGCCGTATGCTTGTCTGCCACCTTAGTGGTATAAAAAAAAAAAAAAAAAAAAAAAAAAAAAGGTATGTTAACAAAGTGCCAATTAGAAAGAAACTTGATTATTAAAGTCGTCATATGCTACATTCAAGGTTTTACTTAAGTTATGCTTATCACTAAAAAAAGTCCGTAAATAAAAAATTATAATAAATAACTGTCACACCGCTGTCCCTTCATCAATCATTGCACTAAAATAACCGATGACTCTAAGCGCTCAATCTCATTACACACACTAATTCCAAATTCGAATATTCAAACAAAGAAAGGGCAGGGAACTTTTAAATCATGAAATAGTGAGGCAACATTAACGGTAAAGAAAAAAAAACAAAGCTTGTGACACTTTTATTAGGCCTGTCATTCGTCTATACTTATTTGTGACAACTCATAAGTTTTGAACTTTAATTTGTGATAAGCTAAACACGTGTTTGGATATTAATGGATGCTACTGGATTTTTCTGCTTTCACATTTTCATCATTGTTCGGTTATCAGTTGTTTAAATTGGATCTTTTAGTGCACCATGTTTATGTTTTTATGGTTACATTACAACACTTTTTTGTTATTAGGTGCCTATACATAATCCATTATGTGTGGGTTACTTCATCAACTTTAACTTCGAATTTGAGTTCTGTCGGTTCACTTATATCCATATGTAACTGTAAATAATTTAAATTCATAATAATACATTTACAAAAATAAAACTTAGTCGATCATTTTTGACATAATCAGGAGTAAAAATACCCAACAAATAATTCTAATCAATGCTTCACGTAGGGCTCTCTCTGCCCTGATAGGTACCGTCTAGTTCTTGCCTGCTATGCTACCTTTTTAGATCGTCAGTAAAGCTACCATTGGATGGATAATAAGAGCATAGCATAATTCGGCGTTGAATGATGGAAACCAAATTTAAAATAGCATCTAAATCCAACAAACAAAGTTGAACACATGCACTATAAGTTAAGGACAAAACTCAAAGCATCATTCATTGAGAAAATAAACCAAAATAAATTACCGAATACGGACACTTTATTTTTAGTTTTACATTTATTAGCTTAACTGAACTAATTACGGGCGGTGACAATGTGTTTCGTTGTGTAAGTCGACTAATTCGTCGCTCAGTCGAAACATATTCATAATCAAGGTAATGCACGTCACTAGCATGCCATCGACAAGTTATGGCGCCAACGTTGTTTTTTATTCTATTTTTAAACAGTTGACACTGGTTGAGTTTATAACGCATTAAAAATTACTTAAGGATTACGTTCATAGGTACTTACTTTTTTTGGACAATCCAATTTAGTCATCTTTGATAACTACACATTAATGGTACGATGAAGACAGTAAGTAGACAGGTTTATTGTTACGAAATAAGCTTTCAACATGAGTACCTACTGCTTCTTTCACACACAGCACAAGATGTCCTTGTCAATAAGGCACGACGTTGGCATTAGGGATGTAACTCATGACTCTATTAAAAGTAAAGACTTGTGTTCAGATAAGTCAAATGGTTATAAATTTGCAAATTTGACTCGTGAAATAGAAAATCGACTCTCCGCTGTCTACACAAAAGTAGACTCATTAATCATAATACAGACAACCTTACTTTGATAACCGTTTGCTCTTGAGTGTTACATGTGAATACTACAGATAGTTGACTCTATTTTTCCATACATTTCAGCCAGTAACGCTCAAAATAAAGTTCCAGTTTAACGACACGTATTGGATTATGTACTTATGTTATATCACTAAACCAGCAGACCAGACATTAGAGGAGAATATAATGTAGAGTAGGTAATAGTGCAGTTCTTTGATATTCAGAGGTTTGTACCTACATATTAAATAACTGTCTTGAGGTCTTGATAAAATCTGACGAATCTGAAGTCGAAAATTGTTGGTTAGATTTTTTGATGCGTAAAGTAGGTAGGAACGGTCTATATTGTTGACTAATATTTAAATTATCTCTCTTTGGAAATTGGGGTCCACTGTCCCACGCTTGTCGCCTTGCTCGGTCTTTCCTTGGTAGTGTGAGCATTGACAGTTCACATGTCATCGTCCATCACAATGTCAGGTGACAACTTCTTGGGTCATTGTCATCACCTTAGCCTACCTATTATCACTCTTCTTCAAAGCAGTGTGTAAGTAATTTTAAGTTTGATAAATGATTTTCCTACCTGAGCCAGTTCAATAACAGGAAATGCCTCGCATTCGAGCCGCGAGACTGTGCTAATTCGAGATGCGTTGCGTTTGTACAAACGTACATACGATCCGTTCTAACTTCAAAACCGTCGTATAGAACAATTTGAACAGGTGTTAGTAAAACGTGCGTACCCAATTGCAGGACGTTGACTTACTCATGTTATTGAATGCTAACTTTGACGCGGTTTTACTTACTCACTTTTGCATCTGTGCTGTTGATCTCAAGTTATTTCTCTATAAAAAGCGCGGTACCTTAATAAATCTGAATCTTTAATACTTAGGTACCTACTTATTCAATAAGAACCACTCGTGGTCCACGCGATCACTGTGATCGTGAAGACAACGTCAATAAACCGGCCAAGTGCGAGTTGGACTCGCCCATGAAGGGTCTCGTAGCAGCAAGTAACATAATATAAAAGTTCTTATAGTTCGTTGTAACTTTGTTTGATTGATGTTTTAACACGTTCACAGTGGTAGTGATTTTTCTAACCGAAAATTTCGGTTTATGACATATTAAAAAAAACTACCAGCTCTATCTTGTTCAAACCAATTTTCGTTGGTAGTTTGTATGGCAATGTACATCATTATATTCTTTTTAGATTTATCATTCTCTTAGTTTAGAAGTTAGAGGGGGGGGGGGACACACATTTTTCCACTTTGGAAGTGTCTCTTGTGCAAACTATTCACTTTAGAAAGAAATGACCTTAAAAACCTCAATAGCATTTTTGAAGACCTATCTATAGATACCCCACACGCATGGGTTTGATGAAAAAAAAAATTGAGTTTCAGTTCTGAGTATGGGGACCCCCAAAGTTTACTGTTTTTTTCTAGTTTTATATAAGAATCTTAATGCGGTTCACAGAATACATCTAGTTACCAAGTTTCAATAGCATAGGTCTTATAGTTTCGGAGAAAAGTGGCTGTGACACACGGACGGACAGACAGACAGACAGACATGACGAATCTATAAGGGTTCCGTTTTTGCCATTTGGCTACGAAACCCTAAAAATGGTCATCTATCTCTGTAAAGAGATAAACCACATGGTCCCGGTTGCCAGTTTCTTTGGTGTTGGTTTAAAACTTTAAATTTTCCACAAAATAGTTTGGCCAAACTATTTTTCTAAGACTCTACTCGTAAGCGTACATAAAACAAAAATATAAATTACTAGCTGACCCGCGCAACTTCGTATGCGTGATAAATGAAGAACCACTCGACCGATTTTATGCGAACTTCACATAAACCATCTACTAAATAGTCCGAACAAAGCCTAAACATTTGGTTTGGATAGGTCAGCCCGTTCTTGAGTTATAAAATTACAACGAAAAGTGGCATTGATTTTTATATATATAGATACATAACTTTTCCATGTATGTTTCAGGACTATCAACCTGAGGACTTGTGGGCCTTGAGAAATATCCTGGATTCGTTTGATATCGCCATGGCTTTCATTCGTATTATAAAACAAGCACTAAAACAGTAACAAGTCGAAATACAGTTACATTGGCCGGAAGAATCTAAACAGCTAATATCCGGTTAAATTAACAAATTAATTCAATAAATACTGGCATGTAGTAAGTTCATTGGGTTAATTGTAAGTGGTAACTCAATGAGTAACTATGTCAGGTACAGTTAGGAACTTTTTTGCTGAACTGAATCATATTTTACTTTCGGACTCCGCAGAGGTTGTATTTTTTTTGTCTGTGATGTGATGTGAATATAACATCTGTCCTGGCTGTTAGAATTTGGGGTTCGAATTACAAAATGGTTATAGCTTTTCTTTTGTATGAGGCCGGCGACTGCAAAAGGCTTGCCATATATTACATGACCAAAAAACTATTGGCAAATTGAATCTGTATACCGCCGCGGCGCCGCGCCGCGCCGCTAGCATATATTGTATGTAGATGTGATTGATATGTAAGTAATGATGTAATGTCATTTTATTTACAAGACGTTTGTTTTTTTTTTGCTTTTAATTGTTTATAGGTACAGGGGAAACTGCGGATACTTGATCCTTACGGGAGACTAGGTACACAAGATTTACAGAACTTCTTGCCGTACCTATTTAGTTTTATATTGGCAATATCACTTGTATATGGTACCCGATAACTTTGTAAAGATGGTACATCTATCACTTTTGACACTTTGGCAAACGGCCGGCGAGTAAGTAATTGTTGCCACAGAAAGAAAATTTTGGTGAGTTTTTATTTTGACTAAACATTTATTTAAAATAGGAATTTGAAGTGTGTATGCATTTAATACGAGCCATTATCTAAATTATTAGCCATTCTTTACGTAATAAAGTGGTAATATTATAAACATTTGAAAATATTTTTGATTATAATCTCAAATTGCTCAGGGTATACGTGGTACACTTTATTATGGGGGATTTGATCCACCTGGCTCAAGTGTCCCCTACCTTTTTTTTTTCAATTCATTGTAGAATAATATGCCAAGAGTCTACAAAACCAGGAAACGTGCCCGAAAAATGGTGCCAGGGAACGAAAATAAAGCTAGTCCATGCCCTTAAAGTTGCACAGCGAACAATGGAACGAGCTATGCTATGGATGTCTCTGAGGGATAAAATCCGGAACGATGTTCTCTGTAAGAGAACCAAAGTGGTCGACATAGCTTGCAGAAGCATGCGTCTTGAAATGGCAGTGGGCTGGCCACATCCCTGTAGGAGAACCGATGATCGGTGGAGCAAACGAGTTGTGGAGTGGCCTGCTGTTAACATTTTTCAAGCCGCCTAAAAAGGCTTTCAACTTGGCTTACCGACTGCCATATTACTGGCAACCGGGATCAACGGCTTAACGTGCCTTCCGAAGCACGGAAACGCTCAAATAAATGTCACAAAGTGATCACATGGATCCCATCCAAGTTGACTGGCTCTTAGTGAAAGTCGCTTACTGCAGTGATCGTTTACAGAACACTGAAACCGTGGGGCCACTAGCGCTACCAATAAACCGTGATATAGATATATGAAGAAATATGTGATTTCGAAAATGAATAAACAGATAAGACATTTTCATTTTACTCCTTTAAATATGGGAGACTTGATTCCCCCAGGATCAAGTCATCCAGACCGGGGGGATCAAGTCTTACGTAATACGGGACACATGGTACGATTCCTTATTATTGATTTTAGTCAAATAACTACTAAAGGAGAACGCCCAGAGATCGTTTCTTTTTGAAAAACCTTAATAAAAAGTGTATGGCCATCTAAGTAAATTGGTAAATCATGTAATATTTTTTTAACAATCTTTTAATTCAATCGATCAAAATCTTTTGTGGCGTTTTAACTTTGATAATAATTCGTGGTTGTATCGTTTGTACGCTCCGCGGACAGACCAAATGAATGGTACTGACGTGACGAAGATGGCCGCCAATCGCAAATATCAATGTGTGAGGCCTACATTTCGGGGTTCATGCAACAATGTCGTTGAGATCATAGATTTAGTATCGATAAATTCTAAATCTATGGTTGAGTTGGAAGTAGGTTCTATTAATAACAGATTATTGTATTTTTTATATAAAATAGCATTCTAACCATAGATTTAGAATGTGATTTGAGAGTAGCGAAAAATCCTAAATCTATGATTCTAACTATAGTAAAAATCTAGGCTGGTGATATATTATTCACCGTGTTGCGAGCATATTAGACATTTGAACGAAATACGAACTGTCAAAAATTGAAAAGTTTTTAACAAAACGTCTTTTCGGTACTTGACTTTGAGTGTCCTAAGAGGACGAGGACCGAGAAAAATGACATAAACAGCTGAATATTAAATAATACAAGAATTGGCGGTATGGTTTTAAATACCTTTGCCTGTCCTTTGGACGAATACAGCAGCAACAACAACAACAAGGAAAAATGACAGTTTAAAATGTTTATCACCGAAGGATTTTTCATGAAATTATTTTATATAAATCGGTGTGAAATGTTTATATAAAACAATGTACGGTTCCATACAAAGTGATTATGATCAGGATTGATATTTAAATGGTAAGTAATTAAGGAACAATCGAGATCCAATTTGTTTATTTACTACAATATCCCAATAAGTTGATATGTGGTAAGTAAATACATTTTCAGGGTTTTTTATAAGTGTGATGGAACTATTACTTTCATCTTTTTTGAATTAAATCCATGTTCATCAATGTAACGATTACACTTTTTGGACAAATTGATTTGAAGGATTGATGGACATTTGCTTCAAAACTAACCTCTAATTTGAACAGCAAAACGAAGAATGATAGAAAACCCTACAAAATAATAGAATATTTTTTATTTCCTATGAAAGTACGATATCCATTCAATTCAATCTCCGATTTTCGCTGTCATACTAAATTATTTGTTATGAAACGGCGGTCCATTGAAAGACGGGCAATCGCCTTTAGATATTCATATCTTAGGCTCTTACAGCAATTAAAATAAATTTCACGTATTTTAGTACCAACGGTTTTTTAAACGGATACTCAATATAGAAATTAGGGATAAAAAATAAAAGGGGGGTTCAAGTGTCCCATACCTATCTAATTCGGATGACAACTTCGTTTCTTGGAGTGTAACCAACTATTACCGAGATGTTTTCATGGCACACTTTATATTTATTAACCTAACTAAAGCTATAACATATCGCTACAGTGGAAAACATTCTCTACGGCGTATTTCGAGGGTCGAGATTCGCGCGCATAGCGCATGATTGCGTCATCGAGTGACAACATTAGGGTTGTAAGTGCGGAACAAAAATTATAAACACGGTTTCTGAAAAAAAAAACCTAATTATGTTTATAACTTCTTCTTTACATAAGAATTAGATTATAACTAGCTGATGTCCGCAGCTTAGCCCGCGTAAAAGTTTGTTCCCTTTCCCGCTTCCAATGGGAACTTATTACCGGGATAATAGTCACCTACGTGTTATTCCGGACTATAATCTATCACTGTATCAAATTTCAGCCAGATCCGTTAAGTAACAAACATCCACACATCCACAGTCAAACATTTCGCATTTAATTTTAGAAAATTAGGCGAGTAAGATGAAAAAAAAAGCAAGACTTAAAGGAATACTACCTATATATCTGAAACAAGACACGAACTCGCACCAAAACTTGTGCACAGACACCTAGGCGTCAATGTTTTATTAGAGTTCGTATCAGAACGACGACGCCTACGCCTTACCTGCGTGATGAACAGTCATGTCGACAAAACATTTGGCTCTCAAATTGAAGCCCTACCGATGTGCCTCTTCGTGGTTCTCTCCTTCTCTCCTCACTGAGGGTCTATCACCGCTGCTGTAGCGAACGTCTATAGGCTACAGTGATATTCAATAAACTTGCAGTACTCCCTTTTGTAAACAAAGGGAAATCTGGTATTAAGATCAAAATACTCACAATACCCCATTACTTGGGTCATAAAATTATTTGCTACCTAACAATGATATGCGCAAATAAAAGACACTACATACGACAAGGATATCAAATTATCTTTCTAGAGAAAATAAAAAATTGATTTCGAAATGTCTTTATACAGCACTCATAATCCTCTCAACAATTCGTTGATATCTGGAAATATATAACCATCACAAAGCGACTCCCGCGCACAATGACACGACAGATGCGCAGGCACAATGCAAAATGTCAGCTATCAGCTGTTCGGTCGCCATCTTTGATTTTTGTTCTATTGGCGATCGACTTTGAAGGTAGGTGGTTACAATTCACCCGCCTGATGGATCGTTATGGCGATATCGGAAGATTGAGGGTTTGGTTCCTCGCCGAAAAAGTTTTTAATTGTCAATATCTTTTACGACAATGAACGAATATAAATTGCAGTAAGATATTTATTGGCTTCGTTCAACTTTAATAACCGGGGATCGTAAGAGTGAAAAGCGCATAGGTTGATAGATAGTTCCAAGTTTTTATTGTAGAGTAGAAAGCTCTTTTAATCTTTCGATCAGTTCAATTCAGGAGACAATCCTGAACGTGGTAAGTACCCTTTACTCTTCTATTTAGGTACCTACTCAGACACTATTTACAAAGATTGAACTCGCAGAATCAAAGATTTGGCGAAGAACAAAAGATTGACAAGTTACTCAACAAACTCTCCCAAGACCACAACAATAAAAGCAAGTCCAAAACCGTATCGTAATTTCCACGCTGAAGTGCCTGAATAAAACCTCGGCTACACTCAACACAAACACTCGTCGAATATCCAAAATAGAATAAAAAATCGATTCTTTTGTCAACAACTTCATAACATATTAAATACGGCACTTTATCTCGGACTAATCTCTGGCCCAATTAAGTGCTATTTGTGCTACCCGGGGTGGTCCGAAATGGAATAAGTTGGAATATTTCATTTATGTATTTTGTCTGTCGTATACGTGACCTCCGTCAATTAGAATATGTCAGTTACTGTATTATGACGAAGAATGACACTCTCGTAAATGTCATGGAGTTAGAATCGTTTGAATCTTACTAATATTATAAATGCGAAAGTTTGTGAGTGTGGATGTTTGTTACTCTTTCACGCTCAAACCGCTGAACGGATCGGGCTGAAATTTGGTACAGAGATACATTATATCTTACTAATATTATAAATGCGAAAGTTTGTGAGTGTGGATGTTTGTAACTCTTTCACGCTCAAACCGCTGAACGGATCGGGCTGAAATTTGGTACAGAGATACATTATATCTTACTAATATTATAAATGCGAAAGTTTGTGAGTGTGGATGTTTGTTACTCTTTCACGCTCAAACCGCTGAACGGATCGGGCTGAAATTTGGTACAGAGATACATTATATCTTACTAATATTATAAATGCGAAAGTTTGTGAGTGTGGATGTTTGTTACTCTTTCACGCTCAAACCGCTGAACGGATCGGGCTGAAATTTGGTACAGAGATACATTAAAGTCTGGAATAACACATAGGCTACCTTTTATCCCGGGAGTAACTTCCCGCGGGAACAAATTTTACGTGGGCGAAGCTGCGGGCATCAGCTAGTATTAAATATATTTGTAATGAAAATATTTGAAGTAGTATGTGCACTTACGCAGGTTTTTAAAATACCTTCGTATATAACTTACTTATTTATTATATCAATGATCAAGTGAACCGTTCCCTTGACTGTTGACCTATATGTAGGCGATAGTGTCAATATACCTATGAAGTCATTCATAGATTAGATTGTCTTAGCAGTGGCGATCTGCAACTAACCACATTAAAATTTAGGAGGAGATAATTAAGGTGGTTATTTTTAAAACTTGTGAAATTGACGCCTCTCTGTGGAAAGTGATGCAAACTCATAACTGATTGAGAGTTATTTAGATTCCTGCTACTCTCTTGTAGCAAAAGTAACAAAACCTTTAAATTATATCCTTCTCATATCTTTTAACAAAAGAAGCGAAAAATTTATACAGTTTTTTAACAAAAATCCGCGAACGAATGAACCTGAAATCTGACACAATAGAGTTTATGCTATATTTTTATGAAATACTGTCGAATTTTGTCAGCTCACGGGTCTCTACTCAACATAAATTAAGATGCTAATAAAATTGAGTGTCTAATGCGGCAACCATACCGTAAGTATACCGCCATAGCCACTGTGTCGAACACTCGTGTGACGCAGGATGCATTCCTAACATAAAACAGACTCGCGCTTAGATCCCTCCTTTTGTCTGCGAGACTATACCACTACACGATGATATTTATCAAATAAAAGTAGTTCAGATACCTCAGTATGTAAAGTATCAATGGGTCCTTATCTTTTACCCTGAAAAAGTAGAAAACAAACATGCTGTATACCGTATACCTGTACACATGTCATAAGTATGGACTGCACCTGTATACATGTCATAAGTATGGACTGCCTCTGTGGCGCGGTCGGTAGTGATACCGCCTGCGGCGCTGGAGGTCGTGGGTTCGATTCTTACCGGAGAGAAATATTTGTGTGACCCATAAATGTTTGTCTCAAGAGTCTGGGTGTTTCTATGTATAATATGTATGTATTTAAAAGTATATAAGTATTAATATCCGTGGTCTGATACCCATAACACAAGCAGGTTATTCCTAGCTTACTTTGGGATCAGATAGCGTTGTGTGAAATGTCTGTGAATATTTATTTTTTTATTTTATTCTACGAGGCGTTTAGGTAGGTACAGTATACGCCTCGTGGAATACTTTTCCTTATCGACCGGCAAATAAACGAAACGGCGGTGCTGAAAAAATGTGCAGCTGAATGGTCTTCAGTGCTACTAACACACCTGTACCTACAGCCTTTCCTACTCTTTTGGGGATGTGCTGGAGGCCTGGTAGGACAAATTGATCCCAAATATTGTATCTAAGTTTTTCACGCATCGCCGTAACATTTTACGGTCGTCATCCGTGGTCGTCGCTAATATTTGTTCTGACCCCATTATTCAAAACTAACTGAAAACGTGAACTGCAGCATAATATTGTTTAACCAGTTACTTTAACCTCTCAGGAATGACAAGCAAATGACTAAGACAAAATTACATTAAACTTTATGATGCCCCTATGTCTGGGCAGTAAATGCCTTCCCAAGCTCACCACGTCACTTCCTGTAGGCCGCTATTATTGCATAACTCGCATTCTTTTACAGATAAACATAAAATTGATAAGCCTGTTATGATTTTCCCATGATTGTAACTTCTTTGTCTTGTGGTGCTTGATCGAGAATCTCTAAGTAAGATTCTCAATAGAATAATGTCTACGCATGAGTCTACGTCCCTAATTTCATAAGTACATATTATAGGCGCGTCTAATCCCCGAAGGGGTACGTAGTGATAGTGTATCTACCCCCACATTTCACCTTTTTTAGTTGGTATCTATTGCCGTGTTGACAGGCGCAAGTTTTGACAACCCGCTGTTGAAATTTTTCAAGCCGGTCATACAGGACTTTAACTTGGCTTAAAAACTGCCATGTTAATTGCAACCGAAACCAACGGCTTAGGTAACGCGCCATCTCAAGCACGGAAACGCTCATGAATGGAAGCAATATAAAGTGCTCACCCACCTGAGGAGGCTCCTTTGTTCAAAAAAAGTCAATAACTAGTCGTTAATAAACATTTTATAACGACTTTTCCTATCAATACAAAATTATACAAACACTAGATCAATACCGGATCAAAAAATCGTTATATTTTTTGTGCGCGCGCGCCGCCAACCGTCCATAATGTTTACATTTCAAATATTTGTAGCACACGACGACGACCGTATATCGCAGCCACCTTTTTGAATTAATGTATGCCGTCCGTTTCATTTAGTTATGAATCAAAAGATGGAGGTGAACCTACCAATTTTTAAAAAACAAAAAGTCATAAGTTTATAAATAAGTACCTACCTAGTCTTCCGTACTTGGTGAAAGCCTATTGCCATTCCAAAACGGATATAGGCAGGTGTAAAATCGATAAGGTCGTGTGTCTAACAGCTTTGTTTTTATTATCGTGAGAAAAATCCTACATGGATGCAAAATGTCGGCCTCCTACCGACCAAAAAAAACACACGTATCTCACCTAACAGCCTACGGTTGGAAGCCCCGGGTAAGCCCTCGGAAGGATACCCTAGGACTCCCAACAGAGTGTGTCTAACAGCTTCCCTTTAGCCATTAGGTATCAGATTCTAGGCAGTTGTCACTAATATGTCCGACGTAATAGATGGTGAATTGGTTAGCCTATTAACGTGTTAAAATGGACACAGGTAGGTTGTGGCTTCCTGTTGTGAAGCCTTCAATGGCGTTAATGACAACCATATTACTGACAATCGGAATCAGCAACTCACCCTTAACAGGACTGACTCTAGCGTAAATTGCAAAACGCAGTGATCGTTTTCAGTACCTACAATAAGAATTCCCTACTGTAATTAGCAGTCTATCAATATTTATTATGTATGTATTTAGGTATAAACTTGAAAGGTGTCTCAAAGAAATCCATGATGCTTAAGCCACCTGTTTCTTAGTACACCTGCCGGCCATCACAAGAGGCTCTATCAGGTAGCTAATACTTGTTTACTAGTTATGTTTTTGTGACATGATAATCAATATTAGAGATAATTGTAAAACGAGGAGACAGGTAATGCGTCCGGGTTGTGATCATAACCTTTGGAGGTTATGAACGTGCTTGGGCACAGATTACTAAATAGTTGCTCCAAGTTAGCTCCCTGGTCGTCTTATAATAATTACCTATTATATATTGATAAACAAAATAGTAAGAAAAGTTAATATATTATCTTTTAATAAAAAGTGCGGGGTAACTTATTTATCTATCAACGCCTAGCTTAGAAATTTGAAATTTTTAGGCTAATCTCTTGTACTGCAGACTTTCAAAAAATGTTTTTTTTGTAAGTTTATACTTACTGGAATTTCTTCATTTTCAAAGAAAACTTATTTCGTAATACTTTCACACTTCTAAATAAAAAAATGACCACGTATTTTAGGATTGTGCAAATCCCACCCTAAAGGTGTAAAATAGAGAATTTACTGGGCAAAATCGGGGGCACACTTAGTATAAGAATAAAAATGTTTTTCATTTCCAATTTAATGGCCAGGTGTCATTTTTAAAAAAAATCTTAACACATGGCTGTTTTAATTGCTTGAATCTTTATTAGGTAAAGATAAAATTAATGAATCTTGGCAGTCAACCAGACTGAACAAATCGGACTAAATTACTTCTAATTTGATCCGTTTTGATCCTTGTTTCCAAGCCCCCCAAATAAAATTAACCAAAATTTTCTATTAGTGAACACTTGCTGGTGATTAAGTGGGCCCATACTTTCGTCCGAAAATCTAAAATCGAGTTCACCCTTTGCAAATTAATGACTTTGACAATCCCCTTATCTAAACCTAGATTCCATTCACAGATTTTAACCTATACAGGACCACCCGCCAAGAATCACATATTTTGTAACAATCTTAGAATACGAGAATGCTAACGATGTGGCAGGAATAATCGACGAACACACAAAGAAATATTCCGACAAATTGAGAACCGCCACTGATCTTTGGAGGCGGTTAAATAGAATATATATCTGACTTGTTTATGTTATTTTACCTTCCTGGTTTAAACATACCGTTGCTGTTTGTTTAGAAGAATAATTGAAATAAGCACTAATTCCAATTTACCACGAAGGTGACGATGAGAATTATGAAAGGTGTAAATAGCCATAAATATACATACTGAATCTAATTTTTAATTAGACGAAGTCAATTGACAGCGGCTAATGTCACTTCTTCATGCAATGTTGTCTAATTTGTATGACGAAGTGACATAAGCTGCTGTCAGTTGACTTCGTCTAATTAAAAATTCGACTTTAGCTAGGCTTTCCCGTATTCATTTTGTACAGGAACTGGTTGCCGGGATAAAAGTGGCTATGCGCTTTTCCAAGCTCAATTCCAAATTAGTACTAAAGTTCATCAGGATCGATTCAGTGGTTCAAGTGTGAAAGTGTTACACTTTCACGCTTTAAGAAGAAGCTTTGAAAAGAGGCTACTTTCGAAGGGTAATAAGGACTATCTTATGTGTCCTGTGGCATCCTTTCGAGGGCTTACCCGGGGCGTTACGTGAGGTTTTATAGTCGGTAGGAGTCCGGCATAGCATCCAAGATGGATTTTTCCTCACGTTAAAAAATAGGATTATCTTATGTCTCACAGTTTCATCTATAACGCACTTCAAACCTTTGTCATATCCCTATAAGAAACAAGTGCTCAACAGATAGATAGGTAGTTATTAGAAGAAAAAGATAATTTTGTGATCATTAATTCTCTAAAAACAATGTTTACATTTTGATGATAATTCTACGGATAACAAATTATTTGGTACCGAAATAGTTTGTTATAGTTGCATTATCTGTGTTCTTAGAATCGTGAATGGACAATGATAAGTAAATGACTGATATGATGACAATGTTATTCTTATTAGAAGATAAATAAGCGCGTAATAATTCTCACTGTTAGATACCTACATAGACTGTGATATCGTATTTCACAATAAATTTATAAAATTCATCACTTGGCACTCGTACCCTACCATAGGCCTTACACACACACCTACTAAATGTGCCTCACGAGACTTCCAACGAATGGAAATGAGTGAGATTTTGCTCTGTTGCAAAAGTGTTGTGCAATGTCATACTAGAACTCTTCATCGTACTTCTGAGGTTGGCACAATGTAGTTTTCAGATCCCTTCTATTGTTTTTAATTCATAACGCATGCCCACTGCCTAAAGTAAAGGGTACTCTGTGACTCCTCTAAACCAGGATCAGCAGCAAAGACCAAGAATAAAAAACTAACACCGAGCTTAAACTCGGTAATATTTTAGAAGAATTCAGTATGTCTGGGAACCCCATCGAAATTAATCAGAAGATAAGGGAAGAGTCTACATAATAATAACATAATAATAAAATATTTATTTATTTGTAAAGAATGTAGGTTGTTACAATTTGGTGTTTATACAATTCTTAAAGTTTCCTTGTACATTCTGCCAATTCGGCATACAAATATTTAGTTAACATTTCGGTTATCTAATCGCCTATAATCAAGTATTACATAACAAAAACACAAAAGGCTAAAGAAAAGCTGGCTAGAGTGTAGTATCATCCAGAAACTCTGTTATGGAGTAATAACATTTATGCAATAGGAATTTAGTGAGATTCCCTTTGAAAGCCACAAGAGGCTGTTCCCTCCACCTTCCTGGAATTTTATTATAAATTACAGGAGCCATGCCAAAAACGCTTTTCTTGAGTAGTACATAATACCTATCTCGATTTAGGAATAAATCTGCAGTTCAAACATTCACCCCTACGCACACTGTAAGAAAATCGGAATCTTGCGGGATTTAATTCAAATTTTGAACATTGTTTTATGTATTATCTATTGATGTTTAATTATTCCATAGCGATCACTTAAAACGGTAGCATATATTTTTTTGTTGTGAGTAGCTTAACATAAATATTGGAAATGTTTATATCAGCGTCAAAACTGAGTTACACTCGTTACGCATTTTGCAGTGTTAGTTTGTGTGAATTAAGATTACGATTACGAAGCAATTTTGAAGTCAATGGTTTTATTTACTGTTTATATTTTAGTGTTTATGTTTAATTCGTAAGAACATATACATTTTATCCGATTTACAACAGGCATATTCGTTAAAATCAGCCGTTTCTATTAGAACACGAAATTGACTTCGATTTTTGATTATTTCAAATTCATTGGATTCGAAACCCAATTTTATAGCATTTTATAGTAAAGTATATACCATCATAGTAAAGCTGATAGTTTCAACTAATTGACGCAACCCACAGTTTATGCGCTTTGTTGCGACGCCAATACATATTTTTTTTAATTTTCAGTACGACTATCGAGATAACGAAAATTGAAATTTTCGAAATTATGTCTTTTAATAGAGGAAGTGATCGTTTTTGACCAAGTTATTTCATTTCTCATGGATAGTTATCATCGTGTGACTTTTTCTGAGTTTTCTAAAAATAAAATCAAGGTTTTGTTGAAAGCACAATGTCAACAAATTGATGTAAAATGGAGTAAATGTGGTCGTCACCGTGACCGTGTTTTAAAAAACATATATAAATTAGTTAAGCACATATATTACTTTGCCATACAGTGTTTTACAAGAAGTTTCATCATCTAGCTCAGTTACTCCAGGAAGACCTGCAAAACATTTTCGAGATTTTTGTGATAGAACTCAAAAACGAAAAATTCATTCAAAGACCAAAAATCATTGCAGCTGCCTTTGGTCTTTCTTCATTACATTCGTGGATAGGATTCATGGAGTGCATACTGCACATGGCATATAGACTCTACATAAAAGTCTGGCAAGATCAAAATATTCTTTTTTAAGACCAAGAAGGAGCAGATTCTAAAATGAAATGGGTTTATTGGTGAATATTCAGAATATGCCTAAATAGCATTTTGGAATTACCAATGATGGCATAACTGCCAGACGTTTTTTTCGACATTCTTCTATAACAGCTGAGATAACTGGCGTAAATTCAGAACTGATTCATCGATTTCATATAATTTTAGAAACACTTGCGACTTTTCAATTAATTTAAATGCCTTTGATTTGTTTGTAAAAGATACCAGGGAACTCTATCTTAAGGAATATTGTATCAGTGTACATATAATTCTTTTTCATGCTAAAGATGTGTTAACATCATGTATATAGTACCAATTGGCGAACTATCGGAAAAATCCCAAAAGGCACGAAATAAAGACAATCGATACTATAGGGAGTACTTCACAAGATAAACTTCATGGATGGATACAAATATAGACCTTTTAAATAGACTATGAATATCATCTGATCCCTATTTAGCAGCATTAAGGAGCATACCACGAATAAAAAGAATTAACTGTAGCCAGACGTTTTGTCGGTGCTTTCCCTGCCCACAATAAACGAGTAATATGCCTATTTTCTATATTGTTTCACTATTTTAAACAATAAATTAAACGAAAATGAATATATAGAACACTTATTATAACAAATTTCAATGAAATTAATGGGTTTAGTATCATTACGAATTAAATCCCGCTAGATTGCGACTTTCTTACAGTGTGCTACGTTACTTAGTTGGCGTTTTCACCTTGCCAATAAAATCGCAAAGTACATTGTTTCCAATAAACACAATTTCTCTTAAAATAAAAGTGATCAACGTATTCGAAAGGTCACCACAACCGGTCCGAGCTGATGATTGCAGAGTCCGTTAACACGAAGTCACTGATCAGCTGTTGGCGCTCCCATACACCAGTTCTACCGGTTCTATCGACGGATATTGTTGTATAGATACTACGTTCAAACTAAAATTAGTTCGTAACGTATTTTACTGTTTTTGTCGCAATCATAGATGAGATACGAGTATGTGAACGAAGTTGGCTTCAGGCCTATAACGCTGACTCTGAAGATCTCACAGACTTTTTATCTTGTTATTTGTCCGTACCTACTGTATAGACAGGAATGATTGAAATTCCTTTCTAAGGTCTTTTGTTCTTACGTATCCAAAATGTCTGAAGTTTAACTGAGGGCCAGTTACGGAAAAACAGGTTGATCACCAAGGCAGATCAAGGATCCAGGGGTTTAAAATGAAAAGAAATGAAAATATCCTGATTCATTTAGGTCACAAATTAGCACTTATGAATGTCAACATTTTTGATTCTACATTTACGTTTAGTGCCAGTTACGCAATGCAATAGATAGGTATCTAGAGCCTGTGAGAAAGAACCTGGCAAGAAAACTAACGTTTCCTTTGAAGGTACCTACCCCATGTCCCTGGTTACTGGTTACATACAACCGTAAGTTAACACCGGGTGCTTTTAGTCGGTTCGAACGTGACAGCTATGTAAGCTATGGTGGGGTGAAAGAAGTAGTTTTGACCCGTAAACGACTGCCCGGCTCTGAAAGCTTGTTAGATACTTATTAAAAATAGACATTATAAATAACTACAGTAATGAGATAACATCATATCCACTGCAAACTGGCACCTACATAAAATATAATTTATGATCACCTATGTAATTAAGTTTCAAGTGTGAAGACGCGCCTTTTCTAACAGGAATCAGTTAAATGAACAATCATTACAATCGGTGGGAGCTTTTCAAATGTAGGCCTGCACATTGTAGAGAAGAGAATACGGTTACACTTAGACCATTAAGCTATTACGTAATAAGATTTTACATCATGCAACATGCTACACAATTATTATTGAAAATACTTATGAAATTTGGTAAACGAGGTGTACTGTACAGTACATGCATATGCATCCACATCCTGTCGCATGCAGAGCGATGCAGAATGTAGAGTAGCCGAAATCATTGATTTATATATTTTGAGGGTCAGCGCAAATCCTAAGCGTCAATTTTTCGTATGGAAAATGTTCATTTTCAATATTTTTATCGAAAATAAAAAGAGAAGCAAAAATACCTGCGCAACTTTACTCGTTGAATGAAACAATAAATGTTAACTAATTTTAAGAATTTGTCATTTGAAACCAGAATATGAAAAAACTTTTGCGCTGACCGCCGCCGTTACTATACTAGGCAGGTATAGGGTACACTTAACCTTTAACTGGTGACGTGCGGTCTCACAGGCCGAGCGGCGTAAGCGAAACATCATATCACGCCCTTCCCCGCATTTCCCATGTTTGAGCGCCTGAGTAGCTTCGAGTTTAGTGTAGGCAGTGCCCTAGAGGGGGATAGTTGCTTCGGCCAGGCCCAAATCGGTAAGTTAGATCGATTGGAAATTCTCGGGCGGCCTCTCAGACCTTATGTCACCACTTACGTAACTTTTTTGGAGTTACACTGTAGTGTTGTATTGCGTTTTTTTTTAGATATTTCTTACTATGAATGACTCTGGACTTCCTAGAAAAAAGCGTGGAGAGGTTGTTGACAAAAATGTAGTGCCTACTTGAATTGTAGACTGGTTTAGCACAAGAAAACTCAAGTGGATCGGAAGCTGAAGACGTTTCCAAAAATTATGTCCCGGAGCATAGCGACCACAACTCGGAGACGGAAAAAAATGCTTCTGAAGACGAAGAACCTGTATATATGATATAATACACCAGGAAAATCAGCTTGCAGAGAGTGACAGTGACGAATGTATATCATGTGATAAACATGTGTGTTTGCAGTGTGCGAAGCAATTATGCCCTAACTGTCAATAAAAATACTAAAGATTGACAGTTGTCATTTTTGAGACCAGACGCTTGTGATAAGAGTTTTTTTTTTTTTTAAGTTGATTAGTGTTTGAACTTTGTTAAAAAACAAATATTTTATAATTTATGTTGATTTTTACTATTTTATAAGTAATCGTTGATCTCGATTCTAGTTTTTCAATTACAGAGATCCAAAACTTTGTAATTACCCAGTTTCTTATTAAAATTATATTTAGACTCCATGACGTTGTTTTAATTTTTACTTTAATATTTAATTTAACACAAAATCAACATTAGGATAACCTACCATATTTTAATATAATGTATTATAGACCAATTATGGCAGCGGCCTGTGAGGCCGCTCGTCACCAGTTATGTTATAAAAAAACCATGTCACCAGTTAAAGGTTAATATATATAAATCTCCTGTCACGATGTTTGTCCGCGATGGACTCCTAAACTACTTAACCGATTTTAACCAAATTTGCACACCGTGTGCAGTTTGATCCAACTTGAGAGATAGGATAGTTTTCTTTTTGTGAACAGCCTACATGGCTATGGCCGGGAGTACCGGGTTTGAAAAAGCTTAGCCACAGCAACGCGTGGCCTGGCCCTCTAGTTATAATATAAATTTCGAAACTAACTGTTGTTTATTCTTATCAAAAAAAAGCTTTCAATATTCAAGGTTCATTTTATTTAAACATTTTAACTTCCAACAGTGTCTAATCGTCTCTTAAAAGAGGAATCATTGCTTTAGAACCAAAACTAGGCACACTAGATATATCGAGACGCACTGATTTAAACTTTGGGCCATCCTGAGACTGCAAAGTCGAGGTGGAATACCTAGTAATTTTGTGAGTGCTACAAAGCCACAGCAGGGTGTGGACATGTTTCAATACATCGTACCACGCCAACAAAGAAATAAGGCCATCCCGCAAAACTGTTTAGTAAAGCAATAACATAGAGCAACGCGAACTGTCTGAGGGGAGACGGCATAGAACGATTGCTCGGTACAAAATTTTCTGTCATATTTTGCGGGTGGCGGGGGGAAATCTTCGTTCAGTTTGTATGGAACTGGGCACTTTTTGTCGTCGATATGTCACATTATGTGTCACATTATTGCCAGAGGGGGTTTGAAAGCTTTGGCCCCTCCCTCTGTAGAGGCGCGCGATGCTCTGTGAGCAATAATAAATTAAACCACGAAAAAAAATCCAATGCAAAATAATAATGTCACTCGTGTCAATACCCTAACATAGGGTGAAAATACCGACAATCGTCCATTATTATTAAAAGCTGTCTCTTTATGAGTCATTATTGCCGTCAAATATCTGTGCAGTCTACGTAAACATCGCGGTTGAACATCGTAAATACTGTGCTTTACGGTGCTTGTAAAAATGGTGATGAATGTACAGAGGTCGTTTTACTTTAAATAAGTGTACACTGGGAATGTGTGTGCTGTGTGGATGATTATGTAAGAACCTTTTAAAAAATAAAACTTTTAAATATAGGTACCTAATCATAATTTATATTATGGCTAATTAAAACCATTACATACAGATGTCATAAGAAGCTGCAAGTCATTATTTCCAACAGTGCCAAAACTTAAATTAAAATCTGCTCCATCAAACAATCAAAATGAAATTTGGCACCGAAGTGGTGATTTCAAATACAATCAGAACATCCAGTAAGACATAATGTGACAGATTGTCTTCTGCAAAGGTTTTTTCAAGAGAAATAGAAAGCAAATAAATTTTATGATCATTTCCATCTACGTGTGTCATTGTTACAATAATGACAAATATTTGTCTTGTCTATGGGCATGTTACTAACGACGGCGACGTCTTATCAACTGTCAATCTATCAGTCATAAGCAGCTTAAGGGAACAAACTCGTGTGTTTTATTTGAACTTGTGTGATATGATTCTTATTTTAAATGTGAACAATAAATTTTTAATGGTTTTAAAAAGCTGGTTTTTGATTGATCAGAATACTTTTATCTCACGCTCTATGATGATTTGTTTTTTATTAGGGACCTAAACCAATATTGTCTCTTTAACAATGACCTCTCTTAAAAAAGAGTTATCAACGGATTTTCGTATTATTTACGAGTGATTTTAAAGTTGACAGAAGAGGTCAAAGGAATCACACTGAGGTAATTTGGTCGAATCAAATATATTTTCTATTAAGTATCTATTTCTCGAAAAATTTTCAGATAAAACGGCACATTATGCATTCGGTAGTTAGCTTACTATAGCGAGAAAACCCATACTGGATCGGATCAGATGGTCTGATTTTGATGAGTCTGATTTTAAAACGCCCAATCTTAAAAACTCGAACACGAAAAAAAAATACAATTAATTTTATACCACCTCAGGTTTTCAAAACAATAAAATGATAAGTAAATTTAAATGTGACACCTAATTTCTTTTTTAAATTGAACATAACAATTAATGTTCGCACTGAGTCATACATTTCTCAGAAAACGACCCACGTGTGGGCTTTAAAAAACGCGAATATATTCACTAAAAGCAAACTGTCTTTCAATCGCCATAATTTTCTTTTTGTCAACATGCGATTGATTCTTGTACTCGCCGCCTCGCCGCTGCACGCAACTGGCCGAATCACCCTAAAATACGATCAACCGTTATTCTAATAGCCATAGAGTTCACTTTTGAAGTACTTTGAGGTCGTAGTATACTACTATACTATGTATTTATATTCAACTATTAACCTGTGTATCACAGCTTGACACCTTATTACCACCTAAAACTACTACAAGCAAAACTGCATCTTTCCTCAAAGTAAATAAAAATTATATTCCCGTATCCCTTTTCTATGTTCCTCTTCAATTTACTTAGATTTTTATTGAAGTACGGTTAAGGTTCAAATTTGTTTGTCGTAGTTACATTTTTTATCGTCATCAAAGGTGGCATTTATTAGTATCTTCAAGCTTTAACGACGGGTGGGCAGGCGGCTTCATTGAGATATTTCCTTAAAACCTATAGATAGGATGTTTGTTGTTGCGACGGTTATGGGAGGTCTGCTTCTAAGTAATGAAGTTATGTGTGACGGTCCTAATTTCTTGATAAGTGGTCGGCACTTTATGGGTTGACAAATTTAGATTCGAAATGTATAAAAGACAAATATGCCGACTGGTATCACCTACGTTTAGATACAAATTTATTGGCCACCTCTACAAACAGACCGGCTTAGATAATATTGTAAAATAAAGTAAGGAATTAAGTTGGGAGCTTTCGAGATGTTCGTGCTTTTTTTGCGAAGGTTTACATTACAATCGACGATATCAATGGGTCCACTAAAAGCAATAAAATAATCATACCACCCTCGTAGTTTTATCAGATCCAAAACAACAATCTCCTAATTCTCCCGACGCGGCGACGTATTGGGCAAATCAAAACGTAGATAACGTAAAATCCAATTCCAATGAACCACAATCATGGAATTTATTTTGGAAGACTTTTTGCTACTTTTTTTATACCACTAGGGTGGCAGACAAGCATACGGCCCTCCAGATGGACTGGTGGTCACCGTAGCGGCTACGGCGTAGCCTATGAACGTTTGCAACACCAGAGGCGCTACACTCGGACTGCCGACTCTGCCAGAACCTTCTAAAGGTCATAGCACACTATAACCACCCCGCTCCAACACCGCTCCCACCCAACACTGCCCTAAAAGAAGGCTACTGCTCGCAGTCTACGCGGCGACAGCTAGCCCGCACCCAGCAGTCCACGCGGCGACAGCTAGCAGACGGCCAGCTGTCCACCCGCCGACCGCTCTCGCTTTTCGCAATAGACACAGTTCGTGATCGGTTTCCATTAAGGTGAAGTGGGACTCAAAATACATAATTTTGACATATTTCGAACCAATTTTGCAACGGTGTTAACAAAGATTTCACAATTTTTTAAATGGATAATTATTATTAAGTATATTGACTAGGGATGTCAGTTCTCCAAAACACGATTGAGTAAATTCGGCTCGATAGAAAATAATCCCAAAGTTCCCTCGAATCTGTAAATTTACCTGTGACCGCCTTGACTATAATCAATTTCATTCAGTAGTTATATAATGTACCACACTAATTTTTTATTTCCATGTCCCTAATAAGTTACCTCGAGGTCCTATGCAGTTATTTACTAATTAAAAACATATTGTTTTAATAAAAAAAAATGTTTTGTTGAGAGGGAGTGCATTTTGCCGCTATCAGCCACCTCACAGAGCCCGCTCAGTCAGCCGACAGGCGTCGTTGAGGACACCCGTATACAACTTTGTCACGCCGCCCGCTGACGTAATTCGCTGCCGTAGTAACGAAAATAGGTAATAAAAAATACCAAAAAAGGAAGTATTCAAGGCTCAAGAGCGTAAAATATCGCATCTGTTTGGGGAAGTTTCTTTGGTGTATTATATAAGTTATAGTAACGTTTTCATACTTTACAATAAATACAAAGTTTGCCTGATGCCACATAATAGATAAGTTCAGAAGATTCACCTATAAATGCGCTCATGTATGTGATGACCTGACCGAGCGTATAACATGTACATTATTTAAATTAATATTTAAGTAAAATCAATGTCATAAAGAGTATAATAATAATGGCTGATAAATCAGTGGGCCAATTCTCCTAAATTTACAATAAAACAGTAGGAATAAACCTTAATTGAGTATATAATAAATTAAACTCAAAAAATTGGTATTCTTCTATCCAAAATTACAGCTTTCAAGCCACGTATTGCGTATTGTTGATATTCTCGTAGTCTTACTTTACTACTCGTACGTCGTAGTTGATGTAGGTAGGTTTTGAATTTGAAGTTGTAAGTATGAGTTTCTTTTTTTTTATATTTAGTTTGCCAAATTGACGTCGCCACCAGCCTGATGGAAAGCCGTGGCGCATCTAGCGATTGGGGGCCACTTCTGACAGTGGTCCTCAAGTTGGCGGCCCTGTGATGTGCCTCTTCACGCTCCTCTTGAAGAACCCGGGATTGTAAGATAAGGGGAAACACGTATGCGGGCAGGTCGTTCCATGTTTTTATAGTTCGACAGAGGAACGATCTTTTGAAACGTTCAGTTCTGGCGAAGATTCTCTCCACTGTGTGTGTCATCTTTGCCCGGCACGTGTTGTTCGGGATCGGAAAGAAGAGGGTGGGATCAGGTTGAAGAGCTCTTCAGAACATTCGCCGTGATACATTCGATAGAAGGCAGCCAAGGACGCTATGCTTCTTCGCTGCGCCAAAACGGTTCGAGGCCTCCCGTCACCTCAGTTTGAATTTTAACCAACAGTGAACTGAAAATAAACAGCTTACATACAACCCGATACAGTCAATACAACCCTAACTTTGTTTTTAAGCCATAATGTAAAATAGTAATACAATGTTCAATGGATAGTGGTACCTATATGTTAAGCGCTAGAAGATGATTTTGTAAATATATGTTACTGAAAAGGCCTGATGATTTAATATGATTTACGATGATGTATGAAAGTCTGTGAAGATGTTAGTGACAAAATCACGTTCCAACGGTTGAGCAGATCTGGCTGTAATTGGTGGCCTATTATAATTATTTTATACTTTTCCAGACTGCAATGTATTCCTGGACATATTATACACTAGCTGACGCCCGCAGCTCTGCCCGCGTCTAGTTTTGTTCCCGTTTCCGCTTCCCGTGGGAACTGATTGCCGGGATAAAAAGTGGCCTATGTGTTATTCCAGGCCTATATCTACCCCTGTACTAAATTTCAGCTAGATCCGTTTAGCCGTTAGAGCGTGAAAGAGTAACGAACATCTACACTCAATTCACATTACATACAATGCAATAGTATTTAATACACAATTACTATTCCGGTTTCCCGTAGCGTTAAGAACTTAGGTCTGCACCTCGACAAAACATTTGACTGGAGAGCTCAAGTAACCAACGTTGGCCAGAAAATTACGGGAACTTTGCGAGCATTTTATCGACTTAAGAACTTTCTTTCACCAAAGACCAAGGCAATGCTTGTTCAGACTCTTTTATTTCCCATCATAGACTATGGTGATGTGTGCTATCTCGACCTGAATGCAGATCTGCTCAATAAACTCGATCGGCTTCTCAACAATTGCATTCGATTCGTTTACAATCTTCGAAAGTATGATCATGTCTCGGTTTATCGTTCCGAGTTGGGTTGGTTGCCTATAAGACAGCGTCGCAATATACGTTCAGTAACTATGCTATTTTCAATATTGAACTACTCTAATGCTCCTTCTTACTTGACATCTCAGTTCAAATTACTCTGCTCTAATCATGATAAAAATTTGCGCTCTTCAAAGAATCGCCTTTTTCTCTGTCCTAGTCACACTTCAACTATGAATCATTCTTCCTTCTTACTGCAATCAACTCTCTTCTGGAATGCGCTTCCGCCAGAGGTCAGGACATGCACCAATCGATTTACGTTTAAACAAAAAGTACATGAGTTTTATAAAGATTAGGAAAACTATCTGCTCAACGACATTCTATAATGCTATTTGAATGTGTATATATATTATTGTGTATGATATTTATGTGTATCATTGTGTATATATATATATATATATATATATATATATATATATATATGTTTACGTACCGTATAAGTATGTATGTATGTATATGTATTCGAATATAGTTTATAATATCTATTTATGGGTTATTGTACCATCGAAATGTGTCAACATCGACTAAGAGCACCTTCCTCCACTTATTTATCTCTGCATCACCCTAAGGTGGACTGGCAGAAAATGCCTGTGGCATTAAGTAAAATTTGTACAAAGGTGGACCTTTGTACAAATTTTGTGCATAAAGTTTTTAAATAAATAAATACACTCACAAACTTTCGCATTTATAATACTAAGTAAGAAGTAAGATAATTTAGAAAATAGTATAAAGGCTATTTTATCCCTGGATATGACACAATGGTAGTAGGGAACGCGAACAGAATTCTACACAGCTGAAGCTGCGGGCAATAGCTATATAAGTGAAACGTAGAATGTTTAATTTAGAAAATGGTAATCATTTGGACAGGACTTAAGCCTAGTCTAGTTTTAATAACTAGTATCGAAATTTATTCCTTTACACCCTTGCATATATGCAAATAGCAATATTCGTTTTTGTATCTACTTCGTTTTCTTAGCCAAACGGGACCCTATTACTGAGACTTCGAAGTCCGTTTGTTCATCTGTATCTCATGAACTAGGCAGTAATACATTTCAAAGATGTGTTTCTGCTACCGCTGTAACAACTATAATAACACTAGATAAAGAAAAAAATAAGGTTACTCCCATACAACGTAATCTTCTGGCGTTTTTTTTTGTTACGAAATCCTCATCAGTGTGCCAGTCCAACTTGAACCTCGGCCGTTTTTACAGTTCCGTATCCAAATGGTAAAAATGGAACGAGGAGAAAGTATTGCCTTTTGAAAATGCTAAGAGGCAAAAGCGGTCAGGTGTAGAGTAAATAAAACAGTACAAGTGGTGGTTATTCAATATGCGCTGCAGGTTCCACCAAGTGCCAACAGTATAAATAATCTGTAATAACGCGACCCTATTACTGAGACTATCTATCTGTCATCTTATGCACCACTGCAATAGCTAGGCATTTGAAATTTACGAATCCTAAGAACAGAAAAAAATATTAAGGAGGGCTCCCATACAGGTATATTTTTCAGTCTTTTTTTGTACAGAACCTTCCTTTTTCCTTTTAAAGAAGCACTTACCAAAAAATATAAACAAAGGATAGGGGCAGCAGATTCTTACTTTTTCATTAAACCTGGCAAAAATCGTCACAGGTAAAAAAATAAATTGAAGTACTTCTTAAATATATTATGTTCTATTCTTATTATGAAAATGAATTTCATTACATGTTAGTGATAAAAATTGCATCAAAATCAATTACGTAGTTGCTCACGAGTAGAAGATCTAAAGAGGTTTATCTAAACAGGGCGAAAAAAATTGTTATGTAAACTTGTACTTCTGTCAATGATTTCAATTGCGTAGTGAACGGGTTAACGCGCGAAAACGTTTCCGACGCACGGAGCGTCCCGAACATCTTGCGTCTGCTTCACCCCCTCCGAATCGCTTGAGACACAATTGCACTTCGCCTTAAAGCAAAACTCGTAGTAGCGAGCTGGTGAGGCGACTGCCAGCAGTGGCCGCGCGGGCACCGCGCCGACCGCTCGTCTACAACGCACGGCCAGCGAGGCGTCCACTCCCGAGCAGTCTGACGGCGGTAAGCTCGCTGACAGCGAGCTGTCTGCTAATTGATGATGGCAATGTAAAATATATCTAAAGAGCAATATTTAAAGCCTATATTTGAATTATATTGTTTTTGCCGGGTGGGAGTGGAGTCGTTATAGTGGGCTTTGACCTTAAGACACCTTTGAAAAACCCATACTGTAGGCGTTTTGGGAAAACGAGGCTGGGATGGGAACTCACTTCTTTCTTTGATATCACAGATATCCTTGATGAGATACAACTCTATCTAGGCCTCCGTAATCGGTGACACATAACCTACAAATTGAAACTTAAACTTAAAAAAACATTTATTTCGCATAATCCTAATACATAGGCACTTGCAAAAAGTCCATGAATATAAATCTAAGTTAGTACCACCAGTTCGGAACGCGAACGGCTTGAGAAATACTGACAAGAAACTTGGCGGGCTTTTCTTTTTAACCGACTTCAAAAAAGGAGGAGGTTCTCAATTCGTCTGTGCCTTTCCTGAGGTTTAAATATGTATGTCTTTTACGCAGGTAAAACTACCAAATATTTCAACATTTTCAACTCACTGTTATTTAAATTAATGCCCTACTTATTTCATTTGTAACATTCCTAAAGCCAACTATTATGTATCCCACCCAGTACACACACATTTTTATCAGACAATCCCGAAACTCAACTATCGACCCATTTATACTTGAAAAAACATGACGCTGCCCATCGCCACCTCGTTGCCTTACTGTTTACCGACAACTTGAACGGTACTAGCTTATGGTCAACAATTAACAATACCCTTCGAGGATAACCGAAATTATTGTGTCCATTTATGCTATCGAAAAAAATGTCCAAAACGGCAGATCCTTCTGCGCAATAAATTAAAGGTGTGAATAGGGTTGTCACAACTATGCAACCCGCAGCTGGACAGGATTTTCAATCAAGGTTGGTTTAATAGTGAAATCTTCAGGAAATACATAATTCAAATAATTATATGTGGAAGTATGTCAAGATTCAATGAAGCTGTTATCAAAAAATAAAAACTATAGCTGAGACCCTGGCTGGATTAACACATAAGCTTTTCATTCTGAGGACAAGTTCCTATGATATGAAACGGGGACCATAGATATTCTTTACCTAGTATATAGAATTATTTTTGAAAAGCAATAAGTATGCTAACTGATCATAAATTTAAAATATGGAAAAATAATTGGTTTCGAGCATTTTAAATTTAATTTAATTTTAAAAAAATAGTGTATAGAATATTATAATGATGATTTTAATTTAAATTACCTACTGAAACTCGTTGAAAAATAAATAATACATGCACGGTACTTACCTAAACTTCTCACGATATTTACCAACACACACATAAGTAGTTAAACTTTACGTAAGAAGCTTTTCATCGTCTACAATATTTGTGAAATTTCTTTATTTTATAATTAAATGGTACAGAAGATATATACGTTTTGTATCTTTGGCAGCCCTGAAAGAGTGAGTGTGTCGAATATATGAAGGATTACCGCTGTCTACCTTCAATTTCGTTTGTGTCAATAATAAAGACGGTTAAAAAGGGAACAGTTTTGTGTTAAGGGCGTGTGTCCTATTGTCTACTGTTTATTTGTGTATTCTGCTGTACTTAGAAGCATAGGGAGCTTGTCTAATTGGAGGTATTTTAGTTCCAGTTGAGGGAGTAAACATAAAAAGTATTCTGATTATCTTGAGGACGATGAATGTTTTATGGATCATAGCCGTTATTGCTGGCTTCAGCGGTGACATTATACCTCCCACTGTCGCTGCAGGGATTCACTTTTTCCTAACAATATAATTGAAACATAATGTCATAATATATCACCGTACTATGGCTAAATTTATTAAGGTGTCTAGTATTGTGCAATTTCAATCACCATGGACTTGGGCATAATAATTTGTAGTAGGTCAAGATGACGTCACCCAACTAAAAGTTCAGAAATATACGTTTCTTTAGTTCAAATAAAGAGTTTATAGACACCTATGGACACGGTAATATACAGAACCATCTGTCGCTGCCTTTTCTATTGCAAAAAAGGGGTTGTCCTATGGGTAGTCGCAGTACTCAACAAATGTCCTTTATCAAGAACTAGCGGCCCGCTCCGGCTTCGCACGGGTATACAATACAGTATTGCTCCACTATTTAATGGATGTTATTATACATGTAAACCTTCCTCTTCAATCACTCTATCTATTAAAAAAAAAACGCATCAAAATCCGTTGCGTAGTTTTAAAGATTTAAGCATACATAGGGACAGAGAAAGCGACTTTGTTTTACTATGTACTCACCTAGTGAAGATACAACACTAGATACAACAGAATACTTACAAAGTTCATAAGTAAGAGTTACGCAGGTTCGTTTTTCGCTTAAATACGAGTAATAAACAATGGTCATATTTGGCGTTTTAAGTTAATCATTTTCATTCTTAGATCATCTAACCACAGGATGGGCCTTACTTAAGCATTGTTTTCTGCCATTGCACATGACCATTTGGTCTTTTGCTTTATAAAAAGCACTGTACATCAGTACATCATTTTATATGATTAAACTAGTACATTTCATTGTAGTTGACTGTACAATAACAATTAACACACAACAGCCATTACGCGTTTGTCGATTAATACATTTTTAAATGCAATGAAATTTTATATGTCTTTGTGTTTCCCCCTTCACTTGTATGAAAACTGGCAGAATATTTTTGTATGCGGTGGTTCGCAAAGGCTAGTCCCGTGTTATATGGTCTAAGTTTTCATTAGAAAAATTCCGCACTAGAATAACCGCTGCCTTCTGCCGAGACTTCTGAGTACAGTATTGATGGCTCATTTATTGCATGCTTAATTTGCTTCCGCCTATTG
Source organism: Miltochrista miniata (assembly GCA_933228765.1). Lineage (NCBI taxonomy): Eukaryota > Metazoa > Arthropoda > Insecta > Lepidoptera > Erebidae > Miltochrista > Miltochrista miniata. Next base: position 34,702,671 of record OW121755.1, on the reverse strand, counting down.
CTTTTTATTTTGCAAATACCGATCTTATTTTGAAATAAATCCTATTCTCTAGAAGTGATTTGCATTACTTATGTATGACAAAAACTCGTATATATTTATTTAGTTTTGTGTTCTCTTATAATACTATTTAACTATAAAATCTGTGATCATTTTTAAAAACAATCTACTGTTCACCATTGCGTCACGGAGACTGCCATTACAGTTGTAAAACAGAAGCCTTTTCTTTCAGTTTTCACTTTTTACGGTTAAGGGTCTACCTGAATTATTTATGACAAAAACAAACATTGTTCTTAATATTGTCTAAAATAATGCAACAGACTTCGGTAAATTCAGCAAAAGGGTCGTTTTATTTTTTCGTTTTCCTATAATTATTACCATTTTACTGTAAAAACTGTGATCCTATTTTACAGCCTATACTATTGTTTACAATAATAATTACGCCACTGCACACTGGGACTCTCAGTAGGTACAGTTTTTAGAACAGAATTCTTTTCACTTTTAACGGTAGGGTCTACCTGCATTATTTATGAAAGAAACAAATATAATGTCCAAAAAACCTAACGGAATTCTGTAAAATCAGGGAAAGGTTCTTTTATTTTAAGGATTTTTGTTGTTGGAGTAAGCCAGGTTCATATTTTACAATATTTTATACTTACTTAAAAATAAACCTTTGCATCATTATTTTCCCGTTTAGGCTAAACCAGAATTGTATTTTATAGTTCTAATAGGCTACTGGGTGTTCTGACTAACAGTAGTCATTGACGGTCACAGGACCGTCTCATAATTCATAATAGGATATTCTATTGTTTCCCCATACTTACTCTCTTTTCTCATAAACACTGCAAAGTTATTTTACCAACAAAACTGTTCATAACTGCGCCACGGCCATTGCACATTCCCATTCCATTAATACAATACAGTTGGTAAAACAGAAGTATTTTCACTTTTTACGGTTGGTATAAGTACCTGTATCCTGTATGACACAAACAAATGTTGTCCTTAACAAAATTAAAAAAAATGAGATCACAACCATAGGCTGTTCGGCGTTACGTGAGGTTTTTTAGTCGGTAGGAGTCCGGCATAACATCCATGAGGATTTTCCCTCACGTAAAAAAAAAAGATACTTAGGAGATTAGACGACATAGCTCGCAGAATAAGGACCTACACTAAAGTGGTAGTGGGCTGGTCACATCAGCAGATGAATCGATGGAGACAACGAGTTCTGGTGTGGAGACCGCGTCTGAGCAATATAGCGTAGGATGACCACCCTCCCGATGAACCGGCGATCTAGAAAAGGTCTCAGACAGGAAGGATGATGATGATGCGCTCCATCCTACGCCACAAATCCGATTTCAAGGTGCATGCGGTTAGGTTGTGGAAATGCTTGCCACCAAATATCAGAGATATTAAAACGGCAGCGTGTTTCAAGAAAAAAGTCCGCGAACACTATCTCTCAACCACTTTTAATAGCTAATGTCGTCATTTCTCCTATGTATGTATATGTATACCTCTCCATATTTTTATGTTTATATTTAAAACTAATAAGAATAAGTATTTATATATTTGTATTTGTGTATATGTGTATAATTATGATGTATGTGTGTTTGCAATATTTATTTTATGTATTACCGCTTGTTTTTATCTAGATCTTTTTTTTGTACACACTTCTACCTCTTTGAACTATATTGTCGTCATGCTCTCCTTTCGCCATTGTACTCTTTTCTACTAACTACATCTTTGTAATATACATGTGTGTACATAAAGTGTAAAATAAATAAGGATGCGGAAGGCGTAAGACCGTCTGTAGTGGCGTAAACTAGGAGAGGCGAACGTACAGCGATGGACTTTCATGTAACTTTAAAACTTGAAGTCTGCTTATTTACATAAGTACATAGAGAAGAGAAAACCTTGATCATATTTTACATCATATCTATAAGAGTTATCTAGACGTAAATCACATGTAGGTAGAGTAAGTCAGCGTAGTATGGCGTGCTTAGTAGTGTAGAGTCAAAACAAGAAGCCGTGAGACGGTCTCATCCAGCTGCCCCTCTGTGAACGTAAAAGTTCACTCCGATTGACGTTGTCATTTTTGTTTCATTTTAAACTTTGAACATGATCCACGTGACCTAGTGACGTAATATAATACAACAGAGTCACAGACTACAGCCCCTCTGCAATCTATTTTATAGAGAGGGGCTTTACAGGAAAGTTCAACGACCAAAATATAATTCAGTACCGGTATGAATACTCAATTCAATTCAATTCGTAGTTTTGAAGATTTCTCTGCCTATAGTTAGGGCTACGCACCCGTTGGACCTCAAAGTTTAGAACCTATTTTAAAAATACCCGTTCGACCTCATCTAACATTTATGCTGGTAGAATAGGTAACGTTTGTTTGTTTGTTGTGAAACATACTTTATGCTACGACAATAAATATTTTTATTTTCTCGACTGACGAATATAATTAAATTTTCAAAATATATTAAAACTAAAACGGCATATCTCATACGTTTGCAAACATTGCACATTAGCCTACAATATCTTTTATTTCACTCGATACAGCCTTTGAACATGTTGCGACATGTTTCAAAACAGGATTGTAAAACAAGCTTGATACTCAATTCAGTGACATAAATTTGTAAATTACATTTATCAGCAAGTAATGTAAAATTAATGAATTAAAACGTTGCATTTTATAGAAAGACTTAAACTTGGATGGATTTGAATGAGAACCGGCCTGAGTTCAGCAGTCAGATTTTTAGCTTTTTCGATCGCTTTTTCAATACCACTTTAATTCAATTCATTTATTCGTTTTATCTCTCTCACTACGGTGGCAGACAAGCATACGAACCACCAAACATACTGGTGACCATATTATGCTTGTGGCCACCGCAGCCTACGCTCGTGCTGCCGATCCTGTAAAAACCTTCTAAGACTTTGAAGAACCCCATACTGTAGGCGTTATTCGCCCTCCGTTCATCACCAAAACCGTCCCTTTTTAGAAAACTCCACCGTCCATAATCTATAACTAGACCTGGCAACACTGGTGGGAACTGAACCTTATTTCTTTTTTTTTTAAATTTTGTCAGTGAACCAGTATGGTTTGGGCAGAAAGTCTGAAAAACCCCTACCTGCGTAGTATATTTTTCACACACTCCTAAAGAGATACAGGTACAGACGCGGCTACTTATAATAATACACTCGAGAGCAATGAATCCGGGTCACTTAAAGAATGTTAAAAATCTCGGAAACTAAAAATGATAGGTTAATGCAATAAATTGTATTTAATAGACAATGTAATACTCCTTAAATGAAAGTAAAAAAAATATGAGTCACCATACATTTTATTAACACAAAATTACATAAAGAAAAAACTGCTGATCTCTCCTTAAAACAAAAATAGGAAACATGAAATTTTTGAACTTTATTACGATTTTCTTGAATTTTAATACTTCGTATTGCCTCCTCGTGCTTCCATTACTGCGTTTACGCGGTTTGGCATGCTGTACACCAAGTTCCTTATACGATTTTGGGGAATATTCTCCCATTCCTCTGTGAGAGCAATTTTGAGCTCACGAAGCGTGATTGGGGGAGGGTTTCGTTGTTTTACGCATCTGCCTAGCTCGTCCCAAGCATGCTCGATCGGGTTGATATCCGGGCTGCGCGCTGGCCACTCCATACGAGTAATGTTCATCTCTTGAAGGTAGTCATTCACAATCCTACCTGTATGAGGTCGGGCATTGTCATGCATAAATATAGCATCCTCACCTAAATTGACCATAAATGGACCAACGTGATCATTGAGGATTTCTTCCACATATCTTACGCTAGTTAAAGAGCCGTTTTCTATGATCACCAGCTCTGTGCGACTTTCAGAAGAAATTCCGGCCCACACAAGTACAGACCCACCACCGTAGGCTACTTTTTCTTCGATGCATGCTTGCTTGAATCTTTCCCCTGGTCTTCGATACACTCTGTGTCTTCCATCGTGCTTGTAGAGCATAAATTTTGATTCGTCGGAGAACATAACTTTTGACCAATCTTCAATACTCCAATTTACGTGGCTCTGGGCATACCTTAGTCTCGAAATACGATGCCCACGCTCCAGTTTAGGGCCGTTTGCAGGTCTAAGGGGTTTTAAGTTAGATTCAGCAAGCCGACGTCTTACTGTCCATGCACTTGGGTTACTTCCTCCGAGGCGTCGAAACTGATTGGTGAGTTCAGTTCCTGTGAGAAAGCGATTTCGAAGCATGGTGTTCACCAAGTATCGGTCTTCTCGTGCTGTGGTTCACCTGGTTCTGCCCGTTCCTGGTCTGCGTAGGTTAGAACCAGTTTCTTCGTAACGTCGGAGAACTCTTTGTACTGTTGACAGCGACACACCGACAGTCCTGGCTGTATCGCGCTGACTCCGGCCGGTTTCCAGCATTGTAAGTATTCTGGTGCATTCTTCAGGCGTAAGCGACATAATTTCAGCTTCATTAATGAATATAGAGCACTATCAACATGGTTTATGTACCCACATAAATGACAGATTACAAACAAAAGCAACACCAAATGCTGTAATTTCGTAGTTCCATCTTCGAAAGTGGCCCTTTTTCAAATTTGATTTTTTTATGATATAACTTTACAATAACTAAGAAGTTTTAATACCTTCATTTAAGGAGTATTACATTGTCTATTAAATACAATTTATTGCATTAACCTAGCATTTTTAGTTTCCGAGATTTTTAGGATTCTTTAAGTGACCCGGATTCATTGCTCTCGAGTGTAGATTTCAATGTGAATTGATATAATTAGCTATGTTAAAAATAAAACTTAGTTCAAAGCTTTTCACGGAGAATATTATTGGCAATCTTGGATTTTTTGGCTTGCCGCTCGAAGATCATAAAAAATGTTGTATTCCAAATTTGATTAGATTCTTGACGTTATCGGCATAATAACGTCTAGACATATTTCCATCTTGGAATTAATAACTTTAAGTATAGACTATATAAGACTATAACCGTCTATTGATCTATTAGTCATTTTTTTTTTGTAATGAAAGACTTATAAAATAAGTCTTCCATAGTTTTTTATACCTACCTAATAATATAAGTGTGAAAGTTTGTGAAGATGTCTCAATCACGCTGTATCGAATGACCAGATCTTGCTAAAATTTGGCAAAGGGATAGATTATAGTTTGGAATATCCCATTGGAACATATTCCTAGAATATGTTCCAATGGGATTATAGTAACAGAATTTCACACCTACGAAGGCTGTGGCGTTATCTAGTTTAATAAAAATTTGAGTACCTACAAAAATCGGCCTCTACACCTACAAAAAATAGGGCAAGACCCCCACAAAGGCTCCGCGACAAGTAGTGACGTGTCCACGAAGACCTGTTACTCACGACCTTGCCTCGACCTAGAGTCTAGACCAAACAGGACTAACGGGGTCAACGAACCGTCTGACTGAGACGAGATTTTCGTTTTGAGCTAGATTCAAATTAGGCTTTATGATTATTGACTGATCATTGGATATACTTTTATGGACATGAACTATTGGTAATTTTATCGATAAATTTGTCTAATTGATACGGAATGAGGCTAGTTAATTTGGTGCCTTGCCTTATAGCATTACATATACAATCTGGTGTATCCTGTTGAGGATCGTAGAATTATTTGAAAGACACTTTCAAGAAGAGGCTCATCTCATGATGATTGAGCATTCAAATTTATGAGGCCAGGAACACAGCATACATGCCTAATGCCTTGGTATCTACTTGTGGCTGATGGCTTAAGTTAATCTAAGGATTATGGCTGGCTGCATCATGCACCAATTTTTATATTTATGACAAAAGACGATATTGTGAGTTTAGATTCAGGTAGGTACTTATAATTATAACAGTGGATAACGTTTAGGAGATCTTGTTGTGACCAGGGTTAGGTGCTTGCATGAGAAGGGCGATCGGACATTTATTCACAAACTCAGTGGATATGCAAATGAGTTCGAATACCCATTTGCACTTCCGCCTACACTTACGAACGTCTGTCTGGGTACAAAATTAGGTCTTAAATTTTATTTAAAATTTAAGTTCAAATACCTGATAAAATGCTTAAAAAGGAAGCTGTACTAGTCCTTTTATGTATAAGTGTATCTACCTATAAATATGTAACTTATTATACAGTAGGTACGTAGATAGATACCTATGTGTGTAGTCAACAATGGAGTCCTTGGTTTTTAATGGCAAATCTGTTTTTTTTTACATTAGGTATTAACTTTTATCATCGTTCGGCACTGGTCCAAGCTCCATAATCACGGAGGAACTGCCTCCGTAAAAAGCGCCACGAAAATGAAGAGACTCCTTATTCATGGCGCTTGCAACACTCCCAAAATATCGGAAACTCAAAGCAACACAATACGGTTTAATCGGGTTTAGTTTTTCAATAGGTACTTAATCTGTCACATAACCTTCCAAACAAAAGAGAAAAAGCTGATATTCTGATTTCTACTTCAAACTTTATTACTGCATCAGTTACCGAAATACCGAGATTTTCGTTACAAAACCTTTCAATCAACTCTTATAAAACCGTAATGGCGTCAATCTTGCTACACACGTCTACAGCTAAAATAAAAGCGAGTCGGTCGTGGTCCACACGTGCGCTCACATCTGCGCAAGGTGCGCCTGCGCAGCTGCCTCAGACCACCACATAAAAATCTCGCCACTACGCTCTGCACCTTTCATTCTAACCAAATCTTTTTATATGTAGTTACTTTTAAAGGCATTAACCGATTAAGTGTCAATAGGAGGTTCATTAAATGGAGTACTTACCTCATTATATGACGACGTATACGATAAGCATGTGTCTTTGTTTAAATAGGCTTTTAATTTAGTGAATGGTCGATGATTGGTGCACTTACCTGTAAACAAATGAAAAATAGTAAAAACCATGGAGCAAATAAAAACCAATCGGGAAATACTCGGTACTCCCGGCCGCCCATAGGTAGTTTGTATGGAAACCGTGTGGTTATAACGGGTAGGAATCCGGCATAGCATCCATGAAGACTTCCACTCTTTAAAAAAAGTGTGTGCGTGTAACCTTTACGCGCGATTGAAGTAAAACTTCTTTGCCATTGATAGCATCAAATGTTATATTAATATTAACCATTTTATTCAAAATTCAAATAGTACCTACCTAAGCGTTACCTCCGTCAGAACAAAAATCTGAGTTACTGCCTAGTCGCGCCTAAAGAAGTTTTACTTCAAAAAATATACAAACGTTATGGTTTAGGTAGGTTGGCATTTTTGTCATTTTCTTCTTTATGTTAGTCTTGCAAGTGGCTACCAAAACCTTACCTGGATTTGGAGTTTGCAGTTTACTTTAATAACTGCCACGAGCTGTCATCTTTTATCCCATAGGTGTGTTTGCGCTGGAGCCTCGTTAGCGGGTCCATAGACACACCACTGGCAGATGAAGTTAACTTGAACCCACGAAATGTAAGATCTCAGCAAACTCTACGTTTGCTACCTTTTTTTAACGTGAGGGAAAATCCATCATGGATGCTATGCCGGACTCTTACCGACTAAACAACCTCACGTAACGCCCAACAGCCTATGGTTAGGAGCCCGGGGTAAGCCTTCGGAAGGATGTCCCAGGACTCCCAACAGACGTACGGCCACCACTGCGGCCTCGCCCAGGGGGATGTTTGCTATCATAGAAATAAACAAGAGATAGGACCTTACATGATAAATATCTTTCTCGCCAACAAATGCTTTAAAGTTCTATTCACATCCAAAACTCATAAATAAACTTGAATCCGAACGCGTATAATCTCCAATCTAGATCCCGCATAGACGAGTGACCTTACGTGACCTCTGGACATTTTTCCATGCATTATCATACGCATTTGTACAATATACATGGTAGTCTGGTAGATAATGAATAATGTAGTTGAATTTTAAGTTCGTCTCTTGGTAGCGTGAACGGTTATCAATTTGAATCTAAACTACTCTTTTCAGGAGCGCTGTATTTAGTTGACTAATACCTATTATCAGAAAGTAGAAGACGGATTCAGGAAAGGGAGGTTATAAAAATTCACAGATGGTGGAAAAATTAAGCAGGTACTTTTCACGTAACGCCCAACAGCCTGTGGTTGGTAGCCCCGGGTAAGCCCTCGGAAGGATGTCCCGGGACTCCAAACAGACCTACGGCCGCCGTTGCGGCCTTGCCCAGGGGGTGGTTCGGGAGCTATCCCGCTTCTAAGGGGGGGCGTGCGTGAGTGTCTCACGTCACGCTGCCGTCATGGGCATTAAGCAGGTACATACTATTTAAAAGTGAGAGATTCCGTTTTTGTTGCTCTTGTTTGTTCTCTTGCTTTCTGTTGAATAAGAAGTGCTGATCTCCCTCAGTGGTTGAACTTTAAGTGACATGATAATGTTGTGTATAAATAAAACAAACCATCAATAACCTGATGTCTTGTCAAAAATGTTGATCGAAAATCATAAAGTTGCGTCTTAAAAGTTTGCCAAGAACGTGAGTTTTAGTGAAAGCTTTGAAGGCATCTAGCGGATTGGGAGCCACTCTACAAAGTATACTGATAGTAGCGCTCAAGCCGGCGACCCTATGTTATCGCTCTTCTTCTCTTCTCTTAGGAATCCGGGGTTGCAAGAGGATTCTAAATAGGTACTAAGATTTAGAATATAAAATTCGAGCTTAAACTTGAATTGATTCGAAACCCCAGAAACTGGCAAAAACGTTTTTTGCTGTATTTTCAGACAAAATAGATAGTAACAGATTTTCCATTATAGGATTATAGCATTTGACTTATTTATTACTCGAAATATGTTATTAAAATTTGATCATTGATTTCATCTACCATCAAAAACACACCTGTCTAATTTGTCACAAACCTAGCCCTTAACCTACTCAGAAGAAAGACGTGTGAACTTTATTAAGTTTGTACAAGTAGAGTTACATCTTAAAGGGGTGACGACGTCATTTGTCATATGTAATAGAATACTGTCATATCCGCACCCCGCCTTATTTCTTGTCATCAATAGAGCATACAAGCCAAGTAACCGTAAGTTAAAATACCGTGAATGCATATATCAAAACGCTTTAAATAAATCAATCAAAAATAAAGAAGTGTATAAAATATTTAGAGGGATATATCACATTGTCACTTGGTAGGGTGACCGCTACATTTATCGTCCGTAATCATAATCCATCAAGCGGCAGTTTTGTCCGTTAAAAAAATGAGAACGGTGTCAAATGCACTGTGAATAGAGATTAGGGTTATTCTAATTTTGTAATTCGAAGTGATTTGTATGTGTGCAGTATGCGTAAAAAGAATTTTCTCAAGGGAAAATATTCTACTACATAATATTATATTAGGGTTATTTTAATAGGTATGATTTTTTTACCATTATTTAATTTAGAAGATGGTCCAGTGTTTCCTTTCTCTCTTAAAGTAGACAGATGTTAAATATGCTCTCTTCTTACTTTTAATCTTTATTTTATGGTAACAAAGGTTTTTTTTGCATTAATAGGAGCTATTTAATTTTATTTCTCTTGTATTAACGCCAACAATCTTATTGTTATAATTCTATCTAATTGAGTCAAAATAAAGGATAATAATTTTGAGGCTACAAAAGTGTACGAAGACTAAAATTTATGCTAAAATAGGTAATGTTTGTTAATTTTCCGGATAAATTAACAAACTTGTAACAGTTTCTGTATAGTTCCTGACACAATGAAGAGATATTTGAACTAATTAGTAATACAGAATCGCCCTCCATATTTGGTCTATCCAGAGACGCGTGACCTATGGCCGCCATGATTTACAGCCAATACGATGTGTGCGCTCTCGACTGTGGAATGCGCCGAGTGACCGCAGACATTGACGTTATATAATTATTATTACAGCTATGAAAAATATCTCAATGCATTATAAGGCTTTGCTTGTTTATATGACAATGGCTATACGCTTTAAAAATAAATCAATGTTCATCATCCGAGATATTAGAATTTATAACATTGTGATGAGGTTTTATGGCAAGCAACATGCTTGACGAAAGACAGAACATCACACAGACAAGTAAATCGATGAATGATGTACTGGAAATATCATTGATGCAGAAGGTTAAGACGCGGGATAGCACCCGTACTACCACTTAGGCGAGGCCGCAGTGGCGGCCGTGGGTCTTTTGGGAGTCCCGGGACATCCTTCCGAGGGCTTACCCGGGGCTCCCAACCATAGGCTGTTGGGCGTTACGTGAGGTTTTTTAGTCGGTAGGAGTCCGGCATAGCATCCATAAGGATTTTCCCTCACGTTAAAAAAAGACCATACGGTGCAAAAAGAAAAGTGATATCTTAGTGTTCTGTAAACAGTTCCTGTATTAAACATTTTACCCTATGACATAAGTGACCGCTGTGTGGTATGGCATTTCCATTTATGGTCTTATGAGCAGTTTGACAATTTCAACTTCAGGTAGCGACAAGCAACTGCATCTGTCCATTTTCAACATAGCATGTGCACATGTTACGTGGGACAAAACATAAACGGTAAAATGAGGACGTAAAGAGTGTGTTGCCTACTTCTTCGAGGATGTATGGTAAGGCGCAAATTGGTAAGTTTCCCTTACTTTTCTCAAACTTATCTATAATTCACAACGACAGCAGAAGCTTCTTAATATTCACATTTGATACGATATGTTCATCGTCAAATTACCAAAAAATTATAGAATAAGTGGTTACTAGATTTTTTTATATTTAGCTCGCTAAAATTACGCCTCGCTGTGAAAAGACATGGCGACAAAGTCTAACGAATTAGGTTACTCTTACAGTCCACAAGTGCTTAAGTTGGTGTGCCTCTTCACGCTCCGCCTGAAGAACCCGAAGTACAATTTTCTTACTAGTTGTTTTCTGGACAAAGAGTAATGAAAATGTAGAACAAGTTTTAACACAAAATTACGAGTATAGCAGTACATGTTAAGATAATTATCCATAAGTACCCACATCTAAGAGAAGTAAAGTGACGCAACTTTCCTTACTTAGTTCACAGAAGCGAAACAATAAAGTTTATCTGTTGAACATTAACGGTCATTTGGACCTTATCTAAAACTTTCTCACGTTAAAGAACGTTTTTATTTGTCATGCGTACGCCGCCGCGCCGCGATGTTTGTAGGGTGAAAGTAACATTGTGTGGTCATACTGAACGAGATGCGATGGATTAGATTAATACGAGAGATGCTTGGTCATTTTTATATATTAAATTGTTGTGATCGAAACAGTAGGTATTATTATCTATACTAATATTATAAAAGAAAAAAATAATTATTGTTTGTTTGCATCTATCTAATAGGCTCCGAAACTACTGAACCGATTTGAAAAATTCTAAAAGAAAGAAAGAAAGACTGTTTATTTCTATAACAATTTTGCGGCGTGTACACTTCTTTCACTGTTGAAAAGCTACACTATCACTGGTGGCATAAGCTTTATTTTATTCCCATTTTTCTCAAGAACAGGAGCTACGCGGGTGAAACCGCGTGACATCCGCTAGTTTGATATAAAGTTATCATTTGAACCTGATATAGAAAAACTGAACTTGAACCTGATTATAAGGTGATAAATTTATTTGGCAACCTACGATCGGCAAAAAGCATTATTAAATGCACTAATATTACTCTTGCAAATTTTAATTAGATGTTTTATAGCTAGCTTTGTATAGTTCGTACTTCTTGGTGAAAAATTCAGCGTGTCATAAAAATCTCTCACATCCGATCATTTTGCTTAAAAGAATTTCAATAGTGATAAAAAAAATCACTATATTCCTAACAGCAACAACAACAACAAAATAATAATAATATAATTTTTCTTGGCACGTCAATTGTCTACAATCGTTGATTAAAATGTTTATTTTGTATTGTTACACTATTATTAGGCAGTTCTTCAACCGATAACGATGGGCGTGTGATATGTACGGCTAGAATGTGGAAACAAGCTAGCAAGCTCGATTATAAGCGAGTTTTCGCGGTTTCATAGTGGTGAGCGATTAGTACTTTTATCATATGTTTTGTCGATTAAAGACAAACTACGAGCAGTGAAACGATTCCTCGCCAGCCAGCAGTGTGAATGTCCAACGATAAACTAGTTGAAACATTTCTTTTCCGTGCCCCACGGTTTTATTTTAGTCTAGTCTATGCATATGTTTATAATTCCCACGACTGTATCTATTTTATTATTTTTTAGTACATTTATGTTAAACATTGCAATGTATGTTTAACATAAAACCGTTTAACTTAAAAAGTTTTTTTACCCATTTTTATTTTCTAGTTTTTAGTTTTTATTTCGCATTCTGTTTAATTCATTTAGTGCTTCATTATTGCAAGGTTTCTTGCCCGTTAGTTTATTGCAGTCCAACTTCTCTATACGTAGTCCCTGCAAAGATCTTACTCTACTAAGAGCCACATAGGCTTGACCTTCTTTAAACAGTTTCGCACCTAAGTATACGACTGCGTGATCCACAGTGTTGCCCTGCATTTTATGTATTGTAGAAGCCCATGATAGTATTAAAGGCAACATTCTTCTTTCAGCCGTCCCGTAATTGTACTTAGCTGGAAACTGTATAGCTTTCGGGTGTATAAGATGTACTCCGTCTCTTGCGAAATCAATTCGGATGGAAGGTACATCTGTTGCATACATCTGAGTTCGACGAAATTGAGGCCAAACGATTTCGTTGATGTAGCCTATAGCGCCATTTACTAATCCCTTTGAAACGTCAATATTGGACCGTAGCATGACTTTTGCCCCCACAAATATTTCCAGTTCCGCTGGTAAACCCCCAGTTTTAGAAGAAACCTATTGTTTTATTTTTTTATTATTCGCCATTTAGTGGCTGCGCCCATCTTAAATATTGAGGTTGTATGGTGCATTGTATTCTTCTTGTCAAGCCCTTTTATTTGATACCCATATTGGTGGGATTGTTAAAAAATTGTTATCAGCCATTTAGTAGCGGCAGCCATCTTAGATTTCAATTTTGCATAGTAAATTGTATTCTACTTGTTGAGACCTTTCATTTGATACCCATGTTGATGGGATTGATAAAACCTAAGTTATCCGCCATTTTTTAGAGGCCGCCATCTTGGATTACAATTTTTTATAGTATATTGTATTCTGCTTGTTGAGACCTTTCATTTGATACCCATATTGTTAAAACCTACGTTAGCCGCCATTTTGTAGCGGCCGCCATCTTGGATTTCAATTTTTTATAGTATATTGTATTCTGCTTGTTGAGCCCTTTCATTTCATACCCATATTGATGTGATTTATAATAAATAAATTATCCGCCATTTTGTAGCGGCGGCCATTTTGAATTTATAAAGATAATGAATAAACATAATTGTATTGTCATCAAAATCCAAAGTGTATACAAAATTTCAGATTAATCGGTTGACAGGAAGAGGGTGAAATTTGAATTACTAAATTTGACCCAAGAATAAATAATAAAACAAACGGGGTGAGCTAAATAAAACCACGTCAATTGTCAATTGTCAATTGTCAATTGTCAAACGGGGTGAGCTAAATAAAACCGTTTAAAAAATCACTATATTCCTAACAGCAACAACAACAACAAAATAAGATATTTTGCAAAAAATCATTTTTTATGAACGGTACAAAGGTCAGTAACGCCAATACTAGATAATGATTTTGCGCTGCAAAAATACAATTTTAAGCATCTTGATTTATTGAAAGCCAGTGGTGTGCCTACTTTGGAGGAAGGAGAGAAGAGAAGTACTAAAAATTCAAGGTGTCACACACCCTTTTGGTGTAGAGATAATTTACTTCTATGACTCATCATGGTCACCCCCTCTCCCCCCTCTACCCAGCTATCCATAAACAATATCTCGTGGTCCCTGGGCCGGTGACCACACGTTCCCTCACGTACAGACATCTTATCTGTATTGTTTGCACCTATTTTACATCATAATGTCCTGGGACCCGTTTTATATGCGTTTACCTTTTCTTTATTAACGAAAGTAAAGGTATACTCACATTATGGTGTAATTTTGGTGAGATGTTTTGAATTGTAATTGAAATTTGATATTATATTTAAAGGAGGGAGACATTTGGTTATGAATATAAATGATAATTTGCATATTATGTTTCATTTTAATGTTTCCCAAGTCTTAAATTGTACCTTTAGTATTGCATCTTCACAAGATAACTTTTAGCTCTATATGCGTCGTTGGTCGAAGGTATAGGTATAGGTACCTACTCACGGTATTTCTTCTTCTTCACGGGGAAGGCAGAAGCGAACCAAACCCTTGTGAGTTTTATTTATTGTCACACGTTATCGACAGGTTGTAGTTGCTTGGTAAAAGATTTAAGTAGCTGATGGTTACGTTGAATGCTAAACCTTCCCCGAGGATATTAAAACTAATAACACCAGTCGAAGTAGACGTTCTCATTTTTAGGGTTTCGTAGCCAAATGGCAAAAACGGAACCCTTATAGATTCATCATGTCTGTCTGTCTGTCTGTCCGTCTGTCTGTCCGTCCTATATATACTATAAGGCCTATGATATTGAAACTTGGTAACTAGATGTATTCTGTGAACCGCATTAAGATTCTTATGTAAAACTAGAAAAAAAGCAGTATATTTTGGGGGTCCCCATACTCAGAACTGAAACTCATTTTTTTTTTCATCAAAACCATACTTGTAGGTTATCTATAGAAAGGTCTTCAAAAATGCTATTGAGGTATCCAACATCATATTTTTCTAAACTGAATAGTTTGCGCAAGAGACACTTCCAAAGTGGAACAATGTGTCCCCCCCCCCCACCCCCCCCTCTAACTTCTAAACTAAGAGAATGATAAATCTAAAAAGAAGATATGATGTACATTGCCATAAAAACTACCAACGAAAATTGGTTTAAACGAGATAGAGCTGGTAGTTTTTTTTAATACGCCATAAACCGTAATTTTCGGTTAGAAAAATCACTACCTACCACTGCGAACGTGTTAAAACATCAGTCAAAGTTACAACGAACTATGAGAACTTTTATATTATGTTACTTGCTGCTACGAAACCCTTCATGGGCGAGTCCAACTCGCATTTGGCCGGATTTTTACACTTTACGCATTTACAGATTCATTTTCATTCCATATATGTAAGCACTGATGCGACTTGAAAATTTTCAACTGCGGGTCGTCACGACCTGCACCTATACATTTCAACACGGTTATAGGCTCACCACCTTTTACGTGGGACATAATAATTATACTATAAGGTGTAATGTGGGTGTATACTATGCCTCTGCCTACCCCTAAGGGCTAAAGGCGTGACTATATGTATGTATGTAATACAATATGTTCTACCCTAGTGTAACGTAACCTTTATCCGTCTTGAATATGTCCAAATTGCCCCTTTTCAAAACAGGGTCACTGACACAGCCATGCATTATTATCTCATACACAGATTAATCTTTAATTTAAATGCTGCCATACAAAAGATCCATACATTTGTATTTGTATATATGATAGGCCATAGCTTCAGAAGTCTTGTCTATGATGTATTAGATAGAGCTCGATTGATCTTTTGAATTTCATTGGAGTAAATTAACATAATGAATTCTTAAATTTATTTAACTGCTGTATTTGTTTGAGAAGAAAAGTTTGTTGTGTTTTTTATATGAAGTGGCGTAGGCAATACAGTTTATTTTTTTAGCTGCATTATAATTTACAAAATATACCTACGTAACTTAAGATAACTATTAACTACCTAATGGAATCAAGGCGATCAGGCGTTCAGGTTGTGGTTGTCCTTAGGTTTGACAAATCAAGGGTGTGAGGTGAGTTACTCTCCCTTCCCTCCTTTATAACGTTAGGTATACATGGTTTAGATAGGTATATTTAAAAGTACCAAATCAATTCTTGTGAATCTATTGTAACGTTGTGGAACAACGGGTGCAAATATTAATTAATATTAGGTGACTAGAATTAGAATTTGGGTCAACATATGGAAGCGCCATCTACCGAGTAAGTGTCGCAACGACGGAAGCCTTGATTCGTATTTAAAAATGCGGTCTTGACGATTGAGTAGTTTCGAGTGGTGCCGCTAGAGGCGCTGTACAAACATATAAAAACAACCGCGCGCGAATTTCAAGGACCATTACTAGAAAAATTTAAATAAACTCGTCGCGAAGGCGTATGTGTATCAGAATATATCAAAGTAAAGAAATATTACAGGGAGCGAAGTACTCCCAAAGTGATCAGTGATTTAGCTGCAAGCGTCAATAACCCCATCATTGGGTGAGTTAAATTAATTATAATGTAATCTAGATTTTAAAACAGTGAAAATTAACGGCTGTTGGTCAACCCTGTTATGGGAGGGTAGATTACAGGGGTGTGAAAAAATGTCTCTGTGAAAGTAGAATACAAGCAAACATTGTAAGGCACCCGGACTCCTGAAATGCTAACAGGGATCGGCTGTCTTAGCAATGGGCGGGAAAAAGGGTTCCAGCTAACCCGTCATCTGGAACATTCCAGGGTCCACCCTTCGGGTTCCAAGAAGGAACGTCCACCCTACGGGCTGCAGAAGTCCACCCCACGGGCTGCAGAAGTCCACCCTACGGGATCCAGAGATCCACCCTACGGGTTGCGGATATAAATTACTCTCTGGTTTGAGAACACCGTGCCAGCCGAAGTTGTGGATGGCACGGCTACGTCGCAGACTGCAGCACATCACTTATACAGGGTGTGGCGTAAATAGTGGTCCAACGTAAAGGGTGTGACATAACAGGTAGTCAACTACAACATACTACAATTTTTTCCGGTTTTGCCCAAGGGTTGCAGAAAAAAAAAAAAAAAAAGAATCGGAAGGACACCGCAGACCCTTAGTGGGACCAAGGTGTTGACCAAAGTCTGTCAGGAATCCTGTAACATCCTTCCGAGTAGTTTTCCGAGGCGCCCGACAATAGACGGATAAGTAGAGACCATGTGGTTATAAGCAGTTTGATTCCCTACTATGAAATTAAAATTTCAGTTTGTAATGAAAATGAAATATCCAGCTTTTAAAAAATAATATTTGTTAGTGTGATACCATTTCGAAATCGGTATTAGATGGGCATATTTTTGAAATAATGGGTAGCAACAGTGCAGTACATTTATTTTTTTAAAAATGCATTTGTATTTTAGTGATACTTTAAAACTTGAGGTAAAATTGAGATAAATTTATCTTTTTTTTCCAAGTTTGAAATGGAAATAAACAAACTATATTATTGTTTGTTAGCTAATGTATTAGGCTTTAATAAACAGAAATCAAAATTCAAACCTAACGATTTTTCTTCAAACTACAGCCAAATTTATAAAAAATGGGGTGAATTTCATAAAAAGTTCTTTTTTTCTGCAACCCTTGGGCAAAACCGGACAAAATTGTAGTATGTTGTAGTTGACTACCTGTTATGTCACACCCTTAACGTTGGACCACTATTTACGCCACACCCTGTATATTCGTCTAGTACATTTACATTTACAATTTCTTCTTTTAGAATGGCCAGCCTAGTTTTACTCTGTACGGGAAGCAAGTCACAGTATTGAAACAATTCACTATAACAGTTACGGTTTTCAAGCTTCACTCTCTTGGGAACTATTGTTTTTAACAATCTAATTTGCAACTGATAGATTTTTTCCATGTTTGTTTTACATGAACGTCCGTAGCTGCTCAATCCGTACCCAATAACACTATCGGCCAATGCTAAATATATCACTCTTAGAACCTTATATGGTGTTTTATATCTAATTATATACATTTTGCTAAGTATTGCTCTCAGTTTATTACAAATGTAGTCAATGTGTGTTTTCCAATTAAGTCTGTGGTCAACGATAAGGCCTAAATACATGTGTTCACTAACTAATTCTAGACTGACTGACTGACTGAGTAGCAAGGTTTTTAGCGATTCCCGAAGGTCCCTCAGGGTTCGACTTATCTTGTGTTGGTCTTCTTGATGTGCTGCAGTCTGCGACGTAGCCGTGCCATCCACAACTTCGGCTGGCACGGTGTTCTCAAACCGGAGAGTAATTTATATCCGCAACCCGTAGGGTGGATCTCTGGATCCCGTAGGGTGGACTTCTGCAGCCCGTGGGGTGGACTTCTGCAGCCCGTAGGGTGGACGTTCCTTCTTGGAACCCGAAGGGTGGACCCTGGAATGTTCCAGATGACGGGTTAGCTGGAACCCTTTTTCCCGCCCATTGCTAAGACAGCCGATCCCTGTTAGCATTTCAGGAGTCGGGTGCCTTACAATGTTTGCTTGTATTCTACTTTCACAGAGACATTTTTTCACACCCCTGTAATCTACCCTCCCATAACAGGGTTGACCAACAGCCGTTAATTTTCACTGTTTTAAAATCTAGATTACATTATAATTAATTTAACTCACCCAATGATGGGGTTATTGACGCTTGCAGCTAAATCACTGATCACTTTGGGAGTACTTCGCTCCCTGTAATATTTCTTTACTTTGATTAGATCTATATTCTGATACACATACGCCTTCGCGACGAGTTTATTTAAATTTTTCTAGTAATGGTCCTTGAAATTCGCGCGCGGTTGTTTTTATATGTTTGTACAGCGCCTCTAGCGGCACCACTCGAAACTACTCAATCGTCAAGACCGCATTTTTAAATACGAATCAAGGCTTCCGTCGTTGCGACACTTACTCGGTAGATGGCGCTTCCATATGTTGACCCAAATTCTAATTCTAGTCACCTAATATTAATTAATATTTGCACCCGTTGTTCCACAACGTTACACTATGTTGACATTTTTTATTACGTTGTAAACTAATCGGGCAATGTGGCTGTACTGGGATAAAAGCGTGTATATATTCATGAAATATAAAAAATCTATCAGCAACATTTACTTCTACCAACGGTATCAGACAACTACTAAATGACCTATGTTTATTAGCCCCTCTCTATAAAATAGAGTGCAGAGGGGCTTATGTCGAGACTTTGTCTGTAGTCTGTGACTCTGCCGCATTAAACTACGTCACTAAGTCACGTGAATCATCTGTTCAAAGTTTGAAATAAAACAAAATTAACAACGTCAATCGGAATAAACTTTCACAATTACCGTGTTAGAGAGGGGCAGTCCGGTGAAAACGATGTCAAGGCTTTCTTGTTATTTCTAAATTCCTACCACATAGAACCTACCACAGATAATAATAAAACAATCTACGGTAGAAAACGCTATACAGAACACTTTTATTTTTAAAATTTTCACGCATCGTCGACACCAAAAAGGCGGAATAAGTTTAACAAAACAAAATCATTGCGCCTATTGAAGTCAACGGGGTGACTAGAACTGATGGGTATTTGGTATCCTTTGTAACCCGTCCATCTCTCTTGCTATTGTGGATCAAATATCCTTTGTGATATATCTATTATTATGATTCTAATTTTAATAGCCGTGTGATCTAGGAGATAATGTCTTCTTTTTTTCAAGTTCATGGGAATTTGATTGCTGTATTTGATATTCAAATCCGGGTCGAGACTTGACTTGCCGGGAAGTATCATTTTATGGGTCGCCAAGCAAACATTTTGAGTACCTCATTTGAAAAATGGTAGATAGTCTAAAATCGGTCCCAAGCCCCTTTACAATTGGAAACTCAAATGATATTTAATAAAAGCGGACTTCAGAGCAGGTTACACATTCTCTGGGAAATAAATAAAACAGAATTGTAAACCATCTCAGTTGAATTCGGGTTTCTTTAAGTTTCATGACTTTTCGGGACCGTCAACTTGAATTAAAGGTCACTTTTACCTTTCCTGGATTATTGATACTGTTGATTGATGACACTTGATGGAACTTGCTTCACAAATTGAAAAACTTTACTTGTACTGTTCCACAATCTCTATTATTTTACATATATTACTTTTTTATTACATATATTACATACATATAATACAAAACCAGTTAGGTATTACAATAATAAATATTGTGGAACAGTAAAAGTGAAGTTTTTCAACCTTTCCTAGCCTTGCCCATCATTAGCCATCGTCATTTTTACCCAACAGGCGAGTAAGTAATGTCATTGTGAAAAGCTAAAAATAAATAAATCGAACCCCGAAAAGACGGAGCTAATTGCTAAATGTGACATGACACCACCCTCTAATCTACGTGATTCAACAATGCTACATGCTACTGTGGCAATTTAGAGATTTTATGGTGGCAAAAAAGACTATTACCAATTTATAAGCTCGTATGGGTATCCTTTTGTTCTTCAAGAGCAACTATTGTAAGACAGTCCGCTGGCATCAGCAAAGACTATAAAAATGCTTTGCATAAGAACATCAGTGAGTACCTACAATCGTGCAGCTTGTTGAAGATTTGGATCATGGTATTACAAACATTATTGAGTATGGTTGAGAAAAGTAGCTCCATAAAATAACAGAGAATGGTTGTTTCAAGCTACTGTTTGCATCACACTGTTACCATATTATTAGTGACCGACCGAAGTTTCGGTTTCGGTTTCGGTTTCGGCCAGTTTCGGCCAAAAAATCGAGTTTCGGCCGCAGTTTCGGTTTCGGCCAAAATGGGCCGAAACTTTCGGCCCGGCCGAAAGTCACGTGTTCATGCATTTTGAGTGCCTGGCTCTGCTTGTGACGTGGTTGGGGTCAGCCCAACCAGTTAATATGTTACTAACCGAAGATTTACAGATTTACAAAAGACTTCCAATCAATAGTCATATCAATACATTTTTTACGGAATCCTAAAAGGGTGATCTAGGTCATTACATAACCCTACCACTTTGTTGTCGGTTCCGTTGACTTCGTTGGTCGTCTGTCTGTCTGACAACAGGCTGTAACTCATGCACATGATAGACAGTTAAAAAAATTACAGATGATGTATTCCTGTTGCCGCTATAGCAACAAATAATAAAACTAGACAAATTAATAATATTACAGGGGGCCTCCTATACAACATGCGTGATTTTTTGCCGCTTTTCTTGTATGGAACCCAACGTGCACTAGTCCGGCTTACTGTTGTCAAGTTTTAGTTATATACACTTCTAGAATGTAGCCAAAACCAGCCAAGAGCTAGTAGCACGGCACCGTGCGGTTTTAGTCGGTAGGAGTTCGCAATGGCATATATGAGTAATTCCACACGTAAATTAAAGAAACTCATCTTTAGGGTGGATATATTTCTAAACTGAACACTTGAGAAGATTTTTACCGTTGATTGACGGCACTTGGTAGAACTTGCTGCACCTATTGAAAAAATAACCGGCCAAGTGCGAGTCGACCTCTTCCACGGAGGGGTTAAAGCAGGACCCTATTAACGGAGACATGAGGTTGTATCGCTGGAACCGTGCCAGTTAAAGGCCTAAAATTTCACTGTACAGTAGTCCTACTGACTAAAAACCACGCGTATAGCACCTAACAGCCTACGGTTGGGAGCTTCGAGTATGCCCTCGGAATGAAGCATAATGCGGCCGCGTCTTTGGGGGGTGGTTCAGTTGTTATCCCGCTTGTTGAGGGGGGCGTGCATGAATCTCTCACGTCACGCTATCGTCTAAGGCCTGCTTCTGTAAGGACGGTGAGTAGCCCCGTCACCGTCCTCAGGCCCCTGGTCATGGAGGCTGATTGTATGGGGCGCCGCCGCAGATTATGGAACTCTTGCGGCAGAGTTCTCTCCCGCTTCCTCCCCGCCGTCTCTTTCACGAGCATGACCTGCTCACAGGAAGAGGCCTATGGCCCCGCTCCAGCGCCTCCTTGCGCTATTAAAACAATGACGCAAGGGCCCTCGCTTCCAGGTCTCATAGAGGGGTCCCGGCTAGAAGACATGCCGCCTCAACTGAGATCGTGCGGTACCCTTTTATCACCCTGACAGACGTCGCTCGCCTTCTGCGGGCTAAGCAATCTAGCCGCATTGCTGGTCATTACGCCCAAACGGGGACCCCGTATAAGGCCATGCTCCGCACGATCCCAAGGTACAGTCTTCTGCAGGGAGCGTTGGGTCTCCTGATATAAGGCAAAAAACGAGAGAGTGCGGCTGATGCCCCCTTCCCTCAGCTATGGGACCAAACTTCTGAAGTGGTATTCGAAATTCCACCGGCTATCCAGTACGAGCCCCAGATACGTCATCGAGAGAGCTCGATGACGATGCCGATGCTCCCTATAATGTAAGCTGGATCCCGCAGGTGGCCTTTAGGGCTGCGTCTTGGTGCGTTTCTCCTCGCGCTGTAATGAGGGTGTCGTCGTACACGTTACGCCGACACCTCTGAGCAATTTACCACGCAGCACCCAATCGTAACGGTACATCTCGCCGACCCAGCCCTAGCCAGCTCGGGTAAGTTATGGCCCTCTCGGAAAGATAGACCCCGACAATAATTCGACGGAGGTATGGACTGGAGGCATTCCATGGTATATAAGTGCCTCCCAAACGCAGCTCCAGGGCAAGGTGTTGAATGCGTTGGCGATGTCAAGAGACACTGCCAACACCACCTCACCCTGTTCCTTTGCCGCTATAACAAAAAATATCTACTAAAATCAGAAAAAAGCATCCACACAACAAACGTAATTTTTGTGTCCAATTTTTGTAACGGAACCCTCTGTGCGGGAATCCGACTCGCACTTGGCTGGTTTTTTTTTTCAATGTGAACACGTGAGTTTCGGTTTCGGTTTCGGTTTCGGCCGAAACTGACCCTGTGGCCGAAAGTTCGGTTTCGGTTTCGGTTTCGGCTGGAAAACCAGTTTCGGTCGGACACTACATATTATTACTAGATTGTAGTAATCTCATTCAATCTCTCCAGCTACATAACTATTAAAATGATCGTTGGATTCTTTTCTTCCCGATAGATGCTTTCATGTTACCGGCAGCAGCCTGCAAAGGTGTTTGCAGAAAGCATACTACATTAGAGATTTATCTACTGTTGATATTTTAACGTTACTACACTCGAGAGCAATGAATCCGGGTCACTTAAAGAATGTTAAATATCTCGGAAACTAAAAATGATAGGTTAATGCAATAAATTGTATTTAATAGACAATGTAATACTCCTTAAATGAAAGTAAAAAAAATATGAGTCACCATACATTTTATTAACACAAAATTACATAAAGAAAAAACTGCCGATCTCTCCTTAAAACAAAAATAGGAAACATGAAATTTTTGAACTTTATTACGATTTTCTTGAATTTTAATACTTCGTATTGCCTCCTCGTGCTTCCATTACTGCGTTTACGCGGTTTGGCATGCTGTACACCAAGTTCCTTATACGATTTGGGGGAATATTCTCCCATTCCTCTGTGAGAGCAATTTTGAGCTCACGAAGCGTGATTGGGGGAGGGTTTCGTTGTTTTACGCATCTGCCTAGCTCGTCACAAGCATGCTCGATCGGGTTGATATCCGGGCTGCGCGCTGGCCACTCCATACGAGTAATGTTCATCTCTTGAAGGTAGTCATTCACAATCCTACCTGTATGAGGTCGGGCATTGTCATGCATAAATATAGCATCCTCACCTAAATTGACCATAAATGGACCAACGTGATCATTGAGGATTTCTTCCACATATCTTACGCTAGTTAAAGAGCCGTTTTCTATGATCACCAGCTCTGTGCGACTTTCAGAAGAAATTCCGGCCCACACAAGTACAGACCCACCACCGTAGGCTACTTTTTCTTCGATGCATGCTTGCTTGAATCTTTCCCCTGGTCTTCGATACACTCTGTGTCTTCCATCGTGCTTGTAGAGCATAAATTTTGATTCGTCGGAGAACATAACTTTTGACCAATCTTCAATACTCCAATTTACGTGGCTCTGGGCATACCTTAGTCTCGAAATACGATGCCCACGCTCCAGTTTAGGGCCGTTTGCAGGTCTAAGGGGTTTTAAGTTAGATTCAGCAAGCCGACGTCTTACTGTCCATGCACTTGGGTTACTTCCTCCGAGGCGTCTAAACTGATTGGTGAGTTCAGTTCCTGTGAGAAAGCGATTTCGAAGCATGGTGTTCACCAAGTATCGGTCTTCTCGTGCTGTGGTACACCTGGTTCTGCCCGTTCCTGGTCTGCGTAGGTTAGAACCAGTTTCTTCGTAACGTCGGAGAACTCTTTGTACTGTTGACAGCGACACACCGACAGTCCTGGCTGTATCGCGCTGACTCCGGCCGGTTTCCAGCATTGTAAGTATTCTGGTGCATTCTTCAGGCGTAAGCGACATAATTTCAGCTTGATTAATGAATATAGAGCACTATCAACATGGTTTATGTACCCACATAAATGACAGATTACAAACAAAAGCAACACCAAATGCTGTAATTTCGTAGTTCCATCTTCGAAAGTGGCCCTTTTTCAAATTTTATTTTTTTATGATATAACTTTACAATAACTAAGAAGTTTTAATACCTTCATTTAAGGAATATTACATTGTCTATTAAATACAATTTATTGCATTAACCTAGCATTTTTAGTTTCCGAGATTTTTAGGATTCTTTAAGTGACCCGGATTCATTGCTCTCGAGTGTATTTTGGCTCGGTAGTGGCTTTACTCTATTTCTGTAGGTATACAATATAATTTACCAAAACACAAAGTTGTGTCACAAATTTGTAAACCTTAAAACTACTTTAATAACCCAAACAAAGTGATTTATTTACTTAAAAATAAACTACGTTACGATCACATATATTCAAGTTCTTCAAAAGCATGATATATCTGTGACATTTATTACTTATTAGTCTATGACAATGTCATAAAACAATAGTCACCGGCATTGTCTGCAATGACATAAATAAAAGTAATGCTATGGTCTATGGTTCGTTTATAGCGGGGAGAGACATGTGTTCGACAGATTGTGACGAACAACTCCTAAAGATGTTCGAAGTTGGAGGTTCAGCGTATGGCGCATAAAAAGAACCTATAAGTAAACAGACAACAATAAAGAAATAGTCACATACATGATGTTTAAATTTATTGAGAACTTTGTGTGTGGTCAACCATTCTCATAAGAACCCTTTAATTCTGAAAATCTGAAATATACTACCACTAAAGTAGCCTGATCGCCATGTTGATAACTGTACCTAACAACAACAAAAAAAGGATGTGATGTAGAAGGTAGCATACAGCTAAAACTTGGATGTCAAAATAAGGTAAAACTTTGCCTCTATATGATTTCCATTTTTCTGTGGACAATGCCAATGGTTCAGTCAAACTTTTAAACTTAAACGTAGCAATACTGAGGTAGAACAGGTATACACTAATACTAACGGGATATGATGCGATCTTCCGATATCTTTGGGTCTCAAATCAGCCTCACTTTCAAGTGGTGCAGTTGCTGGTTATCGGACGAGGTCATGTCGAAAAGCCTACAAACTAATCTGGCCAGGGTGGCACAGCACGACCGATCACCTTCCAAAATGAAATTGGAAGAGGTCTACGTCCGGCAGTGGACTGTAATAGTGGTAATAGCCTTTTTTATAGAAAATTTTGAGGACGTGCCTATTGAAGAATTTACCAAGAGGTCCAGACAAAGAGATGGAAAATTTGTAAAAAGCTTATAACAGTCAATCTTTTGCAATGGGATACGGTAATGCCACTGTATATATATACATATATATACTGTGGTAATGCTAAATAGTTTCCTATAGCAACAAAAATTAGAAGCCTATGTTCAGCCGCCGCCGTAGACAAAATTACTTTCACAAGCAAGAACCAATCTAAAAATTACTAGTCTCATATATATAGCCTATATAGCCTCTACTGCAATACTGTCCGGCTTATTAACATTTATGATGACTGCTCTTGATCCTTGAGTTAGCGTGATGAACTGATGATCCCCTTACAACCTGTAGCCTTCTTCAATAAGAGCTCATATAAAACCAGCCAAGTGCGTGTTGGACTCGCGCACAGTGAGTTCCGTACCAAAAATCGGCAACATTTCATGTTTGTTGTATGGGAGCCCCTGTTAATCCCCCCTTTTATCTGATTTTATTCATCTTGTTCATCTATTCATGCATTTGTTATCATAGCGGCAACAGAAATACGTCATCTGTGAAAATTTCAGCGCTCTAGCTATCACAGTTCCTGAGATACAGATCATGACGGACAGACAGACGGACAGCGAAGTCTCATGAATAGGGTTTTTACCCTTTGGGTACGAACCCTAAAAAGGAAATATTTACACAAACAAAGACTGTCTCTATGAGTGAGGAGTATAGATTATTATCAAGTGCTTTTAACATGGTATTAACAACCTATTAAACCATACTTTGTATTTCTATACTATGATACTATGAGGAACTATAGGGGAAGAGCATGAGCAAGCATAAGCAGTAAAGTTGCCGTTGTCTTGCGTCTTTGTTCAGTCCTCGCAGCGGTTCTCACGCCCCTGCTCCCGCGCACTTGTTAGTTGCGTTGGCCGCGCACACTGCAGCGAAGTGGACATCAACTGATAGGAATCTTGAAATGTACCGGAAAGTTACAATATCGTGTTTTTTATCGGGTCACACCCGCGTAAAACTACACATATCTGTTTAACTTAAATCAAGGGATAATTTATTCATTTTACAATAAAATTGTTCCTGACTCCACTTCCTCCTGTAATCTTTTACTCGATTATTCTCGTAACATGTTTTTTTTTTGTATTGGTGTAAGTT
The DNA here is from genome assembly GCA_933228765.1 of Miltochrista miniata. Lineage (NCBI taxonomy): Eukaryota > Metazoa > Arthropoda > Insecta > Lepidoptera > Erebidae > Miltochrista > Miltochrista miniata. The sequence goes on along the minus strand of OW121755.1, from coordinate 34,676,037 downwards.
TATTGTATTTTATTCCTTGGACTTCACCTACTGTGAAACGGGCTACCTTATGCCATATATAAATTTCCAGAGACGCTTTGTTCAAAGCTTTATAATTTTAGTGTAGGTCATCGCTAATATTTTTTTAGATGTTCATATTCAGATATGAATAATAATACCTATAGCCTATACTATACGCATAGGGATCCACATATCAAAGTTGTGAACTGTGATATTCCTGTAATTTCCTTTTATTTTGAAACTGAGATTATTGCTGCGGCTTCTCCCACGTTTTATTTTGTCCCCGTTGCCGCATCGCATGGGAATGTATTCCAGGGATAGATAGTTTATGTATTATTCCAGACTCTTATCTATTCTTGTACCAAATTTCAGCCAGATTCGTTTAGCCGATAGAGCTTTATATTATAGTAACAAAGATACAAATATCCAAACTTCTTGACAAACTTTCTATGGACAGTTTAAGATGACAGATTTCTTTGAAATTAAAACAGAAAAGGGTATCTCGTTAAAATTTATCATTTTAGCACATACAAATAAACTACTATTTAGAAATTAACTGAAGTACCAATAAGTTTAATTACGACGGGATTCACACCCTATAAGGTTTAACTTTAGCTACGCCATCTAGTGTAACACTGAAGAACTAATCACAAGAAGTCCTTTATGCTCCTTAGCATCATTGTGTAAATGAGACAATCACACACCTTTGCACGATGGAGAGAGACAACTGCTTGCTAATACCATATACCAGAAAGAGACAAAAGCATTGTCGCGTGACTGGTTAGCATTGCAAGGTCGTTCCGAGAGGTGAGTGACACCAATTCTTGAGTTCAAATTTCGCATTAAATTGAACTTTATTGCAAACGAATAAGGTTTTATTTATTTGTTCTTGTTGTATGCGCCGCGCCGGCGCATTTCGCGTGCCAAATCATCATGTTTTGATTTTGTATCGGCAATTGATGTTTAATCGACCGATTAGCAGATTCACCGTGTCATATTCTATTGTTATCTGCTGCTGTATCGAATTTGATAATTCTTTGCCGACAAGCATCCGGTATAGGCAGTACTGTACCTAACACTGTATGGACAGTATTAACTTGCAAATTTCAAGTTAGCCAGCTATAATTCGCACAGATAATGTTATTATAACTTTATGGACGATATTATTCTAAGATTAAACCGTTAATATTGAATACCACGTTTTATAGACAGTTACCAAGGTATCAAATTCCATGAGTGCTTCGACCCAGCGAGGTTGCCAGCCAAAACATAATCTTTCCTCTTCTATACTAATATTATAAAGAGGTAAAGTTTGTGTGTTTGTATATTTGTTAAATTGTAAGGGGTAATCTCGGGATCTAATGAACCGATTTTAAAAATTCTTTCACCAATAGAAAGCTACGTTATTGCGGAGTGTCATAGGCTATATAGCATCAAGCTACAACGAATAGGAGCGGAGCAGTAATACACTCGAGAGCAATGAATCCGGGTCACTTAAAGAATGTTAAAAATCTCGGAAACTAAAAATGATAGGTTAATGCAATAAATTGTATTTAATAGACAATGTAATACTCCTTAAATGAAAGTAAAAAAAATATGAGTCACCATACATTTTATTAACACAAAATTACATAAAGAAAAAACTGCTGATCTCTCCTTAAAACAAAAATAGGAAACATGAAATTTTTGAACTTTATTACGATTTTCTTGAATTTTAATACTTCGTATTGCCTCCTCGTGCTTCCATTACTGCGTTTACGCGGTTTGGCATGCTGTACACCAAGTTCCTTATACGATTTTGGGGAATATTCTCCCATTCCTCTGTGAGAGCAATTTTGAGCTCACGAAGCGTGATTGGGGGAGGGTTTCGTTGTTTTACGCATCTGCCTAGCTCGTCCCAAGCATGCTCGATCGGGTTGATATCCGGGCTGCGCGCTGGCCACTCCATACGAGTAATGTTCATCTCTTGAAGGTAGTCATTCACAATCCTACCTGTATGAGGTCGGGCATTGTCATGCATAAATATAGCATCCTCACCTAAATTGACCATAAATGGACCAACGTGATCATTGAGGATTTCTTCCACATATCTTACGCTAGTTAAAGAGCCGTTTTCTATGATCACCAGCTCTGTGCGACTTTCAGAAGAAATTCCGGCCCACACAAGTACAGACCCACCACCGTAGGCTACTTTTTCTTCGATGCATGCTTGCTTGAATCTTTCCCCTGGTCTTCGATACACTCTGTGTCTTCCATCGTGCTTGTAGAGCATAAATTTTGATTCGTCGGAGAACATAACTTTTGACCAATCTTCAATACTCCAATTTACGTGGCTCTGGGCATACCTTAGTCTCGAAATACGATGCCCACGCTCCAGTTTAGGGCCGTTTGCAGGTCTAAGGGGTTTTAAGTTAGATTCAGCAAGCCGACGTCTTACTGTCCATGCACTTGGGTTACTTCCTCCGAGGCGTCGAAACTGATTGGTGAGTTCAGTTCCTGTGAGAAAGCGATTTCGAAGCATGGTGTTCACCAAGTATCGGTCTTCTCGTGCTGTGGTACACCTGGTTCTGCCCGTTCCTGGTCTGCGTAGGTTAGAACCAGTTTCTTCGTAACGTCGGAGAACTCTTTGTACTGTTGACAGCGACACACCGACAGTCCTGGCTGTATCGCACTGACTCCGGCCGGTTTCCAGCATTGTAAGTATTCTGGTGCATTCTTCAGGCGTAAGCGACATAATTTCAGCTTGATTAATGAATATAGAGCACTATCAACATGGTTTATGTACCCACATAAATGACAGATTACAAACAAAAGCAACACCAAATGCTGTAATTTCGTAGTTCCATCTTCGAAAGTGGCCCTTTTTCAAATTTGATTTTTTTATGATATAACTTTACAATAACTAAGAAGTTTTAATACCTTCATTTAAGGAGTATTACATTGTCTATTAAATACAATTTATTGCATTAACCTAGCATTTTTAGTTTCCGAGATTTTTAGGATTCTTTAAGTGACCCGGATTCATTGCTCTCGAGTGTAGTAAATGTTTCAAAAACGGGGGAAAAGTCATTCCTTTTGAGAGCTTCGTTGCGTGTGCTGCGTAAATATTTATAGTTATGTAAAAAATATGTACCTACTATAAAATTGTTTCTCTTAAAAAAGTTCTTGAAAAAATTGCGCGATAGCATGTGTCTATCTTTGGGTTGGTGCACAAAAACCATTTTAATGGCAATCAATTTTTTCTGCAATAATGCAACGGGATACCTCTTTCGTAAACGAAATTGTTCTTAAATATAATGCGACGAGAATACACGCGACGACAAACCTTTCTCTCTCTCTCTCTCTCACGTAGTATTGAATATTAACGACGAGACGCTACGGGAGTAAACGCAACGTGACGGGAGTAAATGCGACGGGAACAGGTAATACTCTCTATTATGTGGCGCAAACGAAGTTGCGCGGGTCAGCTAGTTATAATATAAAGAGGAAAGATTTGTTTTTTTGTTTGTTTGTTTGTAACGAATAGGCTCCTGAACTACTGGACCGATTTGAAAAATTCCTTCACTGTTGTGAAGCCACACTCTTTGCAGTGAACATAAGCTATATTTTATTCCCGTATTCCCACAGGAACGGGAACTACGCGGGTGAAACCGCGTGATGTCCGCTAGTTTATCTATACTACTATTATACTACTCCTATTATAAAGAGGAAAAATTGCATTGTTTGTTGGCATCAATTACATCAAATAGGCTTCGAAACTACTGAACCGATTTGAAGTATTATTTCACTGTTGGGAAGCTACACTATCCCCGAATGACATAAGCCATATTTTATTCCCGTATTCCCACGGGAATGGAAGTTACGCGGGTAAAACCGAAATAAGTATATGGTAGTGTATGCGTCTGCTCATCGCCACCGTATCGACTAGGTACCGTATAGATGCGTTTGCGCATCGTTCCAATTTCAAATCACTACCAATAACTACTGTTGCTTATTTCTCGTAATCGTTGAATATCATCACGCTTGTTCGTGATAGGACATAAGTAGAAATAGAAACGTAATGTAATAAATTCTTTAAGAAATCGAGTTACCGGATAATCTTTCGCTAGCTTTCACGATACAAATGCAATATGATACTTACATACACTGTATTTTAATAGAAACTGTACTTGCTACTAAGAATTACTTTGTATTGACTAGCGAGACATTATCTGAGATCAGTAGGTATAGCCGTTAGTAGAACTAACAATCTTGACCATACAAAACGAGCGTCCTTCAAGCTAGGAAATATAGTAATTTATAGCTTATTTTAGTCGTAATAAGCCATTACTCGAACTTAGGTACTTACTTATTTCAAATTGACAGAAAATCAGAATATACGAGTATGTGTATGTTTTCTACATATATTTGTTTTTCTTTCGCGTCGATCAAAATTAAAATCATCAAAAAATTTGAGACTCTATGATAACTTTACACGTTATGTATAACTAGCGGACGTCACGCGGTTTCACCCGCGTAGTTCCCGTTCCCGTGGGAATACGGGAATAAAATATAGCCTATGTTCACTGCAAAGCGTGTAGCTTTCCAACAGTGAAAGAATTTTTCAAATCGGTCCAGTAGTTCCGGAGCCTATTCGTTACAAACAAACAAACAAACAAACAAACAAAAAAACAAATCTTTCCTCTTAATAATATTAGTATAGATAATTAATACCTAGACCTAAAAACAACAAAACCATATTTTGACACACATCTAGTAGATTAAAAATCTACTTTTAGCTATAATTTTTCGTCTACATATCGACACCAGAAGTATCAATTAATGTAAGGGACAAAACACGGTTTTTCAGGAGAGCCAAAAAACGATTTTATTTTTATAAAACTGTCTGTAATTTTTTACTGTCTGGTTCGATTTTAATGGTGTCAAAGGTGAAGTTTCTTAGAATTTCTTCTTCTCTCATGCTATAAACTCAAGATTTAGGAATGTCTACTGGTTTCCAAAATAGCGTGTCCGTTACATTAAAAAAATATATTTAGTTGTACCTTACGTTACTGATATTTTATGTATAAAAAAATGACTAAAGTGTAAGTAGCAAGAGACTATAGAAAATCACATGCAAATGTATTGTAAAGGACTTCACTTTAAGACTTTTGATGATATTTGATGTAACTTGGTACTGAAGGTTATCGAAAAGAATTTAAAAAAACCGGCCAAGTGCGAGTCGGACCCACGCACGGAGGGCTTAGTACCAAACAACAGTAAAATATCACGTTTGTTGTAAGAGTGCCCCCTTAAATATTATTATTATTCCGATTTTAATATTTGTTGTAGACCCGAAAAATTGCTTTGTGGTATTTTTACTACAGGGAAATATTTTTTGCATGATTAATATTGGTATGAAACAACATTAAAAGATAAAAACAAAAGTTTTCGCACTAAGGTGCCACGACTAACCCAGCTGGAGAGGGTCTTGGCCTCCTTGTTTCCATCAGGAGTTAAGGGGCATATTGCTCCGTATGGCTCCGTCTCAGGCACTGGACGGAGATTACTGTTAGAACGATGTGCCTGAAGTCACCACCCCGAACCCGACGGCATTCCAAGTCATGCATGGGTCCTGATGGCTCTCGAAGAATTTGGGTCTTGACTGATAGGACTCCGATGTTGATGCGCTAAGTATAGCTCAAAAAAGGTCAGGGTGTAGCATATTATTGCAGAGCGCTTTGGTAGGCACTTCACACGAGTGGTGCCAGATTTGACGGATAGCCAGTTTAGTTTCCTTTGGGGGTGCTCCATCGTAGACACGATCATTCGTTTCTAGGGTCTGACAGAAGGAGCGATATTGCGGAAAAGGTGACGATGGCGGTGTCTGTTGACATCGTCATAGCTTTCAACCCCTTTCCCTGAAGCTGCGTTAGAGAGGCACTCATTTATCATTATGGAGTGCTTTTCTACTTACGTCGGCGTTTCGAGGCTCATCTCTTTGGGACATGAATAAGCTACCGGCTAAGGAAAGGGGAGGGGTATCGTGCGTAATTTTGGAGGAATCGGTCCACTTCTGTAGAACCGCGATGATGGTGCTACTCGGTCATTTGCTCGAAGAGTTTGACGTAATGTACTACGCTGATGACACCCACGTTACGACGTGAAAATCTACTCACCGAGACGTGGCCCTAAAGGGAGTTGCTCGAGTTCTGGGTCGAAGATAGCGACTGGTTCTGAAGGTAGTCTCTTACCAAATTCAGGTACTGTGCTTTCACGGACCTCGGGAGGAATCACCCACGGAATTCAGCATACAAGTAGGGGGAATTAGCGTCGATATCTAGCCCTCTATAAAGTATCTTGGAGTTGTACTCGATAGCGGGTTGAACTTCGAATACCATATCCGAGACATGATTCAAAACTAAGGAGGGGCAACGACTGCACTCTCGCGGTGGTTGACCAACATTAGGGAACACAATGCGTCCTGCACACTGTCAGGAACTCATGGAGACATGGAAGGTGCAGACTGAGCAGCCAAGGTGGGAACTGCTGCAATCGGGGCAACCAGACTTATTAGGATGCACGATGTCCATACATAAGTAGGCCCAAAACAGCATAACAACAGAACCTCCAAAAACGCGGATTAGCACCATTCTAGCTGAGTGCTGAGCCGCGGTGATGAGCTCGTCTACACGGGACCCTGAAACTTTCTTCAGAGGAGTTACCCGGGGCCGCCGCCCATACACCAGTAGGTGGAATCAAAAAAACATTTAGATTTTCACACGAAAAATACAAAATTACCCCTAAAAGGCTCGAAAAATTAGTTAAGGTAAGGGACATGTTGTATAAAATTACCGATTTGAGGTCTGAGGTAAGTTTCAAAATTATTTTTAATGATGAGTTACTTTACTTGTCTGAGAAGAATAAAATCTAAATGGCCCTTAAATCAATTTTTTCGTTATAAATCGTTTTAGACAGTCCTAAAATTTGTACTGTAAGGGACATTTTTTTAACGATAGAGACATTTTGAGTATACCAATCGATAGAGCTCGAAATTCTAAATCCAATGATATATATAACTCATTTTCGCCAAAATGTCCCTTACGTTAATTGATACTTCTGGTGTCGATATGCCGACAAAAAATGATATCATCTGCAATTCTGCACCTCTTTTTTGTCATTTTCTAAACCACCCAATTTCATTTTTTGTGTGTCACTCTTGGGACTTGTGGAAATGGTAGATACGTGGATGCTGTTCGGTCTCCTACCGGCTACATTCACACGACGGACGCCCTACAACTTTACTGTCTACGGCCTTTAGTCCCGGGTACCCAAGCTTTCGGAAGGATCTCAGCTATCTCAGTTCACTACAGTTGAACGCTGGTGGTCACAGTTACGTTGGCCTCTCAAATTATCGCCATGAACTACGTGTACCTACCATCTTTTTGGACGAGTGGACGTTAGGGGTCGTCCATTAATCACGTGAGGCTCGAAAGGGGGGGGGGGGGAGGGGGTCTGACAAAAATCACGAAACATCACCATGGGGGGTGGGGGGTGTAGTGAGAAATCACGTGTATTTATTTCGAACAGCAACTTTACAACCCTGAATTTGAGATCACTGTAATGTTAGAAATTAATTGAAATCGAAAATACCTATGCGTTGATCATACAACACAAAAATCATTTTGTTTTTATCGTGTCTCCCAAGGGAAACGCGCAGAATATCGGCATCAATCCGATCAATAATAATCTCAAATAATGTGTCTATTAGGTATTTAAAATAGTACTAAGTATCTATAGTTTTGGCGTGATACAGAAAGACATACAAAAAAAAACTATTTTAGCTTCAGTATTGGATTTAATGGAAGTTACATAGATAGAATGTCCAATGTAAAAAAAATCTTGGAATATACATAATTACCAAATATATTCAACGTACCGATTTTCGACTCTCTATAGCTTTATTATAAGTTATATATATTACTAGTCTATATATATACTAGTATATTAGACTAGTCGATGCACGCAGCTATGACCTCGTCCACCGATGATCATTTGGGGGAAGGCCTCTCTCCTTGTTCCAGAGATGCCTTCAGAGCCCACCCACTCACCGCTCTCTACCCTCTCTGCTTCCAGAGAAGCGCTCAAGAGCGGTGCGATACGGGCGAGAACCCCGGAAGTGTTGGGAGCCCGCGGCCGGGCCGGGCCGACCTGATTAATCTCTGAATATCCATGCCAGCTATAGGATAAGAAAGGACACCGCGGGGTTTAGAGGGTAGGACCGTCCCTTTTCGGGACCGGGAGCCCGACACATTGTCGCGGCTGCCCCGCAGCTAGGATGATGGTGCCAAACCGCATTCCCCCCCCTAACCAAAAAAAAACGCAGCTCAGTCTACGTGGATATCGATAGTCGTGACACTCGTGACCAAAAGCATAATGATCGCATGGAAATTCATCCTTGATTATTGCACTTTTGTTCATAACTTCGCTTCTATTTAGCCAACTGCAATCAAACCAGCGTAAGATTTTAAGCTTGATAAACTGACACCTTCTTTATTAGCTCCAAAATAATGAATATTAATAATATTGCAACACGACGGGAGTAAATGCAACGGAAAATATATTAAAATATTAATTAATAGTTCTCTCTACTATGTGACGCACACGAAGTGCTCTTTTAGCTAGTATTCGTATAGAAGTATGGATAGATTATAACAATAGAGACTTCTATAAAATTTAAAAAAAAACTTTGTAGTTAAGGACTTAAAATACACGTGATTCGGCCCAGGGGGGGAGGGGTAGTCTGAAACCTCACCAAATATCACCAAGGGGGAGGGGGGGGGGTCTAAAAAATGGCCAAAAAAACCTCACGCGATTAATGGACGACCCCTTACTGTGTTGGTGCAGAATTCGGATTCTAGTTTGTTGCTCATCGCTATAATCTCGTCTGTTAGTCAGAATTGCTAGATTTATAGTCGAGACTGGATTGAAACCTAAAGATCTCGCTAGAACCTCATCACAGCTCTTGCTTGTTCGACTGTTGCTAGGATCGCGGGCTCGCGGCGGCGGTACTCATGAAGTCATGAAGCCATTTTGACTGATTCCTTGGCTATAGGAAACAAATTTGTTTTATATCAAGGAATCAGTCAAAAAACTTTACCGCGTTCATTTTAAGTTGCCTTTATAAGCTAACTGAAGTGGATTCCCTAAGTAGTTGAGAACAAATAGGCAAGTGGACAGAGGACCTAATAAAGTGGACCCAGAAATACACACATAAATATAAATATAAATATTCACGGACTTCTCACACAACGCTATCTGATCCTAAAGTAAGCTAGGAATAACCTGCTTGTGTTACGGGTATCAGACCACGGATATTAATACTTATATACTTCTAAATACATACATATTATACATAGAAACACCCAGACTCTTGAGACAAACATTTATGGGTCACACAAATATTTGTCTCCGGTGGAAATCGAACCCACGACCTCCAGCGCCGCAGGCGGTATCACTACCGACCGCGCCACAGAAGCAGTCGAATATATAAATCTTATATCAATGACTGTTTTTTGTCTCGAAAACATAATGCTTTTTATTTCTCCCCAGAAATCAAAAGCATTATGTTTTAAGTCCAAAATTATTATTGGACTTAATTTTATGACACATGATGTAATCATCAATGCATTCTAAAGCAAGAATTTAACGAGGGAACAGAATCATGTTAATGCTAATTGTTTATTTAAAACTCGCCCACGACCGCTACAAACTACCGCTAAGTACCAAAAACAAAAAGCTCTACACGAAGTATGTTTCCGTAATAATTAAATATGTTTACTCAACCATTTCTAGGAAATCTGGTAGTTTTATGAGATAATAAAATGGCTTTAAGTTAGAATGTTTCATTGTAAAGAGCGCAGTTTAACCACAACTTAAAAAAAGCGCCACCTATCCGCAGCTGCTTGAACCACTTAGTGTTGTGGTCAGACCACCCGCGTGCAGCGCCGCGCGTGCGCAACTTTTTGTGAAAAGTGTTCTAATAACAAGGTAGGGCGCGCGCTAACTCCAGGCTACTTTACGCTTATCAGCTGATAAAAAATAATGCAAGAAAAAAATGTAATTTCATATTTTACTACAACACGTATTATGTATGTTTCTGACTATTGTTTCTAGGTTCTGGTAATCGAACATATAATTTCGTTTGTCCTGGGGTATCCCTCCAAGGGCTTACCTCTCCCAACCGGTAGGCTGTTAGGCAGGATACGTGAGGTTTTTGTCGGCAGGAGTCCGGCATAACATCCATGAGGATTTTCCCTCACGTAAAAAAACAAAAATCAGCCCTATCGTAATCCACTGTTAGATGTTAATGTACTTTTTCTGGATGTCAATAATTATTAATTTATTTACCTTCGCGTAGTCCACAGGAGACGCGTTCACTGGACACGTGAACAAGCCCTCGCTGAAACAAATGAGACAATCATTTGATATGATTTTGAAAATATTTTGGTGAGAGTTAAAGTTAAAGTTTTTCTATTTGACACTCTCTTGATCAATACTATTCCCATACAAAACTTTATTTTCACAATCAAATAAAACAAATTATGTATACAAAAGGGAAAACACATTTTTCTCCTGAATAAAAGTTCATGTCAAACATTGAGTTATTATAAACAAATTAGGTATGTATCCAAATGGGAACAATTTTTTTCTGAACAAAAAGTTCATGTCAAACATTGAGAGAATATAAACATTATACAATACGGCCACAAGATTTTTTCCTGATTAAAAACTACATGTCAAAGGTAGTACCTATAAACAATATTAGTTCAATGATGTCCAATAAATTTGCACCAGCAAGCAAAAATTTCCATATTATAATTATGCTGAATTGACTGACTAGACCGGAACACCAAACGGATATCGTCTGTCTGTCTCATCTATCTGTGCATCTTGAATAATTAAACAGCTCGTAATACTATAGAATATAATTTATATTATCTGTGGTAGTACCCATTAAAATCATCATTCATAAATATCATATTATTAGTCGCCTTATCTCTGAAGGAAGTAATGGATTCACAATTTGACATTATTTGGGATATAATTCGGTCTGGCTTCCGGAAAAAAAAATTCCACAGTAAATTACCTACCCATTATGACATACTTACCTAAATTTCATTCGGGTGGGGTGGTGTCAGATCCGTCTGGTAATTTCATAAAAAACAGTTCGTGGATTTCTAACAGAGATTATCCTAGTTGACAACTCTAAGCATGCCTTTGGGCTGGTGGCTTCAGGTGTGAAGGCCAGCTTTCCCCGTTTTACTCGAATTATTAATGATTCTCTAACCTCTACGTGCAGGCTTTTCCGACAAGAGGATTTCGCCTTTTAGCCCCTCTCTATAAAATAGAGTGCAGAGGGGCTTATGGCGAGACTTTGTCTGTAGTCTGCGACTCTGTTGCATTAAACGAAGTCACTAGGTCACGTGGATCATTTGTTCAAAGTTTGAAATAAAACAAAAATGACAACGTCAATCGGATTGAACTTTCACTTTCACAATAAACGTGTTAGAGAGGGGCAGTCTGGTGAGAACGATCTCACGGCTTTCTTGTTTAGGTGTGTTCTCTTTCTGATCTGGTTTTACCTCTTGGTTTTACCGAACGCCTTCCTACAATGAGGGGTCTTTGAAAAGGGTCTTAGAAGGCTGTTGCAGTGTCAACAGTATAAATGTGTTGTAGCAGCTTTGGTATTGCAAACATCATAGGTTACGGTACCCGCTTTTGATCAGGTAGGCCGTACACTTGTTTGCCACCTTAGTACTATAAAAAAGACCCATAAATCATTTCTCAAAACAGTGCTCATTATCACACTGGCGACTCTAATTAATATATCGCCTCATCATGTCCGCACTCACCTTAATATCTAAATTCAACTTTAAAACCAAAGTCGAAGGTATAAAATCGTTTGTAGCTAAAAATTAGACGTGATCTACAGCATGTTGTTTTAATGAAAAAAATTGTAGTAGTTTTTCCACTGACTTGTAATTAGTCGTTTTAATGCGAAGAAAATTATTTAGCGCGTCTCTTTGAATGCGAACACGAATGAGATATATGAATGTTTTTCTGATACGATGATCTCGATGTTTCCGTACCATCGTTTTGCTTAATAATCGGTATAATCGATGCAATGGATCGTGAAGTTTTATAGTTTATTACCCGCAATAGTTAAATATTTATATTTATTTATCAATCACTGGATATATTCAATAAAATATGTTTTGAATAAAATACATAAATGAGAATGTTGTTTGAACTAAGTACCTATATTATTCTTTCATGTTGCCTATAACTATATTTTATGAGTATGGAACTTTGTTACTCTTTCACGCTCTTACGGCTGAAAGGATCAGGCTGAAATTTGGTACAGGGATGCCAACTCAATAAATAATAGTCTAAAAACAGGCAAAGTGCGAGTCGAAATCGCGCACCAAGGGTTTTATTGCAAAAAACAGAAAATAGGGTCGGCAGCGCGAGTGTTGCGCCTCCGGTGTTGCAAGCGTTCATAGGCAGTGGTGACCACCAGTCTATCTGGTGAGCCGTATGCTTGTCTGCCACCTTAGTGGTATAAAAAAAAAGTTGTTGTAGGAAAGCCCCCCTTTATCCCCCTTTTTTTCAGATTTTTTGTTATAGCGGCAAAAGAAATACATCTCTGAAAATTTCAGTTCTCCTGGCTATCACGGTTTCTAAGATAGGTACAGCTTTATGACGGACAGACAGACCAACGGACGCGACGGTAAAGTCTCATGAATAGGGTCCCGTTTTTTTCCCTTTTGATACGGAACTCTAAATAGTACCTAGGTACTCCCCTTTTTTTTTGTTTAACGTGAGGGAAAATCCTTATGGATGTTATGCCAGACTCCTACCGACTAAAAAACTTCACGTAACGCCCAACAGCCTATGGTTGGGAGCCCCGGGTAAGCCCTCGGAAGGATGTCCCAGGACTCCCAACAGACCTACGGCCGCCACTGCGGCCTCGCCCAGGGGGTGGTTCGGGTGCTATCCCGCGTCTTTGGGGGGTTTCGGATGTGATCCCGCTTCTAAGGGGGGGGGATGCGTGAGTTGCTCACGTCACGCTGCCGTCATGGGCCTGCTTCTGTAAGGACGGTGAGCGACCGTCTCACCGTCCTCAGACCCCAGATAGTACTCCCCTTAATATAGATTGTTGTTTTACATGCGTAAACTCAGCAGAAAGCATTTTGTGCGAGTTGTCAACCGCGGTCCCTTCTTTCACCCTGATTGTAAATGTGGTTGTAAATTTTCCCTCCTAAAATCGTACTCAAACCAAGACTTCGTGCAAGCGGTACATAAATCATTCCTTCAATATCACTGAAGCAGTAACAACATCAAGAGAAATCATAATAAATCATCGCCACATTACTAGGAACTCATAAACTCTGAGTTAACTACAGCTCATTAAATTACATAAATACCGTGTTTGTCTATCTTTCATCACTATTTACATGTTATTGCAATAACAATAACGCCCATTGAGCGTGTCATTGTACCTATAATATGTCCATTTTAGGAGACGGTGTTACTAGCAGAAATAATTTCAGGTTTTCAGGTTAGACTTCGGAATAAAAATGTACTTAAGGAGCGGTTATTCAAATATTGTTCCGACTTCAAGAATCTATTAAATTCCCGTGATCGTCAAATACGCGTTCAGAGGAAAAATTTGAAAAATAAAGCTTTTATGTAGAGTCAGTCGTAATCAATCACACAATCAAACAAACAAATCAAGGATGTATTGGAATACAGGGAAATTAGGAGATTCGAGCAGTAGAAGGCGATAAGCTGATTTCATTGATTGTATTATTTAAGATTTATTTTTAGCTTTTTTAAGCTCGTCAAATTGACTTCGCCAGTCTGATGGAAAGCCATAGCGCATCGAGCGATTGGGGGCCACTCTCACAGCCCGTAAGACTTCTGACAGTGGTCCTCAAGTTGGTGGCCTTGTGATGTGCCTCTTCACGCTCTGCTTGAAGAACTCGGGATTGTAAGATGAGGGAAACACGTGTGTGCGCAGATCGTTCTTGATTATTATTTTTTTCGACAGAGGAACGATCTTTTGAAACGCTCAGTTCTGAGATTCTAAGTTTAATTTCAAAGTGCACAAATAAAATAAGTAGGTACTTTGACTACTTTGTACTAATTTAACTACAAAACATTAAAACGAGCCGTTATCAAACACTATCTGTCCACAACTACATTGACTTCAGGCGCGGGTAGTAGTCCACTCATCAAACATTACTGGTACTTACCTACCTACGATCCATTTCACTAAAACGACCGACTCGTCAAACATAACAGTACAATAATGCTTGGTTGTAAACAAAATGTAAACATTGTGTAATTGTTACACATAATTAGGTACAATTCACACTTCTTCATACTTGATCGTCATGCGTGCGTTATTCCTAGTCCATAAGAACCTGGGCGAAACTTGATATGTATGTACAATTTTTATAAGGATTCTAGGGGTCAGATCGTAAAAAAATAACGTAGAGACTTAGAGAGCATCATAAAGAACCAGCCCTCCAGCTAACTCTATCATCAGAGCATCAATAACTATGTCTATCAGTCGTCTAGATCCCATAGCACAGGCTTATATTTGCTTAATTTGGGCTAGATGATTGATGTGAGATTGTCCACAAAATGGTTAATTACTTTTTTGAGTTTTTAGCCCCTTTTTAACAGAGTCACAGACTACAGACACAAGTCTCGCCATAAGCCCTCTGCAATCTATTTTATAAATAGAGAAATAGATTGATGTGTGATGATATATTTCTCAAAGTCTTAAACTTCCAGATTCCCTAACCATTTGGCTTGAGTGTTTCTGAAAAACATTTATATCTATAGCAGACCTAGGTGTCAGAGCAAAATCTGAGACCCATACGTAAGTAATGGGTGTCTCAATAAGAGTGCACTTTTTCATTTTAATATAAAATACATATTTTTTTGAGAGAGTTGTGATTTTTTTATTGAATTGTCAAAAAGACTGGTTCCGATTAAGTATGGAACAAAATATCCGTCAAATGGCCTCCACGGCTCTGATGGCAGGCCATTACTATATTCATGAACATTTTCATGACTTTTTCACACAGATGAGGCTGTATCGCACCGATGACTCGTTGGACCTCGGATTTGAGCTTAGGCATTGTTTCTGGTTTATTCGCTTAAACCTGCGATTAGAGAAAACCCCAAAGAAAAAAATCACACGGCGTTAAATCTTGGTGGCCAGTTCACATCAGAATTTATTGAGATATTTTTTCCAGCAATCGTTGCTGCAATGGATTGTTTCATGCGCGGTGTAGCAGGTGGCGCCGCGCCGTCTTGCTTAAACCACATGCCGTCCGCACACAACGGACGCACAGGAGTCTTACTGTCCATTACCGACCCAGTTTCTTAATTTTTTTTGACAACTCTTCGAATGGTTCACACATTAGGTGCACTTCCCCGACTGAAAATTGTTCGTAGTTTGCGAGCGGTCTCTGCATAACTTTTTAAATTTTTGTAATAAGTTTTCACAATTATTACGCGTTGCTCTTTCGAAAAGCGCTCCATTTTTATTAATCGGAACAAATAAATGTGTAAGCTGTCAAATCTCAGAGTCGCCACTTGCACAAAAAAAAATAGCACTAAATTTAAAAAGTGCACTCTTATTGAGACACCCTTTAGGTAGGTATAACATAATGAAAAGTCTTGAAAATAATCCTCACGAATAAAAACATATTTGCATGTCCGTTATTTAGAGGTGAGCATTTTCTGAGTTACATAGTGATGCGTAAAATTATGCGAATAGCACACACGATGTGTTTATCCATTTACGCTAGTGTATTTATGTATTTGCGCCATTGCAAACAAACTTAGAAAACGTATTGCTCTTGCATTTAGTTGACACACTTTCATACAATGTGTGTGGAGTATCCCAAGGAGTACCTTGCTATGTAGGAATGTGATTCGACGCTTATCTGAATACCATAGCATTAACATCAAATATTGTAAGACAATTTAACATACGCCATCGAGACCAAATTTAATTAATAAGCTAGTACTATGGGATCTGGACAATTGATAAAGATAGGTATTTGCGGATACTTGAGCTTCCAACCCTACTGGAGTAGAGGTCTCCTAAACGTAATTATGCTGGGCCATTTGACCTGATTTTTTTATGAGTGACTAGCGGACGTCACGCGGTTTCACCCGAGTAGCTTCCGTTCCCGTGGGAATATGGGAATAAAATATAGCCTATGTACACCGGGGATAGTGTAGCTTCCCAACAGTGAAAGGATTTTTAAATCGGTTCAGTAG
Source organism: Miltochrista miniata (assembly GCA_933228765.1). Lineage (NCBI taxonomy): Eukaryota > Metazoa > Arthropoda > Insecta > Lepidoptera > Erebidae > Miltochrista > Miltochrista miniata. Next base: position 34,659,687 of record OW121755.1, on the reverse strand, counting down.
TTTCGGAGCCTATTCGATGCAAACAAACAATCAAAATCTTTCCTCTGTATAATATTAGTATAGACAACCTGTATTTATGAAAAACTTATCAATACTTGTAAAAAATCTGAATTATGCAATATAAGTTTTGACTAGAAAGACATTTACTGTTGTAACCATCTCGGTAAACCAAGCATCGAAGGGTCAAACTGTCAATAATGAGTACCTTAGACCATTTAGCTACTACGTAAGTAGGAACCTATTGCAACATTGTTAGTAACTTTACTTTGTGTTCCAACGGTGGCGGTTCAACGAAACTAACTAAATAGCTTCGAGTTTGTAAAGTACTAAGGTTTTGAGAAAATTCTAGCTTTGTATGATTTGAAGATTTATGAAGTTGTGGATATAACTTTACCCAATATTTACATTACCTACTGTATGTTATTTAGTTATGAAATACGGTGCAAGGAAGAGGACACTGATAGTGGGGCTAGAAGTTAGGTAGGTAAACCATAGCATTGACTATTCTTGAAATGTAAAGTTTGTTAAACTCCAAGACCGATACAACAAAAGAGTTCTATTTGCATTGCTATTCTTATATTCTATTTAAATTGCTATGCGCATTGCAACTCCGCAAACGTACAATAAATAAGGGATATTTTTAAATTTAATGCACATCTGTTTAATTTTTCTGCACACTAGGTAACTCCACTAATTTACTGAACGCAAACCAGAAAATTAAATGCCGTGCAAAAAAACCAATTGATAAACTAAACATGTCCTGCTTAAAAAACTTAAATATTACTCAGAACGAGATGAATTTTTTAACCGAATTTACACCAAAAATGTGGTTCGTACATCGAATTTATGATTTGTAAATCAGAAATACGAATTGTATATCAAAAATACTAACTTGCACTCTAAATTGTACAATCTTATAACGGAATAGGTTAGGTTAGGTTAGACTTTTATTTTTTTTAATCAATAAAATTTATTTTTGTAGAGGTGACTGATTAAATTGGGGTTTTCCTTTGAATAAACGATGTTCCTAAAAGTAAATTACATAGATGATAGTTTTCCTTAAAAAAGTTTGAATATTTTTGGTGAACTAAGGAATTGTTAGATAATTATACTTCTTTGATAATAGTTATTCGTTCAGTAAAACAGTTATGCAAATACCATTAAATGAATTTGATTTATTTAGTTTGCATAATTATTGTGCAAGTCAGTATTTTTGGTTTAAATTTGAAGTATTTAGTTCAGAAAAAGGGAATATACAGATATCGATTTAAATACATGCCAATAAATAAATGGAACTTAGATAACTATTTTTGTTCAACTAATAGAACAAATTGGAATATTTTTCTCCATTGTTCTACTAAAAAACATAGTAGAATAAAATGGAATTTAAATTCCTTATTGTTCTACTATTGATTGTATCAATAGAACAAACTGGATTATTCATTCCACAATGTTCTATTGTTTTCATCAGTAGAACAAATTGGAGTTATATTCTATAATGTTCTATGATTTGTTCTACTCTTAACGACGACATGAAGAGGCGTGTGTATTTAACACATAAAGATAGAAGTAAATTTTCAGTGGAAAAATTAAAATTAGATGATTAGATTAGATCTGAAAAGATATTTTAATTATAAGAAATTTAAAAAAGAGTGCTAATGAAACGACCTTTTTTTTCATAGCATTATTGGCCTCCGAAAAAATACTTTGCCTCCAAAATTAATAAGTCAGCCACAATTAATGATCCTTAGAATTTATTGAATACAGCCACCAGTTAACTTCTTAATTAGCCACTGTTAATATAATTCAGCATCGTGATTATTTTACAACATCAATTTTTGTAACATGCATTCAAACAGTAAACTTCTAAAATATACACAATTTATTAATATTGTAGCTTCTAATTTCGTAATTCAGCATGTTTAAAATGTAACTGTCCCACATTAATGGATCATCAAAGTTAAGTAAAATTGCCATCAAAAAGCAAATTATGGCCACTAATATTACCTAAATAGCTAGAACTACTTGTAGCCACTGACTCAGTCTTTCGTAAACGATCACTGCAGTAAGCAACTACCGCTATTGCTGGTGCTCGGATGGGTGACCACTTTGTAACATTTGATTTGCGAGAGTTTCCGTGCTTTGCAAGGTACGTTAAGCCGACTGTCATGGGGTGTCACAATCTGGTGGACACGGACAAGCGAGTCTATTTCAAGGCGGGAGCGTGGGACAGACCTTCGGGCATAAATGCTTTTATTATCCACATATTCATTTAATGTATATGTGAATACAAAACTCAAGAGTGTATAATGTATACACTTTTGAGTTTAGTATTTGCTTTCTTAACCTCACTTTCTTGTTCGGTAAGCGTAATCTGTCTTTAGTTACAAAATGATATCAAATAGCGGTCTCTGATTAATGTAATTGGCCGGTCGCTGTCGTCCTATGCACTCGCGTCAAGCCTTGCAGTGGCTATTTTCACGAAAAAGAAAATGATATATTTATTTTACACGTTAAGCTATAAAAACTGATGTTGTCTGTGGAGGCTTAAATTATATTTTTTAAGGCTCTGTTTTGAAGCTGTAAAATATAAAATGGTGATTACATGTAAAATCTGTGGCTCCATTAACAAATTAGGTGTTAATATACTAATACGCAGGACAAGTAAAAATAATTGTAGTTCTTTATTTGATGCTTATAATGGGAAGTTTAGGTGAAGTTGTAAGGAAGACGAATTAGCATATTAGAGGCTATTTTATTTCCACAAACTTTTGAAAAGTCTAAAATTCCCAAAACGGTGTTCCCAAAAATGGTGAGTTATAGTAGAAAATATTCTCTTTAACTTTAGATTCTTTACACTGTTCTTTATACTTACCCAAAATTTACTGCAATAGGCTGATTTTACAAAACATCGCTTAGATTTTTGCTTGCGCATTAATTTTTTTCCTTTTGAGTCAAACCTTGATTGGACTAAAAATATAATTCCAGTTTGTTCTACTGGTAGGAACAGTAGAACATTGTGGAATAAAAAGTTTACTTTGTTCTATTGATACAATCAGTAATAGAACAATAAGGAATTTTAATTCCATGTTGTTCTATAATTTTTTTTAGTAGAACAGTGGAGAAAAATATTCCAATTTGTTCTATTAGTTGAACAAAATAGTAGAACATATTGGAATACACGAGTCAAAGGGAGGTAATAGCTGCAAAAAGCTAACTACGATGCGAAGTAAGAATGTTTCCCGTAAATTAGGAGCAGCATACCTTCCAGCAGTAAACTGAAATAAACCGATTTTGTTAACTGATATATGTATAACAATTAAGATACAAATAAGTGTTCCCATCATTGTGGGTAACACTTAGATGGTAGGACTTTAAGGGTTTCATTAACAGCTATGAAAACTTAACCCCCAAAGACGCTATGAAGCGCTCGTGGCCCCGCGGACTCAGTGTTCTGTAAACGATCACTGCAGTAAGCAACATTTACTATGGCCGGATATGGATGGGTGACCACCACGTCGACCACTTTGTGACATTTTATTTACGAGCGTTTCCGTGCTTCGGAAGGCACGATAAGCCGTTGGTCCCGGTTGTCAGTAAAATGACAGTCGTTAAGCCAAGTTGAAGGCCTTATGGGCGGCTTGAAAAATTTCAACTGTGGGTCGTCACAACCTGCGCCCGGGTCGGCAGCGCGTGTGTAGCGCCTCTGGTGTTGCAAACGTCCATAGGCTACGGTTACCAACCTTCCGGTGGGCCGTAAGCCGCACAAGCACAAGGTGGCAGCACCTATGTAGTATAAAAAAAAAAAAAGACGCGGGATAGCACCCGAACCACCCTCTATGCGAGGCCGCAGTAGTAGCCTTGGGTTTGTTGGGAGTCCTGGGACATCCTTCTGAGGGCTTACCCGGGGCTGCTAACTGTAGGTTGTTGGGCGTTACGTGAGGTTTTTTAGTCGGTAAGAAGGATTTTCACTCACGTAAACAAACTAATTTTATTTTCAGTTTTAGTCTATGCTGAAGTTCCAGATCTTCAAACACAAGTTAACCTTACGCTTGGATCATTTTATAGAATCAAGTACAAACATGATTTTGTATCAAAACCAGTTTCAATACAATTTCCATTTGAACAAAACAAATAACTATGATGGCATGGAGCTGCGTGTAACCGATATTGATGGGAAACCGCGGGGCGGCGCAGGCGTAGCTATCGTATTACTGCTCGTGTTAACACAACTGTGGACATTATACATACGGTTTAATGCTGTGATTGACACTTGTATAAAAGTGGATCACAATAGAAGAACTTGTTTGATCTACCACTCCCAACAGTTCTTAGCAGGATAGAATTAGAACACGATAATAAGGCACACCACACGGAGGACAAAAAAAAGTGTGTGCGTGTAACCTTTACGCGCGATTGAAGTAAAACTTCTTTGCCATTGACGGCATCAAATGTTATATTAATATCATTATATTAATATCATTCATTCGAATTTTGAATAGCGGAAACATAGTTTCCGCTATTCGAAATTCAAATAGCGTTACTTCCGTCAGAAAAAAAATCTGAGTTACTCCCTAGGTCGCGCCTAAATAAAAGAAGTTTTGCTTCAAAAAACTATGACATGTGATTGTATACTGTGCCTCTGCCTACCTATTCGGTGATAAAGACGTGATGTAGAAAGTGGAGTTTATTTCTTCCTGACTTTCTTATGGCATCTTCTAGACTCCAGCAGAGTTTAAGCTCGCTGTAACTAGTTTGATCTTGGTCATTGCTGTAGATGATGCTGTATATGAGTCCAGTCCTAGTTCCATGTCATGTCACACTCCCTTAACGATGACAAAATAGTCAAATTACAGCAGTCAACCAAAGCTAATAAATAAAGATGTAAAAATATCGAGTAACGGAGAATACTGCAAGAAAACTGCAAGAACGTCAACCTATGCTATTAAATAGCTACAAAAGGCTAACTTCGATGCGAAGGAAGAATGTTTTAGCTTCAATTAGGAGCATCATACTTCCAGCAGTGAACTGAAATAAATTTCGCTGATTGATTTTTTTTTTTACCACTAAAGTGGCAGACAAACATACGGCCCACCAGAAGGACCGGTGGTCACCGCAGGTGCCACCAGAGGTGCCACACTCGCGCTGCCGACCTGATGTTTTAGCAGTTTTCTTTTAGGATTTTTTTATGTCGACCTTCACAAAAGAAGACACGCAACTTACTATCATAAATGGAGTGATGTTATATTGACGTGATGTAAATAAAACATGTCTGTCACGTAACCGCGCCGTTGCATCCAATAAATCGTTATACAAATGACCATTAACGGGTTTAATAACTGTGTGAATATGTATGTGGTTACTAAACCGCGGGCGGTTACGAACAAATTGTATTTAAGGTATGCCTATGCATTTATGGTTCAGTCAATCAAATCAACCTACACAGTCTACTGTCAGCGGAAGGCATCACTCATTCTCTTTAACAACAAACAATCAAAAATATATTTCACTTAGGCATATACAGATGCGCTTGTAAAACGTCCAGAATATAAACCAAAAATTCTACAACCAGTTCACAACGTGACCCACCTAAGAGGAACTGGCAAGAAACTCAGCGGGATAGTCTTTTTAGTATTTTAAAGAATCTACAAAATGTATGCATTTTAACAATATTTTGGCATAACCTTCCCCAGCAGGTGCTCTACATTATGGCAATCCTAACAATGGAGCTGAAGATCTCTGTAGAGCCCCATTGTGCCATATTTGGATAAGTAGTACACTATTAAGCTTTCATTGCCTGGCTAAAAAACTTCTTCTTACCAAAGCCATTCCTCTCTCACCTTCTCGATCCCAAACAACCTCACAGGGTGGCACCTCACGGCGCAGGTACCACCTACAAGAGGTGATACTCCCTCATTTCATCACATGTTATTGGTTTAAGTAATGGGCTGTGTCTACTTGCTGTTGAAAATTTTGAGGCTGACTAAAACACCTTCAATTTGGCTTAGCGACTGCAAGTATTCTGGAAACCGGGACTAACGGCTTAACCTTCCGAAGCTCGGAAACATTCGTTAATGGAAATGTATTACAAACATCTAAGGATCAACCATGGCTAAAGACTAAAAACCGTTTACAGAACACTACGCTTCAAATACTTCATAGTAAACACGATAATGATCTTTCAAAGCTCATACGTAACTTTGAAACGCATGAAGTTCGTTTAGTGGCGGTGGATTTCGTTGCCAGGGCTATTATTAATTGGGAATTGTTTAACTGTAAGTACAACATGTAACATCGATCTATAAGCTGGTGTAAAAGCTTGTTATGGCATAGAATAAATTAATAGTACTTATGATCGGGAACGCCTTTCTTTAAACCGGTGGAAAATTTGTCAGCTTTATGATGAGACCAAGCTGAGTTGTGACCACAGACTGGGTGTTTACTGTTCATGACTACACTGCGAGTTCGGATTTCGGAATGTTTTGTATACGGCAGGGGTTCCCAACCTGTGCGCCCCGGGGCGCCGCAGGAAGTCCAGAGGGGCGCCGCGGCGCTCCACGTGGCGCCCCTATGTACGTAAAAAAAGTTAGTAAAAAATATCATAAACATGCAATTAATCAATCAATGCCTATGACAGTCCACTGCTAAACGCAGGCCTCTCCCAACAAATGCCACACGGTCGCTAAAAGAGAGGATTGCCAGGAGAGATATCCCGCCGTCTGGTCACATGGTCGCAAACAACTTCCCTGGCTCAGGGGTCCGAGCTGCTCAACGGTCCTAGCTTCATCAGGAAATCATAGGGACTTGAAAAGTGCGACTTGAGCAACCAAGGTGGGCTAACGGCACAATCGGGGTGACCAGATCGATCACAAACGAGTGGCTGTAGAGGAACCATCTCTCCATGGGTTGATATAGATAACTACCGGCCACAGGTGTATCGGTAAGTATCCGAGGCGAATGCACCGGGAGAACACGGCCGAGTGCCAGCACTGCGAGGAACGCAGCGAGGACACTGCGCTCCATACATTGGTGGAGTGCGTAGCATGGGTGCAACAGCGCTAGGTCCTAGTAGCAGGTCTAGAAGTGGACAATATCTCGCTGGAGACCACGGGGCGAGCCATGATCTTCAGTGAGACGAAGTGAGACGCCCCGCCGCGTTTTTCTGCGAGCACTCATGCTCGTGAAAGAGACGGCGGGGAGGGAGCGGGAGATTACTCTCCATTCAGAGATTCGCTGTCTGTGGCGAGGGCGCCATACACGTGTCTTCGCCCAAGATTATCGGCTTCCATGCCGCGGGCCTAAGAACGGGGCGGGGGCTGCTCACCGTCCTTAGAGAAGCACGCCACAAGACCCAAGAAGCGGAGTAACACCCGAACAACCCCAAAGACGCCGTACGAACCCGATCCCCCAAAGTGGCCACCGTGGTAGGGCACATTGTGGTTTTAGTCGGTAAGAGCTCGGCATAGCATCCATGAGGGATTTACGGTTTGGGCCGCATGATGAGTTTGGCGAGACATGTCACAGGAAAGTGACCTGTGTGGAGGATACCATTGAATAGCTGCGTCAATGAGGCGATGGCCAGCTGAGGAACGAAGGGGGGGGGGGGGTGAGTTTTCACGTGGCATGTGAGGGCGCCGTAAAAATGTTCAAATCTTATTAGGGCGCCGTGGCCTGAAAAAGGTTGGGAAGGCCTGGTATACGGTAAGATCCGATGGAGACATCCTTTTGAGTTAGCTCCGCTAAAATTCTGAGATACCTTGCCTGGGTTCTTTCATAGGTCTACAATTATGGAGAATTTGAAAAGGGGTCTTGTTTTTTTTTAAAGTAGGTAAGAGCGCGAATATTGGATCTTGACTGTTGTAAAGCTACAGTGATCATTTTTGTTCAGATGGGTCTGCCATCCTGCCGTCTGCCACCTTAATTGGAAAAAAATGATAATACTCACTATAATATGTAGATTTAAGGTCTACTAGTTAATAGTAATACATTTTAACCGACTTAAAAAACGTTACAAATTTTCAAATCGGTTTTGACCTGTTTTTACGACAGTTTCCCCGTTAATCTAACATTATCCAGTTTAACGATTGCCTAAAATAGATTATTATCAAACAAGGTGCAAGGGTGTCCCCCTAGGTATCCTTAGGTCTGTTGGGAGTCCTGCGGTATCCTTCCGAGGGATTACCTGGGGCTCCCAACCATAGTCTGTTAGGTGGGATGCTCGTAGTTTTTAGTCGGCAGGAGTCCGGCATATCATCCATGTAGGATTTCCCTCACGCAAAAAAATAAAAAACAGAAGGTGCAATGGTGCTAAAATATATTTGATATGATTTGTGATCCTTTCGTGTTGGAAAATGCGTGAAACCTGTCATTATATTAAAACATTCAATTAACCTGTGTTTAACGCTCGTCGTAGCGTGCTAAGTCGCTATCGTCTGAATCAATCTTTCATTATCATGTAATCACTGTGTAACACCAATGTGTTAAATCTGATCATTTATGTACAAAGCTTGCTCGAATCACGTCAATTTTGATAGATGGGCTTGTAAACTTGACTTGACTGCCTCTGTGGCGCAGTCGGTAGTGATACCGCCTGCGGCGCTGGAGGTCGTGGGTTCGATTCCCACCGGATACAAGTATTTGTGTGACCCATAAATGTTTGTCTCAAGAGTCTGGGTGTTTCTATGTATAATATGTATGTATTTAAAAGTATATAAGTATTAATATCCGTGGTCTGATACCCATAACACAAGCAGGTTATTCCTAACTTACTTTGGGATCAGATAGCGTTGTGTGAGATGTTAAAAAAAAAAACCCCCGGGTTCTTGAAGCACAGCGTAAAGAGTCACATCATACAACCGGCAAATTGAGGACCACTGTTAATGGACTTGGGGATGAAAGAGCGGGACTGAATTAGCTTTTTTTAACGTGAGAGAAAATCCTCATGGATGCTATGCTGGACTTCTACCGACAAAAATACCTCACGTATCCTGCCTAACAGCCTACGATTGGAAGCCCCGGGTAAGCTCTCAAAAAGATACCCAAGAACTCCCAACAGATCAACGGCTACCACTGCTGCCTCACATAGGGGAGGGTTCGGGTGCTATCACGCGTCTTTGGGGGGTTTTTCAGGTGTTATCCCGTTTCTTAGGGGGTGGGGGGGGTGTGCGTGGATCCCTCACGTCACGCTGCGTCGTCATGGACCTGCGTCTGTAAGGACGATGGGTAGCCCTCTCACCGTCCTCAGGCCCCCGGTCATGGAGGCCTTGGACGAATACAGAACTTTATTAACTAGATGTTACCATGACCTTTCATCAAGATAGCTTCATTTCGGCAAGCTCAATAGAAAAACGAAAATTAAGATTTCATGTCCTCTTGTTTTTTTTTTATGTATGGAACGTATGTCTTCGCCTAAGACTATCGGCCTCCATGATCGGGGGCCTGAGTTGATATCCCCTAAGTAAGTTTTTATTCGAATCGTCCTCAATGTATGGTATCAAGTTAAGTGACATCGTTACTCGATGTTGTAATTAGATCTTCCTCAGTCTCGTCAGTGTTAGCTAAGTTAGAAATATGCAGTCTAACCATAATGGACTTAGGGCTTTCCAAATCGGACGGTCTGGCCTATTAGTTAGGAATGAGGTTTATCTTAGTACGGGCTTATCCATCTCTCACGTAAAACCGATATTATTGAGATGTAAAGTAACAATCAATAATCTCAACCAATTGACGATCAGTGCTGGCCCTGGGCATAGGCCTTTTATTAAAGCATAATTCTTTCTGGGGGAGGGGGTCATATCAGTAGTGTTATGCTTCATTTCATAAAGTAAAATAAGCAATAAGCACACTTCTGATAATAGTAGTAAGTATACTCGTATTATTGGTTAGATCAGCAGCAAAAATTCCTAATAGTTGACCTAATCGCTATCTGCACAGGTATAGTGTGAAAAAAAAGTTCAGTAGGAACTTCGGAAGTCTACAAGTACAAGGTTGCAGAGAATGATAGTGTCGTGTAAGTGATAACTGTGATAACTGTGATAAGATAAGAAAGGGAAGCTTAGGTTATAGCAGGAAAAGCTAGGGTTTCGGATGTCAGTGACAATATAATTTGTGACAAGGAAAGTAAATAATAATGACGGAAAGCAATGGCGGTATCTATCAAATTGAGGGTCAAAATGACGGCCCTATTATGTCTCTTTACGCTTCGCTTGAAGAAACTGGTGTCTTGTAAGAAGAGGGATGTCAGGATGATGGAGATCCGAGTTTCTACGGTTCTAGGGGTTTCTGCACTATGTGAAAGTGCCTCTGCTCTCTCTCCTTTTCATATGGAGTTTATTTATTTGTTTATGCACACACAATAAATTTAAAGAAACAGTAATAGAAACTTTGGTACAATGGTACCTACTGCTTATTTCTAGAAGAAATATCTGCCAGCAGACCTTTAGTTGAAGAGCTCCTCAGAACACTTGCCATCTTTAGTAAAATAGAGTTCTTAGCTGAATTTTACTGAATTTGCGATGCACTATAAGCATGTACACAAGCCGTAGGTATTGTTACACCCCAGAACAGGTTCTTTCAATCTCTTAGCAACTCCCGTAGCAGATAGATATAATTGCGGGCCGGTGGTCACGGACATGACTAATCGTACACGCTCTTCGTAAACTATTAACTTCAATATATTGTTAGCTACACCACGTGGGAATTACTAGAATAGATGCTATTAATTTTTTTTTTACATTTGCACACAACGCTATCTCATCCCAAAGTAATCTAGGAATAACCTGCTTGTGTTATGTGTATCGGACCAGCCGCCTCTTTCTGCGAGCAGATCATGCTCGTCAAAGAGGCGGCGGGGCTGGATCGGGAGAGAACTCTCTCACCCGAGTTCCGCAGTCGGCTGCTTGGGCGCCGCCGACGTGTTTTCGCCGAAGACTATCGGCCTCCATGACCGGGGGCCTGAGGACGGTAAAAGGGTCGCTCACCGTCCTTACAGAAGCCGACGGCAGCGAGCGTGACGTGAGGGAATGACGCACGCCCCCCCCCCCCCCCCCCCTAAGAAGCGGGACAGCACCCGAAACCCCCCAAAGACGCGGGATAGCACCCGAACCACCCCCTAGGCGACGCCGCAGTGGTAGCCGTAGGTCTGTTGGGAGTCCTGGGACATCCTTCCGAGTGTTTACCTGGGGCACCCAGCTATAGACTTTTGGGCGTTACATGAGGTTTTTTAGTCGGTAGGAGTCCGGCATAGCATCCATGATGGATTTTCCCTCACGTTAAAAAAAAGTGTATCGGACCACGGATATTAATACTTATTTACTTTTAAATTTTAAACACCCAGGCTTTCCAGACAAACATTTAAGGATCACACAAATTTTTGTCTCCGATGGGAATCGAACTCACATCCTTTGTGATCGGCAGTAGCGCATTTCGACCTGTAGACCAACGAGGCAGTCTATCATTGTAACGTTAGTCCCAGTTGCCTTAAGAACTTTGACTTCTGTTTCGATAGTGCAGAGCTATAGCAGTTGTGAGGCGGATCTTGGGTGGGATGCTAGGATCGGAACAAGGTTTTATAACAGACTAAGTAACTATATTCAGATTCTAGAGTAAAATACGCCCACATCGCGCCAATTATATTTGATCCCACTTGCTATGAACGAAAATTTTGCCGTGGTGAGATGGATGGATGGATGTAGGTATAGATGAACATCACAAGGTGTCAATTTGGTTTTTCAGCTTAGTCAAGGGCTGTGACATTGTAGAACATACCCCATTCCCTGGTGATCTTCTATGCTATATTTTTGAAGTGAAACTTCTTTATCGGCGTTGGAAAAAAATTTGCGTCACGTCACGTCACGTCACGATTTTTGGTTACGCGCCATCTTTGTTCTGTTACCCACCACGGTGGATTCGAATTAAGAGTACTTTATCCAGGGATAGCATGCAGCAACTTTGAGACTTTGGGACTTTTGAACTTTTGAACTTTTGGACTTTTGGACTTTTGGACTTTTGGATGGGACCTTGGTACTTTGGGTCTTTGGGTCTTTGGGACTTTGGAACTTTGGGACTTTGGGACTTTGGGACTTTGGGACTTTGGGAGTTTGGGACTTTTGGACTTTTGGACTTTTGGATGGGACCTTGGTACTTTGGGTCTTTGGGACTTTGGGACTTTTGGACTTTTGGACTTTTGGACTTTTGGACTTTTGGACTTTTGGACTTTTGGACTTTTGGACTTTTGGACTTTTGGACTTTTGGACTTTTGGACTTTTGGACTTTTGGACTTTTGGACTTTTGGACTTTTGGACTTTTGGACTTTTGGACTTTTGGACTTTTGGACTTTTGGACTTTTGGACTTTTGGACTTTTGGACTTTTGGACTTTTGGACTTTTGAACTTTTGGACTTTTGTACTTTTGTACTTTTTGACTTAATTTAAGGTGAGGTGAAAATTAAGTTTATGAAGAAGTTTCACTTCTTACGTGTGTACACTAAGTACACGCAATTTTTTAATACCACTGAGGTGGCAGACCAGCATACGGCCCACCAGATGCTGTATGGACTTGCCAATAGCAAAAAAAAAGAGAAAAAGAAGTATAATTAAAACTCCTCGTCATGTTTTTTATTGCTTTCCTTGTATTTTTGAACTGTATTTTTGTAATAATTTAGTTCAGTAATAAGTATCTATACATATAATAAAACTGTTGAGGGTCGAGAGTCTGTACATGGAAGATATTTTGAAAATTTTAATTGGAGGGCGTTCTCTAATCGATACTGAAGCCGAAAATGTAATTTAAACTTTTCATGTCCGTCTGTCTGTCTGTCTGTCTGTCTGTCTGTATTCCGAATAAGTATCACGCCGAAACTACTGAACTGATTTGAATGATACTTGGTACATTCCGAGCTTATAGTCCAAGGAAGGTTCTAGGATACTTTTGATCCCGAAGTTTTGCGCGGTTCCTGCGGGAGAGGGGATGAAAGATAAAATGGTTTTACAGTTTTAATTTCTCAATGCGTGGTGCGATTACAAATATTTTTTCAGTATTGGAAAGGGAGTACTTTAAGGATTTTTCGACTTAAGTTTCAAGATAAAGGAGTTTGTAGTTCAGTAATTAGAGGCACCTCAACTTTCGCCAAACTTAGAATTCAAGGGTTCCTTTGAATGAGAGGGTAAATCTAAACGGGCGTGTTGGCTTAATCATAAAAGAGCTTAATTATTGAGGCTGTTGTAAAATAATTCAGTTCGCGCCGAAGGCGTGGACTGAATTGTTTTAGAATAGCCTTAATCTTTAAGCTCTTTTATGATTAAACCAACAGGGCCGTTTCACACGGTGCTTTACGAGTCTGATGAAGAATTACCTCTCCTTTCGTGCACATTATGTGACGTAAACGAAGTTGCGAGGGTCAGCTAGTACTATAATATAGGTTTTTAATTTTTTTACCCAGTGGGTGCCAGTTGAAAGCCAGCGCCGGGTACTTGTGCCCGGCAATATGCTGAACTGGTTCCCAGTTTTTGTGCAACGACGTATGTACCTATTATATATTCTATTATTGTGTTTGTTTGTATTATCTTTATTAATTAAGCCAGTACTGTTGTTGCAGAAAAAATTAAAATATTTTTCTTTCTTTCTTCCTTTCAGATGTAGGTGGTACTGGTGTTCACTGCAGCCTATGGACCGGAGGCGCTACACTCGCGCTGCCGACCATCTAAAAACTTTCTGAGACCCTTATTGAAGAACCCCATGCTTTTCTGTTTTTTTCAAACCTCTATCTACAAGCTGACCTGTCTGATGTTATCACACTGTACCTAACCCTTAAACCAGATCGTACCTTTTTAAAAGCTTATCAGGGAGGAATCCCTTTCAATACATACAAGAATATTTATCAAAATTGGTTCAGCGGCTTAGGAAGTTCATCGAACTAATGTACATACCTACAGGTGCTATTTAGAAATAATTTACATTTAAAAACTACTTATAGTTTCACACATTTTTTTTCTACACTTATAAATAGACATCGGATTATATGCATTTGCATGTTTGCATATGCAATTGCATGTAATGCCATTTTTATAGCGTTATCGCATATTTTGATGCATTTTCAATGAAAGTGCTTATTTGGGTCGTAAAATATAAGTTGACATCTGGAATTGTGTAAAAAAATGGTGTGTAGGTACTCCGAGATTCTATTGTTTTGTTGCACATGTGTAAACCTTTCGCAGTATAATGGAAGAAAAAATCTCTTTAGAATTTGTACAAGGGTTTTTTTTGTCACTCAAGCGATATTGTTTCAAGCTGCTTAAGTGTTGACTCGCACAGTCGCACTACTCGCAGTTGATTTGTTGCTAAGGCGCTGAAGGGATGCAGCGTGTGGCATCCCTGCTTCACTCACGCGCCCAAAATAATTATAATTGTAATTTAAAAATTTCAAAATAATTATAATGCAATGTGAAAAAAGGCGTAAATTCTTTGATATTTGGTCTTTGAAAACCTACATCAAGAAAATATTAATATAATGTAAAAAAAACGTAAATTCTCTTAATAAACTATTTTTGATAGTGCATATTTTGTGCATATTTCGCCCTTTTTCAGTGCATATTTTGGCACTTTGATAGTGCATATAATCCGATGTCTACTTATAAATATAGGTACTTATACCTAGTCAAAAAAAATTATGGTTATTGAGTTCAGTGACCGTTCTATGATTTTAGATTATGAAGTTTACTTCATACGATAAGTCACGGTGCGTAGAGTATATTGTGACTTAAAATCTTGGAGTCTCTCTCGGGTTCAAATCCCGAAAAGACTGCAAATTAGAGCTACCTCAGGCTAATTTCTAAAGGATTTTGTTTTCTGGGAACTCTAAGTATCCATCATAATGGATGAGACCCTTATCGACATTCCCAACATTCAATAGAAGACAACTTTGCATTCACCACGAGATCAAATCGACAATGCAATCTAATAGCATCCCAGCCCTCAGCTTTAACGTCTCTAAACCATTACAAAACACACTTCAGCTGAATAACAATGCCATAGAAATACCGATCACGACACACATTAACATCCCATGTTCAATATTTAACACTGTATTGTAACATGCAAATAACCTACCTGTTCACTTTGAACAGAAGCCCAACCGGGGTCATCTCGGGACAAGCTGGCAACACTGCACTTATTGTTTTTTCCCAATTTGTCACTAAACTATGAAATTTTACAATTAAAGTCTAATAAATTTGAATGAAAAATAATCCAGAATAATAAAGGAATGCACAAATTTCAAATTTCCCAAATAATGTTATTAATTTTTCAAATTAAGAACACTTTTTTTTAATAACTGTTCGTGTTGCTTTTTTCAGATCCGAATGCGTGTATTGCTGCGTGTATCGAACTGCGATCGAGGCGTATGATCGTTCGCTCGCAAGCGTGTTTGTCGCTCAACGCTCGCGTCAGTTCTGCGCGAATGACAAACAATAGCTTCGTTCGTTGAAGACTAATTATACAGGTTCTCTTTATTAGTAGAGACAACAGGTGGGAACCCTTTCAACAATGTTGTGGGGTCGTTACATGGTAACAGTTTTAGGATATTAAGTAGTTTGTTTGTTTAAACTCGTGGAATGTAACACAAGCGCACTTAGAAGCAACTGGCTGCAACGAACATAATTTTCTGTTTCAAGACTAAAGCAGAAGGAATGGTCACTTTTCTGAAGTTGACCGCTTCACAAAATCTTTTCATACTACTCCAAGCTTGACGATCACGAACTTGGTCAACTTCTCATGTCAACCAAAGACCCATCCAAAATAGAGATGTTGATTCATTGTTTTTGATAGAGGTACTTACCCAGGGTAAAAAGTTGACCCTATTACCGAGACTTCGTCGTCCGTATGTCTGACTGTCTGTCCGTCACGACGATCTCTGTTTCTATTGCCACTTTAACAACAATTACTTAAAAATAATAATAATAATAAAGGTCCCCTAAAACAAACGTGATTTTTTGCAATTTTTTGACACGGAACCCTCGGTGCGCGGGTCCGAGTCGCACTTAGCTGGTCAAATAGGTAAGTACGTCGCCTGAAAATTTTGTCGTACTTTTCACACCTCAAAAACTTTTTAGTTTAATAACACACATTGTCTTCAGTTCTTGAGATTATCGCCTCTCTATATGGCTTTATTACGATCCTGCCTACACCACATCCGTGCACGCGCACACCACAGGATGTTCAGCAAACACCAACATTACCTTTCAACCAAGCTCACTCTTATTTTTATAACCTTACAGTCCATTTTTGATTAATGATACAAACTTCCACGATTGTCAAAAAGACCCTTTATGATGTCATGGTCCAATGTTTCCTCGTTATTTTGATATTATTGTTTTAAAATAATGTACGTAATATAAAATATAAAGTTTTAGGTGAATGCGTTTGTTCCAAATCGCCCACGATACAATATTACAAATGATTCAATATTACGGGGTCGTGGTGGACATACAACTTTGATAAGTGTCCCTCCCTTCTGGTTCCTCCCCCTTCCTACCATTTCCATGTCGATCTGGAACAACGTATATGATGGAAAAAATCCTATCCTAAAGATAGGATTCTTTCATAGAACAACGTATCTAATGGAAAGAATCCTATCCTGAAGATAGGATTTTTTCATAGAACAACGTATATGATGGAAAGACTCCTATCCTGAAGATAGGATTCTTTCCATCATGTACGTTGTTCCAGATCGACATGGAAATGGTAGGAAGGGGGAGGGACCAGGAGGGGGGGGACACAATATAAACAATGCAAAAATATTTCCTCACTAAGTCACAACCCATCAACAAAATATTATAAATCTTATTTTTCACTGTGGCATCTAGGTACGCAGCTCAAATTAAACCAATGCTACTTTTATATGTATAACTGGAGTTCAGATATAAGTATTGTACACTATTTTTCAGAGGTCAAATTGATGCTAATCTCACAGAACAAATCAACGCCAAAAGCTTTTTGTCTCATGTCATGACACAAAAAAAATTCTTGGTTGGAAATGGAACCCTCAATCTCCAGTTTTGTAGGCATGTACTCTAAACCACTAAACCAAAATGGGCGGTCAAATTATATCAAAGTATACTTTAAGCACGTTGCAAATTTTTAGCAACACTGTTATAACACGAAGATTTGATTAAGAACTCCATGTACAGGAATCAGGAAGTTTGTTTGTTATCGCAGCCGCACCGGTTCGATTCCTGTTTGCATTCCTCCGCCGCTCGTAAACGAAGAACAATGGACTGTTTGATTGGAACCTTATTGACGGATCAAGTTAGAACTCATTTGCATTCCACTAGCAAACCTGATTATCGATATGGCAGACTCTGTCCATTGTGGAATTGCATGCACTTCTTTCATGTACCGTTTTATGGAATTAGCTTCAAACAAAGTGAAGAAAAACATATACAAAATCGCGGTCTTTATTGCATAAGTACTAGCTGATGCTCGCGGTTCTCCCGCGTGAAATTTGGGTCCCGTTCCCGCTTCCCATAGGAACATATTCCCGGGATGAAATGTAGCATATGTGTTATTCCAGACTCTACCCCGGTTCCAAATTTCAGCCCAATCCGTTCAGACGTTAGAGCGTGACTGAGTAACAAACATCCAAACATCTTCACTAACTTTTACATTTATAATATTAGTAGGAAGTAGTCAGTTGAGGCTCAGTACCAGTTTCTCCCAAAGATCACTCTAGAGCATTGGTTTTCAAAGTGGGGGGCGCGCCTCCCTGGGGAGGCGCGAAGTCATGTACAGGGGGGCGCGGTAAGATCAGAGTGACATCACAAGAGCAAGCTATGGAAATTTTAAAAAGATGCTAAGACATAATTTTGGGTTAAATATCTCAAATCTTATACCTTTTTTATTAACATTCATGGGTAGCATTGGTTACAATAATAAAAACAAAGTTTAGAAGCAAATTAAATTTTGCTAGCAATCTAAGTTATGCAATTTTTTTATCTCTATTAAATTCACATTTGGGAATCTTGTCAAAATCATGCAAGCACATCTATCTTTGACTCTTTTTGTAAGAAGTGACTTTTTGTAAGTCTGACCGTAATCGCTGCATCTCCTGGAAACCCTCCATGGGACCTGGTAAGCGAGGGCCCTGGAGGAGCTGCAGTGATACCATAGGCCTGTTCCCTGACCTGTCAAATTGGGAACTCATTACTATCGAGGTGGTGAAGCCGATCATGGAAGAGTGGGTTAAGAGGCGCCATTGTAGCCTCACCTAACGCGTGTCATAGATATTTGCCGAGCACGGGTGCTTCGGTAAGTATCTGTGGTGCATACACCGGGGGGAGTAACTCCTGAGTGCCAGCACCGCGGTTACTTCAGCGAGGACACGGCGCCGCATATTCTGACGGTGCTCAGCATGGACGCTGCAAAGACCTGGTCGCAGGCCTAGTGTGGACATTCTCACGCTCAGGACCGTGTTGAGGGCCATGGTTTTAAGCTGTGTCTTTCTGCGTGCAAAAAAGGGTGGCGTTGTGGGAGCGGGAGATAAATACGCCCAAGACTACCGGCCTTAATGACCGAGGGCCTCAGAACGACGGGTTCGCTGCTCGCCAGTCTTACAGAAGCAGGTCAAGATGGTGGCGTGTCTCTTCATCCCTCAAAGAAGTGAAATAGTAAACAAGAGGGAGGTCTGCGATTTATTTATAACCTTTATTACCTACTCTTATTTTATTTAATAATTGTATGTTTCAGGATTCCGTGTCCAAAGGGCCAAAACGGGCCCCTATTTAAGAAACTTCGGCGTCCGTCTGTCTGTGTTTCCGTCACGAGGTTGTATTTCAGGCACCTCGATAGCTAGAGCGCTAAAATTTTCACATAATAATGTATTTCTGTTACCGCTATAACAACAAATACCAAAATCAGAAAAATAATAATTACTGTTACTTTAATTTTACATTGTTCGGCGAGCCCACTTGCTGTTTTTTGGGCTGAGGGGAGGCGTGGGCATATTAATTTTAACAGTAGGGGGGCGTGATACCTATAAGTTTGGGAACCCCTGCTCTAGAGTACGGTCTTACGCGCCGCTTGCAGTAATTAATTCCCCAATATGAGGTCATCAGTTTTGCTTGTGGTAGCTGCAAGCCTAGAGAGAGGCTGCCACCGCAGAGGTCAAGCCTCTTCATCTCACTGCAATATCCACCGGAGGCTCGTCTATCAATTAGCAGGTGTACCACGAGCAGGTGAAGTGGGCTTGTGTCCTGTATATCTTGCTGGGACACGTCTTCAATAATCAATTTCCTTTAATAGTTGCTTAATAGAGGTTGTATATTAATGATGATAATGATAATTACTTACAAATACCCAGGGAAATATCTTAAGCCCACCAATATAATCATCCATTTAGGCCTCCTTAAGGATATCCGTTGCCAGCCTAATTTACTTTTTCCGATCTGAGAACCAGTTCATCTTAATACTTTGTAAATAATTACTTATTTCCTGAAGCGACAATTATTTCTATGACGGTCATTCAACTTGTTGTAATATCCTACTAATCTCCTTCTTCTTAGCGTATACCTGAATTGTATGTCCCACTAATATCTTCGTGACCCCCAATGGGTTGGATTCTTCTTGCAGCGCCCTCTGTGCCACTGAATAACGACTACTCCTGCGGGGAGTTATCCGAGTTATGTTCCTTCGGATAATTACGGCCATGGCGGGAGCAGCTTAACAAATGGTGGAAAGCACCTCCTCGTACTCTGGAGAGCCTCAAATTAACGAGGCGCCCTTTGCCGGGTTCCAGTGATTAAGCCTCCGGTAAATCCTGCGACTCGGTTATAAGTTGAGGCGGAACACTGCGGCGTTTGGTGGGTAGGACTGTCCCACTCCGGGGCCGGGAGTTCCACACACCGTTAGCCTATTTAGGTAGGTACCTTGTTCTCGTGCAAACTTTATGGGCGTCTGTACAAAATCTTCAAGATTCGCTTCTGTGGCTCCTGCGTGATAGCCCATTTATATATTAGTAAGCATGTAAAGCAGTGCTGTCTAATACAAAAATGCCATGAAAATGTCTGCAGTATTTTGAGTTGTGAGTCTGACGTCCGCATTCCTAGAAGTTAATACTTAAACCAACTACAGTAAGGTGATCGTTAGTGGTGCAAAATTGCAAGGTCGCTCGGTGCACCGCGGGGGGCAATGAACAATAATTGTTTAGAGGGGATTAGTGTGTTCTAAGGCACTGACCTCTAGGGCTACAATCACTTTGTCGTGGTCCTACTACATGACTACTTAAACTTTAGTGTCGCCTTCGCCACAGTATAAATATATGTTGTTTAACCAGTATTGTAGCTCCCTACAAACGGACAAAGCGCAAGCTATACCTACGATTCTCGTTCTCGGCAGGCCTTTCAGCACGCTAGCAGGCGATTGTGCCGAGTAGACAATGGACGGTGTGTCGTTTTTTAGATAGTAACCGCGCGTGTTTTATTTACTAAAAATATTTAATATGACAACTAGAGTCTATTGTGCTTGTTTTGGTTGCATGAATTCGTCAATAACGCACCCAGAGATAACGTTTTTTAGATTACCTGGAAACTCCGAAAGGTAAGACTATAAATTGATTTTACTTAAGTACTAATTGGTACTATACTACTAGTTGACTAAAGTTAAACAAAATGATTGACACGAGTGAACTAGGTAGTTACATGAAGTAGGTATGTTTGTGTTTAAAACTAGACTTGTGCTTACTCAGTCAGTGAACGGTGCGATCCAATATAGTACAATATCCAAAAAAAAACTAGTTCAGAACTCTAGTACGTGTAGGTAGTACATTTAGTTCCGTTGTCAGTTCGTAGTTATTTAATTGAGAGCAATGATTTACGTAGAATAGAATAGAATATCTTTATTTGCTCGAAACATGGTTATTACATGGATCTTAGATAGTAAACAGTACAGCATGTTTCACCGCAGTCGGTGTGCAAAATTGTAATTTTAAGCATGCATTATTTAACTATATCAGGTATGTTTCAAGAGTATTCATTTCTTTGTGGATTACCGATGTTACAGTACACTTAGCACCGTATGACTGCCTCTGTGGCGCGGTCGGTATTAATACCGCCTGCGGCGCTGGAGGTCGTGACCAGCCGAGACAAATATTTGTGTGACCCATAAATGTTTGTCTCAAGAGTCTGGTTGTTTCTATGTATAATATGTGTGTATTTAAAAAGTTTATTAGTATTAATATCCGTGGTCTGATACCCATAACACAAGCAGGTTATTCCTAGCTTACTTTGGGATCAGATAGCGAAGTGTGAAATGTCCGTGAATAAAAAAAAAATTGACAGCATTTTTGTTAAGTACCTTTGATTTTTATTACACACATAGAGACAAATATAAACTTCCAAAGTTTAACACAACTTGACAATGTACGAATAGTACTAGTGTACTAGAGACTGACTAGTACTTTCAAATCGAAA
Source organism: Miltochrista miniata (assembly GCA_933228765.1). Lineage (NCBI taxonomy): Eukaryota > Metazoa > Arthropoda > Insecta > Lepidoptera > Erebidae > Miltochrista > Miltochrista miniata. Next base: position 34,638,229 of record OW121755.1, on the reverse strand, counting down.
AATAGTTTTAATTTTGTAAATCAAAAATTTAACGCAATGATTATAAAGACTAGAATTCCGTGATTCTATCACTGACGAAACAACATGTGATGAGCCGATTATTATTGTCTACGCCGCTTACTCGTTTTAAATTTCTACACCCGTCTCACTCAATCGTTAGTAGATAACGGGCGCTGCGCCGCCACGCCGCCGCCCGCGCCGCCAGCCGTTGCGGGGATATTATATTATTACTCACAAAGTATTTTTTTTCTTAAAAAAGGTTTAATATTACTCGAAATGAAAGCCGGTTGTCAGTAAAACAACAATCCTTAATACAAATTGAAGGCCTAGTGGGCGGATTGAAAAAAATCAACTGCATTAGGCTCACTATCTATTACGCGTACGTAAAACTATATGGTAAAATGTGGGCGTATACTATGCCTCTGCCTACACCTTCAGGGATAAAGGCGTGACTATATGAATGTATGTACATATTTACAATCGCTATACTAAATAGAAAGTCAAAGTAGAAACATATTTTTAAAATGCTGTAGGTGGGCAGCCCTATCGCATGCTTACGTACCGCGCGGCTATAGGCATTTATTTCTAAAATCCGGCCGAGTCAAACTACAGTATACAGTGCCTTCGCCTACATGGTATTTTGTAACTCAATAATAATAAGGTGGGAGTTCTTTTTTTTTATTGGGTCTTAAGAGGATATATTTTATACATACAAACATACATATGGTCACGACATTATCCCCGAAGGTGTAGACCGAGGCATTTTATATGCCCACATTTCACCTTTTATAGAATTTGTCCCGGGTGGTGAGCCGTATTGCCGTGTTGAGATGGACAGGCGCAGGTTGTGACTGCCTGCTGTTGAAATTTTTCAAGCCGCCTATAAGGCCTACAACTTAGCTTAACGATTGTCATTTTACTAAAAACCGGGTTTCGTTTCGTGGTAACCTTCTCTACACAATGGATCTTATTGCGAAAGTGTTCCCTTAGTCGCCTCTTATGACACCCTTGGGATGTATTGGGGTGGCGACATTTTGTACTCTTACCCGTCGCCACACGGGGCATACCTTTATTTTGTATTTTAATATAATTCAGATTATTGATCCAATTTGCTGTCGACAGCTTGCTTATACCTCTGGTGACTTTTGTAGCATGACTCTTTTATTTCATCAAGTTCAAGTGTTAGAAGCCGTATATAGAGAGAGATTGAGAGGTCCTACTTTCCTTTCACACCGAATCTGCCAGGCGTTTGAACGAGGTATAAAATAGGCGGATATAAAAAAATACTTACTCATTAAAATGTACCAAAATTATTAAAATGTTCCGCAAAGCACCTTCGGCAAAAATTTCAAAATATCATGTACTTACACTAATTAAAATGTGCGTGTGTAATGATTTCTATAGTCTATCAACAAGTTTTGATCTGTGGGATAATGCTATGTATTTACTGAATTCTCCAGCTGTCCCTACTGTTGTCTGCATCTAGGGAGAGAACTCATTTGCCAACGAATCGATGTAAGTACATAACGTGACTGTCTCTATTTTGCAGTCCTGGTTATATTTGAAATCTCCACTTTAGAGTCCGAACTACGCTATGATTGTTTTGTTTATGTATTTAGCTCTTCAAATTAACGTCAGAACTAAAGCCATTCAGAGATTAGCGCCATTTTTTTTCGGTCAAAAGGACTGCTGGCAGTGGTTCTCAACTTAAAAATTACGAGTACCTCTTTAAACTTCCATTACAGAAGCGGGGTTTTGGGCACGCGTGTCCTGCTAGGCTAGATCGTCCAATGTTTCTTTGGAAGGACTGAAACTTTATTAATATTGTTCTATTTTTTTAATTCACTGTATGAGAATGGCTGCATCGCATGGATTCTTCGGCATTCATGCGAAGCAGGATTCGGAAGATTCATTCCAAAAAATGGAATTAAGTAGCCTAAACCTCTTCTACATACTGGTGGTGGATTCGATAACTGATTGATGCGAGCCTGTAATTCGACTTTCTATGAGCATTTTGGAAGTGACTGCCGTTTAACCATCCAACTTACTTATAGACCTGTGTCCCAAGCCTCCTTCATCAGGCAAAAAGTGCACCAGCTGGTAAGTACTATTAACTCGATCCCCAGAAATCCTCGTGGGGTCTATATTTCTTGGTTCAAAATTTCATACACTCATACGAAACATAAAATAATATTGTGATATGTTCAGTGTGTTTGGACCTTAACAGTAGCAAGGAATAATTGATGACCTTGTAATTATCGATATCCAATGACGAACAATAACTGCACTGTTTTATAACTAGTTGCAAACTCGGAGTGAATTATATGAATGTGGCCAAAACAAGTAGAATGCACCACCTGGTAACTACATAAAAACAACCTTAATGATAAAACCTGTATGTAAGATTGTCGATATATACGTGCCTTATTGACGAAGTGCAAGCCCACTACGCGTTTCATATAAACACAGAGCAACGCGACCAGTACAAGGAGAGAAGACATAGCATGTTTGACGCATACATATCTGTCTGTCATATTTTGCAGGGGGAAATCATATTCATAAACTCACTAAAAAAGCTATCGGCTGTCACTATGGAACTTACACAAAACAATACACTCATAATTTCTGTATAATTATGTCTATATAAAAAAACTTGAGAGGTGTCAAGGGACACCCAGATGGAACAAAGTTCCTTTCGATTAAAGTGAAGGAATTGTAATAAAATTTTATTTTAATTTTAAAATTTTATTGCAAGCAAAAACAAAAACAGAAACAAAAACAAAAAGAAAACAAATATTATAAAAAGTGAGTGCGTGTAACCTTTACGCGCGACTGAAACTGAACAGAGCGAAACTCCTATTTGCTTTGGTGTTGCTCGTAGAGTTCATGTTCATCCCCTGGCTAGCACTAGCACTACCACTATCACTACCACTATCACTATCACTACCACTAACACTATCATTACTACTATTACTTCCACTATCACTACCACTATCACTAACACTATCACTACCACTATCACTACCACTATCACTACCACTATCACTACCAAAAGTGTCGTTACAACTTTTCGTGAGAATTTTTTCCGTCTAGCCCCCTTTCACAACGCGCGATAAGGAACTTCGTTCCAAAAAGTGCACGCTTATACACATAAGCCAAGCGTGCACTTTTTGGGAATCAGCTTTGACAGAAAGGAAATTCTCAGTATGGCGCCTCCCCTCCCGGTGAACGTCATAGATCGTGTTGCTCTATGCATATTAATAAACATGGAGACAATAGACCGCATAGCATAGACCAAGTAATTGTTGCACATTTTATCAAAATCAAAATTTTGTGCCCTTTCTCGACATACATTGAAAGTTAGAAAGAGTTGGAAATATAATACCCACAAATCCCACTTTGAGAAAACTGTGAGGTGAAAAGAATGCACGGATAGCTACAGGGTGTTATTATTTACAATGTGTGCCACCGTCAATTGAATGACAATTTGTGTAAATTTTCGTCCACCGACGCGTGACGGAACTGTGCTTATTATAGCATAATTACCAGGGAGACTGACCATTGAGAGTACTGGCCATACCTTCGTAATAAACATGTATTGTGACATTCACTAAACCTAACATTATAATTCGCTATGAGAAAATTTATAAGAAAGCTGGTGATGGTAATGATGAGAAAATCTTTGGTTGGAGACGAATTACACTGTTTTCATTTATTTTGCTAATGCTTCATTGTGCTTCGTAGTTTACAGTAAGTGTAATAAGATTAATAAGTAATTTCTAGTTGCCGTGAGGAAGAGGTCCCGTTAGGTCAGTTTTCTGTAAACGGTCACTACGACAGACATTTTATGCTGCAGCGCGGGCTGAAATGGTGGACAGTTTATGACATTTACAATTATGAAGATACATCAAGCCTTCTTGAGTGCAAGTAAATATGATAGAAGTTAAGGCGAAGTGCAATTGTGTCTCCAGCGATTCGGAGGGGGTGAAGCAGACGCAAGATGTTCGGGACGCTCCGTGCGTCGGAAACGTTTTCGCGCGTTAACCCGTTCACTACGCAATTCAAATCATTCACAGAAGTACAAGTTTACATAACAATTTTTTTCGCCCTGTTTAGATAAACCTCTTAGATTTTCTACTCGTGAGCAACTACGTAATTGATTTTGATGCAGTTTTTATCACTAACATGTAATGAAATTCATTTTCATAATAATAGTCCAGTCAAAATAGACATTCCAGTTTGCATTAATTCCCAACAAGCTGGTTTTTTGTGCAGGCCTTGAATACGTCATTACAAATGATATGTCAAAAGTATAAGAATAGAACATAACATATTTGAGAAGTACTTCAATTTATTTTTTTACCTGTGACGATTTTTGCCAGGTTGAATGAAAAAGTAAAAATCTGCTGACCCTCTCCTTCATAGTTTTTATTTTTTGGTACTTTACTGTACTGTTTACTGTACTGTGTAATGGTACGGTACTGTAAAAAAAAGACTGAAAAATATACCTGTATGGGAGCCCTCCTTAATTTTTTTTTCTGTTTTTAGTATTCGTAAATTTCAAATGCCTAGCGATTGCAGTGGTGCATGAGATGAGAGATAGACGGACGACGTAGTCTCTGTAATAGGGTCGCGTTATTACAGATAATTTATACTGTTGGTTGATGGCACTTGGTGGAACCTGCAGCGCATATTGAATAACCACCACTTGTACTGTTCCACAGCATTTATTTACTCTACACCTGACCTACTTCCTACCTACTTTCGCCTCTTCGCATTTTCAAAAGGCAAAATTAACTTCATGTCATCAAGTTACTCTCTCCTCGTCTCATTTTATCCTTTGGATACGGAACTGTAAAAAACGGCCAAGTTGAAGTTGGACTGGCACACTGATGAGGATTTCGCAACAAAAAAAACGCCAAAAGATTACGTTGAAGGTATGGGAGTAACCTTATTCATTCTTTATCTAGTACTAGCGGACGTCACGCGGTTTCACCCGCGTAGTTCCCGTTCCCGTAGGAATACGGGAATAAAATATAGCCTATGTTCACCGCAAAGAGTGTAGCTTTCCAACAGCGAAAGAATTTTTCAAATCGGTCCAGTAGTTCCGGAGCCTATTCGTTACAAACAAACAAAAAAACAAATCTTTTCTCTTTATAATATCAGTATAGACTAGCGGACGTCACGCGGTTTTACCCGAGTAGTTCCCGTTCCCGTGTTAATACGGGAATAAAATATAGCCTATGTTCACTGCAAAGAGTGTAGCTTCCCAACAGTGAAAGAATTTTCAAATCGGTCCAGTAGTTCCGGAGCCTATTCGTTACAAACAAAAAAACAATAAAACAAATCTATCCTCTTTATAAAACTACTATAGATTTAGATTATTATAGTTGTTACAGCGGTAGCAGAAACAAATCTTTGAAATGTATAACTGCCTAGTTCATGAGATACAGATGGACAAACGGACTTTGAAGTCTCAGTAATAGGGTCCCGTTTGGATACGAAACCGAAGAATATACAAAAACGAATATTCCTACATGCATATATGTAAGGGTGTATAAAGGAATAAATTTCGATACTAGTTATTTAGACTAGACAAGACTTTAGTCCTGTCCAAACTATTACCATTACCCAAATTAAACCTTCTACGTTTTATTTCGCATAGCTCTTGCCCGCAGCTTCAGCTGTGTAGAATTCTGTTCACGTTCCCACCTACCATTGGATCATATCCAGGGATAAAATTGCCTTTATGATATTTTCTAAATTATATATAATATATTCAGGAATATATTGCAGTCTGGGAAAGCATAAAATAATTATAATAGGCCACCAATTACAGCCAGATCTGCTCAACCGTTGGAACGTGATTTTGTCGCAAACATCTTCACAGACTTCAATTATATCATAATTAAATAATTCGTAAATTATATTAAATCATCAGGCACTTCTGAATATTTTGCTTTTCCGTGCTTCTGAGCCGTTGGTCCCGGTTTTAAGTAACAAATATTCACAAAATCATCTTCTAGCGCTTAACATATAGGTATCACTATCCATTGAACATTGTATTACTGTTTTACATTATAGCTTAAAAACAAAGTTAGGGTTATATTGACTGTATCAGGTTGTAAGCTGTTTATTTACAGTTCACTGTTGGTTAAAATTCAAACTCATACTTACAACTTTCAAATTCAATACCTATCTACATCAACTACGACGTACTAGTAATAAAGTAAGACTACCAGAATATCAACAATACGCAATACTTACATTGAAAGCTGTAATTTTGGATAGGAGAATACCAATTTTTTGAGTTTTAATTTATTATAGACTCAATTAAGGTTTATACCTACTGTTATATTGTAAATTTAGGAGAATTGGCCCACTGATTCATCAGACATTAGTATTATACTCGTAATAATATTGATTTTACTTAAATATTAATATAAATAATGTACATGATAAAAGCTCGGTCAGGGCGTCACATACATTAGCGCATTTATAGGTGAATCTTCTGGACTTATCTATTATGTGGCATCAGGCGGACTTTGTATTGTAAAGTATGAAAAAGTTACTATAACTTATATAATACACCAAAGAAATTTACACAAACAGATGCGATATTTTTACGCTCTTGAGCTTAAGCCTTGAATACTTCCTTTTTTGTTTTTTTTATTACCCATTTTCGTTACTACGGCAGCGAATTACGTCAGCGGGCGCGACAAAGTTGTACACGGGTGTCCTCAACGAAGCCTGTCGGCTGACTGAGCGGGCGCTGTGAGGTGGCTAATAGCGGCAAAATGCACTCCCGCTCAACAAAACGTATTTTATATTCAAACAATATGATTTTAATAAATAAATAACAGCATAGGACCTCGAGGTAACTTATTAGGGACATGGAAATAAAAAAAATAGTGTGGTACATTATATAACTACTGAATAAAATTGGTTATAGTCAAGGCGGTCACAGGTAAATTTACAGATTCGAGGCAACTTTGGGATAAATTTCTATCGAGCCGAATTTACTCAATCGTGTTTTGGAGAGCTGACAACCCTAGTCAATATACTTAATAATAATTATCCATTTAAAAAATTGTGAAATCCTTGGTGACACCATTGCAAAATTGGTTCGAAATATGTCAAAATATGTATTTTGAGTCCCACTTCACCTTAAGTCAAAGTAAAAGCAGCAGGGACAGGGTAGCTACAGACTGTCCTTGTCCGTTTCAACCTGTCATGTGTTGAAAACTTACGTAGGCTACGGCGATCATTTTTGATCAAATAGGCTGTATATTTATCTGGCACCATAGAGGTAAGTTTAAAAAAAGAAAAGAAAAATACGAGATATTGAACAAGTAACTTAACAAAATAACGAACAAGAATTAAACAGCTTAGTGCCAAAATCAAATTAATAAGTTCAACGACATTAATACTTTCACGAAGTAGATAATGTTAGATACGCGTAATTTGTATTGCGATTCAGTTAAATTTAAAAGCTTTTAAAAGATTCCCATTAAAACGGGTTTGAACAACAAAGAAGACAATTCCTCGTGGGAGAATTCTGCTATCTTACAAGTATCACACACCTCTTTACAACTGACATAAAAATCTATTTGAAATGTTTACTCAAAAGAATATCTTATTTTAATCTTGATTGTGACTCAGTCTTTGTGTGCAAATTCATTTCGCACGCTTTAATTAAATAAATATAAATCCAGTGTTGTCTGTTATAAAGTCCACCAGAGCTCGCTTGGTTAGGTTTTGATGCTTTTAACTAAAATTACCGACTGCTTTAGAGCACACATTAGGCGATCGCGACAGGACACAATATTAAGTTGATAATAGATTTTGGCTCTTTCAGTTTCAAGCCCCTGGGTACTAAAGGTCGTCAGAAATTGGCGACTAGGACTTGTCAGATTCCCTGGGGTGTCCGTGCGAATTCAGCCGGTTCTCTCTATTCTTTCGCATGCAAAAAATGCCTCAGGATGCTTAACTATGTTGTTATGAGAGTAGTGCTTTTATTACTGTGGCTTATTCTTAGCTGAGAGAAAAGCATGGTTCTGACCTCAGCCTATCCGGAATAGGCTTCTAGGTATAACTTAATAAAGATACACACACAGACTACACACATGTATGGTTTAAAAAAGTATGATATGATTTTAAACCATAGATAAAAAGTTGAATATTATTACGGCATAAATAAAACAGTTTCCGCTCATTCATGAATGGCGCAGTTGAAAAAATATTATTTCGGTAAATTTTGTGTACAAGTGTTTTTAGACTGAACAGGCTCGCAATTGAAAACATCCTGTACATAAATAGGATGTTTAGGAAGGAGCCCGCTTGTCTAGAAGAAACCTGTTTGTATTTGATTTTATTACCAATATTAGTAGGTAATTAGAACCATTGATAAATCCGTGGGACCTTAAATTCACACACTCATTCATAGATAGAAGATAGAAAATTTTGCACTTTCAAGAAAAATGAGAAAATATTTGAAAGACAACACTAAACATATTTATAGGTACAATAAGAAGTCCCATCCATCAATCATACAAATCCCATACAAGACAAACAATAGGAGCACGCATTGTTAACGGTGAAACACCATCGCGAATGACAGTTGTCATTGTGGAGAGAAACTCGTGAGAAGTTGTAACCAGCAAGAAATCATTCAAGCACCATACAATATGTCTTCTAATTATGTTAACGGGAATTATCGCGATAGTTGTGTACCTCAGGCAGTGCAAGACAACTTATTTTGTGGAAATAGTTGTGCACCTCTTGCAGTGCAATCTTATGAACTACGAATTTCTAGTTGAAGTCTTGGGTTTGAATTGATAAGTACACACATAAAGTATTTAGGTGATTCACAATGTTTCTTACGATGTTTGAATGTTCATTTATGTGTGTACATACTTATACTATAACGATTTCGAAATAATGTAGTGTAAGATCCCGTAGCCCGTAGTACAAGCGTATTATTACATCAATCATAACAGTGTACTGCTGGCCTCTCCCAACTCACGTCACAACATACGGTCCTGTGCCTTCTGCATCCAGTCCCTACTTGTTCCTTTTCATGATCGACCGTTCATCTAAAGATTACTTTTGACGAGTCGCGATCTTCACTAATGCTATGATAGAGTACAAGTGTCTATTTGTGATTATTTTTTATTATAATCGCCAAGTTTACAGAGAATCAAACTAAACAAAGGCCAGTTCAATAAACAAGTAAAGAGTCTAATGACAAGGGGTATACAACCTCAAAATGTTGATATCGGTATGATACAGAAATACCACACCTAAATATGGTAAGGATTGCGTTTCACGATGCGTAGGCGCAGTTTTAGGAATCCAAGCATCTTCGGTCCAATCACACAGTCCTCTAGTCATTCGGGTTTAATCAAGTTTGTTTTACCACTAATGTGTTGCTATACTCACGTCGCCATAATACGAAAACCTTCCCAGACCCCTTTTTGAAAAACGCCATATTGTAGAGAATAGGAAGGCAGGGAGTTTATTGCAGAATCCAACAGTAAACGGAAAGAAGCCCCGATCAGACCTTAGCGTATATAGGGCGCTAAGGATGAAAGTAGGAGAACGGAAAACGGATGAAATCATAAAGGTAAGGATCTATCGTCTCATATCAAGACTCCCTTAATCTGTATAAAGAGGCATAACACGTGGTGTTATGGTATAGAGTGGGACGAGCTCATCTCCAATCCAATGAATAAATAATTTTTCTACTTGAATTAAGTTCTCTTTTTCAATTCACGTCCGATTTCGTGAAAGACGACAGACCATCACTAATTAGTCGAACAAATACTAGTACAGAAAGCAATTATGTCTACAATCCGATCTCCGAATCCGATCGATAGTACCCGCATAGTTCTGTCAATAGTCAATACCAATATGCTACCGTGACACGACATATTTTCAAGACTTGAGATATGTCGATGATTGGAAATGTACCCTGTAGTTTCATTGCTTACTTCCATGCTGAAACTACAAGGATACGACGGAAAATATTGAAAGGTTTTCCTACCCATTCAAAAGTGGTCCACATCATCAAACTACCGTAATAAAATTAATGTAAATACAATAGACTACGGTAGCGTTAAGGCTGTTTACTGCATCAGATATTTGTTTCAAAACTCCTAAGGCCTTCAACTTGGCACGTTACCGCTACTCAAGACCCAAGATTAACAAGACTAATGAAGTACGGAAACGGACTTTAAGCCACAAATGGTCACCCATATCAACAGGTACTGACAGTATCGTAAGATGCGTGCTCAGGAAAAATGTCCTGCTCCTGGAGTCATCCTTCCGAGGCCTTACCCAGGGCTTTTAACCATAGGTGTGGTTTTTGTCGGTAGGAGTTCGGCATAGGTAGGATTTTTTTATGTTAAAAAAATTACAGTTGTGATGTTCCAACAAAATCATATTAATTTATTTATTTGTTGGTTTTGTACACACAATTAAATACAAAAGAAATAATAAGAAATATTGTACAAGGCACTGCTTATTTCTACAGAAATCTCTTCCAGTAGGGTTGTTAGGTGAGATGTGAAGGAGAGAAAGTAAATAAGTGCAGGATGATAAACCCTTTGTTGTTCGTGGTCCTACTACCTGGTCCTTCTAGTAGGACCACGGGTCATTGCATAGTATACATACATGAACCATAAATGATATTCGTCCGTACTTTTAGGTCCGCGCCTCATTCGTTGCACTCTATCACAGTATCCAGTTACAAGGACAATACAAAACGAAGGTTGTGTTTAACTGTATCTGTGGAAGGGCTGCTGGACCGGTCTGTACCGGAACTCGGTAATGGCGGCCTTTACCGGACGTGCTCACACTAAACCTGTTCTCTGCTAACATTCAGTTTTGTACCAATTTAGTTTAATGGATTGTTTTGCAGTGCGATGGTCACGATTAGGGAATGCCATACCGGGATACCAGGATCCCGAAATACCGGGATCCCGCAGCATTTTTGCGGGACTAGTCCCGCACGTAAATCGTGTGGGATCCCGCGGGATTAGCGGGACTGCGCAAAGGCCAACGCCATTGTTGTACTGTAAGCGGAAACGCGCAAACTGATTCGGGTCGAGAAAGATTTTTTGTAATTGTGACGTAATATACAACCTAATAAGTGCTTATATTTGTTTTGGTGATTTAATAAGGAAAGACTTTTCTTGTAAACAAACAGTTAGAAAAGTATTTAATTTTCTTGTACATTGCTTGTTGGCTATCTGACATGTAAAGTTAGGAGTCGTTTGGCAGACAAGAATATTGACGTGCTATGTTTTATGCGCAGTTACTTTCTATGCCATAACTATCAATTATAAATTATCTATTCTAATAATTTTAATGATTGCCTTAACTATGGAAAATCGATATTCCGAGTTCTGAGTTTCCGGTCCCCTGTTCCCGTTCCCGGTTTCAGATTCCCGGTTCCCGGTTTCGGTTTAAGAGTTCCCGGTTCCTGGTTTTCAGTAACCGGGTGCCAGTTCCCTGTCAGTCTTTCTGTTCCCGGTTCCCATTTCGGAGTTTCCTATTTCTAAGACCCGATCCAAAATCGTAATAGAAACCATTTCTTTGAACAGTTCTAGCCGGGTTACAGTTATTTTAAATTTTCTACCATTTCTTTTTCTTAAACCTTTTCCTGAAAATAATAAAACCAATAAAAAAATAATAAGCCAGATCAGTCCAGCCGTTCTGAAGTTATGCGCGTACATACATTTCGCAGATTAATTTTTGTGTTTATCTTTTTAATAATCTCACGTACGTTGTATTATTTATTTTCGTTGTATTTTCAGTTCTAGATGCTTATACTTTTCTCAATGACTTTCAGAAATCTGCGGGATCCCACAAATACCGGAATCCCGCGGGACTGAGATCCCTCAGTCCCGCAAATACCGGGATTACAATATTGTTGCGGGATTGCAATCCCTAGTCATGACTATTAGATGTAGTAAATATTGCATGCAAGTATCATCTGAGACTGTCACATCATGTATTAAAACAGCCTATCGCAGTGTCTGTAAATACAGGACTACTGCACTTTTTGCCTTAAAGCTCAAGGGTCGGTCGTGAATCGCCATCGGTTTTGAAGTTGATTGACTTTACTGTACCACACTGGTCAGAGAAGCTGGTACAGAGTTCCAGTATTCCTTTTGTACACCATGACTTCCACCGTTAGTCATCAGGTACACACAACTTGGTGAGGCTGGTTTGGAGCCCAAAGCATCCTGTCAAGGCTTCTTACAAGTCCCCGCTGTGATACCCAGGTTTGCTTTGTCTGTTTGGAACTATTTTTCTAAAGCCTGCGCTTGCGGTTGCCAAAAATACTTTAAAATAAGGGCAATTTTTATTCACCTACCAAAGATAATACAATAGTATTACATGCAGATCGGCAACTCCCTGTCGCGCCAAAGATATTTCAGTCGTTAGTAACATAGGACTGAACCTATTTACCTGATTTTTAAAATCACTACCACACATCACGGGCCCTATTTGACGCGTAGCAACTTGACGCGGATTAAACCAGATTTATTTGCATAGATCGTAAACATTTTACAGTCTTGGAATACCATAGGCAGATAGACATAAAAAATATAATAAAATATGTAATTAATATGCAATTGCCGTAATGATATACTCAGGCAATAAACGGCATTCAACATTTCGAGTTCCTTTTTGGGCAACAGACAGCGCTGCGCTGCGTGCGAGCATATGTATCGCAATTTGTATGTGGGAACGTTATCACTTGTATTAAAATCTATATAACAGGACGATCATGATATATGATATGAATATGTTATTTGTATTTCAGGGATGTCAAATTGCGAACCTCAACTTTCGTGCTGTGTTTCAAACGTTTGTTTTGGAGTTTTAAAGGTTTGGGGTATGATTAAGGGTATCGTAAAGTAATTCTGAATTGTTTGAGAATTGCCTTATTCTTAAAGCTCTTTTATGATTAAGCAAACAGGGCAGTTTCACACGCTCCTATGAGTGTGATGAAGAAATACCTCTACTTTCATACACCTAATGTGACGTTAACAAAGTTGCAGGGGTCAGCTAGTAAATAAATAAAGAGATAAAATCTTACACTAGCTTAATTTGAGCTGCAAGAAAACCAAATTGTCAAAATCTGAAAATTGTCTCCCAAATTCCCCAATCGACTTTTGCCCAGGACGATTATTGTTAACACACAATTATACTATTTTGGGCAGCCCTGTGGGTGAGCACGAAGGTGTTTACTTCCTAATAGGGCGACAGGAAGCGCGCTTCGGCAGCCGGACATGGTCAGAAACATACCTCGCATACAGCACTGCGATATCTTTAGTGTATAAAATATAAATACTACTAAGGCTTCTAACTGGTTGTCAGCGACTAGCGGGGCGACGCTGACGGCGACTGCGGCGAGAGTGCGGTGCCAGAGTACCTACAAGACAGTAAGCAACATACGATGAGAACAAGTGCTAATTTGAAAATTAAAAATCCCCCGATCAAAAGACTGTTCTAATAAAAGCTCAAACACGGTATCATATGCTGTAATCTTTTAAGAACTTGGTTATCCCAGAGACTACCTACTTGATGCATCAGCTAGTTACAGGTTCCTATGCAGTGCAAATACCAACCAAGTAACAGTATAAGTACCACATTTTCGATGAATACAATCTGTGAATTTTAGTGTAATTATTTCATCCCTCAGGCATTGATCTGATGATCTTCTGAATTTATGGCTAAGAACCATCCCCGTCACATTGTTTTTCGAACAAAACAAATCGCATGGTTTGTCCATCCGTTGGGCCGCGGCGAAGCCACAGACAGACACACACATACACAGATAGGTAGGTCAAACTTACACCCCTCGTTTTTCGGCGGGGGTTAAAATGGCACCGAGCGCGGTTTGCTTGTGTGAGAGCAAGTACTGCCTTGTTGGCCCTTGTTCTCTTGTACTCGAAGGCCACGCTCTCGCCTCTGTCGTTGTCGTCCCGCTGGTCGCTGAGGTCCAGTTTGAAGCCTAAGTATTATATTCTGTGGTGATCTTTAAGCTTCCATTGTTTGGTGAACGTGAGCAGCGGAAAATGGCAAGGGCTTACCTACATCGTTGGGTATGTCCGTATAGTATAAGTACTATAGATTGGAAAATTACAGCATTACTTGATCTAGGTCTTCACAAGTCAACCTAACGCAGGCGAGGTTGTATAGGATTCCTAGAGGTTTGTATAGTGAAGTTTGGTTTAGACTAAGAACTTTGAAATAACCCGGATTTACATAGGGGATCCACCCGCCAGATAGACCGACGACCTAGAAAGGCAAAAAGAAGGCGCAGGACCGTGTGCTGCAGCGTAAATCGGAAGTGGCCTACGTCCAGGAGTGGACTGCCATAGGCAGATTTGAGATTTGATAGACACCGAGGATATTAAACAGCTTACCATAAAATTTCCAGTACAAAATGTTAATCCTGAAATCCTATTTTAAAACACATTTACTACCCGTTCGCTCTAACTTTGCTGCTGGCGTAGAGGCGTATACCCGAATTGTTAATTAGACGAAGTAAATTGACAGTAGCTAATGTCACTTCGTCATAGAAAATACGCAACATTGTATGAAGAAGTGACATTAGTTGCTGTCAATTTACTTCGTCTAATTAAAAATTCGACTTTAGTATGGAGCCGAGCGGCAAAGTTAGAGCGAACGAGCAGTACAGTAAACAGCAGCGCGCATTAACAAAAAAGAAATAAGCCCATAATAACTTGTAAGTTAATTTTTAACAAACTACCGTCATCTGTATTTACACTATCCTTCCCCCGTCCTGAGGGACAACTTTGTACATTAAGGGGCAAAGTTCCACAGACGGCCGTTAAAAACTCATAAAACGATAGAAAACATTCTGTTTACAGTCGTGAAATATATATGTAGTAGTTGATTACCGTAAGTTATGTCGTTAATTGTAATGATATGACTGTGTTTTCTTCACGCAGATATCTAATAAATATGCAATATTATATTTTTCGGAGTTTGGGTGTTTTTAATGTCTTTTGATTCCATTTCAATTGATGGACAAAGAAAGGAATAGCGTGATTAGAAAACAATGTGGCATAACTGAAGATGTAGTGACGAAGATTGAAAAAGGGATGCTTAGCTGGTTCGGACATGTCGAGAGGATGGATGAAAGTAGACTGACTAAACAGATTTATAAGGCGAGAATGAATGGGCAAACTGGTAGGGGTCGACCTCGGCGTACACATGATGACCAGATCAAAGACCTGTTGGAAAAAGGCCAGGTCAAGAGTACCCTTAACCGACGAGCATGTATGAAAGCGCTTATGAAAGTAGAAGAAGCGAAAGTGGTATGCCAGGATCGTAGCAAGTGGAAAGCCATAGTCTCTGCCTACCCCGATGGGAGACAGGCGTGATGATATGTATGTATGTATGTATGTATGATTCCATAGCACAAGCTTATAATAGCTAAATTTGGGCTAGCTAGGCGATGGTGTATAAATAAATACGGCCAAGTGCGAGTCGCACTCGCACACGGAGGGTTCCGTACAAAAAACGTCAAAAAAATCACGTTTGTTGTATAGGAGCGCCCTTCGACCAAGTAATAGGTAGTACTATTAC
This sequence comes from Miltochrista miniata, assembly GCA_933228765.1. Taxonomy (NCBI): domain Eukaryota; kingdom Metazoa; phylum Arthropoda; class Insecta; order Lepidoptera; family Erebidae; genus Miltochrista; species Miltochrista miniata. Next base: position 34,622,596 of record OW121755.1, on the reverse strand, counting down.
TTGGTCGAAGGGACCGCCCGTTATTTTTTACGAGTTTAGTAATTGTTGTTATAGCGGCAACAGAAATACAAACCCTATGACAGACAGACAGCGTCGTCTCAGTAATCCCGTTTTTAACCTTTGGGTACGGAACCCTAAAAATGTCTCAAATCATATAAATGTGCATTCCTTAGACCATATATCACGGGACTAGCCTTTGCGAACCACCGCATACAAAAATATTCTGCCAGTTTTCATGCAAATGAAGGGGGAAACACAAAGACATATAAAATTTCATTGCATTTAAAAATGTATTAATCGACAAACGCGTAATGGCTGTTGTGTGTTAATTTTTATTGTACAGTCAACTACAATGAAATGTACTAGTTTAATCATATAAAATGATGTTCTGATGTACAGTGCTTTTATAAAGCCAAAAGACCAAATGGTCATGTGCAATGGCAGAAAACAATGCTTAAGTAAGGCGCATCCTGTGGTTAGATGATCTAATGTGCATTCCTTTCCTACCTGCTAAGTGAAACGAAAATCGGAAGCGTAGCCATGTTGATAATCTGAAAAAAGAAAAGAATTTTGTGCTTATTATAAATAAATTCAGTTATTGTTCCAAACAAAGTTTAAAATGTCTTTATAGTTTATACCTGTATACTTACCTATGTAGGCGCATAAAAAGCTACCTACTGCTCGTTCGCTCTAAGTTTGCCGCTCGGCTCCATACTAAAGTCGAATTTTTAATAAGATGAAGTAAATTGACAGCAACTAATGTCACTTCTTCATACAATGTTGCTTATTTTCTATGACGAAGTAACATTAGCTACTGTCCATTTACTTCGTTTAATTAAGAACTTTTTATAAGTTCAAGACCGAAAGGTAAAAATGTAAAGTTATATTTTATGTGGAGTAATATCATAGTAAAATAAGTTATACTGTAGTAATATATGATAAATTATACTGTGGTAAAATGGTGGATTCTTAAACACAAAGTTCCACAATATGTACAATTGTAAGGGAATTATGACGCCGTGAAAGACAACTTTTTTGTTATTTTCCAAATTACACATGTAGGTAACCCCGCTAAAGTTTCCACCGCTTTACTGAAAATCTTAATGAAATCAAGCAACTTTTACGAAACTTGAATATGAATAATGCTGCTTCTAAACAAGAATATTAATCGAGGTTTATTCATAATTTCGACTTAAAAATTACTTGACTTTCGCAAACTCTCAAACCGAGGAAGCCCGAGAAGAGAAAAAAAAAACAAATTATTACAAAGTTCCGCGATTGAATTTGAACTTTTGCTTGCCCTCTAGGCACTGATCTGTAATATTAATTACCACTGGATTGGCTGTCTCATACAAATGACAGCGAATTATTTGTGCCGATTTGAAACGCCTCTAGAGTTGGTTCAAGGAACTAAATCTGACGTATCATGCGAATGACTTCCCGTATCGCGCCGGGAATTATGAATTATTTCGTAATTTAAGGACTTTTGTGTAGTTTAGTGAGGATTTGTGTGGTTACAAAAAAGCAATAGACATGGTGAAATGTGTGTTTTGCAAAATTAGCTTCAAAAAGGGAGCAACATTAGATTTCACAGGTAAGTTGATTTTTTGTAATTTTTATCATTAAATCCGCCTGACCTACATGTAAAATGCTTGATTATTTACAAAATATGTATAAGAATAATTAGGTAAGATTACATTATTTTTAAGCACAAAAATAGGATTTTAATTTCGTTTAGTGATGTCCATGTTGTCGTATCGATAAACTTGATCATGGTCTGATGTGATCGAAAACTTTTCTTTATAAGAAATATGTCTAATAATGGTATCATTTTACATTACATATGGTCACGCCTTCAAACAAAATCACGTCACCAAACAAAATCTTATTAGTAATATTTATTTAACTTATTTTCTGACATTAACTTGTGTGGGTAATACTTACTACATAATATTTTTTACTCTATTGATGTATGTTTATTTTATTGCAGATTTCCAACTGATCCAAAAATCTGAAGTGCATGGCTTGGCAACATGGGAGCCCATAACTGGACTCCAAATTCAAGCGATCGTCTGTGTTCTAATCATTTTGATGTTAAATGTTATTCTATGCATAACACAAGAACTTCCGGTTAATAAATAGTATACCGTCCGCTAGTGTACCATAGTTTTACAATAAAGTGTAAAATAAATGAATGAATAATAAAATCACGTTTATTTTTATTTTTTTCTACACATAACTCCCTTTCTATTTCTGTGGCGCATGATATATATAAACGCTCACTTCGTGGTGAAATGGACAATGATAAATGCATCAAATTAACTGAAGTAAGTGTATGAAAGCCACAGACACTTATGGGATCCACGTTCACCGCACAATGATCTTTGTCTGTCTGCCTTTTATTCTTTTTATAGGGATTCATTATTACTAAAGCTGCAGCGAATTGGCATACGTCACCCATGGTAGCTAGTAAGAAACTATAGAAATTCGTTGCTCAGCTTGAGGCACGCTGCCGAGTTGCTGATTAATTTGGCCCAAGTGGAGATGCATGTAATTTCCCCAGCACGCGGCACGCTCAGATTGAGGCAGCTCGCCCCGCGGCTGCTCAAGTGGAGATGCGCCTTAATACCTCTCTCAATCTCTTCAACGAAAGTAATATTTTCTAGCAATTTTGCGTCACGAGTATGCCAAATTGCAGGTAAACATTATTTCATTTAGGTAGGTATACTAGACACCAACTTAAACCACCCTTATTAAGAGCAATATTCATTAAAGCGTCGATAGCTTAGTGGTTAAGAAGACTGACTGTCTTGCGATCGAGAAGACCCGGGTTCGAATCCTGGCCACTCCTAGCACAAGCAATTTAGCTTAGTTGGAGAAGTTAAAGGGAATATTCGTAATTTCGGTTGTTAATATTCTTATATTAAACAAATTATAAACAAAATTAATTTTAAAATATATATACTAAAAATGTTTTCATTTCAAATTAAATCTATCGATTCGCGTCAGTTCAAGAAAGTTTGGCACATCACTAATTTTAGTTCTCTGAACCAGCGCTGCTGATTTCAGCGCCACAATGGCGAGAATTAAGAAGGCATAACTTTAGTTTGACAGCCACCTATCCAGTGTGGTAATATTACAGATCAGTGCCTCTAGGGTTTTTATAATGATTGTCACGTCACAATTGCCGGAAGTATTGTCTATGGTAGGCCTAAACAATAGAGCAATTCGATGAGCACCTTATTTCTGTTCCAATTGAGATAACATAATGGCTTATTTTATAATATCTTTGTTTCGCATTCTGGTTACGAATTTAGGGGGAGTGGGACTGAAAGTGTCGATTTTGATAAATTTCTTGATAAATTGGGCAAGATGAATTGCTATGGTTTATATGTGGGAGTCCTGGGACATCCTTCCGAGGGCTAAACCAGTGCTCCCAAGCATAGGCTGTTGGGCGTTATGTGAGGTTTTTTAGTCAGTAGGAGTCCGGCATAGCATCCATGATGGATTTTCCCTCACGTTAAAAAAAATATTTATAAGTTCTACTCTATTTTAGGTACAATGTACCTACTGTTTTTTTAGGATTTAGAATTTTGGGTTTTTTTACAATATAATTTTCATGTTTCACATATTAGGTAAGTATTATTATGCCTGGAGACCCGTGACGGCTCACACCGAGTCAACTACTTCGTAGCAATAAATCGTGCTAAAGCTTTAAGCTAATCACTAGTTTAAACCTTCTAGAAATGAAGGGTGATTTTGGCCTTGAATTGCATCGCATATCTCAGATAGGGTTCCGAAAATCAATAACTTTAGGGATAGCCACTAAAAGGTTTGCACTCTGCAGCCAACCCTATGTTTATTTAGATTTTAGTAGCACCCTGATGAGTCATGCTCTCAACGAAGTAATTTGATTCTATTTTACTACTAGGGATGCAAACAAGCCACCAAATTCACATGATATCCATTAGCATTACAACTTGTGTACTTAAGGGATTGGATTACCAATACAATAAAACATTTTATGCCATTTTTATAAGCCAATGCCGTAGTAGGGATGCCCGATTTTAAGCTTTGAATCGGTCTTCGGAATCGCAGCTCAACCTCTTGAATTTCTTTTACTATCGTAGGCGAAACAAACACGCGATTTGTAATAAACCGGTAGATCGTAATGTTTTCAGGGCCTTCGCTAAGTGAAACGAATGCCTGCAGCGGGTTTACTAATGTTTGCCATATTTTAAAATGCCATAATTTCATATGCCATACTGGTATTTGCCATAATTTCATTAGACATAACGCTTCAGTTGCCATAATCGTGAAATGACATAAAATGACTTTCACTAATTCCATTGGTCATAATCGATCAAGTGTCATAATAATTTAAATCCATAAATGTATTTGCCATAATTTTCGTTTTCAATAATTCCATTTTCCATAACTTTTATTCACCATAATATAAATAAAGATAATTTATACGACACAGATAATTTATTCACAATTAAACCTAAAACTAAACCTCATATGGCGTCTACTAACTAAGCTCCTACTTTTGGGTGGTTTAAAAAAAAACCACGAAGACTTAAGGCGGGAGCTCCGCTTCGCTTCGCTCCCGCCATAGTCTTCTAACCTAACCTATCCGAGTCGGATTGCACTGAGTCGGGGTGTTAACGATAATAATTAATTTCGACCTAACAATATTATGTATTATTTTCATAATTATATCAAATTTTAATTATGTCAGGAGTCGATTATGAGATGTGTTACTTATGGAAACTAATTATTATGATAAATGTTGTTATAGAAAGTCATTTTATGGCAAATAAAAGTTATGACTGTTGAGTTGTTAAGGCAAACGTTATTAGTATAAATGATAATAGTGCAAATAAATATTATGATCGGGGATGATTATGGCAAACAATATTAGTGCAAATGAATTTATGGGAAACGAGAGAAGACCCCTGCAGCGGGTGTAACAATCTTAGATTTAGAATATGAGAGCAGCGAAAAATTCTAAATCTATGGTAACAACAGTATTGTCAAAGACGTCGCACTATTATTTTTCAGTGCAAACACACGAGGCGGGCTTTCGCCGCGTGCACACGCTTCACTTAGCACTTTAGCGAAGGACTATAATCTTCTGATAGAATGATTCAGAGCGGGCCTCTATGCTGTAGGCGCTTGCGGAATGAAAATGAAGCTTTCATACCACCTGCTATATGGCAACTCCTCCCAGCACATATATTGTGGATGACTTTATATATTTCTACTATGACTGTACCGTGCTATCATAGGTACCATAGATAGCTTCATATAATAAAGCTACTTTTGGGCTTCCTCGGCTAGAGTATGCAAAATGCCAATGTCAAGTAAATTTTATGTCAAAAATATTAATCATTTTCATGTTAAGATTCTTATAAACAGCAGCTTATTCATGTATGTCCGAGTTTAGACTAAGTTCTACACCAGTAAAGTGGCGTGACCTTACTGGGATTAGCTGTGAAATTTGTCCACAAACCAAAAAAGTCGCGTTTCACTGCGTTAAATTACTTTCCAACACGTTATCGAACATTTGTGTTTAAGCTTCCACTATAAATTACTGACAGCTATATAATACTTCTAAAATACACTATCTAGTTCTGATAAATTATGCAACGGAGTGGAACCACTTGTCCCTAAATTTCCCGCCAAATTCCTGCTTGAGAGTTACCAGATTATGATCGAAATTCGAACAAGAAACACACTTGTAGTTTTTCTTCACGCGAACACCGGACTTTTCCTCACGAGTCCGGCTTATAACCACTGTGCTAGCGCCGTTTTTATCTAATAATAGATAAGTAAATAAAAAACAAAGGTACTCACTTTAACTGTAATGAATAATTCAAACCATTTACCACTGGGACCCAAGGCTACAAGACACAATTTTTGTTTAATTTTCCATTATTATAATTAAACCACCAACACTACCATATTTCACAGATACACCTGAAAGTCACTTTGCCACTCTGTCATAAATTAAAAAAGTTTAAAAGTTAAACGTGAAAAGGGCGCCAAAACAAGCAATGATACGTCACACGAGCGGTCGTGTCACTACTGGCTGTAGTCTATGGACAATATGGCGGGTCATTTATTTTTATGGAGTCTTTGCATGGGGTTGCGGTAGCTTTAATTTGGGGCAACAAGTGTGTGAAATTATCAAACCCGCGCATGCGTGGTGGTCTCGCTGGCTAAGTACGCAAATAAGCAAGTACGGTATTAGATAGAAATAGCGAAATCGTGTGGGGTCGAGCAAATTGTACCATTTCTTTTGAAAAGTAATGGAACTAAGTACTATTCATCGTTTATTTGTCTACTTTTCCACTAAATTATTTACTTGGAACATTAAAAAGCATCTTAGCCAAATTAGACACCTTTGAAATAGGCTTAGTCTCTGAACTACTACTAAAATAGGTAAGTACCTGGAAATGCAACCGAGTAAAGGCCACCCCATTTTTTAAATAGTTCGTTTCCAACTCGCCCCCTTACCCGGTTTTCCTCTCTCTTAGCTAACAATGTCTTGCTGTGGCGAAGCATCGGCAGTCCAACATTGCCTTTCCAAATAAAATGGCGAAAGAACCTAAGAATGTTTTTGAAATCCTTGTTAGACAATACCAGAGTTCTTTTTTACTATGACAATACTCCACACATTCATTTAGAATTTTTCGCTACTCTCAAAAATCTATGACCCCACATGACCAACACATGACATTTTCAAACTTTTTATTTTTCACAAGATAGCCACCATTACTAAAATAGGTAAGTAGGTACCTGGAAATGCAACCGAGTAAAGGCCACCCCATTTTTTAAATAGTTCGTTTCCAACTCGCCCCCTTACCCGGTTTTCCTCTCTCTTAGCTAACAATGTCTTGCTGTGGAGAAGCATCGGCAGTCCAACATTGCCTTTCCAAACAAAACGGCGAAAGATATCTAAAAATGATTTTGAAATCCTTATTCGACAATACTGACCAGATTTTTTTTTTACTATGACAATACTCCACACATTCATTTAGAATTTTTCGCTACTCTCAAAAATCTATGACCCCACATGACCAACTCCACCAACGGAGTATTCCCGTTCGTCCCCTTGACTTCGTCCCCCTAGGGGGACGAACGGGAATTCAATATTTTATTTTCCCGATGGTCCCCTTAATTTTTTTGGGGGGACGAACGGGAATAATTTTTTCATTCTTTTTTTTGTTCTATTGCTGTAATGTATGAGGTGCGTTGGTAAAAAATCAAATTTGAAATTCTATTTTTATTTACAAATGAACAAAACAAATGAAGATCGTCAAAACAAATGAAGATTGGGGAAACAAATGAAGATCGACAAAACAAATGAAGATCGACGAAACAAATGACGATCGAAAAAACAAATGACGATCGGCATAACAACTGACGGTCGGATACACAAATGACGATCGACAAAAAACATGCAGATCAGTATAACAAAAGACTATAAGCAAGTTGATAAGGTCAATCGGATACACAAATGACGATCGACAAAAAACATGCAGATCAGTATAACAAAAGACTATAAGCAAGTTGATAAGGTCAAAAATTACTTGCAGCCATATTTTGTAATCTAGATGCGATTGCCATTCATAAAGATAAATGCAAGCAAATCCTGACCTTAATGACACTTCTCTAAAAATGAGCTTTTTGGCGTTTATAGACATCACCGATCATGAATATGTTAAAAATAAATAAATATTGTGCATGTTCATAAGGTAAAGAATTCCTTGCACCAATTTTTTGAATGATTATCGCATCTTGAATACAAAAAGGATCCAAGCTAATTTCGAGCTTATGAGCATGCATAATATCTATTTATTTTTTGTATATTCGTGATCAGTGGTGTCTATAAATGCCTAAAACCAATTTTTAGATAAGTGTCATTAAGGTCGAAAATTGCTTGCACCTATTTTCTTTAATGGCACTCGCATCTAGAATACAAAATATGGCTGCAAGTAGTTTTTGACCTTATCAACTTGCTTAGTCTTTTGTTTTATTGATCTGCCTATGTTTTTTCGATCGTCATTTGTTTATACAACCGTCATTTGTTTTGCCGATCCTCATTTGTTTTGTCGATCTTCATTTGTTTCGCCAATCTTCATTTGTTTTACCGATCTTCATTTGTTTTTTCGATCGTCATTTATTTATCCGATCGTCACTTGTTTTTTCGATCGTCATTTGTTTATCCAACCGCCATTAGTTTTGCCGATCCTCATTTGTTTTGTCGACCTTCATTTGTTTCGCCAATCTTCATTTGTTTTACCGATCTTCATTTGTTTTTTCGATCGTCATTTATTTATCCGAAGGTCATTTGTTTTGTCGATCTTCATTTGTTTCATAGATCTTCATTTGTTTTTTCGATCGTCATTTGTTTATCCGATCGTCACTTGTTCGACTCACACTTTATTTGTTTTGTCGATCTTCATTTGTTTTTTTATCATTTGTTTATCGTCATTTGTTTCTTTTTCATTTGTTTTTGATCTAGGGGGACGAAAGGGGGACGAATGGCACTTAATCGAAGAACATATTCCCATTCGTCCCCTCTTGAATTAGGAGGGGGACGATCGGGAACTGATTAAATATTATTTTAGTGAATTCCCGTTCGTCCCCCTCGGGGGGACGAAGTCGAGGGGACGAACGGGAATACTCCTGACCAACACAATCATGACATTTTCAAACTTTTTATTTTTCACAAGATAGCTACCATTACATCGCATTTTCACTAATGTCTTCAGTGACACTCGCAAAATTAATACACGGTCCTGCGCTTTCCACATCCAGTCTGTCCTTGCGACCTTTTTCAGGCCATCGGCGGAGGATCGTCCTACTCTTGTTCTCTGGCGGATAGCATCGTTCCGGATCTTATCTCCCAGAGACACCCCAAGCATAGCTCGTCCCATTGCTCTGCCTTGTACATAGGTACCTATAGCCTTATAAACACATTTGACATTACCCTTTCTTTGCGTCGCGCAGTCGGGTAAATACCAACTGGACAAGTAAGGCACTATAATTAGTTTCTTATACCTGCCTATCAATACTAACCCTAACAATTGAAGCATTGGGAGCAACAAGGGCGTTCGATACCCAAAGCCCGTTTTGATGTTATTACATCAAAATATGCACAGAGCCATCTAGTTTCGTATACCAAAAACTCGTTTCGATTACTGTAATCCTGGTGACGTGAGAATCATTAATGTCGAAGGTGGCGCTACGCCCTTGTTGCATAGATAACAAAAGTGTGTTTAAATTGAAACACATAATGACATGTCTGCAGTTTGAAAAACGTTTTAATGTAAAAATTAATGTAACAAGAGATTCTAGTGACTTTAGATCAGATGCTGGCCAGAGATAACATGAGTCTCCCTAAAAAGAAAGGTAAAGAATATAAAGGTTAAAGAGAGGTTTGAGCGAAGAATTTACAATATCAGCTCGAGGAAAGAAGGTACCTAACAAGGTTTTTAGACATATTACTACGCGTTGTTCCAAAAAATGTTAAATGTGTGTTAACCTCCATCAAAATGCACAGAGACATTTTTTTGTGAATTTTGGAATATATGTGACAAAGTGCAGCAAGATACCCTCTTAATGTCGTGTTTAGAAAAAGGTTTTAAAGTTGAGAGAGAATGTTGCGCCTGACAAGTCAAAACGAAATAATCAAGCCGATTCAGAAGATTCCCTTCAGTCTACTGAATATTTTGATGAATCTGATAAAAAACACGAAGATCAGAAAAAATAATTGAGAAAAATTGAATATTTGAACGGTGATTGTAATAAATACACATGTTTCACTTACATTTTAATTGAAAATATTATATAAGTATTAAAATTGTTATTTATTTTCCTTAAAAATTAATAGTAACATTAACGTCCTATCTTTTTTACCAGTTGGGTGCAACAAGGGCGGATAACGCAAGAAAAAAAAACTTGATTATAAAATATTTCTGATTGCTCTAAACTAATTTTAATACTTTAATCTTTTTGCTAAATCATGGGACTAATAAATAATAAAGTAAATTTAAGTGAAATTAAAAGTAATAAGATAATATAAGACAACATAACTTTCATTATCAATTTCCTCGAAACTCTATTTTACAACATACGCCCTTGTTGCACCCAATGCTTCAATTATAAACCTTAACTCCAGATACATGATGCCCGACTTGGAAGTGCCATAAAAAAATCTATCCCTATTATTTCTCAAACTGCAATGCGCGCGTGCGTATAATGGATAGATATTTTTTTCCTGTACAATCAAAGTTCAAATGAATACATTAAAAATATATCTTTTTCTCGAACTTACATCGAGTGTCACGGTAGTTCGTCAGGAATCACGCTTGACGAAGCGTGGCACACGAGTTATGGCGGCTGTATGGCTATAGGCACTACTTAATAAATAATTGTTATAGCTCCATACATGGTACGATAGCTTCTTTAGATGTTAAAAGAAATCGGGATTATAAATTATATAATTTGCATATTGACTGGCAGTGCCTTGGACTTCGCCTTTGTATTTCACACCTAACCACAGAATAACTAATAGTAGGTTAAATAAATAAATATTCATGGTCTCTATCACAAAAAAATTCGATCCCAAAGTAAGCTAGAAATAACCTGCTAGTGTTATGGGTATCAGACCACGGATATTAATAGATACTTTTAAATACATAGGTAGGACTTATCATAGATAGAAACCTCTCTCTAGATAAACATTTTATGGATCACACAATTTTTGTCTCTGGTGGGAATGGAATCTACAACCTCGTAATCCGGAGTTGCAAATTTCGACCACTAGTCCTTCTAGTATAGAGTGTACGAGGCATTCAGTGAACTACGAGTAGATTCTACGTAACCTAAACCTATGCCAGTGAATTAAGTAGGTAGCTACCTATATCTAATACGTATATCTAATACGTAGATATATTATATTCTCAAATAACAAGTACCAACCTTAGTGTAGTATACTGCCCGATTAGCGATTGGTTGCTTTGCGGTTACTGCCCAGCTTCTCTGGGTAGGTAATATTGTGACGATAAAGTCTGCAGTATTCGTCAATAATCTGGCTATGTCAGACTAAAATAATCTTTTAGTCTGAGCTCGCTATCTATAGCAATAATACTTTTTCAAATCGGATTATTCGTTACCTACTGAGATTTGCGCGAAGAAAAATATAATCAACTTGTAGAGGGGAAGAAATCCTTTCATTTTTTGTACGTTCAAGCCATAATGGTAGTATTATAATAAACTAATGCATGCAGTAAATTACAGTTCTTTGTTAATAAATCCTAGCCAGTATCTAGGTCCATACTTACGTCTGAAGCGTGTCATCAAAAAAAATACTAGGGGTGTTGAAGTTCACTGGTTTCTGACCGTGTACGTTACCCCAGCAAAAAAGTAGCTCCTAAACTGATTTGAGTGGAACCTATATTTAGAGCGTATTATGCCATATATGTGCGCCGAAAAAAAAATTTGTGCGTATTGACGTTGTGGAAAAAAAAGGAAAAAACGATTTCTGCTGGAGTAACGCCGTTCCAGCAGGAAAATTCTAAACGAATAATCTTAGAGAGAAATATTTTGTATGCACTGAGGGCTCATACTTTTACAAATATGTGCCCTTAAAATAAAATTTGTGCGTCTTAAGGTTTTCGTTATATTGAGTTTTTTGCTGGGGTAACGTTTTGTGAAATTCTGTATCTCGGAAACCACTACATGTGCGCCTCTAGAATAAACTTACACGAGTAGCTCTTAATTTGTGCGAATTTGTGTCATAATCAGATTCAGGAAAATGTGTATAGTTTTCAAGTAATCAAGCTTTGTTGAAAATCTGAAAAAAAGTTGCACCACCTAAACGAGAACACCTACGAACTCGCTAAAAACTGTATTCGATCCTGCTCGACACTTACAGTGATCGTAAAAAGTTTCATAAGTGCACATGCATGCGTTAACGAATAATATTACTAAAACTCAAAAAAACGGCGTCAAAACTTTGACATCAAAATACAAAGACTGGCTCAACGCAAGATAAGGAATTATAAATAAAAATTTTGTGCGTATAATTAAATAATATATGGTGAAAATTCAGCGTGAAATATTTCGTATTTAAGAAAAAATAAACAAAAAACAAAACATACTAACAACGGATGGTTATCCGACTAAATTCGAATGACTACAAAAAAGCGACTGTTTAATACATATCGATGACCTTCTTAACTGAACGGATTATACCTAAAGTGTTGACCGAACAGTCGCGTTCAAAAGTTTGTAACCTAATTTTAGAGTTTAATAATTATGACCATATCAAATGATAGACCTTGTTGATATGTAATAATTTTTTTATTATTGACTCTTAAACTAATTATTGCATCAAATCACAGATCAAATTTCCTACCTATAAATATCAAAACAAAAATAAAATTATATTATTTATATACTATGTGTAGTCCTTATTAATTTAGTTTAAAGTATGAATTTACAAATAGCGAAGTCGCATAATCACAGAAAATCACAGTTTGGTATTAAATCTATCTACAGGGTAATTTTACCTGACCGCGCCAGAAGTAGGGTAATCTTTGTCGAGTGTGTGTACATATGGTTGGCGTTTTCTACAGCTTACATGGCTTGACGGATTTTAATAATCGAGGTGTCGTTAGATTCGTCTCAATTGAGATAGGTACCTACTGCATTAAGATACATAATGTTAAAAAATTACCCCCGCAGTTGAGTTTTTGTTTCATTATAATTTACTTGTTAAATCGTCAACCACCTCTCGCTGGCAGGTTCTATACATAATTCCCATCAATATTGGCATCTAAAATTAAAATGATATAAATATGTACCATGTGTAGTCCTTATTAATTTAAATCACAGATCAGGTTTTCATTTCAGTTTTAAAATACAAATAGCGGAGTCGCATAATCACAGAAAATCACAATTTGGTAATTAAATCTATCTACAGGGCTATTTTACCAGACTGCGACAGAAGAAGGGTAAAGGTTCTGTTGACTTTAGGTACATTTACACCAAGCACAGCTCTCAAAACTGTACCTAACCTATATATGTTTACCATGGCTAGAACACTGTTATTATGAATGAATAAATAAATTAAGCAATACTTAAGTGTACAAAGTTTCTATATCATTTTTATATCTCTAATTTCATCTTTACCGTCAATGTATCTAAAATATTCCTTTCACATCGAAGCCTCAGGTCTACAGGAATGACAGCAGATTAGCAGATGTACTAGTTGACAGGTGAGTTTGGGTTGGACAGTTTGGCTTGGACAGGTTGGCTTGTGCTTTTAACACTGTTGAAAATGCATTCTGGACCCATAGGATAACCCGGGGGTGCCATGTTAACTTATGAGAAGGATTGTGCCACATCCAGGAATAATACATTCCGGACTCATGGTACCCTCCAAAAGATATCCCTGGGGGTGTCATATAATCTTTGGAGGAGGGTCCATGGTACCCCTAGGATTCCGAACCCATGCCACAACCCCATGAGGTACCATTGTGGGTGCCATGTAAATATTGGAGAAAGATTTGTGGCTCCCTTAGGATTGGTCAATCCGGAATAATGGCAAATAAGATATCTCTGTCTCGATATGTAGGTCTTCTTTGCTAGCCCAAAAGGGGCTTATAAATCCAAAAATTAATGCATTCCGGACCCATAGCACATCCCATAAGTTACCACTGCGGATGCCATGTGAACTTAGAAGGACCCGTGGCACTCCCCGAAACCTTGTGACACGTAGGTAGCCCAAAAAGGTTATTTATACTGTTGATTGATAACACTTGGTGGAACCTGCTGCTCATATTGAATAACACCACTCATACTGTTCTACAACATTTATTTACTTTACAACTGACTGGTTTCGCCTTTCAGCATTCTCAAAGGTAAGGTTGTTATAACTTGATGACCACTATATCATGTTAAAAGGCTAAGGTGACATTATAAGTATCTTAGAGTATTTATTAGGTTTAGGTATATAATTATATACCTAATGTCACCTTAGCCTTTTGATTTAACAACTTTTATCATAATTTTAATAATACCTAACCGGTTTCGCTATTATAGCATGCTCAAAGGTCTCAAAGGACCTTTAAGAATGCTATAATAGCGAAACCGGTTAGGTATTATTAAAATTATAATAAAAGTTGTGGAATAGTACAAGTGAGTGAGTTTTCATAATGTATAACAAGTTCCATCAAGTGCCAACAATCAAAATTATAAAGGTTACACTGTTCATTAATGAAAATACGAGTTTATCTGGACGTGTACGCTTTAAAAAGTTTCTATAGAGTTCCAAGTCTGCAATTTTGTCCAAAAGAACTTAAAAACACACTAATGACAATAAAAATGCTAAATTTAAACGTGAAATCTTAGTCCCCCCCTTACCAATCTAATAATTCACCAATTTGAACATAGAATTTCACATTATTAATAAATAATTATTCATGGATGTGGCCATTTTACGAATTTCCATACAAAACTGTCAATTCAGATGATTTACAATGAGATTCATTATGAGATTCTTAAAGACAATTTAGTGAATGACAATTTAGTGAAGAGAAACACTATAAGATCCATAAAAGAAACGTACAATGTGGCCTTTTTAGGCCCACTGTTGTTATCGATAAACGCATCTACACATACAACGCGCATCTCTGTGTATGTGGGACGTCATCCATAAACAGTGCAAGTGTGACAGAGAGCATGATGTGCGCTTTTTCTTTTGCATGTTTTATTACCTCCGCCTGCCACGAGCTGTTCTTTTGACTTTTTTTATAATGATGAATATGAATATGATATATTGATAGTATCGAACCTAGTGTTAATTACCTTTTTATTTATTAACTTACTTTTATTTAGTGTCTGCCTCTGTGGCGCAGTCGGTAGTAATATCGCCTGCGGCGCTGGAGGTCGTGGGTTCAATTCCCATCGGAGACAAATATTTGTGTGGCCCATAAATGTTTGTCTCAAGAGTCTGGGTGTTTCTATGTATATAATATGTATGTATTTAAAAGTATAATTATACCTAAGTATTAATATCCGTGGTCTGATACCCATAACACAAGCAGGTTATTCCTATTACTTTAGGATCAGATAGCGTTGTGTAAAATGTCCGTGAATATTTAAAAAAAACTGTGTCTGTGACACAAGTGTGTCACGTTTTTGCTTTTTTCTACCTACTCTTTTATAAGTAGTAGGTAGTATAAACTAATTTTAATGCAAATATAATATGGATGTACTTAATCATGTGCAATTTCGCGGAAACCGCTGGTAAGAATATAATCCAAGAGCAAGTTTATTTAATTTAATAGTACTTTTCTACTTCACTGTACTCAGACACAATACGTTTCAAATTGTTCGAGAGTAAAATTAAGAAGGTCATGGATATGTATTAAACAGTCGCTTTTTTGTAGTCATTCGAATTTAGTCGGATAACCATCCGTTGTTAGTATGTTTTGTTTTTTGTTTATTTCTTCTTAAATACGAAATATTTTACGCTGAATTTTCACCATATATTATTTAATTATACGCACAAAATTTTTATTTATACTCCCTTATCTTGCGTTGAGCCAGTCTTTGTATTTTGATGTCAAAGTTTTGACGCCGTTTTTTTGAGTTTTAGTAATATTATTCGTTAACGCATGCATGTGCAATTATGAAACTTTTTACGATCACTGTAAGGCCCTTCGTACACTAGGCTACGCAAATCTTCGATACCCAAAGATTTTGGTCTCTAAGCGACTACCGCAATACAAATTCAAAGAGGTTCGTACACAGACATGCGTCGCCGACATTTTGTTCATTCGTCGCCGACGCCAGTCGCGCGCTACCTGCCGGTCGAGATCGTCGCTACTAATGTCGCTGCGATTTCCAAGATGGCAGAACAATTGACATAAATATTCAATTTGAATTCAGTATTTTTTTATACCACTAAGGTGGCAGACAAGCATACGGCCCACCAGGACCGGTGGTCACCGCAGCCTATGAATGTTTGCAACACGAAAGGAGCGACTCTCGCGCTGCCGACCCTGTAAAAACCTTCTAAGACCCCTTTTGAAGAACCCCATACTTTAGGCGTTTGGAAAAACCGAGGCAGGGAGATCATTCCACAACCTAAGCGTGCGTGGAAGAAAGCCCCCATCGGATCTAACCGTGCTCGAACGCTCCGGACGTAGAGTGTGAGGATGAAATCCCTGTCTGTGGCGAGCGGTGCGATGATAGAACGTAACTGTGGGCATCATATCAAATAAGTCCTCAGGACACACACCATTGTACAGGCGGTAGAACACGCATAAGGAGGCAAAGTCTCTCCTGTCGCGAAGAGGTTCCACTTCACCTGTAAGCATAGGATCGTTGACAACTCTCACGGCTCGCCTTTGCACCGAGTCAAATGGACGAGGCTGATATTCTGGTGCCCCCGCCCAGAGGTGACAGCAGTACTCCATGTGCGGCCGCACTTGCGACTTATACAGAAGCAGTGTTTGCGCTGCAGTAAAGTACCGCCGCGCTCTGCTGAGCACACCGAGCTTCTTGGACGCCGGCTTAGCCTCGTCCACCAAATGACTCCGGAATTGAACCTCTCTGGCAATGTCAACGCCAAGGATCCCAATGCTTTCAGAGATAGTGAGAGATGTGCCCTGGAATTATGGCGGTACAGTAAATGGGGTTTTCTTAGCAGTGAATATACACGCTTGTGTCTTGGAAGGGTTAAACTGGACAAGTATCTGTTTGCTGTAATTTTTTTGTAGCTACAAACAGTCTACACTTTACTTTTTTTTTTATATGGTTGAACGCAGTATTTCCTATTACGACGATTTCTTTGCTTTTAGTAAAGATAGTAAGCCAAAATCATAGTTTCGTCACTTGTGTCAGACATTTCGTAAATTAAATTAGTCTGAGACGTGTTGTCGCTATGTCTACAGTGGCAGAATAGACAAAATTGCGTCTTGAGATATCTCGTGTGTACGGTTCGTGCGCTACCAAATATTCGCGACATAAGTTGACAACATTAGTATCGAAGATTTGCGTAGCCTAGTGTACGAAGGGCCTAAGTGTCGAGCAGGATCGAATACAGTTTTTAGCGAGTTCGTAGGTGTTCTCGTTTAGGTGGTACAACTTTTTTTCAGATTTTCAACAAAGCGTGATTACTTGAAAACTATACACATTTTCCTGAATCTGATTATGACACAAATTCGCACAAATTAAGAGCTACTCGTGTAAGTTTATTCTAGAGGCGCACATGTAGTGGTTTCCGAGATACAGCATTTCACAAAACGTTACCCCAGCAAAAAACTCAATATAACGAAAACCTTAAGACGCACAAATTTTATTTTAAGGGCACATATTTGTAAAAGTATGAGCCCTCGGTGCATGCAAAATATTTCTCTCTAAGATTATTCGTTTAGAATTTTCCTGCTGGAACGGCGTTACTCCAGCAGAAATCGTTTTTTCCTTTTTTTTCCACAACGTCAATACGCACAAATTTTTTTTTCGGCGCACATATATGGCATAATACGCTCTAAATATAGGTTCCACTCAAATCAGTCTAGGAGCTACTTTTTTGCTGGGGTAACGTACCCGCGGCACGAGCCAAACAAAAAGAAAATTATGTGCTTATAATAATAGCATAACGAAGGAATAGCAGTAAGTAAATACAAGTTTTTGTTAGGCTGCAAAGACATTGTACCTTCGCTTCTGTTGATCATTATGGTTTTTCATTGCAGGTTCAGAGTCTGAATTTTAATTGTAAATCGTTCTAGTTGCTAAGAATTGCACTTTCTAACACATAGAAAAGAGGAAGAAAAGGAAAATTACTTAGGTATTTTGTGGAAATCGCAGTTTTTTAATAAAACTATTACAAAAAGAAATATCTACTTATTTTATGATCCTGGTAAGTATTAAATGAACTAATATTTATAACAAAAATTTGATGGTAATAAAGTAATAAAGATAATTGAAAGGAAAAACACTATTATTAAATTATTAATAACGAACTTGCACTGGTTTTCTTCTGCCGCTGCATTTTTCAAGACCCAGCACGCATGTGTGGTCTCCGCAGGGACAATAGTTGACTGGGGGATCTGAAAGAATATATGGCCTCATAAATCAGAAAGATATTAAAAATCGGCAAAGTGCGAGCTCGCGCACAAATCTTATAGTTTTATGTCCCACGCATCGATGTACAAATTCGTAGATCAATGGTCCCACGCATCAATGGGCTCACCACTGCGGGACAAATTCCATAAAGGTGATGTGGGATTATAATATGCTTCTGCCTACCCTTTCGGGAATAAAGGCGTGACCATAATAATATGGTCTAAGGGGTGAGCCTTTTTCTGTGTTGAAATGGACAGGCGCAGGTCGTGACGACCCGAAGTTGAAATAAAATTTTTCAAGCCGCATTTTCGTTTTACTTACAACTAGTTTTCATTTCGAGTTTCCCTTCTCTACGCAATTGTTACAATACTCAAAGTGTTCCCTTAGTCGCCTCTTACGACACCCTCGGTATGAATTGTGTTGGCGATAATTTGTACTCCCGTTGCCTCACAGGACCTCGTCGCCACACGGGCAATACCATCGGCATACGGCAATACGGGCATAATCATCTCAGAAAATTTCAACTGTCTAGCTACCAAGGTTCATGAGGTCTGTACAGCCTGGTGACATGTGGAAATCGCAGTAATTGGTCCTGTTTTCACTTTAAGTATCGAAACCTAAAAACTCAAGTAAGTCGCTACCGCGATCTCGGATAACGTATCTAATCGCACTGGGCCTAGTCAGCGACTCTACGTTGCATTGATACAGCACAGTTACGTGTTCGTGATCTATAGTCTGTTAAACCATAGATTTTACTTTTGATTTTATTAGGTTTATTTTATTTTCACTTGTGTTTCATTAATGGGTTATATTATATTAACGTAGCTAATATTTCTTTTACCACGTACCTATTTCAAAGTTCCCTTTAACGAATAATGGAATAGTTACGTTCTCAGGTCGCTGTCAAAAGTAAAATAAACGGTTGGACAGACTATAGTAACCTAAAAATAAAAACCTTTACATGACCTACCTTCAGTCAAATCATCATCAAAGTAGATCAGTATCGCGGGTATATGTATATTCTCAGCTAAAGCCACATCACTGAACCTGTCGCGCTCGTCCGGTATTTTGTTTTCGGCTAGCGTCTTGTTGTAGCACAGCGGCTTGCCTAAATACCGCCAGGTGTAGGAAGAAAGATGGCGGTTGTGTGGGTAGTACCGCATCATGATCTCGTACAGCGTCTCTTCTGAACATACTTCTAGGGTTACTGTTGAACCTTTAGTCATACAATTTTATGTTAAACTAGCGGACGTCACACGGTTTCACCCGTGTAGCTCCCGTTGCCATGGGAATACGGGAATAAAACATAGCCTACCTTACCCGAGGATAGTGTAGCTTCCCAACAGTGAAAGAATTTTTCCAATCGGTTCAGTAGAGCCAAAACAAACAAGCAAACAAATCTGTCCTGTCTATAAATTATTAGTAGCACTTAGTAGGTAGATATAAATTTTGCTATGATAATACTCGCAGGTACTTATAAACACAGACACGGTAAAGGTGTAATATCGAGCTGCCCTCATTTAAAAGTCCGTACCCAGCAATATTCAGACTTAATATATTTTTATTTTCATACTCGTGCTGTTTTATAGAGTCCCAGACCTCATACATAGATACATAACCCGGCGAAAATAAAGCACATTGAATTTTGGAAAAAAAAGGATGGTTCCTGTTCCATCTCTGTCGCAAATTAATTACGTACCTAGTAGGTACCTATGCAAGTAGTCATTACGTGTTCGTCAGCCTGTAGCTTGCAGGGTTTAGTTCGACTATTGCTGAAAAGACCCAACTATACCTAGATACTTGTCGCTCTTTGAGCCTAAGTAGGTACAGTAAAACCTGGCCGTTAATCAATAAAGAATGCTATGAACCATATACGACACATTCGAAAGGAATTACGCAGTGAATCTAGTCCGATCTGTTAGACATGAACGAAATAAAACAATCTTACTTGCCTGTACACATATTAGTGATTCTGATAGGTCTAGTTCGAGCCGTAGCTTTCCCTATTACGTACTGTTCGTTCAACCACCAAGGTTTTTCTAGAGGTCTCCACTTGGTCGATGGGACTACAGGTTCGCGGTGCCCGTGACCATGAATTTTGTAGGTAGTGCTGGTTCCTGTGACGGGGTGAATGTAGCGTACCCACTCATCGCCTTTGAACCAGTGACTCAGGTCCTTGCCGGCGTATGCCACGATGGTCATTGCGAGCTGTAGAGAGAAGTTCCAATAAAGTTTTCGTGCGCCATAAAATTCAGCTTATTGTAGCATGTGTGGCGACCGTGAGTAGCCCGCCTTATTTTATAATTCCGTCATACATACATGTTGGTAGCACTGGAAAGCGGCCATGCGGTTGGCAGCATGCTTAGCACCGACATAGGACAGGACAGAATGCTTCCTCCTTCTGCCTCCCAATTTCTGTGGCTAATGCACGTGTGTGAATATTTATACCTAGTCTGCTTGTCTTGTACATAGTAACACGAGTAATAAAGTGATATATTGTATGAAAAAGTATATCATTGACCTATCAAGCACCCGCACAATTCCCATACATGAATCAACAGCGTATTCGACATCTTCTGAGTTCTGTCTAGCACCGGACGTAGTAGGAGGATTAACACCCTGACTATGGCGAACGGACGAACGGTGCGATGATAGAAAGTAATGAATGCAGTTGATAACATGTACCTAGATATCCCGTTTCGTAGTGCTCTCGGGGCCCCGCTGACTCAGAATTCTGTAAATGATCACTGTAGTAAGGAAATTCATGGCCGGTTCTTGGATGGCTCACGTCTAGGTATGTAAAAAATAAGGTAAAAATAGGTATGTAAATAAATAATTTATTTACGAACGTTTCTGGGCTTTGGAAGGCACGCCAATTTGAAGACATTATGGGCAGCTTGAAATATTACAAGTGGGTCGTGTCAACCTGCGCCTGACCATTTCGACTTAGCAATATGCCCGCCAGCTATTCACAGGGTGGAAACTCCATGCAAAAATGTTTGTTTTCACCCATACTAATATAGACGTAATGTGAATGCTTAAATCAAGCTTCAATGTGTGTGTGAGTATTCTAGGGTCACTAGCTATGGAAACAAAACAATAAGGAACAGAACGCAATCTCATGTACCTATGTAGGTACTTTTTTTTTAAATCTACCCTCGGCTAAGCACAAATTAAACCAAAGCAATAGCCCAAAGCACTTAGGTAGTATTACGTAATGCAACGCAGTGACACTCTCTCAAGTACTGACACGGGAATCGACACATTAATTTTGGTGGAGGGATGGGGAAGCTTACTCAGGTGGGAGGCAGGGAGTTGCCGATCTGTATGTAATAATATTTTATTATCTTTGCTATTACGTAAGCTCGGAGTGCTCAGAAGGGCGCGGCGGTACTTTACTGCGGCGCAAGCACTGCTTCTCTATAAGTCGCAAGTGCGTCCGCATATGGAGTACTGCTGTCACCTCTGGGCGGGGGCACCCGAATACCGGCTTCGTCCATTTGACTCGGTGCAAAGGCGAGCTATGAGAGTTGTCAACGATCCCATACTTGCAGGTAGTGTGGAACCTCTTAGTGACAGGAGAGACTTTGCTTCTCTATGTGTGTTCTACCGCCTGTACAACGGTTTGTGCTCTGAAGAATTGTTTGATATGATGCCTACGGCTACATTCTATCATCGCACCGCTCGCCATAGACAGGGTGTTCATCCTCACACGTTGCGTCCTGAGCGCTCGAGCACGGTGAGATCTAATAGAGGCTTTCTTCCGCGTACGCTTAGGTTGTGGAATGATCTCCCTGCTTCGGTTTTCCCGGACGCCTACAGTATGGGGTTCTTCAAAAGGGGACTTAGAAGGTTTTTAAAGAGTCGACAGCGCGCTTGTGGCGCCTCTGGTGTTGCAAACGTCCATAGGCTGCGGTGACCACCGGTACATCTGGGGGGGCCGTATGCTTGTCTGCCACTCTAGTGGTATAAAAAAAAAAAAAAATACGTAGCACAAAAAAATATAAGGTGAAATGTGGGCGTCACAGACATATAAGAATAAGGTGGGCGTCCTGGGCATGACGAAAGTCGTGTCAACACAGCCTGTGGAACATCCGAGGCATTTAATGTCGATGCACTCAAGAGTGCTATCGACAACGCTGAGGGTTCGGCTCGCCGCGACTCTGGCTCCTGGAGCCACGTCGTCAGGAAGAGTAGAACACCTCGTCAAAAAGCCCGCGACAAGTTGCGCCTCATAGAGCACGACAAGTCAACCGGGCGTTCCCGCAAGCGGAAACGCGGACGTGGTAACGGAAGGAGGCCCGACACCAATGGAGGGACTAGCTCCCAGGTGGACTGCAGCCGCCGTGCGACGACAGAAGGCGAAAGCCAGAAGTCAAACACGGCTGGAGGGTCTAGCACCCAAAGCAGCCACAGCCGTGGTGAAGGTGCCACCGCCGACCAAAAACCCGCATCCGCCACTTCTCAAGGCAGGAAGTTCGCTGGGAGACCGTCTGAAAAGACTGGACCGCTCTCGCACTCCTCGCCGAAAAATAGGCCCTCGGAAGGTGACGTTCACGGCAGGAAGTCCGCTGGGAGACCGTCTGAAAAGACTGGACCACTCTCGCACTCCTCGCCGAAAAATGGACCCTCGGATAGCGACGCTCGTAGGGGAAGACCCGACAAGAGGGGTCGCCCAAACGAGACCACATCCCCGAGGGTTCACGTCAAACGGGTGAAGGTCAACACCAGCCTTCCACCTGGTACCTCATACGCCGACGCTGCGGCCAACGACGAACTTCGCGTCGCAATCACCACCGAACCCTCCCGCGACCTCACCGAGGACGAGGCTGAGGGCATCAGGAAGGCGATAAGGGCTGGACTGCGAGCGGCGATCACAGGGAAGGATACATTCATCCCGGCTTTCAAGGGCAAGCCGACCTTCAGCGACGGGACGCTGAAGCTATGGTGCGAAAGCCGAGAAGAGGTGGATTGGCTCCGTTCCACCATTGAACCCGTTAGCTCGCCAGTACCCGGGACCCGACTCGTCGTCAAGAGACAGTCGGACATCCCGAAACGCGTGAAAGCGGGGATCTTCATCCCAGAGAAGGAGGATATAGATGTGATCAGATCCTTCCTGGTGAGCCAGAACCGCTGGTACAGTGTCAACGAGTGGCACATCTACTCAGACCAGGAGCAGGAAGAGGGCGTCTTCCTCATGCTCGGCATTCCTGCATACGACGTCGAGAAGCTAAAGGCCAGAGGACAAAGGGTCGCCTACGAGCTAGGCAGCCTTTACCTCAGGTTCCTCGGATCCTCCGCCGCGCAGGAAGAGACGAAGAAGACGACCGAAGCCGCCCAATCCCAGGTTGACACCAACGTGGACAAGGCAGGACCATCGGGCATCAAGTCGCTCGCCACTCAGGGGAGAAGCGAAAGCGCCCCCACCGGACGAGGTGCCGCCGCAAGGCCGGAAACCCCTGGTGCATCGTCGAGCGACGAGAAGAAAAAGGAAGAGGGGATGGAGACCATCAACAATGATGACCTCCCAGCCGCCACCACCTCATCCCAATAATCCCCAGGCTTGCACTATACCGATAGTGCAAGCAAACCTCCAGCACAAGCGGCTCGCAGCGGCTGCCCTGCGCAGACACCTGGAGGTAAACAAGTTGACCATAGCCGCTATCCAGGAGCCGTGGATAGCGAAGAACAAGATCTGTGGTCTCTCCAACATTGGAGGTAAGTTACTCCTAGATACTACAGTGAGCGGGCCTCGTACTTGTGTTTATATGCCTAACAGTATCCCCGCCACTTTACTAAATGAGTTCTGTTCTAGAGATCTAACTGCTGTTAGACTCAGGAACACCTCCGCTGTTGACAGCACAACATCCATGACCGGTGACATCATACTAGCGTCCTCATACCAGCCCGGAGAAGACGCAGTGCCCAACGACGAACTGGTCAAGTTGACGAGATATTGCGAAGATGAGGGCCTGGAGCTCATCGTGTGCGCAGACTCTAATGCGCATCACCACATCTGGGGAAGCGCAGACACAAATAATAGAGGTGAGTCATTTTTCAACTTCCTATTATCCACACAGCTAAACGTATTAAATGTAGGCTCCGAACCGACCTTCAATACTCGTAGGGCCCACACACTCATAGATATTACTTTAGCATCTAATCTAGCATCAAATCTGATAAAAAACTGGAGACTATCAGAGGAACCATCATGCTCCGACCACAGAAGAATCATGTTCGACTTGGACTGGAGCAAAATTCCCACGGCCCCAAGACGTAACCCACGTAAAACGAACCGGCAAAAATACAAAATTCTAGTAGGTCTAAACATAGGAGATGCACACTCAGAGGTAAGTTACTCTGGCACCGCCGACATAGAACAACATGTCCGGAAGGTGACAAACACACTCACCACTTGCTATGAGGAAACGTGCCCCCTAACCGTCCCTGACAATCGAGCAAAATCGGGAGAAAAATGGTGGAGTAAGGACCTCGAACGGTTGAGAACCAAGGTAAGAAAACGCTTCAACCGAGCCAAAAACACCAGAACAGAGTCTGACTGGGACGCCTATAAGCTAGCACAAGCAAAGTTCAAAAAGCGTTTAAGTCAGAGAAAAAAAGAGGCGTGGAAACGCTTCTGCTCCAATATTGAATCCAATAGTCACGCACTAAGAGTCAAAAAACTTCTATCTCAGGACACGGATAAGTCTATTGGATCTCTAAAAAAGGTAGACAACACCTACACAAAATCTGACTCCGAAACGTGTGAGGTCTTACTACAGACACACTTCCCAGGCTGTCAAATCCAATCAGATATCAACTGGGAAGACACAGAAGGCGCCATCGAATCCGAGCCGGACTGGTCCACAGCTAGGGCCATAGTATCCGATAACAAGGTAAGATGGGCAATCGAAAGCTTCCAACCATATAAATCACCGGGACTAGACGGTATATTCCCCGGACTTATGTTATGGTGTATAGAGGCTATCACTACGCACCTGACAAAGATCTTCACGGGATGCATCGCGTTCAGGTACGTGCCAAAGTCATGGAGAGAAGTCAAAGTACTCTTCATACCTAAACCAGGTAAAAGTGACTACACTCATCCTAAGTCCTTTAGACCAATAAGCCTCACTTCATTTCTATTAAAGACTCTAGAGAGGCTATGCGAGAGAGAAATAAGGGAGAAAGTACTCCGACAAATACCAATGCACACAAAGCAGCACGCTTACTGCTCCGGAAAATCCACCGAATCAGCACTGCATGAGGTAGTATCGTACATAGAAGACTCCCTAGAGAGTAAATCATCAACACTGGGCGTCTTTATAGACATCGAAGGTGCCTTCGACAAGACGACCTTTGTAAGTATCGAAAGAGCCCTGCAAAAGCATAAAGTACACCCCACTGTGGTAAGTTGGATAGTGAACATGCTACGACACAGGGCTATACAAATTACAGTGAACTCCACATCTAGAGGGATCGCAGCCAAAGGATGTCCGCAGGGGGGGGTTCTATCTCCGCTCCTGTGGAATCTCGTGGTGAACGAGCTCATAGATGTACTCAACAGAGAGAGATACCTCACTGTAGGTTACGCTGACGACCTCACCATACTGGTAAGTGGCAAGTTCCTAGGTACAATAACAAACCTGATGGACAACGCCTTGAGGATCGTCGAAAAATGGTGCATCAGACATGATCTCACGGTAAATCCGACGAAAACAGAAATGGTTCTGTTCACCAACAAACGCCAAATAGATGATCTGAAACTCCCACAGCTCTTTGGCACAAAACTTTCCTTAGTAAATGAAGTCAAGTACCTGGGGGTCACACTGGACAGCAAACTGCTATGGAATAAGCACCTCACACAAAAAATCAGTAAGGCCACCATTGCATTCTGGCAATGCAAACGAATGATCGGTAAGAAGTGGGGACTCTCACCGAAAATCATACATTGGCTCTACACCACAGTCATAAGACCACAGGTAACGTATGGCGCAATAGTTTGGTGGCCCAGGGCCGAACTAGCTTCAGCCATAGATAAAATGCAGCAGTTCCAGAGAGCGGCGTGTTGCGCCATCACGGGATGCTTTCGCAACACACCCACAGCAGCGATGGAGGCAATGCTCTGCTTACCGCCTCTGGACCTGTTCGTTCACCAGGAAGCGGCCGCCGCGGCGGCACGACTTCAGGCGTCAAAACAATGGACGCGCTCAAGGGTAGGTCATAGGCGCATACTAGAGGACGCAATAGAGTATGAACCTCTCGTGGAAGCCCCTAACGACAGGATACCGAAAACATACGTGTTTGACCGTAAGTACAATATATCGCTGGCAGAGTCCGCCAAGGACCACTCCGGTATAAGAGAACTCAGAGTGTACACGGATGGATCCAAAACAGACTACGGATCAGGAGCAGGCACCTACTCCCCGGAGCTCAACATACACTCATCAATACCTTTAGGGTCTCATTCGTCAATCTTCCAATGTGAGTGCATAGGTTTAATTAACGCCGCCAATGCAATCGACTCCAGGAAAATTGAGCACAACCACATCAGGCTCCTCTCCGATAGTGCAGCAGTGCTAAAAGCTCTGAGGAGCATCACAATCGACTCTGGGCTGGTGCTTCAATGCCACCAGGGGCTACAAAAGCTGGCCCTAACACACAAGGTAAGCCTTCAGTGGATAAAAGGTCACAGCGGATCGAGCGGCAATGATGCAGCTGACGAACTGGCCAGATTGGGTTCCAGCACCACACCGGTGGGACCAAGCCCGATTATACCAATACCATTCTACCAGGTAAGGGCATGGCTGAGACAACGCACGAAAGAGCGGCATGAAAAGAGATGGGCACAAACAGTAAGTTGCAGGCAATCAAGGGAAGCTCTACCGAGACCCAGGCCAAAACTAGCTAGAACGTTGCTACATCTGAATAAAGGTGATCTGCGAACCATGGTGGGCACAATAACGGGTCATTGCACAGTAAATAAGCACTTGAATGTCTTAGGTATCACGGACAGCGCGCTGTGCAGAGCGTGCCTGTTGAAAGAAGAAACCATAGCTCACGCAATCTTGGAGTGCGAGAGCCTGGTTACATACAGAGTCGACATACTTGGCAGCCCCACAACACTCCGGGAGGCGTGTGAGGACCCGAAGAGGATCCTGCGCTTCTGGTCGGAGCTGGGTTGGCTGGAGTGACAGCCAACGGTCACGTACAATGGGTCCACTGGCGGACCTAAGTGCGGAAAATGGGAGCCCAAGAAGACTGAAGGTGGGCGTATACTATGCGTCTTCCTACCCCTTTAGAGTATAAAGGCATCACTTTATGTAGATGTCCCGTTTTTAAAATGTTCAAAGCAACTTACCCTTCGACTGTCGCAATACAAAAATCCTTGCTTGAAACATGGGCAGTATTCCACGCAAGTGTCATCACAGAACCAACTCTTGTTTTCGCATGAACACGCCTTTGTGCACTTGCAAAGTCGAAACTGATCTTCAAGCCAACTCGTGAGGTTGTACACCTTCCCGTTCAGAGAGACCCAGCAGTCATGCGCCGAGTCATGAATCGCTACCTCTGCCGGCGTGTACCATTCTTGCTTCGTATATCTCATTTCTCTTTGACCGTCAACTCCAAAACCTTTTTTTGTAAATTTTTATAAATTATTCCTATAAATACGTAGGTCATGGATCATTGACGTAGTTGTCATAGAGTTTGCCATACTTGACATAGAGAAAAACACAGTCAATTTTCAAAAAGTTTAGTATTTTTTACCGACTTGATTTTTTGACATATTGATAAAACTAGCGAAAAATTCTAAATCTCCATAGATTTAGAATTTTTCGCTAGATAAAACATTGAGACCAGTGTTTTACCTAGATCTCTTTAATTATAAGAAACCTAATAAACACATGCGAATAAGCTCGGTCTGTGTTTTAAAATAGGCACGTGAGGAGCTCGCTTAGAATCCAGTTGCAGCAGGGGAAGTCAAAGTTAACTAGTCCAAAATACGAAATGTACGTTTGAGATATATATTCGGCATATTTTATTGAGTTGAGCATCAACGGGCGACACCACTATTGCTTTATACAAACGGGTAACTGGAGCCGGGATTTCTTCACTGTGTGGTGAGAAGCTAGGCGTTACAGCTGAATGGATGTGGACCACCCATTCGAACCATATGGTTTTGAATCTCACAAAAATCATTAAGATAGTGGGATTTGTATTCAGTACGGACAGAGCCGCAAGCGTTCACTGGTAATAATTAAAACAGCAACAACTTCCAATGTAAAGAAATTTATTCTGTAATTATTTTCAATATAACTTCTTAGACATTTTTTTATACAGACATGATATAAATATATAACTACTTTATAGTAATAATGGAAAATCATAAATATCGTAACTACAGAAAGCTGAATCAGCCTCTTATTGCGTGGTTGGTCAAAGTGTTAGAATGACAGAGGGCAAATGACAGAGGGCCTACACTTGCTAAATAATTTCACTTTCAAAGTAAACAACGCATGGTAATATAAAGTAATGTATAATCTGTACATTTAATGGTCCTTCGAACCGGATCCATATCATGGATCTATTGATTTACTCTTTTACCATTCTTTATTTCAATAGACAGGAGACGCTTCTTATACTGTAGGATTGTATACATCATAGTAAGCAAATAAAATAGAGAACAATTAATGGTCCTTCGAACCGGCTAAATCATTATTATGAATCTATTAATTTACTCTCTTAACGTTCTGATCTTTCCAGCAGATAGAACACGCTTCTTATACTGTAGGATTTTATATGTTATAGTAAGCAAATACCATAGAGAACAATTAATGGTCCTTCGAACCGGCTAAATCATTATTATGAATCTAATGATTTACACTCTTACCGTTCCGATCTTTCCAGCAGATAAGACACGCTATACTGTAGGATTTTATACGCCATAGTAAGCAAATACCATCATGAACAGACATACATACAACAAACATAGTCAAGCCTTTATCCCCGAAGGGGTAGGCAGAGGCATAGTATACGCCCACATTTCACCTTATAGTTTTATGTCCCACGTAATTGATGGTGAGCCTATTGCCGTGTTGAAATTGACAGGCGCATGTTGTGACGACCCGCAGGTGAAACTTTTCAAGTCGCCCCTTATGGGCGCCCCCGAGGCCGCACTATCGGTTTACCGCGGCAGTTAGAAACCTCAAAATGTCATCAAACTGTCAAAATCAATGAAATCAAATCAAAGTTTGACATTTTGAGGTTAGAAACCGCCGCGTTAAACCGCAAGTGCGGCCTCAGCCTTAGGCCTTCAACTTGGCTTTACGATTGTCATTTTACTGACAAACGGGTGACAACCATCAAGAAATCATATATTATACTAATTGAAGGAGAAGGTTGCACCTGTCGAAACGCGAAGAACGAAAAAGGCACTGATTCCTATAATTAATAATAATACAGTCTCAGCGGGATCCTGTTCGATACTACTAACGAATAATTTAAAAAATGAGATATTAATTGATTTAAAAGTCGAGATGTACTGAGACTTTTACCGCTCACTGCTGCACATTATCAGACTGTTTATATAAATACAATAGACGATTACAGCTTATAACAGTATTATTTTCGTTTACAAAAATTCAACTCCATTTACAAAACTATATTTCGACTTTTATTAGTTGCTGTAAAATGATGTTTCAATATGTCATTTTACTACTATTTTATACAAAAAACGGCATCCAACAAAACGTTATTTTACTGCAGATAATAAAAAATCGACTTTAGCTGTTTTGGCTACAGATCCTGTGCTTATTATATCTCTTTTATAAGCTCCTAGTACCAGCTGCCCATTAAGCTAGGACATTGATCAGGCTATAACCGTGGTCGAGGCTGCCTACGAATCCTTAGGTAAGAATGTGGATAATTCGTGTTGCGGGTACATTGCGTAAAATACCAACTATTATATCGATCATCCTGGAAGAATGAATGAAGCGCTCGTGGCCCCGGGGACTCAGTGTTCTGTAAATTATCACTGCAGTAAGCAACATTCACTATGGCCGGTCCATGGATGGGTGACCATCCATGTGATCACTTTGTGACATTTATTTGAGCGTTTCCGTGCTTCGGAAGGCACGTTAAGCCGTTGGTCCCGGTTGCCAGTAAAATGGCAGTCGTTAAGTCAAGTTGAAGACTTTATTTCAACAGCAGGCAGCCATAACCTGCGCCTGTCCATTTAAACACGGCAACACGGCTCACCACCTATTACGTGGGACAAATTATATAAAAAAGTTGAAATGTAGGCATATAATATGCCTCTGCCTACCCCTTCGGGGATAAAGGCGTGACCATATGTATGTATGTATCCTGGAAGAAGTATATTCTGACACATGTCCTATCCTTTTGTGTCCTGATTATAATGAGAAGGATAGCGAATCTGGCAAACAGAGTCAGGTCGGAAAGGGATAAGATGCGAGTCAGAATATTCATTCTGACTCGCATCTTATCCCTTTCTTATTATTACAGGCCGACAGCTGCTATACATTTCACCCTAAAAAGCAATATACAGGTCACGCAAATAAACCGTTGAAAAACAGTGGGCTTTAACATTCATTCGCATAATTATACAACATAATTCACAAATTGTTGATAAGTCGTGAGTATATATTTTTGTGACTACAGCTTAGAATTAATAAAGAACACGAGTGTAGGTTAGAATCATGTAAGAATCGTGATGAAGCTAACCCACTGTATCTTTAGAACATCAGGTATTCTAATGGATAAGGCATCGGATCAGGGACAAAAAAGTTTGCAATCTTAGAAACTGTATTGATAAAAATGACTGCGCTCAATGAAAAAATGACGCTCAAATGACTTCAGAATATAGTGCTGCCATCTAGCGAGTTACTATCGTAACTTTACTAGCGCCATCTCTTGAGGATACCTAAAACTTAGGTAATTTGAATTTGAGATAAGCCACTAATATTAATAGTGGCTTATCTATAACCAATATTATTTTATTGTCTACGTGTGTGATAATTTATCATCCATATAGATTATTTTTCTTCAATATAATGCACATTGGTGGCTGTAAAATCATCAAAATCATCATGGAAATGTCATTTTTAAATGCTAAAATCCTTTATCTATTAGCATTATCATAAGGGGTTTTTACTAAACGACAGAAGACTAGCATAAATAAAATATGATCACGCCTTTTCTCTGAAGGCTTTCCAAAGGCACATCAAATGCCCAAATTTCAGTAATTACATTTTTGTCCCGCGTAATTTACGGTGAGATTATTGCTGTGCTGAAATGGACTGAAGAGGCTATACAAACATTAACTTAGTAGGCACTTGCCATAGTATGAACCTTGCCTACAATGAAATTACGAGTCTCGTCTCCAAATGTTTAACAATTTCAATATTCAGTATGTAAAATATAGCTTGATTCAAACAACAGTTGTATCAACTTTATTTAAAAGAGACCTTATTACAACGGCATAGAGTTTATTTTTTTAAAAGCAGACAATTTGAAAACAGAGATCCCAACTACAAATAACATACATTAACCTCGACATCAAAGTGTATTTTTTTTCAGGTCACTACAAATGTCACAAGAATCAAGCTATATTTTACAGACTGTAGTAACGTCACTTCTAACATTTAATTCATTTCCGGCAGTAAATGTGGGTAGTTACATAAATACAGTTGATGTGTGCGTTGCATGAGAATTGTCCTAAGCGTGTGTGTGTCATGAGGCCGGTGTGTGCGGCACTTGCGATAAATGTTTGACGATGTCGACCCAGTCGTACCCGCGGGGCTTCTCCCCGGCTCGGCCTATCTCGGCTTTATCCCACGCCCGTCTTTTTTGGGCTTTTGTTAATTGTTCCTTCTTTTCCGGCTTTTTGGTGAGTTCACTCTGGAATATTTGTTGCAAAATTTTAGTAAGTATACTTATTGACATGTCTTTCATTGAAAAATGGTTTTAGTAAGCTCATAATAATTTCTTAATCACCACAGACCAGGTGTTCATTGCTACAGCGTCCGAAGCGCTCTAATTATTATATAACTTTATAAGCACAACTTTAATTTTTACATCATGTCCTTTTACTTATTTCCAACACTCTTGATCATAGATTGACTGCCTCTGTGGCGCGGTCGGTAGTGATACCGCCTGCGGCGCTGGAGGTCGTGGGTTCGATTCCCACCGGAGACAAATGTTTGTGTGACCCATAAATGTTTGTTTCAAGAGTCTGGGTGTTTCTATGTATAATATGTATGTATTTAAAAGTATATAATTATGTATTAATATCCGTGGTCTGACACCCATAACACAAGCAGGTTATTCCTAGCTTACTTTGGGATCAGATAGCGTTGTGTGTGACATGTCCGTGAATATTTATTATTATTATTATAGATACATGGATATATGATATGGTGAAACTACAAAGAATGTTCACTACAGAACCATAAGAAATACTCACCTGATCCTCTATGACTAATTTCTCGACTCTGCCAGAAACCACGACCTCTTCAGTCTGTTGTGACAGTATATCCGTTACGTGCTCCTTCAAGCACTCGAACAGTGTGTACGTCATTGCACAGCCCAGCCATTGGTCAGCTTCTGTGTTCACTATAGACAATATTTTTTCTTTTACTGTGGGTAGTCTGAAATATAAGGTTTGTGCGTATATTAGAGCTGAATTAAACGGTTACACTAACTATCGTATTTTATTCTAGAAATATAAAACGACAATAAAGGAAGGAAGGAGAGTAACCCATCTCATTCTCCCGATTCGTTAATCCAAAATCCGTAACCATAACGGCTCGGAGACATGCCGCCTCACCATCGCCCTCTGCGGGCTCAGCAATCTAGCCACATTGCTGGTCGTCTGGGTCTGCGCCCATACGGAGGCCCCGTATAGGGCCATACTTCACACGATCCTCAGGTAATGACGCATATTCTTAATATTAAACTTGGCTATTATTTCACATTTATGTTTTTGCTGGGATCAAATATTACAGTTCACTCCTAACCCATTTTAATGTCTGATTTAAATTCTGTCACTGAACAACTACACAACATATTCACGAACAGGATTTACAATTAGTGAGAATTTCTCAATGAATCATTTCCCGCCAACAGAATAATTGCGATTGTTTACTATAAGTAATTTTTGACATCCTCAAAAACGAGCTGTATATCCGATGTAATCTGAACATAGTTTACAAACAGCGTAATGTATTTAAACCCAAGACAATGGTTAAATCACATACAAGTGTGTGCTCTGTTGTGGACGAGGTGCAGTGGTAATAACATATTATTTAAAGTGAACTGAGAAGACATACGAAAAAGATGAACAGGTAATTATAATTTGAACTTTTAAGACCACACAAAGGAATCGGCACAAAGGATTAATAAGAATTTCTCGGTTAGGTGAAGCCGCAGTGGGAGCCTTAGGTCTGTTGGGAGTCCTGGGATATCCTTCCCAGGGCTTACCCGTTGCCCAGGGCTCTCAACCGTAGGCCGTTAGGAAGAATACGTGTGGTTTTTAGTCGGTAGGAGTCCGGCATAGCATCGCTGTAGGATTTTCCTGTAGGGTACCTTGGTGCCTGCTTGTATTTTACTTTCCGTAATAAATATCAGTCAACAAATCGCGATAGAGTGAAATATGCTCTACTGAAATCTCCGGGGACCAAACTTTGCTCACTTGCAACTGGAACACCTGCTGAAGCAATAGCGAAGAAAAAAAAACCTTGATGAAAAACACTAACCAATCAGTCTGTACAGTGTACATACAGTAGGGTCGAAACTCGAATCATCCTTCCAGATTGGAAAGAAATTGAGAATGATAGAGGCTACGACAGACGTTGTCTGAACTGTGATAGGCTAATTAGATAGACCATTTTTTTCTGTTTTCATTTGTTAGGATAGAAGGGAAGTGAGTTTTGGTATGTATTTGATGTTCAAATTGGCGAAATTTTGTACGATAAATTGGAAAACGTTTTCCAATTTATCGTACAAAAAAATCGTTTCTCTAAGTTATCCTGTCACGTGACAGGATAACTTAGAGAAGACGATTTTTTTTTACTTCTGCACGGTTGTATGGATCGAAACATGGAAAACCATTTGATTTTCAGAGCAGCTATAGTATAAAACATACTATAGCTGCTCTGAAAATATTTTTTAGGTACGAGAGATTTCAAACATGTATTTTAAATTGTTACAGATTATATGCGATATTGATAATGCTATATTGTTGGCACAAATCGTTCTCACAGAAATGCGTTGGCATTCCACAGTACCAAACTCCTGGGTCTCAAGGCGATCTAGAATCTTTAAAACAAAATCAATCAACTGCACGACTTACACTTTCGTATCAACAGATCCTGCACAAACTATTACTTCCTTACAATCATCAGCCTCCATATTGTTTCAACATTCCATCACCTCATTATCAAAATACTTCTATTGAACAAGATCTATCAAATGAACCTCGGTATTTGCTTTTCTATTACAATTCATTGTATCATCAAAAACTCCTTGCTTACAATCATCGATATCCACAAGACCAGACAAATGAACAAAAAACACCATCGGGATATCTGCTTTTTTACTATAACACATTCTATCACCAGAATTCTCAGATGTCTCGAGCAAATATACATAGTCTGTATAACGCAGTGGAGTATTTTAGCAATGAAACACAACAAGAGATGTATCAATGGGCGACGACGCCTTACCGCCAGCACCAGGAGGGATGGGCTTATGGCAAAATGGTAGCTCTGACTACCAGTTACATGTCTGACTATAAAAGAATTATTTCATCAGCAACGCAAAAACTAATCTTAAACTCATTGGAGGGCTACAGCCATCCGGATACTTCGCAGGAGAAGACGCTGACTTGTTCTTTACTAAAGATGTTAGTTAGGATCTTGAACTATGGACCACGAGTGGAGCATAATCGAACAGACCACGATGAATGGCTGTCGATTGTCAAAGTTTTAAAGCATACATTCCCGGACCTCCAGAGACTTTCGTCTTATCACATTTTGAATGTGCTAATAGCCCCAAAAGTAAGAAGCTTTTTAGGGAACATAACAAAAGAACAGAAGAATTTTTATAATAATGTAACAGAAGAATGGCAAGAATTGACGAGGTATAAGCCACGTGCAACCATGGCCCATAATACGAATGATAGTAAAAAGGAATTTTTACCAGTGAAGAGTTCAATACAGCAAGAAAATACGAAGGATTTCTTGAGAACATTCTATTGCCGTTATATTTTCAATTATATGAATAAGACAGATGGTGAGACTGGCGTAGAATCATCTGGTCAAATTGCATCGAAGATTTGTGGACATAACCAAACAAAGGTAAGTGTGAAATTGGTGACCTCAGACGATATTGGTTGGTAATCTGCGTACCTATTTAGCAAGACTGTGCCATGAATTGGGGCGGAAAGGCTGCTATAATAAGCTTTTTGTCCTTTAGCTAAGAAAAGTAGATAAAAATCTTTAACTGCTTTTTTGCTTTCTCATCTTACAGTAGATAGACCACAGGATGTGTTAATGATGCGGTGGGGCTGGGGCAATCGGTATCCTAAATACAAATACTATACCATTTTAGACCCCCCTAGGCGAGGCCGCAGTGGTAGCCGTAGCTCTGTCGGGAGTCCTGGGACATCCTTCCGAGGGCTAACCTGGGGCTCCCAACCTTAGGCTGTTGGGCGTTACGTGAAGTTTTTTAGTCGGTAGGAGTCCGGCATGGCATCCGTGAAGGATTTTCCATCACGTTTATAAAAAATACCATTTTATACAAGACGTCCGCCAGAGTGACATTGTGCTCGCAATACAGTATTATTACTGTATCTCTTGCCTGGTGCTGCTAAATTGCGGTGCAGCTGTAAAAAGCGCAGCTGAGCTGCAGCAGTCTACAGTTACAGTTCATTACTGCACCTGCAAACCCGCATCGTGTAGTCTCGCTATAGGATGAAATTTATACTTACATATTCTGATTGTAGAAAATGTCCAAATTAAAACTAGGTTTATCTGTTGGATACGAAGGTCCCCACAATATCTCTACTATAAATGATTTATCTCCTTCTGCATACTGAAAAAGAAATTGTTTTATTATTACACAAGTGAATTTTCAAGCCAAGTTGAAGGCCTTATGGGCGCCTTGAAAAATTTCAACTGCGGGTCGTCACGACCTGCGCCTGTCCATTTCAACACGTCAATAGGGTTACTACCTATTACGTGGGACATAAAACTGTATGGTGAAATGTGGGCGTATACTATGCTCGAGCCCACCCAATAACTTCGAAACTATGAAAAATACTTAGGTAACTAAAATTACATAACACGCAGCCCGCGTGAAACTCTGTTCCCGTTTTCGCATCCCATGGGAACATATTCCAAGAATAAAAAATATGTGTTAATGCAATCTGCATGATCTATTCCTGTACCAAATTTCAGCCATATCCATTCAGCCGTTAGAGTGTGAAAGAGTTACAAACATCCACACTCAAAAACCTCGCCTTTGTAATACTATTAAGATTCTGTTGCTAGTTTGGGGTAGGTAAGTAAGTAGCAGCGGCGAAGGCTGAATTTTTTCAAAAGGAAAGCCGGTGAAAAAAATATTATCCAGTTGGTCACACAGTTGGTGTAGGTATTTTGCGTATTTATTAAATGGTGGCGCGCGGCGGTGTAATGCCTTTTGTGTTTTGTTTGCCACCTGTACTATACTACCTGTACTTAATTTAAAACAATGTCTTACGTGCATGATAAATTGGCTTATAAAAAAGTATCATAAATTATCTACTGATGACTAAAAAGATATTCAAATTTACACTAACCATGTTTTGAAATTATTCTACTACTCTCTGCAAGCTCATACCTACCTATTTCAAATTGTCTCGATTGAAGTTAATTGAAAATAATTCATAAATTTGGGACTTAGACGCGAAATACGTATAGGTACTTCTAATGTTTTTAATAATATGCATGTACTAGCTAATGCCCGCAGTTTCACCCGCGTAAAATTAGTTCCCGTGGGAAGTTACTCACGGGATAAAAAGTAGCGTATGTGTTATTCCAGACTATAATGGATATCTGTATCAAATTTCAGCCCGATCCGTTCAGCCGTTCGAGCCTGAAAGAGTAACAAACATCCACATTCACACTCACAAACTTTCACATTTATAATATTAGTAAGATTTCAAGTACCTATAGAGTATTAAAAACCGCGATATTTTACAATACAAAATTGAAATAAAAACATACTTCTTATCTATTTTTTCAAAAATATCTGACAAAGTGATTCTATGGAACAAAACTGCTTTATTATGTTATAAACTATTAATGAAACATTCAGCCAAAATAAAGATTATTAGGTATCCCAAGCCATTGAACTAATATCACTAGCGTATTCTGAGATACCTACTTGATAAATGGGATGCGGGGTCCTACTAACATCTTAAGGACCCCAATGGGTCGGATCCTCCTCGTGGTGCATCCTGGGCAACGGAGTAGCGACCACTCCCCTTCCTCTGTGGGGGAGTTGTGCTACTCTGGCTAATTCCGGCCGAGGCGGGAGTAACCCACCTGTGGGTTGCTCGGTGATGTGTGTTGCTGCCGGCTGTGCCGTTATTCACGGCCGGCAGCAGCAGTGCTGGGTCGCCGTCGCTTCGCTACCTTTGCTGGCGAGACGATGGCGGCAAAGTGGGAGAGGCACTGCGTGGGGGGCGGGAGTTTGGGTAGATGCTCCCGCCCTGCCATGCAGTTCGGGCTGCCGGCCGCGCGTTATTACAGTGCTGGGCCGCTGTCACCTCGCCAGTTGACGAGGTGATGGCGGCAAAGCGGGAGGTGCACTGTGCGGGGGAGCGGGAGTAACGTATAATGCTCCCGCTCTGCCGTGCAGTTCGGGGGCGCCGCGGTGAGGAGTCACTGCGCGCCCTCGATTGGTTTTTGACCGTGGGCGTAAGGTCGGGGGACCCCGCCCACCAACGGTCACATGGCGGTGGGCACCTTTCCCGTGTTTCGGGGGTGCCCATTAGCGCACGCCTGCGCCAGCCGCTCTCTGTCTCCTCTATTACAGAGGGGCGCTCGAGAGCGGTGCAGGCGTGGTCTTTAGCTCCTTAGGGAGCTTTGGGGAGCCGCCCATCTGGCTCCCCCGAGGAGAGCCCCGAATAAACGGGGCGCCCCTAGCCGGGTCGACGTGAATAATCTTTTGATATCCCTCGGCCCGGCTAAAGGGTGAGGAGGAACACCGCGGGGTTTAGTGGGTAGGACGGTCCATTCCGGACCGGGCCGGGAGTCCCACACACCATCCCAGCTGCTCCCGCAGCTGGGATGAAGGCGCGTAAAGGCGTTCCCCGCGTCAACAAAAAAAAAAAAAACCTACTTGATAAATATAAAAAAACTGACCTTTATTTTTTATCGAACCCGTAATACCGAAGGCCTACGTCCATCAGTGAGCATTGTATGTGACTCCAAAACAATAATCATGTGTACAGAAATCACAATAAAACACAGAACACAAAACACAATTTTACACACTTTCACGATGTATTTAGTACTTGAAGTAGATAATTATTTATAGTTAACTAATAAACAGCACAATACTTTATAAAGTCAATTGAAACTATGTTATGTTTTATTATTATTCACGGGAAACGCATGTGAAATGAAGTAATAACAACACATCAAATTAAAAACACACTTCGATGCAAAACGTTTCGACGTGCGTTAGGTGCATTTAAATTGGTCGAGTTTTCAAGTCAAATACGTTGTCCTTTTCTATTAATATGACTGTCTCAGGTGTAAGCCACGAACTCATGGCTTACTTTAGGCGAAAATCCACGAATCAAATCTTGAAAAAATGTGAGAGAAAAGGACGCATATATACATTTGCGTAGTACTAACGAAGTAGACGCAAAATGATCAGGAAGCCGGGCTTACCGCGTGATGTCAGAGATAGGGTCTTTGAACTTTGACTCGAAAATTTATTGCTGACTTTTGTAGCAGGGGTTGAGACGAAAATGCCGACTTACCATGTAAATTTGCAAATATTTTTATATTTGAATGAGTGTTCGAGAATATATAATTGTGTTTATTAGTTATGAGTAAATATTACATGTCACTGCCCGATCTGATAAGGGAAGCCACAAGGAATGGGCTTCTATGGACAATTCGCCACTGGTAAGTAGTAATTACAACATATTTTTTTTTCAGTTATCAGCAGACGACAAATGTTTTGAAAAAACAGACAGCACATTAAACTTACAAAATAAACATGACTACAATACAAACCCAATGGATGAAATACAAAAATATAAATGTGCTCGTAATTTCTTAGTAATGGAATCGCATAACTAATAATGAAGCAGTATATAATATCAATGCAAAATGATCAATGCATGACTTAAATTAATTTACCTAAAGAAATAGGAATACATTGAAGGGTATTTTAGAATAAGAAACGCACGAGAAAGAAAATGACTTTTTTGATCATTTCACATACTCAATAACCGTAGCAGTTTTCTGAGATTATAAAAATATTTGTCATGAATGTACTGCTAGCCATGCTGTTATGTATTGTTCTATGTTCAGTGATGTGATATAACTAATTGAAAAGTCACAGTCTTTTAAAAACCTGCCTATGCATTTAAGGGCATGATTATGAGCGGTTTGTGGTAAACCGAAATTCATTTGATAATCAATCGACCAAAAGAGGTTTTGACAAACAAACATTTGGTATTTTCACTACTGATTGAATGAATGTTTGGTCGAAAAACAGTTGACTAAAGAATATTTTAACCGGGGCTATCAAATCATCATAATCAAAATGTCTAGGTTAGGTTAGAACTGCGACCAAAACCAAATTCTACTTATTTCGCTTTTGTTTGTTAAAATATTCTTTAGTCAACTCATTTTGACCAAGCATTCATACGATCAGTAGTAAAAATACCAAATGTTTGTTCGATAAAAACTCTTTTGGTCAATTGTTCATTCGATCAGTAGAATGGCCCAATGTTTTTCGGTCACACGTCAAATGATCAAATGAATTTCGGTCACCAATGGTAAACCTGATTATGAGTGACGCCGTTTGTGTTAACTAGTTGAAGAGCAAGAGATCAAATCTGAAGAAATTAAACTACACAGTGATTTAATTCCCTTTTTTAGTGGCTATACTTGATTTGATCATAGAGCTCAATCATATCATTGAAGCTATGTGCAGATTTTAATCTCAATGCAATTTATATTTGTAAATCATGTCAGATTATTATTACAATGTAGTGAAATGTAGTGTAATTCTTTTCCACAAATATTGTAACTCCTAGAGGGCTGAAAGGTTCCTCTCGTCTTATGAATTACTTGTAGAATTCATCTTTCACAAATAAAACCTATTTGGTTTGACAGAATATTTTTGATAATGTAGCAGCTCACAAAATCTAAATATTCACCGATATAAACTCCCTGTAATTTAGTAAAGTAAATTATATAAATAAGGAACTGATATATTTGTACTGACCTTATATTGATAAGTTTTAGCATCCACTTGTTTAAAGTTATCATCTCCTTCATAGATTGATTTCAGGACTTCTATTTCTTCAGCTTGCTGCTCTGCATCATCAGACATTATGTGGGATTCTTGGGATGCTGGCTATTGCCTATAAAATTATCATAATAACTTTTTAAATAGGAACTCAACAATATGTTCACTAAAATATATTGTAATATTTTTAAGTAATTAATTTTACTTCTTAACTGTGATAACACAAGAAACTAAAGTGTGTATGAATAATTTTTAATTAGGACACAATGTACCAATAAACTATGAAACAATATTGAAACGCTTTCATTATTTTCTTTATATTTTTACTAGTAGGTATAATTATTTATTATGTCTGTGAATATTTATTTATTTAGCTGTTGTCCGTGAATTTGTACGTGTGAAAATTACGTTATAATGCCAATTTGATTGCTCTCTGCTTAGCCCCTAGGATATGTAGAGTGATAATATATGGCCTATTTGAAGACCATACCCCTAGTTAATATTTGTGCAAAATTTGACAAAGCAAAGCAAACAGACGAAAATTTTTCTAACTATATTTACAGCTTTGGTATCTTATGTAGAACACCCAGTTTTTTTTTTATATTTCCAATGTAGAATTTTGATTTTTCTATTTTATTATATGTATAGATTTGTCTATAGATTAATCACACATAACAAGTACTACAAGGGGAAGTTGTTTCCGTGTGGAAGCTCTCACTATCTTAGCCGGTAAAAGCACACAGTGCCCAACCACTATCTACGGCCGGTAGCCCCAAGTAAAGGATGACTCACGCTACACCGTGCCGGGCCCGAGCCGAGTGTCGGCCGTAGCTCGGACCCGGCACGGTCAACTAATGTTACATATATTTTGTATGAACACACTCACGCTATGCCGAGCGACAACCGAGTGACGGCCGAGCGACGGACAACCGCAACGCTCGGAAATAACTCGGTCCCGCCTCGGCAAGATACAACAAACAGACTGAGACTGTCTACATCCAAAAATGGACTCATTGCTTACTTACGACGTGCAACAAGAACAATAAATTATTTACGATAATAATATCTAGTATTATACGTGTGTCATGGTTCAAGGTTCTACTTCTTGTCAGTTTTAAACTGTATTTATTCAATTTGATGTATTTAGTTGGTAATTAGACCAGAAATTTGAAGAGCCCAGAGCCCTTATTTATAACCTCAAAATAAGCAGGAATTCACAAACAACACCAGAGTTTACTATACTTTTAAATGAATGCAAGGCACGACGACTAGCAGGTCACAAATATTATTTTAAATAATTTCTTTTGTACATACATAAACTTTGGCAATATTATTTTCTCTATTTGTTGCTATGTTTGGCTTTCGTTGGCTGGCACAGCAGCAGCTGGAGCAGTTGGCAGTTGGCAGATTTTACATTGACATTGACAATTGTCAATATCACACAATGACATCTTGACAGTGACAATATTGATACTTTTTAGTAATTTAAACTGGCTTTGGTTAATTAGACCATAATAATATTATTTCCTAATATTATCTTCACATTAATAAGACATAGTCCTCGTCCTCTAAATCCCAGTCAAAATAAAGTACAGCTTACCTATTATTTCATATTACGCATACCTATTTTGTACGAACTTAATGTAGCATAAATAAAGTTCGAACAAAAATGTGTGAGTGAGTAGATACGGTCTAAGTCTAAGTCTACTAAATGAATGTTCCACAATTGCACTAATGGCACAGTATATATATATTTAACCAGTATTGTAACTCCCTACAAACGGACGAAGCGCAAGCTATAACTATGAGCCTCGTTTTCGGCAGGCCTTTAGCACGCAAGCAGGCGTCCGCAGTCGCGATTGTGCCGAGTAAACGAATGGACGGTGTGTCGTTTTTTAAATAGTGACCGCGCGTGTTTTATTTACTAAAATATTTAATATGACAACTAGAGTCTATTGTGCTTGTTTTGGTTGCATGAATTCGTCAATAACGCACCCAGAGATAACGTTTTTTAGATTACCTGGAAACTCCGAAAGGTAAGACTATAAATTGATTTTACTTAAGTACTAATTGGTACTACACTACACTACTAGTTGACTAAAGTTCAACAAAGTGATTGACACGAGTGGACTAGGTAGTTACATGAAGTAGGTATGTTTGTGTTTAAAACTAGACTTGTGTGCTTGCTCAGTCAGTGAACGGTGCGATCCAATATAGTACAATATCCAAAAAAACTAGTTCAGAACTCTAGTACGTGTAGGTAGTACATTTAGTTCCGTTGTCAGATCGTAGTTATTTACAGTTTGTCTATAAAGTCGTGAAATGAATGTTTGTGGAACTAAAAATAGTTATGTGTGTGGCAACACTGGCAACAAGAAACATATGTACGTCAGTTGTCAATGCTATCGTCGAATTTCGTTTACTCTCTCACGTAACTTTAATGTTTGGATTAAACTGCAACAAATTGAGACCAAACTACGCATAAAGGTTTGAGAAATGAGTAAAGAAAATCGGAGTGGTGCGCAGGAAGTGATTTTTAAAGTTTTCCAGTGATGTTTCGCGGAGTACCAATCTGGACAATTGTTGTGGGATTTTAAGGATGTTTATGAGCGAACAGCATCTTTAGTGGGTATGTAATCGTGTTATTGTTTGTTTTGAATCTGTCTGAAGTTACAAATTTACTGAATTTACGATTTGGAGACAAAAAAAAGGCATTGTTTGCATATTTTTAGGTTAGAATCTTAAACTTACAATCTACATATAATGTAAGTCAGCGGTTAGAACAACATGGTTATTTTATAGTACGACCTACATTTTTGATACTCAGTTCAATCTGGTTTTCTACCATTTTTTTTTTGAATTAATTGCTTCATGTTAATAGTTTGTTTCCAATATGTAATTAATTTTCTTTTTTTACTCTTTTCAGGAAAATCAGAGAGTACAGTTAGGCGAATAGTTAACGAAGGTTTTAATAATGAAGGAAAGTTTGAAACTCCTGGTAAACACAGAAAAGGTCGGCAAAGAAAGAAATAGACGATTTTAATATCTGAGCACTGCGCCAAAAAAATCCTTGTCAGATGGTGGAAAGTTACAGATAAAACATGTTACATGATTGTGGCAAAGCAATTGGGACTGCTAGGCACCTGCTGGTGGGTTGTAAGACGCTATTAGACCGGGGCTTCTGGATCTGGTTCAATAACTTTATTCTGGATCTGATTCAATAAAACAGAAACAAAATTAAAAATGTATAATGTGTTTTATTTATTAACTCACTAGCTGATGCCCGCAGCTTCGCCCGTGTCGAATTTGTTCTCGTTCCCGCTTCCCGTAGGAACTTATTCCCGGGATGAAAAGTAGCCTATGTGTTATTCCAGACTAATGTATCCCTGTACCAAATTTCAGCCAGATCAGTTCAACTGTTCGAGCGTGAAAGAGTCTCGCATCCACACTCATAAGCTTTCGCATTTATAATATTTGTATTGTTCCCGTTCCCGCTTCCCGTAAGAACTTATTCCCGGAATAAAAAGTAGCCATGGTTATTCCAGATTATAATGTATCCCTGTACCAAATTTCAGCCAGATCCCTTTAACCGTTCGAGCGTGTAAGAGTAATAAACATCCACACTCACAAACTGTCGCATTTATAATATTAGTAAGATTTTACTCGGAACGAACTCCTCGTATCAAAATCATTTTGGTCGTACTATATAGGGTTGCATACATGCATTCAGCAGCGCCCTCATTTAATTTCACGACTTTATAGACAAACTGTAATTGAGAGCAATGATTTAGGTATGTTTCAAGAGTATTCATTTCTTTGTGGATGACCGATGTTACAGTACACTTAGCACCGTATGACTTTGATTGACAGCATTTTGTTACCTTTGATTTTTTTAATACACGCATAGAGACAAATATGAACTTCCAAAATTTAACACAACTTGACAATGTACGAAAAGTAATAGTGTACTAGAGACTGACTAGTACTTTCAAATCGAAAGATAGTTTTAATTTTGTAAATCTTAAAGGACCATGCAAAAAATTGTATGGACGCTGTCCCCAGAACCAACAGACAAGGTGATAGTTTTAATATTATTGTAATGGCCCTTATAATGACAAACCATTTTTTTTTTTTCAGAAATCGATGGGGTTCTTGAAATATAAGACAATGTTTTACATAAGAAAATCGTGTTTAATATTATTTTCTATAATGATAATAACTACATTTTAGTCATTGCTTACAAAAATAATTGTTC
The DNA here is from genome assembly GCA_933228765.1 of Miltochrista miniata. NCBI lineage: Eukaryota > Metazoa > Arthropoda > Insecta > Lepidoptera > Erebidae > Miltochrista > Miltochrista miniata. The sequence continues at coordinate 34,577,628 of OW121755.1, read as the reverse complement.
AACTAAACATTCTAGATATGACTAACAAAGTCAATGCTCAATATAATAAGAAAATATGTAATTTTTTTACAAAACTAACATCATTTTAGACACAAGACAAATAAAAAATTCTTAGTTTACAATTCTTCTGAGTTTGCTTTACAGTTTATTATATTGTATTGATAAATACATAATTATTCGTCTATCATTATAGTAGTTAACATTTCTGCTGGTAGGTTAAATTCTATATGACGACCTATCCCCATATACCATATAATTGAGATAATATGCGCACAGCTTCCAATTGTACGCGCCCCTGTTAAGCAGGTGCAATACCATTGCTTAATGGCATGTCTGGCAGTTTCATTGCGGTTTATTAATAAATAATTATAGTGAACGCGTGACCTTACGTGTCTAGACTGTATGCGTCCTCTTATCAACCAGACGTTATCTTCAAGAATGTTAAATCTTGATAAATCATGTAATTGGTTATCTCTGAACAATTCTATATTATATATTCCATTCTGAATATGTTCCGCAGAGTATGATTTGGCAAGTTTTATGTGGTAGGTCCCTAAAGCAAATAATATTATATCATCTTCAGTCAATTGCGGAAACTCCTCAAAATGTGGCATATTGGCTTCCATTGTCACAAAGTTAACTCTTTGCCTATTTAGATTTTTGCCTTCGACATAATTACGCAAGAGGTTAGGTTGATCTATATTACATCGGATTATATTAAGAAATTCAGGCGCAAGCCGGTTATCTGTAGCCACACGATAATTAGCGTTTATTAAAGATGCTGCTATGCGGAAATCAATAAACATTTTTGGCAATGCTCTGTTAAAATATGTCTGTTTTAATAGTTTGAAACGATTTTTGAACTTCCCATTCACCACCTCTACAACCCATCTGCATATGGTTACCAAACGGGAGTCATTTGCTTGTGCTGTTGATAACTGGGTTGCGTTCCTATCTTTAGTCGGTGGCATGTAAGCTTCATAATCAAGGGATTCAATATTGTAAATGCTGTCCCTGAAGCCCCTGTCCAAAATAAAGGCGTCCCCTCTATGCAGTAACCAATGCAGCAGATGCTCGTCATCGTTCATTATTTTCTGCATAATAGTTGCATCTGACGTCGTTGCAGGGAATGGGCCCAATACATCTAAGATGTACCCGTCGCTGCTAACTAATAAAAATGGTTTCAATAAGTTACGAAACTTGTGGAGGCTATAACTTTTTCTTTGAAATAAAAAATTGGTGCTTTTTTCAATGTACACATATGTTGCACCTGCGATAATAATTAATTTTGTGTTGTCCTCATTTCCGAAAATATTTTTTGGTAAAAATAGATTTCTGTCCAGAAGCTCCTAGGCCAAGATGTCTCGGAACGTAATCACTCGTCAAACATTGTCGCGCAATCTTTAACCGATATTCTAACACTTGACGTGTTACACCGAAAAGCGTAGCTAATCTTTCGTTAGATTCTCCAGTTCTTAGTTTAGTTAGACAAGCGCCGAGAACTGATTTCGGACGTCTGCTTTTTGCTGCGATAGATGGCGTTTCTTCTAGAATTCTGTTGAATTGTTCTAAAGTAACTCCAGTCCAAAAATGAAGTTCACTATCATTTATAGTTGTTAAAGATTCAAAATCGAATCTACATCTATTGTTAACAGCTTCAATAAGCATGTCTGTCAAGTTAGTAAAAAAAGCAGCATTAAAATAATGTGTAACGTTTACGTTATCCACTAACTCTTCCAGGTTATAGTTACTTAAGTGTTCTTCGCATATTCGCGAACTTGGAGGAACATAAAATCGGTAATGGCATATCAAATGTATCTTCATAGACACAGGAACTCGTCTTAGATTTTCTTGTCTACATTGGCTATACATACAGGCGTGAGAACTATTTGGTGCTCGTATGTAATCTCGAACATAGAATTCAAGATTATCTTGTTCTGGATTGTCCTGAGGTTCTTGAACTTCCGCAACATTGGGGAGTTCTCGATTGTCAATATCCATTTGAGGCTCTGGTTCTGGACCTTCAACAGAGGGAGAGATCTCACGGTGTTGTCGACGAACAGCATTATTGGCTCGCAGCCAGCATCTGTGACGTACTGCCATGACGTTATTAAATACTACCTGAAAAAGAAACATATTAACATTGAAGGCACATAAACAATATTATACCTACGATACAAAATAATTAAGGATTAAAGTAGGTGCAGGCGAATCACATTTATAAGTCGCATCAACAAAGTTCGCCGCACTGAAGAGAGCAAGCTAACGCCGATTAATTACGATTGCCAACACCGACTTTATTGCGTTACGTTAAGATTAAAAACGCAACAAATCCAGAGAGTAGTGCTATCTCGCTCATTGCAATGCGATGATGCAGGCATCAAGGTGCAATGAGCGAGAAACATGGCGTGCAGGCGCCAACCAATAACAAAGGGCCATGTTTGGCGCGTCTATGCGGAGCCTTGTGATTGATTAAGATTTTTTTTAGGCTTTTCGAAAATGAGACTTCAGCAAGTACATCGGCGTAACTTATAAACGTTATATAGGTACCACTACTTTAGATTTTTATTTTTCAAACAATATGGCGCCTAGTGTCCGCCATATTATTTTTTCAACATTATATCTAGCCTATGACCATCGGGAGGTAACCTTTCATTTAAGATCCCTGTAGGTCGTCAGGACTGTAGGTGGTAACAAAGAAAACTACATACATACATACATACACACACACTCATACATATGCGCGAAAAACATTACCCTCGCTTTTCGAAGTCGGGTAAAAAGCATCATAACAATATCGACTTGCTGATAGGTACCTAAGTTGCACACTTCTTCAATGTATCTTATAGTAACCGATATACTAATGACTGTTTTATGACTTACTTGTATCAATCCATTTTGCGAAATGTGGGCCACTAACTCAGGACTACTTTGAACCAAAGTATCTTGTAATATGTGTCGCCTTTGTCGTAAAACCGATCTTGGACACATCACACATCGGCGTCCAGTCTCCATAGTTTTAAATCACAGTCCAATAAACGTGCCAAGGTTATCGAGAAGCAATCAAAAGGTCCAATAAACGTGCCGAGGTTGTCGAGAAGCAATCAAAGGGTCCAATAAACGAGCAGGGGTAGGTAATAGTCGCAAACAACACAATAACGCACAGAAAAATAGACGTGAACACAGCGGAACGTAGTAGGCACGACTAAACACTGCAGTGCGCGCGCGCCGCTTAGCTTCGAGTCGAAAGGACGAGTGCAGAGTGAGGCGGGGGGGAGGGGGCAGTACGATAGACCCGATTTTTTTTTAGATCTTACGGCTGGACTCTTCCAATAGTATTTCTATAGTTTAACAATGTGTCTGTAAATTCTTTTTGCAATTTATTGTACCAAAAATAATAAACATATATTACTGTTTTGTACGAAAACCCCATGAGCTACGATGATATTGTAATAGAATAAAATCATCGTGGTGGCAAGGTCTATTAAATGAGATAACTTTGAAATCTGTTGGTGGGTTGGGACGGTTTTTTGCATGGTCCTTTAACGCAATAATTACAAAGACTAAAATTCCGTGATTCTATCACTGACGAAACATGTGATGAGCCGATTATTATTGTCTACGCCGGTTACTAGTTTTCCAATTTCTATACCCGTCTCACTCAATCGTTAGTACACACCGTCCCGCGGCGATCCGAAACATAATAAACATTTCTTTTCCCAAAAAAAGGATTTTGAACACCGCTCGTGGCCAGGCCCCCGTCACTCGCTCAAGGCCGCGCGCTATACACCTACCGCTCGGCGTACTATCGAAAGTACAACTGGCAGAAGGCTGCCGAACGCCCGACTAACCTAATCTAACCTATTACGTTATAAGATTGAAAAATTTGGAGTGCAAGTTAGTATTTTTGATAAGCAATTTGTAGTTTTGTTTAGCAAATCTTATATCCGGTGTACGAAATACATTTTTGGTTTAAATTCGATGAAAAAAGGTGATCTCGTTTTGTGTTACATTTTAGTTTTTTTAAGTAGTACATGACTGTGTTACTTAATCAATTGTTTTTTTTTTGGACAGCATTCAGATTTCTGGTATGCATTCCGTTAATTAGTGGAGTTACCTAGGGTGCAGAAAAATTATATAGATGTGCATTTAAAAATATCCCATTTATAAGACCAATTTGTTAATAAATTACACATAGACATGGGTTTTAAATATAATCTAGCAATCAAAAGGTACATGCATTTTTATTGAGAACTTATTACTCACAAAGTATTTTTTTGTTTAAATAAAAAAGGTACATATTTACTCAAAATGAAAGCCGGTTGTCAGTAAAACGACAATCCTTAATACAAATTGAAGGCCTTATGGGCGGATTGAAAAATTTCAACTGCGGCTCACTATGTGTATTTACAATCACAATACTAAATAGAAAGTCAAAGTAGGCACATATTATTAAAATGCTGTAGGTGGGCAGCCCTATCGCATGCTTACGTACCGCGCGGCTGTAGGCATTTTATCTCTAAAATCCAGCCTAGTCAAACTACAATATACAGTGCTAATGGGCTCCCGACACGAATCAATAATATTGTGTTAAGTCTGATATTTATGAAGGAAGTTGCTTCAGTGTGCGTGATTTCTTTACATGTGTGTATGCATCGACGTGTATGTACACATGATATTGACGAGGCATGACAATTGCAATTTGACCGTGTCGTCAACCCATAAGTAAAATATAATGGCCTAGCGACACGGTCTAACTCAGTCTAACTGCACTTGCATGACAAGTGCAGTTTGACCGTGAAAAATTTAATCTCTACTTACTGTGTATGTTTCATAAACTGACAATCATGTACACAACATCATGTGTGACAAAAAACACTTCATGACAAATCATGACAACAAAACACTTCATGACACAAAAAAGCACTTCATGACAATCATGCCAACTGTGCGACTGACTAAGACGCACCAGAACTTTAGGGTTTAGTGAGTATACCTACCAATTTTTGGGAGTAGCCTGCCACAGTATAACCAGTATTGTATTTGTGACTTCATACATACGGACGAAGCGCGAGCCATATCTACGCTCATCGTTGTCGGCATGAATTCAGCATGCAACAAGTCGTCCGCGCGCCGTCGCAAATGTGCCAAGGAGACAAATGGACAGTGTGTCGTTTTTTAAACAGTAACCGTTTTCTAAATATATTAAATACTACAGGATGTCCCGCGGTTTCACCCGCGCATCTCCCGTTCACGTGAGAATATGGGAATAAAATATAGCCAGATATTCACCGGGAAGAGTGTAGCTTGTTGGTACTACTAGTTGAGTAAAGTTAAGAAACGTGATTGGTACGAGTGAACTAGTTATAGGTAAATAATATGAAGTTCATGAATATAAATGCGGAATTGTAGGTACGCTTGTGCTTCAAACTAGACTTGTGTTTGCTCGGTCAGTGAACAGAGAGATTCGATATAAAAGAATAAGAATAATAAACTAGTTTTTTTTCGGATATAGTACAATATTAACTATAATATATAATAGAAAAAAAAAAGAAACTAGTTCAGAACTCTAGTACGCGTAGTACATTTAGTTCAGTTGTCAGTTCAGGACTATAGTTCTTTGATTGAGAGCAATGATTTAGGTATGTTTTAAAAATATTAATTTTTTTGTGGATGACCGATGTTACAGTACGCTTAGCACCGTATGCCTTTGATGGACAGCATTTTTGTTTTATTATTACATGTATAGAGACCTTAGACTATTTAACAACAGAACCCGCCTTGCAAAGCTTTCCCCACTGCCTAGCACATGAAACATTCGGTTTTAGAGGCTTATAAAAAGTACTTTATTAAAATGCTGTAGGTGGGCAGCCCTATCGCATGCTTACGTACCGCGGGGCTGTAGGCGTTTATTTCTAAGATACAGCCGAGTCAAACTACTGGTTATATATAATTACCGCGCCCCTGCTCTTGTAAGAGGTGCTACCGGTGGTACCCATAAAAGATTTCTCTGGATGAACAAAAAAAGAGGCACCCATATATACACGAAGACGTACAATTGTATTACCTAATACCTTGTCCAACGAAAACATTTTGTGGCTCTTAAAAATTTTGAAATAAAAGTTGCGACTTCATGCTCAAAAGGACCACTGCCTTTTCCCGTAGTAGCCCGCTGCAGCGCTGGCGCCTGCACTGCACAGTGTGGCAACCAGGCCATACAAAACCAAAGACAACATTTTTCTTTTCACATAGACATTTTCCAACTTTTTCAAATTTCATTCTTCAAATCTTCAATCAAAAACGTCAGAGCAAGGCAATAATTATAGACTTCGTAAAAATCGTTATTCTTTGAATTTTGTGAAGTGGTGATACAAAAGTGTTGTTGATAATCGATTTAAAATCTCCAAGTAAGCCTAAAATTAGCGAAATGAACATTGCTAAGTGTAGCTGTAAAGAAAATCGACCGTTGACTGCTGGTCGGTCCGGTTGCACCTGTAATCTAAGTTCTCAAAAAATGGTTATTGATACATTTAAAGTGCCAGCTGCGCCTCCTAGTCGAATTTTAGCAACTAAAGTACTCTTTTCGGGTAATAATAAAGACGTACCATCTACAAACGAACCTCCAAATAAAGGCGAGGATAAAAAGAAATCATGGTCCCTCTCTGATTTCGATTTAGGACGTCCGTTGGGGAAAGGTAAATTCGGAAATGTTTACCTAGCTCGTGAGAAAGAGTCGCATTATGTAGTCGCCCTTAAAGTGCTGTTTAAAAGTCAAATATTGGATTCTGAAATTGAACATCAAGTTCGACGAGAAGTCGAAATTCAGTGTCGTCTCCGACACGCTAACATTTTACGTATGTACGGTTACTTCCACGATGAGAAACGAATTTATTTGATTTTGGAATATGCAAAGCATGGATCTCTCTACAAGCTGCTTAAGGAACGCGAAAGATTTGATGAGAAAACAGTTGCCATTTATATTCGTGACTTAGCCAGAGCTTTAGTTTACTGCCATACCAAAAAAGTAATTCATCGTGACATCAAACCTGAGAACTTACTTGTAGGCCACAATTGGGAGCTCAAGATTGCTGACTTTGGGTGGTCTGTGCATTCACCCTCATCTAGAAGAATGACATTGTGTGGGACATTAGATTATCTGTCTCCCGAGATGGTTGAAGGAAAACCCCACAGTTATGCTGTAGACATATGGAGTCTCGGTGTACTGTGCTATGAATTACTTGTGGGCATACCACCTTTTGATGCCAAAGACTCTCACCAAACATATAGAAAAATAAGATATGTTATTATTAAGTATCCAGATTTCATAACGGATAAAGCTAGAGATCTAATGGGAAAATTACTAGTCATAAATCCAGAGCAGAGATTGCCTCTAACTCATGTCTTGCAGCATCCCTGGATTATAGAGAATGCCCCAGAAGGGGCCCGTTCACCTGCTTTTAATCCTGAACAAAAATGATAATTTGAACAGGGACTTGTGGCTTGAAGACTATTATTTAATATTACTTATTTGTTATCTTTGAGGATTCTGCAGAATTAAGTAGAAGTACCTAGCTTTTTCAGGCATTTGATATGCTAGTATTACTCCAATGACCAGGAGTTTTAATATTTCCATCTAATTAATTTAATACAATCATAATTTTTTTAGATATAGATAGGGTTCCACATAAATATTTTTCTACACTTAAAAATACAGCACTTAATTATATTATTTAGGGACCATATAAAAATATTACTGTGGCCTTAAATGTTTGTTTTTTATAATGTATTGTACTTAGGACCTAGAGGGTCACCTTAAGAGAGCAGCAAAATGGAGAGTTCGATAAGTGAAATAGGTTCGACTAAATAAAAGGTTTTCGGAGAAAACCTTCGTTAGATAATTGATGAGTTATATATAAATTAATTTTAGACTTAACTGCCATATTACATAATAATATTTAATCAAGCTTGACATTTAACATTGACTAATAATATTATTCGTAAGGACAGGCTTTAGATTTAGAGCTTTCACTTTCCCAATAGTACACATTGTTTCTTTCTTGTAAAAATATCAATAAATTGAGTTCCAAATTAACTCAGTAAAAATTATACACAGACAGCGCAGTTGGTACCTTTTTAATTATTTTTAAAAATATATTATGTTCACAAAGTTTTGCTAACTATTCAAAATCATGCACTTTTTAGTACTGTTATAACATTGAGCAAATGTACAAGCTTATTCTATACCTTTTTGAAGTTATGCATTTTAGATTTTATACTAAATAGATTAAGATATGACTGGAAATAATTTAACAAAAACATGATTGCACTAGTATTTATTTCACAAATGTCTAAATAATCATGTTGTAAATATTTTTTTAAAAATAAATTTTAATAGTTTCAAATATATTTCAATGTTTTTTATTTTTGTAATACAAATGCAAGGCATATTTATCAAAATTAGGATCCCTTTTGACTATAAAATGCCAGTGTAATATTTCTCCTAACAAGCTTAAAGTGCTTAGAAAATATCCTATTCCTAATGCAATGAAAGCTCCATAAAGCTTTTGAAGGTTCATCAGAGCTTTAACTTCTTCCTCACTTGTCTCTAGAATCCGAATAGGATGCATTGCATCATCCAACCATTTCCCAACCAAACCTACTTCTATCACCCTTCTTATATAAGTATCGGCTAACGGTTTTAGGGGTGAATTCTTATGGAAACCGATAGATATAGGTGTATTGACTACACAATCGGTCATTATGTGTAAGCTTCTTTCAGTATCATCATTTGTAATGACGACTTCGGTAATGTTGGTACCGTTTTCCTGGCTGACATTGATTAAAGTATTTTTTCTTTTCACAGTTACATATTTGAGGAAATCGGAATTGTCGTAGTATGCATACACGCCTTTCGCTACCTTATCTGCGGCTTGTAAAGGATCATCGATGGTTTCAAATTTGGCGCCAATCTTTTGGACATGTTCATCTAGAGATTCTTCGAAAAATTTCTTAGTTTCTCGACCCCAACCTCCGCATGTCAATTTGCTGTCCATCAATTCTTGAAGTGTGTCGATTGTTACCCGTGGTGCTGGATTGGCAAGGATAGCCGTCATGCTGGCGCGGTATGACACCACGAGGAGTATGCAGTACAGCCAATACCAGCCGGTAAGGAGCCTTATTGACCAGCCAGTGGGCAACCTAGGTAGGGATACCACCAGTAACATTCCATATGTGTATAGAATGCTGTTTATTATTTCGCCAAACAGGTAAAGACCTCCCTTTGAGTCTGTAAAGAATTAAATTGTTAATGCAAATTCTTGACGATTTATTCAACTAAGTAGGTACCTAATTCATGTTTGATTTTTAGCTTTGAGATCGATCGCGAGAACTGGCATACCTACCTATGCCAGGCATTATTCAGACCGCATATGTAGATATCTGAGGGGCAAGTGCGAGTTTTTGCGTGAGCCTGTCGACATTCACGGCGCGACAATTCGTATGGAATCGACACCCCGCCACCTAGCTGTAAAGGCGGGAACTTGTCTCAATTCCATACAAATCGGCAATAACGCGCTCACCCGTGAATGTCGACAGGCGCACGCCGAAACTCGCACTTGCCCCTCAGTAGCTACTCTGCTTCCCCGCGGTGAAGTCGCTATCGCGTATTTTCATCACCCTCCTTTTGCGTAGTCAGTTAAAAAGTAGCCTATGTCCTTCCCTTAGACTTAAACTATCTTTTGTCCAAATTTCATTACAATCAGGTCGTCTTTTTAGGAGTGAAAACGTAACAGGCAGGCAGACAGAGTTACTTTCGCATTTATAATATTAGTAGGGATTAAATGCGTGTAACATACATAACTTGAATGATGCACCTACCATAATCTTCAAGAACCTTTTTAGCACCGGAAGTCTTTCTGTTGTCCTTCTTAAATAATTGTAGATTCATGTAATACTTAGCTAATCCGTAGAAAATAGTGCCTGTTATTAACAACACTAATAATACAGCAATCCACATTGACAACCTGAAAAAATATCAAAGGATTCTAGTTCATCATGTGGGATTGTATACCACCTTAGTAGTTTATAAGAGGTCTGTGCCAGATTTCAAAGTGCCTCTCTGTTTAAGACTAACACTTGGAAAACTCCAACAAACTGCGTAGTAAACAAACTAAGATAGTGCAATACCTACTTCTTCGTTCATAGATCGCAAACCCGACTGGACATACCAATCTTTACCAGCTTGTGTTACAACTTGTCTTGCATTTAGTTTTCATTTAGGTACATACCTTTGCAAAATAGAATGTATATCATATTACTTACTTTTACGGTAATATTACATTTATTCTGCTTGCTACTTACATTTTTTTATGTGAGGGAAAATCCTACATGGATGCTATGCACCGGACTCCTACTGACTAAAAAAACTTCACGTATCCTGCCTAACAGCCTACGGTTGGGAGCCCCGGGTAAGCCCTCGTAAGGTTACCCCAGGACTCACAACAGACCTACGGCTACCACTGCTACCTTATTATTATTATTTTGCTATTATTATGTTGCTAACTAGGTAGGCCTACTTACTTGAAAGGTAAAATTAAAGTTTTCCAAGAGTTGTCAGTGAGTGCTTCTGGCGTCAAAAACGTCCAACATTGAGATGTGTACGGTATACTCAGATCCGTCAACTCCAGATGGTATGGATTGTACTGAAGATTCCCTAACGCTACATCACCCGCGCCATGCACCATTTCGCCCAAGAGCCCAGAGTAAGATCCATTGGATTGTTTCTGCCCCCATTTGTGCAACTCGGCGTTTGGAGACTGGTAGAGTTTTGGTTGGAAGTTCATTTTTTCTGCTAATGTTTGGAGAATCTGCAAATATTGTTCGTTGTAAACTTATATGGGTACCTACCTACTCTAGAAAACAGGCTTTGACCTCCCGTATTAACTACCTAAGTAAGGGATTCGCTGCGAACTTGCACCTCTCCTACTCCTAGTTGACCTGAACAATATGCTGCACGCATGAAGTTCCCGGATAGGTCAAACCGATTAAAAGCTACGCTTGTACCTACCTAACTCGACCGTACGAGATAAAGAAGATAAGGAAAGGAATGGGGCACTCAAAAATAAATTTTGAAATTGAAATATTTCTTTTTTACCCACCGCCGTCTAGTCCCGACTAAAGTAACATAAGCTTGTGCTATGGAACTCATACAACTGGTTAACATACCTACTTATATTCCTAAACACTTCCAAACTCCAAACAAAAACCAGACCTCCAAATTCCGAACAAACATTACCACCTAATTGTGAATCACCAAATATTAGGTTCGACGAGAGAACGACAGTCGCACACAGTCCACTGAGCCACCGAGGCAGTCCACGAAAAGTGTGTGAATAGGTATTATGAAGCAACTCACTTCAATCTCGACGCCTCCAATTTTATTACTGGTGTTACTTGTGACGACCACCACGGAAGGAACGTGATCAAGGTAGACAACATTCAAGACTTCACCATTTAAATTGTTTGTTTTATCCACGAAAAGCTGCCTTTTGTAATGAAACATCCTATTTTGCCATACATCTACTCTTCTCGGTACAAATACTGTTTTGATCGGGTTCGGGAAGGGTACAGTGGATAACTCAAACCATGCTCTGCTTCTAATAACATTGGATTCTTTCTTGTGGTATTTCAGGAATATTATGTTGACTATTCGTCGCCAGATGTAGTGATAGTCGCTATGAAATATCCTGAAGTCGTGGAGCATTATGTATTTAGCCCTTGTGTCGAGAATTCGATGTCTAGAAAAAAAAACATTCATTGGCATTTTTTTTCCATGGATGCTATGCCGGACTAAAAACCACACGTTTCCTACTTAATGCCTACGGTTGGGATCCCCAGGTAGGCCCTCAAAAGGATGACCCCAGGATTCCCAACAGACCTTGATAAAAACAGCGTCCTCACTCACATGGGGGGTTCGAGAGCTATCCCGCGTTTTAGGGTGTTGTTGGTGTGTTATTCCGCTTATTGCGGGGCAATGGAGTCCCACTCACTCCCGCTTGACATCATAGCTCGCGCTCGCACCATGATCTCCAGCGAGATAATGTCCACGTCCAGACCTGCCACGAGAACCTGGCGCTGTTGCACCCACGCTGTGCACTCCGCCAATGGGTTGTGTCCTCGCTGCATTCCTCGCAGTGCTGGCACTCAGCCGTGGTTTAGGTACTGGGGTATTCACAGATACTTACCGAAGCTCCCGTGCCCGGTAAATATCTGTGACAACGGGTATGAGAGAGGAAGAGAGCGATAAGGGATAGGTACCTGTCTCCGAATCTCAGCAGTCTAACCGCTTGCAGTCCATTAGCCAGCAGAATAAAATACACGTTGCATCCTTCTTTTCTTGCTTCTCTTAGTGACTCCAGAGTTACGAAGTTTGGAGACAACAGGTCCTCATAATCTTCCACGAAAATCTTAAAGCATTAAAGTTAGATGGTCTTCTCTCGTTTTTCATAAATTCATTTGCACTATTATTGTTTTCCATAATCATCCCCGATCATAATATTTACTTGCACTATTATCATTTATACTAATAACGTTTGCCTTAACAACTCAACAGTCATAACTTTTATTTGCCATAAAATGACTTTCTATAACAACATTTCTCATAATAATTAGTTTCCATAAGTAACACATCTCATAATCGACTCTTGACATAATCAAAATTTGATATAATTATGAAAATAATGCATAATATTGTAAGGTCGAAATTAATTATCGTTAACACCCTGACTCAGTGCAATCCGACTCGGATAGGTTAGGTTAGAAGATTAAGGCGGGAGCTCCGCTTCGCTTCGCTCCCGCCTTAGTCTTCGTGGTTTTTTTTAGACCACCCAGAAGTAGCAGATCCGCAAAGCGGGGCTCCGTCGAGCTTAGTTAGCTAGAGACGCCATATGAGGTTTAGTTTTAGGTTTCATTGTTAATAAAAAAAACTGTGTCGTATAAATTATCTTTATTTATATTATGGTGAATGTAATAAATGAAAGTTATGGAAAATGGCATTATTGAAAACGAAAATTATGGCATATACATTTATGGATTTAAATTATTATGACTCTTGATCGATTATGACCAATGGAATTATTGAAAGTCATTTTATGTCATTTCACGATTATGGCAACTGAAGCGTTATATCTAATGAAATTATGGCAAATACCAATAAGGCATATGAAATTATGGCATTTTAAATTATGGCAAACATTAGTAAACCAAGTTAGATACACTGTTACTTTGAAAAATCGAAGAAAGACGGTTTTTGTATACCTAAGCATTACAAATTAACAATATCGACACAGAATATTATCCATCAATAGGTAGATAAATAGTAATAAATGACATTACTAGGTGAATGCCCTTTGAGTGCGAACCCGAGCAGGTAGGTAGGTACAAGGAATATTAACACTTAACTTGATACAGTGCACGCATTCCTAAGAAAAAAATATGGACCTACTTTTCTTTTGTAAAAGATACCTACGGAACTCTAAGCGCAGAGGTAAACTACTCACCATTACAAAAGGCGTAGTATCAACTCTCCGAAAGAGGGCGCCACTGAACACGTTCAAGTAGACCTGATCACAAATGAGGGCCATGCACGTAACGTCGTAGTTGCGGTTCAGAATGTTCATCAAATCAACCAGCAGATACTCCAAGTCTCTTTGCTCGTAAATAGTTTTCAAGATAGGATCTGAATCTGGCTTCACACTGAGATTTATAAGAAAAAGAAATAAAAAACCGGCCAAGTGCGAATCAGAGGGTTCCGTACCACAATAAATTACGTTGGTTGTATGGGAGCGTCCCATAGATTTGTTGATATAACGGCAACAGAAATAAATAATGTCTCTCTATCTGTCACCGCCCCAGCCTAGTGACAGACGAACGGACAGCGAAGTTCCGTCAAGTGGGTACGGAACCCAATAACAGTTATTTGACCAATGATGTACAAAGAGACTGCAATCCCTATGCTAGTGCTATGAGGCAGAGTTGCATATCATTCAGTACCTCAGACAAGCAGAAGTCACTAACTGGATTCCTCCTTTTTTGCTGACTGCTGCTGTTGCTTGGTTAAGTGGGAAAACCAGATTATGTAGTTCGGAAGTCTCACAGTTGCAGTGAGTGCCATTCTTCCATTTAGGTACTCGTTTGCCTTGAACACCTTATTTTTTTTTTTATTTATCCTCCAGCTTCGGTTTCCCAAACGCCTACAGTATGCGGTTCTTCAAGGAGGGTCTTAGAGGTTCTTGCAGGGACGCAGCGCGAGTGTAGCGCCTCTGGTGATGCAAATGTTTATAGGCTACAGTAACCACCAGTCCGTCTGATGGGCCGTACGCTTGTCTGTCACATTAGTGTAATAAAAAAAATCATATAATTTTATCTCGTTTTCGGCTCAGTAACCCTTGAAGGCCTATTCTGTTTCAACGAACAACGAAGTTCGGGCCGAAGTTTCGTATAAAACCTACTACGGTTCCATACGTTCCGCAACTTGCGGACGAAACGAAGTTGTTTGACCTATTCTAATTCACAAATCGTACGAACGAAAATTCAACTTTGACAGATAATTGTTCGGAATATTAACCTAATATTGACGAAACCAAAAGTGTTACCGTTTGATTTTCGTTTCCTTGTATATTTTGTAAGAATTTGTCTAGAATGTTACTCATTGAGGCTGCTCTACGTGAGGAACGATTAGAGCGTAGAAGAAATCGTCGCAGACTGCCAAATTAAGTCAATTATATGATTATTTCCGAAGTAGAGTTAATTGCAAGCTATAGGCTCAGTCGGCAACTGTTTGAGAAGTTGTGCTAAGAAATAGTTAGCTACGGGAGAGAGCCCTCCCACCCGAGTTCCGCAGTCAGCGGCGGGGGCGCCTTCGCCCAAGACTATCCGCCTCCATGACCGGGGTCCTGAGGATGGTGAGGGGACTGCCCACCGTCCGTGGTAGCCATAGGTCTGTTGGGAGTCCTGGGGTATCCTTTCGAGGGCTTACCGAGAGTTTCCTACCGTAGGCTGTTAGGCAGGATACGTGTAGTTTTTTTGTCGGTAGAAGTCCGGCATAGCATCCATGGGGATTTAATCTCACGTTAAGAAAAATGGCCCTCTTGGCATTGGGTCCAAAAGACTGGGAGCATTCCCCTTTGAATAGCGATGCCTATTCTTTGGGGGAAGTAACTGCTA
Organism: Miltochrista miniata; assembly: GCA_933228765.1. Lineage (NCBI taxonomy): Eukaryota > Metazoa > Arthropoda > Insecta > Lepidoptera > Erebidae > Miltochrista > Miltochrista miniata. Next base: position 34,562,406 of record OW121755.1, on the reverse strand, counting down.
GCCCTTGGGTCACCAGTCGACTCGACCAAAAAGTATGTGCGTTGGATCCCATGCACCGTAAGTCCATGGGGTGCAACGCGGTCTCGACACCAACTGGAAGAAAACTGTAAGACAAGCCGAGACCCTGATACCTACTTAGATTTTTTTTTTTTTCTACCGCTTCCGGGCTTTTTCTTTCGTACTAGTTCATACTGAAAACACCATATGTTTATTTAGGTAAAATAAAACGAAAACAATTGTCTTGCCCAACTTTTATTAACTGATACAATCTATAAACTATTTGTCTTTCACTCTTTCCTATTATATAGTATCTCCTATCCTATTTGTCTCTAATATCTTGAATCAGTTCCAACAGAGCAGCTTGAATCTGCATCAGTATATTCATGATCCTAGCGAGCTCGGTATTTCTAAGTGTGTCATGCTCTGCACGCACTCCCTCTATATCAAACAATCTCCGTCTCACATCAGAGCCAGAAGATTGTCCCCTCCACCTAGGGGCAGTTGGTACAGAAGCTGCAAAATAAAATAAATTCACATTAAAAATAAGTTACTCAACAAGACGTAATATCTCACGTGTGTGTGTGATATTCAATAGAATAAATAACATTCAATTGCACTGTAATATGAATTGTTTAGTTACAAAGGTTTTTATGTTTATATGTATAAACGATATAATATGTTTTAGATATAGATTTCAAATTATAATAATTTTAATTTTCATTACATTATTGTTGGTTGACATGAAACAAACGTCAGATACATTTTTTAACGTAAGGTTAAGACATTTGCATCTCTAGTTTGTCTATATCAAAATGGTTGAAAATATACAATTATATATATAAAATACCTTTTTATTCTTATTTTCTGCATACATTTTACAAGAAATGTATAATAAACCACTTGTTACATGTCAATCTTTTTATTAAAACTTACTTGTTTTTAAATTTTAATAAAAGTGAAAACCGTATTTACGTACGAAGTTTCGTAGCTGACCCTATTCTATATCAATTGCGGATCGGAGCACGAACTTCGGATGCATAGACACATTTCGTGAACGACAGTGATAGGGAGGTCATTTTCTGATGTCTTATTCTGGTAATTACGGTTTTCACTTATATTAAAATATAAAAACACGTAAGTTTTAATTAAATGTTTTACATGTAACAAGTGCTATATAATACATTTCTTGTAAAATGTATGCAGAAAATAAGAATAAAAAGGTATTTTTTACGTAATTGTATATTTTCAACCATTTTGATTTATACAACTAGAGATGCAAATGTCATAACCTTACTTTAAAAAATGTATCTGACGTTCGTTTCATGTCATCAATAATGTAATGAAAATTAAAATTATTATTACCTATTTGAAATCTATATCTAAAACATAATAAATCGTTTATACATATAAACGAAAAAACCTTTGTAAGTAAACAATTCATATAACAGTGCAATTGAATGTTATTTATTCTATTGAATATCACACACACACGTGAGATATTATGTCTCGTTGAGTAACTTATTTTTAATGAGAATTTATTTTATTTTGCAGCTTCTGTACTATCTGCCCCTAGGTGGAGGGGACAATCTTTTGGCTCTGATGTGAGACGGAGATTGTTTGAGATAGAGGAGGTGCGTGCAGAGAATGACACACTTAGACGACACTACTGGTAGTGTCCTTACCATAAGAGAGAAATACCGAGCTCGCAGGGATCATGAATTTACCTACTGATGCAGATCCAAGCTGCTCTGTTGGAACTGATTTAAGTTATTAGAGACAAATAGGATAGGAGATACCATATAATAGGAACCTTTATTTCCCGTGGTCCACCTCGTAGTTCACCCAGGTGAACCACGGGAATTTTTTTTTACCCGTGGTCCACCTGCATAGCCATATGTTTGTAACAGTAAATTATATAATAAAATTATGGATATACTTATGACCAAAAAAGTAAAAAATTACCAGTAGTACTACTAAGTGGTCCCAGTAGTACCACTGGTACTTAAATTTTACCCATGGTACTACTGGATCAAAAATAAATGAAGATCGGTAAAAACAAATGAAGATCGAAAAAACAAATGAAGATCGAAAAAACAAATGAAGATCGGAAAAACAAATGAAGTTTGAAAAAACAAATGAAGATCAACAAAAACAAATGAAGATCGGCGAAACAAATGAAGATCGATAAAACAAATGAAGATCGAAAAAACAAATGAAGATGCGAAAAACAAATGAAGTTTGAAAAAACAAATGAAGATCAACAAAAACAAATGAAGATCGGCGAAACAAATGAAGATCGACAAAACAAATGAAGATCGGCAAAACAAATGAAGATCGGCAAAACATGCAGATCAATAAAACAAACGTCTATAAGCAAGTTCATAAGCTCAAAAACTATTCGCAGCTATATTTTGTAATCTAGATGCGATTGCCATTCAAAAAAATAGGGGCAAGTAATTCTCGACCTTAACGACACTTATTTAAAAATGTGCTTTTAGGCGTTTATAGACATCACTGATCACGAATATATAAAAAATAAATAAATATTATGCATGCTTCTAAGGTCGAAATTCGCTTGGACCCATTTTTGTAATCTAGATGCGATAAACATTCAAAAAAATAGGTGCAAGCAATTCTCGACCTTATAAACATGCGTAATATTTATTCATTTTTTACATGTTCTTGATCAGTGATGTCTATAAACGCCACAGAGCACATTTTTGAGATGTGTCATTAAGGTCGAGAGTTGCTTGCACCTATGTTTTTGAATGGCAATCGCATCTAGATTACAAAATATGGCTGCGAGTAGTTTTTGACCTTATAAACTTGCTTATAGTCTTTTGTTTTATTGATCTGCATATGTTTTATCGGTCTTCGTTTTTTCGATCTTCATTTGTTTTACCGATCTTCATTTGTTTGTCGATCATAATTGGTTTCGCTGATCTTCATTTGTTTCGCCGATTTTCATTTGTTTCGCCGATCTTCATTTGTTTTTGTCGATCTTCATTTGTTTTTTCAAACTTCATTTGTTTTTCCGATCTTCATTTGTTTCGTTGATCTTCATTTGTTTCATTGACTTCATTTGTTTCGTCGATCTTCTTTTGTTTTGTTGATCTTCATTTGTTTTGAAAATTATTTCATTACTTTATACATTTTACCTTTTAGATGTTCTTCGTATACCACAACCTATAGTGGATCTTTTTCCACTGACATGTCCTAAAAGATCCATTTTTCATAAAAAATACTTTAAGGTATTCAAGTGGAAATGATATGTCCACAAAGATCCATGATGGATTTTTTTAATGGATTTTAGTGGATAAAGGGCACTTGCATAAAAAGGTTACCATATCTGTAAGTGTTGATAGAAGAGCGCTAAGTGTCAGGTGGACCACGGGTAAAAATTATTTCCCGTGGTACACCTAGGTGAACTACGGGTAATAAAAAAATTCCCGTGGTACACCAGGTGGACTACGGGTAAAAAAAAAATCCCGTGGTTCACCTGGGTGGACTACGAGGTGGACCACGGGAAATAAAGGAATAGGAAATAATGAAAAACAAATATTATATACTTAGATTGTATCAGTTAATAAAAGTTAGGCAAGAAAATTGTTTTCGTTTATTTTACCTAAATAAACATATATTATTTTCAGTATGAACTAGAACAAAAGAAAAAGCCCGGAAGTGGTAGAAAATAAAAAAAAACTAAGTAGGTACCTATCAGGGTCTCGGCTCGTCTTACAGTTTTCTTCCAGTTGGTGTCGAGACCGCGTTGCACCCCATGGACCTACGTGCATGGGGTCCAACGCGCATACTTTTTGGTTGAGTCGACTGGTGGCCCAGCAGTTATTTCTCCCAACGAATAGGCATCGATATTCAAAGGGGAATGCTCCCAGTCTTTTGGGGCCCAATGCCACGGGGGCCATTTTTTAACGTGAGATAAAATCCCCATGGATGCTATGCCGGACTTCTACCAACAAAAAAACTACACGTATCCTGCCTAACAGCCTACGGTTGGAAACTCTGGGTAAGCACTCGAAAGGATACCCCATGACTCCCAACAGACCTACGGCTACCACGGATGGTGGGCAGCCCCCCACCATCCTCAGGCCCCACAGTCTTTTTTTTTTTTACGTGAGGGAAAATCCTCATGGATGTTATGCCGGACTCCGACTAAAAAACCAACAGCCTATGGTTGAGAGCCCCGGGTAAGCCCTCGGAAGGATGTCCCAGGACAGGCCCCCAGTCATTGGGCGAAGATACGTCGGCGGCGCTCCCGCCACCGACTGCGGAACTTGGGTGGGAGGGTTCTCTCGTGTAGCTAACTATTTCTTAGCACAACTCCTCAAACAGTCGCCGACTGAGTCTATAGTTTGCAATTAACTCTACTTCGGAAATAATCACATAATTGACTTAATTTGGCAGTCTAAGACGATTTTTTCTACGCTATAATCGTTCTTCACGTAGAGCAGCCTTAATGAGTAACATTCTAGACATTTAATTTAAGATTCTTACAAAATATACAAGGAAACGAAAATCAAACGGTAACACTTTTGGTTTCGTCAAAATTAGGTTAATATTCCGAACAATTATCTGTCAAAGTTGAATTTTCGTTCGTACGATTAGTGAATTAGAGTAGGTTTAACGTCAAACAACTTCGTTTCGTCCGCAAGTTGCGGAACGTATGGAACCGTAGTAGGTTTGATACGAAACTTCGGCCCGAACTTCGTTGTTCGTTGAAACAGAATAGGCCTTCTGGATCGGATATCTTGTAATATAGATACTCACACAACAAATAAAACCGCAAATAATAGTAGCTTGAACATCTTAAACTACTTTTTTTCACAAAACCGTACAGAGAAAGGCTCTATACAACAATAAAAATCCGACTGGAACTCTGTAGACATCTTGAGTGACAACCGCATTATGTATGCAGGATTCAATTACAGTTTCATTTCGTTTTCCGCTCACAAATTCTTAAATGTAAAGAGGTAATTTGAACTATGCGTGAATAAATAACGCGAGTGACTGTCTAAGTTGTTGGACGTTGAATTTAATTAGGAGGTCGTCGGTTCAAACTGGATGGGTTGGACGCCCACAGTAATGTTGCTACATTTGGTGTGTTTTTTTTCAATGGGGTAGTAACACAACATAATAAGGTACAAAAGGCAAGTCGTATGTACCGTTGGGAATACAAAATAGTAGTAGGATGTTAGTACTCTTTATACTGTGGTAGGATCTTGATTGTATGTACTTTTTTTTCACACCTACCCTCTGCTGCGCACACTCGCGCACAAATCAGTATCGAAAACTACTATGGAAATCGTTGACCCCGTGTCTGTGAACTCTCGGTGTCTATGTGTGGGTAGCCTCGGCGAATTTAGTAGGTAGTGTAGGATCCATCTAACTGTAGGGTAATTCACAGACTCGTCACGCACTTAACGGACCGACTTGCCGAACACGTGCACTCTCGCGTAATGGCGCGACTCATATGCACTGTGTACGCTAGAGGCTGTGCTATGTCTGTAGGTACGGTAGAGGGGATGCATGACTGCATACACTACATCCCTTCCTTATTACAATTTTTAATGGTGATAACTGTTAAACAATGTACCGAACAAAATCACCAAATACTATTATTTTAACTTCACATTTTTGTGTACTTGCTCAACACAACCAATTTAGGAAATAAAAGATAAAACGGAACAGCTAATATAATTGAGCTTTCTCCCACTTCCTCGTTTTCTTATCCTGGTATTACAGCTTCCCATTCTCTTTTCACCTTATCAAATTAACGATAATTTCTCTCATGAGATTGTCCCGATTAAATATTCTTGACAGCACAATATCTCCCAATATCAAACGTGTCCGCGGATACGGTCAGCGTTGTGTGTCGTGTGTATCCACAAATTGATAATTTCGGGGGTACATAAAACTAGCGGACTCTCCAACCTACCTGCATCCGTCACCTCGGGACCACGATAGATGTGACCCTATCGAAACGTTCACACGAAATACCATTCTGTACAAAATTATGTGTTCAACGCGTATTAGTTCAAAACAAACAATATTTTGCATTGATACTTTCCACAGTATACTGGGTTGGATTAAAATTCAGCATCAATTTAGTGTTTTACATTAACTTTTTCATTCCCATTTATCCCGCACACAACCGCTTTCCATTTTCTATTTCACTTGTCTTCATCTCTGATTTTTTAAATATTTTTATTTCTATACAAGGATATTTAATGATACTACTAAAATGAATACCTTAATAAGTATACCAGTCAGTATTGAAGGCGTTCATGACGCAAAAAGCATTTCTGAGTTTTCAGTTCCAGATGTATGGAGGCTCCTCAAGGGGCTTTGAACAGTGGTGTTTTTTTTTTAGTGACAAAATTAGAGCAGTTGATTTTAGTTGTCACGCTACAACATCAACTGATTTTACTGAGAACTATTACTAGGAAAGTACTGGAGAACTAGATATCCCGTTCTTAAAAGTGAACTTGTTTTAGACAATGCTTAGATCGATTTTCATTCTCTCCCGGATGCAGCCATACTCTGTTCGAGAAGTATAGTCAACAATTATTTGAGGAGACGATATAGACAAGCATTAATGTTTCCAGATCTCAGCAGTGCCTTTGACTTTCTCCATCTAAATTTACATTTGCACTATACACAACCTTTAACACCTTTCAGCTTTGAAGAAAACAGAATGTGCGCGCGATGAGTACCGCCGACCTAATGATGCCTTTTGTATTACAATCTCTTACCTATTGTGAAGGCCTTCAACTTCCTCGTTATAACAAGATCACGTGTCTGCGTCTGAAGTTGTACGGTATTCTCTGTACGCTGTGTGGGTGCATGGATAATTTCCTTTCCAAACTTTGCATTCAGCACATCACGAGCAAAATATGAAGAGGTATTATGATATACATTTCACATCATTAGTTTAATCTCATAAAATTATTTATTTGTATTGCATTTTAAACTAATTTTATCGAATGAGATTCTATTATTTGAGATTTAAACTGTTAAACACCCGTCAATAACATAGTGTACCTCCATTCAAGTTGTAGTCGACAGCAGTTGCATCGCCCTCCGCATCGAGTTGTATAATTCAGGCATGAAATTCGAAATCACCTATTTTCTCTTTTCAATTTGATGGGTTATCACAACAATGATCACTTAATTTGATGACTTTATGTAGCTAAAAACTTTTCACCACCTCTTATTTCATGAAAAATGTATTAACAAACCTATCAACTTAATGGCGGCAACCATACAATTTAATAGCAACAACCTACGAATTTAATGGTAGCAACCCTTCAATTTAAACAATTTTATTCGAAGCAACCTACCAATTTAACGGCAGTCTCCTACCAAAATAATGGTAGCAACCTTCCAATATAATGGAACCACCTACCAATTTAATGGTAGCAACATTCCAATTTAATGGAACCACCCACCAATTTAATGGTAGCAACCTTCCAATTTAACGGAACCACCTACCAATTAAATGGCAGCAACCTTCCAATTTAATGGAATCACCTACCAATTTAATGGCGGCAACCTTCCAATTTAACGGAACCACCTACCAATTTAATGGCAGCAACCTTCCAATTTAATGGAACCACCTACCAATTTAATGGCAGCAACCTTCCAATTTAATGGAACCACCTACCAATTTGATGGCAGCAACCTTCCAATTTAATGGAACCACCTACCAATTTAATGGCAGCAACCTTCCAATTTAACGGAACCACCTACCAATTTAATGGCAGCAACCTTCCAATTTAATGGAACCACCTACCAATTTAATGGCAGCAACCTTCCAATTTAATGGAACCACCTACCAATTTGATGGCATCAACCTTCCAATTTAATGGAACTACCTACCAATTTAATGGTAGCAACCTTCCAATTTAATGGAACCACCTACCAATTTACTGGCAGCAACCTTCTAATTTAATGGAACCACCTACCAATTTAACGGTAGCAACCTTCCAAGTTAATGGAACCACCTACCAATTTAATGGCAGCAACCTTCCAATTTAATGGAACCACCTACCAATTTAATGGCAGCAACCTACCAATTCAATGGAACCACCTACCAATTTAATGGCAGCAACCTTCCAATTTAATGGAACCACCTACCAATTCAATGGCAGCAACCTTCCAATTTAATGAAACCACCTACCAATTTAAAGGTAACAACCTTCCTATTTAAGGCGTAAAACAGACGACGGGGCGGGCCGGGCCGGTCAATTTCGCCGCGAACGATAGCGCTAAAGGAATCCTATACTACCAACGCACACGAAGGGCAAAAAGACCGCGCCGCCGCTGTCCGCCGGGCACTGGCGGCGCGGCATGTCCGTGGCTCGCCGCCATGAATCACACAAACCAGTTTGTATGAAGTAACGCAGACGGGGCGGCGCGGGCCGGCCAGGCTCAGTCCTCGCCGCACGTTTTCTAGTGATGGACGCCTTCGACGTCGAAAATTTAATTTCTCAAGTCGAAAAAAGATCGCCGATTTATAATACGGCATTAAAAGAATATCACGATGTAAATGAAAAGAGGAAGCTATGGAACCAAATATGCCAGGCAATATATATGCCTGCAGTATGGGATGAGTTGTCATCGAGTACCCAGTACTCCCTATAAGTCCATTGAAATGTTACAATTTAAGGACCGAATATTGCATTTGTTAGAGGACGCAATTTTATTTTTGGGACATGTGTGCCATGAATCACACAAACCAGTTTGTATGAAGTAACGCAGACGGGGCGGCGCGGGGCGGCGCGGGCCGGCCAGGCTCAGTCCTCGCCGCACGTTTTCTAGTGATGGACGCCTTCGACGTCGAAAATTTAATTTCTCAAGTCGAAAAAAGATCGCCGATTTATAATACGGCATTAAAAGAATATCACGATGTAAATGAAAAGAGGAAGCTATGGAACCAAATATGCCAGGCAATATATATGCCTGCAGTATGGGATGAGTTGTCATCGAGTACCCAGTACTCCCTATTAGTCCATTGAAATGTTACAATTTAAGGACCGAATATTGCATTTGTTAGAGGACGCAATTTTATTTTTGGGACATGTGTGGGGGGTCAATAGAAGCTTAACCTCAAGTTTGTGGGGTTGCCACCCTTGTCCCCCGGCCGCAATCTTAAAAAGGGGTGAAAACACTTTTTCCTCAATATCTCGGAAACTATGAGTCTTACAAAAAAAATGTGAAGCAAATTGTTTTGCCTACAGATATGTCAAACAAATTTTTGTCCTAAATTAAAAATTATAAACAAAAAATTGAAAATAAAATTATAAATTTTCTTTTTTGCTCTTTAGCATTTTTTTTTAAATTTCTCTTTAAAGATCATCTACAAGATTAGTCTGAGGTATTATTTTTGTAAAATGTATAAAAAAAGTTAAAGAGCAAAAAAGAAATTTTTTATAAAAAAATTCTACATTTTTGTTAAGTTATACCTATACACATTTGTAGGCAACACAATATGCTACAAATTATGCTTCAACAATTTTTTTTGTAAGACTCATAGTTTCCGAAATGTTGCGAAAAAAGTGTTTTTTCCCCCACTCTTTTCAAGATGGCGGCCGGGGGACAAGGGTGGCGACCCCACAAACTTGAGGTTAAGCTTCTATTGAACCCCCACATATGTCACGAAAATAAAATTGCGTCCTCTAATAAATGCAAAGCTCATGTAACATTTCAATGGACTATATTACGATTGCGTCTCTTTCTTTTTTTGTACATAAAATAAGCAACGACTCGAATTCTCTGGGTATCCATTTTCACTGACGCGCTCTTCACTAGAACGAACGTAGTGAACTAACTGCCCGCCCGTCGCCGTCGTGTGCGTTGCGTTCGCGGGGCGGGCAGTCGCGGGCATCGGCGGACAGACGCGGTCTTTATTACGTCGCGGGCAAAAAGCCCGGCCCGCCCCGTCGTCTGTCTAGCGCCTTACCAGTCGCGCATCCGAACTGTCAAACGTCACTGGCCGCCGACGCCCAACACCTTCGCGAGCGTTGGCGGGAACAGCGGTTGCGCGCCAAGCTTCACAAAATTAATTCTTATTTCTTTTATAGGAGTCGCACTACAGAAATACTTACTGTTTCATCATGCTGGATAACTGACGAAAATAACTAAACTAAATCCGAGGATATCCGATGTGTAATGGATTAATGAAATGTCGCTGAAAATTACGATGGTTAAAATGAAGTAGTATTCTTATGTTTTACCATGTAATCCTACTAATATTATAAATGTGAAAGTTTGTGAAGATGTTTGGATGTTTAGATGTTTGGATGTTTGTTACTCAATCACGCTCTAACGGCTGAAGGGATCTGGCTGAAATTAGGCACAGGGATAGAGTATAGTCCGGAATAACACATAGGCTACTTTTTATCCCGGGAAAATGTTCCCACGGGAAACGGCAACGGGAACCAAATTTCACGCGGGCGAAGCCGCGCGCATCAGCTAGTTCAAAATAAAACCAGTTTTAAGTCTTATATTTTTTTATTTACCAAATATACACACAAACACGTTACCCAAAAATAAAAAAAAAGAATTTGTAGATACAAAATCTCCGAAAATAAATTTATCAATATTAGCGTATTTTCATTGCCAAAAATTGTCATCTTCACATGCTATTATAATTAATTTTACCTCGATTTGGGACGGAAATATTTATAACAGCTGTTAAACAACACCTTTTAAATGCAAAACAAGAATAATTGAATCAAAATAAACAAAAATATTAATAAAATAAAAGTATTAAAGTTATACATTTTTTGCGTATTTACATTGGCCAATAAAAAAAACAATTAATAAATATACACTGAAATAAATAAGTATATATTATAAAATAATATATCATTCAATATATTAAATAAAACCATAAATAAAAGCAGAATAAACTACAATATTAAATACTTACCCCGTAACTAATTGGAACGCTAAAATGGCGGCTCAACAGAAAATTTATTTATCACAATCAACTCGAAGTTTCTGATGTTTTTTCTTTTAATGTTACTCTGCAGGCTATGTTAATCATTATTATAAACTCATCCTGCATTATTTCCGGCCTGGATGAAAGAGGATAATACCGGATATAAACTGGCATTATGATGACCGTGGGCGTCGGAGCCGATGACAGTTCTGTCACTATAGTGCACGTGGGCGCCATAGTGGTATGGAACCTAGTTAATGGCGAAATCTACTTAATAGCAGAACCCACTTAATAGCTCAACCTACTTAATAGCGGAACCTACTTAATATCTGAACAAATTGATATTAAGGTAAAGATAAACTACCTTCATACAAAACAGCGTTCAGTTATTGTTAAGTTATAATTGCACGTACTCACCTATCGGTACCTAATACATTTAATCTATGAATGCAATAGAGAATACCAAACAAATAATACAGAAAAAGATAGCTATCAGTGTCGTTTTGCACACGGCAGCAAACCACAGCACGACTTCTTTTGCTCGCAGTTATTAGCCAACTTAATGGAATTACAACAATTGTATGAATTTGTCTGCAACAGTTCGCGCGCGCTAATGCGATATCTACCTCTTTTTTACTATAACATCATTGACCGAACCTACCAAAATCGCCAGATACCTTCGCAGGACACCGATCAGGTACTTGCTAATCGGTATATTTCACACTATTATGTTATTTATTACCTAATTAAGTACATTTGTACCTATAGCCCCATGAAAAATAAAGACTAAGTAGATTCTCACAACTTACTTAGCCTGTTACCAAACGAACCGTATGAACGCTGAGTACAGAGCATTCATTAACAACTAACAGTAAAGATCAGTGTGAGTAGTTTTACTTTTATAGGTATACCTAGTATATTCATCATATTAATTTACTTACCAAATTTTATAAAACCAATGAATATTGATAATCATTAGTCTCGCCAACATCGAAATGGCAACGCCGATTTGACTGAAATTTTTTTGAATTATGAATTTATTGCAAACTTATTTAGTGTGACATTTATTTATTATTGTAACAAATAATTATTATTCAAGTTAATTATCATGATAATGCCTACCTGTTCAACATATTTACATGCCTTCGGGTGGAATATGACTTGTGTGTGTGAAACAATCTATTATTACTTTATTGTAACACCTTTTGTACACATATTTGCAAAATTAAGAAATTGAATGGAATTGAATAAATCATAAATCTAATTCGAATTATTATTTTATGTTGTATTCTTACTATGTTTCTTGGATTTCGACGTTATGCATTATATAAGGACACGCACTTGGATTATGAAGAAATGATTAAAAATTTTTTATACCGTTTGTACCTATAGTATTCGTTTAGCCTATTGTGCAGGGAAATTCGTCCAAACAGAACGTAAATAGATTCTGTGCTACACCATTTCATCGCTGTTGACTTCCCAGTTGAATCCCTATGATAATAATGAAATATCCACATTGAAAGGCTAACTTCCGAGTCAAATCAAACCTATATTACGGGAGTTATAATCATTCCGGACACAAGCTTGACGTCCACGCATGGACAGGACACAATGATGTTAGAAAAGCAAAACGCGCACTCAGCACCCAATCTTTACAGCTATGGTCACTGTTAGTTTAACCATTGTCCTAGTTCTCCTTTTATGTTATGTGTTATGGAGGATCAACCCTTGGTCTATACGGTATTATAAAACTATCATAACACTGCACGCAGAATGTCAAATACTGAAACGATTGAATAATTTTAGATTCGACACGCCTGCGCAGCGCAGGTCCTTAGAAGGTGTAAAAGGTGACAAACTATACACAACACAACTTACAACTTTCCATACAGAACGTCTTGCCAGTACGGTAAACTCGGGATATCCTATTCCTTCTTTTTTATATAAATCAAGACAGCGTCGCTTTCATATATTTTTGTTTGACTTGTGTACCCAACACACTATAGGTCTTATTACATGAGGTAGGATTTCTTTGTTTGTTTTGTTGGAATACAAAACTGTAAGAAATAAACTGAGTAAAAATCTTAACACCATAAAAAAAGTTGGGATGACACAACCCCTTAAAATGACTCAAGAATCGGCAGGTCAATCCCTTCGATACCTGACACTTGGTCCCCGTATTCACTATCTACAACGATACGAAATTCACCCAGACTAATAGTATGTATTATAGGAAATGACAATGGTAAACAATTCTTCAGCAGTTACCACAACATGGTAGTTACTACCCAGTGACCTCGCATTATTTCCATACCATGAGAAAACAGCAATGTAATTAAGTTATGTGGGTAGCATAGCAATCAATTATGTCATTTGTTTAATATTTGTTAATATAATTGGTTTCATTTTCTATTACTTTTTCAGAGATACAATATTTATGAGGTGAGAAAATAGACCTGTAACAACATGTGTGACTAATTCTACACATTAATAAAAATGTTTGATGTTTTGTTTGATCTATTTGTTTGCAAAAATGTAATAACATGGTTTATTTAACCACAGTGACATTCTCAACAGTAAACAATAACCTTCCGTATTTTGTAGTTTAGTTCTTAACACCTGTGATATAAAAAATCTATTGCAACAAAACAATGTAAATATTAACCGTCTTTTATTCTGATGTAAGCAAAACGTCAGGAACTTATATAACGACTATGAACGTAATATTTGATTTGTGAGGCTTTCTGTATCACTTCTTTCAAGCGCAACACGCGACCTCCAGACAAAATGCAGCCCCCCAAAGTCCCTTTTATAAAACTCATACTCATTGGAAACCGAAGAAAACCCAACCACATGAAGGTTTTCCTCTGAGACTGATACTTCTCCTCTTCATCTAACAAATTTTGAAGTAATAAAAACACCAACCCAGTACCTATGTAGAATCAGTATACAATTATTTATAAAAAGAAAGGCATATTTTGCATCTTACGGATCAAAACGCATCGTTAGTCATCGTTTCTATCCACCAAACGTCAGCAAAATGATATCCTTTGCAATTCCCTCTCGTCACTTTTTGAAACAAAGGCCTAAATTAAATACCAACAATGATAATAATTTTAACAAAAGCGGTTGACATTTAAGTTAGTTTATTACGTTACCTAGAAGGCCAATATTGTAATAAATCTATTCTGTAGCATATGCGAGTAGAATAATACTAATTATCATGCATTTCATAACTCCACTGTACATCCTAACCTATAAGATTCAAAACATTTTTTACTCCTTATACAGGGTGAATTTTTGAAAAGGGCTTGGATGGCCAAGTCGGAAACTATAAGGAATAGCTAAAAATGCTCAAAGGAGTCACGAGCCCGATTTTGATAAAACTTAAAACCTCATCATTAGATTTTTGAAAAACCAATAATCCTAGCTGGGAATCGAACCCATTGATTTTGAAAAAAAAAAACACACCCTTTATTCTTATACCAGACGATAGTGTCGCTGATCAGGATCAAATTCTTCGAAGTAATGATATACGGCAAATTTAAGGAAAGTTTGGAATTTTAATAGAATTCATATTTCATGTACCTAAATTTTGTATCATTATTTGTTTCGTTCGAAATCCCAGAATAGACCTTAACCATTCCATGTTTTAAATCATGCTCAGAATGATTCTTTGGAGAATATTCTAAACGGAATCAATAATATTGAAGGCAGTATTATTGATTCCGTTTAGAATATTCTATTGAAGCGCTCGTGGCCCCGCGGACTCAGTGTTCTGTAAACGATCACTGCAGTAAGCAACATTTACTATGGCCGGATATGGATGGGTGACCACCACGTGGACCACTTTGTGACATTTATTTACGAGCGTTTCCGTGCTTCGGAAGGCACGATAAGCCATTGGTCCCGGTTGTCAGTAAAAATGACAGTCGTTAAGCCAAGTTGAAGGCCTTACGGGCGGCTTGAAAAATTTCAACGGTGGGTCGTCACAACCTGCGCCAGGGTCGGCAGCGCGTGTGTAGCGCCTCTGGTGTTGCAAACGTCTATAGGCTACGGTTACCAACCTTCCGGTGGGCCGTAAGCTTGTCTGCCACCTAAGTAGTATAAAAAAAAAAAAAGTATGATCCTTGAGGTCTCGAATCCAGCTATGTATTCAAAACATTTTCCGGCTCGAAGGACCACTTTGTTTGATCCTCGATAGCTCGTTGATGGTGTTAAGTAAAATGGACTCTAAGATATTTATATAAAAACGTATAATAGCGGAAAAAATCTATAACAAACAAGTAGGTACTATCGTTATAAGCTTTACAATGACCGTTCGCTTTAAGGATTCGACCAGGAGTAAAAAAGTATCGCGTCGCGGCGGGCGGAGTCATAGCAGGCGCGCACCGCACACCGCGCGTCTTGCTTTCCTCTCAATGTCCATGCGTAGACAAATGGTCTTCATTTTGAACAATTAATCAGTTAACGTAAGAAAAATAAATTGTATTTTGTTAAAGATGAGCACTTTCCTTTAGTTTGCCGTATGTCATTACTTCCCAGAATAAGATCCTTAATAGCAACACTAACGTATGGTGTAATAATATAGGGTGTGTTATTTTTTTCAAAATCAATGGGTTCGATTCCTAGCTAGGATTATTGGTTTTTCAAAAATCTAATGATGAGGTTTTAAGTTTCATCAAAATCGGGCTCGTGACTCCTTTGAGCATTTTTCGCTATTCCTTATAGTTTCGGACTTGGCCATCCAATCCCTTTTGAAAAATTCACCCTGTATATCTCCTTTTTTTTTTCATAAAAGAACTAACCTTGTTTCCTCGTCGCCAGTTGTAGGATCCATCTAACTGTAGGGTAATTCACAGACTCGTCACGCACTTAACGGACAGACTTGCCGAACACGTGCACTCTCGCGTAATGGCGCGACTCGTATGCACTGTGTACGCTAGAGGCTGTGCTATGTCTGTAGGTACGGTAGAGGGGATGCATGACTGCATACACTACAGGTAGGTTTCTAACTGTACTATCTAATTTGTAGTAGTAGGTAGTGAGCAATAAGTTTAACGTGTATACTGTCTGTGACATCGCTCGTAGCGGATGAACGGGTGGAGCAATTATGATGCAGTCAATTCATCAGCTCCCTTCCGAGGAGATGAAAGATTTCACTTAAATTCACAGGTTCAGATTTAAAGGTATATTCTACCTAATGTTACATTAATGGTATTGCTGCTGCATCAAGTAGGTAGTCTGTTGGATACCCAACACCTCAGAAAATAACAGTATCTATGCACACCTTGTTTGGGCTTATTATAATAGCCAGCTTATTATTATAATAGTCAGTATCGGGAATTTTATAAAACTTATCACTTGTTATTGTTAAAAGAAACATCTTATCTTTGTATAAAACGTTTATTGTAAATAGTATACAAAAATAGAGAACATATAATATAAATTATAATCCTATAACATTAACCTGCACCGTTCTGGTTACCCTGCACAATAAATATATAAAGTCTATGTTTAAAAAAACGGAGTACCTAATAAACTTTGCTACATTTTGTTCGCAATCAGTCTGTAAAGGTATGATTCAGACCTCGACAGCAAGCAGCTATACATCTTCTATATATATAAAAATCAATGCCACTTTTCGTTGTAATTTTATAACTCAAGAACGGGCTCATCTATCCAAACCAAATTTTAAGGTTTTATTCGGACCATTTAGTAGATGGTTTATGTGAAGTTTGCTCAAAATCGGTCGAGCGGTTCTTCTTTTATCACGCAAACGAAGTTGCGCGGGTCAGCTAGTTCTGTATAGATTTGTATTAGAATACATTCCGAACGCGGCAGCTGCGTCGCGACTGCACTCAGTACTGTCGCCTTGCCGCCGCGACAGCAATGCTGCTTGCAGTCGAGTTCGGACTCATACCTATAGAGTACATATAGCCTTAAGGCCTCAAACAGGACGTCAGCGGCGAGAGCGCGTCGCCAGACTACAAGAGATTAATGCTGCGTCCACTTTTGTGATATTTTTACGGCACATTTCTCCATCACCGTCTCAGACTAGAATGTCGGTACCGTAGAAAACTGCAGCTACGAGTTACATGTCCTACAAAATGACACGCCGATATGTTTCAAATGTGGATGCGACCAATGATATATAAAAACTATAGATACGTTACTAACACAGCGAAATGGCAAGACGAAAGTAAGGCAATTTGCCTCACTTTCGTCATGCATGCTATCACAGATAAACTATTAAATTCTTTCTTAAATTTATATAAGATCTGCTGTTTTTGAAAGCGGCAATGTTCGTGTATGACGTGTCTAATTATAATACGACGTTGGATGCAGCATAAAGCGGCACTGGGCTCACACACAAGCAAACCGTGCATGTTGGTAAGCGTTTGTTTGAAGTTGCCTACTCTCTTGTACTCGTGGGTCGCGCTCTCGCCGTCGCAACCGCCGTCGCTCCGCTTGCCGCTGACATCCAGTTTGAGGCCTAACTCGTTGCCATTGGCTACAACGTCATTCACGTGTCTTGACGCGAGTTTAATATTTTTTATATCTCCCAAAAAGAGCACAACGTCGTTAATAAAGTTTACATTCCAACAAAAATTAAAAAGCGCGAGCGTTGTGGAGGAAGTTGAAAGAGTACAATTCAGTTAGTATTTTTGAAATCTCATAAAAATGAGAATCTCCTACATGAGTATCTACTATAACAATTAAAACAGTGTTAGAGCATTAGAGCGGCCATGTCGTTTTCAGATAACAAACATAAAATCCTGGAATTACGACGGCGCGGATTTATTACACATTTTGAGTATTATTATTACCTTAATTTATAGTATAAATTTTACCTCCGGTGTAAGAAAGAAATAAATTTTATTCAGGCACAACACGTAATATAAATTCAATTAGTATAGCACTAAACAATATTTATGGTGTATGCACGCGAAAAGGCATGTCAGCTCTAAGCTACATGCCATTCATGGGAAAGGCATGCAGCGCTGATTTTCAAATCGCTCCTTTCGATGGTAAATAACATCAGACTTACTATTTTTTTTTTAACGAGAGGGAAAATCCATCATGGATGCTATGCCGGACTCCTGCCGTCTAAAAACCTCACGTCGCTCAACAGCCTATGGTTGGGCGCCCCGGGTAAGCCCTCAGACTTACTATTACATAGCAAAAGTCTTTAGGCAATGATAGCCACTTTCAATCGTCGGCCGTAACGTCTTTGTTCTTTAAACACTGTATCATATAATCCCTAATTAAATTAATAATAAGCTTGTGCTGTTCGATCTAGAACGTCTATACATATAAGTACTTAAAAGAACATTCAAACTTAAAATAAAAACAGTTCAAACCCAGGACTAAGGTAAATTATCTTATGAAGACATCTCTTTAACATTGTTGGCAGTTCGTCAATTTTATTAGTTTAACATTCAACATAATCATATTATTGTAAAAAAATTGATAACGTAGTTTATTCCATATAACAATAAACTGATATTTCTTGACATAAATAGTTCTACTTAATAATTGGTGATCAAACTTAAAATTATAACATTCAATAAAATGTGGGTAGATAAATAAATACATTTTATAAAAACAAATTTCAAAATAAAATATACAATTATCTATTTTATAACTTTTTCTAGAGTATTTTACTACTTAGACTCAGATTACCATACCAGTATTCTATATTCTAATTACAACACTTGCTTAAAGAATAGCAAAGCAAAACAACTTTGAACCTTACAACAATAGTCATAAGGTCGCTTATAGCTTAAACGTACCATCATTGGGGCATTAAACTTAAAATCATAAAATTCAATAAAATGTGGGTAAATAGTTAAATATTTTTAAAATACCCATTTTCATCATAGATACTAACAAATTTAACTAAGCATGGCTTTTTTTCTACAGTATTTCACTACTAAGACTGCCCATTGTACATTAAAATTACCAGTATTCCACATAAATGTAAATATTAATTGATATACGTACAATATGTTCACAAAGGGCATAAGGTCGCTTAAAGCTTAGAAGGTGCGTAACTCTCCCAGTATACCACGTCGCGCCACCATTCGGGTCTGGTCATGGCTCCGGGGTACGTCATCACGTTGGATTGGATATGCTTGTATACCTGGGGGAAATAAATGTGATTAATTTAACTGTTTAAGACGAAAAAAGATCTATGATTTCCACAATGTGCTACTTTTTTAACCGACTTCAAAAAAAGGAGGACGTTCTCAATTCGTACGCTATGTTTTTTTTTGTATGTATGTTACGCGATAGCGGCGCCAATTATGGATGGATTTTGAAAATTCTTTTTTTGTTTGAAAGAGGCTACTTCTGAGGTGGTCCCATATCCAGGGTATCAGGATCTGATGCTGGAATCCAGGAGAAATCGAGGGCAACCACCGAAAATTGTAGGGACAACTAGTGCGTTTGTTAACTTTTTGATTAAGTGCTGTAATGTACTAAAATTTAATGAAGGTCTGGAGTCGATCTGATGATGGAACCGAAAGACAGTCGAGGGAATTCCTTAACGATTTACAGCAGTTACCTTGTGTTTCGGCTTGATTGATTTGTGTTGATGAGAACTTTACACCTAGATAGAAATACTTTTCGGTCCACCCGTCACTTAAAATAAAAAAAATAAGTAAACCCATAGGTTTAGGTAGGTATTATTAATGGCACCAACTTCAATATTATATTGAATAAAATCTGATAAATCAAAATACGTATTACTATGTGCTAGGTAAATTATATTTTTAAGGATTTATATGAAGTCGGTTCTATTTTTTATTTAAAATTTTTATGGCATTATAAACTTTGAATCTCACAGCACCCATATCACTCATAACATAATGTATGGAAATATGACAATTTTTACAGTTATTATTACTTCTCCGCTTCCTTATTAGTATGAAAGAAAGACTGAGCGGCGTAAGACTTTAAAAAATCTGTTCAGTAGTTTCAAAGTTTTAGATTGCAATAAAACAAATATTTCAAATTTACTTCCATTTAGGTATCAAATTGAATATCAGTGACGAGCGGGGGGGCACGGCACTTGCACACAATCAAGCCGAACTCGGTGCGTTAGTAATCGTTTGTTCAAAGGACCCTACTCTTTTGTACAAGAGTGGCGGCGGCACTCAAAAAGTAATAGGTTTTTTAGCAAACAATGTAAAGATAATTTTGAAAAGCAATTAGTATGCTGACTCAATCACATTAATGTCAAAATATTTTGGTTTCGAGCAGGACTCGAATCTTTTGGTTTGCCGGACCAATCTCTAATGTTTTGTGCAATTCTATACTTACATTTGTGCCTGCAACTTAATTAAGTTGTCGGTAGATGGTGCCTACATCACCTCATCAATCACCCCAAGACGTAATGTGGTGAAAAAATTTGACGGTCACGAGTATTGTCTCGGTGGTCCAACGGTTAGGGCGGCTGGTACGGTAAACCAGAAGACGCAGGTTCGAGTCCTGCTTGAGTCCAAACTTTTTTACATTAAATCTGTAACAGTGTAAAGGTTCCTCACCTCCCCGTCCGCCATGCCCAGTATGGAGTTGAGGCAGAATTCGGGCGGCGCCAGGCTGTCCGCGAGCGCCACGGCGTCCGGCGCCACATACTGATCCTCATTAGTGGTAAAGGACTCACCTCCCCGTCCGCCATGCCCAGTATGGAGTTGAGGCAGAAGTCGGGCGGCGCCAGGCTGTCCGCGAGCGCCACGGCGTCCGGCGCCACATACTGATCCTCATTAGTGGTAAAGGACTCACCTCCCCGTCCGCCATGCCCAGTATGGAGTTGAGGCAGAAGTCGGGCGGCGCCAGGCTGTCCGCGAGCGCCACGGCGTCCGGCGCCACATACTGATCCTCATTAGTGGTAAAGGACTCACCTCCCCGTCCGCCATGCCCAGTATGGAGTTGAGGCAGAAGTCGGGCGGCGCCAGGCTGTCCGCGAGCGCCACGGCGTCCGGCGCCACATACTGATCCTCATTAGTGGTAAAGGACTCACCTCCCCGTCCGCCATGCCCAGTATGGAGTTGAGGCAGAAGTCGGGCGGCGCCAGGCTGTCCGCGAGCGCCACGGCGTCCGGCGCCACATACTGATCCTCATTAGTGGTAAAGGACTCACCTCCCCGTCCGCCATGCCCAGTATGGAGTTGAGGCAGAAGTCGGGCGGCGCCAGGCTGTCCGCGAGCGCCACGGCGTCCGGCGCCACATACTGATCCTCATTAGTGGTAAAGGACTCACCTCCCCGTCCGCCATGCCCAGTATGGAGTTGAGGCAGAAGTCGGGCGGCGCCAGGCTGTCCGCGAGCGCCACGGCGTCCGGCGCCACATACTGATCCTCATTAGTGGTAAAGGACTCACCTCCCCGTCCGCCATGCCCAGTATGGAGTTGAGGCAGAAGTCGGGCGGCGCCAGGCTGTCCGCGAGCGCCACGGCGTCCGGCGCCACATACTGATCCTCATTAGTGGTAAAGGACTCACCTCCCCGTCCGCCATGCCCAGTATGGAGTTGAGGCAGAAGTCGGGCGGCGCCAGGCTGTCCGCGAGCGCCACGGCGTCCGGCGCCACATACTGATCCTCATTAGTGGTAAAGGACTCACCTCCCCGTCCGCCATGCCCAGTATGGAGTTGAGGCAGAAGTCGGGCGGCGCCAGGCTGTCCGCGAGCGCCACGGCGTCCGGCGCCACATACTGATCCTCATTAGTGGTAAAGGACTCACCTCCCCGTCCGCCATGCCCAGTATGGAGTTGAGGCAGAAGTCGGGCGGCGCCAGGCTGTCCGCGAGCGCCACGGCGTCCGGCGCCACATACTGATCCTCATTAGTGGTAAAGGACTCACCTCCCCGTCCGCCATGCCCAGTATGGAGTTGAGGCAGAAGTCGGGCGGCGCCAGGCTGTCCGCGAGCGCCACGGCGTCCGGCGCCACATACTGATCCTCATTAGTGGTAAAGGACTCACCTCCCCGTCCGCCATGCCCAGTATGGAGTTGAGGCAGAAGTCGGGCGGCGCCAGGCTGTCCGCGAGCGCCACGGCGTCCGGCGCCACATACTGATCCTCATTAGTGGTAAAGGACTCACCTCCCCGTCCGCCATGCCCAGTATGGAGTTGAGGCAGAAGTCGGGCGGCGCCAGGCTGTCCGCGAGCGCCACGGCGTCCGGCGCCACATACTGATCCTCATTAGTGGTAAAGGACTCACCTCCCCGTCCGCCATGCCCAGTATGGAGTTGAGGCAGAAGTCGGGCGGCGCCAGGCTGTCCGCGAGCGCCACGGCGTCCGGCGCCACATACTGATCCTCATTAGTGGTAAAGGACTCACCTCCCCGTCCGCCATGCCCAGTATGGAGTTGAGGCAGAAGTCGGGCGGCGCCAGGCTGTCCGCGAGCGCCACGGCGTCCGGCGCCACATACTGATCCTCATTAGTGGTAAAGGACTCACCTCCCCGTCCGCCATGCCCAGTATGGAGTTGAGGCAGAAGTCGGGCGGCGCCAGGCTGTCCGCGAGCGCCACGGCGTCCGGCGCCACATACTGATCCTCATTAGTGGTAAAGGACTCACCTCCCCGTCCGCCATGCCCAGTATGGAGTTGAGGCAGAAGTCGGGCGGCGCCAGGCTGTCCGCGAGCGCCACGGCGTCCGGCGCCACATACTGATCCTCATTAGTGGTAAAGGACTCACCTCCCCGTCCGCCATGCCCAGTATGGAGTTGAGGCAGAAGTCGGGCGGCGCCAGGCTGTCCGCGAGCGCCACGGCGTCCGGCGCCACATACTGATCCTCATTAGTGGTAAAGGACTCACCTCCCCGTCCGCCATGCCCAGTATGGAGTTGAGGCAGAAGTCGGGCGGCGCCAGGCTGTCCGCGAGCGCCACGGCGTCCGGCGCCACATACTGATCCTCATTAGTGGTAAAGGACTCACCTCCCCGTCCGCCATGCCCAGTATGGAGTTGAGGCAGAAGTCGGGCGGCGCCAGGCTGTCCGCGAGCGCCACGGCGTCCGGCGCCACACTCGCGCATGCACGAAGCACGCAGCAGCGGAGCAGCGCGCCTGTGTCCCCTCGTAGGTAGCCGCCCTGATACACGTTAAACATTATTTTTTTTACACGCACTAGCTGACCCGACAGACGTTGTCCTGCCATAACTATGAGTATGGAAATCGGTATCCCGAGTTCTGAATAAAAACCGATTCAAAATCGCAATAGAAACCATTGCTTTGAATAGTTCGAGACAGTTGCAGTTATTGCAAATTTTCTAATTTTTCACGCAACTTTCTTATTTGTTACGGTCTAGCCGTTCACACGTGATGTCGTGACCAAGGAAATAGGGATTCATTTTTATATAATAGAAGAAGATGTGAACCATAACGTAGCACCTAGCAGATGTTAAACATCGGAATTATTTCGTAATAGTAGTTTTCGATACAAGTGTGGGATTTCTGTTATTACAACGAGTTACGACAGGTGTTGACCCGAGCCGAAGGCGGGGGTAGACAGTCGGAACGAGTTTAAATAACAGTCCCACACGTTGTATTGAACAACTATTTTTAATACAGTTGCGAAAAAATTAAGCAATTTTATAAAATAATAAAAACACAACAAACCTGAATATCCAAAATGGCGCCAATCGTAAAAGAATATATACCTTCCTAGCAGAGACTATGGCAATGCACTTCATACAGCCAACTTTTTTTATTTTTATAAATTTAATTTGGCCGATACTTATACTAATTTATGCTTAAATTTTAATTAAAATTACTTTTAATCTGATATTGAAAGAAGTTAGTATCTTTTTTTAGAAATATTTGCATGAATAGACATTATTTTGACAATTGGGAAAGAAAACGCACGAGTGCGGGAATGGGAAAGAAAAAAGCACGAGTGTGTAATAGCCCACATCCCGAACGCTATACGTCCCTGTAATATGCCACTTTTTGAGCAACTGTATTAAAAAAGTAATATACTTATGCATAAAAGAATAGATCACGACAGAAACTAAATGTGGCATAAAGAACAATTAGTGTTAATTTAAAATTAAAATACACTGAGCTTCCCAAGCCAAACATGAGATACCTATGTGCTATAATTTTCAGAGAAATTGGATATCATGAACACTAGGTACTTGATGAAAGAAAGAAGAAAATGGAAGAATCAAAGTAATATGAAATTTCAGTTCAATCAAACTTGTGAATTTCAATGACATTATTTTATTTTAATCTTTTAGGAAAACTTACAGCTTATTAAAAAGAATAAACAGATACATAACATAATGGGTGCCAATTACGAGTTGTCACCCAGGAAGTGAACTGATGATTTTGTAAATTTATAGCTAAGAACCATATCAATCACATGGGCTTTCGAACGAAAAATAATCGCTTCAAAATTTTATAACAACACAGATTATTCATCACCTATTCTCATTATTAAAACATACACCTGAAAAGAACTCAAATACTCACAATATATAGAGTGGCCATGTGTTTCTCCAATAGGAAGGTTCCGTACAGCGAGACCAGTCTCAGCAGCACATTCCTGCATTTGACATCTTCAAACGCCAGCGCCGATTTGTAGAAATGGTTCAACACATAATTCTGAAAGTTGTACATAATCAAAAATATTACATTTATATTGTGGCAAATAGTGTCATCTAGTGAAGGAAAACGATACTTTGTTCCGGTTTAAATCCTGCATTGCTTTTTTTTGTTTAACGTGAGGGAAAATTCTTCATCGATGCTATGCCGGACTCCTACCGACTAAAACACTTAACGTAACGCCCAACAGCCTACGGTTGGGAGCCCCGGGTAAGCCCTCGGCAGAATGTCCCAGGACTCCCAACAGACCTACGGCTACCACTGTGACCTCGCCTAGGGGGTGGTTCGGGTGCTATCCCGCGTCTTTGGGGGGTTTCGGGTGTGATTCCGCTTCTTAGGGAGGGCGTGCGTGAATCCCTCACGTCACGCTGCCGTCATGGGCCTGCTTCTGTAAGGACGGTGAGCAGCCCTCTCACCGTCCTCAGGCCCCCGGTCATGGTGGCCGATAGTCCTCGGCGAAGACACGTCGGCGGCGCCCAGGCCGCCGACTGCGGAACTCGGGAGGGAGAGTTCTCTCCCGCACCCGGCCCGCCGCCTCCTTCACGAGCATGACCTGCTCGCAGAAAGAGGTGGCGCAGTCCCACTTAATCCCGCTGGAGAGCATGGCTCGCACCATGGTATCGAGTGAGAGTGTCCACGTCCAGATCCACCACGAGGACCTGACCATGCCGTGCACTCCACCAGCGTGTGGAGCGACGTGTTTTTTTTTTTTTTTTTTTATACCACTAAGGTGGCAGACAAGCATACGGCCCACCAGAAGGACCGGTGGTCACCGCAGCCTATGAACGTTTGCAACACCAGAGGTGCCACACTCGCGCTGCCGACCCTGTAAAAACCTTCTAAGACCCCTTTTGAAGAACCCCATACTGTAGGCGTTTGGGAAAACCGAGGCAGGGAGGTCATTCCACAACCTAAGCGTGCGTGGAAGAAAACACCTATCGGATCTAACCGTGCTGGAACGCACCGGACGCAGAGTGTGAGGATGAACTCCCTGTCTGTGGCGAGCGGTGCGATGATAGAACGTAGCCGTGGGCATCATATCAAACAATTCCTCAGAGCACATACCATTGTACAGGCGGTAGAACACGCATAAGGAGGCAAAGTCTCTCCTGTCGCGAAGAGGTTCCACACCAGCTGTAAGTACAGGATCGTTGACAATTCTTACAGCTCGTCTTTGCACCGAGCCAAATGGACGAAGCTGATATTCAGGTGCTCCCGCCCAGAGGTGACAGCAGTACTCCATATGCGGCCGCACTTGCGATTTATAGAGAAGCAGTGTTTGCGCCGCAGTGAAGTACCGCCGCGCCCTGTTGAGCACACCTAGCTTCTTGGACGCCAGCTTAGCCTTGTCCTCCAAATGACTACGGAACTGAACGTCACTGGAGATGTCAACGCCAAGGATCCCTATACTTTTGGCGATGGAAAGAGATGTGCCCTGAAATTGCGGCGCTACAGTAATTGGGGTTTGCTTAGCGGTGAAAAAACACGCTTGTGTCTTGGAAGGGTTGAACTGGACAAGATTTTGTCCACCCCAATCGGACACTCTAGTAAGAGTAGCCTCGATTTCAGACACAAGCTGTTCACGATTTTCCTCTACTGTGTCCCGAGAGATACCGGGGCGGCCCGTGTAACAAGTGTCCCCCGTACTGTCGTCCGCATAACAATGAATGCCATCAATAGACAACATGTCATTGATATGCAGCAGAAACAGAGTAGGGGACAACACTGAGCCTTGCGGGACTCCAGCGTTTATGGCCATGCAGTCTGAACAGCTGCCGTCAACGACGGCCCTGATGCTTCTACCGGCCAAGAAGCTGGACACCCATCCGCATAATCTCTCAGGTAGTCCATATGAGGGCAATTTCGTAAGAAGACCACGGTGCCAGACCCACCCTTACTCTCGATAGCCGCCGCCCATCGGTGTGTTAGGTACACAAGAAGATCGCCCGTCGAGCGACCGTGACGGAAACCGTACTGCCGGTCGCTGAGCAGGTCGTGTTCCTCAAGGTACCCCAGGAGCTGTGTATTAATTACACGCTCCATCACCTTGGATAAAAGGGAGGTGACGGCTATAGGCCTGTAATTGGCCGGGTCGGTCCTGTCACCCTTCTTGGGTACAGGATGTACATACGCGATCTTCCACGACGCCGGGACTTGTCGCATGGAATAGGAAAGTGCGAAAAGACGTGTAAGTACCGGACACAACTCTGGACCACAATGCTTTAGTACCACCGCGGGAATGCCGTCTGGCCCACTCGACTTATGAACGTCCAGGGATTGAAGCTCCCGCCGGACATTCCGCTGTGTAAATTTAACTTCCGGCATGGAAGTGCCACAACTCGGAATGCACGGCGGTATTGCACCCCCGTCGCTCACGGTCGAGTTAGAGGCAAAGAGATTACCCAAAAGGTCGGCTTTCTCCTTGGCACTCTGGGCCAAACTACCGTCGGGTTTAAGCAAGGGTGGTAATCCTGACCGACAGAAGTTTCCCTCGGCAGCTTTGGCAAGCGACCAAAATTCACGACTTCCTGAAGGGTAGCCTGCTAGCCGTTCGCCAATTCTGCCGACGAAATCGAACTTGGCCTTGACAATTGCTCTTTTACTGGACCTCGAGGCGGCATTTAATTTGCGTTTTACCTCAGAGATGTTTGGATCTGAATTTGCACGAGCCGTGGTCCAAGCTCTGTAGGCAGATTCTTTCTGCATTAGAGCTTCTCTGCAGAGCCGATTGAACCACGGTCGCTTTTTTGCACCTACAGGGATCCAGCGGTTGGGAATGTAGCATTCCATACCCTCCAAGATCCCCTCAGCGACTGCTATAGCACAAGAATCCAGATCCTCTGAGGCAAAACAAAGCCGCCACCACGGGTACGACGCATAGAACTCTCGCAGTCCATCCCAGTCTGCTGACTTGTAGTGCCACACATGTCGCCACTCCTTGGGCCGAGGTGGTTCAGGCCTTGCGAGAGGCACATGCGTCCGAACGACACAGTGGTCCGACGATCCTAGCGGAGCATCCACTGAAACACTGTATCCGTCCGGACGCGTTGTCAGCAGGAGGTCCAGCAATGCACTATGCTCGTTCTCCCTGTCTGGTATCCTTGTATGGGATTTAACCAGCTGGGAGAACCCATAGGTCAAGGCAAATTCGTGAGCAGCTTTTCCCGCAAAGTCGGTGGTCCGGGAGCCCAACCAGTCAACATGATGACCGTTGAAATCTCCCAAAATCACTATCTCCGCGGAGGGACACTGCTCAATCACCCTGTCAGTCGACTGCTGCAGGTGGTCATAAAGGCGAACTGTGTCCGTGTTACCGCTGTGAGACCTGTACACGCACGCGTAGATCCGGGTGTGGCCCCCGTGATCCACGCGCGCCCATAACGTAGACAGGTCCCTGTCTTCGAGGCTTGTAAGACGGCGACAGCAGACATCATCCCGGACGTACATACACACCCCGGCTTTCCGCCTAAAGTGGTACTCCAGCTTGTAGCCAGGGTACATTAAGTCAGATGCATCTTCCGGGCATGAGATCTGCGTCTCCGTCAAGAAAAAAAGGGTCGGCTTCGCAGTTTCAAGATGGTGGTGGACTACGTTGATGTTCGCGCGCATGCCTCTGATGTTGCAAAAGTCCACTTGAAGTGTGGACGCCGATGCCGCTGTGGATACCCTTTTATTTTTCCTTTTTGCTGCCATGGTTGTTTTTTTTTAAAAAGGGGAATTAAGAAGGTTGAGGGGGCGCCTGTGTGCCGCTGGCGCAGGAGACTAAGCGAGGCTCCAACTCACCAAAGGCAGACAAAGGTAATGCGGAAGATTGGCACGGCGTACGGAAGGGCCCCCGGTCCCCCCCCCAATGCAGTGGCCGCGTCCACTCCGGTATCCTCCTCCGGCACGACCACAGCACCAGGGACTTTACACAGGCTGCTGGTTCAGCCTCCTGGGGCGGAGATTAAGTGATCCCCAGGTTCGGGTTCCGTACAGCCTGCGGGCGGTCAGCGGTAACCGTTTCACCGGGTCTCCCTGACCGCCGTACCAATACTCCGCGCCTCTATCCGCCAATGGAGCCAGGTAAGCCTCTGGTCTCACCGTCACCGGCACAAAGTCGCCCCAATGAGCTCTGGATCCCTGCTAACCGACGGAGAACATAACCCAACCGGAGTCAGGTTACTATTACCGCGGTCTTCTGCAGGGCGGAGGTACTGCCCCAGGCGGGCTGCTCAACGAACGGAGTACCGTTATGCCCTTCCTCCTAATGTGGGCTTTTTCGTTAATCCCTAAGATATTGAATCTTAGGGATCTCATTGAAGAAGCCACTACTGTACCCTCAGGGTGTAACGTTAGCTCCATGAGAAGTAACGCATATCCCCTAAACCCCGAGGGGAAAAACGTGTCATCGCTGCGGTCCTCGCAGTGCCGACACTCGGTCGTGGTTTCCCGGTGTAAAGCCACAGATACCTACCGAAGCTCCCGTGCCCGGCAAGCATCTGTGTCAACCGGTAGGAGAGAGCACCGTGTCTCCTCTCCAGCCACTCGTCCATGACCGGTCTGTCGGCCGCGATTGTGGCGAATCCCCCCTTTGGTTGCTCAAGTCACACCTTCCATGTCTCCACGGTTTCCTGGTGGAGCAGGGACCGCTGGGCCTCGAATTTACGAGACACAGGCCTTTGGACATGTTGTATGTTGTATTGTATTATCATGGACAAAGCTGCCACTGCTGCTTTAACATGCTTACCCTGCAAATTGCATTCACGTTCTCTGCTGAATTTTGTCATACTAGCCCCGCACGTTGATATTGCGATTGGCGGCCATCTTGGTGACGTATGTCAGTCGAGCCGTCAGTACCAAATAGAATACCGTTCGCAACTTCGCGACGCGAGGTCAACCCGCGTTAGCGCTACGTCACGCTGACGTCACTTAGCTGTCATTATGACAAAGTTTCGTCGCAATATCAACTTGCGGGGCTTACTACACACACATAACACACATATATGATGCACAATCACATCCAAGAGCGAAACGACAGTGTTTATTCATTATTCAAACTCACTCGATTTAATCGTATTTTTTTACAAGTGTGTGTTTGAATAATGAATTGTAACAAGTTCCGTTCAGTGCCAATAATCCTGAGTATAAATGACAGTGTTTATCAGTCTGCTCATCAACACCAAACTTCTAGAGTTTAATAGTCCAGTAATCTTACCTCGCCATACACCACAGATAGTGTGACAGCATTGAACGACTGCGAATCGTTCTTAGCCCAGAAGTTACTCTTGCCATCGGATTTCAGCTTGCTCACTTTCTCTGCCGTCATCTTTAGAACGTACGCTGTTAGCCATTTGTATATGTGGATTAGATCTGTAGATAAAATACTATATTAATCACATGGAATAAAGAAAATAAAATGCTGTTGGACTTAGAGCTTCGGTACATTTAGTGGAGAATAGTATAATTATAAATCCGAAACCGAACTCCTAAGCGGGATCCTGGGAAATCCTTCCGAGGATTTACCCGGGGTCTACGACAGAATAAGTGGGGATCTGAGTATTTCCAGCGCTAGCCCATACGAGTAGTCAGTTGCTGCTTCTATAGTTATACAGTTAACCTACAGTTTTGTCAAATGTCTAGAAACGGAATTTATATGAAGGCGACACTACCAAAATGTTGTCAAAAATGTCACTTGACTCAGTTGAAAAATTGAAATGTCAAATTGTCAGTCAATCAATAACGTAATATAATTTGATTGGTGGTTTTTAATGACGTTTACTGACAATTGGATATGATTGGTGGTTTTTTTTCTATCAATATGAACAGCTGAACAGCACAGTGCGGGGTCTTCATTTTTTTCTACTCTTTTTTGCCAAGCTATAGGCAAGTACAGTTTACACGTTACTTACTAGACGGATCCAGGAACTCCTCCTCAGTAGTCCACGGACAAGTTTCTCCAAGCAACTTATCGACGTTCTCAAGGAATGTTAGCGAGCCCAGCGGAGAGTCCGCGGCACTGAGCTCAGACCTCCTAGCCCACACGTTGAGTAACCAGTTGCTTGTTTGCTGCAGCAGTAGGCTGTTCTCGCCTTCGTATGTGCAGTTGGCGTCGTTGTCGTTGCGCAGATCGCCTAGGGCTGCGGCTGGAAGTTAAACACAACAAAATTTTATAATATTGTACTACCAATATGGAGGTGAGGTGATGGGTGTGAGTTTCAGTGTTAGGGGAAAAAAAAGTGTGTGCGTGTAACCTTTACGCGCGATTGAAGTAAAACTTCTTTGCCATTGACGGCATCAAATGTTATAATAATATCATTCATTCGAATTCAAATAGCGTTACTTCCGTCAGAAAAAAGTCTAAGTTACTGCCTAGGCGCGCCTAAAGAAGTTTTACTTCAAAAATATTTTTATATCGGCGCGGCAAAAGTCGGCAGTCCGGGAGAAAGCTGACAGAAGGAAGAGGGGGACACAGTTAGTATTTATTTTCGTAAATTCATGCCTTTTTTCAAAGGGGTAGGTAGATGTATGCTATACGCTTTTACCTCTTGTGTTTGATGGTGAGTCTCCTTAAAAAGGAAAGATGCAGGTTGTAGCTATATGCTACTTAGGGCTCTGACATAACCAATACTATTTGGCAGACTAACCTGCTCACTAAGAAACGAGGCAACAGCACAGGCACCGTTACAGGGGTAGTAGATTGTTTAATACTAAAAAGGACTGGGATATCCTTTCGCTGGCTTACCCGGGGCTCCCAACCGTAGGCTGTTGGGCAGGATACGTGAGGTTTTTTAGTCAGTAGAAGTCGCATAGCATCCATGAGAATATTCCCTCACGTTAAAAATAAAAAGGATAGCCTGCCGAGTATCTTGCCAGTTCTTCATAGGCGAATAGCGTTGTGTACTGATGATACCAACTATGTTTTGTATTCCTGAGAAGTGCCTATTGTATAGGTTTGATTGTACTTTGACTTAGAAAGCCAAATCATAGGTGCTCCTAGCAGTCAATAAAAGCGAACCCAAGTCTCTAAATCCCGTTAGGGTCTGGGAGTATGCTTAGACAAAGAAAAGGTCAAGCAGTCTTCTAAAAGTTTAAATCGATGAGCCAATAAAGTATACAGAGTTCCTTACTTACCTTTAAGATACCCATGTCCCCCGCAACACTCGCGGCAATTCTGTATGCCATCCCGCGACGTCCACCCAAAGATCGGCTTCACGGCCGACGACAGAGCGTGAATTTCCATACCACGCTCTGCTGAATTGCCGTCGGTCATACCTAAACCATAATTGTTTGTATTACCACAAAATAATAAGGTACAGAGAGCAATCTCTACTTTATTTTTTACACCTACCCTCTGCTACGCACACTCGCGCACAAATCAGTATCGAAAACTGCTATAAAAAACTCTTGAACTCGTGTCTATGAACTCTGTGAGCGGTGTCTATGTGTGCGTAGCCTCAGCGAATTTAGTACGTAGGTTTCCATCTGTACAACCTAATTTGTGAGTATAGCAATTACATCGACCTCGTGTTCATGAACTCCGAGAGCGGTGTCTATGACTATGTGTGCGTAGCCCGATCGCACTTTGTATGTAGATTGCCTTTTGTACTTATTACTTTGTAGCGTTACTATTAGTTTATAGAACAATAGATCAACAAACTGTAATCCATATTCATGTATATGATAATTGGTGTACAATGAAGTATTCATTTCAATCGTTTTCTTCATGAACAATGAACTGTCTGACAAACTTGTAACGATCATTAGCACGTGTTTCCTTCCTCTTACAATCCCGAGTTCTTCAAGCGGAGCGTGAAGATGCACATCACAGGGCCGCCGACTTGAGGACCACTGTCAGAAGTCTTACAGTGGGCGCACACTGAGCGTCTTGTCGCGGCGCGGCGATAAGCTGCGGGCTTACATACATTTAGTTATAAGCTTCGCACACTGCGCGACATGTCGCCGAGTCGCGGCGACAAGCAAGGGGAGTCGCGGCGACACGGCGACAGTCGCCGAGTGACAGCTTTTTGTACCACGTCTGTCGCCGCGACATGTCGCGCATGTCAGCGACAGTCGCGGCGACAAGTCGCCCAATGCAGGCGCACCTAGTGTGCGACAAGCCACCGCGACATGTCGTCGCGACTGTCGCCTAGTCTGCGCCCACTGTTGCGGGCTGTGAAAGCGGTCCTCAATTCTCGATATCGTGGCTTTCTATGAGGTGGATCGCATCATTTTGACGAACTAAATATTACTAGAAATGCTTTAGAATACTAGATCCCTCACTTCCTACTATACTAATATATTATAATGCGAAAGTAACACTCCGATGCCGAACTGATTCTGATAAAATTTTGTACGAAGATACATAGAATAGAGTATTTTATAGGGTTCCTGCGGAGACAGTAGGAAGATCAAAATTGTAAAAAAATATATCGCTAAGGTGGCAGACAAGCATACGCCCTACCAGTTTTACCGGTGGTCACCGCAGCCTATGGACGTTTGCGACACCAGAGGTTGGCAACATTGGCACTGCCGACCCTGTAAAAATATTCTAAGACCCCTTTTGAAGAACCCTATACTGTAGGCGTCTATATCATATAATCTATGATGGGATAAAATTGACTCACCCATCAGACTCTGAACAGTTATATTGATGTGCAGTTGTCCGAGCCACACTGAGAATATCTTCATAGCGTATGTCGCCGCCAAATACGGCAGCAGACGAATTTGCTGAAATATTAAATCACAATCATTATTCCGTTATTAATAACTATGTTATTTTATTGCCCCAGGGTGCTTGACGTAGCAAAACTGTTGAAAACCTCTGTACTTTATATGGTAATACCAGGCCTCCGTCACTCGCTACAAGTCGTTTTATAAGCACCTACTCCTAAGTATTATGACGCAGAACTAACGTGGCCGACCGGCAGAGGGCTGCCACACGCCAGACCGAGCGAAGTGCGCACAACCAATGTACATTTCCCGCGTAAAATAATATTTAGCTTTATTTAGTCTTGCTTTTTTTTCATCTTACTTCTTACTAATATTCTAAAATTAAATGCGAAAGTGTTTGAGTGCCAATGTGTAGATGTGTGAATGTTTATTACTCTTTCACGCTCTAACGGCTAACGGATCTGGCTGATATTTGATACAGGGATAGATTGTAGTCTGGAATAACACATAGGTTACTTTTTATCCCGGGAATAAGTTCCCATTGGAAGCGGGAAAAGGAACAAACTTTTACGCGGGCTAAGCTGCAAGCATCAGCTAGTTATAATATAATTTTTATGTAAAGAAGAAGTTATAAAATATTATTAAGTTTTTTTTTTCAGACACTGTGTTTATTGTTTTTTGTAGTTATTACGTGCGTAACGTACGTACGTACGTTAGTTACGTGCTTACAACCCTAATGTTGTCAATAGTTGTCACTCGATGACGCAATCATACGGTGTGCGCACGAATCTCGACTCTCGGAATACGTCGTAGAGCATGTTTTCCACTGTAGCGATATGTTATAGCTAATATTTTTGAGGTTAAGTATGGGAGTGATGTATCTGTTACGTAGTAACTATTATTTAATCTGTGGTAATACCATAGGTATAACCTTTTATAGGGTTTCGAACCAAAAGGTTAAAAACGGGACCCTATTATTAAAACTCCGTTGCCTCTCTGCCTGCCAGCAGGCTCAGGAACCGTGTTATAGTCCGTTCACAGTTATATTACCTCTGACTGACAGCTTGTCGATCATTTCCTGTGTGTTGGCATAGCAGTCAAGTCCCCCTATGACTGCGACTAACTGCGTAACATGCATTCCGAAACCGGGAAACGTTGGCAAAATGGAAGTGTCAGAAAGTGGTCACCCATCTGAGAATCCACCATAGCGAAAAATTCTTAACGCAGTGGTCGTTTATAGAACACTGTGTCAGCGGAGCTACGAGAGTTTCATAATAGGTATGTATGACGTTCATAATAATGATAACAAATATTATTTAAATATATTACGTAAAACTTCATAAACAGAACTAAGCATACTTCGAGTTATCAAAACATACTTATCTATCGTAGGTATCACAGATAAGCAAAGGCATTATGGGATAAGTCCAAATAAAAGTTAACAGTAACCACCTCCCCTCATTTATTATACGGTAATAATGGGACTTGACTTAGCTTACGACATTTTACCGATTATAGTGGAGATTATAACATCCAACCGTTAGCACCGAAGAGTTTTGTTTTTCATGTCATAATATACTTAACTTTACTAAAACAGTGCTCTTATAATAACTATACGATTGGATTTGAAATTTATTCTTTTTTTTATGAATATCTGAAAAGAAACATTCACTACCATCACCAACGGAGGTGAAGTTGCTGCTTCCACAATGTTCAAGATCTCAATTGATGGTCACACCCGAAAAAAACGATAGCAAAAGAAGAAAGTAAGTTTCGACTCGAATTTAGATTACATGGGAGAAACAAAAACTTATTGGGGTAACACAGCAATCAAGATAGGCAACCTGAGTGCTAGAGGTAATTATATCTCTGAAAGGACTATAGCTAGAGAGCTGAAATTTTCACAGATGATGAATTTTTGTTGCTTCTACAAAAAAAAAATACTTAAAAGAAAAAATGATATCAGGAAGGCTCCCAGTTGTTTCGGTACGGGACCCTCATTGCGCGAGTTAGACTCGTAGTTGACCTTTTTTCAAAACTAAATTTGTGTATTACATTATATTCGTTACAAATCAAATCTAAACCAAAATCGGGTTACAAAAGATGAACTGAAGTCAATATGTTTGCTTTAGTAGATTTACGAGTATTTATCTTAGAACGATCTCGGATTTTCATGATAACAACCCAATGAGAATTTTTTTCAACTATTTCATGCTACTGACTATTGTTTAAGAATACCACCATGTCAGTTATTCTATAATATACTGGTTAATTGTAAATAATAAGCTTCTGAAATAGGATCTAGACCAAAGTGATAAACAAAGAGGTTGCGGAAAGGAGTTGTTAAGGATTTCCTTAACAAAGGCAGTCTGTATCCACATTTTGGTCATCACTAATTTATGAACAAAATCAAAGTTTTCACTTGCCTGTTGTTGGTATTCTAAAACGGATGTTTCTTCATTGGCGCCCTCAGCGCCAAACTGTTTCCTCACGGCCGAGTACCGAATTGCTATCACGATAGCCTTCAGCAAGTAATGCGTGGATATCGATGTTATGTGCACACGTCCTCCTAAAATACACAAGAATTAAAATTTTTATGCACAGGGCATGTTTAGTCATAGCCTAAAAATAATAATCGAGAAAAGAGTAAAAGGTATAATTACTTGGAAACTGGATGCCTCGTTCGTAAGTCCAAAGGGCATGCTCCTGTGTACGAACAGACCGAAAAGAACACAAATTCTCATGTATATGTATTTACCTGATAAAATTCCAAGAGCAGCTCCGAATCTTTTGCTCGGGTCTCTGAATGGAGTCTGGTAGTCACCATTGTCGTCCACTCCCCCCAACTTGTCTAGGGCTGCCTCCTTCGGCAAGTGGTAGTTGTTGAACATTACGAAGCTAAAATTTCATAAGTTATAAAATCACGTGAAACAGTTCGTTCACCTGCAAGGGAGATTGCAATTTCCAAAAGTATTTCTTCCTTTCAAATGACAAAATACCAACTATTTCAAAAACTCAACGTTTTGCAGGTCCTGGATAACTAATTGGAAGTGAAAACATTGAACTGATAGCTAATGGAATCAGGCGTTACATGGCGGAAATCCGACCTAGAACTATAATATAGGAGCTATTCAACATCCAAAATTCCTGTGGAGTTCGGGTTCATCATTCCTCCCTTACTATTAATTGTGGTTATCCTTAACTGACTGTACGTTAGGATTGACGAATCGAGGGTGTAAGGCGGTTCCTCTCTCTCCCCTCCTTTATTAACATTCAACTGGTTTAGGTGGGGTTCGAGTAGCTTAGCGGATTATTATTGCCTCTGTAAGGCCAAGGGAGCGCGTACAAATCATTAAATTTTTACGTTGATCAATCAAACGCGACGTCTTAGCTCTCACTGATGATTCACTGTACTGAAGACATAAACATTGGCAAAATAAATCTTATTGGTAAAGCGTGACTCTCAAAAATGTTTTTTTTTATGAAATACTTATTACATACATACCCATTATCGACACCATTTAATCCGACCTTCTCGCCAATGTCCCCAACGATGACTCCAGGGTAAGGCTTCAGAGTCTTAGGGTCACGTATGGGTACGACAAACGTATGGAGGCCGTGGTTCTTGCCTTTTGATATCAGCATAGCGTATACAATCGCGTGAGTTGCACATTTACCTTTAATTCAAGAAAACAGCTTGATATAAAACAATGAAGCATATTACACAAGAAACAAAGGATGTTATCTATCTGCAATATTAAACTTTGAATTTTGATGGTAATAAGATATTAAAATTTATTCATTTAAAAGTGTCAGTTTAGAGTTTAGATGCTTACAGTCTACAATATTTTTAAAGTGTGGTTTGGGTTAAGTAGGTACTTTCAGCTAAGTAATGCCTAAAGCTATTCAAGTCATCATAACGAACTCAAGCTAATAGAGCAAGTTTAGCAAAATGAAATTAAAATTGACGACAATATTGGTGCATTATTTAACGAGTCCCATCCAGATGACTTGAAAATTCTCTGCTCTACGATCATTATTTATTAGTTTTGTTCGATGAACTAACTAGCTAGGTACCGAAATAGACAATATTGCATTGCAGTAAGTTGACTACAAACTTACCTAAACACCCGACCCAAAACTTGGCAGCCTCAAAATCTGCACTATGCATTACAAACTGTTTCTTCTCCGGTATATAAGTGGCTGTAGTTCTCATGCCTTTCGCATTCGAGCCGTGCGAAACCTCAGTCAATGCAAAACATCCTCCAATCTTCCCCTTAGCCGCATCTTCTATTAAGTGGAAGTGGTGACTTTGGCCGTTGCCTTGGATAGAATTGCTGAACATTCGGAATGTTAGAGAAACTTTAACAGCTAAAGAGCTATTGAACATGAACAAAGCTTCATTTTCTGCTTGGAACAGCATTGGGTCTGAGACAATCTGCAATAAGACAGTAACATATTACTTTTTCCCTTCCGAGTTCAAGGAAAGTTTGTGGTTTTTTGATGTCACTAAGGTAAGGGCAATAAATGAGATAAAGAATGTAAACAATCTAACTTCTACCAGGCTATATTACGATATTACTTTGTCCTTATTATGGCTATTGCTTTGTCCTTATCTCTCGCTAGCAATAAACACGTCAGTTGCTTCGTCATAATGGATAGCAGGCTGTCGTCGTCTGATGCGTGGTACAGGAAAGAGGTAGGTGCTGCAGCTATCAATATTTGTCGACGTTTTTTGAGAATAAAGCCTACATCACATAATTACCAGGCAGGAGTAGTACCTAATGCCGTGCAAGTTCATCTCTTTTTCGATTCTGAACAATGATTGCCCAGTAGAGGTGCGACTTTCACACAGTGGAGAGAATCTTCATCAGAAATGAGTGATTCATAAGATGGTTACTGTGACGGCCAATACAAAATTGAAACAATCAGCCAGGGCATGGGCTTCCCTCCTCTTATAACCCCAGGTCTTTAAGTGTGAAGATGGTCCTATGATATCCATTCTATCTCCTAATGCCTTGGCGACCACTGTCTTGTAGACCAGACTGTGAGAGTGGCCCCCAGTCACGAGATGTCGCTATGGCTTTCCATCAAGCGGGCGGCATAATTTTGACGAGCTAAATATTTGATAAAAAGGTTCAATCACAATACGAGCATCACTATAAAAAAGCTGATTTAAGTAGGTATTTATTTCAAATTCTATTCATCTCTAATATATTCAAGGTCATAGGTGTCCAATGAAAAGAATTATTCAAATGCTTGATAAAACATGTTAACAACTACCATTGTGTGGTAAAATGTTTAATTTATAAACTTCATTAGTAAACTTTATCAATTTAGATGGTCTGTTTGTTAAGTTGCATTTATAACAACTCACAAAATACATGATTCAGGATAGTACCTATGATGAATCTTTTGTCCAGTGCATAATTATAGAAAATCAATAAGCCACACAGAATTAATGTCTTTGGGTATTTCCATTAATTAGTCAGATTTGTGTGTTAAAAGAAGTACACAATAATTCTAAAAAAAACTTTTCACAATATTTGGCCTGTTGGCCTATTTGTTCTTACAGACCCTGTAGCACCCACTAACCAAGTTACTCCCTGTCTATAACATCAGTTATTTGCTAGCTAAAGTCTAATTAGAATCAGTCCAGCAGTTTCAGAGATTACCAGCATATCTATGAAACTGGAAAATCAGTCCAGCCATTTCAGAGATTAGCCGTATGACACAGGCGCAGCTGCGTGGAGCACGTGAATACACAGAAATTTAACAAAAAAATTGTTAGTTTTTCTTATAAATACAGATATACTACACATGAGCGCTGTATTTAGGTATGCTAGAAACGAAAAGATCTTCTTAAGTGTGTCTGATGAGTAGTATATTCACCTCTAATGTAGAAAAATTACATTGCTAGTTATTTAATACAATAAAATTAGTTTACCTTCTCTACTGGTAGATAGTTTTCATTGAAGATAGTATACATCCTCTTAATGGCGATATGTCTCTCTTCATCCAGAGTGGGAGTAGCTTCTGTGTGTTTGAACAGTGGATGCTTTTCCATAAAGTTCCATATGACATTCTAAAAAGCATTCCAATTTTAAAATTACAACATTCATTGTGAGGTTTTATGTGAGGGTTTAACATGAGGAAAATTCGTCATCAACTGTCAAATCAACATAGTATGCAAATCTCTTATCAACTAAAAACCGCATGTTCCCTACCTACAGTTGGGAGCCCCGGGTAAGCCCTCGAAAGGATATCCCAAGGATCATTGAGAGTTCTATTATTAATTTACTAAATTACTGGTAGTTAAGGGTTAAGCAGTACAGTTAGTGCACTTACTAACAGATATACATGGATAAACGAGCTTGCTGATTTGTCAGTGGCGGGTACCTTGAGTTTAGATGTAAATAACTCTGGGCCAAGCTGAGAACATAGTCTTAGGGTGACGACAGGCTGTGCAACTTAGCCAAGACATAGAAGGACAATCTGCCCCCATTTGGAAGTTGATAGACGTGCTGCGAGTGTCTTTAGAAACTTTGAGGGATCAGAAGGTTATGCCTATTGAACACATAATTATAAGATTATTTATGCTGTTGGTTGATGGCACTTATTGGAACCTGCTGCACATATTGAATAACACCACTTGTGCAGTTCTATTAACTTTACACCTGACCAGTTTCATCTCTCTCTCTCTCTCTCTATAGTTTTACCAAAGTTAATATTTTACCTTTGAGAATGCCGAGAGGCGAAACCGGTCAGCTGTAAACTAAATAAATGTTGTGGAACAGTACAGCCTAAGCAAAATTTGATCATAACTGGGGCATTTGCCAATTGGGTTCATAAATTAGATTAAGTCATTGACACTTATAGGAATGCAAACTCAAAAACTCAAACTCAAAAAAACATTTATTTCGCATAATCCTAATACATAGGCACTTGCGACACGTCAATGAATACAATGCAAATGGTACCACCAGTTCGGAACGCGGTCCGCTTGAGAAGAACTGGCAAGAAACTCGACGGGCGTTTCTTTTTGTGCTCTATTTACAAAAATTTAAACTAAAAATCACAAACTATTGCTTGAGAATGCAGTAGAGCAAGCAGATCATTTCCAGGCTTCCCTGTCAAGCAAATAATCGTCAACTAAATAGTAGCCCCTGCGGTACAATTTACTTTTTATACACTTTTTAAACTTATTTAAGGGCATACTTTTTATTTCATTTGGAAGCCTGTTGTAAAAACGTATACAGTTACCCAGGAAGGAATTACTGACTTTTTTCAGTCTACACTGATGACAAGCAAGGTTATCTTTATGTCGGGTATTTACACTGTGTATATCGCTTAACTTAACTTAACTTAGATAGATTCTTTTGCACATACATAAGATTTTCAAAAATATATTGTGATGCTACAGTCAGAATATTTACCTCTTTGAATTTTTCGCGCAGAGAGACCCTTGGACCTAATCTATATATGGCTCTTATGGCTCGTTTTTGTAAAACAAAAATTGAATTTATATCTGCGGCATTACCCCACAGTAGAATACCGTAAGACATAACACTGTGGAAGTAACTGAAATAAACTATTCTAGCTGTATCTACATCAGTCAAATGCCTAATCTTTTGTACCGCAAATGCTGCTGAACTTAACCTACCAGCTAGCTTTTCAATATGTGGACCCCACTGCAATCCAGCATCGACCGTCAACCCTAGGAACGCCGTAGATTTCACAAGTTCCAACTCTCGGCCATTAAGTTGAACATTGGTTTCTGCCTGTGTTACATTGGGCAAGGTAAATTTAATACATTTAGTTTTGTTATCGTTCAGGCTAAGATTATTAGTATTAAACCAATGTACTACTTTCAGGATTGCATTGTTGACATCGTCGTAGTTATCTAGTTGTCTTTTAATTTTAAAAATTAAGGAAGTGTCATCTGCAA
The DNA here is from genome assembly GCA_933228765.1 of Miltochrista miniata. Classification (NCBI taxonomy): domain Eukaryota; kingdom Metazoa; phylum Arthropoda; class Insecta; order Lepidoptera; family Erebidae; genus Miltochrista; species Miltochrista miniata. The sequence continues at coordinate 34,521,245 of OW121755.1, read as the reverse complement.
ACAAAACAATCCCGTTGGTGTCCCCTACGTAATAGGGTAGGTCATTTATATAAATTAAAAATAAAAATGGTCCGAGTATCGAACCCTGTGGAACGCCCATAGTAACCACCGATCCCTCTGAACGTGTGCCACCAACATCGACCCTCTGAGTTCTATTGCTCAAATATGAAGTCAGAAGATCGAGAGCCTTATTCCTTATCCCATAGTGATGCAGTTTCCTGATCAATGTTTCATGTTGAACACAATCAAAAGCCTTTGACAAATCGCAGAACACACCAAGCGCATCATGTTTATCTTCCCAGGCCTCATAAATACTCTTCATCAAATCTACACCAGCATCGGTAGTCGACCGTCCTTTAGTGAAGCCAAACTGTTTAACATGAAATAATTTGTGATTGTTAAAATAGGTCAGCATCTGCTCAAGTATTAATTTTTCAAATATCTTGCTCAAAGTCGGCAATACCGAGACAGGTCTGAAATTACCTGGATCAGAAGCACTGCCAGCCTTGAACAAGGGTATAACTTTACTATGTTTCATTAAATCAGGAAATACACCCCCTGAAACGCAATCGTTAAACACAGCTGCCAAGTGGGGGGCAATGACATCAATGACACTAGACACAGATTTTACTGATAGCCCCCATAGGTCTGCAGTTTTTTTAACATTAATAGCCTTAAAAGCTTTCAAAATGCCATTACAGTTGACAGCCGTGAATTCGAACGCGTCTTGACAGCTATCTACACATTCTGATAATAATTGCTCAGCAGAAGTGGAAGACGACCGAAGAGTATTCGTTATACCAATAGGTATATTACTGAAAAAATTTTCGAACTCAGTCGCTACTTCCAGATCCCCTGTAACGTGGCGACCGTTTATCTTTAAATGAAAGCTTCGTTCACTTGTTTTAGACCTACCGCATTCAGAATTTATAATGTTCCAGGTAGTTTTAATTACATTTGTCGAAGCTGTAATTTTATTTCTAATGAAATTTGACTTTGCCAAGGAACAGACCTGTCTAAATGTCTTTGAATATTTTTTAACATATTCCTGAAAGTCAGGGTTGAAATTAAATGATTTTTCCGAATAAAGTTCATAAAGTCTCTTACGACTTTTATAAATACCGGGTGTTGCCCAGTCACTGAAAACAAAACTGCTTCCGAACGATACTGTTTTTGGTGTAAAGATTTTCCCAAACACATCATGGATTAAGTTGAATAAATCAGCATAAGATTTATCCACAGTAGTGTAATCGGGCAATTCTGTTATCTTATTTACTATATTTTCTCGGAAAATTTCTAAGCGTTTTGAGTTGACTGGTACAAAACTGATTGCATTCTTATTTCTGGTAATATTTCTAGAGTACAGAGCCGATTGTCCTCGATGATCAGATTTTACAGGGTCCACAATACAATTCCTAACAGGTTGTATATTACTAAAAATGTTATCAATACAAGTAGCACTAGTGGCAGTTATACGAGTAGGTTCTAGAAATACGTTATATAAACCAAAGGATTTCAATAAATTTAACATTTTCCGTCTCTTTGTTGGTTCCAGCGAAGAATCTAAAATATCTACATTGAAATCTCCACAAACTACTACTGATTTTTTAGAGCACTGGCATTTAAACAAAGCTTCTTCCAGCTTCTCTTCAAACTGTATGTATGGAGCATCCGGGGGACTGTATACGCTTAATACAATGAACTGCTCGAACTCAATACTAGCTATTTCAATAACTCGTTCAAGAGAGAGGCTTACTATATCTTTACGTTCTTTAAATTTTATAGACTTGTTAATAAGAATTAATGAGCCTCCTCGTATACATTTTGTCCTACAGAACGAGCTAGCAACCTGGTGATTTTTAAAGTTGAACATGACTTCATGACGCCTTAACCAATGTTCTGTGACACAAAAAATATCAATGTCATTCAAGTTCATGTACAACTGTAACACCAGTTCTTTCCCATTAATAAGGCCCTCTACATTTTGGTGTACCAGGTGTAAACCATAATTTTTATGATTAGTAGATTCAATGGCCTGAGAGCAGTCAGATTCAAAATTTTGCTGTGGCTGATGTAAAACTAAATTGCCAGATTTAACATTCATTGATTCGTACATTATGTCAAGCTTAGTGCAAGAACGTTGCTCTTTTGTCCCATAATCTAATTTAAATTACTTGGATATAAATAGCTATCCATAGCTCTATTATCAGTAATGTCATATTTCTGCTCAAAAGGAGCAGGTTGGGTAGCCAGATTTTTGGCTAGTATATCTATAAAATAATGTAGCGAAAATGCTACCTGTCTTTTAAAATAATCCAGAAGCTTATGCTTTCTTTTAGTCAAGTAAAAATAATAATTCTTCCTAACAATAGTGTTAGTGTCAATTAAATGAAACTTTTTATTGTGACATGTTAATGTGTCCAATGACAAATTTAAATGGTACCTAGTCCTATTTTCCGCTACTGGCATACCCTGGCAATAAGGCAGTGTGTAAATAATAATATTATTTAACTCTAATGAGCTTAATTTACTATAGTATTCAATGAGTTTTTGTTTGGTTATACCTGCCCTGTTTCCTATGAAAATAACCAGATTATCTTGCCTTTGGAATTTATAACTAAATATGGACTTCATTATTTGGGCATAAGATGCAGAAGGCATGCAGTGATTTATAAAACACTGCCCTGGTGTACAAAAGCTTAATTTCGACCCCATATCTCTCCCAATTTCATCACTGAACATAATCCATTGATTCTTTGTTTCATTATAACTTTTTAAACTAAGATTGCCCTGTAATTTATTAAGACTACTACCTTGCTGGTCACTAGGTAGGGTTTGTATATTCCCTGGCTCAGGTTGGCTGCAGTTACATTGGGTTTTATCTGCTAACGAGTTGAAACGATCAGCATAATGAGATGTTGAATTTAAGAGTGTATCCATCGCCAAAGAATATTCTTTGATAATTAGCTGTGATTTATCATACATGGACTTTACAATGTTAAATAACTTAAATTTTATACTTAAATTACTTTTTATTTTGACACATAATTTGTGAAAGTTCAATACAAATTGACGTTTTCATTTATGTTTTATTTCAAACTTTAAACAGATGATTTTACTACATAGTCATAAAGATAAAAAAGCCCTATTTTGCTATAATATTAACCAAATATGCTTTATGGAAGTATTTTTGCTAATTTATTCAAATTTTGTGTGACAAAAATACATTTGTGAAAAGAATAAGAAAATTTTAAGATGGCTAGCCAGAAAAAATGAAAGACCACGCTTCAGGTATCAGTATCCACTGGTCAATAAAATAACACCGCATGTTACCATCTACGCTCAATTCTTACGACAAGATTGTCAGTAGCCCTAAGCGACTGGTAATGGAAGGCATGAACTTTATTCTACATATAGTGCCGACTGCATTCTGTCAGGAAACAGACTCACTAAGTCTTTGTAAAATACGGGAATGGCCTCTTTTTTTTTTTTTTTTTGTTTAACGTGAGGGAAAATCCTCATAGGATGTTATGCCGGACTCTTACCGACTAAAAAACCTCACGCCACGCCTAACAGCCTATGGTTGGGAGCCCCGGGTAAGCCCTCAGGAAGGATGTCCCGTGACTCCCAACAGACACACGGCCGCCGCTGCGGCCTCGCCCAGGGGGTGGTTCGGGTGTAATCCCGCGTCTATGGGGGTTTCGGGTGTGACCCCGCTTCTAAGGGGGGGCGTGCGTGAGTTGCTCACGTCACGCTGCCGTCATGGGCCTGCTTCTGTAAGGACGGTGAGCGGCCCTCTCACCGTCCTCAGACCCCCGGTCATGGAGGCCGATAGTCTTCAGCGAAGACACGTCGGCGGCGCCCAGGGCGCCGACTGCGGAACTCGGGTGGGAGAGTTCTCTCCCGTACCCGGCCCGCCGCCTCCTTCGCGAGCATAACCTGCTCGCAGAAAGAGGCGGCGCAGTCCCACTTACTCCCGCTGGAGAGCATGGCTCGCACCATGGACTCGAGCGAGAGAGTGTCCACGCCCAGACCCACTACGAGGACCTGTCGCTGTTGTGCCCACGCCGTGCACTCCACCAGCGAGTGGAGCGCTGTGTCATCGCTGCGGTCCTCGCAGTGCTGACACTCGGCCGTGGTTTCCCGGTGTTTTCGCCACAGATACCTACCGAAGCTACCGTGCCCGGCAAGCATCTGTGTCAACCGGTAGGAGAGAGCACCGTGTCTTCTCTCCAGCCACTCGTCCATGACCGGTCTGACGGCCGCGATTGTGGCGAATCCCCCCTTTGGTTGCTCAAGTCGCACCTTCCATGTCTCCACGGTTTCCTGGTGGAGCAGGGTCCGCTGGGCCTCGATTTCTCGAGACGCAGGCCTTTGGCCCCGCTCCAGCGCCTCCTTGCGCCATCTGAACAGTGACGCAAGGGCTCTCGCTTCCAGGTCCCATGGAGGGGTCCCGGCTAGGAGACATGCCGCCTCACCGGAGATCGTGCGGTATCCTCTTATCACCCTGACGGCCATCATTCTCTGCGGGCTCAGCAGTCTAGCCTCATTGCTGGCCGTCAGGGTCTCCGCCCATACGGGAGCCCCGTACAGGGCCATGCTTCGCACGATCCCCAGGTACAGCCTCCTGTAGGGAGCGTTGGGTCCCCTGATGTTGGGCATCAGCCGCGCGAGTGCGGCCGATGCTCCCCTCAGTTTTGGGACCAAACTTCGGAAGTGATGTCCGAAGTTCCACCGGCCATCGAGTACGAGCCCCAGATACTTCATCGAGGGCTCGATGCCGATGCTGACGCCCCCTACCTGTAGGCTGGATCCCGCAGGTGGCCCCATCCGAGGTCCGTGGAAGCACAGAGCCTCGGATTTGTGAAGGGCGACCTCGAGACCCAGCCGCCGAATCCGACCCACGACCTGAGCAACCCCTGCCGTGGCCTTAAGTGCTGCGGCACGGTGCGTTGCTCCCCGCGCCGTCGGGAATGGCCTATACGTAGACTACATTCGACAGGACCGAATAGAGCCATTACAATGAACATGAACGCTCAGCTGATGAAATTTACATTGTTATTACGTTACCAGGTCTTGGATGGACCATTTGTATTAGGAGGACAAAGCCTACAGTAGTTTGGTTTGTCCAAACGTCGTAGGCTGGGACTACCTGAAGAAGGAACTAAGTTACGATGTCAATTGCTTAGGAGAGAAGTTGTGTCAAGTAGTAGTTTAGCCATTGAATTGAGAAATGTATTTAATAAATAAATTTACTTAGCTCATATTTTGTGCTAAGGTTTGGACGGGACTTACTGTGAGTACAGGAAACTAAATAACACACTTATAAGACTCGGCAGAAAAGCTCGTAATGCATATGAAAATCGTGGACTGAAAGCTGGACCAAAGAAATTTTATTCATATATAAGGCAACAAATTACTTCAAAAATAAGTATTCCAACAGTGTTGCGCAACAAGCAGGGTGAAATTGTAACCACGGCTGATCAAATCGCAAGAGCATTTGCAGATCAATTCGCAAGTGTCTACCAAATAGAAGGAGATAATCAATTGCCGACCCTGGATCTGCTTTTCCGAGTAGAGGATTCTATTGATGACATTTTGTTTACAAAAGATCAAATTAAGATAGCCATCAAAGAAATGAAATCGGACTCCTCACCAGGACCTGATGAGATTCCTGTGATCATGCTGCAAAACTGTGACCTTGGGGATTGCTTGGTAACTATTATGCAGACATCTTATGACACAGGTGTTTTGCCGGACATGTGGCGAACAGCGAACGTGACACCAATCTTCAAGAAGGGAAGTAAACTGGAGGCTGCTAATTATAGGCCTATTAGCTTGACCAGCGTAGTTTGCAAGGCCATGGAGAAAATTATAGTTAAGCATATAAGGAACTTCTTCGCTGCCCATCCGGTAATCCCTGATCAACAGCATGGTTTCTGTCCTCATCGTTCCACAGTATCTAACTTGCTGGCATGTTTGTCTTCATGGACTGCAGATTTCAATAAGAGAGAGCCTATTGATGTCATTTACTTGGACTACGAGAAAGCTTTTGATGAAGTTCCAATCAAGAGACTTTTACTCAAATTAGAACATGTAGGAGTCCGGGGAAAGTTGCTAACATGGATTGGAGCGTTTTTGCAGCGAAGATCTTTTCGTGTAAGAGTGGGCGAGACCTTATCAGATGATCGTGTGATTAGCAGTGGCGTTCCGCAGGGCTCCGTTCTGGGCCCAGTACTGTATGTTATATACACATTTGATATGCCTCAATGCCTGGAATGTAACGTGAGTGTGTTTGCAGATGATACCAAACTATTTGCTAACCCACTAATCAATTATGACAATATCCAAGCGGATCTAAATAGAATAGCTGATTGGTCGAAAAAATGGCTCCTCAATTTGAATACCTCCAAGTGCACTGTACTACACATAGGAAACCGCAATCCAAGATACTCATACACACTGAATAATACACAACTTGTGGAGGTTGGAGTGCAGACGGACCTGGGAGTGAACATTGCTGAGGATTTGAAGTGGGAAGCCCATATAGTAATGATTACGAAAAGGGCGAACAGCTTAATATACTTGATCAGAAAGGCATTTGGAGCACTGAGCCCTGAGATGATGCTAAAGATCCATAAAACTTTCATAAGACCCTTATTGGAATATGCCTTTCAAGTTTGGAGTCCCTACTTTAATAAAGATATAGAGCTACTGGAGAAAGTACAGCAAAAATTCACTAAGATACCCAGAAGACTTAAACATCTTACATATGAGGAACGTTTAGAGATGACAAAACTCACAACTTTGAAGGAACGCAGGGACCGTGGAGATTTGATCGAAACTTACAAGATCCTCCATGGTCATTATGATATACAGAACTTCGACTCTATATTCAAACGCAATGAGAATTATAATCTGAGAGGGCACAGTCTCAAATTGTGTACTAGATTTTCCAACAACAATCCTCACAGGCATTTTATCAGCAACAGAGTGGTCCGAGCATGGAATAAGCTTCCAGAGATTGTGGTGTCTGCAGAAAATACTAATCAGTTTAAGAATAGATTGGACAAGTATTACCATACACAGAAGGAAAACTGAAGAAAGAAATGGCTGGATACAGGCGTCATCAGTTGTTTCAACTGCCTGCCTGATAAATAAATAATAATAAATAATAATAATAATATTATTATGCATTATGAATTTGTTAATCAGAAATCTATCTAACTGGGATGCGAATCTAAATGCGAATGTTTCTGAGCGTGAATGTTGGTTACTCATTCACGCTGTAACGGCTGAATGGATCTGGCTGAAATTTGGTGCCTACAGAGATATGTTATAGTCTGGGAACAAAATTTCACGCAGGCGAAGCTGCGGGCATCAGCTAGTGTTAAATAAAATTATCTAATCATGAAAATATTTTGTTTAAGTAGGTATACAAGTAGGTACGGGTTGGCTTTAGAATCGTGCCAATCGAATTTAGGGTTGTTAGGGGTTGTGTTAGATAGGGGTGGGTCTCCCCTTCTCAAAAATACCGCTCCCCCCGCGAGGAGATATGTGGTTTTTTTTAAGGGCTTTTTAAAGTTTCCGGTAATGGGACTAAGTAAAGCGTAATAAAATGCTATATTATTATTTTTATACATTATAAATATAGTTAATTATAATAATTTTACTATTTGAATATATTTTAGGGCTTAACTTTAGATTGTCTGACGTGGAGTTTGGGGTTCATATTTTTTTTACACAAAGCTGATATTATTAGAAGCCTCCACACGAAGTTTTAACTTGCGGAAATTAATGGTTAACGAGAAAAAAAATAATGAAAATCATTAAAATTCACCAATAATTTGTCACTTTTCACCACAGAATACATACACTCTCAATTAGGGATGCAAACGATATATCGATATTTTGAAAATATCGATATATCGGATAAAAGTATCGATATATTGGTATCGATATCGCAATCAAAAATATCGACGATATATCGTTCTTCATGAGCGAAATATCGATATTTTGATATCCATATTGAAACCCAATTTCGACGATTTATTCATGAGCGTGAGATGATTTCTTCATGAGCGATATTAACTCAATCAAAAATTTTATTAAATTGAATATTTTATGTAATAGATTTGGGTATTTGTCTTGAAATGAATAAATAAAATAAATAAAGGCCAAGACACTTAGGTTTAGGTTAATGAAACTGAGTTAAGATGAAATTCATTTCATGTGTTATTTATTTAAGTGTATTGTAGCGTAAATTTGGAAAGGTCTACATTCAGATATGATTGATAGATTGATTGATATTGGCTATCTAATTTGAATTACCAAAACTATTGAAATATTAAAATATAAACTTAACACTTGGCTGTATGGTTGCCACTGCCACGGTGGCAAAGTGATAGTGCGTGCGACTGCTACGCTGAGGTATTTGGGCGATTGTCTTACTTGGGTTCGATTCCCGGGTAAGACAATCGACCAAATACATTTTTCAAAGTTTGAGTGTTTTCTGTCTATATTACTCGTATAATTATTAAATTGTAAAGTGGGTATATCTGTACAACGGATACATTTAAAAAAATAATACTTGAATTACAATATATTATTAGAACGATACTGCACACAATTTTTTTTATTCATTTTTGTATGTTGGTCCTTATGCCTGTTTGTTCGCGGTGATCGCAAATACTACTGAACGGATGATTATGCGTTTTTTTTACTAGAGAGATCTTATTAAGTTTAAATCTGAGCTTTGTTTCATGGCAATCGGTTGAAAAAAAAAGCGGAGTTATGAACAAAAGTAAAATAAACAAGGATTCTTTAAAGAAAACAGCAAGAGCGGCCAAAAAATCGATATATCGTTCGTGAATATCGATATATCGTTTACAAACATCGATACTTTCAATATCGATATTTTATTTTGAAAAATATCGATATTCCAATATCGATATTTTTTATAAACGATATTGCATCCCTAATCTCAATGCTTTTGACATTCGGCTCGTCACTATACGTTTCGTTTTCCGTAAGGTTAAAGAGCCCCATACACGGAACGATCCATCGTTACTATCCGTCGCATCAGACCGATCGACACGACGGATCGTTAATGTATGTGACAATCGTTAACGATTTACTTGGTCGCAGACGATATCGAAGATCGCAACAAAATCCCATGCAATCATGAATATCGTAAACGATGAATCGTTGGTGTATTGGCTCTTGCGATCAACGATTCGATTTTGGTCAGTCTGACGCCAGCCGCGCTGCCGAACGCATCGCTTTTCAGCCGCACGTACGTAAGCACAATAAATAAAAATGACTACATGGAGTAATGATCATTTGTTAGAATTTATTGAGTTGTTCAGAGAGCAAGAGCCTCTATGAAAAACAAAACACAAGGACTATCATAATAGCATAAAGCATAAAGTTTGTGTCACGTTTCTGTATTTTAGGTGATACTAGTTTCAATAATTTTAGGTACGTTGGTTCCGTCATTCTCATATAGTTGTGCCAATCTTTTGGGTGGAACCTTAAATTATTTAAAGATTTTCATGCGAATACTGATTTCGCTTTATTAGCCATTTCTTAACCCACACTTTTCTAGGTTTTCTTGTTCTTTTCTGTAACATAATCAAATTTATCGCCACAGACGAGAAAAGAAGATCATTTTCCATTTTACAGGGCACGTAGGTATTGAATTTTTGAGGATGTCTTTATCCTTCCATTTCAAATGAGTAAATGACAATTGACAGATCGTAACGACCAATCGTTGAGACAGATCGTTAACGACCAATCGTTCCGTGTATGAGCGGCAGACACTACCGACCGATCGTTTCGATCGGTCGTAGCGACGGATCGTAACGATGCATCGTTCCTTGTATGGGGCTCTTAAAGCACAACAATGTTTTACTTCATTTAATAATTAAATAAATAATTATATTTAGTAACAAAGTAAAATTTTATGCATATTTTATAATATTACGTATATTTTGCTGATATAAATGAATGCTATTACTTAAATGTATTCTGACAATAATTTACCGACTATTGCCACTATGTAAAACTAAACGTAAAACGTCGTCGACGCGCTGTCACTGTTACTTTCTGACAGTTATATTTTTTTTTTGTAATATATATTTTACGGCCTTAGGCTTCCGCCTTTTAGCCAAACTATTGTTGATTATTTAGGGTGTAGTGGGGCCCTACCAACACCTCCGGGCCCAAGTCAACCTCACGTGCAAGCTCGTGCACCTGCTGAACAACGGACGAGGCTCTGACGTCGGCGGTCCATTTCAACACGGCGATGGGCTCACCACCTGTTACGTGGGACCGAATTGTACACGGTGAAATGTGGGCCGGTATAGGCCTCTGCCTACCCCTTCGGGGATAAAGGCGTGAGTATATGTATGTATGTATGTATGTATTGTTGATTATCTCTATGCTCATATTATGGTTAGGTTAGGTTGGAACTGTGACCATTGACGCGCGAAGGCGAGCGAGCGAAGCGAGCGTGCCGCGGCAGCGGCCGCAGAGCGCTTTATAATATTATTTTAACAATTTCGACCTTTATATCGATGTCAATGCGAAAGTTAGGTTAGGATATTAAAAAAATCATAACTCAAAAAGGGGGGGCTTCCGCAACTTTTCCTTCATGGGGGGGGTTCTACAACCCCCCCTCCCCCCTTTCCACCCCCTCCCACCCCTTAAATCGTGGGACGACAATCCGAAGTCCTACCTATTTTAGCGCTTGTATTGTTTAATAATGCAATAATGAATAAAAAACAATAAAGTGATATAGTACAACCACCATGTAGTACAATATATACCTCGCGCAATCCGACTTGGATAGATTATTGGATAGATAGATTTTTTTGTAGCAACCTAAACAATTTTTTTTATTAGCAGGGTGGAGAGTGGGTGTCTGTAAGGATTTTTTTTCCCAACGGACCCCACGTACTTGGCAAGGGGGTCCCTTGGACATGAAATTATCTTCAATTCCCAACGGACCCCGTGTGGGGACAAATACTCGGGGTTCGTTAGTAATAAATTGCATCCAGGCCAGGCCCCACTTAGGTTGATAATGGTTAGGGAGTAGGTACATAGGGGTAGGGGAGTAGGTAAATGGGGGCTATTATTATTATTATTTTCTTGTGGGGGACGCCGGCTGTACCGAGCGGACGATCCAACCGCTTTAAATGGGGGCTAGGGAGTAGGTATAAGAAACTTACTTAGCCTTCAAAAATATACTTTTAGGTGAGTTTATGAAAATGTTCATAACTTAAAAACTAAGCGTTTCCGCAGGGGGGGAGTTGCTGGGGAGACTCCCCCCCTCCCCCTCCCACCCATCTCCCCCTTAATTCGATTGGCACGATTCTAAAGCAATCCCGTAGGTACTTCCACTATACTTCATTATATTAAAAGTTATGGAAAACAGTCACTCACCTTTAACTTAATAGTGCTAACACTATCGTAAACAAGCTTCAGTCTCCGCCAATCGAATGATGCTTTTTTCCTGTAATTATCTAGTTGGCCTTTAGGTAATTCAGGTAATAACTCCTTCAACTCTTCATCAGTAACATGTTTCTGTTGCTCAGTCATTCTACTGTAGTTTTTAATAAACTGCAGAGATAATTGGTTGACGTCAAAGTTGCGGTAGAACTGTTGTAGGTACTAGAAACCGGAATAACTCAAATTCCGACCTATGGACCGACCCAGCCTTCACTTTATCAGCCAATTTTTTATCACAATAATTTTCTATTCAGTATCACAAACATTCAATTATGATCTGAAATAAAGACGTACATGATAAGAATGTAGTCGGACAATAGTTCGTGTTTGGCGGTGATAGCACTCAATTATCATTACAGTCGAGTCATTCTGACTAGTAATAACAGAATTTAACATTTATAATATTCAGGAAAACCTGTACTCAGATAATTTATTTCACAGCACACTGATGATCACACACAACCAGTATCAATTTTTTAATTAATAAATTTTAAGTAAAAAAATATGTCAAGTTATTAAGATGTACGTCTCAGTCACTGGACTGGCCGCTCTGTGGGCCGTCACCGTCACTTCATGACTTCAATAAACTTTTTGACGTCAGTCCATGAAGCTATACGTCAGTCGTACTCGTGACGTGACCAAAACAAACATTTAAATGTCGCATTTAAGGGCGAGCGCCCACTGCTTTGCGATCCGATGCGTTCCGATCCGTTTGCCGTGCCGCAACGCAAACGCAAGTATGGGTGCGCACACTGCTGCAAAAGAACCGCACGTTTTGTCAGCACAATTTTTTTTTAATTGTTTTGTGGCTTGGTTATTTAGACCCGAAAATGTTTTGATAGGAATCGATTGGTTATAGGAATTTCAACTTTTAAATCGATGTATAGCGCTATTTAAGAGACTTCGCCGTCCATCTTGTCTGTCCATCACGAAGCTGTATCTCATGAACGTAGATAGCTAGAGAGCGGATTTTTTTTACAGATTATGTGTTTCTTTTGGCACTAAACAATAAAAAATACTAAAAACAGATTATTTATATTAATATTTAAGGTCTCCGATCTCCAATACAGCAAACATTTTTGACGTTTTTTGGAACGGAACTCATGTAAGATTTAAACCACTTCTCATGCTCCGATTGAGCTTAAACTTGGAATACTTATTTAACTGCAATGACAATACTATTAGATGGTATGCTGGACCTAGTGTGAAGGTAAAATCTCAAGGTCGTCATAGTATCAACTTCTCAACAAAAAAAAGTCCAAGCCTCTAAGGGGTTTTTCCGTATACTGAGTACGAATTACATGAAAATTCGGCAATTCAATATGGCTGAAGCGCTGCAATTACAAAATTTCATGATGGGTATAGTTTTAGGGTTTTTTTTAGTACGCTGAGTACGAATTACATGATAATTTAGCATTACAATATGGCCGCCGGGCTGTAAATAAAAAATTTCATGATGGGTATCGTTTTAGGGGTTTTTTAGTACGCTGAGTACGAAGTACCTGATAATTTTGCTATCCAATATGGCCACCGGGCTGTAATTACAAAATTTCATGATGGGTATCGTTTAATGGGTTTTTCGTATGCTGAGTACGAATTACATTATAAAATTGCAATCCAATATGGCCGTTGCGCCGTAATAACAAAATTTCATGATGCGTATCGTATTAGGGGTTTTTTAGTATGCTGAGTACGAATATCATGACAATTTTGTAATCCAATATGGTCGCCGCACTGTAATTACAAAATTTCATGATAGGTATAGTTTAAAGGGGTTTTTAATATGCTGAGTACGAATTACATGATAATTTTGCAGTCCAATATGGCCGCTGCGCCGTAATCAAAAAACTTCATGATGGGTATCGTTCAAGGGGTTTTTTGGTATGCCGTGTACGAATCACAAGTCAATTTTGCAATCCAATATGGCCGCCGCGCCGTAATAACAAAATTTCATGATGCATATCGTTTAAGGGGTTTTTTAGTGTGCTGAGTACGAATTACATTATAAAATTGCAATCCAATATGGCCGTCGCGCCGTAATAACAAAATTTCATGATGCATATCGTTTTAGGGGTGTTTTAGTATGCTGAGTACGAATTACATGACAATTTTGTAATCCAATATGGCCGCCGCACTGTAATTACAAAATTCCATGATAAGTATGGTTTAAAGCGTTTTTAGTATGCTGAGTACGAATAACATGATAATTTAGCAGTCCAATATGGCCGCTGCGCCGTAATCACAAAACTTCATGATGGGTATCGTTTAAGGGGTTTTTTGGTATGCTGTGTACGAATCACGTGTCAATTTTGCAATCCAATATGGCCGCTGCGCCGTAATCACAAAATTTCATGATGGGTATCGTTTAAGGGGTTTGTTGGTATGCTAATAACAAATTCAATGGTAATTTAGCGATCCAATATGGCCGCCACGCCGTAATATAAAAAAATCATAATGGGTATAGTTTAAGGGGTTTTTTCGTATGCTGAGTACGAATTACATAATAGTAGGATCTCGGACTCTGCCTGGGCGACACGACGTGGAGGAGAAGAGACGGCAACTAGTGGCGGATCTTGACCGGGACCTGGGTCACATTGCCCAATGGGGTTCAGACAACCTGGCCGAGTTCAATGCCAGGGAAGCACAGGCGT